>CM033620.1:35553002-36795502 GCA_019453435.1 Rhinogobius similis
AATGGGGAGCCAATGCAGGTAGCACAGAACAGGTGTGATGCGCCCTCGTCTCTTAGCCTTCGTCTCTTAGCCTTACATAGCCTTACTTAGAGAATTACAATAATCCAGGCGTAACGTAACAAATGCGTGAATTGCTTTTTCAAAGTCCACCAGTGGAAGATAAGGCTTTATTTTTGCTCAACTGGAAGAAGTTGGACTTTATGGCAGAGCTGATGTGCTTGTCAGGTTTAAACATGGAGTCCACAATCACTCCCAGGACGAGGAGAGAGGACATGTCACACACACTGCACATTGTCATGACCAAGCACTGGGTTTGTTTGGCCAAAAAATACAATTTCAGTTTTATTTTGATTTAGGTTTAGGTTTAGGAAGGTACTCATCCTGGTCTGTACATCGCTGAGACAGTCCTTTAGTGTTTTGATTGCAGTCTGGCTGTCAGAGGCAGTCACAGGCAGATATATCTGAATGTCATCTGCAAAACAATGAAAGGAGACTTTGTGCTTTTCAAAAACAGTCCCCAGGGGAAGCATGTATAGGGCAAAGAGCACCGGCGCTAGTGTTGAACCCTGGGGTACACCGTAATTTAAGGGAGACACTGAGGAGGAGTTCTGTCTTAAATTAACAGAAAAGCTCCTGTCTGACAGAAACGATCGAAACCAACTGAGTGCTGTACCCTTAATGCCCACATATGTCTCGAGGCGGGATAATAGGATGCTGTGATCCACAGTGTCAAAGGCTGCTGATAAATCTAAAAGCCAGAGGACAGCAGATTTCCCAGAGTCAACAGTTAATAACAAGTCACTGAAAACTTTTAAAAGGGCAGTTTCAGTACTGTGTTGCGATTTAAAACCAGATTGATATTCTTCACCAATTTCATAAAAATGGAGATAAGCTTGCAGTTGATCATATGCAACCTTCTCCAAAACCAAAAAGGTATAAAATTAGAGTATTGGTATAAAAAACTAAAATTATCCCCCAAAAGTACTTGATTGATGGACATGACCACACACTTTTACAATACTTTAGTTGACTTTAAGATGTAAGATCTGGAAATGTATCTCGTCAATGCAATTTCAGATGGGCATGAATGACAGGTGGATTAACAATCAGACAAACAAATGGTCCAGTTGTGTCAAAACAGACATGCCCGCTTATGAATAAAAACAAAAGTGAAGGAAAAAAAAACAGGGGGAGAGCAGAAACAGAAATGGGCTGAGAAACTGTGTTGATTTATGCAGAATAAATGATTGTAGCGCTTAAAATCTACGAATCAGAAGAAGAGCAATAACCTTTGGATTTGTTTACCCCCATTCACATTTGAGAGACACAAGCTAAAATAGCAGCTGTGATTGGGATGTTTCAGATCTGGACCATGGTGGTTCCAAACACTCCTACATTCAAACATCAAAGTAGGAGGGATTTCAGAGCCAGGCAAGTCAAATTTCCTCCCTAAGTATCCAAATATAGTGGGGGAAGTGTCTTGTTTAGTGACACAACAACAGTATTGAATAGGCCACAAGCTTTTGGAGGGTGAAGACTCAACCTGCCAAGCTATGACTGATTCCATGTTTGGGTTGTTTCTGAGTAATTGTTTGAAAGTGCATCATTTATCTCAATTTAAGGATACACACATAGAGTAGACCTGTGGATTTGGAGGGATTTGAACCAGCAACACTGCAGTTTGGTGGGCGGTTAGGTGGTGCAGCATGGAAAACAGAAGGTTCAAACCGCTAGTTTTATGACCACAAAGCAGCTGACGTAGTTCTTTTGGTCATACAGAGAACAGTTTGGGGTTGAGGTTCAGGTTGTGGCAGGTGTAACAGGGTGGTGTTTGGCCCAAAGGTGAAGGAAAAGCCACCCAAAAACAACTGATCATTTGCAAATGGCACTGTAGGCATTTGAACAGCCATAGTCTATTCTGGCTAAAGTGACAAGTGTCTCTTAATGGTTTAAGTTAAATTTGTACATGCATTTTCTGGTGTACCACTTACCTCTGAAACCCATATAGACATAAAGGAGATTTTAACATAACTAATGTTAAAAAACAGCACTCACTTTAGTTGGTTATAGTGTCTGACTAATCAAAAAGTATAACGAGAGCATCACCCTTGGTTGCTGGATTAAAACTAATTATGCTTACGATGTCAGGGCTTAGCAACATTGCAAGAAGATCTGAAATAAATGTTTGGATCGTGCAGTAATGCAGCAGTTAGCAGTCTCGCTTCACAGCAAGGTCCTGGGTTCAACTCCCAGGCGACCCGAGACCTTTCTGTGCATGTTTGCATGTTCTCCCTGTGTCTGCATAGGTTTCCCATGCTACTGTTGGACCCAGCATGTACAAGCTGTGTGAATGAGAGTGTGTTTGTGAGAGTGAATGCAGGACAATGGATGAAATAACCAAATAAACCAGAGGGGGGCAAACTAAGGCCCGGGGTCCACATGCGGCCCTTTTGGCATTTTGATCCGGCCCGCAAAGCATTCACTAAAAAATTGTGTGAGTTAGGTGTGGTGCATTTGTCATTTTATAGTTTCCTGAGCAGCTGCTTGTTCATTAAAAATCAGTTTCGAGAAGAGCCAACACTAGAATAACACCAGACTTTGATGCAT
Organism: Rhinogobius similis; assembly: GCA_019453435.1. Classification (NCBI taxonomy): domain Eukaryota; kingdom Metazoa; phylum Chordata; class Actinopteri; order Gobiiformes; family Gobiidae; genus Rhinogobius; species Rhinogobius similis. Next base: position 35,555,610 of record CM033620.1, read on the forward strand.
TGGATAAAAGGAGTGATCAACTGCACTGTTCCCACTAAATAAAGGTAATGATTTTTGCTATTCTGTAGTAATTTTTTGTGTATTTTAGGCATTAAGTCCATGTGTAGTAGTATGTGTGTAAAATGGTCTGGCCCCCAGGCAAGTGTAAAAATCCAATGTGGCCCTTGCGTCAAAATAATTGCCCACCCCTGAAATAAACCAATACATTAAAATTAAAATTGTAAAATGTACAATTTGGTGATGTTATTCAGGTGTTTTGTATTGTCATTTGTTTGACATATCTGCACAGTGATAGGAAGAATATTTAGAAATATAATCTTATGCAATTAGGATAGTGACTGCATTCTGAATATAACCAAATATAAAAACAACTTTCCCTGAATACTCAAAAGCAGTATTTTGAATGTGTATTTTCGCTACTTGTATTTAATTTCGTGTCCATGTAACAGTATCTCTATTGAAAGTAAGCCCATGTGTTAACTTGTCTTTAGTGTCCTCAGTATGGCCAGTTACTGTATTCCTCCACCTGTTCTTTGTTTTGAGTTTTGAATAAAGTGCCAACATGTTACATCCATTATCTCTAAGTTTACAATTTCACAGGACTAAAAAACTGCCTAACCTTGGTGTTTAGTTAGATTTCACTAAAAACCCATAAATCCCCAACCGCTGTTTCCTCCGGCACAGACATGTTACATAATGGATGTCTTGAGATGTTTGGTCCATGCTGGGTTAGACAGTGAATCTACTTTGAGTAAAGGATATTATGACAAAGAAGAATTGACTTAGACACTTGTGCACCTTTGGGACTGGCCCATGTAGGTTAAAGGAGATGTATAGAGAGTGGTAGTTGGATTTATGGTGCGTTTGTGCCTGTACATGTAAGGGGGGCTGGGTAATGGTCTGCAGATGGACATCAAAACCAGCCATCCCTCCTCAGCTACCGGCTCCGATCACATGAGGTGCTTTTCGACTGAATCTGGTACCCAGACTGGTTCCCCTTGGAGCTCTTTGGCACAGATACTGTATAATTAATGGGCCGACCGGGCATGGCTCCAGGTACAGGTCCAAGGGTCTGCTTCGATGTGGGCAACTGATGTCACCATGAGCATTGGACCCACTGTGGCTTTTCAGGTGGGATTGTACCTAGGAGTTATAACTTGGTTGGTGGTTCAGACTCTCCTAAAAAACCCAGTCTAGACAACTCACACACTGCAGATTTCTGACCAATATCAAAACTTCCTTCCTTTCCTATTTTTTTTTTTTTTTAGAAAAAATTTAACCTGTCTGCTGAAAGAAAATCTAGATAGCCAGGATATCCTTGATGTGTCTGGCGTTAATTCTAAATATAGCACTGAGAAAGCACTACTGAGGGTTTTTAATGACATTCTCCTCACTGCTGACTTACTGACAGTGGACATAGTGTCATACTGGTCCTGTTAGATTTAACGGCGGCTTTAGTGAACCAGCAGATCTTCTTGTCTAGACTGTAACATTGTGTCGGATTGGAAAAGCTGATGTCCTACCACACGGACATACCGTTCTGTTCTGCTGAGTTAGCCACTTCCCCTCTCACCTGTGGAGTGCCCCAGATTTCCCAGGGGCCAGTGGGGCAAACACTGATACTGCTGATCTGACACAATATTTGAAACCTGTAGTGACTAATCTAGATGTGAGACTGGATTGATTTAAATTTATTTAAAATTTGAGTCTCAGATTAGTGCTGTTGTTAAAACGTTTTGTTTTTTGGTTTCTCTAAAATTAAACCTGTTCTTTCATGGTTTTAATTTTAATCCACGCTTTTACATTACTGTAAAACACTTAAGGTTGATCTTAATCAAACGTCTACAACGTTTAAGACTACAACGTACTACAACTACAACTTGTACAGAACGCAGCCACCTTTTGACTGGTACAAAAAAACTACACTCTGGTCAACTGTGTTGTTTTTAAATAGAAATAAAGTTGGATTAGGTCTATGTGTTCCACTTCCTCAGGAATAAAATTATAATTTTTATTGAAGTCCATTATGATTACCTATATTGATATTGGTTATTTTAGAAAAAATATCCAACCATTCGAGCCCTCACGTTTCACATTTCATGCTGCAGTTTGTCTCTGCTGGTCTACTGGCTCCAGTCACACTTTCAGAGCTGCTGCTCTTTCTCTCACTTTGTACAATTGTACATGAACATGTAAAGTAAACATATGCATATGTTGTGAAGTCACTATATGTTTATAATTTATGTTAAATGTAAATTTATTCAGTTTTTATTGGCGATGTTGCTGATAAAAATACTTATTCATAGTATTTTATTCTCACTGTGATATTTAGTTTTAGTTTTAATTTAAATAATCTTTATTTTTATTTCTTCTGCATGTCTATAAAGAAAATGATTTCTTTTTGGCAATTAATACAAGTAATTATGATTCTTGTGAATGAGTCAGAGTTCCAACACTCACACGAGCTTGAACAGTTATCAGTTGCCCTATAGGTCCATAGAAAATGTTTTTTTTTTTTTTTTTTTTATGGCATTGAGGAAAACTCGGACTGGAGTCTGACAACTGGAGGTGAGTTTTCCTGACAGGTTGCCCCAGCAGCAATGAAGGATGGGTCAAATGCAGAGGATAAATTCCCCTTCGGGGACAATAAAGTGTACATTAACCTTAACTCATCCCTGTCATGTCAGTGCCTAAAATCATTCCCTCCTCCTTTGTCAAAACAAAAAATAATATTCCTAACAAGCATCTGGAGCATGAATTTTATAGTATATTCACTTTTTGTGCACATGGAAATGAATAGGAAATTTTCTTCCGGAAATTGCAGCAGGATTTGAAACGTTGAGCTCCATATATTGACACCATTTACATTGACATGAGTTAAAATCGTCTTACCCTGGAAGGAGGTAATTTTGTGAATATAAAGTCTAATATCCACTGCCTGGTCTGATCTGTAACTGCATTCATTTATCTTCTATCCTGTTCTTTATGGGCTCAGCATGTCTCCAGAGCATTGGCCTGCTTTGAACTGCCAGAGAGAGAGCATGTTTAAAACTACAGCTCACTTCAAGTTTAATGACACAGACATATTCTCATATATTACAGCTGTTCCACCTCCACCTTCACCACGAGAAATTATTACCAGCACTGGCCATTTTCTTTATTCTGTGTTTAACATGAAAAGTACAGGGCACTATAAGACTGCTGTTGGTTCATGATAATATCTAATCCTCACTTATTTCTTATTATCAATCCAGTAATTATCTGACAAATCCAGAATCCATGTATGGTTTGCTCTTTGATTTTTCAGTTTTGAATAAAAAAAAAAGAGAGGGAAAAAAAAAAAAAAAGTAAATTGTTTATCTAATATTTTGATTTCATTATTGGCTGATTACAGTTTCTGAGGCATAGGCGTGTTAGTGATATCAGAGCCAGGTTTGAAGACATTTACAAATGTATTTTACATGATTTGCTTCTTTAACAGGCTCCAATTAGCAATCTTACCAAACTTCCATCGACCTGGAGAGGGCAAACCAGAAAACAGTCTAATCACAATAGAAATTCCTGAGCTGTGTCCACACAGCAGGTACACTGTGCTGTAGGTAGACTCCACCATTACATAAGGCATGAAAAACTGTTTTGAAAACTTGTGCGATGAGGTCAGATGGAGAGAGAGGGAGCAATGTAGTGAACGATTCTGGAGCCGGGTGAGATAAAAGCCCACAAAACTACCGCAGACAGGCGATCAAGTGTCAGGCCCGCCGCGGCGCTTTCTGCCCCAAAGACAGCTGCAGCCGGGGGGCATCCAATCCGGAGAGGCCCTCTGTCCTTCTATAGGCCCCGGAAAGCACCAGGAATGATCCCTGCGTCTCAGCTTCTGCTCCTTAGGGAACCGCTATGGGTACAATGGTGTGTAAGTGTGGGTCTTTAGCGAATGCAAAGATTGTAAAGGATCCGCAGAGGGTCGCAACCTCCCCCCTCCTCCGCCCTCCTGGTCCCATTCCTTAGCGGGACAAGTACGACACAAAGGAGCACAATTCAGTTCTACTTGAGTGTATGTAATGAGCGTAGACTACCTTGGAATGGTAATGGTTTGAACTTGTGGGGGTTTTTATAAGTGGATTCTTGGTATTTTGTGGTGATGATTGCGTCTGGTTTCTATTTGCTCAGAAGGGAGTAAGACAGTGAAAAGGTGAGGAAGCATGAGGTTTTATAGAGAGTATAATAGGGGAAAAGTAGGGAAAAGCTTTTAATATTTTAACTACTTTTAGTTTTTCGTATCATGTTTTCTAACATATTCATGTTATTCTAGAAAAAAAATAAACATGGGTGATTGACAGCAGAGGGCTCACAAACTTTTGTTTGTTGCCCTGGTGTAAAGCAGTTCAAACTAGGTTAAAAACAATAGCTGCTTGTAACCTGAGCATTACAATGATCAGGATGAGATTAACAGTATGCTTTGAAAAAAATCTAATTTGAGTTCAACTGTTTTGGCTCTACTTTGGGACTGCGGGAAGACTTGGAAAATTATTAAAATCAACATGTTAAAAAACAACAACAACATGCCCTGTTAGTCTGTTCTCGGAGCACTGCTGTCCATAAGAAATCTGCACCGCAGCGGTCTGGAGTGGTTTTCCCATCGTAGATGAGCGTCCTCGTGCAAAACAGCATGAATCTGCACGTCATTTGTGAAAATATCTGTGAGGGAGTGCAGCACTTTGTGACATTTTAAATTCACCCTCAAGTAGTGGCTCAAAGATAATCATGTGTGTAGTTGTTAGTGATTTCATGTCTGTGGGAATTAGGCCAATTATAAATACTTTAATTTGTATTATATTACAGATGAGGTGCTTCCTCTGCTGGTGACTGGATGTTGATGTTTGTTTGTCTGTTTTTCGCTTTGAATGTCTTGATGCCCCTTCTGGCAAAACAGCGAAAAGTGAAGCATTAAAAAAAATATATTAAAAGATGAGATTAGCAGCATGACTTTTTACATACTTTTTGCAGTAATATTGTGGGGTTTTTTTTGCATCTCTGAGCTTTTTTTTTTTGCTTTTAAAAAAATATTTCCTCGAGTAATAATTTCAAATAACAGTTCTCTCATTTCTGTATAATGTTTGCCTTCCCAACCAACCCAACAGGAGTGCATATGTGTTTTTTACTTTCCCAAACGGTTTCTTCTCATAATTAGTTCCATTATGTTCTGAGACGTTATGAAATGGATGGGTCTGAGCGTGAATGGTGCGTCAGAGCTAGCCCAGTCATTCAGCAGCAGATTAGCCACTGTTGCTTCACCTAAGATTGTGTAGGTGTGGATCAAGCACAATTAAAGTGGCTATTTTTCACGTGGAGCTAATCCATGACCTCCTCGACGCCATTTGGACGTCTAGGATTTAAGACGTGACGAGATGTTTTGTAATTCAAAATTAAGATTAATTATGAAGATAAAGAACACAGTTGAACAGTAATGTTCCACCATAGACCGTTCATTTTACCTCATCTCTGGGTGCATAGACACAAAATTAGGGACTATAGCCATGTTTTATTTGTCTCCAAGTGTTAAGTGAACCACATCAGCCCGTTTAAGCGATCCAAAGTGGACCCTGCAAGCCAATACCACCCAAACCTGTTGAGTCCAATACACTTTAGCTGAGGAGGAGAGGGAAACAAGATGACAAAAAGCAGTTATAAAAGGACATAATAATTCTCACCAAACAATGACTTGATCTCGTGATAAACCATATTTCCAGTGATGGTAACCTTGTTATCATCCTTGTTATCGTGCACACCGGCTTCAAAACACAAAGCAGAAGAAGAACAACTCAATCTGGCCCTTTCTGATCATTGTAAGAGAGAACCACAGAGGGAACTAACATCATTGGGACTGAGGACAACCCTTTGACCTGTGCATTTTGCTGCTGTGTCCTTGAGCAAGACACTTCACCCACCATGTCTCGTTGAGTGATCTTTGATGGAGGTTGGAGTGGCATTAAACCCAATTAAAATCAAATAAATGTGCACTATAACCTTCTGGTGGAGGTCTGCTACCTGTTTGTCTCCACAGAGATGTTATTTCTTTACCTAGAATGTTCCACAGTATGGCATGTCACTTACCTATTCTGCATTTATTTATCATCAAAAACTATGTGCATTTCTTATTAAAAGTGTACAAATGGGCAAAAGGCAAGCTTCTACAAATCTCCCCAAACTCAGACTCAAGGAATCCTAATTTCAAGTTGTCTTACTGTGGATCAGAAAATGAAAAGTAATGTATAACATTTTTGCTTTATAAATAAGATCTATAACTTGGCTCTTGCCCTGACATCATGAAAGTAGGTGATGGACACTGCTCCAGAAAAGTAAAGTAATGCACCTATAAGTCAAAGCAAGGTACTGTAACATTTGGAAGTTCTCACCTCCAAGAACATCCAAAGGCCTGTCTTTCCTCTTGTCATAACTCAGGTAGTGGGGTATTTCCTGTTTAAAATTGAGCACCCTTGGGTATGTGTGGGATCTCCAGGCTGGCCGGGGGTGCACACTGGGCTTGACCCCTCCTTGACAGCACCAAAGTGTCTATGCTTGTGCTGTCTCAAACCTCCACTCCCGGAGAGTCGAGATGAATCTGGACTCCTTGTGACTGCCCGATTTAGAACCCTGCCAGATTTTGACACCCTACGTTTGTGCAAGCACTGAAGTTGCATAAAAAGAGTTAAACAAATTGGACTTGATGCCAATGAGGCTATGACACGCCTCCCAGCCCCGGTTAGCTTAGCTTTTCTATTAGCATCGGTGTGAAAGCAACAGCACAGAGAGGTGACTTATGGTGCTGTCAGATTCCACACCTCATGAGGGCCGTGGTCCTGGAGACGGGACCATGCAAGACTGCAAAGATATTTATTGTATGTATTTGCACACACCGCATCATATGTAAAAATGAAATACTTCTCGTGCTGCCTTTTATGCCACGGTGACCAGCAGAAGGCATAGCGAGGAGAGTGGCATTTTCAGTGAGCTTAAAAACAGCAGCCACCTGTCAGGTGAAGGTGTGGATGAGACTCTGCAGGGGAATATGATAACCTCTTACATTTTCACAATTTGAAACCTTTTTTGTAGTTTATAACAACAACATGTATTATTATGTATATTACAGGTTTTGCATCATGTACTGCATTCATATTTTACTGTATGAATAAAAAGTGCTAAAATTACACATATTTGAGATATATAAATCTGAAAAATGAATAGAGCCAAGTTTAAAAGTTTTCTTTCTTTCTTTCTTTCTTTTGGGAAATCTTATTTAGTACAACCACATTAGTCTGTGCTCAGGTCTCTGCACTGGCTTCCTGTGGCTCAGAGAATAGACTTTAAAGCAGCTCTGCTTGTGTTCAAGCCTCTCCAAGGCCAAGCACCAAAGTACATCTCTGACATGTTAGTGTCATATGAACCATCTCACATTCTGAGGACCTCAGGGACCGGCCTCCTGCTGGTGCCAGAGTCAGGGCTAAACATGGGGAATCGGCGTTTCAGTTTAAGGCCAGGCAAGGGAAGTTTATTTGCAGAGCACAATTCGTACACAAGGCAATTCAAAGTTATTTAGATAACAGGAAAACTGCATTAAAATCACAATACACATAAAGACATACAGAATCATTTAAAAAATGGTTTAAAAGAGAAGAGTGCAGATAAATCTTTGAGTTGTATGCATGTCTAAACAAAACTGTTTGGAGGCCTGTCTCACAGTCTGAAACAGTCTTCCTCAAGATGTGAGACATGTCTCTGATAATATTTAAATCTAGACCAAAAACTGTTTGGTTTAGCTGTGCATGACTGAAATTATTTGATCTCCAAGCATATCTTTTAAAGCACATTCTCTTGTTCTATTAAGCATTATATTACTATCCTGAATTGTGCTCTAAAAATAAACTTGTCTTGTCTTTTCAGTCCTCTGTGAGATTGTTCTTTATTTTTCTTGTTTGCAGCCATATTTGTTTTGACACAGACAGACCATACGTGTTCCTGACTGGTTAATCCACCTGTCAATCATCCATTTGAACTCAGAGAGATTAAACCAGACTGATATCGATCTGATATAGATAATGATAATTGTAGCTCCATTTGTGACTTCCAGAAAGACCTCACACCCAGCTTTCCCGTAGCACTGTCCCTGGACATTTAACCCATTCATGGTTTCTTATCTACCTCAATCAAATCCACCACAGGCCAGCAATACCCAAGACTGGCCAAATCACATGTAATGGAGCTTTTCGTCCAGTACCCTAGACCTTTATTTAGTCTTACCACCATCACTGCTGCAAATGATACCGTCTTTCAGTTAATAAATGATGTCAGAAGAATTTAGAAGTGGCTGGACTGCAATAAGGGTTAGTTCAAATCAGAGGTGGATAGTACTCAGTTACTTACTCACGTAGATTTTACCTTTGAATGTTAAGAATAAAATCAAGCCTTTCAGAGCCCATACTGTACTTCCTATTTGAATAATATGTTTGACAGTGTAAAAGTACTCTGAGTTGAGTACTCTTCCTACTCTGAGTATGTGAGAAAAGCTTTATATTTAACATTTAACATTGTTTATTTAAACTGTTTTTCTACTTGTCGCTTATTGAGGTAACTGCTATTATGATTTTAGGCACTATATAAAAAAAATCATTGAATTTGAATATTAAATTATTTGAACACTTATGTTTTTTGCACTGCTATTTCAGATATGATTTCTTTTTTCCCCTAATTTTTGAAAATGTCCATTTTTGTGCATTGTTTAATGATTTGACATTCCAGTTGCATTAACTTTATTAAGTTAACTTTAATTTATTTATTGACCTTCATTTAACCAGGAAAGTCCCACTGAGATGCAAACTCGCTTTTTCCGGGTCGAGTCCTGGCCTGTACATGTTTTTAGTGGTAGTGGCACCCGGAGGAAACTACACAGACACGGGGAGAACATGCAAACTCCACACAGGACAGCTCCAGGCTGCCCGAGCGGCTTCTAGCTGTGAAGCGAGAGCGCTAACCGCTGTGCTACCGTGTGGCCCGACCTCGACATAATCATAAATCAGAAGTAATCTCTCCTAAATACTGTTGACAAACTGTGGCATGTCTCCATGGAGCTTTTAACTTGATATTACTTTTTGCAATGTTTAAAACTTGTTTTTACTTACCTCAATTGCTGTTTCCATCCTTCATCATTCCAGCCTTATTTTCCTCAAAAGTAGCCCTCTGAACCTGTAACTGTGTTTGTAGAAAATCTGAAATGTATGTCACAGTATAAAACGCAGCATTGATTTTGACTGGGATAAATGAGACACAAAAACGTGAGACAAATTATCATCGAAAAATGTCTTCATGTCTGTGATCTGCACAGTTTGTGTCACGGCTTAAAATTGAAGAATATTTGAAAATGTTTTGAAACCAGTGGAATAGTCCACATAACACAAGCAATTAAATATAACCTTGTCAAACTACTGGGCAGGCTAAGCTCACCTGTAGTTAAACCTGTCAGTAGGAGTCTCCAGATCTTGAAGTTTGGTCAGGAGTATCTGTAGGATGAGTTTATTGTGCATGTTTAATTTAGGATGATTGGGGAAACCAGAGTAAAGAAGCACAGAAAGACACAGGGAGCTATTGTCACTGAAAGGCTGAAGAGCTGTTTGGAGAATGGAGCCTGCTCCGTGCACTCACTTTTTTCTTTTATCCTTTTCTGTCATAACGTGGACATTCAATCCCCCGCATAACACTAAACTTCACAGTCTTAACTTTTGTGAAAGTCCCCTCTCTTTCTACGAATCCTTGTAAACCGTGCCCTGTGCTGCACCCAGGCCTCAGCTGTCCCATGTCCAGGGCAGAGTTTATTAGGGGACTTCCTCTGAGCATGTTTCTGTATGTCCACATCTGTCCATCCACAGTTCTGTCATCAGCCATGATCTAAATGTCCGCTTCCTCTTCCACTCATTCAAATGTACAGTTTTGGAAAAAGTGTGAAGAAACGATAAATTATTTTAGCCTTTGGGCTGAGGAAATAAAGTGTTAATGAAGCTAAATACAACTCCAGGTATGTTTTTTGATGAGAGAGACAATTTTATGGTGTGGTTATAAACTTTTTGTTTTTCATGTGTGTCATTTAAAGGGTACATATTGTGTAAAATATACTTTAAGACTTTTCAACCATTTAACTGAAAATGAAATTAAAATCTGTTGCTTGCTACGCTGAAATGAAGAGGCTGGGCCGATCAGTTCAGTTTTGAAAAGGAAGTAAATGGACCTGTTTTTATTACTAAGCTGTTTTAGCTTAATATTGTAGTTAAAATCATGGTCTATATATTTTATAGTTTAATACAAAATGCAGGTAAAAGGAATAATATGTCTTCTTTAAACTTTTTTGGCGATGAACTTCTGAAAATGTATGTAAAATGTTCTGCTCTTGTTCAAATGACATTCCAAAGTACTGAAAAGAAACATGTTCAGAAAGAAACACGCTGATCATTTCTCACTGGTGTCTCTTGTATTTCCTCAGCCTGTTGTGTCCACCCCTCACTGTTTGTCTCCCCTGGATGTGTTTGTTCTGTCTGCCCTTGACTGAAGCTGTGGCTCCCTCGGGAATGTGGTGACCCACACTGGCCCAGACAGAGTGATGAGCGGCAGAACACTTCCGGATATCCTCCATGTGAAGGGAGAGAGACCGGAGACAGGGAGAGGGGAGGACAGAGAACAGAGAGGGTGAGAAGGAAAGAGAGGAAGAGGAAAAGAGAGAGAGGGGAGGAGGAAAGAGAGAGAGGTAGAGGACACAGGTAGAGAAAGGGGGTAGAGAGTGAGAAAGGGAAAGAGAGAGTGGAGAGAGGGAGGTAGATGGATTGAGGACAGAGATCATGGAAAAGAGAGAGAGAGGAAGAGAGGAATAAAGGGAGGGAGAACAGAGAGAGAGAGGGAGACAAAATGAAAGAAGAGAGTGAGAACAGGAGGTACATGGTTTAAGGTTTAATGTCTGGTAAAATGATTTAGACTTTCCCCGAAACCACAAGAAAACATTCATCTCTCGTTATTATTATTCATTCAGTAATTTGGTTTCATGTTGACTAAACCGGGTTTAAGTCAGGTTTACAATAGGACTCCTTGACTATCCATGGATTTTAACGTGATGAAAAATTGAACTGTTGTCAAAGTAATGAACAATTCAAAACAAAAGATTATAATATATGAATGGTACTATGGATTGGTCTAAACCAAAACTAAACCTTTTGTGAACCATGTAATCCAAGTCTGAATTAGGACAGGACCAATCTACAGCTACACCATGTTCAAAGTTTGACAAAACAAGATCTTGGTCAGGGCTAAACCAATACTATATAAGTATTTTTTGGCCCATGAGGCATGTTTCCACTGGTTTTACTTCGAAGCAGATCAAAACGGTCCAAAAGTATCTTCGCTGTCATAAGTGGAATGGCAAGAAGCTGATCTAAATGAAACATTATCCTTTCTCACTTGATCGTGTCATAAACCAATGCATTTCGGTGAACCAGGACCTTACCATAGTCACACAGGCACCATTAACACAAGTAGCTCAAGACGCTCCAAAGTGCACTAGTTGGATCAGTGGAAATATTACTTTACACAAGATGTACTTATTTACAAAAACAAAACAAAACAAAAACAACAATAGGTGAACACTTGTATGTGGGGTAAGCAAATGTACCACAAAAAGTGCATAAAATAAAAGATACAGGTAGTGTCTTGCTTTAAAAAAAGATATTAATATTTTGAAAAGATGTCCCTTTCTCCTCCATGACTCACCATTACCTCTGTTTAATGTCGAATGTCTCAATCATTTGCATAGACACACACTCCTCTATGAAGATAAAGCAGCAGCTGGGCCTATCTAGTGTTTACCTCCACACAACCGTAACCGTAATTATTCTTCTGACAAGAGCCCGGCCAGACAAAGAAAACAAGCATTTGAGAAGGAGACAGCTGGTCCGCCCCGACACACCTGTACTCCCGGAAACTCCAGGAAACTCCAGGTAACTCCAGGTAACAGACTCGACTTGGAACACACTTCAAATGTCAAGTAGAATGTGATACAATGGAGGAATGGCTTTTGTTCCTTTATTTGAACAGTGACGTTCAAATAAAGGGAGGAATTGTGGCACACGCACTCAACAGCTTTGTCAATAAATGGTAATTATGTCATTTACAGAGGAGGAACTATTATATTACCTTGTTTTGATGTTTGAAAACAGTGTGAGAGCAAGGCCATTATAAAGACGAGCTCCACAAAGGGATAGACTACATAACAAATGTTTTTATTGCAAAGAATACATTAAAAACCTGCATTCTTAATGTGAGAGAGATCACCTCTCAACTTGGAACTTAGCCTGGTGGTGTCACCTGCTGAGCCAGATGAGTTTAATGCCATACTGTGGAACATTCTAGGCAAAGCAATAACATCTCCATGGAGACAAGCAGGTGGCAAACCCTTAAACAGAAATGTTAAAGCTTTTTTCCATTTCATGTCACCAATAACACTGAGACCTTTTCACCTATACTTTTTAGTTCTAAAAAGGAGATATAATTTTGCTAAATCAACTTTTATGAGCTTTAACCTTGTTATAACAGTGTTCTCCCATCTTTAGTTGTATTTTCATTGACTATACATGTTATTCTGTAAGATCCTGCATTTGAGCGTTCAGCAGATATTTTCAGATGTTTTCACCTACCCCTTATGCCCTTCCACATTCCTGTACTTAAATGTGATTATTGGAAGAAAAAATGACTTTGAGTGATGTATAGAGTGCTAAAAAAACAACCACTTAATAAATAAATGAATACTTAAGTGACAATTTCTTGACTGTTTCTGTGAAATGCCTCAATGAAGAGGCATGGTCTGTGAGTTTTGCAGTTTTGAACAGGAATGGTACCATTTCAGTCATTAAGCCGTTTTAAATCAATACAGTGGTTTCCAGTGAAAAAATGATAATAAATAATGATATTCTCAGTTTAATGCTAAGTACCAGTAAGGAAAAAAAAGCATAATATAGGTCAGAGTTCAAGGTTAGTTTATTCTTATCAGCAGTTCAATTTTATCTGGCAGTGAGTCGACCCATTCATTCATTCACCTCCATTTGCTTCTGTATAAAGTGACAACAGTGCAATGTGCAGGCCAAAAGAGCAAAAATACAGGCTTGTGTGCCAAGGGGTATATAAATAAGATAAATACAATTTAAATCACTTGTTTGAAACACTGATGGCTGCTGGAACAAATACTTTTGTAGCACTTGGTTTTAGGCTGGAACTTTAACTCTTCGTCCTGAAAATTCGAGTTGATACTCATCATTAAAAGATGGGAGCCGTCTCTGAACCTGCCTGGAATAAAAAGACACAGGATGAAGCTCAAACTCCTCAATTGACATGCTTGACCATTTTAGGTTATTTTTGTTTTCATGAGATAAATGATTAAACCCTGAAACAAGGCAGTAGTATAAAACTGATTCAATGAAACATCGTTAACAAGGTTTTGTCAATATGGAAGGACGATCGTTTCCTTAAACAAAACAAGCGCTGATGACCCTTTATGCACACTACATCACAATTGGGCTCAAATGTGAGTTTGTTGTCTTTCCAAGATATTATACGACTGGCTGATAATGACAGCCAGCGTACTTTGAGATGGTTCGGTGTCAGTATGTCAGGTCAGAGTGCGGTATGTACAGAAGAACCAGTGGAGATCTGTGCCTGGTCAGACACAGCTCTGTTCACTTTTTCTGTCCTGCTGTCAAAAAGCTCAGCCCACAAGATTAATGCTCAAATCAAAATGTTTCAAGACTAAAATGTGGGGCTGTTTTAAGTCAGTACTCCATATTGCCTCAAACAGCACACAACACAAACAACAATATCCTGCATCATATTGTCAGGCTGCTAATTTGTCCTTTTAATAGCCTCCACTAGCCATTATTGCCCAGAGACGGCACTTGAACACTTCCTCAGCATTATTCTCTCACCGTCTCCCCAGCCTAAGTTCTTTGGCGCCACAGCTCGCATCTTTTCATTTCTGTTTGGTGCCACAGGAACCAGGAAACTCAGACCTGCCCAAACCCATCCCGGCAGCTGAGTTTTCATAACCGCGCTCTAAAAACCGCCATTGTTACGAAAGCATGAGCAAAGTTCGTTTCTCTTCATTCGTTCGTGACATGACAAGTTCCAACAAAATGATCAAAGGGATCAGGATGAAGCTGCGTAAATGGAGCTGGGTTACAATAACAACTGCTGCAAACGCTGATGTTGAAACAAATTGTAATTTAGAAATCTAGGCAATCAATTAGTGTGTGTTATTTTAAATGATTTATTTTATGCCAATTGACTGCACGTAGGACAAAGTGGGAGAAATGTCTTCCCCAAGGACGCAACAACTACCATTTACAGAGGGTGTCGCTCTAATCTCCGTCTGATTTCATATTCTGCCAAATTTTGTTAAATAGAGCAAGAAATCTTCAAAGAACTCTTGGAACATACATTTATCTTTCTTTATTTCTCTTTCTTTTTTAGATAAATGTGGAAGATGGAGCACCGGTAATAGCTGCACCTCTGAGTGATTTGCAGCCTTGCTTTCGTCAAGGCAGAAGAGTGTGCGGTGAATAAATAATGACGCTGAAGTTGTTCTGCTTGTGGTCTGGTCCCTCCAAAATGTGGACACCAACAGTTCCGAGACAGATGAGCTAAGATTGATTGAAACATTCCATAACATTGCCTTTAGCTATGCTTTGATTATTGCAACATATATTTTTATCAGTCTATACTTTGTCCAGGGGCCTAAATCTGAATGTGAATTTTCAGTATATAAATGATGTCCAGAGGTGGGTTGTAATGAGTTAAACTGACTCATGTTATGCCACCATTTTACTTCAACTCGAGTAGTATGAATATTAAAATGTATGAACATATACATTTCATTTCAATTATGCTTTTTATTGTATGATCTAATACATGTAAATACCATCATGTGAGCATTATTTGAATGTGAATCAGATGTTACGACCAAACTCAATAGTACAGTTTGATTCGCTTTATTTAGAATTGATTTTTTGTATTATTTTAAAGTAACTGTACTGTTGCCTGAGTTAAATCTTTGACTCCTCTACCCACCTCTGCTGATGTTTGGATTTTTTTTCCCTTCTCGCTTTTCTGATTACATCCCTCCTGAAGAATCTACCCAAAGGCCCTTCATTTGTACTGTTCTCCTCACTCTGTTCTGAATGGCACTTCTTCTATAAGTCCTTTTCTTGTCCTTCTGCCCCTCCTCCCCGTCTCTCTTCTGCTCCATCCCTGACTCAACTTTCACATTCCGGGGGCATTCCTGGAGGATTAGCCCCTGTGCATTCCCAGGCTTTATGCATAGAGACCTGAACCCCCTTTTCTGTTAACGGTGTGGTGCTGGTGGTATAGGAACTCAAAGACTCCCCCTCTTTATCTTTCTCTCGCTTGATTGTACCTTCTTCCCGCATAAAGCAGTTCCCACTAATTCTCAAACTCAGGGGATTCTGTAGGTGACCTGAGGATTAGGTAAAACATGGATCGGTTTAATTTATTTTAGATTATTATTTCTACTTTAAATATCTGCATTATTTCCTATTCAGTGCAGGAGCTATTTTGGCTATCTTGAGTAAGCTAGATTGGAGAATATTATTGTTTCCAGGTGTAGGTTTTTATGTTGAGAAAGAAAACCGACCAGAAAACTACAAGTTGAAAAGGGAAAAAAAAGAAAGAGTTGTGTCTGTATTGTCAAAAAGTTCAGCTGCTCTCTTGTTTACTCAATAACGGCCAAAACATGGTGGATTTGTCAATAACAGTCGCTTTTTTGACTCGATCCCTAAGGTACTAAACTGAAATGCCTTGAGGTAAATTGACATTTCTTTCTGTTATTTGGTGAATGAATCCTTTGTGGTTCCCCAGAAGAAACAAAAGTAGTCGTAATAGTAGTTGGAGTATAGTAGTGTATTTACTTTGCACTTCCACTCCCTGCTTACACGGCCTCTTATTTTAGGCTCAGTTAAAGTGCTGTGAGGTAACTTTGGCCAGTTTCCCGTCCGCTCGTGTGTGGACCCTTTGTGCCGACTCACCGCTCCGAGCCAAAGAAGTAGCTGCACGGGCTGCACATGTGGAAGCACTCTGCACCTCCGGGACCGTGGAACCTGGGCCTGCTCCAGACACAGGGGGAGGAGGAAGAGCAGGGGGAGGATAAAGGGATTATGCACAGAGAAGGCTTTTTTGGAGCACTGGAGGATTTGCTTACCTCACCGCCAAAATGAAAGCGTGTTCCGAGCCAAAGACGCACCTCAAAACCCGTCAGCTGTTTCCCTGATCGGGCCTGCCAACATGAGTCAGAGGTGCAGTCTCCTCCCCTCCAGCCCTGGGTCTGTGCGCTCTGGAGGTGAAGTCTGAGACCGAAGAAGAGCAAGATTTCTTGGATTGAGAGTTGGTTTGGTAGTCGCTCTCTGTAGTGCTTGTGTCCTTGAGCAAGACACTTCACTGGGTTCAAACTAAAATACTTTAATCATTTAAGAGGAGGGATCTGGCACAGGTAAAAATAGTTAATTATACAATTTTGGGGGCAGTTTGCACGTTTGACAGTAAAATATCATACTGAGACAGGTTTTAGAATAATTATTAATATATTTGAACAGATTCATATTTACATATTTTAAAAGTGTACGTATACTTTTCTGATGGAGACTATGCTAGCTGCTTGTCTCCAAGGAGATGTTCCACTGTAGGGCATTATACTCTCCATGGACAACTGCTCTTTAAAGTAATTACATTATATCTATTTTTTGCAATATGAACACTTGCAATTGAATAAATGCAAGATATGTTTATGCAAAAACCTACATAGAGACACGGACACGGGCCACATTTTTTGCATCCTTTAATTTGATCATAGCTTCTGTTCTATCATTTTTATTCATTGTTTTATGTTGCATCACATCACCAATCAAATTGTTAGTGAACTTGACTGACAATGCCAATAAAACTTTAGTTCTGAATCTAATACACATTTACAGTAGATTTACGGAGTCATTGAGTGATCGATGATCATTTGTGTTGTGTCTTTCATCTACAATTTTCAACTATGATTCACAACATTTTGCAACCTGCCCCTCACCTGTCAGTGGACAGTGAGGGAAGTCTGGGCATATTGTCTCAACATACTTAATAATAATAGTAATAATAAAAATAAAACATAACAATAGTCTATTCTTGTGTTGATAAATCCTGGAGAAAACCTCACATGTGTATTTGTTTGAGAAGAAAAAATCTTTTCACTTGCAATTTCTTGCTACAACTGTCAGGTTATTTTTTTACGTCTGCGCACAATTCAATCTGTAGATCTCTATTTTCAAATCCAGTCTTCTAATTCCTCTTGAACACTCCGCCTCTTGACTCTCTGCGCTGGCCTCTGTTCCGTTCTCTCTGCTGCTAATTTCCTTCTTATCCGTCCGTATCTAAATCCAGTCTGCGGGCTCATGTTCCCAGTGTACAGTGGAGTATTCAGTCAGTCACATTGAGCTGATTGGCCCCTTGACTCCCCACAACCCAGAGGCCCCCGGTCCCTCTCATCTAAACATCTGTCTGTACCTTTATGTACTGTACTGTAAATGGAGTCTGAGCCCATGGCGTCTTTACTCAGGCTGACAGGCATGCCCCCCTCTCTCTAAGCTTGTGATTATTATGGGAGCCAGCTGCCATGATAGACACCCGCAAACCGGATGTTTGGAGAAGAGGATGAAAGGAGTACTCAAGGAAAAGTACAATTATTAAATTACAAACACTAAATCAATCTAAAAGTGAAAAGACATGTTATGCAAAATTGACTTTTTTGAGCTTTCAACCATGTTATAACATTGTTCCCTCATCAAAAACAAACCTGGAATGGTAGTTAGCGTCATTCATGCATGTTTCATTAATGCCGTTTATGCACTTGTCTTTTCTGCTATCACTCTGAGCTTCACAAAAAGACTCGGTTTCAGAATTACAGTTTAGTGACATAATAAAAATTGAGAGGTCTCCTGTGCACACATTTTGATATTTCCAAAGAACAGACCATACACATTTTAAGTTAAGTTAAGGTGAGACACTATAGGCAAAACCATTTTTTTTGGTCAGTTTGCTCTCTCAACATATCAGCTTTCATGTGGAAACAACAAAATTGTCCAGTCTGCTCCTAAAACTACTTATTTATTCAACTTTATCCATGGATTTCTAAATTCACAGGCTGTTTTCTTAAAATGCATTTTTCTCTTTGTAGGACATAAAGATCACCATTTAAATTAGCTCCCACATACACTAAACTTTACAATCTTGGACTTGAACAAAACGTACAGAAGGACTTTTTGATATCTAATTCTAAGCCTGATTTTTTTTTTATAACTAATATGTGTACAAAATGAAATGAGAAATCTATACCTGGTTCTGTCCATTCAGATTTAAATGTATTTAAATGCAAGTTTGGTCAAAACATATAATACATTTTTTCTTACATTTATGTGAGTAAACTACAGAAGAAGCTTCAACTTGATAACTTTAAATGTAATATTTTTTCTATTCACCTGTAGCGTCTAACCTTAATTGTCATGACAGATTTTTATAGTTGTCTCATATTTACTTTATTTGGTGTAATAAATGATAAAAAGAAAAACGATTGTTAAAAATTATATGAAGTAGAGCAGAGTTCACACTTGGGACGTATTTTTATTACAGTGACCACAACTTTAATAGAAGAGCACACTAGTTGAAAGTAAATGGCATGATCTAACTATCAAACACAACATTTATTCAGAATGTTACTAAACCTAATTGTAACTGATATCACACTCCTGTGCTGTAGTTGTAAATGTAAAATGTCCTTGACAGAATCCCTCCAGTATCCTGTTGGTGGGTGTCAGAGGATGGGAATGTAGGCATCTGTCGGCTGGTCGTTTGTGTGGAATGTGACTCAGGAAAACTATAATGGACCTGACTGTATCACTGTGTGAGCCGAGAGGAGCAGAGGCAGGGGAAGACGAATGCCCAGGCAGTGTGGAGAGGGATGGGGATGGTGGGAATAGGAGCCAGAAATGTTCACTGGACTTTTAAAAAACATTTTAATGTTGTTTCCTCATCACAATCATTGAGCTTGATTTGTGTTTCACATGTTTGTGTATTTGATGGGTCTCCCTCTCCAGAGCTGAAAACCCGTGTCTTCCTCATAGTGCTCTAATGAGTTAAGCTCATCTGTGTTTTTTAAGTTTATTTAGTCTACCATCCTTAGACTTGTTGTTAGAACTGTTGATTTCACTGCTCAGATTTCCCCAGTTGAAGAATATAGATAAAATGCTCTTTAATTTGACCCACAAGCAATTGTTGAGATACAGATGAGCACAGACTCACAAATAAACAAAAGTTATCCCATAATTACCGGAAGCAAATAATGATATACTATTATGAGATATTTATCACGAAATATTTATTCCCGAATATCTTTTTTTCTAATTTACACCAATTGCCCCATTTGCTAAACGGTACGATAACTTGCAAACACTCACAGTCAACTTTTCACATCAAAAGGGCCTGGGTCAGTTGTTAGGGGGTAAGAAAAAAGTATCCAGTAACCAAAAAGTATTTATCTCATAATAACGATATACTATGTTGTTACAATGTTTTTGTGTGTGTGTGCATGTGTGTGTGAATACAATGCTCTTCCATAATCCACTTTGTACAATTTGTCATGATACAGTCACTAGTTGGAAAGAAAGCAAACATCTCAATTCTAGGGATGTCACAACATAACATTTTAGATTCACAGTCTTTTTGAAATATTTTAACACCTGACAACTTGAAAATATTCATATTTAACTGATTCCAAATATTAAATTTAATTTTGAATATACTTTTTATACACTTTTTAATGATTGAATAATAATTGTACTCTGTTCAGTCAAATTATTTCAAACAATGAAGTTCAGTATTATTAAAATACTGTAACCAGTGAACGACAGAAGTCAATAAACGTGGGTGCCTTCTTGACAATGACTGAAATAAAAAATTACTCAGCTATAGTTATACTTCTGGTCTCGCACACGCCTCGTGTGCATCGCGTCACACGCTCGCTTAGTTTATCCAGCTGATCTTCACATAGCCGCACGCAGTCCCACACGCAAAACTTGTACGCTTTTTTTGGGTGGATGCAACTCCGGTGCTGCTGTTCCTTCTGCCATCTTTCAGTTGAGGTGAGTTTGTTTGTTCACCGCCGCACACACAGCCACACAAGTCCAAGGCACGCTGTACGTTGCGCGAGACATTTCTGCTGTATACCGTGGCTTCTGAAACTCCCTCCGTGGCTGCAAATAATCACGATTATTGAAAAGCCGGTTAATCTTGACCATGGATGTATTAAAAGAACTGCATAAGGTACGCCCCCTCTGACTGTGGTCCCAGATTGATTTGTGGCCGTGCGAGGTACTGCAGCCTCTTGGAACCAGCCTTTTTCTAAAATTGCTCATTATAATTGCAGACAGTACTGAATTATTATCGGTATTTAAATAAAATAGAAGGAAGTGTTCTTTTCTACCGTTTCTAAAATCACCGAAATTACCGTTTTTATATGAAGTGGGGGATTGTCGTCACGTGGTGCCCTAAAGCAAAGATGGCAGCCTCCGTTTCAGGAAGTAAAACAAAGATGGCAGCCATCGTATCAGGAAGTAAAACAAAGATGGCAGCCTCCGTATCAGGAAGTAAATGCGGAAGTAAGAAATTTTTTGGGGTCATGCGCCAATGAGCACTCTCCATAGGGATAAACAAGACGGCCATTTTGGATTCATCTTCCAGGTTTTATTAAAGTTCTATGATCTTGACATACTTATGCTAACGCTATGTGCACCAAGCTAGCAGCCACATGACCTCTGACCTCACGCCGGGGCACTGAGTGATGAGGGGGCACCAGCCTCAGCGAAAGATGATTGGGATGCAGTCAAAGACATAACAGCATGCCGGCAAACAAACAACTGTGACACAGACTAGTGGAAGAATCCTTGAATTTTGTAGTAAATAACTTAAAGTAAATAAGCATAATTGCAAAGTACATACACAGTAATAATTTCAATATAATAATGTATCTTTGACTATTCAGTAGCAGAAATGAATGATGAGCCATACCAGTATCGTATTATGGATCTGATACCAATGGGTTTTGTATTAAGACGAAAAGACAATTTAACCTTGAACTGAAATTAAATACATGTGCAAATTATAACCAATGCATCTGAAATAAATTAACATTTATTTAAAACTTTAATTATTTTTCTAAAATATTTTTGCATGAGGATCAATAGTTTTTGATGCCTGGTCAGTATTGATATTTTGGTATCAATAGCAAAAATGACAACAACAGCTACAACAACTTCAACAACTACTACTACTCAAGTATTTGATGTATAAAAAAAAGCTTTAATTTTTTTTTTGCCTCGTTGATTCGTTTTACATGCACACACATGCACACGCACACGCACACACACACACACATCCATCAGTCAATCAATAAAAAGTTTTTAAAAGCGCTTTACCCAATTTCTACATGTCATGAAGTAAAATCTGTTTTGCCCAGTGCAATACGTTGTAAAAACATCTTGTAAGGTGAAAATTAGTACATTATGTGTTGTCTGCATTTAAGTATAGATGCAGACAATAGAGAAGGAGGAAGTTTGCACTAGGCCCAGAGAGTTGTGAAAAGCAATTATAAACTCATTGCTGTGAATAATTAGGTCGATAAGAATGCATTAGGAAAGTGAGCAATACATTTGGACTTCTGCTGAGTTTAATATGAACTAGTTCTGTTTTTCTCGTTTTTAAGACTGTAGATGTTGACACTGGACATCACTGGACTCGTTCTGAGCATTTCTACCGTCAAATTGTGTTCGCAACAAACACAGGTCTGTTGGAATAGCAGTCATGTTGCCTGCTTCATTTACACTTAATTTCCCCCCCAAATGTAGACATTATGTTGAGTTAGAAAAGTCATTTAAAGGCATGAGAATATGTTATATTTTCACTTTACAATTTCAGTATGCTGTTTTATTTTACGGCATCTTGAGGACTTTTACTTGAGTACACTTTGTGCCTATCTCCGCCCCTCTCTTCATGTCTTAAAGAGCACCACGTGCACTACATGCTTGTCCAGTGTAAGAGAGAGTCTTCCGTTTCAACAATACTTTCAGTGTGTTGGGGAAGTCCTGTCTGGTACCCGGGCACAGTCCTCTGATCACACACACACACTGCTCTGCGTCAGGGTGCTCTCATGACGCGCTGGAGCCACCCCTTTAGTCACGCTTTACTTTGGGACTTGCACAGTTCAGGGGTCGTAGGGGTCAAAGTTCACAACCCTCATGAAAAAAAAAAAGTCCTGTCAATGGGTTTTCTTAATAGATACGGTTCATTTTTGGGGCTTGGAAAGGGATGTGCTAGTTTTCAAACCAAACCAGCACACTAGAAAATTATCTTTAAAAGTGGTTTCAAATAAGTGGGAAACTGTGGCTTTTTATGACATACTTTTGAATACTTTTGGATGGATTTTTCATTGGGAACACATGGATTGGGTGTCTGATATACTCTGCTGCTAGCAGTGTGGTGATTTTTTTGAAATACAACTTAGAAGCATGCTGTCCTCAACATGATGATAACAAATTGATGATTCATACTTTAGTCAATTTGAGCGCTCTAATGGCTGCAATGAGTCCAGTGTGTGTGAACTGTAATGACGGTAACCCTAGACCACGGGTTCCCAATCTTTTCTGGCCGGGACCCCCAAAATGACCATGCAACCAGCTCAAGACCTCCAAAGTGAAATGAAAAATAATGTAAAGTGTCAAAACATGTTAAAGCAGGTTTAATATTGGTTATTTGAATAGTTTATTGTCTTATTAGACCCTATTTCGCTAAAAGATGCAATTTAAAAATAGAGCAAATACAGGGTCATATTTATTAAAATTAGAAATCATCTCGCGACCCCCAGCTCATCCCTCGTGACCCCCGGGTGGTCCCGACCCCCACTTTGGGAACCACTGCCCTAGACTAAACTAAACAGAGACAAAACAAGGACTATGACAGAACTTCAAAGTCCTCAGTGTAAGTGTGGAATGTTCCACAGTATGGCATTGAACTTAACTAGCTAACATGAATTAAAATACAGGTGTTTTCTTGTTAAAATAAGAAGGAATTACAAGTGTATAGCATTATTATTGTTGTTGTTGTTGTTGTTGTTGTTGTTGTTGTTGCAATAGTAGCGTACCATCCAAACAGAGCTCTTCGTTCTCAAAATGCTGGACTATTGTTAGTCCCCAGAGTCTCTAAAAGCACAGTAGGAGGTCGAGCATTTAGCTACCAAGCTCCTATGTTATGGAACCAGCTCCCTGTTCATGTAAAAGAGGCCGACACAGTCTCTACATTTAAGACCAGGCTCAAAACGTTCCTCTTTGAAATAGCTTATGGTCAGGCCAGTTAGGAACAGAAATAAAAACCTACAGTTTTAGCTACGCTGCCCTTGGAGCAATTCTGCTGGGGGAAGTATGGCAGCTTGAACACTATCCTCTGGTTCTTCCTACTTTACCTATCAACAATATTTAATATTACTTCAACTGTAGTCTGTTCATTGCTGTTCACATGTTTCTCTTTCTCTCCACTTCCCCCGGGGAGTGGAGACTGTTTCAGACACTGCGGCGGCTGCTCCAGTGACGACCCCCCCACCCCCATCTGTCTGGAGGATCGATCTCTACACTGGACGATCTATGCGCCACCCGCCTGGAGGAACTCCCTCAACCCTGGATTAGCCACACCTCGTCTGCCTGGACGAACTCCATCTACTTAGATTAACTGTTCCTCATCTCCTGCTGGAGGATCTCTCTACACTGGGTGGAATGCTCCTCGTCCTCCTGGAGGAACTCTTTAAAGCCTCCTTCCCTCTTGAGTGGTTCTGGCTCCACAGTCCAAGTGGATGTCAGTCCTAGTTCATCTGCAGCCTGTCCGTCCGTGGGAGTAGGATCTCTCCTTCACTGTGGTTCTCCCCGAGGTTTCTACTTTTTCCCATGGGGTTTTTTGTAGTTTTTCCTCGCCGCGAAGGAGGGTCAAAGGACAGGGGCATTCTGGGACAGTTATCTGAACTGCTTTCTACCTGTGGCCCATCAAGGCAACTGTTGTTGTGATTTTGGGCATTATAAAAATAAATTGATTTGATTTGATTTGATTTGTTGTTGTTATAAATAATACCTTGAAGCATATACATTCTTACTACAAAGACTTCAATTGGTCCAAAACATGGCTGCAACAGGCAATTGCACAGCAATTTGATACTATCCTGTACTGTGTCCTGTATGTAATTGGCTACAGAGATAGACTGTGCACCTTTTAACTTAGTTACACTTTTTTTTTTAATTTTTTATCATAGAAGTAAGGGTAAAAAGACAAAGAGAAAGCCTAAGCCTGGCCTAATGATATTGGAGCGCAGGTCTGGGTATTTTTTGACTTTGCAGAAGACTAAACTGTCACGCATCATTTTGGATTTCTTTTTACACATTTCTTGAAAATTCACAAACAATTTTTTCACAGTGCTTTTGTTTCTTTATTGCAGCTCTCCGTTGAACATTTTTTGCCACCATACTGTACATGTAGACAAGTACAAGTGCTCAATGCAAGCTCAGTTACATGCACAGAGGACAATTGTGTAATATATTTATGCCTTCTGCCTGTGGCTATGTCCTCCCTCAGTCTCTAATATTAGTCCTGTTTGATCCACTATGTCCCAAAGCTATAGGCACTTGTACAGAAATGAGCATGTGACTTTAAGACAGAGTTCTGAAAAGACTATTTTAAACAACAAGATTCAACATTGTTTGTAAAGTCAGTGGTTCTTGGCTGATCTGGTTGAAAGGGCATTTAAAGGGTTGGGAATGAAAAGGACAAGACACTTTGGATAATTATGAGTTTTACATGAACGCTATAAGGGCCCCATTGATATTGTCAAAATAAAAAGACTCATTGTAATTCAAAAAATGTTTTTTCAGTAGTTCATGAGAGCACAAGTACTTGTGCTTTGCCAAAGGGGGTTTTAACTGTCAACATGTCAATATTCATTGAAGTTGGAAAATAAATAAATAAATAAAATATCAGAATGGCTAATTGGAGTATCAGATCACTTTTGGAAGAATCAACATCTGATCCGTTATGGTGCGTTCAGACCGCGGCGCCTGTTCTTTTGAGAGCAGACACCGGAGACACGCCTCTGTAACCTCTGGACTCACGGTTGAATTAAACACAAATCATGGGCAGTGACTGCTCTTTGGATGAATGAATGCTGCTCTGTCTTGTGTATTGGTGCATCCCTGTTTTGATTGATTGCTGCATGTTTGAGTAATACTATATTGTCCTATTTGAGGCTTCGATCTCAGAACATTTTCTGTTTTCACTTACTCCCTATCACGGGTCCACATCCCTGTACTCACTTGCGATCATTCATACATAATTCACATCACATAATTATGACTTTTGTGTGTTTTAAATGACAGATTGCCTTCATGGTGACCTCCAGCTCATATAGTCCCAGTGTTGTCAGTGCATTTGCGTCCTCTGCCTGTGGCTATGCCCTCTCCTCAGCTGACCCCACCTACCAAGCTCAAAGGCCCAAAGGTTGCCACCTTTGACCCTGTGGCCAATCCCGGCCAAATTAGAAAACTCCACTCATCCATTACACAGGGCACGTCGGCGTTCCATGGAGAACTCAGGAATGTCAGGAAATTCAACTCAAAGACAGATGACAAACTTTTATTTACCCACGGTTTAGTCTGTCAGATGAAAGTGCAGACGAGGGAAAGGCCCAGTGAAGTTGATTGTGGCATTAGTGGTTTATCAAGTCTTGGGTGGGTGACTACATGAAAGTACTGCAAACAAAGAATCAGAATCAGAATCAGAAATTGTTTATTGCCATTGTCAGTCTAATTCACAAACGTAGGAACTTGCTTCGGCGTAGGTGCAACATAAAGCAAAGGATAAAATATAAAAAATATATAAAAAGGCATGCATAAAATTAAGAATAAAATAGACTAAGATAGACTATAAAATAGACTAAGATAGACTATATACAGAATGTACAGTTGGCAGATAGTGCAAAGAGAAAAACATATATATATATATATATATATAAGACATTTCATAAAAAGCAACGCAAAAAAGTAAAAAAAACAACAACAAAACATTCATGTTAAATAAATGTATTAAATAATATGAATTAAATAATAACAAATGAACACTGATGTCCTGCAGTACGCTGTGATAGTTACTAAAACATACAACTTTCTGTAGATTTACTCAGATCAATTCTTGTTTGACTTAAGCTTTTAAACCATGCATTTGCTGAGTGTTTGATGCCACTAAATGCACAGTGCATCATTACATTAAATGTACTTTGTCTGTGTGTACATTGCTGACAGTGCAACAGGAGTTACTTTGTAAAAGGTTAAGGTTTCCTGAGCCTCTTGGACTGTACTAGTTCTGTTCACCAGAGTTTGTACAGAGATAAAGTTCTACTCTAAAGACTTGTGCTTGTTCTGTGCTATCTTAAAGTGTTTAAGAACGCTGGACCATGTAAACTGCAAAACTCAGAAAGTAGCACTGATGAACTAGGACAAGAAAGTGTCAAAGAAATAGTTGAACTTGTTGAAACTTTAAAATAATATAGGCTAATCGGTCACATAATAGTGTCCCTGTTGAAACATGTGATGCGTGTGAACATTTGTTCCACTGCAGCTGCGCTAAAATACATTTTTATTTTACAGAAAAATTATTCACTACACCCATGTGTACTATTACACCCCATACTACCACCACTGAGTGTACTCCGGATGCCCTTCCTGTTGCAATCAGCCTCATGTAATAGACAGAAGATGTCCAGATAGTTACAGTGTGGTACATTTGTGGAGCTGTCAGGTGGTCCTCCCTTTAGCGCCTGAGGATGTGTGTGAGTGAGAGAGAGAGTTTAGG
Source organism: Rhinogobius similis (assembly GCA_019453435.1). Lineage (NCBI taxonomy): Eukaryota > Metazoa > Chordata > Actinopteri > Gobiiformes > Gobiidae > Rhinogobius > Rhinogobius similis. Next base: position 35,582,667 of record CM033620.1, read on the forward strand.
GATTGACTGCTGTGACGTAGTGGGAGTCAACAGTGAGAAGCGAAACCAAGGCAGGTCTCAGGCTTTGTCCACGGAAGGTTTGACTGGAGCACAGGTCTATGCACGTCTGCCTCTCCCCGCTGGGCTCGTTCCCACGCACGTGCACGTTCATCCATGTGCATGGATAAAAACATCGGAGGGATACACACACAGAAATGCTGCACTCAAATGTGGTGAAATCATAGAATATCAGAATTTAGAATGTAGACAAATTGTATTTCTCAGCAAGGGTAATTACTTGGACACATGCAATCAACAAACATTATATAAATATATATTATTGGAATAATTAGAAAAAAAAGAAAAGGTTTTCTAATGATCGAATTACAATATTGGTCAGACAAATGCTTTTTGGACGATCTTCCTGTCAGTAGTGTCCTGGGGCAGACTGATGTCGAAGTGACAGCTATAATTTGTATTTGAAGTAGAACTAAGTAACAGTTTTACAAAGATCCATCCATCCAAAGATTTATCCTTACAAATTATTAACAACTGCCAAAGGGTTTGAGAGCGCGAGGTACATACAACAGTTTGAGAATAAGGTATCCAAGGGTAAGGTTTACTTTAAGGTCTAACCTTCAATGCACAGTGCAGGATCTGGGGACCCTTTTCTAGATTTTGAGCAATGCTTTGGTGAGGAGTAGCTATAGGTCTTTGTATGTTGATGCATGCGAGAAAGCAGAGAACATAGAACAAATTCCCTGGGAGAATGCAAGGCTTTAATTGGTCTGGAACTTGACCTCTGGACTTTCAGAATTTAAAAAAAATGTGTGTCGTATCTTTCCCAAGGCCTCAATATACTAATGTTTTGTTGCTGCATTATTAGTTGCCACATCAAATCAGTGCAGGGATTCAACTCTGTGCGTAAAGGGGGCTATGTCTTCCATAGCTCCAAGTCATGTTCATTCAGGGGCGAGTTTTTCTGTGGAGGACCACAGGTTCAGCCCTGACAGTAAGGGCATTTTAACTAAGTCACTCTGAGCTCTCGTTTTATTATTAGTCGATATAGAGTCACACTTGGCAGCCTTATCTGCCATTTAGGCAAGTAGGTTACGGAAACTACTCCTATAGGCTCTAGCCTACCACTACTACATCTACTAAAATCCTCCAAATACAGCAGTCCTTTGAAGCTGATTCGGTTGAGAAAACAAACTGCTGTTTAATCCAGTTGTGAGAAAAGCACTGACTTCTTCCTTGTTCTTAAATGAAAAAAACGTGCCAATGTGCACATTTTTTCAAAACAAAATAGTTTATAAATCTGCTAATCTGGCTAAGTTACAGTTACTATGGGTGGGGAAACTCAAGCCAGCAGCATTTATATTGCCATGAGCCGTATTCGCCTTATTAGTTGCCGTACACGCCGCCGTCTTGTTTCCATTGTATTAGTTTACATAGGGCAGACGAGCTCAACAGAAAATAAGTTCTACATGAACTAAAAAGCCGTTTTCAGGCCGCACAGGAAATCGGTGCGTTGTTGACTTGTTGTTGCTCGTATACGTTAAACATTTTACACAAATCATTCTACTTTATATAACATTTTAGCGGCGAAACTTTTCCCTCATTTGCCATTAGCTGTAACGGAGTTCTCGTCAAACAGAAGTGCGTTTACAATAGAAGTGTGTATCTGTGGCAAAAAGAGGCAAACGTGGGCGGGGCGGAATAAGGTGAATAGTATAAAAGTGGATAGGTCCTTCAGTGCTGATTTACGTTCTCTTAAATTCATAAATTCTTATCATATTTTAGCACGATAAATGTTATGATTTATTATTATTTCTTATGTTACGTTATTTTGTGATTTTGTAATTTCTTACCATTTGATTTCATACAAATTTTTGCATTGCATTTTAACATGAAAACTACAATGAAACACAACATAACTTCACATAATTCTGTGAAAATGTTATATTGCATACAGTTACATGTTAAAATGTGATACTTAAATTTTTTTTAAGTCTAATTACACATTTGGCAGCTCTGAGGAAGAGCAGCCAGTACTATATTGTCATAACAGAATAATTTTTGCCTATAAAACTGATGGCAGTTAAGTGTGACAAAAGGTGAGGTGTGATGCACTCATAATAAATACTCACACACTAAAAGCTTGTCAGTGCTGTCAGGAGGGTTTGTGCGGAGGTGGCAAGTAATTAATTTTATAATCTTCGGTAGTCTGAGTAAACCGTATGATAAAAAAATAAGTGTGTTTACAAACCAACAAATATTAAAGATATATATAGGAAATATTTGTAAATAAAAAAACTGAAACGCTTCAATAAACCTTGTATGGATTTTTGAATGAATGCATTTTTTGTTGTTGTCATTTTTTTTTTTCAGTTGAGGTTTTTTAAGTATTGAATTGGCAGAGGACTGGTGTAAGTGGCACAAGGTCGTGTTGTGACGCAGTGACAGCCACAACAAAGTGAGCCAAGAGAGACAAGGAAAAAGAGAGGCGAACAAAGAAAGAGAGAGGAAACAAGAGTGGGGAGAGAGAGAGAGACGACAAGAGAGAGAAAGGAGAGAGAGGCCCGGAGGAGAGAGAAAGAGACAGGGTAAGGATAGAGAAAGGGAGAGAAATAGTGAGGGAGGGCAAAGAGAGTTAGACATAAAAGAGAGAGAGAGGAACAGGAGAATGTTTCAGAACCAGGGGAAGAATGCACTGTGGTGAAGACGTCAGTATCTGATGTTTGGTACAGTGTGTTTTGAAATACAACAATATACTTTATAATACTTGAGATGGGACCAAGTCCTTTTTGAAAGGCTCAAATAAGGCCCAAGTCTTTGGCTTTAAGTCCCAGGCCAAGGACTGGCAAGTCCAAGTGAAGTCCATATAGGCTTAGCGTCTCTCAAGTTTATTAACCAAATTACAGAATACAGCTTGCATTTTTGCTATTTAGTTTCTTTTTCAAAAAATCCTGAGCAAAACACTTCACCCTCATTGCCCATTTGTAACGGAGTTCTATCTGGCATCATTCTGCTGTGGTACTGGCTTTCCCTTGGTGGTTAAGTCCTGTTTTAACATCCTAGTTTGAGTCATAGCTTAATCCTAGTTTAGTGCTTTGTTTTGATTGTGACTGGAGTGATATTTATTTGATCGTGACAGAAGAGAAAGAGCTGTACTTAACCGACCTCTTGAAGGATATGGATAACTGTCAGAAAAGGGGAATTTCCTCCAGTATGTCTTCTCAGTAAGAGTAGGATTTGCATAATATTTCCATAATATTTGACAGAAGTTCTTATGTAATGTTTAACCTGGGGCCCGTCCACACCTGTCCCTCTTTCACCTGGGCCCGGCTGCAGAGGTCTGTGTGACACCCACATAACTGCCACTGTAAACAGGCATGGATATTTGCATAAGTAATTGTGTATGTTTCCCCCAAGTGTCCCCTGGCAACCTCAAATCATCATCCTCCTGTGATGGTTTACTGCTATTACGTGGTTACAGACAAAACATTATAAGATCTTAACCATATTAAGGTGTTTCCACAACAGAAAGTCCACAGTAGGCCTACAGCACTTACTTTTGTTGCCTTATTTCCACTTTTTCTCCTTGCAGAGAACCAGTATTGTATGGTATATGAACTGATAAAATCAAATACATTATTATAGTGAAAGTGATCATTTGGTTTCGTATGAGTTGGTAAGGTTGACCTCATTTAGACCAACTTCGTAATGATAACATATTTCAACATATTTTAACTAAATGTCTAATGGAACATGCAACAATTGCAATTAGTAAGTAAGTTAAGTAAAGCTTATTTTTATAGCACCTTTCACAGACAACAAAGTGCTTCACATCAAAAAGTTAAAATACAGAAAAATAAAACACACTTACAACAGGCAATACATACAACAATATGACAGTAAAATCAGTCCTTTAGTCAGCTGAAGTTAAAATGCCCAGCAAAAAAGAAAGTTTTGAGTTAGCTCTTAAAAGAATCGACTAAGTCTATTGGACACATGGACAGTGGAAGATCGTTCCAAAGTCTGGGAGCAACAGACTGGAAGGTCTCCTCTCCGAAAACGAGCGGGAGAAACCATCAGAAGTTTTCTGATCCACAGATCTCATTGTACAATAAAGTTGTATTAGATCGCTGATATGAGAAGGGGCCTGACCATGCACAGCTCTGAAAGTCAGAACCAGAACTTTAAAATGTATCGGGAGACGGGCAGCCAATGAAGAATGGGAGCCCGTCTGTTTGTGCGGGTCCTTGCTGCAGTGTTCTGAACCAGCTGCAGACGAGACAGTTCCTTCTTGTTTAGACCTGAAAACACACTATTGCAATAGTGTAAACGCGAAGACACAAAGGCATGAATTAGTTCCAGTTAGTTTCAAGTTCCAGTTCTTCATTTTCATGAGTTTAGAGATTTTCCTCTACTGAAAGAAGCAGTTGAGTTGAGCAGTGGCCTGGCTGAGCCCAGGCGCCATCTTGACCTGAAGGTTGTGTTCAGAGTTTGCATACAGCACCTACAACGTAGAAAACTTGCAGAAATGAACGGACACACCTTGGCTGGGTACATGGGTCCACTCATCTGTTCTCTGTTCTTCTTTGTTCATCCGCTAAGCCAACGTGCTTTTGGTTGGTATTCAGCAAGGGTATCTGCTGTCATGTTGTGACTTCACTTCAGTGATTTGCAAGAATATCGCTCCAACATCACAGTCATAGTAATCTGAGTAATGGCATCATAAAGTGCCATTAAAACAGTGAGTCCTTGTGAACTTCATTCATAATGCTGTGGCATCTGTCAAAAATAGACTCCTTGCTTATTTTTTCAATGATGATACAATGGTGTAAACATGTACATTCACATTTAATACATTCTATTGTTACACAAATGAGCGAGTATCGAACCAGAGACGTGACTGAGTTGATGTAAATGAGGCTGTAATTTCCACATGTTAGGTGTCAAGGGAAATGTCTTTAGATTTGCAGACATAGATCCAGATACATATATGTTACACCATGTATTGGCACACATCCTTTCTATTATACCAGCTCCTTCCAGGTCACAGCACAGACCTTGACCTTCACTGTGGGGCTCCGATCCAGACACCAGACCAATTTACTATTTATGTATGTGAAGTAGACCACATGCAAATGTGAGGGGAGTTATTTAATGTCTTGCAGTTGCTGTTACAAATATTGTCAGTAAATTTAGAAACATGCTCAAAATTTGCAAAAGAGTTGATGGGAACTATTGTTTCCCCTCGCCGGCTCCCTGGATCAGCCTGACGCTGCTGTATTGTTTGGAATTGATCTGAAACTGTGCAAGAGCTGCAGTTTTCAGTGAAATAAACTGTGTTCCCTTACACTTCAATACGGAACATGGATTTTGCTTTCCAATTACGGAACAATTCTGTTTTTTATGCAACAGTTGACAACCCCATCTTCTCTCCTAGTTTCACATATTGTCTTGTGTCTACTTCCGTTTTGATCTCAACGGGTTTCCATTACACATCCAGCGGCTTGGTCTTCCTGCTCTTTATCACTTCCTCATGCCTTTAGCGGCCCACGCTAGCTCCACAGCTATCTACCACTAATGCTTTTATCATGCTCATATCTTATACCACCATTGTTCAGAACTCACCTTGTTTGAACTAATGTTTATGTCCATTTACACAGTACAAACTCTACCTCCTGTTTATGAAAGTGAAAAAAACAAAACACAAATCTGGACCGGATGAGCTAGCATGCTGCCGCTCCAGACACCTAGTTCGTTAACAATCAGAGGGTCACTGCTCTACCTCCTGTTCCCTCTTCCTGCTCCCACTTCCTGTTTGACTTTTTATTGGCTGCAGAGTCATCACTGCGGCAATGCAGACAGGAAGTGCTGCACCACGCCACACGCCGGACAAATGGACAGGAAGATGAAAAACACCGCTGGCAGTGAATGAATGAGCGGATATACTCCTTTAAGAATTTTTAAAAAACATACTTAAATGTCAACAAGAAGTTGAGGATATAGTCTTTCCTGTCGGCGCTAAACCAGTGAGTCAGATGTTTTACTTTTACTATTTTGTTTAAAAATAACTTACGCTTAAGCTGGTTCAGGCCTCAAGTGGAGAATTTTACAGTGCACATACTATTGCATTTGGAATTTAAATTGTATATATATATATATATATATATATATATATATATATATATATATATATATATATATATATATATATACATACATACATAAATACATACACATACATACATACATACACACGCACGCACACACACACACACACATATATATTACACACATCTATCTTTGCAGCAGGTTGAATGTTGTTTTCTATCAGACTACTGCTTTAGATTACCTGTTAGCACTTGAGAAAGAGATACATAGATAACTTATTTCTGAACTATATTCATCACAGATACATTAACTCCACCAATATTAATTTTAAACTAAGCCTAAACTACAGTTAGTCCAAAATAAACCTAAATGTAAGGCATTTATTATAAAAATGAATGCCAATCAATTTCTTAGTCAAACTGTTGCAAAACATTTAAATAATTGTAAGGAAGTGGAGTAAGTAGATGCGAGAATAAATCTGAATTCAACTCTGTGAAGCTTAATGATGAGGGATCACCTTTTTCAGGCTCTTAAAATGTTTAGATAATATGCTCCTTTTTCATCATCAATTAACCAATGCCATTCCTCATACACTAAACAGCCTCTCATAACCACTTTAATCTAGATTTCCTCCCATCTTTCTCTACTTTTAATAAGAAAACAATACCTTGGGGGAGCCTTCCAATTACCTGCTTTATTGCATATTCATTTGCAGTGTTTAATCCCCAGCAGAATACATTGGGCTTATTACTGTATTGGAGCCAACTGGTGACCTCATTTCAGTACCTCACTAGCCGCTGTTTAACTTATTATGGGATGGCCTGGCCCTTGCCCCTGTAAGAGTTGTGTCTGCTAATGACATATGCAGTGGTGATTGTAGTTGATAGCAAATGAAAGTCCTGTTTTATTTATTTATTTAAATTATGAGTCAGGTGATAATGAAACACATTTCCATGGAGGGAATGCATGATGCCACTGTACTAAACAACTTATTCAACTAAAATCTTTATCTTCTTCCGCCTATCTGGGGTTGGGTCACGGGGGCAGCAGTCTAAGTAGGGACTCCACTTCCTTCCCCCCTGACACATCCTCCAGCGTGTCCTGGGTCTTCCCCGGGGCCGCCTCCCAGTGGGACATGCCCAGAACAGCGTCCAAGAGGCATCCTGAACAGATGCCCAAGCACCTCAGCTGCTCCTCTTGATGTGGAGGAGCAGCGGCTCCACTTCGAGCTCCTCCTGTGTGACTGAGCTCCTTACCCTTTACTTGATAAAATCTGATCAATGTATTTGTAAATTTGTATTATTTTGTTGAGATGGCTAAACTGCATGTTAACAATTCACTAGATATTTTTTGTCTGCCTGGAATGTTCAACACTTTGCTAATAAGTGTTTAAATGAAAAGTGCAGAGGCCATTCCTGAACTGGATATTATACTGCAGACATTATACAATTGTACTGTTTTATTGTTGTTGTTAATTGTCTGCCGAGGTGCCCTTTGGAAAAGAAATTTATCTCAAGGGACTTTCTGATAAAATAAATGTATTTAAAATAATAATAATGTAACTCTTTAATTATGTATTTATTAAATGGCCAGTGTCCCTATTGCTGAAGATTACATTTTAAACATGCCAAAATTTGAAATAGTGCACCTTTAATAATATAAATAATAATACATCACTTTTATGTGGTGCTTCTCAGGGTATCTCAAAGATGCTTTACACAGTTACATGTTTTTTTTAAACAGACAAAAGAAAGTAATGAGGGAAAGCAGTTATTAATGGAGGTTGTAGTCTTTGAGGAGAAATTGAGTTTGGTCACAACTGAAGGCCTTCCAATTTTAGATTATAGCAACTTAGTTCATAGATCAGCATCAAAAACATTGCTCTATAAGCTGCATGTTATTTATCGTGAAGCCATATGCTTTGTCACTGGTGCACCTTCAACACTCAGCACTGCAGCCTTTACTCTAGTGAAGTGGCCCTCTCTACTAACCTAGCCCTGCCATATGAATTCTCGCGATATTTGTGAGTTCACAAACTCTTGAGAATCCATCTGGGCCGTGTGCCGCTGTTGGGGCTGCACCGGCCCCTGTGTGCTGGACCAATCAGAGCGCTGCAATGTGGTTTGGGCGGAAGTCAAATAGACGAACCTAAACGGACATGGCAGCGCCGACGGACGTACTACGGCCTATTTTGCTTTTGAAAACGTGCACATAGAAGTGCTTTGTGTATTTGAGGAGGAGGAAGAAGTCTGTGCTTTTTTCTCAACTGGATTTATTGATTTTTTGTCTTGTTCCGCTTTTGCGACTCTGTGACCAATCAGTTCAAATGTTTGTCATGGTGTTACACATTTTCTCAACGGCTTTTGGCGAGAGTCTGTCCAGATTGATAATGTGTAGAAAAAATAAATTCAGAGTGACAGACATATCAATCTGGCGTGAGCCAGGTTATGTCTCTACACACCCGCAGACAAACTAACTAGTTTCTAGTCATTTCTAATCATCCACAGCTCCAGCCGCACACTTGGTCCAACAGTTATACAACAGTATAAATCTCTCTGTTCCTAAAGCCCGCACATCCTTTGGCCGCTCCATATTTCAGTTTCCCACAGCAAGTGACTGGAACCAATTACAACAGATTTTAAAATGTTTAATTTTATATATTAAAAAACTCAAGCTGGAGTCTTTTACAAGATCAATGTACACTTAATTCTTTTCTTTTCTTTTTTAAAACAAAAGTTTTAAGGATTGATGACTGTGTTGATTTTCTATTGCCTTGTGGCCAGGTCATCATTGTAAATGAAACTGTGCTCTCAAATGACTCTCAAAGGTAAAACATTTAATAAACAACTAAAAATAAATAGTTGGGAACAGTGGGGATAAACACTAGAGACCAAATGGTCGTTATGGGCAGTTGTAAAATCTGTGACCTTTCTGATAATTGATAGTGGTAGTGAGTACTTGTTTTGCAGTCTAAATTTGGCTAAAACAAAACACTCAAATTGCATTCATTATTATTATTATTACCAGGGTTGGATAATAATGAATGCAATTTGAGTGTTGACATGATAATTATGATTCTGGTGAAGAGTGGGGACGCCTTGAAGTGTTTTGAGCTTACAACAACTGTATTTGCAATGATATCGATGTCCTGTCCAAAATCAAAAATGTTCTCAAAGATGTACAATTTACAACAAATAACATTTTGTAGATTGAAATACTATTCAATTTCATCTTATTTTCAAAAATCTACCAAGTAATTGCTCATCAACCCCTGGTTGGGAAACACTACATTGTATAACCCTTTGACAATTCTATTTAAAGGAAAATTATCTTGAAACCTCAACAACTTGTTAAACTGTCCACGACACACAGCAAGGGTTAAAAGTGTGTGTCCTTTTTGCATGGTGGTGGGCATGGGAGGGGTTAATTCGCTGCTGTTTTGTTGGTGGTCATGTCGAAGATTTATATCGCCCAGAGGGACGTGCTTCTTTTTTTGTGCACTCCGGAGGGACACATAGGAAACGCTGGTAGCACTTAAGCTAAGCCAAATAAACAATTAGCTTCAAATGATTTACAGGTGTGCACACGGTGCCGCCCCGTCCCGCTTTAAAGGGGTGGGAAATGTTATGAGAAATGTTATGTAATGTCTTCAGCTTTTTGGAGGACAGAAAACCACTGGACAGCGAGGACTTTAAATAACTGCTACCAACGCTCAATGGTTTGCCAATATGTTTGAACTCTAATGTGCGGTACAAAGCTATAGCCGACTGTTTTCTTTAAGTCATGGGTTTTCTGGTTAAGAACTATTCAGTAACACCGCCCTTCCCTGTAGGAAGCACTGTGTAAAAATAGCATTTAAATTCCACTAAAATACTGTATAGACAAAATTCTGAGGTTGAATTAAGTACAATATATGAGTGGGTGAGAACTATAGATGTTTGATACAGTTGCTTGTTTAATCCAATCCACCTTTACTCAAAATAAATTAAAACATGTCTTGGATTATATTTACACTTTCAATTGTCCTTTGCTTGAAGATAATTCTGTAATGAAAAAAAAGATGGTCTGGAAATCAAATTTACAACCCTCTAGCTGTCCACAGTTTTTTTTCCCTACTGCATTTGACCTATCCTTCAAACTTCTTTTGTTTTTGTACTTTGGCATTGAAGACATTTCCCCATTGTGGGAAAAACATGGGTTCTCTTATCTTATGGAGAAGAAACCTACTCAAACACAGGTAGAATATGCAAACTCATCCCACAAGTTCTGAGATCCAAGTGCGAGATGCATTGCAGCATGTGAGCTACCGTGCCATCTCCCCAAATGTCTTATATAACACTATTTCCCTTCTTCTTTGTCTTGGCTCTGTCATAACTCAGCCTGGCCCATGCTCTCAACACTATCTCCCACTATCCTCAGAGCGCATCAGCTGCCAAGACCAATCAATGGGCTGCGTTTGTTCGCAAGCAGCTGTCTCCACCAATCAGGGCGCACGTGTGGCATCTGCTTTTCAGAAGGAGAAAAGCGCAGTGTGCCGTCCGAACAGACGACCCCTCTCTGGGTACATGTGTGCGGGTGGGAGTGGGGATGGGGGCCAAAGGGGGCATTTATCAAACCAGGAAACCAAATCAACAATGAAGGAGTCAATGGAGGAAAGTTTGGCTGGTGATAAAACTTATTCAGTGTGTTCAGTAACAGCTGTGCAGTAAATCAACAGCTATTTTGCCAAAATGCAGAGCAAAGTCCTCTTAAACTTGGCAGAACACTGGAATTGTACACTGCTGTTGCGACCATGAGCAAGACACGTAAAAGATAAAGTGGTTAGGAATCTGGCCTCATAGCAATAAGTTAGTAAAATAGAAACATTTAACAAAAAACAAAAAAAGGATTTCTGCAACTAAACGGGCTAGCAGCGAATCACACGTAAGTGTTAAACCAAAGATTTTGGGTTGGATGAGTGAATTAGCCTCTGATGTGCAACAGTTGAAATAGCAGTTACGACAACATATTTTCATTATTTTATCAAGATAACGCCATTTGAATTGTGAGAATCAGTATGTTATAGATACAGGACTCAACACCGATGCTATTGGCTGGAGAAAGTGAAAAACAGAGGACAAAATATTTTTTTTATTATTATTATTTCTTTTAATAAAGACAACTTGCAAATATCAAAGGATAAAAGAAACATCAGAAGACTTGACCAAACTGGCTAATGAGTTGGGTCTCACTCAAGACACTACGGCTCAGTGAGTCATTCAGTCATTCACATTGTTAAAACATTTATCTTTAATTAAGGCGAGCTGGAGGAGCATGTGAGCGTGTGCGGGAGCACGTGAATAAGCTGCATGGAGAAGCCTGGGCGTATAAAAGGTGGGCTTCACCTTTCCTGTATTTTTAACCCCTGCAGTGCCACACAGTTATCCTTTTGCTTAATTCTCTTGAACATTGTTTATTTAAACTGCTTTCTACCCGTGGCTCATCAAGGCAACAGTTATCGTGATTTTTCGTGCTCCAGTGGATGCTACAATTGAATTGAGGTGAACAAGGTGCTGCCAGGACCATCACCAGGAGTGTTAATAACTCCTAGATACAAGGCATTGTATTATTATTATTATTATTAGAATGGAATATTAAACAACAGTTCTGATAGTCGAATCTGAAACAAAGGTGAAATGCGTGTTTCACAGCCAATGTGTGAGACTTGAGAGCCCTGTAGATATTGGCAGAATGTCGACTAATGTTGACTAATGTTGACTAATGTTGACTAATGTTGAAGCTTGATTTATAACACTAAGGGCTTCATTTATCAATCTAGGTACTAAATTGTGAGTTGTATGTATGTATGTATGTATGTAAATAAGAGTTCAACAAGTACATGACTCTGATTCTATACTGAGTGTCTGTAAGAATACAACTATGTAAAAAGTTACAATGAGGCACAGCGTTTGGTTTGAGGAGCGTCTGATGGCGACCAGTGAAAACATTCTACATGAAGAGGTGCACATCTGATGAATTGGAGTGGTTGCAGAAAAAGAGGTTGCAAAAAGTTTGCACCTGTCTCTCCAACGTACTATATCATCACAATTTTAGCTCTTGTAGTTATGATTAATCTGGTATCAGCTTTGAAGGGGCTGTACCTGATTTTTTGAGTTTTGAAATGTGAAAAACTAGTGTTATATGGCACAACAACACAACAACATTTTAATCAATGACATTTTTGGTGTGTTTTATTGTGCATGTTTTAGTTTGGTTTTAAATGGCATGATTTTAGCAAATCCCACCTAGTTTGTTGACAAGACAAACCACCACATGACCGGGTTGTCCAATCAGTGGAAGGCAGCAATCTGCACACCAGCTTAAAGACAAAAAGGCGGAAGCGAAGCGGCAGAGCGGAGAACGGACGGCGAGGCCAACGAGGGTGGTGGCAGAAAAGGAAGTGCGTGGATGAAGACGTGGGCTGTGTGTGCAGGGAACTGGGGAATGCCCGGAATGAAAGTAGTGCCAGCACTGGCGAGGATGCACCAGAGTAAGGAGCCAGGAGCAGCCACCCATGGCGCATACAAGGGTAGAGGGGGCAGAGGCAGTGACTAGGGCAACAACACATGGGACAGATGGAGATGGCCAGACCCATCACTGGCGAATAGATCCGGACTGAGCACCATGACGCTCAACATTGGCAGTGGCAGGGCAAGATCCCTACCTCCCATGTAAGTACTACTCGGAAGCTAGTGGTTTGACATTGAAGGCATGGGTCCAGGCAGAGCATCACAGACCGTCAAGGTAGAGCTAACAGACATAAGCATGCTCACTTCTTGTTCTTCCGTAGGATAAAACGCTTTACAAATAGATGCAGAGTAAGCGTGCTCATTTCCACCCGACAACACAGATGTGATTTTATTCCATGCAAAAATCTGTAACAAGTTCAGTTTTTTACGTTTCAAAACAGTAAAAATCAGGTACAGCCCCTTTAATGCCCTCAAATGTTGTGTTTGTGAGCGAAAACACCCAGTTTTGCATATTCATTAACTGGAACCAGCAAAACTGCACAGCATCCTTTTTACCTTCTGTAAGACACAAATGACACTTATCTCTTTTAGCGCTATTATCTGTTTTGCACATTTGATAAATGAGACCCAATGTGCTTTACACAGACAAAAAAAACATGATTGATCAATTCTTCTTCTCATTGCTGGAGGAGGGGCCCTTAGGTATTCGTCAGTGTTTAGGGTTTTTGTGGCAGGTGTACATTTGTACATGGTTATTTTTACCACTGATCTCTGCTTTTTGAATGTTTGTACTGTAGAATGTTTTTTGTTTTAAATGTCTCTTTTGGGTGCCTTTTTAAAATACTATTTCAGTAATAATTGTTATGTTATAGACAGTATACTCTGTATTCTAATTTGGCATATCTTAAAGAACATTATGTCCTAGCGGTCAGTTTCATCTAGAAGTTAAGTAAATAAAGTTGTCTATTTATCGTTGTGATTGTTTGTTATTAGGCTGGTGTGTGCTAGTGTGTTTAATTGAATGCTCAGTTAAGACACTAGCACTCGCTGTCTCTCCCCTGCCAATATATCATCCTCAGCAAATTTAGTCACGTGGGGCTCGGAGTGTTGTACACGGCATCGGTTTTGGAGACATTTAACAGCCCACTAAATTGTCAAGATCAAGTCAGCTGTGATTCATGGCCTAAAGTGCACTGGGATTCTAAATCTTGTAGAGAATTTCTGTGGTGCACAAGTGCTTGGATGAATATATGACTGTGCTTTTAGCGGTAGATGCTTTAGGTGCAAGAATGGCATTCCAGTCTTACAGTAGTCACTCAACCTCAAGTAAATGTGGCAGAATGATGGCTATCTGGACAGTACTCTCAACACTAAGGTCTCTGGTTCAAATACCAGCTTCTGTGATATTGCATATTTTTCTCTGTGTCTCTTCGTAGTATTTCATCCTTAGCGCTCTCACTTCACAGCTAGAAGACCCTGGGACTCCCTTACCGCTAAAAACATGTACAATAGGTTCCTCCGCCCTGGGGCCAGGACTCCTCTGAAAAAGTTGTCTCAGTGGGACAATCCTGGTTAAATAAAGGTCAATAAATAAAGAATATAATTCAATAGATGCTAGAATCTCCACCAGTCCTTAATTATGCATATTTTAATTTTTGCATGCATAAGTGCAATTTCCCTGCAAAGCCTAAAAAAGTTCTCATATCACTCCTAAGTTAAAATATTACTGAATACAAAAGTGTCAAAAAAGTAACTAAATCGGATCTTTTATTGGAATTTACTCTAAGCACAGAAATAAAAACTGTATATCTTCAGTGTGCATCGTTCACTTTACCTCTGCTGAACTGCTGAGTGGAGTGGAAATTTTTGAGAGTTGAATTTGAGATCGAGAGTTTAGAGGTCACTTTCCAGATTCGTACAACATCTGGGTCCAGCCACTCGATTGGAATTTTAAAGAGGAAAGAGTCAAAAAAAATTTTTTTTAACTAACATTAACATTTTCTTCAATAAAAAAAGTAATGTAACGTAAAAAATTATGCTAAAATACAAGCATGTTTTTTCTTTGGGGACTGCAAACTTTGCCTTTTTAAACTCGTATGCCAGTTCCATAGTGAATGTGCCCAGTTTGCCTCTGTATGGTATCGCATTGTCATTCGTATTTTGCTCATCTCAGCCGAAGACGCATATTCCAATTACCATCAGACTTACACACAACATACACATCCCTAACACAGGTGAGGTGACCTGGAAGCAAGAGTAAATACTTTGATAGTAAAACAGATGAGGTATTGATAGTTTTAAGACAGTGTTACAGGACCTCATTTGGAGCTTATGTTGCTGTGCTAACTTGCTGAGTTTCCATTGCACTTTTGTGCAAAACTGTAACAATCTGTTCTAAATGTCAAAAAAACACAAAAGCTGGAGTGGGCCTTATACCTTATTGTCTTACCCTAACCCTGTGTTATACACCTATCTGTACATATTCAGGGTTGGGCCCTATTTAAAGTGTTGTTTGTAGGGCAATAATTGGTTTGTATCTTAATAGCTATTAAACTTGCAGTACAGCTGGTATTCAGTCATGGATCGAGTTGAGAGGTGCCGCAGCAAACTGTCACCATTTTCATCATCCTTGAGTTTGCAGTCCTGAGACAATTTCTGAGCATTTCTTCTGTGAAATCACATTTGTTACAACTCTGTGGTTACATCAGAATGTCGGAGCATTGGTAATACAATACACAATACAAATAAACACATAATATCTGCACTTTAAACTTAAGGTTTAGCCTGTTACTCTGCCCAATAGACTTCCTAACGAGCCGTCAGTGCCCCGTCAGCGCACACTGAGCCCGGGGCAGCCTCAAGGGACCCACATGACCCCAAGTGACCTTTGGTGTGAGGATGGCTTCCTGTGCCCGAAGGCGCCTAGAGTGCAGAATCCAGCAGAGGTCATTTCAGTGGATGATGGGGACCTATTGCATGTACTTCATTCAATTAAAACTTATCTCACATCAACGGTGGTACTGGACACAGTTTGCTGGTCTCAGGTGTAAAACAGAACCTACACAATGGGCAATGCTTAAGGTGCACGTAATGGTTTGTTTTTCTAATTATACTTTGGTGAGATAGTACTTATGGTAAATATGAATAACTGTTTTACGTAATTACGTGAAGAAAGTCATCAATACATGCAATTCCATCTGAAATGGCGGGACAATATGTCCCACAATACATGAATGGAACATATTTTTCACAATATAAAAAAATATAAACATTATTTAACAAATCAAAGGTGATGTATTTTTAGTAGCAATATGTTTTTTTTTTTTTTTTCATGAGCAATACTGAAGAGATGGCTGAGAAGCTCTGCCAATATTTTTGGGGCAATATATAGTTGATTTTGATTTGATGAAAACAACATTTTGTGCAGTGCCGTCTTTGTACTTACAGTTAGCGTTCAAATAATAATAATGCGTTAAATTTATTCAGGTGTTCAGCCCATCCAGCATCTAACATATGCAAATAACATGCAAAAATTGGCCCAACACATTGGCCAGCCGATATATAACGGTCTATCTCAATTTTTTTGACGTCAAACAACTATCATGTAAATTAGATGAGCTTTGGTATAGTTTCCTGTAACAGTTATGGATTTTTTTTCTGTGTACCAGGAAGCAGAAAAATTCTAAAACTAGGGATACTAGGCAAGATTATTAGTAAACTATAATCACACTACGTTGTAGTGAAACTGTAGTCTAACTAGTAATAGTATTCACCCTAATGTTTAGATCGGGCTCCCAGTTTGAAGGACCAAAAGACTTTGTCACTTCTCTATCTCATAGGTAATGGTGTTACAGTGGGTATAATTTGTTTTTGGTCAAAATGTTGTTTCTAAATGTTTATTTCTATTTTATATCTATTCTATGATGAAAAATATATGTATCTTATTTTACTATCCAGTAAAGTATGGATAACACAATACATGTTATATTCACACGGTCTCAATTTTAAACATCAACCTATACCACAGTGACGTACGGTCAGGATAGGCAAGGCAAGCAATGATTGACCAATAAAATCTAAAATCAATTAAATTGTTCCAGAAAAATATACAAATGAGCCCGATCTCCCCTTACTTTCACGGTCCGCTGAAGCATGGCTGGAAGTCAGTGTGTTTTCATGGCATTTACATATCTGACGCTACAACACCGAGGCCCATCCGCACAGCTGTCTGACATGAGCTTTTACAACCGCGGAGGAGAGCAGCATGTTGCGCATCTGTACTGAGGACCACGCCAGGCTCATACAATAATGAATAAAACAACCAGAGAAGTCTGTTGCTTGTGCGTCTCAGTGCAAACTGCGCATGTGCAGCAGGACGTCAACAACAGCGCAAACTTTCAACAACTAGCTTTTAGCCTCACGTCATTGTTTGTAGCTAAGGCTATGTTCACTTTTGTAATGATTAGATGTTAGTTAGAAATACAATCACATAGTCAACTAGTTTGTGTGTAATGGAGGATCCAGACGAAGCAGAAGAGCAGTGGCGTTAGTGTGACCTGTGTTCCTGCGTTGTGTAGTTTTGAGGTGTTTGTGGTGCATTAAGGAGCCACAGGACACTGCCAAACTTTTGGAGGCACTCTCTGTGTAATCTGGTTAACATAAAAAAACAACAAGATCAGCACATGCCGGGAATCACTGGTCCAGCCCAAACTCTTTCCAAAACGGGACTTGGAAAAGGGGGACACACGAAGAAGAAATCAAATACAGAGCTGGAGGACCAAGACAGCACAGCAAATCAAATGCCAGGTATGCACAACACAACACCAAATCAAAGGGACAATTTTGTGTAATTACACTGTAATAAAATATGATCTGGTTACATTAGCGGGACTGTCTTCTTGGAGGTTTTGTGAAGCTACAACAGTGATGAAGGAATAACGAAACTTAGAAAGAAAAAAATTTGTGGATCTGTGGCTCTTTTGGACAAACTGAACTTCAGGGAAATACAGGACGTTTCTTCAGGACAGACGTGGCTTTCATTTGCATCATCTGGGAGTGACAGGTGAGTTTAATTGCGGCTGGATTAACGCAGGACTGTTTTTTAAAGTGACATTTGGGGCATATGAGGCTTTATCATAAGCTTATCTGTCTAACCAGTGCTGTTATTGTAGTTCTAGTATTTCTACGTGAATATGCGTTTTTTGTTGTTAGAACATTACACACCTGTAGTAGAACTGTCATATCCCTACTTCAAATGTTTGGGTGCTCAAATGATAAAATGATAATAATTGCCTACTGCAGGTTCAGCTGCATAAATAAGCTGAATATGAGAAATTTGCCCACGGAGTTTGCTCCTACAGTGTGTCAAATTTGCCTTTATGTAAAATATTAATAAACAATGTAGGCCTAGGTTTATTTCACTGCACTGCAAAAGGATTTAGTTAGTAACTATATGCGTTTAATGTCGGTAAATAAAAAATAACGTACAAACTTGTGGTGCAATTTGTGAAAAAAAAAGGCTTTAATAATTATTTTCGACAAAATATTAATGAAGACTTGAGTAATATTTTATTAATTTAAGTCCTTATTTGAGTAAAAGTTTTGGTTCCTCTTCCCACTGTGAGTAAGTCTACTTACTCTCCTCAAGTCTAAGTCACATAAGCTTTACATGACTATATTGAATGGTTTGCAGCACAAAGTCGGTGGTGCTCGGTTCACTCAAAAGGCTGATTCATGCACGCACTCCCTCCCACACACTCGGACACACTGCTCCTATCCAAACACTCACCCCTCTCACACAATCAGCCTTTCTTCTTTGTCAGAGGGCAGAGAAAACAGGGCTGCGACACTCCGGCTGCCTGCCCCATGTGGAAGGACTCAGGGGAGATTACGGGAGCTGAACCCCTGCACGGGGCACGAACAAGGGGCCAGCTGTTGAGGAGGAAGTGCCCGCTGCAGAGCAGAGTGGTATGAGAAGAGTGACACTTTTCACAATTAAGCCTTGAGATTTGGGCGAAATGTCCTTTGATAAAAGGTACTTTTTGATGTCAACTGGTCAAATACAAGTATTAATTCTAAGTTTGCATTTAGCACAAGTAAGAATGTAATTCAGTCTTAGAACAACAGGACATTCATTTCTATTTAAATTGGCCTTTAATCCCATACCTAGTGTCCTCTTTATTTCTGTGTTAGTGTGTGCGCATGTATTTGTGAGTGAGTGAAATGTGTGTTATTGTGAAGTGCTTTATGTGTCTTAAAAGGCACTATAAAAATGTAAGGTATTTTTATTATTATTATTATTATTATTATTGTTATTAATAATAATGATTATTAATTATTTAGTACATTTGGGCTAATTCACCAGGCAGCCTGAGGCCAAGAAACATTGATCTGAGGGTCACATTTGACCCGCTAGAAAAAAAAAAAAGTTTTTAAGACCTGTTGAAAAAATGCCAAAAGCCACATTTTCATGGTTGGATCTTAACAAGTTTGTGAAGCTTCAATGTGCAATAAGAAATGGGCGTGAGACAAAAAAAAGTTTGCATAAACATTTTATTGAAAACAACAATTACACTGAAATAGGCGGTTCTGCAGCTGATCAAAAGTTTAGGACCACATGCCAACAATACAATACAAAAAGGTATTCACATTGTCATGACGCTCTGATAGCAAAGGCAAAAAAAACGTTCTCTGTTTGAACGTGGTCAGGTCACCTGCATTCAGCCATATGCCAATTATTTTAATGTTCTGTGTGCATGCGTGAGTGTGTGCGTGTATGTGGTGAAGTTTTAATGTAGGGATGGTGGGGTCAGGGTAGACATAAAAAAAAAATGACACCAGCACTGAGCCAGAAGATCTGATTGGCCGTCCGTCAAGACATTTGACTATCCTTGACACAAATTAAGGTGGTTACTGTTGCCGACTGCAGCCCAGTAACCATCAGACAACATCTGTGACTGGAGGGCTACCAAAACAAGAAACGTCTTCAAAGGCCTCGTCTCCTTTAATGCCACATAACTTCTGCTTGCACCAAACATGAGACATTGAAAGGTGGAGAGAAGTTTTATTCTCTGATGAGAAAAAATTGAATCTTGGTCCTGATGGTTTCCAGCGTTACTGACACGACAAGCAGATCCACCTGAGATGTTTTCAACGTTCCACAGGGAGAGGGTGCCATAATGATCTGGGGTGCTTTTTCCTTCAGTGGAACAATGGAGCTCCAGGTGGTGCAGGTCAAACGGCCTCTAGCTCTGTGCAGATGTTGCAGAGAGCATCCCTCATGACTGAGGGCCTCGTCTGTGGAACCACTGGGTTTTTCAACAGGACAACGCTACAGTTCACAAAGCCGTCTTCACCACTTGGAGAAATGTTCCCATTCACCTCCTGTAAATTCTTGCATCAAGCATGTTGCTTCAAATTTTTGAAGTGATCAACAATAACAATGGCGACTTATTACTGAGTTCATGTTTCGGACTTTGATTTCTGTTTTGAAGGGGTTTCGGATTTTAAGGTGTGGGCCTAAACTTCTGATCAGCTGCAGAGTTATTGAATCTTTACTGTACTTGGAACATTGTTAAGCTCCAACCACGTAAAATGTGACTTTTGGATTTATTCACCTGGTCTTAAACTTTTGACTGGGACTGTATTATGCTAAATTGACTTGTATTTATTGTGATTCGTGTATGTTTGAGTAATCTGTATTGTCCTACAATCAAGACACTATTGATGATTTTACTGAGATGCATTCATTCGTATGCACTGAGTTTGATGGTTTGGTCATTACAGGTGATTTCAGTGTTCATGTGGATAATGTTTGTGACAGAAACACTGAAAAGCTTGAGGATGATACATTTTGAAAAATCCCCCTTGTTCTAATGTTGACAATTTTTTAAACTCTGTTACATCTAATGTATTGAATGTTCTGGACATCATTTCCCTTACAAAGGTTAAATTGAAGGTGCAGAAGGTGCCATGAAGGAGTAATGAGTTGGTCCGGGCACAGAAAAGGGAGTGCTGCAGGGCCAAGCGAAAATGGCGCAAGTCAAAGCTCCAGATTCAAAAAGAGATTTGTAAGAAAAGTTGTACATGTGCAACTCCATTTTATGTAAAATAAGGGAAGGATTCTTTTCTGAAATAATTAAAAATTGCAGGAACTACATGTGTCCTGTCTGCATCACTAAACAGATTAACAAACCCTCCAGTTCAGCTGTCGTTAAACTTAGACCCGATGTCCACATCCAACTGCAATGAGTTTGCAGTGTTCTTTATTGACAAAGATCAGGGCATTAAATATGCCATAAAGCGCAAATAATGACCCTAAAACCATCTCCACATTTAGACCTAAATCACTTTCCACCTGTAACTGAAAAAACTGTCCAAAAGATCATCACCAGTCTGAGTTCCACTACATGCTGCCTGTGTCTGTGCTTAACAGTTTGTTAACACCACTCACACCCAATCCACTGTTCGTTGCCTGTGCCCCGCGGTGCAGGGAAAACTAAAACTGGTGTTACAAGTGACAACGGAGAAAGAACGAGTGACGTAAAGTTAGAGTAGTTCTCTTAACGTAGAGAAAGCGTTAAAGTTTTGCAGAGGTTAATTTAGTTTTAGTTCAGTTTAGTCTTTATTTGACAGGGACAAATGTATTTAGCTACTGCTACTTTCCATCTGCAATCCCTGGGCAGGTGAGAAAAACATTCATAAAACGGTACACAATTAATTTACAGACTATAAAATGTCACTATAACATTAGGAACAAATCATTAGAATATTTCAGAAAAGTTATATAAATATTAAAAAAACTGTGTACATTTTTATAGTACAATTTATAACTACAATTTAACTTCGCTGATGTTGACACCACTGATTATCAAAAATGTGTTTTTTTAAGTTTCGTGTGTAATTATGAAAGTCTACAGACAATTTCAGATTGTCTATTGTATTTTGTTCTCAGCCAAGTTTGATCATTTTTTTCAAAGGAGGTGGTGCAGCATTATTATTAATTTTTAAGCATATTATATTTAGGATGTTACAGTGATGATAGCAAAGTGTTTTTTGTCAAGTGCCTTCAAATGCTTGGTTATAGAGAGATCTGAGAGATCTTACTGTTTTTACATGATAAACAGTAAGTCATATGAGGAACAATCATAGCACTGAATTAGGTGAAAGCGGCCTCCACTGTCAAGCTGTTTCTCATGTGTTTTAAAGAGGAGATATTATGCTTGATTGTATTGTATACTTTTTAAATATGCTTTTTAAAAGGCAGCGTTTGGTCAAAATAAACCCCTAGGTATTTTGTTTCAGGATATAATATTTATCTTTACCCCATTTCTATAGATGTTGGGTAGATCTTTAATTTTGTTTGTTTTGGTCAAATACATACCAACTGTCTTTTGTATATTTAGTATAAGTCAAGATGATTGGACCCAGTTACTGATTTTATCCATAGCAGAGGTTAATTTGATGGCCACTTGCTGCATATCCTTCCATGCGCATAAATGACAGCATCATCCGCATACATGAGGATGTCTACATCTTTGCACACATCCGGTAGGTCATTAATGTACACGCTGAACAACAAGGGTCCCAAAATTGACCCCCGTGGGACCCGTTGTGCATGGCTTCAAGGTGGACATTGCCTTGTTGACTCTTACACACTGATTTCGATCTGATAGATATGAATTTAACCACTGTAACACTTGATTAGAGAGATTGTGTTGAGAGAGATTGGACAGGAGGACACAGTGGTTTATTGTGCCAAAGGCCTTTCGTAGGTCCAGAAACACTGTACCCACAGCGCCCCCTCATTCAAAGTACACTTTGATGCTTTCTGTGTGGTAGTAACAAGCAGATTTGGTTGAATGATTGCTGCGAAAACCAAATTGCATGGGATGCAGAAAATTGTTGTCGTTAAAGTGTTCAGTTAACTGTTTTTGACAGCTTTCTTTGATTTTTGATACTAATAGGCCTGTAGTTGCTTATTTCATTTTTGACTCCCGATTTGTGAATTGGTGTTATGACTGAAGTTTTGAAGAAACTGGGGAATATACCTTCACTAATTGATTTGTTAACAATCTACTTTAGTGTAGTTTTTAATATAACCCTGTGTTTTTTAATAAGTCTGCTGTCAAATCCCCAGTAGTCTTTGGCCTTCTAATTGGATGATTTTGTCTGTGTTTGCGCAATCAAAACTGTTAAATCTTAATGCTCTATTAGAGGATAGAATAGGTGGTGATAGAATATGAGAGGATCCAGTGGTCTGCTGTTTCGTTTACCAAGTTGATGAAATAGTTATTAAAGGTTGAATGGAGGATTTCTCGCCGATTTGAAAATCTGCGACTGTTAGTCCTTTTTTTGACAAAGCGCATGCGCAGGTTCCCCCTCCCTCCCGCCCCGTTTCTCCTGACTGAACGCCTACCAAACCTCGTGAACGAGCACGCCCAGCAGCACTGCCCATGCGCATTTGTTTACAAGACGATTGGTGTCGCTTTCTCACGACAACCTCCGCGAAGAAGATTTAATAATACACTCCACATACAATAAGCTAAAAAAAAGAGTCAGATAAACAGTTACCTGTCCAGCAGAAAGTTTGCAGCGGAGGCATCAGCCTGTTTTGCGCTTTCAATGCTCGCCAGCCGTAAACGATTCCCCCAGAATAACACGCGTTTTGTTTCTTTCCTCTGCAGACTTTCGTCTCTTCTGTGAAAGCTCGAAAACAGTCTTTCTCTTTCGTCCCTCAGCCATTTCGGTACTTCGCGGATGAAAGTTTAGACTTACAATGATGGAACTCGCCGCTAACCTGCTACATAAACACACTAGCATATCAACCACGCATGCGCGGCCAGGGGAGCGAGCGTTTCCCCTGGACGAGCCTGCCGGTGTGCACTAGCACGCACAGAATGATTGACACCTGAGCGGACCAGTTATTTGTGCTACCCACGAGGAAATGAGATTCTGATTTGTTGCCCGAAATCCTCCATTCCACCTTTAAAATGTCTGGCAACTGTTGGACCATCCTTTAGATAAGTTACATCTGCTTTCAGCTCTAATGTCCTGCACTTTGGTTTCCCTCTACCAGTTTGTTTGTCTTTTTTGAATTTCCTTTGCCTTTTGTATTAAGTTAAGAAAAAATGTTGCTCTGGCTATTCTAAATTGCTGAATAGCTTTGTTTTCAAAGGATGTTATAAATAAGTCCATAAGTTGTAACCTCAGTTCTTAGATGTTTTGTTTCTGATTTTCATCAGTTTCCATAAGTCACTGGTTAACCAGGGAAGAGAGATTTTTCTTTTACGTTTAACCTTAATTACTGTAGAATATTTAGAAGTTAGCTTTCTAAACATGGATATTAAATGACTGGATGTCATTAGATTGTGCACCTTAGTGATGCGCTCAGTTTTGTTTGTGAAGATAGGTCTATAAGTGTTTGTGATGTCTTTGTGACCCGCGTTTCTCTTTAGGTAATCTGTGTGTAGTTAAATTTGTGGGTAATTTCTTTTAGTTTTCTTCTGCCATGGTTGTGTAACCAGTTGATACTCCCATAAGGAGTACTTCTTTTCGATGCATTCTTTGCATTTGTTACAGTATTACAGTATTTTTCCTTGTTTAGCAACAGCAGCTGAATGGACTGACGCTGCCCATTCGTTAAACGTATCCGATGTTTTCCCCACACAGTGATAGTAAAGTGCATAGCAAAGCTGGGACAGACAAGCCTTGACGTTGCTTATCCACACGGTGGTTTGTAGTCTTTGGCAAAACTGCACAGCCGTATTTAAGCATCGATTCATAACCTGTTTAGACCCACCGTCCCTGATCAGGGACGTTTTCAGTGTTTTACATACATGCGTCATTCATTAAAAAATGTTTTCAATGCAGACATGTTATATGTAATTTGAAAGCTTAGAGTCACCACTAAATGCCAAAAATGTTCAATCCTCACTAAAACATCTCCCAAAAAACTTGTAACATAACATAACATCTAACATAACCAAACTGTTCATCTCGCATTTCTTACCTTTCGTTGGCTCCTCCAGACGCAAACAAAATCCAATCCAGAAGTGTGTGCACTCTTTCTGCCCATCATAGTCCACAAAATAAGAATATCCAGTTGTTATTTCAAATAATATAATTCATTTGTAGATATCCACCCGTAAACGCATATTCTTCTTTTGACAGTAACACTAAAGTAATCAAGAGTATCTGGCTGCAGACCTTAATCCAGAGTCGCCAGCCCCTCAGACCTTAACCAAGAGGCGCCTTAACCCACAGGTCCGGAAGTATGTTGCGCGGACGAAAATAATAATTCAAAAAAAAGGTTACGCCGCAATATTATATATATATATAAAGTAAGAGGTTAGTAGCGGATACAAACAAGCTGGCTCCGGATCGCGTACTGTAGAAACGATCCGCACTCACTGCAGCTCGCTGTCCTGCGTCCTCTTCGCCGAACTGCTCACTCGAGGCAGCCAACGTCCGATAACAGAGACCGAGTAGTGCTCGAGTTTTGACAACGTTGACTCACCCACTGGTCGCCAACGACTAACCGGTGGTGAGGTGTGGTTGGCCGTGTCTGACGCGTGCTGCCACAGATAATGGTCTTGGCTCTTCCCTTATCTGATTTCTTCGTTGGACGAATAACAGGCCCAATAACCTTAGTTAGGTAGCTTAGTTTAACACCACCGCTTCACTATCTTTGGTTCAGGTACCATAGCCACGGTCAAAACTGTTGGCCTAACTGGCGCACACACACACACACACACACACACACACCAGGTGGCCCTGACTCTCTGATTATAAAGGGGATTCTCTAACTAACGACTGCCATCTAGTGTCCATAGTAAAAAAGGAAAGGCAGCCGAATCCTGCCGAACTGAACTGGCCTTTACAGATATATATAGATATTAGTGGTGGGCCGTTAACGGCGTTAACGTGCTGCGTTAACGTGAGACTCTTATCGGGCGATAAAAAAAATATCGCCGTTAATCTATTCTCAAAGTTGGGTTGGGAGCACTGTTCCCTCTAAACTGCGCGCGTGCGCAATTGCGCACAGCTCCCAGGGGCATCGCGCAGAGAAAATCTTTGTCGCGCACGAGAGAAAACGGGAGAGAAAGAGAGCGCCAAATCAAAGGCTCGGAACTAAAGTTCTACATCCCATACGCTTTTACCTACTCTTTCTTCTGGACCAACCCGCCTCGTGTTTTTCGTAGTTTTGAGAACAAAAAGCTGACGAACTATTGCGTCTAGAATAGCGCAAATTACCGCGAAGATTTGCGCTCCCCATAAGGACTGAAAGTAACTTATTCCGGCACGTTACTGCGGACCCCTAAAACATTTGGTGGTAGCACGCTGTACCAGCAGGCACGTAGACGAGCTCCTCCACCTTACGCGCGGAAAAGTAGTCCCACTAAAATCATTACCTCTGGAGTCAAACCATCACATCAGACACAAACTTAATCCAGGGTCAGACTGTGCACTTTTGGAGATTTAATCAGTCCAACCCTGAACTCTCAGAACTCACGATGACAAACTTGATTTGAGTTCATTCATTTTGGATCTGACTTGTCTCAGCGCGTCATTACGCGTCATTACGCGGCAGCGGCGTGAGCGCCGTGAGCAGCGCGGCAGACCCACACAGACTCCTCTGTCTTCAGCTCCAGTGAAAAATCACGAACCAATCAGAGCAAACGCCACAGCGCTTCTACAAAGTTTAGCGCTTTGCACAGTTTTCGCGTGTATTGATATGTAAATTAGCCGCGTGCGTAACGAGGCGTTAGGTGCTTTATGCACAGAATAATCCCATATGAAAACTGGAAGAATGAAAATGAATGGCCACTGACGGAAAGTTTATTTAGGCTTTGAAGACTGTCTTCTTGTGTCAGAGCTACAGTAAAGTCTAATCAATGACATCCTTCAAGAATTAACTGTAAATTATCATTATGTCATGATCTTAGTGCCTCCTCCCTCCTGTGTGTGTGTGTGTGTGTGTTTCCTCCTCCCCTCCTGTGGTGTCCTTGTTTGGAGCTTCCTGGGCATGACTGATTGGCACACCTGGAACCCATCTGCAATCAAGCATACACCCTCTGCAGTACAAAAGCTTGGCTCATTCATCCACACCCTGCCAGATCGTTCAGTCTACTTCCGTGGTGAACTCCTTGGCTTTTTGTAACTCTCGTTATTTGTCTCTTGTGGATTTTTTACTTACCAAGGACCTTTTTCCTCCAGCCTGCTCCTGCTTGCTGTCCTGGTTCTCACCTGTGCTCCTCGGTCCAGCCTGCTCCTGCCTGCTATCCCGGTACTCACCTGTGTTCCTCGGTCCAGCCTGCTCCCGCCTGCTATCCCGGTACTCACCTGTGCACCTCAGTCCAGCCAGCTCCTGCCTGCCGTCCCGGTCCTCACCCGTGCTTCCTGGTCCAGCCTACTCCCCCTCAGCCAACTCTCAATAAATAATTCTGTATTGATCCATATCTCTGGTCTGCTTCATTGGGTCCGCCTGTCGTTACCTCTTAACACATTAGGCCTATTTGAAACATAGGCTTACGATCTAAACATGACACACAGGTTACTTTGTCCAGAGGCTTCCAGGGGAAATTTAAGCACAGAATTAAATTAATACAGAATTAAATTAATATTGCACAGAAGTGTTGCTGGATAAGAGTCAATCTTTATATTAAAATGCATCAGAAAACTGAAAGCTTTGGAGGGAAAAAACACCATGACTCTGATTTGAACGCAACTTAATGATGATATCCATTTTTTTAAATTAATTCTACCTAAACCAAATTATAGCTGAGGGGCTGTGATCAGAGAGGAGGACAGTGCAGCTCACAGAGAAACACTGACTAGAAAATGTATTTTTAAGAAGCTTCCCAATGGAAATCTCGACAAGACTAAGGTTGTTTGCACCTTGTGCAATGTGGAATTAGTTTACTGTAGGAGTTCTTCCAGTCTCAAGTACCACCTAAACGCAAAGCATCCCTTAGCTAATGCCGGGCCAAGCACTGATGTGATGAGCCCCTGGTCTAATGCGCCACCTGGCTTGAGAAACCCGTTCTCAAAGACTTACTTTTAGTCATTATTTGGGTAGCACACATATTCTGAATGTCTTCGTCAGAATTCAAATGAGCCATTTTAATCTAGATTAATCTAGATTAATTCCAAGATTACAGTGAGATTAATCTAGATTAAAAAAATTAATCTATGCCCACCACTAATATAGATAGATAGATAGATAGATAGATAGATAGATAGATAGATAGATAGATAGATAGATAGATAGATAGATAGATAGATAGATATTTGCACAAGTATGTCTTCAGAAAGACATTTTTATTTTCTCTTTTTTTTTTAGACCAAAAAATAATACTTTTGGGGTGTGTTTGAACAGGTGTACTGCAGGTTTTGTTTTACTCAGACAAATCTAACACACAATTTCTGAAACTAGAAGGTCTTAGATTTCAAATGACATATCATACAAGCCTATATACTGTAAGTTAGCCATGCAATAAGCTTTTAAAAGGTTGGTCTTACTCCATGAGTAGATGAGAGGTGGGACACGTGCCTGTACGCAATCCTTCGACTGAGAGTCACCGGTCACTTCACGTTGACAGCACTACTACAGTGAGTACATAGATGGCTGTACCATTGGCGTATTGACTCCCGTTTTCCCTCTGATGATGCAGATGGGTATCATTATAAGGTTCTCTGTTGATCAAGAAATTTGGTGACCACTCAGAATGTAATAGGCAGAGTAAGTTCGCAGAACCTGCCAACCTGCGACCACCACCTGTCGCCATCTTTTGTTTCAGTGATCAATTTGTAGTGGGTTACACAATTGAGAAGAAAAATCCATTGATTTAAATTGGAATCTGTAGCTCTCCATAGATGGAGCTATGAGCCTGGTCCTGCAGTATATTGATTGTTAGATTCAGAACTGTGAATGGCAACAGAATTGAAGGCTGAGTAATTAAATTATACAGTGTATTTTGTGTCTTTTAGTTAGTGTCATAAACTTGATCTTCAGTCATTCATTGGTTGTTATTGACCATAGTGTCACAGTGGCATCAAACCATGCTGTACTACAGATGCCTCTCCTCTTTAAACTTCCCCGCTTCCGCTTAGCACCGCATACAGCGCTGCACACATATTTTTCCGATGACATTTACCACATTCAGAACTGACACTTTCTCTGCACAGCTGAGCGACAGCACTTCTTCAGACGCCCGCTGCTTTTGATGCCACTCCTACGCCACTGCACCAGCGCGGGAAAAAACACAACTCGTCATTCGGTCGATGATTAGCATTGCAGATGTTAGCGATAGCAACTGTGAATGGACTGCATGCATTCAGAGTTTGAATCCCTGCATTGTTCGCAGTTAGCTGGGTAGTGGCACACTGTGCTGGTAGTGTGTGGGCGTTTGCGTTCAAGGTCCTGTGTTGACGGTAGGAATTCGCAGTGGATATGTGTGGGTTTGAAGACTTTCTCTTATCACAGCCAAATGTCAGGTCAGAGGATGTAGCGGCGTGGAAGGAGTAGAAAGCATAGCGCGCATACTTGTGGGTTAGTGTCAGCGTGCCGAACGTTCAGAATGAGCTGATCCTGTTTCTGCTGTGGAGCCCCAGCTGATGGCAGGATAACACACCAGCACATGCACAGGGTTCCCAGGGTCTAGAGTGACAGTGTGGGTCGAGAGTGTGTCCTCCTCTGACTCAGGTGAGGGAGGCCAATACATGACTATGAGAATGGATAGATATCATCTCTTCAGGACCTACAGGAGCGCCAGTTTGCTTTGTCAACATATGGCTTTCATGTGGAAACAACAAACTTGTCCAATCTGGTTCTAAAGCTGTTTCATTAATCCACTTGCAATAGATAGATTTCTATGGGACATTGTAACTTCAATGGCAGTTTTCTTAAAATGCATTTTTCCCCCACAGTGAAGATCACCCCGTAAAGTTGCACCTACTCACACCAAACTTTTGAATCTTGTACTTTACAAGATTTTTACGGAATGTAGAATATAGTTTTATGCAAATTTACAGTCAAATCATGTTTACCCAAAACCCAAAAAATCCCCTCTGTAATTTATCATTTTAACTAATTTTAACAAAATGAACCAAGAAATTGAAACCTAGTTTCTTTCTTATTTCTATCATTACATGATGAAAAACTTGTAATTATTATTCTTATTTTTTGTAACACTTATGTGAGTACACTACTGGAGAATCTTCAAACTGAAAGATTTAAATTCAGACCTTTTCCCTATTCATTGGCGGTGTCTCACACTGTTACTGAATTGCAAACAAATATCATATCAGGATGTGTTGTATTTTCACACAATGACATGTTACAGCGGATTATTTAATGGTCTCTATTTATTAATTTGGGAATATAATACAAGTGAGCTGGTATGGCAGCTCGACTATAATCTATAACATGGGTTCTCAAAAGTAGGGGTTGCAAGGCACACTGAGCTGGAGGTTGTGAAATGACTTGGAAGAAATACATGTTAAATTATAACTCTGTATTTACTTATTGTTTAATTGATACTATACTTATCTGTGAAATTAGGGTAATTTACATAAGTAACATATTAAACAATGCAAATGCATATAATTATGGTGACATTGTTAATGACATTGTTAATGTCAATAGACAAATGTTACCATATATGTCAAAGTCAAAATGATGTCTGTTGTTAAGAGTTGACTTTTATGTTATGTAAGTGTTTTTCTTGAATGTTTATTGTTGTTGTTCCAGTCTCACTAAAAGTCCTTCATGTTGCATCACATGAACCCTTCCTGGTAAATGGTTGATTGGGAGCAGGGCTGTTGAGAGGAGGCTCCCTTTGTAGTGCGCTATCTCTGTGACGACTTGCATCCGACATGATCAAATACTGATCAAATAGACTGGCACACTCCCTCCTGACCCCTCACTACCTGCTGACCCCCTCCTGTCCTGACCCTCTCCCCTGTGTCCACTCTAGATCCCTCCCTCCGTTTGAAGTTCACATCACTGTCGCCTTAGCCCTGCCCCTGACCCACTGACCGGCCCCTTGAGGACAAACAGGTCAATAAACGCAATGAATCCTCTGCAGTCAGCAAAGAAACCTGCAAAGTGAATAACAGTGTTTGACAAAAAAAATTATATTTGAAGTTATATTCAAAGTAAATATGCCTTGAATGAAAGATATTACCCTTGAGTTTAGTATTCTAAGTTGAGATCAGGGCTGGGCGATATATATGGAGGATATATCTCAAATTATTTATTCTTTTGAATTTTCTTGATATATAGTCTGACATGTTCAGGAGGAATCTGCTGCTGAATAAAAAAATAATAATATTCAGGAGGAATCTGTTAAAATGTGGCTGTAAATGTCTTGGGTGAGGTTCAAGTCCAGCACAAAACCTGAATGGACGTTTCTGTCTCTTTTTCAGTTCATCTTTGATAGTTTTAACTATAGACGATACACTTTACTCAAAATCTTGTTGAGTCCAAGATTGTAAAGTTTGGTGTGTTTATGAGCAACTATAAGTGGTGATCTTTTTGCCCCTAGTGGAGAAAAATGCATTTTAAGAAATCTATGGGTGAAGTGGATCAAATGAAACAATAAAACATCTGTAGGAACAGACTGGACAAGTTTGTTGTTTCCACATGCAAGCTTATATGTTGAGAGAGCAAACTGACCAAAAGACAAAAAAATTTAAAACTTTTCTGCCATATTTGCGAGATAAAAACAATAAACATTAATAGACTAATTCTAATCTTACTCCAAAACAACAGTTGCAATGTCGTCCATTAAATTGACTTTCACTTCCAGCTAAGTGAAGCGATTGTGAAGTTTCAGCCTGGAAGACTATCCCTGCTCCCTCACCCGCACAACCTTCCTTCAATGTCCTGCTCAGCTATAATAGGCCGAGCTGAGCCCTTTTACCCCTCAGACTGCCAGTTTTAAAGTCAGCCCTTCTCCTCTCCAATCAGCAGTTGGGCTAGCGTACCCCTCCTCCACCCCAGCACCACCTCTGCATCTCAGTACCACATTTACAGGGTTTAAGTTTCTTTCAGGTTTGTGTTTTTCAACACCACCAGTGTCTAGGCTTCACAGGGAAGATGCATATTACATCCTGCTCTGCACCTTCTGTACATCGCTCATCGTTCTCTGCTTGATATGTTTATTAATATGTCACATTATCTAATAGTTGTATTTCAATAATTATCTTTCACCGCATATTGTATTCATTTGAGACAACTCAAACTTAAATCCTTCCAGTGCCCTTCAAATTCAAACACTCGGTTGCATAAAACATGTGCATTGATCAGTATTTTTTTAGCATATTCCCCTGTGGTCAACAGACTGGTCAAACATCTAATCTATATAGGTCTTTGTGAATTGGACAAAGGACAGAGATTAAACACAGGTCCACCCTGAGCAGTCAAACATGTGTCAAAGAAATTGATAGTCTTTTAATAGATGAATGTGTGTTGTAAAATGATTGGGGACATCACGCAAGGGATGGCTCCAATGACCTACTTCATTTATACTGCATTAGCTGTCTTTAGATAAATAAGTTCCATCACATTACAGTCTGGGAACACATTTTCTCAATATTTTGTGTAATAAAGAATGAAAACATACACTACCATGTAAGAAAGGATGTTTGATAAATCTGAAGGATGGTGGGGAATGCATGATTGAAGCACACTGGAGCCAAATAGTGTTAAAAACTATATTTAAAACCCTGAAGATGATATCCACAATCCCCTCATTTATTTTTATTAATTTGTCAGCCAGATGAACCAAGAAATCTAAACCTGACTGTGAATGTAGAAGATCCAAATTTATATCTCCAATATTAAGATCTTTTCACCTGTAGTGTCTCACCAACACTATTACACTCAAATATTGTATTATTTTTCACCTCTCATGGTTCTCTCATACTGCAGTGAATTAGGACTCCAAAAACAATCCACAAGTCCTGCACGGCTCCCAAATGTGCAACCTCCATGACTCACGGAGAAACTGGCACAGCTTGAAACAAGCAGGACAGCCATTTTGGATCCTTGTGGCTTTGGGCTTGAGAGGATAATAAGAAGGCTGCTGGGGAATCAAGGGTCTTTTTGAACGCTTACTACTGCACAGACACAACTATTATCAGGCCCGTGTTTAAGTCCCATTTCACGCTACAATTAAAGGAGTCGTATGGGAACGGAGAGCCAGCAAACCCAGGATTCTGCACAGAGGAAGGTGGTTGGGTGGTTTGAGAAGTTGACAGAGCCCCGGTGGTAGCAGTGGAAAGCTTGAGTCATATGCTAAACATGGGTGGGGATGAGTAAACAAGAGTTGTACACAGTCATATATTCAAATGTGAAAGAGTTTCTGTGCAAGCTCATGGAGAAAGTGACTGATAATTCATGCTAAAGTTTCTATATTATTATTTCCAAACTTCGTATTAGTCAAACCATATGAAAATCTGATGACTGATGATTTTAGGAATAACTGGAGCACTATGAAAAGAAATCATTTCAATTATAGGCTTAAATTAGATGATTATCGGCGTAGTGAAGGAAATTTGAGCTCTGAAATTATCAGGTTTTGGCAATCTTTATCATATCTCTCCAACTGAGAGATTTGGCTTGGAGCAGGGGTTACATAACATAACACAATATACAAAGAACATATAAAATATATATTACACACACAATCCGCAAGTTACTCAGACTCGACACACTGCACAGTCAGTCCATGTAGTTTATTTAATAATACATTAATTTTATAGACTGAGGAATCAACGAGTTTTTATATTTGTTGCTTTTACAAAAGAAAATTATTTTGCAGGCTGTATGAGCCCTAATGCTCAAGACTGGGAAGATTGACTTCAGAGAAATGCTAAATATAATTATCTATGACACCACTGGATCATTATTTTATATTGTGGACAGTTTATGATCTAAAACGATATAATCAAAGAAAAGTCTACTGACTTGATGGTTGAAAACTGCAGCTCTGATTTCAGTCTGCCCCATTACGGTATGTGTGTCACTGTTTAAGAGGCAATCAATGTAAAATGAAGTGAAGAGCAGTGGACGTGTCTGGAGGTTCGGTGAAAACAGAAATGGTCAGAGCAATGGTGTCTTGAATGCCGGAGAATCAAGATTGCACCCATAGCTTCAAGTGGGTGAATGCTATAATTGTTATTATTTTTCTAAATACAAAAATGACATTCTGATTTGTGGTGCCGATGGAATAAGATGAATATCCTCCTGCACATTTGTTCTCTCAGCTGGACAGTATAGGTCATTTACACATAACCCCCACAACAGGAGCGTTTACCAGACACTGCTGAGCTTTCCCGTCCACTGATAGAAGAGAGCTGGATCAAACCCAGTCAATAACTCCAGAATACATGAATCTGCAAATGTGCAAACGAGGAGTCAATGGGACGAGTGAATGCATAATTATGGTTACCCTTTGTCCCCTGCCCTCCTGCCCCAGCGGCCGATCTAACGCTGGGTGGGATCGGAAATCAACACGGACGCCCTGAAATGCCCTAATGAATTCAAATTGTTTTCAGATTGGCCACTGATGGACAGTTTCCTCCCTCCTGGTCCACCGGGCGTCTGGACATTGTTACTTGGCTCTGGGTCTGACCCCTGACCAATGACCTTCTGAACTGAGGAGCGACGGTGGAGGTGGTGGATGGGGTGATGAGGCGAGGTGGGCAGGATGGAGGAGAGGAAGTCACGGAGAGAGAGGCAGAAATGATGCGTGATGGAAATATGTACAAATAAAGCACAGGCCTCTAAAGAGGCCTCCCCTTCTGAACTTTTGAAAACTTTGTACCAAATTTCTCAGATTTGTGACATCATAGAGCACCGAGCTAATAATTTTAATTCCATAAGTCATTGGTAAACTCATTCTGAGCATCTCTGCCATCAAATAATGTTGATTACAGCTTATATTTGCAATATATACATATTGACAGGGCAAGCTAGCTTTTGTTTGTTTCCTTATGGTAATTCCCACTGTATGAATGTTAGAGAGAAAAACTAAATTTGCACATTTGTTCAAACACAGAGGAGCTGGATTCTGGATCACATAAAGAGGTGGTAAAAATCCCATTCTAAAAAACATGACTACCCTATGTACAAATTTGTTATTTCTAAAACTTACAGAAAAAACAGAACTCATGTTTCTCCCTCTTCTTGACCGTTTCTGTTGTCTTTTTAGAAGAATTGTCATCTTTCTTTCTTTCTGTTTTTCTTTCTTTTTTACCCAGATAGGCCACTATAGTTCCTGTGGAGGGCACACACACCCACACACATCTGTGTGTGATGAAGTGGTCAGCACTCCTGTAAAAAGACCATCTCAGGGTTAAAAGACATTCCTACATTTTACAGCTGACTGACAGAGAGAGAGAGAGAATGAAAGGAAGGAGAGCGAGAGTGTAAGAGAGAGGGGTGTGTGGAGGTGATGAGGAGGTGAACCGACTATTTACAATTATTTATTTACATGTGCTTAGAGAGATGAAAACATCTCACTAGATTTGTTTCACTGAGAATAAATAAAGTACAAACAGTGTGGTTCTGAAACTATGGCATGTGATACGCTGGTGGTCCATCGGTAGTCCACTAGAACTGCTGATGTCTTTGGTAATTTATGGTCTCTAACCCGGGACGTACACCAGGAGCTGCAGAAGCACGTAATGTAGGCAAAGCTACATACGCACATATTATTTGAAACACTAATCTACTCCAGAAACATAAAAGCTGCTCAAGCAATGGGAGTCTGTGCATCTAAACAATGTTTAAACACCATGTTTGCTTGCTTATTAAATATTGGTCAGATGAAGTAGGTTTCAAAAGTTTACAGTTGATCAAAGTTACATGCTTTACACAGAGCAATAACAAGCCGTGACTGCAGTATTTGCGTTAATTAGGCTACTTGCCTTCAAAGTTTTAGCCATTTCATGTCCTGCTTTCTCCTGTCTTGAGTTGTCCATGTGAAAATGAGGTTTGACATTGTGTAGCATGTTATATTGCTCCAGTTAGATGATAAACTGGTTCATAGTCATTCATCAGGATGCAATGCTGCTTGTTTTCACCACTGACATGTTTTTAGTGAACATATTTTGAAAGGACTGCTAGTGTAGATTGTCCCACTGGTTATTATTAACAGCGATTCCTGTTAGTTCTTTCGTGTAAATTAGGGGTTAGACCCAAAGACACTCACATCAAGGAACTGTTCACCCATCCGCACCCACATATTCAGAAACCAGCGGGAGTATGCTCTATTGGAACCATGATTCGAATCAACCATTGGATCAGTACACAAACAGCACAGTGTCGATCACTATTCATGGTGTAGTGATGGTGAAATGTCAAGAAATCTTATTTCAAACAATGCTTTCTTCCTGTAAATGTAAATAAGGACACATACATACTGAATGATTGTGTTTTGGTTTATATATTTTCATAATTTACATACTCTATAGTCAATTATAGTAATATTGATGTATACAGTGCTGTGAAAATGACATGCCTTTTACACTGGCGTGATCTTGTTTTGTTTTCTGTATGTATTTTCCTTATAAGTACAATGAAATAATATGAGTATCAATGTTAAATGCAAATGCAAATGCAAACCACATCATAACTGGCCTTCAGTCATTACTTTTTCCCACCAAATTGTTAACGTCAATCACTACTTCTCACTTCCACTTGAGTGATTCTGAAGTACTTTTACTCCACCTCCTCCTTCCAGCATCTGGACAGTAAACTCTCCTTACAATGGTCTAATCCTGCCTCTTCTCCTTACGTGTTCAGACAGTCCCTAATCTATCAGGCTGTTATCTGCTCACAGCTCCTCACTCTCCGCACCATTCAGCTCAACAAAAAAACAAACAACCACACACCAGATCAGTTCAAACACTGGAGGAGAGATTAACATTCTTTATGGGTCAAACTCCACCCCTTTAAACCAGTGTTTCTCTCCTGTGACGTCTACAGGCTTAACCTATAGTAATATCTTCTGTGGTTATCTTCATTTGTGTATGTTTTGGCTATGTTTTGGGATGTATAAAGTATTTTGATATATCAGTCTTATTTCAAGGTATTTCTGGTTGGGTTCTTTCTTTGTTAAAAACCCAGTGTATTCTTAATCAATAAATAAACCAAAATGAAAGGCTTATAATTGACTCTTTATGAAGAATATTTTCAAAAGCTTTAGCTTTAGCACAATATTAATATAATTATATCCCTTCTTGTGCAAATACCCTTAGCTATATTGTACTGTAATGTATGTAGAAAATGAAAATGAACCAAAAAAAAAAGCCTTTGTGACAAATCGTCAACACAAAGACACGGTATGTTATTGCGTTTTTTTTCCTACAGGAATACATTCATTAAAATGTATTCCTGTTTTGTATTGCATGGGTCAGTAACCAGGGAGGATGTTTGGCATTTGAGGTGCATACAAAAGATGTTATCCTCTGGACCCATGAATGTAAGAAGAGTGAGTGCATGTGACACCTCCTGAGAGATAAGGGGGGCAGAACCAGATAGTGGCACTGATGGAACCAAATGGATAAGTATGTGGTCCTAATGAACTGTATTAGTTGATTGCACACTCAGGTCACAACATGGTTTAATCATGATATTGCATTAGTCTGTGCTACCGTCTGCTAAATAGGCCTAGATTTAAGTGGTTCTTCTCCAATTAAAGAGGTTAAGGTGCACTTTTAGTGTGTTGATCTGAGATCCGTTTCGTAAATCCAACCTGGAACGCCCTTTCAACCTGGAATCCCTCCTTGGAAACTTCTCACAACCCCGAAGTGGAGCAGAATTTGCCCTGCATTCGGATAAAGTTCAACACCCAACAGTTCAAATATTGGTAGTCTTCACTTTAGTTTCTCTCTGCTGTCCACCCTGTCTGTAAACCTGATCCTGCCCAGTCTTTGAGCCTCTCCAGTTATATGCTGCTGTTATGCTATTATGCAAAAGGCACGCTGGACTAGACTTGTTGTGAAGCCTTGTTTGTCAAATATGTCACAGACAACCTGTCTTGAATTCATGTTGAGTAAGAAACAGTGGTCTGCAAATCGATCCACTCTGGGACTGGGCTGTTTCTCTCTTTCAACTTCAGCAATTACTATAAAATATAAATTGTAGTGGCATCAAAAACTTCATAACATATACAGTAAAAAACAAACAAACATTTAAACAAGTCACATTTTCTGAAAACTACATATTCTGAATTTAAGTCGTTTAAGTTTCATGATGCTGGCAAACTCGAACAGCAGTGCAGTAGTCAGATGAGAACTGACCGACACATTCATCTAGAGTTGAATCATGACATGAATCATGGCAACGTGCGGCGCTAGCTGTCAATCAAACCTGTTGCTAACACGAGCGAAAACGGCCCCTGGAAAAGGAAGCACCTGATTGGTCAGTTATTATTGCTAATAACTTGATTTATGAACAACCTAACGAAAAAAAAAAACACCCGATTCATGTAGAGTAAGTCAAAACAGACGTTTTAGTTTCAAGACGGTGAGCCTGACAGAAACAGTTACAGAGTAAAGGGCACCAGTGTCCCAATAGAAAGTGAATGGCAGCTCGGCTTTATGGAGCCAGGAGCGCCTCCATAGCTGCTTCCTATTTGGAACGTGGCGGCTAGCATGCTAACATGGTCCACTGATATACAGTCTATGATCTAGGCCCAAAAACCTAGGACCCTTTTGCAATGGAAAAAAAAAACTTAAAGTGGCGTCTAAAATTACATTCAATATGGCCGCCATGCCGTTTGTCTGATCACTGCGCACCAATTATGTTTTAGGGTCATATTTATGTGTACTATCACTGTGGCAAATTTCATAGGCCTCCTCCAAAATAAATGTGTCTCCCTTTCCATAGGCCTGACCCAACAGGTGGCGCTGTAGAGGCTGTATTTGAGTTGCATGTAAAATGGTGTTATGGGGCATTTATTTTCCTTGAAAGGAGTCACTGTATTAAGTTTGGTGGCTGTTACTCACTGCTTAGTGGGTTTTTGCTGCATCTTTGTGTGATGAGAGCCAGACCCCCATAGAGAATGAATAGGAGCTCTGGAGGGCCCTAGAGGCAAAAGTGTGAAAAATAGGCCATGGGTCTCATTGACTTTTTTGCATCTTATATAGAAAAGAATCATGTCCCAAAATTTGGTGTCAATCGGACAATCTGGACACTTTTAACTGAACTGTAGGGGGCGCTATAGTTTTTAGTGGTCCTGTGCTCCCTGGTCTATTTTGTGTAATATTTAATTCTCCATCATTGGTGGCAATTTGGGCTCTGTAGGCACAGTCCAAGTGTCTTTGAGGAGCGGGCAAAGAAACAGGAAATTAAGGCGATTTGAGACAGGATGTCACGACTAAACGTGTGAGATAGGCCAAAAATGTTGGATCAGTATCAAAGTTCAATGCGTCCCGATCAGGAACGTGTATGTTAGACTGATGTGGGTCCAAAAACCAAGGACCCTTTTGCAATGGAAAAAAAAAAACTTAAAGTGGCGTCTAAAATTAAATTCAATATGGCCGCCTTGTCGTTTGTCTGATGAGTTTGCACCAATTATGTTTTAGGGTCATATTTATGTGTACTATCACTGTGGCAAATTTCATAGACCTCCTCCAAAATAAATGTGTGTCCCTTTCTATAGGCCTGACCCAACAGGTGGCGCTGTAGAGGCTGTATTTGACTTGCATGTAAAATGGTGTTATGGGGCATTTATTTTCCTTAAAAGGAGTCACTGTATTAAGTTTGGTGGCTATTCCTCACTGCTTAGTGGCTTTTTGCTGCATCTTTGTGTAAAGAGAGCATATTCTCCCATAGAGAATGTTTAGGAGCTCTGGAGGGCCCTGGAGGGCCCTAGAGGCAAAAGTGTGAAGAATAGGCCATGGGTCTCATTGGCTTTTCTGATCAGGAGGCCGTCTAGGATTTGTGTGCAAATTTTCAATAATAAAAGTCAAAGTAATTGTTTTTCTCCCCATTATAATTTAGTGCGCTCCTACAGGTGGCACCGTAGGGTTGATTGTTATTGTGCGCACATAAATGGATTCAGCTGCTTGACGTTTACGTGTGTTTCAAATTTCATGTCGATCGGAGAATGCGTGTGCGCGCAGGAACTATTTAAATGATTTCGTGAGTACTCTTTGCGCCCCTGGTGGCCAACGGTGATAAATGCACCATATCACTAATTAAGTTTTTTTCATGGCGCCATACACTGGACATATGCCCCAAGTTTGGTCAAAATCGGACAATGTTGACTTTTCACTTAATAGGTAGGGGGCGCTAGCGAGTACTTTTTATTTATTTTTATTAATGCATTACATTCAGATCATAATTACGCACTCGTGACTGAAATTACAGCTCTCTCAGTCCAAGCGTGTAGCTGTGACATGCGATCGGAAAAACAGGAAACGAAGGCGTTCTTCGATGGCGAGCCACGGCGAAACCATTTGAGATATCCGAAAAAAAGTGGATAACTATTGAATTTCAATGCGTGCCGATCGCAGAAATGTGTGCCAGACCCACGTCAGGCAAAAGCCCTAGTCCAAGTTCTCCGTCAAAAAAAAAAGTCAAACTGGCGTGGCGACTTCGGTCCAATATGGCCGCCGTGCGCTTGGTCCGAGGGCCGTGCTCCAATGTCATGTTTTGCTCGGGTCACTGTTCTCTATCACTGTTCCGAGTTTCGTGCGCGTCGGGCAAAATTTGCTCGTCCCATTTCCCATAGGGGTCCGATTCGGGCCGGTGCTGTTCGTTCGGTTCGGGTCGGACGCTCTCGAGACGCTACGAACACGAAATTTTTTTTCCGGCCGATCGCGACTATACCCCCATTGAAGACTTTTCGTGCATGTTTACTGGGTCAAAAAGGGCCGCGAAGAGTAAGAAAACGCGAAAAATAATAATAAGCAAGAAACCGACGAAACACAATGTCCCTCGCCAGTTTACTGGCTCGGGCCAATAAATATCTAGATTAGTTGATTATCATTTTTAATATTAAACTTAATTGACTAGTTCTTGTTGAAATACCAAACTCATTATTTTATGCAAGGCTTTTTTTTTCAGTGGGATCTGATTTGCGTTTATCTCATCTGCAGATTTATATTCTGTCATATTATGCAAAATTATCTAGGAACCGACCTTGATACAAATATAAACTTCTATAATAAGCAATTACAAATCTAACAGTTTCCCTTATCAATCAGGCATAACATGCAAATCCACAGGCTAGATACTGTCAATAAAGATCTGAGCAGGGTTTCCAGGGTAATACACTACAGTTAATTATTCCTCACAACAAACAAATAATTGATTTAGTGCCTTTCTACTAGATTTTTGGAAGTGCTCCAAACAAGCCATGAGTTTGTCTTACCAGCGCATCAAATGTCAGGAAAAATCGTCAAACTCCGACAACAGAAAACTATGCAGAGAGTCAAAGAAATGCAAACGCGCTCTCGACCCACCCTTCTTCTCTGTCTGCCAGCGTCAACAATCAACAGTCTGTAGCATTATGCGGCCCTGTGATCCTGTGACCTCTGACCCAGGGCTCTGACCCCGCTGGGGCCAGAGCTGAGAGGTGATGCAGCGGCTCGATTGAACAGTCGAGGAGTTCCCCATGAGAGAGGAACAGAACAGAGGTAGATGTTCAGGAGTGGCGTGGTGACGAGGTGAAGAATGCTGAAGAGACAGGCATTTGTTCAGACATGCTGCTGGAGATGTTGGTCCGTAGGTGGTCACAACGCTCTAACTGGCTCTGTAAACTTGGCACTGGAACAAACCGAAGGATTCTAAATGACAGAGGGAGACAGAGTGATGAAGTCACTTTGAGTAAAACTAAACCCAGGTACAGGCACATTTGGGCACTATATTCTCTCCATACAAAACTGATAAGATCTAAAAAGAGTCTCAACTCATTTAGAGGTCCCTGTGCTTCAAGCACAATGCAAAGAGACGACTGAAATGGATTCAAATCATCACAAAAAGCACAACCCACCTCAATCAAATGTTTAAAGAGAGCTAACAGAGCTAAACTCTAAAAGTTGGTTTATCTGAATGTGCAGTTGCTTCTCCTTTCTCAATTTTCTTCACCTGAAGCAAAGGTCAAATGGATTTATTTAGTATCTGAAGTGGAGTCCTATATGTTCTCATTCTGAGATTGTTATCACTGAAAGTGATCAGGCAGAATTCGACATATTTTTCAAGATACAGTAAATGGGCAAAAAGCTACAATGACAATAGCGGAGCACGCAGATATCTCCCTTTGCTTGATACAGTTGAGAGAAAAGCACAGACATCTTTTCCATCCACAAATGCAAAAAGTGCTTCTCTGTTCTTTTTTCCGAAACAAAATAGTCTGTATTTCAGCTTAAATACTTTTCGATCACTTCCACCAAACCAGAGGGTTTTCCAGTCATTGGTCCAATTGGTCCGATCCACAAGTGGATTAGAGGTCAAAAGCAGCAGAGGGAGTTTGAGGATGAATTCATCTTGTTGGGCAACGTCAATGTTTTTTGTGTAAAAACAGAATTTTTCCATTGCTGCATTATGGTAAATGGTCACATATTTATATAGCGCTTTTCCACCTTCGAGGCACTCAAAGCGCTTTACATCAAGGAACCATTCACCCATTCTCTCACACATTCACACACCAGAGTACGCAGACACTGGGGGCGAGGTGGGTTAAATGTCTTGCCCAAGGACACAACACCAGTATTCCCCTATGGGAGCAATTGCACCACCAACCTGTGGGTCAGTGGATCTGACAGCTCAACCAATGATGTTTATGTCAGGAGCGGCATTCAAACCTCTGTCCTTCGGATCAGAAGACAATCTCTCTGCCGACTGAGCTACTGCCGCCGCATTATAGTCTTGTGGACTGGGCTGTGCCTCAGCATTTCAAGATCCATTCCCAGCTGTGTCTATTTGTGTCTTGTCTGATTCTCCCCTCCAATCATGTTTAAATCTGTTTGGTCCAATCATAGTATTAATAGTATTTTCAACGATACAAAGCAATGTGACCAACATCTGGATTAGCCTGGCCAGTGAAACAGTACTACTTTCTTTTCAAAAACAGTAGTGCCAGTAAGGGCTGTCATAGAGTTCTGATTCCTTTTGTCAATTCAAAAATTCTAATCTCACATAATTCCAGTTTGCAGCTCACCAAACTGTGTTTTATGGCACAATTGCTTACAATTTACCATTTGTACTTTTTATGTATGTCATGCAGATTATTCTTGGTTTATGGTTTATCTGTCAGTGTTAGACATTAATCTTTTTATTTTGAATATGAGATGAGTCATAGGTGGGTTTTTGAATACCATAAACAAAACTAAATATAAGAAAAAAGTTTGCTTTCTCATTCATCAAAAGATCTAAGAGAATGACATCACTTTCAGAAACAACCAGCATATACGTACAACCCCATTTTCCCATCTACTCTTTCTTAGTTCATCCAAGATTACCATCTTTGCCGCATCTTAAGTAAAACGTAAAGTAACATGAGCTCTGAATCCAACCAAAGACTTGTGCCAGATCTAACCCTACTTCATTACTGCGATGACAGTCTATAACACAAAACAGCTGTTCCCGAACCATCACCAGCGCCCCCAGTCTGTCCAGTGCTCTGCCCCAGCTGCATCACCTCTCTTTGGGCATCCAGGTCAGGACCTCACCCCACCCCCTCCTGGAGCCAAGGGTCCTGCCGCATTTAAAGAAAACCAAAAATAGTCTTTCTGTGAATAGGAGCAGGTAATGGGAAATGGCTATCTTATACGTTTGATGCTAATTAGAGTCTTTAAAGTTAACTGATTGGCAGTGGAGACATTTAAGCCACTCAACGCTATCCAGTGACTGATTACATGTGCACTAGGACAAACTAATAACTGACCTACTCTTATTTTAACCAGATTTCTAAAATGCATGCAAACTCTGATTGTGGCAGTTGGTCTGTACAGTATTTCATGGTCAGCTGTGTTTTACAGTGGAGAGTAAAAACTAACTTTGTTGGGTTTAGTCAGTAGGGAAAATTTAAAATGAATTGCTCAAAGTAAGTGTTATAACACACACACATATATATATGCATATATATATATATATATATATATATATATATATATATATATATATATATATATATATATATATATATATATATATATATATATATATTGTGTGTCAAAGTTTAAAGTAGACAGTTCTGACTGTCTCTCTTAACTCTTGCATTCCTGACCTCAAATTTAAACTACGTATGATTGTGTCCTCTGTGAATTCTAAGTTGAGTGCTTTGAGGTGAGTCCATTGTTGACTTGCCGTAGATGTAGTGAATGTTTATGGCCGTACTCATTAAGCTGTTGAGCAGTGGCTCTCACCTCTAATCAGACTCAGAGCTGCTGCTGAGTCTCTGTGGTGGGTCGTGTGCACAGGAAGTAGACCAACCAACTGAAGGGAAGAGTCAAGCATACTGAGTGTAAATCTACTAAATATAAGAAATCCCTCATACAACAAAGAGGTCATTGAACCCTTGTTTGCACAGGGTTCAATGACTGTGCAAAGACTGTGGGAATTTCAAAAGCATTATT
The DNA here is from genome assembly GCA_019453435.1 of Rhinogobius similis. NCBI lineage: Eukaryota > Metazoa > Chordata > Actinopteri > Gobiiformes > Gobiidae > Rhinogobius > Rhinogobius similis. Next base: position 35,626,880 of record CM033620.1, read on the forward strand.
AAAATATTGCCACTAACATTCTGAACAGCAGTTGGCTCTCACAAACCTTTTAGCACATCTCTGGTCTTCACATGCATGATTTTTTTGGGCCACTGGCACAGATTCAGAACAGCTTTTGCAGACACAAAAGTGAACCATCCCTGTGCAGCCAATCAGCTCTTATCACAAAGAGTTACAGGGCTATATTTTGCCCCTGGAGGTGGCGCGGTGCTGGAGAAGGGTCCGTCTGCAGCCAGGGCGTTCCTGGTTTGAATCGAAAACGCCCCTTTGGGCGTTCCTGAGAGCTTTGCATCAACCAATCAGAGGAAAGCTAACCCTGACCCTAACCCTAACCCTAAGATTTAAAAAGTTCGGTAAACCTAAAGTTTGATAAATGTACCTTAAACCTTATTTTGGAATATTTAGAACAAGGGGCGTTCTTGCTTCCGATGGGGGTGTTCCCGTTTTGAAGCAGAACTTCCCTTTTGGGCAGCAAACAGACGATATGGCGTTCATGATGACGTTTTGTGCCAGTGCAAACCGTGATGTCATGGGCTGTGGAGCTCTAAACAAGAGGTGTGATCATGCTAGAATATGAGGTGGAGCGTGGTGTGATACATTCTGTGAATGGGCAGAATCATAACTAATTAACTTCAAAAGTAATGCAGTGAAAAAACATAACAGCAAACATTTCATGGAGTCTATTACCATCCTCATATGGATCAGATAATCCTAATAAAACAACCTCAATGAGCACAAATAACCAAGACGATACATCACAGAATAATGAATATAGTACAATTAAGACTGTCTGCCTTAAATAGCTTTAAGAGTTTCCATTGCGCTTTTGCTCAAAACTGTATCGATCTGCTTTAAATGTCAAAAAATCACGTTGAGCCTGTTTCCTTTAAATTATGAATCGATTGGCGTTAGACTAAAACTTCTTGGCCTCTTTACACTAGTGTTACTGCCTTGAAGGTAGCAAAAGCCCAACCTGGAAGCGCCCCCTGGTCAAAGCGCTGATACTAGGGGGAAAATACAGACCAGATAGTGACTCATGGCTCTTTCTTAGTTAAGTTTGAAAATATATGTCTATATGACAAGTTAGACTACACATTTCACTATAACATAGTAAACATATTTAAGAATTTACTAAACATTTTGCCTATTTGTCCCCAGTTTGACAGTTGCTATAGGTATCACTACTATTTTGAAAACAAGGGCCAAAATCCATATACATATACAACCAGTCAGAGACTAAGGGCCACATTTTTTACTGGCCTATAGGTTTATGTTTCTGAGTAATCATAATTGCATTGCTCATGTCCATGTTATTTAATGATACTTAAAGTGATTAAATGTCTTTAAAAAGCCTTCTAAACACCTTTTAGGGAATCTGGGCTTTGGTAAGGCTACTTATGGTTTGTTTTATTTAATGTCATATTCAGGCCTTTTTGCATGACTATTTCTCTCTCTACAACACATGCACAACTCAATTTACCAGTGAAAAAAAATAATACTAACAGCTTTAAACTGCATGTTTTTGTTTGTTTGTCAACTTCAAATGTCAATAAGCAGGAATAAACATACATATTTTTACCATTCACACACCCGAGTTTCAGCTGGGACAATTTTTATCACGTCGTTTATGTCGCGATCATCGCTGCTGGATGCACGGGATCGTTTATTGTGGCTTTGGTTGGAGCAGGTTATAAAATGATGATCACGTCTCACACATGTGCAGCGCTCCATGTGCGTTTACTATTTTGCGCCGTCTAAATTAATTTCCTGGTTGGGCTCATTGCTCCGTCAAAATGAAAATAATCTTAGTAAAACATGCAGCGTTTTGTGTCTCACACACAGAGTTTTGTGTCTAACACACAGAGAACGAGTCCGTGCTGTTACTGTTCACTGAGAGGAGCGACAGATAGACGCAAACTTGTCTACATTAGGGGTCTCAAACTAATTTTGAGAGGGGGCCAATCAGAATTGGTCGGGGACAGACTTGTAACACTTACCCACAAAATATTTGTATAGGAGATTTTAGTTGCCAGACGTTTTACATTTACAAGGTATATTTGGTATATTTTAGAATTTAGAAATGATAATACCTTATGATACCTTTCATTTTATCAGACAGAGCGTGTATTGGCGATGTTCGCATCATAACACAATGGAGTGAAGCCTAACTTTACTTGGAGAGCAAATTAGCACCAAATAAACAAAGTTAGGCATCCACTTTGACATTCTCCCTGACCTGATCCTGAAGCTCCTGCGCTCACATCCCGCATGTTCTTTGTCCATTTATTTGTTGAGGAAAGTTGAAAAGTCTGTGGAGAAGTGCAGAGTATCCATGCTGGGTTCAACTCTGCACTGCGCTGCTGGAGCAGCGGGAGAGGGGCCGTGTACGTGCTAATGCTGTAGTGCATTATGGTAGTTGTAGTTTTGATGGGTTCTATGCGTTTTTAATGGGCGGGACGTTTATAAAACAAATCAAAAATCATCTCAGGGGCCACCAGAAATTGTCTTGAGGGGCCACATTTGGCCCGTGGGCTGTGAGTTTGAGACCGCTGATTTGGTGGAAGGATTCTGTTTTGGAACTCAGCACTACATGATAAATATTTGCCATTGGCGCCCTCCTAACAAACTCATCGGGAGTAGAATATCATGAGAAGCAGTCATATTGACCTTATTCCAGAAGTTTCCGTGGTTTTCCATATTTTTTCTGTTGTATTAGTTTACATGGGGCAGGTAAGCTAAACGGAAAATAAGTTCTATTAAACATTTTATACAAATCAGTCTAATGTTTTAGCGGCAAGACTTTTCCCTCGTTCGCTATTTGCGTGAACAGGGTTCTCATCAGACAGGAAGTGCCTTTACTACAGGAGTGCAGATTTGTGGCAAAAAGTAGGCGGGGCAGAATAAGGTCAATAAACTTTAAATATTATTCTGTATGAAGTCAGCGTGTAGTTGTCTGATTAAAAAAAAAAAGTTCAGCTTTTACAACACACATTCTGAAGAGGAAAACAAAATTTACTAATTATGAGGAAAAGTTGGGTACCCCAGTTTTAAAAGAGCTGAATTCTAATATAGGAAGAAAAAAAAGATTATCAATGGTGATATTACTGCACTGTTTCATTGCATTGTCCACTTGTTGAACACCAAAAATAACAGCTAAAGAGGAAATTGGAGCGCAAAAAATTGTCTGGTAAAGATTATGGACTCAATAAAAATTTGGCACATTTCAACCCCCTTGGGGCATCACAATGTGGAACTGAATGTTTTGAGGTTTGAACATGCACAAATAGTCCTTCAGGTCAGAAAACAGTGATATTACTGAAAAAGCATGATGAGTATAAATATAATACTCAATATATATACTATAGCATGGTTAAAAGTAACTCTGACAAACTGACAAAAATACACACAATTTATTTGTAATTTGTATTTTTATATGTATACTATGCCCAGTTATTATGCCACCAAAACTCAAAAGCATTATTCATTCCAACAATGGCCCACTTTTTAGCAGCCCCACTCCAAACAACTCTCCCGTCCAAATCTGTGAAACCTTTTCTTCTACCTGCAGCTGGATCTCACAAAACTACTCCACATTTTGGGTCATGTGCTCCCGTGCTCGCAGCGTGCTTCCATCCCGGCGCACTTTGAATCAGCTCAGTGTCTCAGAGGAGGAGCACCAGCACCGCACGCACAATGTGGCTCAGAGATACACATTGGATGTCTTTGTGTGTGTGTGTGTGCGTGTGCGTGTGCGTGTGCGTGTGCGTGCGTGTGCGTGTGCGTGTGTGTGTGTGTGTGTGTGTGTGTGTGTGTGTGTGTGTGTGTGTGTGTGTGTGTGTGTGTGTGTGCATGTTTGTGTGTATTGAATCATGTGGGAACCCAAATAAAAGAATGATGTAGTTACATTTTTAAGTGATGTTTGGTTTTAGACTGGTTAGAGCCCCCATTTATTTTCTGCTTATAGCTGAGTTGGTCCTGAGTATTCAGACTGGGTTAAGCCCTGGTCTAGTCCTACTAAAGACCCAGTTTAGTTGTTTCCAGCCAAGCCATGTTTTAGACCAGGCCTAAGCCAGGTTTGTTCCCGGTTTAGACTTGTGCTTTGCCACGGTTTGGTATTAATTTAGATCTAGTTTAATCTTCTAGACTTGGTTTAAACCTGGATAGACTTAGTTTGACCTAACTGGCAAACCTGGTTTAGTTTAGACCTGGAGTAGACTTGAGTATTACCTATATACTAGACCTAGTTTAGTCCTGGTTTAGCCTTGGTGTGAGATGTCTGAAAATGTGGTACAGTGGTTTAGCCATTGGTTCAGTCAGGTTCACGGTTAGGTTTATGGTTGATTAAGGTGACTCTGACTTTGACTCTAGAACATGAATGTAAGTCTATGTCAGTCCCCAAGGCACATGAACCCGGCATGTGTGTGCGCTGGTCATAAGTGCTGTATTCATGTTGCGTTTCTCCAGCTGTCGTTGTGTGGACTCATTGACCTCCACCATGTTCAAGGGCCTGAACTCCTTCTGTAGCACAACTGGAGAGGCCAGAAACAAGTTGGCCACAGTAACAAATCCTTCCAGGAGTGATGTGGTTAGAATATTAATGCACACAGCCTGGTACTGATAAAAAGGTTCTGTCACATATGTTTTAATGATGCAGATAAATAAAAATGTTAAATTCAAAGTTTATAGACAGCACAGCGACAGTTTCTAAGCACTCCAGTGCCTCTTTCTTTACTAATGATTTAAATTCAAATTCATTAGGTGTATCTTATAATTTAGCATTAGCACTAAAAAAATGTTGCCATCATTGCAAATAAAAAAGGCAATCTTATCACATGTAACTGCAAACATGTATAAGCGACAGTTCATGTACGTTGAGTAGTTGATTTTCAGACTTGCTTAGAACTGCGTTATTCATAATACATTTGCTCTCATGATAGAAAAACACAGCCATACTTGCTTGCCAAAATCCGATCCTGTCAGATCTCGACTGCTAAGCAGGTCGGGGCCTGGTTTGTACTTGGATGGGCGACATGGTGCCACAGTGAGGCAGCTGGTGGGAATGTTGCTATGTTCTTGGGCAAGACACTTCACCCGCATTTACAGTGGTGTGTGAATGATTGGTGGTGAGTGACATAAAAAGTACTATATACGGTAAGGGGTATGCATTATTATTATGCATTATAGAAGTTTTTACTTTCACTATAACATAGAGAACCAAAACAATGACACACAAGCTAGTCCACGGTGGACAGACTGTACTTAGTCATCTCTCCTCAGTCATCTCTCTAAAGCAAGTGACAACACAATCAAACACATACAATACTTTCCTGGCTGTCTTACCTCATGCAGTTAGATCGGACCGCACTGTTACATGGACCATGCATACGAGTACATGTGGACTCCAAATGTGTTATTGGGATGTTTGAGATTTGAATCAAGACACCTCAATCATAGTTCCTGAATTTACATGCATTTTGAATAATCTGATTTGTCTACTTATCCAGTTTTCCGGCGGGCATTAAAATGTAGTGACTGTTATACTGCAGAACTTTACTGGCAAAATCATGTCATTTAATTGGCCTGATACTGGAAAAATTCCAACATGCCTGATTATAACTGTGATATCAATATTATGTCAGTATGTTGCTGGATTAAGGAAGGAATCGAAATGTGGAAATGTACGCAGAGGACTATAAACCAGAACAAGGGGGCTTTTTTGCTCTCTCACACACCTGGCATCCTGTCTTAAAGAAGTCAGACTGCAGATGGCGCTGTCGTCCTACCTCTACCAGGTTAACTAAACAAACACTGGTCTGAAATAAGAACCATTAGATTAAATTATGTCAGTATTTTAATATACTTTATACAACAATTTCAGTTACTAGTCAAACTCAATGGCAAAACCAAGATAGAATGAGTTAAGGACTCCCTCCTGTGTAAAGGTGGAAAGGGTTTTTGCGTGTATATGCCAATCACATCGCTGCATTTGGTGAAACATGACATGACCTAATTTTTTTGTTTTGTGATTGTCACACAGAATTAAATGGCCTCATGATCTCCATTCCTGCCTCTCTGAGCTCTTTTTTGCTTTGGTAACGGCCATCTGAGAGACTTCCGGGGGCTTGGGAAAGATCTCTGAGGACCATGGCCGGTCACATGAGCCTCATGTGGGGCATGACTCGCCACACACCCCTCCTCCCACCTCCAGGACAAGCAGCCACACAGACCGCAGTGTAAAGCCATCACGGTGCCATTCATATTTCTTGAATTGAAGCATGATTGGTGTTAGAATCATGTGCTGATAAGTGGAGGTCAAGAGCTGGTTCTACTGAGGGCAATAGAAATACATACAAATGTGCTGTTGTATTTTTATCACTATAAAAGCACATTGCTGTAGGAGCTGTGAGAAAATCTGGGGAAAAGGGTCTTTTTTGTCTGGTTTTATTATTAGTGGTAAATTCATAATTATTGAGTCATTAATTAATTGTTAACTGTGTCTTTATGTGTAGATGTATGAACTCTACAGATGATATTGTCTATGCTTTGGTTGTTCCTGAGGTCAGCTCTGTGTGGTTTACTTCTGTAGTGCCATCCTGTCCAGACCCAAACCTCTTACATGAAACATTTGACTTAACATTGTCAGTCCGCTCATTCACCTGAAGTGTAACGGTGGAGCAACATTCCAGGCCAATGTCCTTATCTGATATAAAATAAAATTAATTGGCCCACAAAAACCTCAGCCATTTCAGAAACGATTGGAATTTCTCTTCCATTGATACAGATTCAAAATGGAGAAAAAAAAGAGCAATTTTGATCAAAATCACTTTGAGTTTCAATAATTTCTACCGCTTATTCCCGTTAGGGGTCGTGGGTGACTGGAGCCTATCCCAGTGACTTTGGGCCTGGACAGTGGCCAACTCGTCGCAGGGCTAACACAGAGAGACAGACAAGGACAGACAACCATTCACTCTCACGTCCATTCACTAGGGACAATTTAGAGTTCTCAATTAACCTACACAGTCATGTCTTTGGACGGTGGGAGGAAGCCGGAGAACCCGGAGAGAACCCACGGTAACACGGGGAGGACATGCAGACTCCACCCAGAGAGATCATGTGATGTTGGGGTGGTCCGGGATTCGAACCCACAATCCACAATTCTAACAGTTCCATGGTGCTCGGTTGGTCTCTGGACTCTCCCATGGTCCATTAAGCTCAGTGACGAGGTTTCTAGTGTTCACATCATTGGAGCAATCTCTTCATCTACACAATTTGTTAAACAGTTAAAGGGACTCACAGCTTCATATATCAATTTCTCTTCCTTACAATATCATAAAACTACTAAGAATTCAATAATGTGAATGACTGGTGGTGGTTGAAGGGGCCGATGGCGCAAACTGGCAGCCTCGCTTCTGCCATGTGTGTCTAAGTGTGTGTATACTTAGGGCGGCAGTAGCGCAGTAGGTAGAGTGGGGCGCCTTCTGATCCGAAGGTCGGCGGTTCGAATCCCACTCCAGACATGGAGTAGTGGTCAGATCCTCTGACCCGCAGGTTGGTGGTGCGATTTCAGCTCCTTCAGATGAATAATGCCGTTGTGTCCTTGGGCAGGACACTTAACCCACCTCGCCCCAGTGTCTGCGTACACTGTTGTATGAATGTGTGAGTGGATGGGTGACTGGTTCCTTGATGTAAAGCGCTTTGAGTGCCTTAAAAAAGGTAGAAAAGCGCTATATAAATGTGACCATTTACCATTTACCATTTGTAGCACATTACCAATAAAACGACACCCTGGACCATCCCTCCAAACCATCCTATTTCTTCACCACTGGGAATGTTCATAAGCAAGTCTGTCGCTTTTGGCCAACTCACACGGAAGCTGCCCACTGACCCACTCCAAGCAGCCTGCCGCGAGTTATAGTACTTTGTCCATGTTTTACCCCGGCCTTAGTTTGGACATGCCTGTCCTGAACAAACCACTGCCTGTTTTTTTTTTTCTTCACTGTGTGAATAGACAACACAGCACCACCCTCACCCCCACCAAGGATAATCTTTTTTCCTTTTTTTGCGTGATTCTGAATTTAAAACCACCCTCTCTGGGTGGTTGAGAAGTTCTTGCCCCAATTGGTGGAGTTCAATTATTTCGGGATTGACAGTCTGATCGGTGCAGTCTGCAGTGATGTGAACGCTATGTCAGACTCTTGTAGTAAAGAAGGAACTGAGTCGAAAGACAAAGCTCTCAATTTACCAGTCAATCTATGTTCCTGCTCTCGCCTGGTCATAAGCTTTAGGTAATAAGTAAAAGGAGAAGATCTCGGATATAAGCGGTGGAAATGAGTTTCCTCCTCAGGGTGGCTGCGCGCTCCCTTAGAAATAGGGTGAGGAGCTCAATCACACAGGAAGAACTTGGAATACAGCTGCTGCTCCTCTATGTGGGCTTGTGTTTCAGATGGCTCCTTGGGAGGCATCCCACCGCGATTAGGCCTCAAGATGGCTGGCCTGAGAAAGCCTTGGGATTCCCTCAAGAAGCTGGAGGAAAGGACTGGGGTGAGGGAAGTCTGATTCCCTGCTCAGACTCCTGCCCCTGCTAATGGCCCCAGATAAGTGGAAGAAGATAAATGGGTGAACCAATGATACACGGATTGGGATGCCATACTTACATTCCTCATACAGTATGTCACATGTCGGACATCCGTGAGTGTCCAGATGTCCCTGTCCCAGCCCATGTCCCCCTCGCACAGCAGCAGATGCACAGCTCTTCCTCCTCGTCTTCTTGATGGATGTCCAATCCTCTCCGCCCGGCCCTAACAGCCCCAGGATGTGACAGCCAGGCGGGGGATTCCCAACTTCCCAAAGGCCCCTGTGTCTACAGAGGAGAAGGAGGGGTAACGTGTTACGTAAACAATACTTTGGACTGAACGTTTCTCAATTCTTCATCTGAAACAAAACACAAACCACGGAAGTGAGGAGAAAACTACAAGTTCCAATATTCAAGTATATGTACTATAATGTTATGTAAGAATAAGATTTATATGCAAATGTATATTGACATTTGAGGTCTAAAAGTTCTTAAATGCATGATTCACAGTATTACTTTTGAGTATCTTAACCTTGATGTTTCTTGTTTTTATCATGAAGTATAGTTGGAAAACAGCATTTTTTTTTAATTGCTAAGGAAAAATTTTACTAAATATCTAGTTAAACATTCCAAATGAAGCTAACAACAATAATTGCCAACTTTGAAATGCAATAATGTTTAGAAGATAGATAGATAGACAACTTCCAGGTCCATTCTTTAAAGTGTACTAGCTTTTGCACGTTTTGTGGCAGTTGATAAAATAGAACAATAATGTAATTATCAAACTGTTGTAGTCCACACTGTTTTTGGAGCATTATTGTCTAGTATGATGTTAGATTTTAGAAATGTTTATCACATGGTATTAGCATATATGTATGCTAAATTTCACATTAGTTGCTAACGTGTCAAAACAGTGCTACACTTGATGATATTTTCTATTTCTGCTCTTGTGTTACTCACATGTGGTCGAGTGGTTGTCAATGCCAAAACAGGCCTGTTTTAGACAATTTGAGCACTTAAATGTGTGCTATGTAACTTTTCTAGTGTAAAGGCTGCCCAGCATGTCTCCATGGACAAACTTATCTTCTTGAAGACAAGCAGTTGGTGCCAAATGATAAGTCCATGGAGAAGGAAGTACAAATGCATGTTTTTCAAAGAATTGGGTAGAAATAAAAAAAAAACACCTGATGAATAAATGCAAGATAAAAAAAAAAGTTTAATGCCAACCAAGCATTTTGATCCAAATAAATACGTAGCTGGAAGTTTTTTTATGACAGAAAGAAATCACAGCGCTTGAAGGTTATGAAAACACAGGGCGAACACACAAACTTCACCCATAAAAATGGGTGACAAGTGTGACTGAGAGGGCAGAGTAGGGTTTAGGGCTGGACTGGTCCCAGCTCGCTGCACCTCCACTTCCTGCTGGGCTCTGGAAGTCCCTTGTGGAGCCCTCTCTGATCTCATCCACGGATTACAAGCTTCCGGTGTTTGGGACTCTGAATCACCACACACACAGAGGAGAGTGCCAAAACTGCACATATCTGGGACATATAAATCTGAAAAAAAAAAAAAAAATGCCTTAAATCAGCAATAGAATTACATATCAACCAATCCTTACAATCTGTCAAAAAAATTGTTAAAGGAGACTTATTATGCAAACTTGACTTTTGTGAGCTTTTAACCATAATATAATTGTGTCAGGTTATTAAATAATTAAAGTTGTATTTAGAGTGATTAGTGCATATTTTAGTAATCTTTATCTTTTTCCCCTGCGGACAAGACACCATTGCTCCGTCAGTCCATGTCTTCACCGCTCCCTGTGTTAGGCCCTTTGTTATTTACTTACCTGTCTTGGGCGATTTGATTTTCTTAAACAGTGATACACATAGGATTCAACAGCGTTGCAAAGCCATTTTCGCACAAATAGAAAAAAAATTCCTCTGCTATCTACAACGCAAATCAGTTCAGGGTTTTAACATGGAAGTCAGCTGACTTATCTTTTTAACTTGTCATTTTAGAGCAATATTGTGATTTAAGATGTTCAAAATATTATAGCTTTAGGTCTTCTTAAAGTACAACATTGTAAAGTTTAGTTTCTGTGCTATTTTAAGAGGTGATCTTTAGGTCCCTATTGGAGAAAATGGCATTTTAGAGGAAAAAACAAAACAAAAACAAAACTGCTTTTGAAGTTACAATGTACCATATAAATCTATGGATACAAGATGAGTAAATTGTGTTTGAGCTCATATGTTGAGAGAGCAAACTAAAAAAAAAAAAAAAAAGATTAGTTGTGGCTGTAATGTCTCACCATAAGTGTAAATCCTTGGTCAAAATGCTGTATGATTACCCTTTTGAACATGTTTTGGGAAGAGAAAATTAAGGCCTATGTGGCCTGTAAATCAAACTGCTTCAGCTAATTTGTATGTTATTTCTACATTCTATTATAAGTAACAAATATTAAGACTTTTACTACTACTACTACTACCACAATTGATGCAATCTGCAATGAATTACTGTGTGACAAATGAGCCTTATACTCGTTCTCTTTTATTACTGGTAAGTTGCACACATATCCCAGGTTAGTCTTAGTTAGTTCATGTATTGAATGAATTCAAATTAGTGCAATTTTTTTTTTTTCAGACTCAGTGAACAAAATGCACAACAGCGCCTCCACTTACTGAGGAACTAAGGTCAGCTTATAAAGAAAGACATTTTTTTATACATAGATAGAGTCCATAATCCATCCATTTTTGACGGTAAAACAAAAATCCAAACTTTCCCGCACCATAAGGCCTATCTATGTATGTATCTGTCTATTTACTGCAAAACACACAGAATCATTTTCACTTAAACTGTATAATTATTTTGTTCATTGGTTAAAATAACCTAGTATCTTGAGATTTCCCTTCATCATTAACCAATGCTTGTTTGATGCCTCTTAATCACTGCTAACCAATTTAACCACGGATACGGATAAAGACACCAAACCTAAGGCATTGGAACGGCTGTGTTCAAGTTACACGCTGACATGCCGTAAATGATGTTGTTACCCTTAAATAAAACTTCACTTCTGTGATGACTTATCTCAGAGCCTTTTTGCTGATATTACTATTACTGCAACAACTATTTCATATTACACTATCTAGTTCTACAATTACTACTACTTTTATTACTAAAACAATTACTATTTCAACTCTTCACTTCCCTCTGTCTTGATTATCACAGTGGAAAAAGCTCATAGAGGCGCAGGGGGAGGAAACAGGCAAATTCGGAATAAACAAGTCCTTCCTGTGAGAGCGAGCTGTGTCCTGTCCTCTGTCCACTGTCCTGGGACATTACAGGGACATTACTGCTAATTCACTACTCCACACAAAGCACTATTTATGCACAGATGCCCTCCCTCCTTCTTCTCTGTCACTGTACAACCTTTAGCCTCAATGCGGAAATCAGTTACCCCTTCAAAGTTGTAATTGAAACTCATTAGTCTTCATTTACTGTTACTTAAACAGCTACTTACAGCGTGTCCTGGTACCACTGCACTTGTGTAGACCTCTTTTATGTCTCCAACACTTTAGTTTATGGACCACATATTAATTGCAGACACAGTGAGCAGTAAATTAAGAGGTCAATTATATTCCTGTAAAGCACTTGCTTTTTTTCCTCGTTACTGCTTAAAAAGCATTAATACATGTTAATGGTAAAATGTGTCCTTCCTTGACTGGACCATAGCGGACCCCACCTGTGCTCCTGTCACAGGATGTCCTGGATGAGTTTGAACACTGAGTTGGGTCCAGTTCTAGTCCTGGTTTAGTTTTGGTCTGTAACAAGTGTGGAGCAATGTTTAATTAGCTTTTAGTTATTTTTATACTATTTGCATGTGTGTGTCTTTTATATGTTATGGAAGGTCATCATTAACTTGTTACCTGAACGTACTATGGCTTCTTATCTTCCTGACTGTCTAGCAGCAATTTGTGCCTCTGCACTCAGATTAAAATAAAATAAGGAAGAGACCACGGTAATGGATGGTAATGGCCAGTTATGGACTGAAACTGACTGTGATGAGCACTGATGGACAGATCAGGGCACATGAATGTCGAAGCAAGGAGGAGCACCCAGTTGTAGGGCTGTGGCAGGCTGTACATCTGGCAGAAACCAGAGAGCCCGGTGGCCACATATAACTCTAGCGCAAGGGTGGTATGTGTCTAGCGGCCGAGTGACCAGTAGAAGCACATGGTGATCGGGGGAGAGTAGCAGGAACACCAGCAGCCAGGCCCTGCCTCCCATGTGAGTAGCCTACTATGTACGGGGAACTAGTTGTGCTTGTTAACTAAGCCTTAGAGGATCTGTCCAGTGCATGCTCGCCTGCGTGTTCTGTGGCCAGGTCAGGAAGAGGCCCTGAGGCGCAGCATATGTGAGTATCTCTGGTAATGATGTGGAGCAGCTTAAGCCAATGGTTGATTTTGTGGTTTACTGCTTTTCTGTTTTTGCCCAGGTCATCCTTGGAAGAGGAGGAGGACCAGGACAGGATGAACAACGCATGGAATGATCATTGACTCCTGTTCCTTACATTTTTTACATTCTAGTAGCCTGGTTCTCATCATTTTAGATGGTCCTATTTTACTGAAGGTCAACAACACTCTCTCACTGGACTTTTAGTCAAGAGCATTCATTCGGCCACACCTTAACATTGCAACCATACCAACAAACTTTCTATGAACCTTGTGTGACACACTTTGTCTCACACTTTGTCACTCTGTGATGTGATGAATGTGCATGTATGAATGCACTCTTAGAGGAGACGTATGCAAGATCTTTTTTTAAGAGCTTTAATGTCTCATACTTCAAGTGTTTAGAGCGAGTCATATCCTAATTTTTAATCTCTCGCATACACGATGACACTGCTCACCCAGTGATCTGTACTTTCGTCTAAATTTTTGTCTTAATCTGTGATATGCATGAATTCAGCAGCACCCTGTAACCATTTTAGCACAAATGAAAAAAGGTTGGGCCATCAGCAGGGCTCTGGAGTATGTCGACACCCGTGTTTGAAAACTGTTGATTTAGCAGTGACTTGTAGCTCGACCGGAAGGAGGGGAGAGAGAGAATGCATTTCCAGAATACCCTGAAAGCAACGATGGTGGACTGTGATTGACTGACAGGTTACAGGAAGCAAGAAGGAGGAAATACAGTTTGCCTGCACCGCCATTCTCATTAAGCTAATTTGCAAATAGCCTCAGCCCCCCCCCCCCTCTCTTTCACAGTAGAACCCCTTCATTCCAGTCTCCAAGGCGGATATCCGTTTTCCCTCAAAAGTTAGCTGGTAATTGAAATACATTCCCCCTAAATAACCTCTCTTTTCCATGTTAGCCATCATGTCGACAGGCGAGCGAGTATTTAAACTAGCCGGGCTAATTTGTTGTGAAATACCATGGTGACGAGGTAAAGTGCTGTAGGCTCTGCTGTCCAGTGGTTTTCAGTTTTGTTAAACTAAATAATAGTCGGAACAGTAGGGCAGTTGTCGGTGCCAGGTCAACACAAGGGCAAGGCTCATTACCTTTAAACCGTTACTTACCAGTGCTTAAGTAGTATTTTCACCAAAAACTTTATATAAGTCATTTTTGTCTTTATTTATGATCCTGTTACTCGTTTACTCTGTAATGAAAGAGTCAAATAGTCAAAATACAATGAAATAAGATAAATAAACTAAGACCTAAATTTCCATTCTGTATGTATTCTATAAATGTATTAACATTCTGCCAAATGTTAATACATTTTCTGCCTATACAATATACACAATATTCATAAAGGTATGGGAGAAACGTAACAAAGGAAGGAAGCGATTATGAAAACAGGCAAATTTCCTGAGAAAAGTCCCTGCAGCGATTTGTACAATACATTCTACAGCGTGTGATTTTCAATTTACCATTTATAGCCGTGGAGGACTACAATAGGCCTTTATATTGTAGCTGTTAAGGTCAAACGGTCAAACACCGGAAAATACGTAAAATATCTCAATGAAAAATAAATCATAATTATCTGGTCTGAGATCACTCGAAAAGTGTTTGTTAATGTAGCTTAGTATTATGTTGTGAACATTATTGCCCAAATTGAATTTACCTTCTATTAATGAGTCGCTGTACTTGTTTTATAAAATGCAGTAAATATATACATTGAAATATCAGGCAAGTACATTAGATACTGGAGAAGAAGTAATGTTGCTAATGGACATGGGCCAGTATTTATAATATGGCGTAGATTTTCATTCATTTCAGACAACTGGGAAAACAAATAAAATAATGCACTCCAAAAATGAAAGAATGATGTAATGTCTTTTGTTTTTTGTTTTTTTTTTTGCAGCGTCAGTCCCAGCTCTACTCAGTAGCTTGAACAACCCAAAGTCCATTAGCCAAATCCTTAACACAAACTTAACACCTCTTTCTTTCAAAACCATGTCACTTTTCAAACATACCTCACCTCTCCCTCTCCCTCTCTTTCTCTCTCTCTCTCTCTCTTTCTCTCTCTCTTTCTCTCTCTCTCTGTCTGTCTCTCGCTCTCTCTCTCTTTTACTTCAGGAAGCATCAACAGCCCTGTTATCTCCGCACACATAGCAAGTCGACAGAATGCCGCCTGGGGAAACTCAACTCAGGGTAAACTTTGCCTTAACATTTTTAAAACGAGGGTATTTTCTGTGAGTGTTTATCAAGTGCTTGTCCTGAGAGGTGGGGGAGGACGACAAGGTCAAGCGAAGGCACAGGTAAACAGGAAGTAACTGGACCAATCACTGAAAGGTGTTTAGACGTGCAGAGATGGATAGTGGTTGCGGGTGATGAATGGATAAGCAAATGGTAGAGGAGAAAAGATTCCAGAAATGTAGCAGAGGTAGCATTGCTACCTGATTCTGGGCTTCAGTGCCGCTGCTAGCCATTTGGGTGCCCTAAGCAGAAATGCTGGTGCCCTAAACATTTCTGCTTAGGGCACCCAACCCTCTTTAAACGTGTAAAAATAAAGAGTGGTTTGACATCTGTACTACAGCCTTATGGTGACTGTTACAATATTTATTTTTAGATGTTTAATTTTATATTGTATATGAATCACAAGGTCCTCCTTCAATACGTTTTCAACAAAATCCTATATTTCCTGAACTCTAGTGCATTTCAAATATAATATTATGAGCAACTCTTAACAAAGTTTATTATGAGCCCCCCCACAGTCCCTAAATGTCCCTGCTCCGTGCCTGTATTAGCGTCACACGCAGCGCTTCTCCTGCTCTTCTGCGGGACAGATTAAATCTTCAGAGAACACTACAGGCTGCAAACTATAGACGCTTTCTGTTGCATTTATGAAAACATAATTTAGACATTTGTAAGAAGTTGAAGCACTTTGACTGTGCACGCTTCGCACAGCAGTTTGCTGTGCCAGTCAAACGGAGCTGCCGCTTCTCACTGGGCATGAGGTCGATTTTCATAAACTAAAAACCATTTGGCTCCTTGTGGAACCTGCTCCACACCGTGCCCCAGTCCTGCTCTGGCTTGCACTGTAGAGCTTCTTGTGCGCATCTCAAACTCACTTTGGAGAGAGAGAGAGAGAGAGAGAGACAGAGAACGCGTGAGTCAATTTTTTTTTTTTTTAATGACACAGACCTAAAGCCTACTGTAGGCAGCCTGTTTGTTTGCAGTTTAGCTGCTGCACAGATAGTCTATTCTGTCATTCAATCTCCTTTTACTCCTGACGATGAACGGTTGCCCTAATGGCATATGGAGGGTGTGCTAAGAAACACCACTCTGTGGGGGGTTTGCACCTGCTTGTCTCCATGGAGATGTTATTGCTTTGCATGGAAAGTTCCAGAAACCTGAATATGGCTTTGTCGTCCGTGTAGAACTTTATTTCGGTTGAGCTCGTTTGCCCCATGTAAACTAATTTAATGGAAAAAAGATGGCAGCCACGGCAACTAAGGTGAATAGAGATTGAAAGTTTAATGCCATACTATGGAACATTGGAACGTTCCATGGGGACAAGTAGGTGGTAGACCCACCACATGAAAAACTGTTACAACATTTTAGGATAGTAATTGCTACAGTTCCTGTACAGTTGTGGTCAAATTGTATGTCACTTTCAGCCAATCACAGCCTGCTGTAACCTTGAATTTTAAAGGGTGTATGTTAGACTTTTATTATGTGTTTTGTGATCTCACGTCATTATTATTATGTAGTCAACATATACAGTATAGCACTTTTTGGACACTCAAAGCCGCTTCACATTGCATTATTAGCTACTATGTAGCCAGAGCTGCCCTGGGACAGACTGATGGAAGTGAAGTTGCCAATCTGCGCCATCGGCCCCTCGGACCACCACCAATCATTCACGCACCAGATTCATACTTGACAGCACTTGCACTATAGAGCCACAGCTGCCCCACTCTGGCACCTTTTTTCCCCCACCAGTCTCCCATCCAATCCCAACCACAACTGTGACTGGATTGGGCAGCAGGTTTGGCCATTATTATCTTAGTTGTACGATACGTTATCAAAGTTGTATTTAAATTGATGGATGTTTGAGTAATCCTGTATTGTCCTGCTGTTGAGGGTCGAGTGTTCAAAAACTGAAAAATGTCTGTTTTCACATCCCTCATCACTCCCTATCTCCGCCCACTAGTCTGTACTTATTCACTTTACTTAGATGTAATACCCTCAAAATTAATAATCAACCACATTGCAAGCGATTGAATCATCGCCTGTCCATCTTGTCTTCTTCACCTCCACCACCATCAAGGACCCTGAGGAAATATTTTCCCAGACAAATCTATTTTATGCTCCTTCGTCACTAGTGGCCTACTGGGTTAAGATCACCATCTGAAGGCTTCTGGTTCAAATCTCACCTCTATTGTTGTGTCCATGGGCAAAACAAGTCATAAACAACTCCACAAGTCCACAATTTGAATACATTATGTGATTACTAGTTTTTACATGTATTAATGTAGTTAAAACATTTGCTTTTAGTGCTTCTATCCTAGACCAGTGGTTCCCAAAGATGGGATTGAGAACCCCTGGGGAGTCGTGAGGGATGAGCTGGGGGTCGCGAGATGATTTCAAGATCTAAGTTGAAGAAATATGAGACTGTATTTGCTCTATTTTTTCTAATTAAATACAGTATAATTTAGTGAAATAGGGTCTAGTAAGACAATAAACTATTCAAATAACCAATATGAAACCTGATTTAACATGCTTTGACACTATTTTTCCTTTCGCTTTGGGGGTCCCGAATTGGTTGCATGGCTATTTTGGGGGTCCTGGCCAGAAAAGTTTGGGAACCCCTTTTTAGACTGCTGAGTTTTTCCCATGATGCCGCTGGGCTGCAGTGTCTGGGTGGCAGGCTTGTTGTTAATCACATTGATTATTGCAATTAGTGGCCCTCCCCTCAGCCACCGCCAGCGAAGAGTCTCTGCAACTCTCTGACCTCTATTTGACAGGAAGCACCAGGTTGCCATGGGCGTTCTTTTTAATCTACCACAATTATAATTAAGTGTGTAAGTCAATCACTGTGTAAACTTCAGTAAAAATATTAACATTGTGATACTATTAACCAAACACTTTGGTAAAAGTTTTTTTCCCCCTTTTTTCAATGTGTATAATGTTGTGCTCCAGTCGTCCTCGGAGGTTGGAACTTGGAGCATCATTACATTACAGTGTATCAACTGTAACAACTCAAATCAAACAATAAAACCCAAGAAGGTGCTGAAATTAACGAAACTATAGATACATTTAAGTTAATTTAGTAACCCGAGCAGTGTTACTACATTTGTAAGTTACAAATCAATATTTGAATCAGAGGCTGTGTGTAGACTTACACAACAATGCATTTATAACTGCAGAAGCTCAATGGCAGCGCAGGAGCAGCTTCATAAACAGCGGGTGAATAGGAGAGACAACTAATGAGAAAATAACACCAGTACTATCAATGTTTTAACTGTCGAATGTATCACTTTATCCAAACACAGGGCGCAGCTATGTTTGATTGACTAACTCGGATAAACTGTTGCCTGAGTTTCCAAGTAGGAATTCTGAGAAGTGAAAGTGTTCTAGTGTGAATTTACAAGTCGGAAGTCAGAATGTCCAATGTCCGAGAACATTTTTTTTCAATAACAATAAAATCATTGGTAATATGTTTATTTCTTTAGAAACCCATCCAAAACTTTTATTTAAACCAAATACACTTTGTAAATTTATTGGAGAGAGGTCCACTGCTTTGCCTGTAATGTCACTAACATTATTACACTTAAAGGTCCCATATTTCACTACATTTTCCATTTCATAGTCGACCCTAAGAACATGTATAGTAATATTTATCATTGTGTAACCTTCATCAGCAGATACAGTGTTTTGCTCGACTTTCAGTGGGGGCGTGTCTGTTGAATATACTTTATTGTTGAATATACTATACTAGAAAAATGTTTTTACATTTACGTTTACATACGTACAAAGGTCTCAATGGGATTGAATAGAATGTAACTCTTGCTTGTTCTGACCATAGAAGATCTGGGCAGAGACAGAGATACTTCCTGGACGTGA
Organism: Rhinogobius similis; assembly: GCA_019453435.1. Lineage (NCBI taxonomy): Eukaryota > Metazoa > Chordata > Actinopteri > Gobiiformes > Gobiidae > Rhinogobius > Rhinogobius similis. The sequence continues at coordinate 35,646,017 of CM033620.1, forward strand.
GTCACCACAGCATTGACGATTGAAGCTAAATGCATGGATGAAAGAAATAACTACTTTGGCAGTTGTTTTTAGATGAAGATTAGAAGATTACCAGCACACAAAAGTTGAATTAGCATAATATACAATCTTGAATTACTTCATGAATTTGTTTGACTTTTTGAGCATTTATTTTACATGTTTTATTACTCTGAATTCATTTCAGTTGCATACAAGAAAGCTTTGAATAGTTCTGTTGTCCACAATGCAGTGAAGCTGTTTAAATGAGGTTCAAAGCAGTAGCTGGAAGCATTGGCGTTGGTTTCAGAGATGCGTCACAATGAAGACAATTTGAGTGCTGAAATGTTTCAGATAATTCCAGTGAAGATTAAACAGGATGACTACCTGATAACAAAAATGGTGGTTACACAGCGTTTTCAACTCAAGGGGAAGTCGGGATCTCTAAAACCCTGCTTAAATGAATCAAAACACAATAAGGTATATTTTGTTGACAAGAAACTTCATCACAGCATTCATTTTGGAACTTGTACACCCTTTTAAAACTCTTTTGGTGCATGTTTTCCATTATAAATTGGCAAACATGTGAGTTTTTCTTGCTTCTGTGTGTTCGGTAGTCACACAGATGTTTTAGCCCATGCTGAACCCACATGTTTATCAGATCTCCTGCACTTCCATCCAATCCAATCTACAGAGGGAGCAGTGAGCAGATAACACAAGCTTTGATAGAGGCCGCTTTTGCCTTATCCACATGTTAAATTTAGCAGTGTGATTAGCTGCAGTTAGTGATCGCTGGTCTCTGAGGTGGTATGCTAGCAACATGGACGCCACACACAGAGGCTGGATCTGAGGACTAGATTGGGGGAATGAAGAAGAGGAAATGCAGTGTTCAAGGTCATCATGGACATATGGACTGCGAAAGACATTTGCACTTCATACCTAAGCACGTAAGTAAGAAAAGACTTGTTCTTCTTTGAATGTTTTGTTGCAGACGGATGTGGTCAGCAGCAAGAACATCTAAATCTTTGTTTACATTTTTGAACATCCCACACAAAGGCTGTGCTCCAGGTGTCTGCAGCAGTCGGGATTTCAAACTTCCAACTTTCCTCTGGAAAACCTTTCTTTCTAAGATGCCCTTGGGAAGTTCAGTTTAAATTTAGAAAATCTAAATAAGTTTTCATATTTTATTTTCATCAGATTGCTATTACATTGCTGTATGTTTGTATTCCAATAGGCAGAGTAAACCATAAGCCTAAAAACCTTATAACAATAGAGATAAATAGGTTTTAGTTTTATTTCAATTTCTCTCAAAGCCCAACACTTCAAAACTACAGGTGTATTGTTTTACATCAGGAGTCTCAAACTCATTTTGAGAGGGAGTCGAATTTAGAAAATCAGAGCTGGTCGGGGGCCGCAACAGAGACAGACTTGAACCACCAAACAAACAAAGTTAGGCTTCTTCCAATTTGACATTCTCTCCCACCTTTTCCTGAAGCTCCTGCGCTCACATCCCATGTGTTCTCTGTCCATTTATTTGTTGAGGAAAGTCTGAGAAAGAAAATCTGTGGAGAATCTCTGGAGAAGAGTATCCATGCTGGGTTCAACTGGGTCCAGGAGCAGCGAGGGAGGGGCCGTGTGGCGCTAATACTGCAGTGCATCATGGTAGTTGTAGTTTTGATGGGTTCTATACGTTTTATCACCTGGCCGCTTATAATACAAATTTAAAATAATCTCGGGGGCCACCAGAAATCGTCTTGAGGGCCGCATTTGGCCCGCGGGCTGCGTGTTTGAAAGCCCTGTTTTACACAGTGAATACCACATTTTATTCTCTGGCTTCTAACACCGCGTGAGTTGTGTGGTCCTCTGTGTTTTATCATTTTTAAAATGTATTTATTCTATTAATTTATTTCTGTTTTGTGGTTTTATGATTTTGCTTGGATTTGATTTTACTGGTTTTACAAACAGTAAGATCAAATTGAGTTGTTATTTTGTACTTTGTTTTGCCGTTTTATGTTTGTCTGTGCAGCACTTTGGAAACAGTTCTGTTTATAAAATGTGCTATACAAATAAAGTGGATTTGGATTTAAAAATCGATACCCAGTTGTCTGGGGGTAACATTTTTCAATCCCAATCCCAATACTGGTCTAACCTTATTAATGTGTAAATCAAAATAAGCATTACCCTAAACAACGTTTTTCTTTCTTTGCAAAAGGATTTCTGATCGGCTTGTAGGGATGGGACGGTATTTTTTGGCATGATCTTAGTACATGAACAAAAAAAAACTTCTACTACTACTGTACTGTACTTTTTCTGTCAATTTAATAAATAAAACATCATAGATCAAATCACCAGGAGATTTAGTATTTTGTACATTTCTTATTTTGACTAAAAGTCTCTGTTCTTCCTGACTGTCATGTTTGTGAGACAGAAGCCTCTCCTCCCGCACTCGGATATGCGTTTTTTTCTAAGTAGAACTTCAGCGGTACAGTCTGGGTGTAAAATAATAAAATGTTATTAAAATGTAACGAAAATATAATATGCACCCTCTCGTTCAATGGTCATATGACCATGGAATTCAACATGGGGTTTTAATGTACTGTTTCTAATTCAGCTTTTTTTAAAAATAATTAGTAAATAACTTTTAAAACGTGATTACAAACAGCCTTTTCTGGTAGACTACAATAACTTAAGTGTCTCTGGCTGTAGGCTAAATAAATCTATTCTTACAACACAGTCATATCATTAGACAGAACAGCAAACATGATGAGTGAATCCATGTTAATCAGTATTTACCCAATGGGCTCAACTTCTGCTGAAAAGGCAGAATCTCTATATGCAACGCCCTGTTTCAAATCCAGTGTGTTACAAAACCTCACCTGAAACCCTCACACAACTCAAAATAATGATTCTTACTTCACAAATGATTGCACTGAGGATTTATGCCGTTGTGTCATAAGCTAAGAGTAAGATTTACAAGTTTGGACCATGTTTGCTAACTGATTTATTATCTTGTCACTTTACTAGTCTAACCCTGCCAACATCTGTCAGTTAAATGTTAGTTAGAATGTGCAGGAGTGAGCGGTTTTGTCGGTGGTCGTGTGAGGACATTACCTGAGCTTAACAGTCCCTCAGAGACAGTGAGATGGTTGTGACCTCAAAAGACTGGATAAAAATAGCACTCATAAGTTAAGGCTTACATGTACCAGTCTGATTCACAAATTACGGTTCAAGATGCAGGTCGTTTGGAGCTCAACACATTAGGATGAGGAGTCCAGCATATTTAAAAGATTTGCTTATTTTAGATCTGGGAATGGGAATCGGTGCTTCTGACCGTGAACCAAGCTCAGGTTCTGAAGGGTCTTCCTGCTCTGTGCTGTGGTCGCCCATTACTCCTGACAAGTTCACAGAGCGCCAGAGAAGGATGGATCAAATGCAAATAATATGCACTTAAAGGTGCACGATGTAGCTGTTCTGATGGAGGATGGATAATGAAAAAGTTTCAGAGATATCATCAGGACACTGTTTCTGAAATTGAGACTTTTCTGTTTGACTCCATAAAGATGATATTATTTTGCCAGGAATGTTCCACAGCATGGCATTGAAATTGTCTGTCTGAATTCATTTTATTACTGTGTTTTTATTGCTCAAAAATTCCTTGTGTGACTTGACTCAAGCTCCAAATTAACACGAATGTGCTGCATAGCTTCGCGAAGCACCCAGCCAATCACAAAGACCATTGGACAGCTGATTAAAAAAAGATTTGGAGCAGCCAAAAGTTGGGCTCATAAATGTCTTCATATGAGCCTAATGTTATTGTTTATTGTCTGAGTAAATAGATAAATACAAATTTCACGCCAGCCTTCAGCTGACTGGAGCTTGACTCTGGACTGTTCATGCTTGTTCTGCTAAAGACACTGCGGGCACTGCCCACTCAGGCCCTCACCTCACCTGGGACATCTGCAGCGTTGTTGCTTGCGTTCTGCTATGCTCCCTGCCCTGACCACTGAGTGACTGCTTTAGTTGATTTAATTTATCTACACACTACATTCACTAATGATCTACACTTCACATTGTTTTAATTTAAATACAATTTAAACATTTGCTTCTTGTGTGGTCTCCCCTCTTTGTTGCTGCTCCTGCGCCTAGTAACACTTCAAAAATAAACATTCTTACTACGTACAGCGTCGACTCTTCACAGATCTGATTTGTGACTTGGCCCGGTGGGGTCATCTGCTTGTCTCCATGGAGAAAAGTTCACTTTAATGCCATAGTGTAGAACATTCCAGGCCAAGCAACGATGACATCTGCTTGGAGACAAGCAAGGTGGGGACTCTCCACCAGAAAAGTTATATAAAAACAATTAAAACTTGGTTTATGCTTGATGGGCATTTTATTTGTATACAGTGTAATCCATGCGCACCTTTATTAGTAATAACGGAATAAAGTGTGCATGTTTGTATTTCATGATAACTTACATTCAGAAAAGTATTTTATTTGTTCCTGGATTATATAACCTGCAAAGTGAAACTTCCCAAAGAACCATCATTAGCTGCCTCAGTATCTTCTCCATTCACCGTCAAACAAATGTTACCACACAAGACGGCCCTGCACTGCCCCTGGAACAGTGAGGCAAATCAAGACAAATTCCACAAAGCTTTTCCTCATGAGCGAAGACGAATAAATCAAAGGCTGTTAATTACATTCCACACAGAGGGACGGCAGGAGGAGGGCTCGGTGTTCAGCTAAAGGAGCTCGAGGAGGGGGACACGGAGAAGAGAAGCCCCCAAAGGAAACATGCTCTGACCTCACGTCGCAAGAATGTACAATGGACCTTAATTGATTATAGAGATGCACGAAACTGGCAGGGACGGAGCTAACGAGCGCCATCAATTCTTCAGATTTGTATGTCCAAAATATGCAATTTTAGCATTTTTTGATCATAAAATGCATAATTTTACGTGATGAAAATACATGTTGAAAAACTTTTTATAATTTTTTCTTACATTTATATACAGAAATTTTGGATTAATATCTATTTTCTCATCTGCAGTGTCTCTCTTGAAAAGTGCTGTTCTTAATTTTTGCTGTCGTAAACATTTTAAAAACAGGTCTATCATTTTACATTATATTGCAGCGGTCCATATATATTGTTCACTTATGCATTCTGAGCATCCTAGATTATTACCGTGATGCATTTAAAATCGCTTTTCACTACTTTCAGAGGCCAGACGATGTCACTAACAACACACTACCTGCTTCGTGGAGAATAAAATGCAATTAGATGCAGACATAATTCACTCTTCTACTATATATCTGTACTGGTGCAAGACCGATTTTACTTTGTTTCGTTCCAAGAAAAATAAAATTGGTTACAGCCCCAATCAACGGAATAAATTGACAGACCAAACGTGGGAACTACATTATAACATCCAATCTCAGAACACGATTGTGGGGTAAGGATATGGACAGTGGAGGGCTGGGCTATGGTTGTGTGGTGGGAGGGCTGCTGAGGAGGAGGGAGGTGGGGTATGACCTTGTGCCTGGTTCAAAGGTCGCGGGGCTGTAGGCTAAGACTGTTCCCCGTCAAAGCCCCGTAAACACAAAGGACTTCCATTATAATAAATGCACATCAATGAAGAGGCCGAATGATCAATGACAAGACAGAAGGCCACAACAGGGACGAGTGTGGGCCTCCAGTACACATGTGCTCTTTTGGTAAAGGTCCTAGTTATGCATTATTCAGCCTTTGTACTCTTAATCTTATCTCCAGTCAGATAAAGTCTCACTTTGTAACATTCCAGCCAAAAGACTAAAGTCTAAGTGTTTATTTAATTACATGTTTCAGTAGTACCTCGGACAACTACCAGATTTTTCTAGCCGTTCCACAGATCTGACCGATAACTTGGCCATAGAGAAATGGTGCAATTCTAAATGTACAAAATCAAAGTTGTATTTTGATTGATTCCTGCACAATCATGTAATGTCCTGCATTTGAGGCTTGAGTGCTCAGAAAATTCCTGTTTTTACCCTACCCCGTATCCCCGCCTACTGCTCTGTACTTTCTGCGATTTTTTATAAACATCAGACTCCTGGTCATAGATGAATGGTTCAAAAGTGTCACACAGCCTGCATTTGGGGGAAAAAAGAGATTTAATTAGATTTTTCTAATTTACATATCTTCAAAACATAAGTGGATATTATTATTAAACCAGTTCTGAACCATTACCGTTTTCCGAAACGTCTACACCTCCCACCTCATTACATAATTGAATCTTCCGTGCCACCATCTGTGTTTGGGCTCACTTCACCATCTTTCCTGTCGAGTTTGAGACATGTCCTGGCGTCTCCGTGGCGACGTGCCTCTCTCCTCCGTCTCTCGGCAGATGGAGCGCCCTGGAACTGTCTGGCAGCTCACGACTCCAGACAGCATCAACTCGACGCCCGCTGCTCGTCTGCGTGGCAGGGAGAAAAGTGGTCTCGGTGAGCGTCGCGTGTTCGAGCTATTTTTATCCTGAGTGTTTGAGTCTGACCTCCAAACAAACAAACAAACAAACAAAAAACATCACAGGATTTGTCGAGCAGGGTTGGGGAGTACTTCAAAGATAAATGAGGCAAGCAGGACTCAAAAATGTAGAATAGGGATAGTTTATCGGTGATATTGGAGGGATGTTGGAATCGGTGCGCTACGGAACATTTTCCCCATATTTGGCAGCACGTGTCAGTTTCCTCAGGGCATCAGATTTGAATTTTTAAACAGAATGGCTGAAAATGGAAATAGTTTAGCTGTTAGAGCAAAAAACGTCTACAAGTTTTTTACAAAAACATGAAACAATCAATTTTATATTCCAGAAAAATATGTTTTGTAATTGTACAAAAGGCCTATGTAAATAGTTGCAGTTACTTGTGGTGACTGTTAGAACAGTTGCTACGGCAACCATTTTAGTTACTCAAGAGTTGTTGGTTAGAGTTGTCTTGAGAGCTGTTTGTTAAAGTTGCCAACTTATAGCATATTTAGTGTGTTCATTATCCCCTTTGTGTGCGTCCATGACCACAAACCACACACTCATCGAATACAAGAATCTTAACCTCATCTCTGTCTGTGGGTTCATTCCTCATCCAAGTCATCCTGGCCTTAAAGTTGTGTTCTGGCCGACACCTAGGTTGAAGGCGGGAATAAATACGAATAGTGCCTCTCACAAAATATTTAGAATAATTCAGACTTTACTTCTTAACATTAATGGTCCTTCGAGCCGGATATTCTTGCCTTTACCTGAAAAGAGATGGATGACCTGCATGAGTATCAAGTCCAAGGTGCCCGGCCCCGTCGCCATATTCGTCTCCCCACACATTTTGAGGACTATGAAGTTGCTCTTCCCTGTCCCAGTGAGCCAAGTGTTTTTCCTGCACGCGCATCAGTATCCAGTCACGGCCCTTGCCGCATGCTGTTTGTAGAAGAGGAGCAGCGCACCACACCTGTGTATCATACCCCACGTCTCAGTTCCTATGCGGAGCCCGACCAAGTCACCAGCACCAAGTCAGAGTTTGGGACAATCCAGAAGGAGAGAATCCTACTTCAACAATCTCAACAATGTACTGAGGAAGACATAGCAGCACTCTGCCAAGACAAGCTCTACAACCTACCTCCTCCACCACCACCTACAAGTGAGAGAGTCAACCATAGCCTTTATCCTGTAAAAGAAGAGGACTGGCCCTTACCCCCTCCTCCACCAGTTGAGTTCCAAGATGAAGCTCCAGTTCTAATGTTGGATCGTATAGATTTCCTGATGAATGAACTCAAGATCCTAAAGAGAGAGGCTTCAGCTACTCCACCACGTAAGCCAGTTTATACCCCACCATTCCACTTAACCCAGTAAATGGTAAATGGTCACATTTATATAGCGCTTTTCTACCTTTTTTAAGGCACTCAAAGCGCTTTACATCAAGGAACCAGTCACCCATCCACTCACACATTCATACACCAGTGTACGCAGACACTGGGGGCCAGGTGGGTTAAGTGTCCTGCCCAAGGACACAACGGCATTATTCATCTGAAGGAGCTGAAATCGCACCACCAACCTGCGGGTCAGAGGATCTGACCACTACTCCATGTCTGGAGTGGGATTCGAACTGCCGACCTTCGGATCAGAAGGCGCCCACTCTACCTACTGCGCTACTGCCGCCCCAGTCTGCACAGCATCCTGCACCCAGAGCTTTGCCTCCATTTACTTCAAACCCTAGAATTCCAAAGTGCACTTATGGTCCAGAGAGTTACTACCGCGGCCCTCAACCAACTATTCCAAAGCTCAAACATAGAGACCCCGGAGAGTTTGCCCGCCTCAAACTTGCTCTTGAGAACCTGCTGCCCCCAGACAGCAGCGAGCTCTTTAAGTACCAAATTCTATTGGATCACTTGCACCTAGAAGAGGCCCAACTCATTGCTGATGCCTACTTGCATTCTCCTACACCTTTTACAGACACTATGCAAGCTTTGAATGACAAGTTAGGACAGCCCCATCAATTAGCTCTCAGGCGCATAGCCACAGTGATGGACTTGCCAGACATCAGAAGAGGAGATGTGGCTGCTTTCGACAAATTCTCCCTCCAGATCCAGTCATTAGTGGGTATGTTGAAGACACTGGGCCCAGCAGGAGAAGTGGAATTACAATGTGGATCCCACGTAGCACGTCTTTTAAGTAAGCTACCTCTGGAACAGCGTGCAGACTTCCGCCGCAGTATGTTTAACCACGCTGGTAAGACATACACCCTCTGCGATCTAGCAACTTGGTTAAAATTTGAGTCTTGGTGCCAAGATTTTGATGGCCAAGTCACCACCAGAGGACCTGAGATAAATCTGAAGCCAAACCTCCTGTCACTGTACTCCATGGATCTGATAGCCAATCACTGTTCCCACAAGGTGCGAATGTGAGAGCTAAGTCATCATCCTATTGTGCCTTTTGTGACAGTCAAGACCACCACCTCAGTCAGTGCCCTGACATCACTAATCTCAACAGAGAACAGCTAACAGAGTGGATTAAAGCTAACAAAAGATGTTGGCGCTGTGCTCGCCCCCACCAAGCCGCTCACTGCAACCTAAAGAAGCTCTGCAACCTATGCCAAGGTCGTCATCTCCAAGTGCTGCATGATGTGAACATTAGAACCCCCAGAGAACCATCACTTCCTATTGTGGCACAAAATGAGAATCCCACAGGTGTGTTATACCTTGACCGACCAACAGAGGGTGGCCGAGTGCTGCTGAAAGTTGTTCCTATCCAACTTCATTATAATGGCAGGACTCTAAACACGTATGCTGTACTTGATGATGGCTCCGAGAGAACCATGCTCCTACCCGAAGCTGCCCACAAATTACAGCTGAGAGGCTCACCTGAGGCACTACCCTTACGTACAATTCGCCAGGACGTCCAGACTCTCCAGGGCTCCTGTGTCACCTTCACCATTTCACCCAGAGGTAGACCACATGTTAAGTACCGTATAAAGAATGCCTTCACAGCTGCCCGCATTGACCTGGCAGAGCATAGTTATCCCATAGACATTCTGCAGAAGAAGTATAAACACTTGAAGGGGCTTCCTCTCAATTCTTTCAAGAATGCCAAGCCACTCTTGCTTATAGAGAGTGATCACCCGCATCTTATCATCTCCACTGAGCCAGTGCGCCTTGGTCCTCCAGGAGGTCCTGCCGCTATCCGTACCAGATTAGGCTGGACACTACAAGGCCCATCCAGTGTCGTCTGTCAGCTGTCTCAGCCCCAACAGTGCCTATTCACCTCCACACTTCCTCAAGTGAACGAACTCATGAAAAATGTGGAGAGGCTCTGGCAAGCAGACGTTATTCCACTTAGGACCGACAGAGAAGTTACACGATCCAAAGAAGATAACCTAGCTATTAATTTGTTAGAGGCAAAGACAGCCAGAGTAGACATTGATGGCATCCAGAGATATGCCACTCCTCCAAGGAACTCCTGAATCAGTCCTGCCTAGCCTCCGCAGTGTAGAGAGAAGACTTCAGAAAGACCCACAAATGTCCCAGATTTACTGTGCAGAGATTGAGAAGCTAGTACAATCTGGATCAGTCATAAAGCTTTCTTCATCTGCAATAGACTCTGGAGGTGAGACTTGGTACATCCCTCACCACCTTGTTACTCAAAATCAGAAGCATCGGCTGGTGTTCAACTGTTCCTTCCAATATAGAGGCCAGAACCTAAATGAGAATCTCCTGCCTGGCCCCACCCTCAGTCCATCTATGCTTGGAGTCCTGCTTAGATTCCGCGAGCAGGCAGTTGCAGTCAGTGGAGATATAAAGAGCATGTTCCACCAGGTCCGCCTCCTCCCTGAGGACCGCTGCGCTTCATTTGGCGAGACATGCGTCCAGACCAGCCTGCTGAGGTGTATGAATGGCAAGTCCTTCCCTTTGGCACAACATGTAGCCCATGTTGTGCCACCTTTGCTCTCCAGCATCATGCCAAAAGCAACGAAAAGTCCAACGAACAGCTGCAGTACTCCATCCAAAGGTGCTTTTACGTCGATAATTGCCTCCAAAGTCTGACCACCATCGCAGATGCCCGAGATCTTGTGGACAACTTGAGAACCCTTCTGTCTCCAGCCGGTTTCATCCTTCGTCAATGGGCCAGTAACGAGCCATCCGTGATCAGCCACCTCCCAGAAGAACTCAGGTCCTCCAGTGCAGAACTCTGGTTATTACATGACAACACAGACAACACTGAATCCACTCTTGGTCTTAGTTGGCACTTTTCTTCTGACACATTCGGCTACAAACACCGGCCCATCTATTATGGTGTACCTACCATGCGCAACATTTATAAAGTACTAGCTAGCCAATACGATCCCTTAGGCTTCATCCTACCATACACCACTAGAGCTAAAATGTTAGTCCGCAACCTGTGGGACAAACACAGAGGCTGGGATGACCCCCAACTCCCTCCTGAGCTACTTCAGCAGTGGAGGTCTTGGGAAGAAGAGTTACAGTTCCTTCTGAAGGGAAATATATGTTTTTTGACATTACCTCACTGTTATGCTCATGTATGATTTGTTTTAACACAAGTATATAGTTTTAATTATGGTTTTATTTTATAGCATATAATGTTTCAGGAGGTCTGTTTACAGTTTACCTTTAATGTTCTCCTCAGGTTGTTAACACCTTTGCTTGGAATGTGTCTCTTGGGGGATGGGATGTATGTGTTTCTTTTGTTTAGAGAAACTCCAAGATAAGATAACGCTGTCGTCGCCGTGGAGATGAAAGACTTGGAAAACCTGGGAGAAGGGATGGCCCACTGTTTGCATATTCATGAATGTGTTTTCAAATACCTGGGTCAAGGGATAGGCGGGCGTTCAGAGCTCCTGATCTAAGTCCCGCATAGTGTAGGCTTTCAGGGAGAAAGTTCGGACCCAGAGCGCTCTGTATTAGATTCCTTTGTTAGGGTTAATAAACTTTTTGGATTTAATTGATTTTTGCCTTATTCTCGTTCTTCGGATAAACGAACACGCCTTCAGTTTCTAAAGTTTTCCTACCATGCCCTTATGTGCCTAAAGACACTAGTCCCCCAGTGGTGAGAGAGGTACACATATTTTGCGATGCATCTGAGCAGGCATATGGTGCCGTCGCTTACATGAGAACAGTTAGTGAGGACAGTACCACCCACCTAGCCTTTATAATGGCCCGATCCCGAGTTGCACCTAGACGCCTACACTCCATGCCCCGATTAGAGCTGTGTGCTGCCCTTACTGGTGCTCAGTTATCTAAGGTGCTCGAAAATGAACTTACCCTGAATATTGACAAGATTGTACTGTGGTCCGACTCTACCACTGTCCTCACCTGGTTGCAGTCCGAATCCTGCCGCTACAAGGTATTCGTAGGCACCCGAGTTGCAGAGATTCAAGAGCTGACCCACCTGCATACCTGGTGTTATGTTGACTCGGTACAGAATCCAGCAGACGATATAACCAGGGGAAAGATGCTTCAGGAGCTAATCAAGCCTAACCGGTGGAGCCAAGGACCCTCATTTCTCCTTCTAGAGCCTGACCAGTGGCCAGCAGATCCTGCCAGCATCCAGACAGAGCCTCCGGAACCCAATGAACTTCGTAAGGGTGTTTTCTGTGGGGTATCCACCGTTTTGTCAGCTGAGAACCCTAACTATGACAAACACAACTGCTTTAGAGACCTGCTAGATGTCACTGCACAAGAGCTTCATGGGGCGGCCAATGGAGATGGACGTCCACCAGCCGACACCTACCGTCAAGCTGAGACCCTTGTTCTGCGGGGAGCCCAACAGGACAGTTTTCCCGAGGAGTACCGACTTCTAAAGGCTGGGAAATCCATCCAGCGCAGTAGCCGCCTCCTCACCTTGGCACCTGAATTTGATAATGACGGTGAACTGATCAGAGTTGGTGGTCGACTTAGGCGTTCAGAAGACCTTCCCTATCCTACCTACCCTATCCAGTCACCCGCCTGCTTATAAAGGACTTTGATGAACGGCTGAGACACCCAGGACCAGAGAGAGTCTTCGGTGAGATCAGACGCTCCTACTGGATCCTGAGAGGGAGAGAAGCCGTTCGCCACTATCAACGAACCTGCACTGAGTGTCGCAGGTGGAGAGCCAAACCCATCGTCCCAAGAATGGCTGATCTGCCCCTTGCACGCCTGCGCCTGTACAAGCCAGCTTTCTATTCTACAGGCATAGACTGTTTCGGACCATTTGAGATCAAGCTGGGACGTCGTGTAGAGAAAAGATGGGGACTAATATTTAAGTGTCTCACTGTCAGAGCAGTGCACCTCGACATTCTAACCTCAATAGATGCTGATTCATTCTTGATGGCCCTTAGAAGATTTATCGCCCGAAGAGGAACTCCGGCTGAGCTCTATTCCGATCGAGGCACAAACTTCAGAGGAGCAGAAAGAGAGTTGCATGCTGCATTTGCATCTATGACTACAGACCTAAAGGATCTCTTAGCCCCTCTCAAGATCCGCTTCCAATTCAATCCCCCAGCTGCACCACACTTTGGTGGAGTTTGGGAGCGAGAAATCCGTTCTGTGAAGACAGCCCTTTACACTAATGTTGGAGCTCAACCCCTTCAAGAAGAAGTCCTCCGCACTGTACTAATAGAAGTGGAAGGTATCATGAACTCTAAACCACTGGGATATGTGTCTTCCGATGTTAGTGACCCAGATCCTATAACTCCTAATTGTCTCCTGATGGGGCGGCCAGACGGAACGCTGCCTCAAGTGGTTTACCCAAAAGATGAGCTCCTTAGTCGCAGAAGGTGGAGGCATTCCCAAGTACTTGCTGACCACTTCTGGGCCCGCTTCATCCGTCTGTACCTGCCTGGTTTACAGTCACGACAGAAGTGGCAGTTGTCACAAAGGGACCTCACAGAGGGCTCTGTGGCAATGATTGTGGACCCCCAGTTGCCCAGAGCTTATTGGCCTATTGGCTACATCACCCATGTTCATCCCAGTGCCGATGGACATATTCGATCTGCTGACGTGAAGGTAAAGGACAGGACCTTCACCCGACCAGTGGCCAGGCTAGTGATTTTACCAGCTCTTCCTGAAGATGACAAGGCTGGACACTCCCTTTAAGTTTGATTTGATGTCATTGCCCTGAGTAATAGAGCAAATGTATTCCATACATTTGGGGGCGGCTGTACAAAAGGCCTATGTAAATAGTTGCAGTTACTTGTGGTGACTGTTAGAACAGTTGCTACGGCAACCATTTTAGTTACTCAAGAGTTGTTGGTTAGAGTTGTCTTGAGAGCTGTTTGTTAAAGTTGCCAACTTATAGCATATTTAGTGTGTTCATTATCCCCTTTGTGTGCGTCCATGACCACAAACCACACACTCATCGAATACAAGAATCTTAACCTCATCTCTGTCTGTGGGTTCATTCCTCATCCAAGTCATCCTGGCCTTAAAGTTGTGTTCTGGCCGACACCTAGGTTGAAGGCGGGAATAAATATGAATAGTGCCTCTCACAAAATATTTAGGATAATTCAGACTTTACTTCTCAACAGTAATTATTTTTACTAAAGCTAAAAGTTAATTTAAAACTTAAATACTTACTTTTTTATTATTATTATAACCAGGTCTACAAAGACATTAATAATTACTCTACATACACTCACAGCTGCCTTTGTGTAGACTTAAACTTATGTGTTCATCATTCATTAAATGAAAAGTGTTTTTATTGGTCTAAAACATCTTGAAAAACTGTTTGTTTTAGGGTCTCTTCTCTACAGATCCTGCAACTTGGCCTGGTTGTGCTCCCTACTTTTCTCCAAGGAAATAGATAAGTTTAATGACATACTGTGGAACATTTCAAACAAAGTAGTGACATCTCCATCTTTAAGTACTGAAGTTGACTTTAAACTACCCAAAACAGAAAATGGTGTAAAATAGGAAAATATTTACATTTATTAAACAAAAAACATGAATGTGTGACATGTGCCAGTCACAACATTGATAAAAAGATAAATAATTCCCATAAAGTTTTTTTTTTTTTAAGGATGTAAGGATACAATGTAAGAATAAAACAAACAGAATGCTTGAGGTATAAAACACATTTTTTGTTTTCTAGTCTTGCTCTTAAGTCTTAATTGTGAAAAACTGTCCTGACTATCTTAGCTGCACTAGATTTAGGAGCTGGAAAACAAAAACACACACTGTTAATGCATTATATGTTTCTGTTTCAATGTATGTAAATGAAATTGTGAAAAAAGCTGTATAAATACGCAAAACTGGGACTTTAAATTAAACAATACAATCAATGATAATCTCCCAGTTGTGACAGACTCTGCTGGGAGTGGATTTGTTTGAATATTAAGCGTGTTTGTTGTACCTGCTGTGTGTCTCCTCAGCTCCTCTGGGAGTTCTGTGACGGGTCACCTCCCAGCACTTGTCAATACTACAGCACCTAAGCCCCCGGAGAAGGTCTAATGTGGGACGGGGACAAGGAGCATCACCATGACAACCAGGAAGGCCCTGACCTGGAAGACTCTCACTCATTCAAATTTTTTAAGGTCGTACTTTGGGCATTTTTTAGCATGTAATGTAACTTGTGTAAACGTGAACTATGTAAGAGCTGTTGTCTCCATGGAAATGTCATTGGTTTGATTGGAATGTTCCACAGTATTGCATTCAACTCCAGCATCTACATGGCACGTGATCAGAGATGAGTGGCTAAAGGCTGATCACTTGGCTTTGTGGGAAGAGGAATCAAAACTTTACTCATTTAAGAGTACTATATGCAGTGTTGAAAAGTACAATTGGATTCAAAAAGTAAATGTAACATAGTAAATGTACAGTACACCCATCTCTGCATATAACAACACATTTACATCAAATATATGGAACAGCATAATTACTGTAATGATTTGTTAATGCTGTACTCATCATCTTGGTGACTGATGTGAAGTTACGTAATCCTCCTCTGCTGCGCTGTGTTGGTTTAAGACTAATATTTATAGAGCAGTTTGTTTGATCCGACGGTTATGTGAAGGGGACGTAATGAAGATCACTGGAAGTCCATTGGAGCATAGACATTTATTAGAGCCTTTCATGCATTATTTAATGTTTGGCTATTCCAGTTATATCAATTTCAGTCAGATCAGATCATGTCCAGATAGTTGCTCTTGCCTGAGAAGTTTTTTTTTTCTCTCTCTCTAGGATTAGTAACCTACTTCAGTTTCTCCAACCACTTTTTTTTTATTACATGACAAAATACCAGAGTCTTATTTATTGTATTACTTACCCTTGCCTTTCATAATCCCTCATTTATTCACTTTTTTCATTCATCGACAGCTCCCGACCTCCTTCATTTCCCTATTAGAGCGTAAACGTCTGATAATTGTTCTTTGTCGTTGCGTTAGGATCACATTACAATTTATGGATCAGCTCCTGGTTCTGGAGCAGAGATCGATCCTGGAGGTCCCTGAGGTGAACATCATTAGAACCAAACTGACCATCAACTGGAAATCCATACCTGATGGATTAACATTACTGACATGTGACACTGGATATGACCAGGCCTTAGCCGCTTTGAGGGTCAGGCTTGTTTTGGTTGTTTATATTTTTATAGTAAGGAGACGTTTGATTCCCGGCGCATGTCTACTTCTTTGTGGAGTTTGCATGTTCTTTGAGAGCTCAGAGCACTTGTCCCCACTGCGTGATGTCATCAGTGGATGTTTTAAGTCTATACACTTTCACCTGTGATAATGTCAAATCATTTACAGATTTAAAAACAGAACAGGAGACCTCGAACTCTCTACATACTAGTCAAGTCCACACAAAGCGGTTCCTGACAAAAGTGATTAGGTTCTGTTGTCCATTTTTATGTGTTTATTTCTTTCAAAATCAATAGAATATAAACCCCATGTTAGACAGGCCCATCGGAAAATATAACATCTGATTCTAGAATGTTGTGAACTCAGACTATTCTCACCATTCTTCAAACAAAGTTATCCGTGGGTTTTAGATTGAGCACTGTTCCCATAGTAATTAATGATTAAAAACCTAATATTACATCTTTTGAACGGGCAAAGATATTCAGATAAACATATAAACAATTGAAAAGCCGAAACCCATGAATGAGTTGTCTTTACTCGACATCAGCACAATCTAGACTCTAGTTGAACAGTTTAGAATTTAATGGTGGGATTTGCTGTTTAAATCCCACCATTGCTGTTTGAAGATGTGTTTTTTTTTTTTTTTTGGTTTATAGATAAGAGCAATAAAAATTGGCACCAAGTTCAACGTCTTCTGCCAGCACGAAGAAGGAAAAGTTGTTGCTGTTGTTGTTTTAGCTTTTTTGCTTTTTCTGTGATCGCCTCAGAAAGTGGACAATTATTCAGTCCCAAAGAAGTGATTGTTGTTAGTTGAAAGGACTGCAATGTGAAAATTAACACATGCTATAAACTCTGTATGATTGCATCGGCTGCAAAGTTTGCTTATTGTATGTTTGACTACATTGTCCCTTCCAAATAAATAAAGCCATATGACTGGAGAGAAGCTCCACTCCAGAATTTCCAATAAATATAATGACATTCAACTTCAACTTCCCCTAGAGTTATCTGAGCCCCTGTGCCGTCTGAAATGATGACAGAAGCATATTCTAGAAAATGACTGATCTTGTCTTGCTTCTGGATGCTTGTTGCAGTGTGTCCGTTTGAAAAAGCTGCTCAGTTAAAGACTTTGTTTCACAGTGGAAAAAGCACGGTTTACCAGTCAGCGCGGTGTAAATCCAGGTGTCTGTGACAGCTTTACAGGCCTATTGTTGCCCTGTGTGAAAAGACGAGAGGGTTTGTGGGTCGTGAATCTAGTGAAGGGTCTGAGCTGATGGAGAGGCCAGACAGGTGGTATATATGGTTCAGACTCAGGAAGGAATTGTACTTTTAAAAAATTCTACTTGAGTTTGCATTGTGAAGAAACAATAGGTTGTGCTTATCTGATGCCATATCATTTTAAAACTTCAACGTTTGAAACGGTCAAAATCTGTCAGTGAACAAATGTCACAAACTGGGAATTTGCTTTGGCGATGTGGTGCAACATAAAACAGTGGGTACTAACAGAAAAAAGTATTACAATTTACAATACGGTCAAATAACTCAGCATTATAACATCAGCCTGCCCAGGGACTGCAGGTAGAAATAAGCGCTACAACCTGGTACAAGCGTCTCTCCTGTTAATGCACATTATACACTGTTCCTGTCTCATTTAATAAATAAATTAAACTAAACTAAAAGGCATGCATAGAATAATGTTTTAGAAATAAAATAAACATTGTCTAAAAATGAATTCAAGCAAACTCCAAACATCTTACACCTAACTATTCTACAGACTTCCAAAATTCCAAGACTTTTTCTCCTCTTACCTATAAGCCTGATCTAGTCTGACTGTTGTTTATTTGTGATTGGAACAGTGATATCCTACAACACTCGAATGTTCTGGATCTGTGAGGAGAGGAGGAGATGATAGTGGAGATGACTCTGTGATAAGAACACCTCTGCTTCATTCGCACGTAGGGGACCATAGAGTCTACAATGTGGGAAAGTACATCAGAGAGATAAGAAACATGTAAACTAACAGACTATCTATGTGTGGGGTTCTGCAAAGTAGAGTGAGATGTGCACCGCTGATAAACTGGGGATGGGGGTGACTTTTGGTTTTGCTGCATTTCTGACCTCACGATACAACTGACTTCTCCAGCTGTGAACAAAGACTACAATTTGCTGGTTATTGTATTGTCGCAGACATAAATGTAACTTTTCAGAGGTGGATACTCAGCTACAAAGAAGAATTAAGAAGTATCTATATTTTGTGTAGTATTTTTCATACTTTTTTAGTCATGTTGGCAGCAGTACTTATACTTGACATTTGTATTCATAACTCTACTCTTTCCACCACTGATTGTAATAACACTGCATAAATATGAAATAGGCAATAATTAACATTTATACTCTACAAATCATATGGGATATAATAATTTGTGCTGCAAACATCTGCACAAAATCTAACGTTGAAATACTAATTATATTAAAGGTGCTGTTAAAGGTGAGAATTACCCTTATCAATAAATGACAAGGTTTCATAGTCACTCATTTTGTTGTTTTTGATTGAATAATTCACTATTATTGATTCACTGACAGTAGGAGAGTGTTATACAGCAGGTGACGGGATAACAAAACAGATACAAACAAGGCTTACATGGGACACATTTGGTAGAAAGCCGACAAGTGTCTCCAGAAATACACGTTTGAGGAGGTTCCTCTGTGCCCTCAGTCAGCTCTGATCGAACTGAGGTGAGCAGCACTTTCACAACACATTTAATTACATTTAATCGCTGCAATGAGCCTGTTCCACAACTTTCAGAAGCAAAGAAAGTCAACGTAGGCTGCTTTTACAATATCTATGTGCTGGCTGGACGCGGTCAAAAGGCTCTCTCTCGCCCTCCTCCTTCTTTCCCGCTCCCTTTCTCCCCCTCTTGCGCTCCCTTTTTCTTTATCTCTCTACATTTGTTTGGATTCTCAGAGGTCATTAGTCCACTAAATGTTTGTCCCCTCACAAAGACAGGGTTAATATGTCTTAACGCATCCATTTGTCACGTTCTAGTTAACCGGCATTTCAAGATATACAAGTGTTACGACATCCTTACCTTTTTGTAACGTTTGTGCAACCGCTTTCTCCCTTCAGGCCCGGGTTCCCGTTCTCTCCCTCGATATTTCAAACTGACATCATAACATGGTATTTGGAGCGGGGGAAAATACTTTGACTTCCTGCGAGCGTGCACGAGCTTGTCAGGCAGATTAGCATGACTTACGAGAATTGAGAGAAAGTTAAGAGAGGTGTGACAGAACATAAATTTGGAGGGAAATATTGGTCTTGACAGGATGTAAGGTTGGTAAGGATGATTTAAAGGTGCACTGATGTAACTTTTACATAGTGCAAACAATGGTTGACTTGGTGGTGTTTAGAGATGAATTGCAAAATGTTAGTATTCAAAAGCATCTTCATTTGCATTTATTGGGAACAAAATGCATGTTCAATACAAAATCTGACCCTGAAGATGTAGGACCACATTTTTTGCCCACTCTAAAAAACAAAAAACAAAACATGTGAGCAATTTTGAGCACAATTAAAAACTTTTTTTTTTTGTTGCATAATTGTACTGCATACTTTGTACTTTGTACTAACCCTAACCCTAACTAAACACATTTTACTGACATGTTTTTGACCATATTGGGGACTAAAAACATAGAATCCACCAACTGAATGTCTGTGGCATATCGTTGATTGTAACTTGACTAAAACACAAATATTTAACAAATACTAAAAAGGACAAAAACTATATATATATATATTAGAGTTGACAATGGTTAAGTGAGAGGTATGAAAGATAATACATTTGAGTGAAAACATGTTTTTTCTTCTTTCTACTTCAGAAAGTAATAATTAGCACAAGGTCTAAACAGGAAGTAATATAAAATGGTCTCACTGCTGTTCGGCGATGGCAGTTTAACACTGTATTTGTGTTTTGGATGAGTGATTTTTCCCGTGTGCTCCTGACACTTCTCAAACTCGTAAATCTGAGTCTAACAATGCACCACATCATTGACAGCACTGGGGCCCTATTTTGTTTTAACTGTGTTTGCTATTGTGCTCCGTGAGACAAGAGGCCTATGTGAGAAAAGAACTCTGAATATTGATGTTGTTATATTTTTAAGTCACACACATGCAATATGTTTATGGCTTGGGCCTTTATCAATATTATAATGTTCTGAGAAGTGGTTTGTTTCACAAAGTACATCCATTGCCATGTCTCCTGTGACAAAGGAAGACTGTTGCAAGGAGATGCATTGAACTGAACATCTCCAAGCACTCTCCACCTTAAAAGTGACATAGTGCACCTATAAAATTGTTGCCACGGTCCCAGTTTGTTTACAGATCTCTGAAATCACTGGGATCATGACAGTACTGTACATCTTTTAATTTGTTAAGGATTATTAAGATTAAGGACTTAAGGCTGCTGGGGCAACCAGTCAAGAGCAGTCACAGTTTCTTGACCTATCATTCATCAACGCTAATTTCTGAGTGTGTTACAAATATTTTAATTAAACACTTAAAAATACTTGTGCATAATTAATGGAGATTTAGACTCCATCTGCAGTGACGCTGCATTTTCACAGGACACTCACACACGGCTGTGTTGAGCAGAACAAACTCCTGCTCCTGTGAAAAAGTCAAATTCACATTTCCTTTATATCCATTGTGGTGCGATAAATCCAGCTCATTCCCAGAGAATCGGGAAAACTGCTCCACTTAACTCCTGTTGCACTGACCTCAACATACACAGACAAAGCAATGTAATATAATGATGCACTGTTCATTGAGCTGCATCAAACACTGAGCACATGGTATCATTGTAATTGATGGTTATATGCTGCATATGGAGAGAGGTCATATAAGAAATGATCTGATTCAATCTACAGAACACTTTTTGTGTGATGTTATAGTAACTGTTCTCGTCTACTTCTAGGCATCAGGGTTAATTGTTGTAGGGCTGTATTCCTGTTGTAGGGTAATTCAAGAATATGTATTTAACCTTATTATTTTCATAAAACACATTTTAGCCAACTTGACATCGCTTCTAATGGGTTGAATGCTTTTTGCTACTCTTCTTTTATTTATTTTTGACTGAAAATGTACCAAAACACACCGAAATTATGCCTCCCACAATAGAAACTAAACGAAATTATAATCTTAGCAGATACGTTAAGAACAGCTAGAAACAATAAGTAAGCAAAAGAGAATACTTTTTATTGTAAGATAACTTTGCCCAAAAAGTGTGTTAAGACCAGTGCATAACTATAATATAAAAAGTATTGGTTCTGCCAGCAGATCCTTGAGTCTAATATCACTTCATGAAGAAAGTGTTTGTCATAAAAGTCTTCCATTACCATAAACCAGTCATTCACAAGTGCAGACATATTTCTGGCTTGGAATGTTCATGCTAAACGTTCTTTAAGTACATTTATGTGATGAAGAGGGAACAAAGCCTTCATTTAGCCCAGCACAGATCACCAAGGAGGAACAATCTTGGCACAGGAGTCGGAGGCATGACTTGGAAGTGGAAAAAAGTGCTGTTTATAAGGCCCATGAATCACTGCGTTCCGGTTTGATAGCACCCACAGGCACGACTTAAGACATAGTTTTGAGGGCAAGATCTGACAAGACAAAAGCCACTTCCTCTCCTGCTGTAGCACACATGTAAGGATGCAAGGATCAGCTGCTCGAGAGTTCGACAAGTTCAGATATACTCTACGTGTTTAGTCAAATAATATGGAATTTTATTACACCTACAAAGCTTTTCATATTTGTATACGGGGTTCACTGAATGTATGATATAAGTGAGAATTAAACAACAAGGAGCTGTGCTTTTCACTGTTTTAACCACCAACACGGCGTAATGTACATGCTTTTTGAAAATTAAATTGAAATGATTAAAATTGAATTTAAAGTTATTTGCTTGAAATATATTGCAAAAAGGTCATTTTGATTGTAAATGTGATCTGATTTTATGTCGAATGGACCCCAGGCAGACTAGTGACCACTTTAACTAATGGGACTACGAATAAATACATAAAAATAAGCTAAATACATTTGCTATCTAGATGAAACAAACACTGGCACAAAGTACAACGTTTTCTCTGTCAGCCAAAGCAAACGTATTAAAATTATTTTCTGCAGAATGAGGGCAAGAGGTGTCTTGCTCAAGGTCACCACACCTAACTAATAATAACTGATGACTGAGATTTCTTGACAAACGCTTTAACAAAGTAACGTATTTGCACCCAGGTAAGTGCTTTAATAAAAACGATTATCAATAAAAAAAAATAATAATAACAACCTCCCGTGACATAATGCATTCCAAAGTCTATTAGACATGTTTAAATGCAGGTAACAACAAAGTGTGATTCCAATCTTGTAACGGCTCTTCAAGTACGTCTTCGCGCTGTGATGACAGTACATATTTCCACCGTGTTTTTATATTTACAGTCCAAACAAAGCGCAGTGAAAACATAAGCGCCCCTGAACACACAAACTTACGGTCACGGTATGCAGGAGCGTGTCCCCGTGTCACCGCTGCACAGGCTAGCGCGAGCACACAGGATCCACTGGGACCACTTGTGAATCTTTTATCCAAACTGGCCTAATTGCCCAACCATCCGAGTCCCAGGGCGGGTGCAGGGGCGGTCAACGGCGGGACGGGACTTGAAAAACAACTGCCCCACACGCCCATCATGCAGGTCCACATCTGTAGCTATGAAAGCGTTGGCAATGAAGGTTTGGTTACAATGAGATATGATTGGCGAGTTAATTAGCAAGTAATAATGAGTGGTAGAAGAGCCAAACATTGGGTAACACTTAACTGCACTCCTTAAAGCTTGGTGTTTCTTTTTCAAACTGTGAAATAACTCACAGCTAACTCAACCAAACCCTTTTGCACATCACAAGTATTCACATGTATCCATATTTTTGGCCAATAATAATTATTATTTAATTATTAGATGAAGACCAGTCTGTTTCTGTAAAGGTTTGATTTTTTTCAAGTTCTGCTTTTACAGTACACTTTCACTTACAAATTTAGTGATATGGAAAAAAGGTTGGGTACCCCAGTTTGAGCCACACTGTATTAAGATTAATAGACTTATAGGTGTTTTTAAAATACCTTTAAAAAAGAAATACAGCAACAACAACACATGCCCCCTAGCTTTGAGGGGACGTGTCTTTCTACAAGCTTGACATGTAACTTGTATGGAAAAGGATCTGATACCTGCTTGACTCCACAGAAATATTCCAACTTTACTCAAAAAATTCTAAAGAATTACAGAAAACTGATCCGTCTCCATGGAGATGTATAATTTTCTATCTCCATGGAATCGTGAAGGTGGTGTGCCTGCCATCAGGAAGCTTACACAGTGCTGCTAAAGCCAGAGAAACACTCACACTCAATCATTTATCGATTATGGAGGCTTAGTTAATTCATCCACAGAGATGGATACATTTAATGCCATTCTGTGGAATATTCCAGAAAAAGCAATAGCCTATAGAGCATTGTGGATATTGTCTAAGTCTTTAATAGTTACATAAATGTCTCGAGCCAATTTCACGACACTTAAAACAACTTCCTATTGTACTTTTGATATCGGGATGCACAAATATCTCAGAACTCGAGTATGTTTACCCCAGACAAACATCTGTATGAGCTTCCGGTAGGACACGAAAACAAATAAATGCATTCAGTGCAGAAAGTCTCTCACTCCCACACAGGCGTTCACAGAGGATGGACAGATTTGGACACAGGGTCAGAGAGGGCTGGAAGTGGGACAGAGGATGGACAGATGGAGAGTGGACACGAGGGACAGAGGAGGAGCAGGGAAGGTGCTGAGGAGAAGTGTGCACCAAATATTTCAACTTACATACTGTTGGTGACGGAGTGAATCCTGAGTCACCTGCAGAGTGAAGTCCATGTGAACGGTGTAAGTGCACAATGGATTTGAATTCAGTGTTAGTATTTAGTTTTGCAAGATCTAAAATGTTTTCTTTTACAGGTGATCCAGTGTCCAAATCACTGGAGAATGAAGAAAATGAACACAGAAAGAGAGCTCAACACTTCTAATGTAAGGAAGCAATTGCTCAATAACTTTTTTTTTTTTTACCTCTAATAAGACAGTGTTGTATGCCACTGTCTTATATGCCATTTATCTGCACCTCCGTATTTATTTGTTTGTTCATTGTTTTTCATTTTCATTTCATTTTTGTATAAAATACTTTGCACACAGCACCAGGGGGCAAAAGTGGCAGAGTCATAAATCTAATAACTTCAATGTTTTTTCTGTTACAGGAAAAAACAACACTCTGAAGTCCAGCTGCTGAAGCATCTGAAATCAACGAGAAATAATCTTACTTTATTGTAATAAGTATTTGTTTTTATTTTTGTGTGGATTAAGGAGCCAGCTGTGCCATGGATCAATGTCCTGTGAATCCCTGTGATCAACCAGAACCAGCAAACATCTAATGATCATGATGATGATGATGTTTGTCTTGTCATTGGTTGTGTTATTAGCAATTAATAAAACTAAAAATAAGTCAAATTAAATAAACATAAACAATAATACAGTATAATAAACAAAGCTGCTATAGTCGTGTGTTATAAGTTAACTACCTTACATGAGTTCAGAACACTTCTTCAGTTGTATTCATTTAATCACACACTATCAGTTGTAGTATGTTATAAATTTTAAGTAACTTAACTCAAAACTTCTCAACTGATGAGTTTCCTCATAATTTATGAGTTCCCTGAACTTGTTTTGGTTTAGTGTTTGAGATATACATTATTTATTTGGTAGTTTATTGTATACAACTGTAAGGAAAAAAATATGACACGTTTTTCATCAAGTTATGTCTTCATACATAAATAAAACATTGTGTAAAAATGGCCAATATTGCACATATTTGGTATAAAAACTCAATAAATCAGGCTTGCATGAGTGCAAGGCTATACGTACTACTTAAAGGGCTGATCTTTATTTCCTTATGAAAGAAAAATGCATTTGTTGAATGCACCTTTTGAAATCGCAATGTCCCGTATAAATCCATGGATGCAAATGGATTAAATGAAACAGTAAAAGACATTAGGTAAAAAAACAGTAATAAAATAAAAATGATAAAGGCCCAACCTCTAAGTCACAAATCTAGACATAATAATATTCTCAATAAGTAAACTCAAAATAAGCTTTACTAAGTTCTAAATTCAAGCTAAACATTCCCTCAGAAAGTAAAAGTCGTTCAAATGTACCCTTCTTGTTTTTTGTTTTTTTTACTTCAAAGACTTTATGAAGAAGAATTTGTGTTATTACAAATAGGCTCAGAAATGTAAAGGGGTTATTGAAGATTGTGACAGAAAGGGGGACACAAGGGGGTCAGAGAGTTAGCGCAGGGTGAGCTGTTTGGTCAACTTGCCTCTCCTCCCTCTCCTCCTTTGTTGTCCTTACCCTGTGCCCCTCTGGTTTCTATTTGTCCGTCTTCTCTCTCTCTTCTCTCCCTTCTCCTTCTCTTCATTCAACTGTCCTCCCCCTCTCCTCTGCCCTCTCTACCTCCTCTCTCCTCACCTTCTTTCCATCTATCCTCTCCCTCTCCATTTGCCGCTCATTTGCCTTTCTCCTTCCTTCTTTCTCTGATCTCCCTCTTCTCTCTCTTATCTTCCCCTCCTCTCTCTATCTTCTGTCCTCTGCCATCTGTTCTCCCTGTCTTCTCTCTTTTTTCTCCTCCTCTTTCACCTCTATCGCTCCTCTCCCCCTCCTTTCTCCTCTCTCTTTACCATCCATCCTCCTCTCCTCAACCTGTCCCCACATTCTCTAACTTTCTCTGTCTCTCCCCTTCCTCTCTTCCCCTCCTCCCCTCCCTCACTCATGGTCTGGGGGTGGTACAGTGAGGTGTCAACTATCAGGAGCAGAAGGACCTGGAGTTTCAAAACATCCCAAGACTTTAAAGTAATAAGTAACTTTTCCTTTTCCTTTACATGAAGGCAAGTAGGTGGCAGACCCCGAAAAGAAAAGTTACATAGTGCACCTTTAAACTTTTCTGCGTGACATGATTACATTATTGCAAGCTCAGGTCTCATTTCACAGATTTGTTTGTTTTATCATTAAGCCTAAAAATGACCAGACAATTTGCCTGGTTAGATTTATTTAGATTTTCAAAAAAATTTCCTCAAAATTAAGCAATATTATATTATCTATCGAGGAGTAACAAATATGTTTTTTAAAAAGTACTGGCAAATAATTGTACTTAAAAACTATTTTGAATCAATGACAATATTATATATATAAAAGAACAAAACAAAATAAAAGACAAACAAACTCATTGTATATCCTCAAAACTAGAAAACAAGATTACAATTCTCAATTCAAGCTTTATATTTGCTCAGAAAGTAAAAGTCGTCCAAACGTTGCTCTCATCTTTATTGGAAAACCGCAACGACATCAAATAACTGTAATCTAATGACCAGCATGTTATTATTATCTCCTCACTTCTTTTTCCCCCCCTTAACTTCCCATTGTGCTTTTTACACATGCCACTGCCTTTGAAACGTGCTTAAAGATCCTTTCTAAGTCCCTGTGCCTTTTGCCTGCGCGTAATTACAGATGCGCTCTTCCTCAAAAGCTGTCATTACGAAAAGCGAATATGGGAACGTCTCCAACGCTCCAGTCACCGCTGCTGCCACTGCTTTGGTTATGTAACAGCCTCGCTTCGCTTTTTGGATCATCTGTCCAAACAAAACATTGCATTTTACACCGCAATGCATCTTAAAATCGAATATTTATAGACGTTTTCTGACTCCTTGTTGACATTTTAACGTTTTTTATTCTCTCGCTTTGTGTTTGTGTTTCTTTGTCTCGCTCTTTGTCAGTTGCGTCTGACCGGTCTGGGCTGTTCGTGCGTCCTGCATGGCGCATTGTGGAGACAGTTACCCAAAGTGTCCATGGGAGGGCGCGCGGCGCGTTTGGTTCGTACAGTACAGCGACAGTGACTCTATTGAGATTCCGGCGGCCCCGCAGACAAAAGAGACGAGAGCATTTTTCAGAGCGCGCTACAGGAGGCTTTGGTGTGGAGGAATACAGCCGCGCGTCCTGATTGGATAAGCCGCACGGCACACGGAGCTTGCAACGCATGTAAATAACATATCTACAAAGAGAAAAAAGACTGTTAGAGCTTCAAATAATCAGATATATCTGTGATTATTGTAAATGTTTTCTTTTTTTTCAGTTTCAGTGACAGCACAATTCTTAGAGTGCACTATTCAAAAGGTTTTATATTTTGTATTGCTTTCTGTTGTAATGTTTTGTTTCTTTTACTGTAAAGCACAAATGCAGCTACATACGAAAGGTGCTCTATAAATAAATCTTTACTTTATTCTAATAACTGGAGTTTAACCATCGTCTTGTTCCTTATGGAGAGTTACACACACACAAAAAAAGATAAAAAGAAAAAAAAAACAGAGCAATTTCCCTGAGGCTTGTAATAATACCTTTTTTTTTTTTAAATATTATTGCTTATGAATAATTTATACATTTACACAGGTGCATTTTTGTTCTACAATATCTCAATAGTTTTATTGTTTGGCCAAAAGGGGGATGTGTTAAAAAAAATGTAAGGCAAAATACCCAATGAAATAAACAAATAAATAAAACGTTTCGTTCTCAACCCCAGCCAGTCTGTCTCCCCCGTTCCCTCCTCCCCTCCGCGCTCCTTTCCCCCGGACTGGAGCGCAGGGGTGGGCAGACAGGGGAGCGGAGGGCGGAGTCTGCGTCTTTTTTTTTTTTTTCCTCCCCGCAGCAGCAGCAGTGAGTATAACACCGCAGCCTCAGCCGTAATGTGTGTCAGAAGGCTGTCTGAGCTCCCCAAGTAGTAGATGTCTCCCTCCGTGCGCCTCTCCTGTCCTCACGCGTATCGCTCTCACCTCAGCGCGCACTGATAGACACGAGAACAACGTAAACAAACAAGACGAGGTGCGTACGAATCACTTCTGCATTTCAAACCGTAAATTATTGCTCTGTGATGTTGTTGTGTTGTGTCTTGAACAGCTGTTGTGTCATTGCTTTGTTTGACTTCACTTTGCGCGTAATTGGCACTTTTACGCACAGCCGGACACGTGTTGTTTTAAAGTCTACTCGCTTGATTTATTGAAGAATAGACTTAGGAGCAATGTGTGTGGGCTGTCCAGGTGTGATGGAGAGCTAACTTGTCTCCTTGTCCCTTTATCCTAACAGGACTGTTGATATCGGGAGAGAATGCCGGCGATCATCGGTAAAAACTCGGACATGGAGTTTGATTCGCTACAGCCGTGTTTCTACCCCGACGAGGATGACTTCTACTTCTGTGGTCCCGACTCAGCGCCACCGGGGGAGGACATCTGGAAGAAATTCGAGTTGCTGCCCACTCCGCCCCTCTCCCCGAGCCGCGCGGCGCTACCGGGAGACGCAGCAGCAGGAGGAGACGGGATTGTTGACCCGCTGGATCCGCTGGACTGGGCTTCAGAGCTGCTTCTTCTGCCCGGGGACGATATTTGGGGCGCCTCGGACGACTTGGACTTGTTCGGACCTGATTTGGATACCGCAAACACAAACGGCATCATCATCCAGGACTGCATGTGGAGCGGCTTCTCTGCCAGGGAAAAGCTGGAGCGGGCTGTGACTGAAAAACTTGGCAGGGCTATTAACGGCAGCGGTGCGGCGACGACAGTTGCTGTGGCAGCGGCAAAGACAGCCACAGCGCCGGGTGGAGGAGGCAGCGTCAAAGCGCCCGAGGTGGTTGCGCGCAGCTCGGTGTCGGAGTGCGTGGACCCGGCGGTGGTGTTCCCCTTCCCGGTGAATAAGAACAGCGGTGTGGATGCAGTAGGGAGCGTGGATGCCACTTCTTCCACGCACGAGAGTGCACACAGCGACACCGGTAAGACGCAAAAAAAAGGAGAAAACAAAATCACCTTAAGTGCTTTGTGTTATTGTTTGGGTGAAGTTAGTAGGTGGTATAGGTCTGTAGCTTATTCATATGACTAGCTCCGAATCCGATTACCTCACGCACGCACACGCACACACTTCCTAAGAGCGTGGAGCGCGTAGTGGCACCGGGGTTTATGTAATCAGCGGACGCCTCATCCGGCAGATGGCGGTAAAATGGGGAATTGTGCTCTGACCCTAGCTGGCACCGCGGAACAAAAAGACACACACGGCGCGTTCTCACTTGCACATTCACCAAATAAATCAATTAAAACTGGGACTAGACCCTGACTAAACACGATACTAAACCTCAGATCAGGACTGAACAAGGACCAGAACAGGACCAACCCGAATCCACATCAGACTCAAATGGGTTCAGTGTTAATGACAAGTGTGAACGCAGCTTGACTTGCCTGGCGCGCTTGTGTTGTTGGTACACGTTCAATTACGGCACAAAGCTATTACGGCAGCAAATCTGCGTTTACAATTTGGTTGAAGACAACATTTGCGCACAGACGATGGGCAGTGTTGTTTATTGACTGAAATGTTTATGGACTGGTTACGCACGTTTCCTGAAAAGTCTAATCTAGGGTTCTTTGTTTAGAACAAGTTTATGTTTTTTTAACCTTTCTTTTAAGTTCCTCTCCCTGTGGCTTGCTGTACGCTCTAAATAAACATTCCTTATCTTGGGGCACTGGCAGTGACATAGAGGTACAAAGGAAGGCGTCCGGCTTGGCACACATGTACACACAGGGTATATTTTGCCAAAACGCCTCCTACACAACAGTCAGAGAAGCAAAAGAGACAGAGAGAGTGAGGGAGAGGGAGGAGGGAGGTGGATACAGGAAAACGGCTATTCTTTCCGGCAGGGTGACAGCAGCTTTGAACAGCAGCCTCCATCTCGACAGCTGTCTGTTTGGCACCACTCCGATGGGTATTTTCCAGACTTTGCGCGCAAAATATTGCATTATTGTCCTGCATTGACATTTAGATAGACTGTGTGGTGAAACGTGATGTGGTTTACCAACCTACTTAAAGCCAAGCCAGATGTTTTGAGTAGTTATATTTAGCTGGCAGGAGATGAGCTGCTACCCTCATGGCTGCCCTCATATGTGGGAAGGGTGACCACTTGTCCTTGTTTTGGTTCAGGCTGAATGTGATTTATGCAACATGAAATATAAAAAGTGAGATTTGCCTTGAAAACATGATTTCTTTTTTGCGCAAAGAAATCAATAGTTTTTGGGTGTAAATTTGGAATGTAACAGCTTGGCACTTTAGCTATTCCAGTTCTTTCTGTATATTTTGATTGATATAAAGTGAAAAACCAATGGTGTTACTGCAGATATTATCTGAACCCAAATTTTGCGCGTCACCCCACATGTGGGGAGAACCAGCCACGCCCACACACACACCTTTTTGTTGTCCTACATTGCACCGCCAGTGCCAGGGCTGCACCATGCCAGGTTTTTACCCATGTACCCGCGGGTGTCCGTCTGAAGTGGAATGGTTTACAGTAAAAGTGCTAAACCCCCCCTCAGCTTATTATGAGTCTAATCTCAAAGCTGTTTTAACGACAAACCCCGTGGTTTCAAACACACCGGCGGTGATAAGTCTTTGCTGTAGGTAAAGAGGCTGAGGAGTGTTCAGTCCCATGTTGATCTGGTTTAGTCATAGTTTACATTAGTTGGTGTTGACAGAAGCCCTGGTTTAGATATATATTATACTTGGTTCCTGTGTTGCATTGTTTCATGTCCTGGTTTAGTCCTGGTTTAGTTTCTTGATAGTTTAGTCTCAGTTTACATCAAGTGTAGTTCTTGTTTGGACCTTGTTGTTTACATTTGCAATACATTTTCCAAAACCCATAGCAGCCTTTACAGTGAATTTGTGGCCATGATTTAACCCTGAGGCTGAGGTCAACGTATTGTACATTCTCAGCATATAGGAGATTAGTTTAAAAGGAGGGGTAGAGGAAGAGAAAGAAATCTAGCCTGTCTGCTTGGCGCGGAGACGGAGCGTGTCAACACCTGTCGGGTAGATTAGCGTAGCACTGACTGACGCCAAGCACTAACTGGTTTCTGCCTTTGGAAACAGCCATTGAGCAACACATTTTTTTTCTACCTTCCCACACTCGCCTGCTGATATGATAAAAGGGCTGTCACATAAGAGAGTGCTTCAAGTGTTGAATGATGTCACTGCAAGAAAGATTGGGGAATAGGGCCGGTTTAAAATTACGTTGGGCCAGGTGTTAAATTATGTTCAGGGGCCTTATTTGTAAAACTACAAAGTGATTTTGAGTGTCTTTAATGATTCAGAAATATGCTGTCATGGTTTGAAATATTGAGATCAAAAGACTTTTAAATATCAAAATCACTTTTAGTTTAACCACACCAAATAATCATGTGTGGCTTTTTGAAAATAAAAATAGATGTTCATGACACTTACTACACAGTAAGAAGGTATTGGGTTCAGTTTATAGCTCGACACACTGACCGAGAACCTTTATAAACCTGTATAAAGTTCCCATATTGAAGACTTATTTTGTCTCTTCACAGATGAAGACGACGATGATGATGAAGAAGATGCTGAGGAGGAGGAGGATGAGGATGATGATGAAGATGAGGAGGAAGAGGAAGAAGAGATTGACGTAGTAACGGTGGAGAAGAAGCGTGGCTCTTTGGCATCCATTTCCGTCAAAGCGTCCGATCAGCGCTCAGTCTCCTCCGCTGTGGTCAACCGCTTCGTCAGCCGGGCTCCTCAAGAGCTCATCCTAAAACGCAGCTCAGTTCACCAGCAGCAACACAACTACGCCGCGCCCTCTCCTTACGCTTCCGATGACGACCACGCTCCTCCTGTTAAGAAACACAAACATTCAGAGGCGCCAAGACCTCCAACCAGGACCAACTCTTCCTCCTCAAGCTCCTTCTCCATCTCCAGCACGCGAAGCAAGCGTTCGTCCAGCGGAGACAGCAGTCCCCGCGGCATTACTACCGGCTCCGATTCGGAAGACAGCGAGCGGAGGCGCAACCACAACATTCTGGAACGCCAACGTCGGAATGATCTCCGCTCCAGTTTTCTCACTCTGCGCGATCACGTGCCCGAGCTGGCCCACAACGAGAAGGCAGCAAAGGTGCACATCCTCAAGAAGGCCACAGAGTATCTGAGTTCTTTAGAAGAGGAGGAGATGAGGTTGCAACAGGAAAAGGAGAGGTTGCAAGCACGTCGGCAGCAGCTGATGCGCAGGCTAGAGCAGAGTAGGACTCGCTAAAGTGGAGATGAAACCGCTAACACACTCAAAAGTATCCCCCTGGAGGACCCCACAACTGACACCTGTCTAAGCAATCACGAAAAATGTAGAATGTATACAGACTGTTTCAATGTGGGGCTGTGTCCAAAATTAGTCATTATTTTCTCTCGAGTGTAATATATTTGTATTGGTTTTATTTAAATTGACCCTCCTAAATTAAGAATTACCAAAAATATATTGGAACCCAAAAACGAATAACTAATAACATTTGTTATAAGTGCAATCAATTTTTTGGGCCCCACGCTGAAGAGGAACCTGAGAATCATCCAAATTTTCCTAACCCTATTGGTGCCTCTCTTAAAATACCTTATGCACTTATGACATCAATAATACATGAATATCATCTTACCAACTGAGCAAAGCTGGTAAAAATAGCTGGTCAATATGGTCAAAACAATGAATATGAATACATTTTCCAAAATAATTGCATTAATAATAATAATAATAATAATAATTGATTTTGGACACAGCAAAAGAAGTCACTTGTCACTGCTTGGACAATACAATAAATGGCCTTTTTAATGTTAGCACTGGCTACGCTAATAGGCATAGTTTTGCATATATCTTCAAGTGCTCATGGTTAACACTTCTCAGAGGACTTCATCCACATGTTGACTTTAACTACGGGCCAGGGCGGGTGGTCCGAACGGGGGTTTATCTCGGACTGTCACTGCAGACACTTTTTTTGCACATTTGTTGACGTTAAGAATGTTTCGGGTTTACGTTTCTTTTTTACTGTTTTGTCCCAATCCACACATCGAGGAGAACAATGGAAGCAAGCGACATATACTGTTTTTTTTACGGAAGTCTTCCATTGAACTGATATCTTTTTGTATCTTTTTAATGATTTTTTATGTACTCACTGTGACACCAGCCTGGATTCAGGGAATTAAAAAAAAGGTGTTATAGGGCACTTTGCTTGGAGAGTTCACGTTCACTTACTTTGCCTTCACCACTGCAAGAAAAATACGTAAATAACTGAGTAAATACATTATGATGAAATACATAAATGATAGACTTTTGTATACTTCTCGGGGTCAGAATAGCCACTCTCTCTCCTCACACCGGTGCTGTGGGCGTGTTTGTACTGTGCACCTTTTTACCGACACTTTTGTAAATATCAATGTTGTAAATATCATAAACTCTAAACAAACTCCCAAACTCCACTCAGACTTGCCTTGTTTTGTAAAACTTTGGATCATTTTGAGTTTTTTATACGTCATTAAGCTGCCAATAACTAGACTGGAAGTTTATACACCTTAAAAAGTACTGTAAGCCTCGATTTTTGAGAGTCGCAAAAACTTTGTAATATCACAATATGTTTATTATGGTATGTTCCTCCTCCTATTTCTTTGTATTGTACCATATTACTAATTCTAAGCTGTTATGCTTTTAGTGTGATGCATACTAAATTTGATACTTATATTTTCGTATGAAAATGAGTTCTTGGTAGATATCACTTGATCTCGTCTCTTCTCCTTCAGAGTCCTTCTTTTGTACAGCAAATAACCCTGCCTTTATACGCTCCTCTGTTTATACATGTAAGTACTGGGTGCATAGAAACTGGGTAAACAGATATAAGATGTTTGTTTTTTTTCTTTTTATAAATATGTACATTTAGTGCTGCAACTCATAGCACTTTGAAATACCTCATTTTGAAAATAAATAGACTTAAAGTGTTCACTGTTGTAATGTGGTTCTCTTTTATTCTCACATTTTAATCTATGTTTCATTTTTAATTATCACAACACACCTATGGCTGAATAATTATATGTTTCTGTTCTTTCATTAACACGACAGTCTGCAACTTTCACATGTATTAGACAAAAGTGAGTGCAGAAAAAAGGTTCTGCAGAACGAAGTGCAAAAAACACTAATAGTACCCATCAATCTGTCTTAACAGACAATATATGATCAAATATCATTTAAATTGATGTAATAGGGACACAATAAGTAGGAAAATAATCTCAAACGTCTATATTTTGTTCTAGTTTCAATTTATTGGACTTGTTCTGGACCAGGTCCCATGGCCAAGTTCTTGGAAAGCTCACTGCCCCAGAAGATGTAGAATTGCTGAACAAGCATTAATATGACTACATTGTTATTATTATATCAGTTAAGCTCCTGATGAAACCCAGCTAAAGATCTTGAGATGGATTAATGTAGTAAATCACATTAACATTTTACACATATACGTTTCAAATTGATAGCTCTGAATTCAAGATTTATGTCCTATTCACCTGCATTTTTTTTTTAGATTTCCAGTTATTTTTGTCCTTATTGTTTTTTCTTTTACCCTAAAACAAATAAAAATGTCAGTTTATTTTTGCCCCATTGCCCCGTGGCTGGACACCCCTCCTCCTTCTCTTCCTGTATCTTCTCCTGTCCCGCCCACACACACTGCTCTCTCCATCGTCTTCTTCTACTATCCAAAACCCCGCTTCATTGTTCGGCACGTTGCCTTGGAAACCGGAGCAGCTGCTAAGTGGAAAAAAAAAAAGAAAAAAAAAAAAGAGGGAGAGTCTTTTTATTGTACATTTTGCGCTGTGTGTGTGTGAATGCAAATGCAGACCAGGGACGGCCTTTGTCCCTTCTGCAATGCGTGTGGCCTCTGGAGAGAAAGTCTGATATCGCTCCTCAAATGTTTTCGGAGAGAAGCCAGGAAATGGTTGGGTATAGTTTGCTAACACCACATAACATTTGCTAACAGACCCTTACACTCCTGTTGTTGTTTTTCTAGATAGTATGAATGTCCCTCTCTGAGTGGGGGCTAGAGCAAGTATGAACTGTACTGGAAGTATGAACAAAGACTTGTTCTGATCAATATCTTTATAGACAAGATTTAAGCACCGTCAGGGGTCTGAGGGCGTCCGGTTTGGGGACCACAGGAGCTCATCTCTGCTGTTTGTAGATGATGTTATAGGACCTGCAACATGCACTGGGACGGTCTGCAGCTGGGATGAAAATCATCACCTACACATCCAAGGCCATGGTTCTTGACCAGAAGAAGGTGGCTTGCCCTCACCAGGTGGGTGGAGAGTCCTTACCTCAAGTGGAGAAGTTCAAGTATCTCGGGGTCTTGTTCACGAGTGAGGGAAGGCTGGAGTGTGAGATTGACAGGCGGATCGGTGCAGCGTCTGCTGTGATACGGTCACTTTGTTGGAAAGAGCTGAGTCGAAAGGCAAAGTTCTCAATTTACCGCTTATCTACGCTCCTACCCTCACCTCATGAGCTCTGGGTAATGACCCAAAGACCAGATTGCAGATACAAACTGGCAGTCTTTGTTTATGCTTTATTATGGCTAATTAACGTATTGTTATTATAAAGTGGTACTGGATTATGATCATAACACTACAGTATGACATAAAACGTTTCTGTCTCCATCAAAAAATTATGGTTTTGATTTCCTAATTTGTTTGGACAGGCATCTTTCTCAGTGGCACAGGAGTGGAACTCAGCAATTACCAAGGAAATGGCCACATAAAACACACCTTTAACACACCTGTAAAATACACCTGAGACTTTTTAATAATCAAACCTGTCAACATGAAAATCCTTAGATAGCAATGTATCACACTTTGAGTCCTAGAGAGGAGATGTATTTGTGTTTTATAATCTGTGCAGATTTACGTTGTATGTTTATGTTGATGCTGACTGGGTGACTCAGGTCACTGTTTAACATTTGTCCTGAATGAAAATTATCAGTGTAGGCTAATTCTCGTCCATTTATAGAAATGTTTATCATTGTATATTCCTCCTGTTGAATAAACTAAAATAGAATTTTGACCTGTCAACAGTTCAGTTTTAAACTATAGGCGTTCTTTAATGTTATGACCACATGACCCCTGAGTCCACCAACAATCGATTACTGAAGCAGCATATTCTATGTATTCTATGCATGTAAAGCATCTTTGAGTGTGAAAAAAGCACTATATAAGTCTGTCTCTGTGTCTTAGTATTATTATCCTAGTTGATAAAGGGTAAAGACCCAAACACTGAGCAACTGTCTTCCCATTTTGGTTGTCAAAGATGTTGGCAGTCAATTGAAAATTTACCATGGCAACTATTAAAATAAACCAATTTATCATTCATGGGACAGAGAGAGCTTCTCTCTAATGCCCCTCAAAAATACACTGAAAAAACAGCCTTCTTGTTGTGAGCAGGTTCCTCTCCGCAGATCTCAAAGTTGAAAAACTTTGACAGAGTATATACAGTATACGACATTTACTGTTTGGTCAGACAGTAGTGCAAAACTGGCAGTAGAATGGCAGAGAGAAAGAAGCTGTTCTTACGCCGAGAAGCTATAGTCCGGACGGATCGTAGCCTCCTGCCCGAGGGGAGCGGCTCAAAGAGTCCTTGTCCAGGTGAGAGGGGTCAGCTGTGATACCACCTGTTATTTGCCCCATGGAATCGCTCCTTGTCTCCATGGAGATAGATAAATTCAATGCCATACTTCGGTTTGCACTCCTGGCAAAGCAATAACATCTCCCAGGAATTAAGCAGGTGACACATCCTCCACCTGAAAAGCTACACAGTGCACCTTTAATTTATATCTATTTTAATATCAATGTCCAATGTCCAAAACAACACAAAATCTGCTGTAATTTCACCTCTCGTCTAAATGATGTGAGGGTATACGAAATGAGTACATATAAGGTTTTTTGTAAATCTGTCAATATTATCATTAATTTTAGTTTTAAATATACTTTATTCTGTTGTCTTACCCTTTATTCTGTTGAATTACCATTCCCTCTTGCTGTCCCATATCCAAGTAGCAAGAACTGGACCCAAAAATGTGCCACTTTGGGAGACTTTGGCGCGGCGTGTTTTATTTTTTTGTTTTATGTTTTGGAGGTGGCTGAAAAGAAAAGCTGTTGTGACGCAAAAAGAGTGCGTGCGAGTGAGGGATAGAAGAGAAAGAGAAGAGAAGGAGAGGAAGACGGGTGACTTTACTGAGTTAGCCAGAGAATGGAGAGAGAGAAAAAGACGACACGGACACCATTGCTTGGAGAAAATAACATGAAAGAAGTGGCTAACTTTGGGGCATTTTACTAATTAATAATATTAATAATTTTACTAACTAATAACTAATGAGCTAGAAAAGTCATCGGTGAAACAGCGCTCCTGAAGCATGGGAGCACACAGCTGGAAGGAGGAAAATATCTAATTATTTATAGCTTAAGGCTCACATCACTATAATTTTATATATTTCTTGGGGGTAATTACACTTTTTTAGAAATCGAGTATAAGACAAGGCAAGATTATTTATAGAGAACAATTTGTACACAAGGTAATTCAAAGTGCTTTACATAACAGAATAAAATTGCACTTGTTACTCGAGTACAATCCTTACCAAACACTGAAAGACTAGCTTGCATCACTCTATAACTACCACAACTCTTTATCCGGTGCAATGTGTTTTTAAAAACCTCAATCATTCTTCAGACACAGGTAATTGACAGTCTCATGTGAAGACTGATGGCTGTGCTCTGGAGGTGGGACCGAATGCGTCTTTGGCGGGACTGAGCGACTAAGGGGGAGAGAGGGTGTGGCTGCTGGATTACATAACAGGGTCTGGTGGTCTAAAGCACTTCCAGGGGTATGTGTGTGTGAGTGTAGGGGGACAGAGGAGCTCCATCCCCGGGGATCTCCTCTCACCATCTGCCTAATGGCTTATCCCGCCTGGTTATAGGATACAAACACGGACAATAACATCCAGAGCGCAGGGGAGAATGAGACCAGGAAAAACAACATATTGGAGCTGAGCGAGGATTTAGATGTGCAGATTAGCAGTGACTGTTTTGGAAGCAGACTATCTCTGATGCAATGTATGTGTAACTGTTGTCCCTACTTCTACTGCACTCCCAATACAATAAGTAGGTGAATAAATAAGTTAGTAAGTAAGTTAATTAGTTAAAAAAAGAGACAAACAAACAAAGGACCACAATTCTCATGCCAGGTTAAAGCCAGTAAGTAAAAGTGTGTTTTTGACATAAGACATAAAAATATCAACTGATGTCTTTGGGAGGAGAAAGTGTGTCCAAAGTTTGACCGCCAGCAGAAAAAGGCTTGGCCGCCCCAGCTCTGGATGACATAATATAATCCTAAAACTTATCGACCCTTTGCACGTGTCGGCGCGGTCTTCAGAGGAACGCCCACTTTGCTATGACGGATGGCAGAAGCGCTGTCTGTGCACAGTAAAATCATAGAAACTTTGTTGAAAACCAGCCCATTAATCAGCTGATTTTATTAATTTTACAAATAAAATAGTGATATCCTGTTGTGTGGCTGCACTGATGGACTGATGATTGGTGTAAACCTAAAACCTAAACCATCTAACAGAAGATGGAGATGGTTAGCAAGGATAAGCCAAAAAAACTGGAAGCACTCACTAATACTACTCACATTACACTGAGCAATTTTTACAAGTGAAGTCAATGCCAATGTTACACAAAGATAATGAATATCTGTAACGTTTGTGTTACATGGTTTTAGCCTTTTACAAAGAATCGACTGAATGAAAAGGAACTTGCATGAATGTATGTGCGATCTAACTTGCAGCAAATGCATTATACACATATTCACAAACTACTTGTGCAAAATATGTTTTAATCAGGCAAATTCAAGTGTCAAGCATTGTTCCTTTTGTGAAGTTGTGCAAGTAGCCTGCCCCTGCCTCACAGGTTTACATTAATGGAGCTCATTGATAATTTAGAATCAGTTATATCAAACTTTTCTCATCTCAGATTAAAAGAGTTTTGTGCTTTGTTTGTTGATTCTGTAGAAATCTGCAATGTTTTTCAGTCCCCTAGGTCAGATTTCTTTACTTTATTAAGAAAATAAAGAAATATTTTTTTTCTTAATAAACCGTACTTTTTGAGCATCTAAAATATGTCCTACGACGGAATTATAAGGGCCAACTGAAAAAAAAATCACGGACATTACGAGAATAAACTCGTAACATTTCGACATTAAACTCGTAATTGTATGACTTTTTCTGGCTTCGACTTTATTCTCATACATTTACGAGATTAAAAGTCGTAATATTACGAGAATAAAGTCGTAATATTACGACTTTTAATCTCTTAATATTACGAGATTAAAGTCGTAATATTACGAGAATAAAGTCGTAATATTACGAGATTAAAAGTCGTAATATTACGACTTTTAATCTCGTAATATTACGAAAAGAAGCTATTTCTTCCAAATCTGTTTGGTTCTTCCGACGAAACAAACCCAAAGCGTCTGCATTATCGCTTCAAAGTCCTTAAACTAATGATAATGTGGTGATGCTGTGCTAAAAGACACAGTATTTCTTCGTGTAAACCCTAGTTCAAAGTATAACCGCACAAAATGCTCCATATCTCCATAACACAGGTACTGGCTTCATACACATTTTCGACTGTATTCTCGTAATATTAAGACTTTTAATCTCGTAATATTACAATATTTAATCTCGTCATATTACGACTTTTTATCTCGTAATATTACGACTTTATTCTCGTAATATTACAATTTTTAATCTCGTAATATTACGACTTTATTCTCGTAATATTACGACTTTTTTCTCGTAATATTACGACTTTATTCTCGTAAATGTATGAGAATAAAGTCGAATCCAGAAAAAGTCATACAATTACGAGTTTAATGTCGAAATTTTACGAGTTTATTCTCGTAATGTCCGCATTTTTATTTTTTTCCCCCAAATGGCCCTTATACTCCGTCGTAATGTCCCACTTGCACCAAAAACAGATTTTCTGATGTCCGATATGGCGCAACCACGTGATCATGTGACATGTGTGCAAAGGGTCAATACTTTTCTGTGGACAAGCTAGTCAGGGACACACATGGCCTGTCCATATCAAAACAAATACTGCCCACCAGGAAAAACAGGGAGAAAAATATCACAGGGTTTGAAAACCAATGCAGGTTTATGTAGAATCAATGAGCGAAGCACCAAACCGTTATTCTGAGGTGATAGATGTTGAATTGTGTTCTCAATGACAAACAAACCTGATCGCATGGTTCTGTCTTTGGCTCGACATGTGAAGGAGGGAGTTGTCACCAAACTGATATCCCTCTGTATAAAAATACAGAGGGATCTTCATGGACTTTCCAGGTAAGTACTATTACTTTTTCTGACACTAAATGCTTTACAATCTCATGCATTATTCATTTTCATCCCAAAATTGGTATATAGTATAGCCAAGCTGCCTTTGGTTAGACTGAAAGGCAAGGCTGCCAAGCCATCACCAATCCCTCGCTCATAAACACTACATTCGTACAAACAAGGCGGATGAAGTGTCTTGCCCAAGGAAACAACAGAGAGGATGTGAGATCAAACTAACCCTTCCAGTAAAAAAAAAAACAAAAAAAAAAAACAACAACAAAAAAACAGATGCAAACAACACAGAGCTGTCTCAGTTTTGGTGTTTTTACAATATATATGTACTGGAGCAAGATGCATTTTACATTATTGCATGAAAAACATTGAGTGCAGTCACTTTGATTCAATGATTTGAAATACATTTGATGATAGAAATGTATAGATCTTGGATGGAATCTTGCTGGTTTCTTGCAACAAAAAGCACTACACAAATAGCAGGCTGGTTGTTTTAAAGAGGTGGTGCTCTCGTAGAACTTGGGGTGGGTTGTGTCAAAGGGGCGGTGCGCTGGTAGAGTTTGTGTGGACATATGGCGCTGCCTTGTCCCTGGTTAATGCCCTTTTATCCGTGTGCCCGCTGGCCCAGACCAAACAGTCCGGGCACGCGCCTTTAATGCCTCACTGGAATTTATGAACGGAGGCCTGGAAAACAAAACTAGTTACCTGATGTATTTTCTATTGTTGTAAAGTTGAATCCTCATCTGCCAGATATCCATCGCAGTTACCTCAGGGTCTCTGGACATGTTTATGCTTTACATGAAATGTTCACATTCTGACATTAATTGTATCTA
This sequence comes from Rhinogobius similis, assembly GCA_019453435.1. NCBI lineage: Eukaryota > Metazoa > Chordata > Actinopteri > Gobiiformes > Gobiidae > Rhinogobius > Rhinogobius similis. The sequence continues at coordinate 35,687,352 of CM033620.1, forward strand.
TAGGATGAGGGAAAAATAAAACTAAACATTCCGTGATCAGTGAGCCGGATTCGCCTCTTCACAGATCTCATCTTTTGGTATCACCTGAAAATTTACACTTTGGAACATTACTGGCAAAGCAATAACATCTCCATGGAGACCTGCCACCATACTGCAAAAATATGAATTTGTTGCAGTTAAAACATCAATAAACCAAGACTTAGATATAAATATTTATGATTAATAAAAGGGTGGATACATTTTGTGCATATAGACGCAACTTTATGTAGATCTCTATTTAAGAGTGGGAGAAAGTGCCTTTTGAGAAAACAAACTTTGCAATTACAATTTCTCATTTAAATCAATTGACAAACCCCCCCCCAAAGTAAAAAAAACAAAACTGTGGTGGTTTTACTATGAAAACTTCAGAGTGCCAACACACACTTCTTGTACCGAGCCCCTCATTTCCTCTCCCGTTTCCTTCTCCTTCGTCCAGCCCCTCTCTCTTTGGTGATCTGTATTCAGCGGGCTAACATCCCCATATGGAGCAGACAATGGGTAGTGTGGCAGCGTACGGGCACCCTCCGCACAAAGGCATGCCCAGCGCACACACTTACCGCCAGGCTCAAGTATTCGAGGGGTGCCTGGGGGGGTCACCATCTGTTTGGGGGGTCCGCTGTGGGTGCAGGTCTGTGTTTGTGCGTTCAAAGTTGAGGGTTCAACAATGTCAAAACTGCCATCCTGAAAAAGTTAGAAGAGTGGAAATGAAATAACTGTTTGAACCATTATTTTCCCAAGTATTTTGTTGTGTGTCTATTTATGTGTTTATGTATTTATTTGATCTTAGATGAAACAACAAAACTGACCCAGAATTAAGTCAAACCATGAGTAAACTGGGTCTAAACCAAATATATGACATACTTGGGCTAAATCAGGACTAATCTAAGACTAAGCCAGGTCCATGTTCAGTTGGACAATTGAGGCACATGACAAATATACTGAAGTAAACATTATGAGACAATGGAGAAACACCTAGAATAATTTAGGTCAGTGGTTTCCTCCAGTCACTCCGGTTTCCCCCATCAACCCAAAACATCCAAAGAAGGTCAAATCCAACAGTCCTGACCAAGCACAGCTCGAGATCTGGAGATAGTTCCCTAAGTGCGACACTGTGGCACTCCCTGCTCCTGACCGGAGGACCCGGAGGCATTGAAAAATGGGTCAAATGCAGAAGATCATATAAGAACTAAAACTGCCTACAAAAAGATAAATTCATGTTTCAAGCTGTTTTATGTGCCACACATGTTTTATTTATTTATTTGTTAGTTTATTTTGATTTTCAATAAAAAAGTAAAACATTGAATAAATGTAAAGTAGACATGTTAAAAACCATACATTGGAACATTCAAGGCAAAGCAATAACATGGTGGCAAACGAAAAGTGACATAGTGCACCTTTAAGTGTGCTTGAGTAAACGTTAGACCAGTGGAAATGAGATTGTAAGATTTGAATGCCTGCTCTTATGGGGGTCCCAACTGACTAATACTGAACAATGAAATGCCCAGTTACTGTAATTGCACTGTGGAAAGAGGGAGAGAGAGAGAGAGAAAGAGAGAGAGAGAGAGAGAAAGAGAGAGAGAGAGAGAGAGAGAGAGAGAGAGAAAGGGAGAGAGAGAGAGAGAGCGAGAAAACTGTCAGCAGGAGGGAGACAGAGCAGAGGAGAGCAGAGGAGAGCAGAGGAGAGCTTCAGAAAGACGCAGTCTATACCTCCGGATCAAAGTTGCCTGGAGTCCATGGACATTTGCATACAGATGGCAGAGTGGTCGGCCCCCGGAATCCGTCTCCCTCTCTCCCTCACTTCTTCGACACGCACTGGGAATGGGCGGCATTGTAGACGGCATGAATAGCTTTTCAAGAGTGTAGTGTACTAGCGACTGCAATGGGCCTGGCAACACAACAAGCAGCACCTACTCAAAGGAAGGCAAGCAAGAAAGCAAGACAAGCAAACGATTGCGAGAGGGGAAAAAATGTGCCTTAGGGGGAGATGTCATTCCAATTGAAATTAATGTACAGCTATTGATTTACAAGGAGCCTCAAGTAGGGCTGCTACCAACGATTATTTTATTTTGTAGAAGAGTCAGTGATTCATTTTTCAATTTGTCAACTAGACAAACAATTATTTCTATTGTAAGTTGAGACTTTTAACACATTATCAACCAAATAAATATGGTTAGACATGGAAGTAAACCTTGGACCACCAGGGCTTATCCAGTACTGGTATAGGACTAAATTCTTGACACTCGCGCTTGATGACAGTATTGCTTGGGATTAAATTGCTACTGATCCATGTGCCCATTTAATTGGCATTCAAAAAAGCTGGATTTTATAATTTATATGGAACTGGTTTAGTTTGTATACAAAGTATACCGACTAAAAAGTATACAGTAAAGTATACAAAGTCATTAGGCTGTGGTGAAATAATTAAATTAAAGTACTGCTCGGAAAAACAAACATACAAGCTACTAGCTATTTAAGAAACATTCACAGTAGTAGCAGTAGTTTAGTGTGTGTGTGTGTGTGTGTGTGTGTGTGTGTGTGTGTGTGTGTGTGTGTGTGTGTGTGTGTGTGTGTGTGTGTGTGTGTGTGTGTGTGTGTGTGTGTGTGTGTGTGTGTGTGTGTGTGTGTTTGTGTTTGTGTGTGTGTGTGTGGGTAGGGTGGTTTTCTGAGTTTCATTTTTTTAGAACAATAAAAAATAAATAATGAGAAGTTATAAATGTACCTATAATTACAATGGGAAGATAGAACCTTGGAGAAATAAGGTTTGGTTCCACTTTAAGATACAATTTGGTCAAGTTAAGTTAAGTTCCCCCCACTTTAGACTTGATTTTGAGATCTACTTGTCAATCTCATTATTTTCTGGTTAAATTATTTGATGAAACTCCTCCCGAGCGTGTCCCAGTTGGTGAACGTCCATTGTCCTGCATTGATTACCTCTGGCATGTCTTTCTTGTGTACATTGCTTTGAGCCTATTGTTCACTCTCAAGCTTGTGGCAATTAGTCCAGTGAGCCAAGTGTCCCTCCTCGCAGTGTGTCAACGAGTCTCTCAGGTCCCCCATGAACCCAGCAGTCTGCAGTCACTGTCCTAATAGACCCTTCCAGGACTGATGTGTGTAGAATAGCCTGGTTCTGATATAAACACTCAATCCCATTCATTTGATTGAGACAACAAAATAAAAACCCTAATTTTGACCTGGTATTGCCAAAACAGATAATAAAAAAAAAAAAACGTTACACTTTCAGCTTTGGGACTGAACTAGGACTAAATGTTGACTATGTCAGAACTCAAAACTCAGAACTAATCCAGGATAAGCACAAATTATGCAAATTATGGCCAGTAGATGGCGCATTCAACTATTTCTCAGGTTCTTCGTTCTCGTTCTCTGACCCATGCATTTCCGTTTCCAGTCCAGTGTTTACGCCATCCTCTGCTGCGCCAGGTGGATATTCATTCTGGTTGTTTCCCAAATCTAACACAGGTTAGTCATTCATTAATAATATAAACCTGTGCACTGCTTGGATTGATTTCAAGAAAGCCTATGACTCAGTGCCGCACACATGGAATGCTTCAAGATGTACAACATCAACAGGACGCTAAGGGCCTTCATTGCAATGTGGAAGACCACCCTCGAGGCCAATAGAGAGCCACTTGCGCAAGTGTCCCATATCAGATGTGGCATAAACCAAGGAGATGCTCTGTTCCGACTGCATAGGTCTGAACCCCCTCAACCAGATAATCAACAAGACTGGCTATAGATACCAACACAGGACTGGGGCCACCATCAGTCAGCTCCTTTACATGGATGACATTGAGCTGTATGCTAAGAGTGAGCGAGACATCGGGCCGTATTTTGCCCCTAGCGTTAGCACTTTGACCAGTAGGCAATTCCAGCTCGGGCTTTTGCTACCTTCACGGCAGTAACACTAGTGCAAAGAGGCTGTACTTGTCCTCTGGAGGCTGAAGGGGGATGTGACCGTCGGTTAACACGTTTGAACCAATGACTGAGAACTGTGGCATTGAAAAGGCCTTCAGTGTAGAAGACGTTTTCATCCATAGCATATCCAGGCAAAGAAAGGAGACACTTGTTCTCCTACAACAAATCAAAGAATGAGAGGGACTCATAGTCTCGAAGCCCCATGATGTAAGCATATGTTATTCAGCATATATTGTTCAGGAGCGGTTGTGATCAAAACAGCGGTGTGTCCTGAAGTCAGAGAGACCACTGTAGTGACCAGCTACTCTGAAGCTTCTCAGCATTCATTCATAAAATCAGTTCTTCGACCCATCCTGTGATACATCTACCTCAACCTGACGCTCAGAGCTCTCCCCCTCACGTCTACATCTGCTTTGTTCTTCACGCAGCAAGCATGATCAGACACGCGCTCATGCAGACGCACACTCACACTAGGTGTGCACTCTGTGATGTTGTTGTTTCCGCTGGACACGAGCGGGACTCGGGACTGAAGTGTTTTGGTCTGATGCCAGTTCATAAATTAATGGAAATAGGCTGAAATGGAAATTGTGTTTTTTTAACATTTGAAGCAGATCAATACAGTTTTGCGCAAAAGCGTACTGGAAACTCAGCTACAGCTATTTAAGGCAGATTTACTGTCTTAATTGGACTATATTCATTGTTCTGTAATGTATCGTTTTGGTTACTTGTGCCCATTAAGGTTGTTTTATTAGGATTACTTGGTTCATGTGAAGATAGACTCCATGAAATGTTTCCCATGTTATGTTTTTCACTGCACTAGTTTTGAAGTTTATTAGTTACAATTCTGCCCATTCACAGAATGCATTACACCACACCCTACACTTGCTTCACTCCACCACATATTTTGGTGTGATAATACCTCTTGTTTAGCGCTCCACGCGCCGCGCCACCGCGAGGGGCAACATACGGCCCGTTCTCTCATTGATCCACACAACCAGGATCTACAGCACAGAAGGGGTCTCACTTCCACAAGGAACAGTAGCAGACATTGAGGATGGGTACAAATACCTTGGAGTACCACAGGCAAATGGCAACCTCGAAGGGGCAACGAGGAAAGCAGCAACTGCCAAATACCTCCAGCGATTAAGGCAAGTCCTAAGAAGCCGGCTCAATGACAAGAACAAATCCCCGGCGATAAACAGCTGCGCCCTGCCAGTGATTACACTGCAAAAAAGGCCAATCAAAAAATAAGAAAAATAAACTCAAAATAAGACCTTTTTACCCTAATTTAAGTTAAATGATCTGCCAGTGGAATAAGATTATTTTACTTATCAAGTTTACTTAAAACAAGTCAAATAATGTCAATTTGAAGTAGTCCTGTCAAGTGAAAAAATCTTAAAATTGGACTTTTAAGATTAATTTGCTTAATTCAAGTAAATTTAACCAAGTTAGATAATCCCTTTTTGCAGTGTAGATACTCTGTGGGCACAACAAGGTGGCAAAAGGAGATACAGTCATCAAGACACGAAAGCTCCATACCATGCATGGAGAGTTCCATCCCAAATCCAGCACCCTGAGACTGTACACAAGCCGTAATGAAAGAGGCCGTGGACTAGTGAGTGTGAGAGCCACTATCCAGGATGAAACATCCAAGATCCACAACAAGTACATCAAGGATAAGGCCCCAAATGATGATGTGCTCGGTGAATGTCTCAGGCAATGGGGACCAGAGGATGAGGTGCCAGAGGAGGGACCATCATGGGAGGACAAGCCTTTACATGGGATGTACCACAGGATCATAACTGAAGTAGCTGATATCAAGAAATCATACCAGTGGCTACAACAGGCTGGACTGAAGGACAGAGGCACTCATCATGGCTGCACAAGAGCAGGGCCTGAGCACCAGAGCAATAGAGGCCCAGATCTACCACACCAGACAAGACCCACGGTGTAGACTGTGCAAAGAAGCTCCTGAGACAGTCCAGCATCTGTATGGACTATGGACTGGAAACCCCAAGGTCAAAATGGGAAACACCGCAAAAGGTGGTAGAGAATGACTGAGCGAAGATCCTGTGGGATGTCCAGATACAGACAGACAGAATGGTAATGGTGGTGGGTAAAGAGCAAAGGAAGGCTGTTGTGGTTGATGTGGCAAAACCAAGTGATGGCAACATCAGGAGAAAGGAACACGAGAAACTAGAGAAATACCAAGGGCTCAGAGAAGAGCTGTAGAAGGCCTGGAAGGTGAAGGCCAAACTGGTGCCACTCGGGGCAGTGCTAGTAACAGTTAAGATACTGCGCAGAACCCTCAAGCTCCCTGGCCTCTGGTTGAGGACCCGAGCTTAGAAAAGGGATGAGACCACATGCAGAGGGTGAGAAGGGAATTAAAAACAAAACTAAGTTTGTATGACATTATACAGGGAAACAGAATACTGTACAATGTAGATAGGTACAGTATATGTATCCTTTAATCAAAAATAAGTAAAAATATTTCCACGGACTGTTTACGGATGTGACTTTTATTACAGGTATTGCGTGCTGTTGTTGTATCCTTGGGCAAGTCCACGCCTCTGGACTGCTAAGGTTTGTATTATCTAACCCACACCAAATATGACATGACACGATATATAAAACACTATATTATAATGTATTTTTGTCAGTTGGGATTATAATTTCAAATGACTTATTTAATTATTTATTTGGCCAGGACAATGCATGTCAATGAAGATACATGATATACATGCTGTAAACACTGGATTGTAGCCATGGGCTAATTTCCATCTGTTGTCCCACATTCACTCTCACAACTCACTCTCATTCATACACAACACTGTACATGTTTATAGTGGTAGGAGAAACCGGAGCAAATGCAGGCACGTTGAGAACGCGCAAACTCCACACAGAAAGGCCCCGCGGACCTTCTTAATGTGAAGTGAGGGTGCTAACCGCAGTGCTACAGTGCCACAGTTGGAAGATTCACTGTTTTTGAAATAGATATCCAAATTTCTTATCCATAAATGTTGAATCTTATCATTATTTGTTTGAGATTTGCTCCACAAACACATGTTAATCTTATGGCTTTTTTTCTTTGTTTCATGAGCATAGGCCCGCTAATTACAGCTATATGAAACATAAAACAGGTCAACAAAAACCCAACCTATTATTGTTTAATTTGACTGACAGTTACTGCCAACAAGAAAGAAACCATTAATTTCAAGTTCAAAGTCAAACCATAAAATCTTTTCATAAGTGATTATCAATAACTGACTCATAAACACAAGATTAGTACAAAGTCGTCAGTGTAAACAGTGCATTTGAATAGGTGAATGATTCCAGCCTCCTCAGATGTTTCTCGTCCACATTCCTCTGCTTGACTCGCTAATGCATCAGGGATTATTGGGTCTTCATGATGCGAGGAGCAATAATAATACAAAGCTTTGAAGGTTGCTATGAAAACAGGTGGTGTCTAAGTAGATTCAATCAGTGTTTCTCAACAAATGGTGCACAGAGAGAAACGGTTCTGTGGGTAGTTGGAGTCATTATTACTCAAGTCACGTGTCCAATTTAGTGAACACAACAGGGGAAATTAGTCAAATACACAGACTGACCTTTGACACATTAAAAACAAAATTAGATTTCAATGTATAACTGAACAAATTATAGCTTTAGATAATAAGTTGCATCTGTATTTGAAAAAAGTAAGCATGGCACTGACGTTGTGTAATTCAAAGTTTCAAATCAATAAATTATTGAATCTAGTTCAATGTTCAATGTCAATGAGGGAATTCAAGGTAGTTATGTTTATGTGCATTTATTCATTGGTCTGTTTGTCTCTGTTCGTTTATTGGTTGTTCACAATCACATGTTTATGTGTCTCTCAGCCACATTTTTAAATGTTTCTTAAAGACAGAGAAACTTGTGCATCACAAGGGTGGAGAGAGAGAAAGTTACACGTTGATATTACAGGACATTCTAGAAAAAGGATATCTGAACGGGAGTTCACAGTCATCTAATATGTTATCACTTTATTTTACACTTTAAACGTGTATAAGTTGAATATGAGCTCACTGTTTGTGAAAACATCACGTTTAACTGGTTTAATACCAGAGCAAACTGATCAGTACAGAGAAACATGCCTTTAGTATAATATTTGGTGATGTATGTTATTTCAGTGTTGTGTGTTTAAGTAGATGTACTTGCCTTCTGTTCTCCAGGTAATGGACCACAGATGATAAAAAGTTGCCTCTTGGCTAATGTTGGCCCATTATACAGTTATTGTTGATCAAAATGCTCTGTTACATAATACAATAGATAAATAAATAAATAAATAAATAGAGACACATTTGGCAAATACCTCTAAGTGGAGAATGACACTCTTGATTAACAATTATTTTCCTTTTAGGTGAAAGGTCGTGTAGGGTCACAGTTCAGCGCTTATGAAACATGACAATAGTGGCAGTTACATCAGCAGCTTTAGACAGGAGCAGACAGCTGGATGAAGCCCACCAGCTGGAGACGACTGCACATTGACCAACCAAGTTAAAAAATAGTAGGGAATGTAAAGAAATACTTTGTAAATAAAGATGAAAGGTGGAGAATGCATTTTAAATTGAGAGCCTTTTGTCAATAATAGAACTGAACAACAAAACAAGGCAAGTGGGGGATGCCTTGTGTTTTAAAGGTGGGATATGTGCAGTCCCTCAGTTGTTGGGGCAGTGAGTTCCTGAGGGTGGAGTCAGTGACAGAGAAGGCCCTTTGCCATTAAAAGAACTTCCAGAAACAGGCTTTATAATTCTCATTAACCTGTTCTCGAAGGATATTACCATAGTGCTTCTTGATCTCTTTTATCTCCACATATGAACAGGTCTTCTGCATTTAACCCATCCTTCAATGCGCCGAAGTCTTCAGCTTTGCCCCTCAGCTGTGTCTGCTAACAATGTTTCTTCAACTCTAAAACCGAATGAAAAAAAAAAGTATTAACAATCTTGCATGTGGTTACATAAATATTGAAGTAAACACTTTCACCCAGCCTTATAAATGCTCCACTTTGATACAAACAGTACTTTAAAGACCCCTGTCTCGACCCCTCTCATGTGTACTCAGCACATTGTAAGCCTGTTTATTTGCAGTAATCACCGTGCGCTCCTGTTTGTACATATACATTAGGATTGATTTATGGCTGCTGCTCCAATGGGACATGGATAACAAATGGTTTGCGGGTAAACTAAGGCAAATTAGAGTAACGTAAACAGGCCCTGTACGGCACCGCATCAATGTGTGGCGAAGTTGACGCTGTTGGTACGAATACTTCTTTGGCAACTCCAGATCAGATTTGTTTGTTTTTTGATGTTGAAAAGTGTAAGATTTGTTACTTCTAATTGTGGTGCTAGTCCAGGCTTGGTTTTGGTGCGTGTTTAGTCCTGTTTTATGAATTTATGAACACAGAGTTTAGTCTTAACCTCATTAAGGCTCAATTGTACTCTAGGTTTAGACTTATTCCTTGTTTATTCCTGAATAAGCTTGAGTCGCATGGAGCCTCAATTGTTGGTGTGTTTGCTCCTAGCCAAGCACTAATACATCTTTTAGCTTCAGTGGTTTGGATCCTGGTTCAGTCTTTATTACAGCCTGTTTTCCCTCTTGTGTTGACCTAAGTCCTGGTTTGAACTTGTTGAGTTCACTGCTAAACAAATGCTTCCTCACTAAACTCTGCTGCAGACATATTGATTGAGAGCTAATTGTGCGGCACATGATCTCAACCTTACCCGCGGCTTGTGTTTCTAATCAATGCTACTACTATTTTTCAAATCTACTGTGCCCCTTAGACTTTGTGTATTTGAAGTAGCCTTGACAGTTTTTTTTGCTGCCTGTTGACGGTTGATTTACTGGTCATTTGCAATCATTCGCTTGAGGCCTGTGTCGCGTTTGATCGCTGGTGAGCATGAACGGGTCTGACCTTTAGCCTCTGCCATGGTAGGAAGGGTGACAGGGACCGATGGGTGGGAAAAACTACGCCAACAAGGGATTATAGGTCAAATAACTTGGTTATATATGTCTATACATACTCTAGCGTGAGGTTTAACTTATAAGCCAAAGCGATGATGTGAGGCAAACTAACTGAGAAATGTAAAATTTACAGGCACAACCAGCCGCATGTACAATGACCAGAGACGTGTGTGAACTTTTTCATTGATTCTTGTTTTATTTGCTTCCAGCCTATTTAAATGAATACTATAAAGGGAGATCACGGAACCCCTTGTAGAAGGTGTATAGCCTAAAAATTGAATATGAAACTACTCAACTAATCCTGACATGAGTTATTAGATCTTAGGAACAACAGCAAAAAATGATCAAATGAAGAAAGTGACATAAATACAACAAAAGCTCTGTAAGAATACTTAGCAATGTCACAATGCACAGAATCAATAGTATTTCATCTCCAGTGGTCCTTGGTGCGTGGGCATGAAAAGGTTAGTGACACTTTTGGGGGAGAGCGCGCCCTTCGACAGTTATCCGTCAGCTTTGATGCACCCTGACCGTGTGATGGGACAGGGGTGCAGCGGGCGCCTCCTTGACACATGTGGGACAGCATCACAGCAAATCGGCTTAATGAATCGTACGGAGAGGAGAGCTGCGGGGTGCTCCTCTCTCTATATCCCCACGCAGGCTCTTCTCGGCCCTCGCACTAAGACAAGGGGAGGGGCGCAGGCAGGGATGTCCGCTAGCCCCATAGAAATTTGTTAAAAGGATTCTTAACAATACATCATAGACCTGGGGAAGACAAAGCCACTGCCACTAATGTGTCATAGGCAATTTTTAATGCCCCATTCTGTCTTTTTGTGAGTGGGGAATGTAACCGTTAGTTGATAGTGTATTGAGTGTTTCCAGTACAGAACATCACTTCATCTCAGCTTCCCTCCATTCAGCTGTTAGATAATGCATTATATAAGGGTTATGCAGAGAATGGCTGAGGGTGAATGATGGGTAAGTGTCTTTGTCAGGACTGTAGCTCAGGGTGTAGCCTTCCTTTGGGCCATACATCGTTACAGACATTACAAATAATAATTTTACTCAATGTTAATATTCACTTTTTCTACGAATGGTAACATTTTATTTCATTTGCATAAAGTAGAAGAACTGATCTATAGTAATATTTTAGTAATAAACCGTTTTCTCTTAATAAAATTTGACAAACACATTTTCAAATCACAATTTAAAATAGTTTCAAAACATTTGTTTTTACTGATTCATTCTAATTTCATAGAGGGATCATGTAATGTTGTAATCCTTTGCAGCGTTTGTATTTCTTGGATATTAATGAATTTTAGATTTAACTTAAGAATCTTAAATACGTTCAGTTAAAGGGGCTGCTCCTGATTTTTACTGTTGTGAAACAGAAAAAACTGAACTAGTCCATGTTTACGTTTCTTTGAATGTAATAAAGTAAAATTTGTTTTGTCCCAGCACAGATATATTGTAAACGCATCTATTCGGGTGAAAATGAGACCACAAAGTTTTCTCTGCATCTATTTATAGAGCGTTTTATCCTACGAGAGAAGTAGGAAGTGCTAGTGTTTTTTATCTTTACCCGGGATGGTCCGTGATCCTCTGGGCTCAGAAACTCATGAAAAGTGCTTATAAACTCATAGTGGTGAATATTTAGGATGCTGGGACTGCATAAGGTAAGTGAGCGATACATGTAACTGCTGTAAAGACTTCAACTACTGTTTTTCCACATTTCAAAACAGTAAAAAACAGGTTCAATGCCTTAAATTAAAACAAAAATATTATTAATCTTCAATATTTAGATTTTTTTTGTTACAAAGTGCTTATTTACAATATTTTTTATTTCTGTGGGTGAAATACAAATTGTGCTCATTTACCAGAAAAAGGTTGGTTCCCAAGGGTTAAACGTTGATTCCAACATTTCAGAGTTGAAAGTATCAAAGCATGTTAGATAATTTAGCTTCAGCATCTTTATAGAGTTTCTACAGTCCATAAGCCAATGTAGTGAGAACTTCAATACATAGAAAATCCATGTCTCCACTATGCCTCCTCTGTTTTCTCATGCCTGACAAGTAGCTGATCATTCAATTACCAACGCCGATGAAACTGGCAAATTAGTGCTTACCGTCTCGCCTGGATCCGGTTCTTTCACAGCCGTAATTCACCGGAGTAAGAGGATGAAATACATTAGCATATTTAATTGGAGGCTTATGCCCATCTTTGGTCCCTGTGACAGCTGTTGAGTGCGCGGGGGCATTGTGGCGTGTATGAGTCAGCTAATCTAATCAGGAAAAACATTGGAAAAGCGTGGATGGACTTTTGGAGATGCGTCTGTAGGCTTACTGGGATTATGAGCATGGGTTAATTACAGGAGAATTACAGAAAGGAGGAGGGAAACGTTATATCATAAATGGACACATACAAAGATTTGGGATTTGAATATATTACATTTAAATTAATGTGAATTTCTTGCTCTGAATGTTAAAATTTGAGGGCTATTACTGGTTTAATTCTAGATTTGTAGTAGTTTAGAAATGGTTTGTCCTGGTTTTAGTTCTAGATTTATTTTACTTTATGTCTGGTTTGATTCTGAGACAGTCCTGGTTCAGACCCTGTTGGTTCTAGTCTCTTCACTGGCTTCCCATTGAGTTTAGAATAAAATTTAAAATCGTCCTATGGACCTTTAAAGCCATAAATGATGTGGCCCCATCCTACCTCAAAGATGCAATAGTAGTGTACCATCCAAACAGAGCACTTCGCGCTCACATTACTGGACTATTGTTGGTCCCTAGCGTCTCTAAAAGCACAGTAGGAGGCAGAGCATTTAGCTACCAAGCTCCTGTGTTATGGAACCAGCTCCATGTTTATGTTAAAGAAGCCGACACAGTCTCCACATTTAAGACCAGGCTCAAAAAGTTCCTCTTTGAAATAGCTTATGGTCAGGTCAGTTAGGAACAGAAATACAAACCTATAGCAACTATACTGGGGAAGTATGGCAGGTTGAACACTGTTCTCTGTTTTTTCCTACTTTCCCTATCAATAATATTATATATTTTGGGTGCTACAGAATAAAATTTATTTGATTTGATGTTGTGCACCTGCGGCCCAGAGGCTACGGCCCTCTGAAAAATTTTGCCCTCAGGAAAATTAAGTTGAATAGCCCAGCCCTAGAGTGTACTGTAAAAGCAGCAATTTGTGAAAATAAAAATCAGATGGCTGTTGCTTGTTATGTTGCCTTTTGGTTGAGAGCATTTTGGCTGTGCAGTCGATCCTCATGCTTAATTTTTGGGTCTGAAAAAGCTGCTTCACATACATGGAAAATTCACACATGTCAATATGTGCAAAATAGTTTGTGGAAACTGGAGCTGCTTCCTCCAGTCGGGTACCTCAGCTGCACACTGTCATTCCTGTTCTTGTTTCTGTCTAGCTATAAATTCTGAACACAAATTTGCACTGCTGTTGTGTTCTTGAGATCTTCAATTGTTTTTTATACAAAATGCACAAAAAATACAGCTTTCCATCTTCGTTTATGGTAAAGAGCCTGCGGATAAAAGTCAGTAAATTCCTCTGTAGCCCAAGCGTGGCATTGATTGGTTTAATTGTTGAAGCGGAGCAGTGGACATCATGTATTGAATTTCAGCTCTTTGTGGTGCCAGACTTCACATCCAATCCTGTGGCTCATTGGTCTTCATCAAACGTCTCCTCTCTCTGAGCTCCTCATATCTATGGGCTTGTACATCAAACTTGTCTGTTTCTGCATCGTCAAGCATTTTTACACACATCGACCAGTGAGTTCTTGTCAATTGGAGGAATATTGATCATTTCAGCGCTCTACTTCCCAAACCTCTCCCATTCTAAAAACAGGACGCTGAAGCTGAAGATAAATCATCAGCAATGGACCACAAACAATTCTGGAAATCCACACGCATCCTTCAGCGTCACAATTGGACAAAAAGTCAACCGTTTTTATTATGGCTTAATGGGAAGGGTAAACCATGAAACCATAAAAAAATTATGTGATAGCGTGTAGTCACATTTTTCATATTTGTCACTTTTTTTATACTTTTACAATGTCATTTTTATAGGGAAGCACTGGGGAAGCCTTTTTACCACAGCATGTAATCAGGGAATGTAATATTTTTTGTGCTCTTTCTACATTTTGAGGTCATGAACTATAACCCTATATTCTTTTAATGTCTTTAATTTCTTTTAATCCTTAAAGCTGACATATCTGATTTTCAAAATATGTTGCACATCCACATGCATGAATATTCATGAAACTAAACAGGGGTGGACCGTCATCACCTAGTCAACACGCTGATACCCCAAAATGTACTTTACTGCTTTTGTAATTTTATCTATGGAGGGAGAAAAGACAAATGTATCTATTTTTGCATAAATAAGTATAAAATTGTTGGAGGTTGGTTTGAGGTTGACTTTCTTCCCACAGAGAAACCTGACCTGTGCATTTGACCCACCTTGTCACTGGTTCAATGAGCAACAGACTCTGCTCACTGTTTTTTCCAATTTGGGCATGTATAAAAATTGACAAATACAAAGCGTTCTCACGCTTCCATGCTCTGGCCCTGAAGAGAAAACTTGTCGTCCAGTTAATCTTTCCAACTCCACTTTTCCTCCGAAAGTTGCCCAACAAGGAAACTGGTTATTTTACAGACAGAGATAAGAAGGCTGTTGCATTGTGGGACATGGGGGAAGGGGGGTATATGGCTGTGCGTTTCAGGTACAGGAAGCTGAGGCTGAGTCGGTTAGAACAGTTGTGGAGATAAGACAGCGCCCACTCACCATCTAAGAGATTTATGAGAGGAAACACATATCTACCCCTCATCTGTGCAACACGCTGTTCAATAAAGGCGACACTTAGGTCAACTATCCTTAGGTCAACAACTTATGAGGTCTACAAAGCTATATAATCATTTTACAGTTACGATTTCTGAAGTCTATTATTTGGTTTAAGTGTTCTTGATTTAACATTACGTTATCACTTTTATGCTCATTAGAACTCATTAAACATTTATAAAGGTGAGTCACTTGAAGTGAAAAAGAATGGAAAATATAAATCTAGATATTTTAAACGTTTTAGGTTGTTTACGTACATAAATGTGCTGGGCAAAATGTATTATTCATCATGTAATGTAATAAAAACAAGGCATGTTATGTGTTTGATAGTGTTTAATTACAGTCAGTCAAATTTATTGCAAATACATGTACTAGAACTACTACTGCTGCTGCTGCTGCTATTGCTACTACTACTACTACTGTTCATTTTCCACAAACATCCGTGCTGCTATCAGTAAAATTATTAGTTCTTATACTACAGAGAAGTGCAGTAAATATTTTTTCGCTTTGGCACATTTTCTGAAACTTTTCATAAAGCTTGCATATTTTTTCCATACCTTGTAAAACTAATCACCCCACTCACAAAACAGTTTAGAATGTTTGAAGAATCTAACGTTGTGAACAAAACTTAAAACACCCTTGATAAAAAGGACACTTATTAAAATATAAACACAATCATCAGATTTATAAATGTATCCATCTATCATCCAGACACACAGATGCAAACACACTTTTAGCCGTGAGCTGATCCAGGCTCTGGATCTAAACCTGGTTCATGCTTGGTTGTCACTACCAAAGTCTTGTGCTATCTACTCCTTCTATAGTCTTACAACAAATCTTGAACTGTGAGTTCTGTTGTGTCCTCTGTGTCTTTGGCCTGGATTTATTATTTGGCCTCAATGAGCCTGGATCAGAGTACACAGTTTTTAGGACAGACAAATAGAGTGTTACAACTGCAGTCTGTCTTTGAGGGGTTGATCGTTGTGCTTAGGTTCTGCAAAAAGTGTTTCGTAGATTTGATGTGAGAGTTAAGGCTTCAAAACATAACGTAGTGCTAAAATTAGCTGAGTGTTCTCTCCCCAAGTTTTGGAATTAGCACCAAAGTGATTGAAAAAAAAAGTAAACTTTCAATCATTTAGAGATTTTAAATTTGTGATGTAAATATATTATATATAATATTACCTATAGAGCGGGTATATTCCTTTGTACGTTTGTGTATAGTCAATTAGCTGACCCATACATTTACATTCAAATCAGCTTCTCCAAAAGTCTTTATTGAACTGTCTGCAGTCCCGTCTAAGAGCGAGAATTTGATTAATTTGCAGGATACTTGGCACGTGTTAAATAAGACCAATCATCAGATATAGCAGCTCAAGTGAGTAAGCAAAGGTCTCAAATGCCATTGATGCTCCTAGGGGCCCTCATCCATCACTGATAATGTCCCCCATTCCTCTCTCCCTCCCCTCTTCTGCTCCCTTACTGGAAAACTACACACCCCAAAGCCGCTCCATATGGCCGTAGCTTGAGGTAGCGCGTGCCCTTTGTCTCTTCTTAAATGGGCCTGGCTTGGCACGGGTCAGTGATGCGAAGCGGACAGTCATATAAACTCTTCAATCACTCAAACCGATCCTCAGCTTGGCTCTTAAGTAGTTTCTAATTGGCTAAGTTGGCAGTTTCATTTGTTGTTGTGAGTGGGCAGCTTATGTAACACTTAAATCTTGAGCTACAACTGGCAATGTGACCCCAATATTTTGTTCTACAGTCCCATTGATGGAAATATAAGTACACCATATAATAGTTTAATTATCTAGACATATCATGTTAAACTGATAATTAAAAGCTTTTACAGTGCTAAAAGTCTTTAGTGAGTTATGTATTTTTGAGTAATCTTTATTGTTCTTCATTGCTCCTGTTTTCACCGATCCCCCACACATGCTCACAGCTACTTTGTTACAATTTTTTTACTTAAAGGAGACCGATAATGCATAATCGGCTTTTATAACTGTATCGTGTTTCCCCTTGTAATTAGACACTCATCATGGCTGCACAGGAGCAGGCTCTGAGCACCAGAGGCCCAGATCTACCACACCAGACAAGACCCACGGTGTAGGCTGTGCAGAGAAGCTCCTGAGATAGTCAAGCACAGAACTGCAGGGTGTAAGATGCTCCAGGGAAAGCATACATGGAACGCCATAACCAAGTGGCTGGCACAGTGTACAGAAACATCTGTGTGGAGTATGGACTGGAAACCCCAAGGTCAAAATGGGAAACACCCCCAAAGGTGGTAGAGAATGACCGAGTGAAGATCCTGTGGGACGTCCAGATACAGACTGACAGAATGGTAATGGCAAACCAACCAGACATTGTTGTGGTGGGTAAAGAGAGAAGGAAGGCTGTTGTGGTTGATGTGGCAAAACCAAGTGATGGCAACATCAGGAGAAAGGAACACGAGAAACTAGAGAAATACCAAGGGCTCAGAGAAGAACTGGAGAAGACCTGGAAGGTGAAGGCCAAAGTGGTGCCCGTGGTGATCGGAGCACTTGGGGCAGTGACCCCCAAACTGGAGGAGTGGCTACAGCAGATCCCTGAAGGAACATCAGACATCTCAGTCCAGAAAAGTGCAGTGCTAGGAACAGCTAAGATACAGCGCAGAACCCTCAAGCTCCCTGGCCTCTGGTAGAGGACCCGAGCTCAGAGATGGATGAGACCACCCGCGGAGGGTGAGAAGGGAATTTTTTATATTTTTTTATTTTTTCATCTCTCTCTCGTTCCCTTAGTCTTCTCTTTCTCTCCCCTCTCATCTTATCCCTCTCGTCTTTCTTCTTTCCTTCTCTTTCTCATCTGCCTCTCCTCTCTTGGTTTGCCGTCTTATCTCTCTCCTCCTCAGCCTTTCTTCTCCCTCTTCTTTTTCTTTCCTGGTCCTCCCTCTCTCTCTCTCTCTTCTGCCTCTCCCTATTTCCCCCTCTCACTGTGTTCTCCCTCCTCTTCTGTCTCTTCCCTCTTTCTTCCTCTGTCCATCAGAGCGTTCACACCGGGATGCTGCTCGGTGTGGGCGGGGGTTAACGACGAGCTAACAGCTGATGTGATTAGCGCTCACGTGCAGGCGTCAGCAGCTCTGCTCTGGGGGGCTGTTCGTGCTTGCACCGGCCCCTCAGAGCAGCAGCAGCAGACTGGGGCAGACGGGGGCAGGATGTGTCCTTGAACCACCGCTGGTAACTGGGTCAATGCACAGGAGCGGGGGGTGTTGTGTGTACAGACAGGTAAAGCTAATGAACAAAGGAAAGCTGTAATATAGATTAATAAAGTATTTTCAGGTTTAAGCTCTTAGTGTTTTCCTTGAGGTCAAACCTGAATCCTACATCACTGTTGAGGAAAAAGGGGACAAAGCAGTGAGTGCGTATGGGGGTTGTTGAAAATAGGGATAGTCGCAGAAATTACTTGATCTTGAATGCAAATACTCAAATATGCATACATCACTCTTAGTGACAATTCTGAGGGGGTAAATAAGAAGAAAAAAACAATTATAACATGGTTAAATGCGCTTGAGAGTCAATTTTGTATAATATTTGCCACTTCTACAAAAAAACTTGCCTAACTTGGGTCAGTTAACCATCCTGCTAATTTGTAGCAAGTGTGTTTTAAATGTAGGCGACTTCTCCTCATGACATGTCCTTGAAATGTCCTCGTAACATTCAGAACAAAACATGTAAGTTCTTTTCCAGATTTACAAAGTTTAGTGTTTTGCGGGTTTATGCAGAAATCTGCTCAGTTTGTCAGGCGTCTGTTATTTCCCCCCTTATTGCTCATAAGCCGACCTGTTTGATTTGATACGAATGGACCATATGTTTCTCTGATTTTTACTTTGCCTTTCAATCACATGATTACAAATCAGGGAGACAGGATATGATTCCAGATCAAAATGTCTAAAGTAATGTGATTTATTTTTGCTTTTTATTATTATTATTTGTTTTAATCATTATATCACATGAAGAAGAGAGGCTGAGGAGGTTGAGGGTTCTGCTGTTGCGGTTGGGGTACAAGGTTAATTCATTCATTCATTTTCTATCACTTGTTCCCGTTAGGCGTCACGGGTGACTGGAGCCTATCCCAGTGTCTTTGGGCCTTAGGCGGGGTACACCCTGGACAGTGGCCAACACAAGGCCATTGTCCTGGTCCAGCATTCGAACCCACAATCTCCTTATTGGGAGGGAAGAGCTTTAACCGCTCTGCCAACATGCACCCCATGCTATAAGGTCGCTGGGGGGGAAAAAAAACAAACAAAGAGTTCTGAACAACATGAGAGGTGACTGGTTGAACAATGTGGGTTAAAAGCAGCCATTGTTCTTGATGAGGTGCAACCAGACTTCAAAATACACCCGTTTTTGGAAATCGTCCAGTAATGTAACATTAGTCTTTAGCTTCAAATTCATGTCCCGGTTACAGCCTACCTTTTCAAGAGACAGCATTTAGTTCAACCAAGAAAAGACACCTGGGGTTATTTTTCCTTAACTCTGACCCAGGGAAGGCCACAGTTTCCCTTTAGGGGAGCTGGAGGAAGCGCCTTGGGAGAGGGAAGTCTGAACTGCTTTTACAGCAATGTTCAAATCAAATTTAGTTTTCTGTTTGGATAGAAGATCATCTTTGGCGTTTAGATTTGTGCTGAAGTTAGTTTATACATTCAACACTTACAGGAAAATGGGGAGGGTCTATTTCTTTAACATACAGTCAGTTAAGGTCATTTGACTATAACAAAGTCAATGTTTCACTATTAAATGAAAGGAAACTATCAAGGGTGAATTCCTGTTAACAAACTGGGCATATCAACGGACGTGCTAACTGACATGCTAAAATATCAATCATTGCTCAAGTCACTACTTCAAATCCTGTTCCACAATTTTTTTTTTTAAATAACGAGTGTCACCATTTCCTCATAGCTGTGAAACCATTTATTCATTTATTACAGCTTACAAAATTTTCCCCCAACCGTCGATTCCAAATAGGTTTGAGCAGATGTGCCCTGATCTGTTATCTCCATGGAGACTATATTCAACTCCATCAAGGCCATCCTACTGTAAGATACTGTATTCTCACCTTTACCCTTAACAAGTATCAAGCCACTTTCAGTTGAGTTCACTTTTAACCATGTAATAAGTGTTTTTTTCTTCTCACTTCGTGCATGATTCATGCATGTTTGAGTAATATTTATACTTTTGCACGCCATTATTCCAACAGTCCCCATTTTCATCAACTATACACCCATTGCTCTTTCATACTCATTCATTCTCCTTTTTCTCTTAAACTTTGATACAGGTAGGATTCATCAGCAGTGTCACTTAGCCCTTTTAGCACAAATGAAACAAACTTTGCTGGTGACGTACTGTAAAGGGGCGGAAATCACCTGCTGTACCCTGAAGTCGGTGGAAGTCAGTCGTGTATATGACAATACATTTCTTTGCATCTTTAAAAAACATAACATGTCTTCTTGAAAAAGTCACAGCAAATGCTTGGCTGACAGAGACAAACACTGACAAAATAACACAAGATATTTTCTACTATCTTGGTTGAATCATTGATTAATCCCTCTTGTACAAAAAGCTAAAAAAGAAAAAACACAGACAAGATATCTGTTTTTGCAGATGCATTATATTGCAGATGTTTTCTTCAGTACATCCAGAAAACCTCCTCACTTAGACAAAGTGTACACATTGTTTTTCTCTTGTTGGCTGCACTCAGTCATCGCAATACACTGTAAAACAATCTCCTTTTCTTTCATTCTAACACCATGCGTTGGCCGTGTTTATTTACATCCACTCACCATTTATCACCCTCCGTCTATGGCATGTGTCTGTTTTTCCATGACTCATATTATCTGTCATCTAAACACCATTCAGTTCAAGTAAATCTCCACAGATGGCCAAGCTATCGTGTTATTCAATTAGCAGGTGAAGGCGAAGGGGAGAAAGGGTGACACTCAATCCTGGACAAAACCGAAATCCCCAAACCACCACCACACCCCATCCACTCAACGGCCCCCGCACACTCCCTCCTTCAAAAGACACCTGTCGCGAAACTAGACACCCCTTTCGCCTGCCCCATCCTTATTTAAGACTTGGGTACTTCAAAGCCCGGGGCAGGTACAATGGGGGAGTGAGGCCATCAAAAGAACAGCACAAGTTATGGCGCGAGAAGAATGGGCCGCTAAATCATAATAGGCTCAAAGGACGGACGCAGTTCACCTGTTGGCGGTAACTCGATCGGAGGGGCCATCCTCGGGGCGGTGTGCAAGACAGCTCCCACCTACACAACGCGCCCAAAAGTGACCCAAAGATTAAGATCATTGTGTGGGACTGCTGAATGGAGAACCTTTGATTTCAGCAGAGAAAGGACAGGACTTGAGTATTTGTGTAAAAGTTAAAGTTGCTCTTAAAAGTATGGAGTTTTGGTCTTTGGTGTAGAACTCGAAAATGAGATACTAATCAATACTGAAACAAGTACTGAAGGCTGCATTAGTAAAAAAAATGTTTTAACAATAAGACTGTGCTATTATTTTGGGCTGAAAATGACTAAAAAGAGCAGTTTTTATTTATCATTTTGGCATCGAAATTGGTATCAAGTATTGAACTTATTGCTTAAACTGAGTTAGAAATATATGTAAATATATCCATTTATAGATAAGTTTAATGCCATACTGTGGACTATTTAAGAAAAAGAAAATCCACGGAGACAAGCACTACAAAAATTGCGCAGTGGATATTTAAGTCTAGAAGTCTATAATTTAAACAGAACAATAGAAGTTGTGTTTTGATAGAAAAGTTGCCGATTCGATATCACCTTCTATCACTCTGTACTGGTTGTTGTGTCCTTGGGCAAGACACTTCAGTCACCTTGTCCATTTTATTTATTTCTTTTTTTTTTTAAGGAAAAGGGGGAACAATGCATATTAATGAACATTTACACAAATGTCAATATGCCAGATTATAGCCCAAGGCTAATTTCCATCTGCAGACCCCCTGGCAGGTTAACAGAAAGATAAGAACATACAGTACACTTCAGTTAATCAGAGACAGGAAAACAAGGTTTTGTCATGTTAGTACATGACTACAACTACAAACATTCAACACTAGTAACACATTTATGAACACTAGTATTTGTGATTGTCGGAGAGGCTGGACAGATTGGGGCCACACCCCCTGTCCCCCATAACAGGTGAGGCTACAATTCAGCATAGGCTTCATCAGTTCTTTATAATAGATTCATGGAGTTTCTCAGTGTTATGTTCAGTCACACCAACTTTCAGAAAGGTAGTTGCATAACAGAAAACTTTACTAAATTAACTTTTTGGCTATTTTTATTTAATTCCAATGGGTAACTCTAAATATGTTTTTTTTTTTCATTCATTTTTTGCATTGCTGTGGAACTGGTCAGACCACTTTTGTCCCAGTCAAAGACCCTAACAAGTGCGAACTCGGTGCTGAGACACATTCAGGGGATAGTGCAGTAATTTAGCAACAGGAATAAAATCGTGTAGCTATTGCTATTAAAACTGGCTATCATGTATAATCACACTTTTTGCAAACATAGATAAGCAAAAACTCATCTACGTTGATAATTACAAATATATTAGGAGCAGAAGTTATTTTCTGTACGCATCCAAACAATATTTTACTTGCTGTCACGTATGCAGTTGAAGGCCTCCTAGTCTGCTCCTAGTGTGATTGCACTGTTACATGCAGTGGGAAGATTTGAGAACCAAATCAAGACCCCTCAATCGAGCTCCTAAGGTTCATGGGCATTTTGAGTAGGTCAGTTCAATGTAGTATGTGCTACACTCTCTACGGGCTCCGCTAATGGCTATCACCTGAGGCATAGCAGGATGCCCGTAGAGGGCTATGCACATAGAACTTAGGTTACATAGGTAACTGTCATGTATCTGGTTTTCCTGGCGGACATGTATGTGTAGTAATTGTGGGACAAAAAAAATGCTCAAATGTTTTTATGTCTCATCGAAAGATATCTAGATTTGTGGGTTGCTTCATTTAGTTTCCCCCACCCCCGTTTACCTGTGACCTGCGATCTGCTCTCTCTGCCCCCCACCCTCAGAGTCAGCGGGGTATGGGATCTGAATGCTCCCTATTGTTGACCAGACGAGGGCTTTTGTCCACTGGTCCTGCATGTGCTGACTAAGAGACATGACGTGAGTCCAAACCCGAGCAGGGCTAACTAAGTCAGGGGTGGATACAGGCCAGACACCCTGTCCTCTGTGGAGAGAGCTGGAGGAATTTACTGATTCAATGACTTTTGAAATGGTGTTCATACTGTTTATACAGATAGATAGATAGATAGATAGATAGATAGATAGATAGATAGATAGATAGATAGATAGATAGATAGATAGATAGATAGATAGATAGATAGATAGATAGATAGATAGATAGATAGATAGATAGATAGATAGATAGATAGATAGATAGATAGATAGATAGATAGATAGATAGATAGATAGATAGATAGATAGATAGATAGACCAGGTCTAACAGAACTACTTTAGGCCTAAAGTTGACCTAACTCACATCTAAAACAACCTTGATACACTGTATAACAATTATGGTGAAAGGTTTGTTTCCAAAGAAATGTTATTACTTTGCGGGAATGTAATCCACAGTTTGGGTTTAAACCATCTAACTCCATGTCAGACAAGCAGATGACGCAAGCAGGCCAAGTTACAGGTCAGATTTCCCCGCTCACAGTAAGGTTTGTTTTGGAAGAGCAAACCAATACCATCTCCAGAGTGACAAGCGCCAGAAAAGTTACATTTTGCATCTCAAACAAGAAATAACCCTCCCAAAAGTGTGGGGAAAATATGAATAATAATTGTGACTTTTTATTCCAATATATTCCTATATAATCAAAAGAAGTTTGCATACTTTCCATTGGAGTTTTTACAATTAAAGTTGTACACCACATGACAAAAGGTTAAGTGTATTATGTGAATGCTATACTAGTTTACTTGAGAGTTAATTTTATTTATTGGACTGGGATAGGTTGAGCAAACAAGAATGATTATTTTCAGTTAAGTATGATCTAAGTTTGAAGTCATAGAAGTGAGAATATATCATAACATTTGCAGAAATAAAAGTGTTTCTACTCAAATGCTTGTACATTACTTTCAAGAAAACATGTGGTCCAGTTATATTACACATTTTAGATGACTTAAATATAAAGAGGATGCATTAATTGATGTTTCCCAACTGTTTACAATCACTTCACGTTAAATGAAATCTGGCTGTTAACAATGAATCTAATGTGTAGTCTCTATGCAGACTCCACTCACAGCAAGAATGCATGTTTGTCAAGATATTTTTGACCAATAAATATTACCACAAAGATGTAAATCATAGAGTTTAGTTGTCATACTGTGGAAGACTTCAGGCAAAGACATAACATCTCTACAGAAAACTCTCCACCAGAAAATTTACTTGGGTAATTTTTTCATAAATTGTACTTCTGAAGTTTTTCTTCTACTTGAGTAATATTTAGAAACAGTACTCTTACTTCAGTATAAGTTTTGTTTCTTTTCCCACAGTTAGTCTACATTAAAGGGCCTGCACCTGATTTTGAAACATGAGACAGAAACATGTTTGAACTGTTAGTCCCGCCCACATAATCCTTCCTTTCACTCAGTATTGAATCATGACTCAGAATTGACTGTCTGGAATGGTCTTATGCAGTTGTTTCCATATAGTTCCTCTAACTCTCCAAGCAATTAGTTTTCAGCACTATTGAACCTGCACCATGACAGAGAATCACACGTCTGGAATAGTGTCAAGCAGTTAGTTTCCCATGATTCATAGTGTGCAATATGCCTGATTGGTTGAAATGAGGTGACCCTGGTAAACACTTCTGCACGAGTTCTTTCCAAACAAAGTGCGTTTAAATATGCACAGATTATACATTACAAACCCAATGTCTTTCCAATAAGTTGCTTCTACCAAATAATGTATAGTGTAAAGAGAATGTATCTTAACTGGAGGAACTAAAAATCAGGTACAGGCCCTTTAACAGGCCCTTTAATTTGATCAGACATTAGTGCTTCTTACACCTTACCTTCTGATATTATTTAGTTTAGCTATTTTTGTGTCTATTCTTTGGAAATTCCAGAGTCTGTACATTATTTAATATTTGTCCGATTACTTTGACTTCCATAATTAGATAGTAAATATGTTTTATAGCCAAACTCAATACTCAAATAGAAGTTTCTCCAAATACCTTTTTTCCTCTTACTTGAGTAATAATTTGGGTCATTACTTTTTACTTTTACTATTATTTTAAAGTAACATTACTCTTACTTGAGTACAATTCCACCGCTGTTTAAAAAGAATGAAGATCCCCATATACATTGATTAGATAGATTGATTGATTTTTGTTTGCGCTCCCTCTGCTGTCAGCTGTTGAAATTAAAAACAGAGGAATTTCTGAGCACTCTTAATAAAGGCTTATTAAATGCATAACTAAAGGAATATGATAATAATGTTTTTGTTAAGAGGATTAAACAGATTAAGACAAACGACATTTCAGCATATGGTACATTATTTCAATACCAGGAAGTGCGCACATAGCATATTTTGCACCAACAATTAATCTTCGGCACATCCTCGTTTTAATAGACTTCCATTAAGACGCTTTTAAAACTGAGCGCTTTAGCCTATAGCATCGTAACTCATACCTCTCTCCCGTACAGCCATCCCTTTAAAACTAACCCCTTTAAAATCCAATCCACTAATGTGTCCCCATCACATGCCTGTCTACGGCCATATATCTTTAATTGTACATCAGTAGATTTTAACAAGTCTGGGGGAAATTGTCGGACCCCCGCTCAACTTTCTTTGATTGGGCTAATTGTGTTTTCTAGACCAATGGAGTAAACTTAAGTGGGGTGCTGGGGGGAGGGGGTACCCAGGGGGCTTGCAAAGTCCTGTCTTAGACTATAGTCGGCTTTTCAAACAGAGGACATAAAATAAAATAGGCACGCTCATTCACTTTCGCAAGTTCCTATTGATAAAGAACAGCCAGGTACTAAAGAGTATGCAAGCCTGGGGAGGACCTATAGTGAGAGAGGCACTCGAAAGATGTTGGTATGTGAGGATTAGCTTAGTTGAGAATTCAAGAAGTTGTTTTTTTAAACATAAAATAAATAATATGTTTTATTTTAAAAAAGGATTTAGAATATTACATGTAATATCATTATCAACACAATTGTATTTTTAAATGCATAAAAACATGATATTTCAAAAGATTAGGATATGTTTGTGGTCTTGATTTGAAATTAATTGTTACAAGTCTAAATCTAAAAATGTACAGATTGAGTTACAAATTATGCAATTATGTTGCAATGCAATAAACAACAAAGTAAACTAAAAGATTAGCACATAACAAACATAAGCTGCTTATCCTGTGACATTCTTGGATAAATGGGCTCTTCTCCAAATGTAAAAAATAGACATTTTCAACCAACTATTGTAAACCTAGACATAAACAAGGGCTCTGTAGTACATTACATTAAGTAATGGTAGTGCTGGATACAATACTGCATATACGACCCCCTTAGTGGGGGATCCATGCTGTGAGGTGATAGAACCACCCACTGTTCTATTCCACTGGGCTATTCACAAATGGGGTAACAAGTAACTATGGAGGAAGTAGAGTGCCAAAATGAATTAATTAAAAGGCTGTGGTGATGATCGAGCACAGAGCACCCCAAGGAGGAGCGTCAGGAACCTGTGCCCTGTGGAGAACCATGGGCCTGGAGTGCACCGGGAACAGGTGATTAAGACAGAACTGGATCAGGCCGTTCCTCCAGACCGGGAGACTGTCCCTGTTTCACCCTCATGAACTAAGCATCACCAAGAAGGACCGCTCGCCCTGTAACTGGAACTGAAATGACATTTGAACAGCAGAGTTCACGGTGAATATTGTGGAGTGCTTCAAGCTTTTTTGAATGAGTCGTGCACTCAGACACCCATACGCAATGGGACATGATCATCTCCAGAGTAACTTTATTCAACTTCATGAAATTACACACTACTTCCTCCATAAGTAACACATAACTTTAACAATGGGAAAAGAACAATGCACGGATCTATAGTGTAATGCACGCCTTTGTGTGCTGAAAAAAGCAAGAAAGGCAATACGTAAAACATTACAAAGTTCATTTTAATTTCACTCAATTAGGAGCAGATTTAAACAGACAAATAGACTAATTGAAACTTTAGCGGATAGACCCAGGGAGGTCTGTCATGTACATGGCTAGTAAAATAAGATAAAGATACAGATGTGTGCTCTCTGCATCTAAATTATAGATAGTTTTATTCTCCACAAAGCAGGCCATGTGTTGTTAGCATGCAAGTGGTTGTTAGCTTTATGTGACGGCAGAACATGCTGTGGTCTTTGAACGTTGTGGAAAGCTCTTATAAACTCATTGCGGTTCATTCGTTTAACATTTATTTAGTGTTTAACGTCGTTTTGATTTTTGTTGCACTTTCTTTCTTTTTTTAACCTTTCTCTCAGTGTCATGTTCTGTGTGTTCTGTATTTTGCAAAACTTAAAAAAAACAACAACATAAAAGTAGTAAAAGTCTCATCGAAGTTTACATGGAATCAACTTCCACAGTTATGCTGATGATACGCAGCTTTGATTTGATTTGATACTCATTTTGACCAGGACATTAGCACATGTTTCTCGCTATCACCCCCTATCCTTGCTTTGGCCCTCTCTCTCTCCTCTATATCTCACTCGTTCTCTTTCACCCTCTCTCTCTTTTTCAAACTCTCTTCTCCCTCCCTTTTTTCTTTCTCTTTCTTTTCTTCCCCTGTCTCACTCTCTTTTTAACCCCTTCTCTTTTCTATTTCTTATCTCCATCCCCTCTTCTTTTTCCTTTCTCTCTTCATCCTCATCTCCCCCTCTCCTCTCTCCCCCTCTCTCTTAGCTCCTGTTGACCCTGGGCCCTCTGCTGTGGACCACTTCTGAGCCCCCCCTCATTCACGCCTTGCCATGTCCTGCCTCAACTACTGCAATGGCCAGCTCCACGGTCCACCCTCCAAGCTCCTCAATTGACTCCAATACATCCAGTATTCTGTCTCTCCTCTCCTCATTCACAAGTCCTCCAGTGAACACATCACCCTTGTCCTCAGAGGCCTCAAACTCCAGCTCCTGACCAGTATACAAGTCCCTCCATAACCTGACCCCCACCTACCTCTCAGAACTCCTCCACACTTCCAAATTCTCACTCCGATCAGCTGAAGCAGAATGTTATCTGTGAACAAAGGGATGAGAAATGAGCAAGCATGAAGATGTTTGAAGAAACGTGTGTCCTGTCCTTATGTACACTTGTTGTAAGAATTCCACATAAAGTTTTATATATGAGTCAAACTCAAACTAAACCAAGTCTAAAATGTGTCTAAACCATATCACTCCAAACCACTAAAAGACCAACCCAAATATATGCATTCCATACTCACCACTACAAAGCCCTTTCTTACCACCAGTGATGCCATTACCACAGATTGACAGCCTCTGCCTCAGTGGATGGCGAGGAAAGTCATATGTTAGCAGTTTGAACTTATACAGCCGCAATTACGGGCAGCTGTTGCGGAGCTATCAGAGGGGAGAGGGGAGAGAGGGGGGGTCGAGTCGGGGGTTGGTGTGGGTTGGGGGTATGAATTTATGGTCCACGTCTTTGGGCCGACCCCCGTTTGATGTGCAGATAATTAGGAAGCCAATGACTTCCTGTTGGGCGCTACAGTATACGTGCTGTAATAAAAAACAGAACACGGAGGAACAGGCAGGAACAGCTGAGAACCTGTTTGAAGTCTGCTCGTTTGACACCGCGAGCTGGTATTAAAAGCTCGTTGATAGGTTGTACTTTTAGCAAGAAAAAGTTATGAGTTTTGTCCATTTTCTTGAGAAATGAAGCTTGAGAGTGGATTAAAATTTGTTTTCCTGTTATTTTTGGTTGAGAGGCAACAGTAGCAGACTGTGTCTTGTTTCCGATCACAGTCTGCTACCGTTGCCTCTCAACCAATCACCCCTCAAACAATTCAGCCGCAAAACCTCTTCAACTTTTCTTCTTCACCATCATGAGTGTCTAGACTCAGAAGACAAAATCCAACCAAACGACTTTGCACCGCACTCTGTTGTTGTTATTCAATTTTTACTTTAACTTGTATCTTATCCTGTAGTTGTCAGTGCCTCTCAAAAATGGTACTTCCTTGACCTTGATTAGACCTGCTTTAGTCCTTGCTTGGATATAATTTAGTCTTGTCTTGATTTGATCCCAGTTTGAATCCAAATTGAAATATGGTTTGGTCCCGTTTTAGTCCAGTTCTAGTCTAGGCTTAGTCCCAATTTTGTTTGGTGAATGTGTGAACGCATACCAACCATGAGTGAAGGCCCCTTTTCGACTCGCTCTGATACTTTAACCAGGTAGCCTTGGACAACTTGGGCACTGTAAGCGTTAATGGCGTCTGTGTTAGCAATTTATGTAGTTTTACATACAGAGCAGCATTCACGAGAAGGCAAATATGTGATATGGTGTCAATTTGATGTTAACAGTGAATGACTGACTGTGCAATTATTATCTACCACTATACCTTTCAAGCCATAAAAGGCCCATAAAAAACCTGGTCTGGTTTTGATCCGGTCTCGGTCTGTGGCAGCCACCAGTAGCAGGGTCAACGTGAAGGCAGCAGAATCCACTTATAGCTTCCTCCCAGAGTGCATGGTGACACACTTGACCCCGGCCTTTTCGCGCAGCTTTCAATCGAGTTGCGCTCAAAAACCACATCCATCAACGCGGAGTGGGAATGTCCTTTGAGTCCTGTGCATACCGCTGCTTTTCAGGCTCCTAAGAACACGTTGGAGCAAGTTGGCAGCTTTGAACCCATTGACAAACTTGGCAAGATGGGTTCAAAGTACATAAGAAGAAACATATGGATTAGGAATGCTATTAGATTAGACAAAGGAATAGAAGGTTTTGAACTTGAGCCAAAGGGGTGGTGAAGATGTTGAGGTTCAGTCCCTGCTACTGGAAAGCAATACTGATGTTCTTGGGAAAAACACTTCTATGTGCACGTGTACATGAGTTCAAATGGTGACAATGATTGAATGATGGGTGGTGCAGTAATTCTCAGTAACATCTCGTACAAAAATAGAAAATGTGTGCAGGTGTAAAATTGGGGAACAGGACTAACCCAGTACAGAAAAAAGTACCATGACTAAAACAGATCTAAACCAGGTCTAGTCAAATGTACCTGTACAACATTAGAATTGTGCAGAAAGTTCTCGAAAAGTACCATATACCTGCATTTTACAATTTCTATTTAGTTAGCATTAGTGGCATTTTTGTGATATTTATTTCACATTGATAAATCTAAAGGCATATAAAGTTCAGAAACTGTATCTGTAAACTTAATAGAGATTTTAAGTGTCTTTGCAACAATAACTTTAAGGTGAGACACTGAGGAACAGGAGAAATCCATCCGGAACGTCTTCTGTTTATCACCATGTTATGCTGCCTGACTTTATTCATAGGTTTCAGAATTATGATAAATTAGGACTGCCATAATTTAAAACAAAATGTGTTCTATTTTTGAATGGGAACAAGTCCTCAAAGTGTTGGGCAGCTGAAATGAATTAAGAAATGAATAAAAATCTGTCACAACCAAAGGTTTGAGACAGACTTGAGTTGTAAGCCTTAGTCTCTTTAGATCTTATGTTCCGTTGGTACTGGATCTTTGTGTGTTATTGTGAATTGTTTGGGTGATCTTTTAATTCCATAAAAAACAGAGGGTGTTTTTGGATATTTTTAATGATTTGAGTAAAGTAGATGTAACTGAATTTAACATTCATATTCTACCTCTCTCTCTAAGTTAAAACATGAATAACTTTAATAAATCAGGCTCAGAATTAGTTATCAACAAACTGATCTGTTAAAATCTTATGTATGTGTCTGGAAAATTTGGTGTGGTGCTAAGGGTTTGTTTGTAAATGTATTTTAAGAAGAAAGAAAGTTGTGATGGTGATGCGGAGGGGGCACTGGTGCAGACGGGGGAGGGGGGTCACGGAAGGAGGGTTTGGGGGGGAGTGAGGGTGTGTGCCCTGTCTAGGCTACCCCACTTTGGTGGGACACAGCCCAGGTATATAGATAGATAGATTTTAAGAAGACGGCCTTTGAGGTCACAATGTCCCTTATAAATCTATAGATGCAAGTTGCAGTCTTTGCAGATTGGACAATGCTATTACCTGGTGAGCATCTATGAAATAAAATCAGTTTTGCCTTTAAGTGTCTCGCTTCAGCCCAGCAATCACACACTTTCTCTATATTATCTGTAGACACGAATTCAGTGTTGACAAATGCAGATATTCTTGTGTCTGACCTCAATCTAAAGTCAAGCTGACAGAACATATTCAACCTACCATTCCTTATCATGAAGTCTGCCATTTTTAAAGCCTTCCTTTGCACCCAGTCAAATCTCCGTCTTTCCACCATCTTGCATGTCATTTCAACTTTAACCTCTGCAGCCACAAGTCACGACCCCCTGCTATTGTTATCCTGATATCTGTGAAGAGGATCAGAACACCCCCCATAAAATCTTATCTAGGAAGTCTTATATTCAAATAGAAGACATCCATTATCTAGATTCTAAGTGCTAAGTAAATCAATGCTAGGTTCTAACAGACTCCACCGGTCACTGTATGAGTCTCAATAGATAAAGATAGTCATGTTCGGGAACTTTTGTTTCACTCAAGCTTACCTACACAATGGGAAGAATTGCATGGCTTTCTGCTTGAGTGCTAAACCCCATAGGAATAACAACAATGTCCTCAGAAAGCGAAAAGTAGCTCAAAGCATCTGATTAGCCTGCGGTTTCCGTAGCCCCCCCTGTGGTAGCTCCATTCACGTGCAATGCTAAGCTAACAGAAAAGAACAATCTTGCTAACAATAGCCTAGTGCTGTCTCTCGCATCCGAATGAATCCATGTGGTTAATCAGCAAGCGTTGTCACAATCAATGAATAAATTAGCTCTCCACGGCAATTACTGCGCAAACGGATACTCTATCTTTGTCGAATTTTACAATGGGAGCAGGCTATGAGCATTGTTTAAGCAGCCCCTATACAAATGCATTTAAATGTGATGATTAATAGTAATATTGAGTAGTTCACATTACAACAATAGAGGTAGCATCATTCTATACAAAATGTGCTTTTGATTTTGGAACCATAGGAAGATACGGATTGTAAAGTATGCCATAATTCACAACAATAAATTATGAGCACAAGTGTCAAACTTTTTTAGTCATTATCTTCATTCTTACACTCTTAAGAGTTTTGCAACTGTTTACTTTAGACAATTTCACATGTTATGTAGACAGAGCAACATAAAACCATGTAATAAACAAAACAAATTACCAGAGCATGTACTGTATGTGTCTGTTTTTAAATTTTTTAATTCAGTAAATCAGTTTCTGGTGTAAAACAATGGAACACTCATGACAAGGACCTTGAAAACAGTTCAAATATTTTCCAATTTAATTATAAATGTAAACCAAAACAATAAAATTATATGTAATTTAAAATAAGTGGTCAATTGTGTTCAGACTGTTAAATAGAATTCAATAAAATGAAAAATATATTGGTCATCATAATATTATTGCCTGACATTATCAGTAAGCGATCTTCACTGCCCTGTGTTAAACTCACCTGATTTGAATGTCAATGCCTAATGCCATTCACGCTATTCATTATGATGTGTTTAAGGCCCACACAAAAGTAGGAGGAACTGGTTATGCAACAGGCCTGACATATTACAATTTATCATCGTCAAAACAAGCGCTCGCCCCAAGGCCCCTCTCGGCTCACCACGTCCCACTAGCCGCCCCTGCCCTGTTCACAGGACAGCAGCCCATAGGGAAAGTATTCAGTTTTGATAAGAGTTTTGTTTTGGTTGTGGGGGTCCGCTGTATCTCGCTATGATGTGTCTGCGCTCCTATCTGTATTTCCATTACACCATGTGCTTAAGTGCGATGAGAAAAGTGCCCAAAAACTTCCAGGAAAATGTGTTCAGGGATCAGTGGGACATAGCCTATGTGGCCTGTCAAAGAGATGATAATGAATGACAAAAGCAATACAAATGTTATGAGTCTGTGAATGTGTAAAACTTCTCACAGTCCTACTGCTGACCAAGAATCTTCCACTTTCCAAATTTTGGGGATAATCTGCCTATATATATATATATATATATATATATATATATATATATATATATATATATATAAGCTACATTTTAGAATATAACCCTAACGCAGGAAAAGACATTTCAAGACCAGAGGGGCATGTTTTTTGTCAAATGTACAAGTTTCTAAATTATTTTCTTTTGAATGTCAGTCCTCAAAGGGTCCATTGACTGAAACAGTGCAGTACAGTAAACACTATTGCACTGTATTACTAAAACAGTAACACATCATTTTGAATCTGGAATGTCCACCATCCTATGATAATGATTCTTTTGCTCTCATCTTTAGCTGGGGAAAACTGTTGGCCTCTGGTGCTTTTCTGCCGTGCTGACAAAGGCAATTGTGCAAACGAGCCTTTAAAATCCCTAAATGGTGCCTTGGGTTCACAATGGGCCAAAGAATGTGGAGCTGGACAAAGGACCAGTCCCCCAAACCACCAGCAGCCCTCACCCCTGTACCTCAAACCCTCTCCCCTCCCTCCCCCAAACACTGGGAAAAGGAACATCTACATGAGTTCTAACCATTTGAATTCAGTAATAATTTGACTAATACTGTGTGGTTTTGATTTTTTTTTTCTACAAATTAATTCTGTAGAGGTCTAGTAGAGGGTCTGCCAACTTATTCTGTCCATGGAGATGCTACTGCTTTACCCGGAATGTTCCACAATATTGCATTAAACTTATCTCAATGGAGACAAGTAGGTGTCACTACCTGGCATAACGATGGTCAGATCTGAGATGGGGTGACCCCCGCACACAGTCAAAATATTTTTTAAAGGAATTGAGCAGAAAGTGGGCTTTTGCACCAGGAGGATGGCTGACTGTGGCTGCTGGGGGCCCCTGGTGGAGGTTTGGTTTCTCTAAAATGGTCACACTTTTCTACCTTTCCAGGCACTCAGTGTGCTTTACAAGGAACCCCATTCACACGCACACATAGTGTGTCAAAACAGACATTTTAGTTCCAAGATGGTGAGTTTGACAGAAGCAGTTACAGAGTTAAGGGCACCAGTATCTCAGTAGAAAGTGAATGGCAGCTTGGCTTGATGGAGCCGGCACAACCTCCATGGATACTTCCTATTTGGAACGCTGCGGCTAGCAGGCTCCAATAGTCCACTGTTCTACGGTCTCTGGTCAAGTGTCTTGCCTTAATATTGTGGCCATACTTTCCTACCAATGCCCAACCCCGTCAGATCGTGGATCTTGGCAGGAGGGGCCTGGTCAGTACTTGGCGGGAGACCGCTGGAACGCCAGTTGCCACAGGGGGGCGACTGGAGGAGGAAATGTCGTTGTGTCCTTAGGTAAGACCCACATTGCCTAGTATGAGAGTGGTGTGTGTGAATGGTTGGTGCAGGGCAGTACAGTATTAGTTTACCACCACCGAGTGTGGAGTGAAAAAATAATGCAATGTGAAGTGTCTTTGAGTGTCCTGAAAAGTACTATATAAGTCTAATGCATTTTTTATTATAAGGACACAACGACAGTATTCACTTGAGGGAGCTGGAATTGCACCGTCAACCTGTGGGCCAGTGGATCTGACCACTCAACCAAGGATTTTCATGTCAAGAGTGGAATTCGAACCGCTGACCTAGTGATGAGAAGACAACCACTCTGCCAACTGAGCTATTGCCGCCCTCCAGAGTTTCTCTCCATTAGTTTACATCACATCCGTAAAGTCCCTCCCTTGTGCGAAGACCTGAGTACAGCGGACCTGTTGTGATTCAGCTGCAGCTCTGACCCGCCTTTTATCACAGACTCTGCTTTTTTCTACTGTCAGTGATGACTATTTCATCTTCACATTTAATTTTCAACCTCATGTATACAAATGTAAAATACAGAAATCATTTAATTGTATAAGGCTTGTTTGTGGAGGGTCTGGATTGAACAGAAAAGAAGTAACTTTGGAACCACAGCTTACGTGTGAAAGTATTCACCTCATTCTGCCCCACCCACTTATGTCTATTTTTGCCACAGATCCACACTTTTGTAGTAAACGCACTTCCAGTTTGACGAGAACCCCGTTCACGCTCATGCCAAATGAGGGAAAAGTATCGCTGCTAAAACAGATATATATAAAGTAGATTTATTTGTGTAAAATGTTTAATGTACCCAAATAACAACAAATCAGCAATGTACCAATTTCCTGGACGGCCTGAAAACAGCTTTTTATTCCGTGCAGAACTTATTTTCTGTTGAGCTCCTCTGCCCCACGTAAACTAATACAACGGAAAAAAGATGGCGGTGCCCATGGCAACTTCCAGAATAAGGTGAATAGCTCAATAGGTTAAGCATCTCCCTCATGTGCAGGAGACACAGATTCAGAGCTTTAGAGTGTAACTTTTTCTGTCTGTCTCTCTCTCTCTCTCTCTCTTTTTCTTTAAATTGATGTTTTATATTATGGTGTACCCCTAAATATATATATACCACCAGCTGCTACTGATGGTCAGTGTATGTTTGGGTTGACTGTGGGCTGGTTGTCTGTGTAAAGCAATTTGGGTCACATAAACTCATGAAAAAAAAATAAATAAATGTATTCCTGTTTTGCGCTTATCTTGCTTTACTCCCAGATAATTTTGCATCATCCAGTTAGAAATACATAGGATCAAATATTACAATCATGACATTTTTACCAACTATTTATTGATTGATTGATTTATTTTAATATTATTATATATATACATTTTTTGGAAATGCATTTACGCAAACTCAACACAGTCTTACATCTGGCCACCATGGAGGCGCCATCTCTGCCCTCCTGCTGTGCCACACTAAAAGGGGACATTTCAGGACCCCAAGCAAGAAACAAGGGCCCCCCAAAACAATCGCGGGGTTGCTAACTAGCCTTGCCATCCATGGTGCTTGATTGATATGGGAAATGTATACCGGCTTAGCGTTACTACTCCAAAACATCACTCTCTATCATCCTCAAAGCTTGAAATTATTCGTCCCCTTTTGAAAAGCAAAGATTATACCCACGGCGTCCATTAAATTCTGATTTTATGTACGGTTTATGAGCAAGCGCTGCGTAAAGTGTAGCAAATGGTCATATGAATTGCTTGAGTGAAGGTATGGAAAAATGAATATACATGTTTTATGAATGGGGACCGGAGGCTGCACAGAACAAAAGCACTCGTTTCTATGGAAGATGGATATGGAAAATGTGCAATGACAGAGGTGATTAAACATGGTGGTAATATTATGGGATGGTTATTCTAAAAGGGGCAATCAGATTTTACAGAGGGAGTCAGTATTGTACAGTTGAGAGCAATCAAAGTGGAAAATGATGGGACTTCCATGTAACGAAGGCACAGTTGGGATATTTGCTTATCTTAAACTAGGGCAGTTAGCATGCAAATTTACAAGTGGGGAAAGCTTCAAGGAAACAATGCATTCAAAGATAAGGGAATCGAGGTTAGAAAAGAACCAGGGTCTGGCCATAAAGTTTATTGGTGTAATATGCAAGCTTTGTGCTTCTGTCATGAAAAAAAAAAAAAAAAATAAATAAATATATATATATATATATATATATATATATATATATATATATATATATATATATATATATATATATATATATATTTATATATATTTAATCTGTACTTTTTAGTCCTTTTTACTCCTTTATTTGCTGTACTTACTTTAGAACCCTCTTGGTCCTATTTCCAAATACCTTTTCCTTCCTAGGGGGTGCTGCAGATCCAAAGAACCATCGGATACCGTTCAGATACACCACTGTTATTGTTTTCACAGT
Source organism: Rhinogobius similis (assembly GCA_019453435.1). Taxonomy (NCBI): domain Eukaryota; kingdom Metazoa; phylum Chordata; class Actinopteri; order Gobiiformes; family Gobiidae; genus Rhinogobius; species Rhinogobius similis. The sequence continues at coordinate 35,724,219 of CM033620.1, forward strand.
TACAGGAACTTTACAGAAGAACCATCAACACGACCTCTCAACCCCTCTCTTCTTCTGCTGCTTTGGTCCTATTTCTGTTCAAACAAAAACACGGGCAGTACAATGTGCGCATTTGGATCATTATGTAAGTGTGTGAGAAGGAAGCAGCTGTGAGGAGCAGACCTGGTTTCCTTCATTTCAAACAATCAGTGAGGTCTTTGGACAAGGAGGATGTGGATCTAATGTGGTTAGGATGAGGAAGAGGAAGAAGGTAAAGAGGCAATGTACAGTTCTGGCTCCTAAAGTCAAGGCGGATAGTCCATTAAAGGAGCTGTTCATGCTAACTGAACTTTACAAATGTTGGCAAATTATTGTGTTGCTTCCCCCAAACCATCTGGAGTTGTATTTTAGTAGTAATATTGTTGACATATGACTTTTTCAGAATGGGTGTAAAGTAAAAATAAAAAATTTCTTCTCTCTACATGTTAAGCGTTTAAAGACCAAGTACTGTATATGACACATTTTTAATACACATACATCAGACCAGTATTGAGTGTTCAAAAGTGCTGGTAAAATAGTTTACAAAGCACGTCTCCAGGCACCTTCAATTCCCTGTGAGATGAACACGGTTATAATGTGGTAGATGATGTGAGCAAGAAGGTCAGAGACTCAATGTGCAGATCTTCTCCCTAAGGTCAGACCAGATGTCCATTAAAGGATTAGGTCATAAACACAATCACTACATTAGCAAATCTGTTTGACGTATTCCCAATGGATCTCTATGAGGGTTCTGGATGAAAAACAGTCCTGATAAGACCCACAAATACTGTAACTCCTTGGTCATGGGAACATATGCACCTTTCCAATGTAAACAGAACGCCCGCTCTCTAAAAGCTGGTACCATTCAATACGTAGGCTTTCATGCATTTTCAATGCGAGCATTAGTGTTAGCCTCCAACATCGCTAACTGTTAAAGGACACATTTCTGCTACAGTGATTTTTTTTTTTAGCTTTTAATCATGTTCTAACAATGTTCCATCATCAAAAACATACCTGGAGTTGCATTTAGCTGTTTTGAGGAATGTTCACGAGAAAATCCTCCCCCCTCCAAGCGTCAAAAGCACTCCCTACAGAACTCCCTTGATCTGTGACGATTTTTCAGATCTTTTTCAGATATATGTCACTCATCTGAGAATGTTTAAGTCTTTAAATCATCGCCAGACTAGTTCAGAGCATTTCTGCCTCTAAACATGATAACTCAGAGAGGGGTAAACTAAGGCCTGGGGGCCACATGTGACCCTTTCGGCATTTTGATCCGGCCCGCAAAGCATTTAATAATATTTTGTATGAGATAGATGGCGTTGTTTCCCTATTCCTTTTCGTCAAAATAACTACTATAATTGATGCGTGGTGATTCCAACAGAATTTTAGGCATTAAGTCTATGTGTAATAGCGTGTGTGTGATATGCTGTAGTTAACAACATCCAAACTGTAAATGGTCTGGCCCCCGGGCAAGTGTGAAAATTCAGTGTGGCCCTTGAGTCAAAAAGTTTGCCCATACCTGCGATAACTGCTACTGCTAGGCTGACCATAGCGCCTCTTAAGCACTGACATAACTCAATTGTGTATAGCGCTAGGCACCATCTACTGGCTGGATGCACTCAGTAAGACACTTTTTTAACGATTTTCTCATTTTGATTTTATTTGGTGTACTAATACCTATTGTACATACAAAAATCTAGTTTTACACTAATCAAGCAGTAGTTTGCGGAGAAAAGTTTAAAGATCTGTTAAAAATGACTTAATTTACCGGGAAGTCATATTAAAGAACAAAAAAATTGCTAAATCAGGATAAAATATAAAAAATATATTAGCACAACTTTACATATATTTATCTTACCCATATTTTAGTTACGTGAGAACTATGGCAATAGAACTTTTGAACCAGACTGTGTGCAAAACAATTCTAAACACATCAGCCCAGGAAGCTCCTACATGGTTCCTCAGGCAATTTAATACACGCTTTCCTCTGTTCATCATCTGCTTCTCAACCATCTCCACGGTACGGAGGAGGGTGAGGTGGAGGTTGGAACAAGACGCCTTAATTCCTTGAAGTGGAAGCATTTTAGGCTAAATTTGAAGCAATCATTATGGGCTTATTGATAAGGCTTCATCTGCAAAGTCTTGACAGACATGCTCAAATCTATTCTTAAATAGTCTAATATTGGTCTGAACATCCTGTCATTTGCATAGGGTTTGTGCTTATCAGTGTTTAACCTTCTCACAATAAGGCTCTTTCTTTGATGTGCATAAATTTTGGAGGAACTTTTCCAAAGTTCAGGAGCACTTGTAAAATAAATCAAGAAGTTGCTATGATACACTTAAATAAATTAGAAAGATAGCTGCTCTACCAGAGCAGAGGTGAATTTGCGCAGCCGTACACATCATTTTCCGGTGGCTCCTTGCTCCAGAGGCCATGTGCCTTTGAATGAAAATAAAAGACGAGCAGACAGAGGCTGATATTGAGCGCACTATCTGTTGATGGAAATTAAGTTTTTGGTGACGACTAAATGCGTGAGACAGCCCCAGTTTGCAGGAAACAGAATTTGAGTTGAAAATGCAGTGCAGTCCCACAAAAGTGGAACATCTGGTCACCTCACTTCACTACAGCAGCACAGCCATTACCCTCCTCAGACTCATCTTCTTCACAGTCTGTTAAATAATCTGTTCATAACACCTCATTCTCTTGGTTTGAAATAACATTGAAGTTCTTAACATTTTGCACTTGCCAGTCCCCCTTGTTCAACTATTGGCACATAATAACCCTTTACATAAATGGCCCTAAACTTTGCCCTTCCGGTCTGATACTTCAGAACTTTTATACCACCTAACTATGTTACTTTCACTTTTCAGTAAAAGACAATGCACAGTAAATCCACCCTTTAACACCGCACTATACTACTTAATTATGGGTCGTAGGTCATAAATAAAACTGAACGTAGTAAAAGGGAAGTCTTTTGATGTGGACTGACGGTGTCAAGTTGTGGGGTGGGTATGGCTAGTGTGCAGATTAGTCTTGATTGAGTTTTCTTGTAGAGAGTTCGTCTCTGTGAAAATGGAATTTCTATGCATGAAATGTTCCATAGTATGGCATTAAACTCATCCATCTCCAGGAGCCTCAATTTACATAATAAGTTAATTCATTCATTTTCTACTGCTTGTTCCCTTGTTAGGGGTTGCGGGTGACGAGCCTATTCAGGTTACTTTGGGCCTTAGGTGGGATTTTTTTTTTTTTTTATGTAATTATTTTTGTGAGAGAGCAGGGTCAAAATAATTCAGACTTGCCTTCACATTAGTCCTTAATAGATCCAGATTTGAGAGCATTCTTGGTCCTGATTTAGACTTTAACCTTCACTGAACCACGCTAAGCTTCCTACATGCAGTCAGGATGCTTTTACACACACACCATTTGGAACACCTGTTAGTGTGGTTCATTTGGGCAGGTGAAAGCGGACCAGTTTGACTTGGTCTAGAAGAACTGTACCAACATTTGGGAGTGATGCTGGGAAGGATCCAAGTGGACTCCAATGCCCTCGCTTATGGTCTGAACACTAACTGGGCTTGATTCAGCTCAACTACTTTTGATCTAAACAAGCAGAACAACTTAAATAATTCCAAGCGTGATGATCGAAATGGGAGAAAAAGACCACGAGTGATGAGGAAATAAATAATCCCTGTTATTTTATATAATCATACAAAACGATATTACAGTTTCTGGCACAAATCACAAAAGACCTGTTTTCTTCTGAAACTGAAAGCATTACAAAATAAAGCCTGACCTAGCTAAACAGACCTATATAATGAAACAATCTACTTCAATGAAACAGCTACTTAGTTTGGACTTTATAATCCATCTAGGAAGAGCTCATTTAGTCTAGGTTGGTTTACCTACTCCTGGCCGGTCCTATTACTAGTGCTACCATTATTTCCTTAGGTGAAAGCTTGGTGTGAATAGATTCCAAATTCCCAGATGTAAAGAAAGGTGCCTTGCTCGGAGGCACGTTGTAATGGTAATCAAACAAGCTTCACACAATCCACCAAAATGTTCAAACACCTCCCGATAGACGCCGTGAAAAGCCAGGGGCCCTATTACTCACAATGGTGGCATTTCAGAGCCCTGACTTCATATCCTGCCCTACGTTTTTGTCTTATTTGAACTAGGGGCCCCTCCGCCAAATGCTGGAAGCGTGCACCCCAATTCTAAGTAAATCCCTCATACATACCTCCGTGCACTTAGGGGCCGGGCCTTACATAACTGGCATGATGCATACAAGACGCTGCAATCAGACACGCCAGGAAACCTATTGGACATCCATAATGTGGGAAATGTGGACATAGAGCAGGTGAGTTTTTCATTGCTTGGCTTTTGAGGAAAGGTCTTTAAAATAGAATAAATAAAAAAATAAATAAATAAATAAAGCTATGCTACAGTGTTTGATCTGAGACACTTAGTAGTAGTAGTACTAGAGATGGAAGAGTAAGAGGAGGACAGGTCATGTACTTTGAAGTAGATCTTATATTTTGTTTACTTGTTGACCGGCTATATTTTTTCTGTGTTATTCTCACATAGTGTACAAACATAGCCACACAGCACAGCGTGGGGTCTTTCTGTGTAGAGTTTACATCTCCCCGTGTCTGGGTTCCAAAATGCTTCAGATTTCTCCCATCAGCCCATAACAGGGCTAAGGTAGCCCTGACTAAGCCAAGATCGGTCTTTGGGTGTTGAGATCGCTACAGGTTTCCTCAGCTGCATTAACGTCAACTACATTCCGGCGTGGTTACACCATGTACTGTACATCATGTATGATCAACATGCACTGTCCCGTCCAAATAAATAAACAAACAAACAAATGCAGAGGACAAAATTGTATATGTGGACAATTAAGTTTACCTTTATTTTAATCTAAACACATTTGCAACTATCAACCTAAACAGACATTGAAACCAAAAAGTGCTCCTTCATACATCTTCAACAATAAAGCAAGCAGAGGGTTACAAAAAACAAGCATTCTCTGTCAAAAGTGTGTGGCTATGTCTCCATGCAGACTGATCATTATCTGATTTCTGGAGTTATAAGATTATTGAAATGTCACATAAACAGTTACATCTGATGTGGGGAAGTCAATTCACCCACCAGACATGTGCGAATGTTTCAGTGACAATGTTATCAGTATCGAGATGCTATTGGCATTGCCTGACCAGCCAAGACCACACACTCTGACAATTCTTTACAAAGACCTTTTGATCTGGAATCCTATCCTGTCTCCCCGATTTCAAATGAGCCTGATTGATTGGAGGATTATCTAGCAGATAAATGTATGTTAGGTCCATGTCTAAACAAACATGGAAAATTATGAGGAAATTAGAGGTATAATATAATAACTGGGCAGATATCTGCACGATCAACAAGCAAAGTAATAAACTTTGTAAATCTGAAGTAAAGGAAGTTTTATTTTTCTACAAATGAAACGAGAATATTCAAGAGGAGCAGTCCTCCACATTTGGGAGACACGTGATACATAAATTAGCGCCTGTGGTTGGACCATCCTAAGTTAGGAGAGTTTTTATGATGCCCCCTATGGTCCAACTCCAGACCCTTCTGCATTTGAAAAGAATGTAGAAGGGACTGGCTTGCCATGCAACTATTCACAACTACTTTTACATCTGACAATCCCAGGGCACCTGTGGCTACATGACAGCTCAACGTTATGAAGAAATGGCGAGTACAGTGAATGGTTATGAGAGCAAAGTATTCAGCCTCAGGCCATTAACTTTTAAGTCTAACACTACCTGTTAATACCTAACCAAGTGTGTCTTTGAAGCGAGCCGCCTTCACTTTCCAGTTCCTGTAAGTGGCACCTCTCCACTCCCTCCTCTTCACTTGTTTTATTGCTGTGAGTGGGTGTAGTGTTAGCGATACCTGTCTCATTCATGCGCCTCCATTTGAAGGGGGATCGTTTTTCCAGCTGCGCACACGCCTCTTACACCGGAATTCAACCCCCAACTACTGTAAGGACCGATTGAGACTGATGGGGAGAGGAGAGGACATGAATGTATAGCCACCAGGGTCAAAAAAGAAGCATAGAAGAAAGAGAAAGACATGCAATGGAGAAGTTGAGATGAGGGGACTTGTAAGGACACATGTACCAGAGTAGTGTGGATATGTGCCAGATATTATTCTGATAACACTAATCACTACAATTTAATTTGATTATGAGAAAGCATGAACAAAGACTCAACTCATAATGAACAAGTCATTTACTATGAATGATACAGGCTCGGTAACTGCTTAATTAATACCCAAACTAATAACCCCAACCCCTTAATTAAGGAAAATAAAGAGAAGAAACAATGGTAACAAGTCAACAAGACAAGACGTGATTTTGACATAATAGTGAATAATCTTGAGGCAGTTGTATTTTGTGGGACCTTGGGACACAAGATCTTGTCCCATCCCTAATGGTAACACTTAAGTTTAGAAACTACTAAATAATTTGATGCTAATTGGTGATCATTTGGCTATTAGTAGTTAGTAAAGCACTTATCAATGCTGAAAATACAGTAGCTTATGTGCAATATCATTCATTGGTCATAACTCTTGAGAGGTGATTGGTCTAGAATCAATTGTACGTGTCAGGCTGGGATCAATTGATAGAGCAGTATCAATAAGAAGGCAAATGTTGGTTTGAATTTAGCTTTAATTGAACAATTGATGTGTAAAATCATACAAAATAAAAGTCTTTTGATCTTATCAATCCAAGTGCATGGGTAAAAAGCCTGGGAAGCACAGGGAAAGAAAAAAATACAGCACTTTTGAACGCTAACCCCAATCTCATTGTTAGCATGCGAAGCTATGGGCTACAATGTACAGGTATAGCACAGCTGTCAATTCAGGTAAACGTTAGCTTAAACCCCGTATCCGCTATTCCATTTAACTCCTTTAGAAAATTCCCCCCACCCCTCTTAAAAAAGGGCATGGGGGGCCTGGCACTACAGAACTATAGCCAACAACATACTATTAATGTTAGCCACACTCCCGGGACAAAATAAGGAACAAAAAGACACACAACACCCTCCTCAAGCTCCTTAAACTGAAGCCACGCCGCCAAGGGGTCCAGTGTCATAAATTAACGTCTGATTAAAAATGGCTGACTCCCGCGCCAAATTGTTATTGAGTGGGACCATTGATAGGGACGAATGGAAGACACACTCAATGAAAAGGAGGAAGGAACTAAAAACAACATTCTTGAGCAGGTCAGGCTTTTATGAGCTTAGAGGAGACATGGACCTTTGGAGGGGTGTGTGCCTGGGGTCCAAGTTGGTGGACTGCGATAGGGACTTTTTGAGTGGAGATTAATGAATGTTGAAGCCAGAAATTTAAAGGATTGGAAATATATATAATATATATATATATATATATATATATATATATATATATATATATATATATATATATATATATATATATATATATATATATATATATATATATATATATAAACTACTACAAACCGTGGAATATTCAAGGCAAAGCAATAACATTGCTCCACGGTCAAGCAAGTGACGAACCTTGATGCCCTTGACTTTTAAGTAAAAATGAGCAAAACTTTTAGGTAAATATTTAAAATTCCAGTATCTGCTGGAAAAGGTAATAGAAAAATGACTTACTTTTTTGTTACAATAATTGTATTCTCTATTTTCTTATATTAATGCACAAGGTCTATAAGAAGAATTCAAGGTATATGGTAAAGGGGGGTCTTGATTCTTCAGAGTCTTTTCCGCTGCCTGTGAGGGCCCTGCACAAGGATGGAGAATGTGGCCAGGGGGTGTGGAGGTGGATCGGAGGAGAAAGGGAGAATTAGGGGTGCGCTAGCTCCCTTTGTCCTGCTCGAATCAGCCAGAGGGGAGGGGATAGGGTCCAGGCACATCAAGCAGCCCATACCATGGTCAGAAGCTGCTGGGTAGGTGGTGCTTGTGGGGTGGTTGGAGGCCTAGGGGTGGGGCTGGTGGTGGTGGTGGGTGTGTTGCATTGTCTGAATGGAGAAAGGGAGAGAGGAGAGAAGGGATGCAAAGCGGAGAGATTGATTGATCCGTACAGTGGATAACAGGGCGGCAGACAAGGTTAGGTGGGAGGTGGGGTATGGACTGCTGTGCTAAGCTGAGTCCCCCATTCTCAGAACTGGATCTCAAAGACGATGAGGGAAAGTAAAAGAACACTGGTGTGAGACATTTGAAATATGGAGGAAATGGGATTTGAATTGGGGGAGAGTAGGTTCCCACGCAAACTGTTAAATGCAAAGGTGAATCGAGGAGATTTAGAATTGCAGACTGTTCAGTTATGCTGGGGCAACTTGTCAGAGTCAGAGACTTTCAAAACATGGAAGAGCACTTCCTGGTTACCAATGAATGACATAAACTTTTTCAACTGTTTTCAACTTTGTTTTAGGAGATAAATATGCATTATTGTTCAAACACGCTCCAAGTAATGAAACAAAGAAGTTCAACAACTGCATTCAACATAATAGAAGACCAACACAAATCGGTGAGATATTGTGACTGGTGACAGAATGCTGGTTTGAAGAATTGATCATCAAACCAACAACCAGCATCAGAAATCATTTGGATAGGAGTTTGCAGGTTTATCCATTTTCACCTTTCAAATTCATTGTACATTCGCTGACATTACTCACATCGTTTGCGTTGATGGATTTTGAGAACATCCAAAGCTGGTGTTGCCCAGAGAAAAGACTCATAGGCATTCTTTATATTTTATCAAACAAAGGCCCAAGATGACAGCGTTGGGAAAACAAAAATGTACAGACCGTTAGGGAGGAGACGGATGGGAAAATGGAAGGAGGATATTTTGAGGTTTGGAGGAGGAGGAGGGGGCTCTTGAGGATTAGCAGCTCCTGTGTATGGGTTTGGAAGCGCAGAGGAGGATGAAAGTTTGGGCGGCTGGTGGTGGGGCAAAAGGGGTAGGAGAGGGGAGATTGAAGGATTGCCATTCGCTTCACTCACTCCACTAAACAGGAACAAAGCATGATGGGAGGTACTTGACATGACGCTCTTCCAGGCCATGAGCTGGGGGCACTGGGGATTGCTGTCATAATGTGTGGGAGGTAGAGTCCCTTATTCCAGTTTTTCTTAATGGGATCAGAACAACTAGATAAGGTTGTTTAGTTGAATGTACGGAATACTCCGATTATGATAGAAGAGTTAATGAACTGCCAGGATCTTGGCACTAGCGTAATAAATTACAGGTTTTAAGAGGTGTATTTGCGCAAATATACAAATTATAATAAGAATACACATTTCATCACTAATTCAAATGCTTTCATTAGATTAAATAAGCAAGTATTCACTCTTTCTGGGGTTGGATTAGAGATAAAAAAGTGTTCCAAGTGTTCCTAGCTTTCATTTACATTGACCAAGTTCTGTAGATGGGCAACACAAAGATAAAGATTGTGCAAATCCACCATGGAAACACTGCATGTTCAGAATCATGAGGTTATATTTTAGAAATTGAGACCTATTCTCCTTCATAGATGCCATAAAGTTTTTGCCATGTCACTTTTGCAATATGTGTCAGAAACTACCCAGTAAAATAGAACTCATACTTATAAGGAGACAATTGAATTAGCTGACCATTCACAATACGTTCAAATTCAGGAATGAAGGCAACTGGAGGAAAAATCAAATTGTAGAGGAAATCAACTATTTTCAATAATGAACTAATTAGCTCAGACATCAGATCTGAATGCTAATGGTTTTAAGTGTTTATAGCAAAAACTAAGTAACAATTTTGAGTTTACAGGGTCAGTTAGTTTGCTTCTCTAATACTGAGGAAGGATTGTGTTTTTGTTGGATGTAATACATATTGACATACGATAAAAAATGAAAAATGTATGTGAGTTATTGTCCTGTATTATATGTTCAAATATTAGAATCAAGATTTTGGCTTCATCAATAATGCAAAGTATCTTCAGGTAAAGCGCCGTTCACTCAAATGGCCAACGAGGGAAAAGTCTTGCCCCTAAAATATGATATAAAGTGGATTGATTTGTTTAAAATGTTTAATGTACACGTGCAAAACAATTCAGCAATGCACCGATTCCTGGATCCTGAAAACGGCTTTATAGTCCGTCTAGAATTTAGTAGCTGTTGAGCTCTCCTGCCCCATGTAAACTAATTCAACAGAAAAAACATGGCGGCGCCCACGGCAACTTCTGGAATGAGGTGAATACATTGTATATGTTAATTGACTTATTTTACCTATTTCATAATGGATCTCTCTAGCTAGGGTTAGGGTCCACTATGAAAAGGACATTCCTAATAAACACAACTGATCTTCATCTCTTGACTCTTTGTTCATTTGTGGCTTTCTAGGATTCACCAGCATTCTCATCTACCATTTTACAGGTTCTAATCATTTTGAAACCCATTGATATGATGATAAAATAAAGTAAAGATGTGGGCACCATCCATCACCTCCTCTTTGTCCTCTTCCCACACAGCAGGGCTTTCATATTCACCGACACTTGTACAATCAGCAGCAGATGACTCTGGAGTATCTATTAGGCTACGCTGGAGTCCTGAGGCAGTCCACATTAAGCTCTCATTACTCACACCACTGATAAGATTATCTCCATAGGTGTGGGCCCCAGGGACACTTCCCCTCCAGGACTAAAGGACTGAGGGGCCCCTGGACACCTCACTGTTAAATCCAGCTCACACCTGCAGTAGCTTTGGGGAGAGGGGACTTGATTTGATCAGGATGATAGATTTGATACACCTGAAAATGGTGGGGGTTGCTTTCGTAAAAATTGAAAGCAGACAGTTCACACTTTTATAAAACATTCTGATCCAGGTGACATTTTGGTAAAAATAAATCAGATTCGACCTGTAGAGTGAACGTAGCTGTTCATGAGATTTGTGTGTGATTTAAAAGATTGTAGGATTTTTATTTTTTTTTTCAAATCATTGTTAATTTGCAACTTGAAAAATGTGCTAATATGTGTGTATGTATTCATATTAAGTACACTCTTTAAACATCCAAAGTTGTTTTAAAAATTGGCACGAATTGGCATGAACTGTAATAACTGCCTATATTAGAATGGTTCTTTGGAGCTTTGGACACCTGATTGTTGGGGTACAGTGGCAGATGAATGCTCGAATATGTTTGTTAAAAGTTATATAGACTTCAAAAATGTGTTCAAGGTTGTTTTTTGACTCTGTTGTAAGACCCACTCAGTCTCATCGGTCCTTGAGAGCAGTACAATTCAGATGTTTGATGTTTTGTCACTAATGACTAATCCTGAAATGATTCTGTCATGTAATTAATAAACTGACAAAATGACTGCCCTAGCTCTTCTGTCGACACACGTGCAAACAAACAACTTCTAAAACATTCTCCTTGAATATTCTCCCTGTCTGTCTTGCCTCACTTTGCTGGCGCCTATACATTACTGTGTGTAAAGCAGCGGCTGGATCTTTGTTTGGGACCTGTCACTAGGACCTGGAGGTGGGGCCGGTGGAGCCAGGGGCCGGTTTGGGGGGGACAGTCCATTGTGGCTGGATTAGACCCCGGACCACTCTCTTTCTCTCACTCACAAACTCACACACACACACAGGAGAGATGGGCACAGCCTCCTGCAGGTACAGTATCCAGCCCTCCCCTGTGATCCATGGAGCAGAAACACAGGGTTCAGGAGGGGCCCCCTGGTTCCCACATGGGCCCCCCACTCTAGGGCCGCTCTCTTCCCATGGATACCCCCCTCCTTGGAGATCTACTGTACTCCCAGTAAGTGCCACGACACATGCCAGCGAGTGAGTGCCCTTCATTCAACAGGCTTGGCAAAATATAATATAATACTGAACTGAAAACAAGCTTAAGGCAGTTGGAATAAGTAAATAAATGAATAAATTAAAGTTGCAATTTATGTCTGGTTTAGTCTGTGTTAAGACTAAGGTTTATGTCCTGGTTTGAACCAAATGTCATCCTGTTTAGTCTAAAGAACATGGTTAGGATCCTGGATGTGGCTATCTGGCTTAGTTGGGGTTCAAATTCCATTTCAGAACCTGATTTAGTCCATATACAACCCTGCTTTAGACCTGATTTAGTTGAGGTCTAGTGCATACGTATCCATAGTTTACGCCAGCCCTATAGTTAGTGTAGGTTGAGACTTGGTTTAGTCCTTATTTAGTCCTGGTTTAGTTCTTCCACTCTAAACATACTAGTACTGTATATGTCCAAATCTGTCATACCTTTGGGGAATATGACGACATGCAGTACTTGACAATAACAAGACCTGATTTGAGATGGTAGCCTTTTGAAGACAATCAACCCCTCTAAGCAGCAACAGGTCATTAGTGCAGGGAAAGACTGGAAAATCCTGCAACGACGGGCACTAGCATCAGGGAGCGTGAGGGGGCGCGTGGGGGGTCGTGACAGACAGAGAGACCCCAGCTACAACAGAGAAATCCCCTTTGAACTGTAGCATCAGGTCCTCATCCCCAAAACAAAAGCTTTTCTTCCCTCATCCTCTCTCCCTCACTGGGTAAAGTCAGCAGTGCAGCGTTCTAAAGACAGCCACCCAAAGATTCCAGCCTTCTCTTCTTTGGTCACTGTTTAATAAACTCCAATCATTACGTTTTTTTTTTTTTAATCTTAATTATTGTTATCCATTGATCAGCCAAAGACGAGATCTTATTTTAGCACCACAACAAACCACTTACAACTGTGAGCATGGCCTTTAATGAAATGGTATATAGACCTGAGGCATATGGTGTGATCCAGGGCTACAAAAGTCTATTTCACGTAGTGTTTAGAATATTATAGTATTTTATTTTTGTTTTATATCCATGGCTTTCAGAATTCTGAGAAATTAAAACAGTTGCCAAAGTGTTTTATAATTTTTAGTGGGAGGGATTTTGCATAAAACAGGAAGCTGAACCCAGTATCCAAACTTATGCCACAACAGTACTGAAAAGCAAATTACGGTAACATACAGTAATTGCATTTTTTATTTGATTATATTTATTCCTCTTCTAAACTAAATGTGAATATACTGTAAGAAGGCAACAATTAAGCGTTAAACTATGGCAAACTATAATTGTCAAAAGTTTATAAAATCTTTGCATGCTTATTGATCTCTTATTGGTCTCCATTGATAGCTACAGTTTGTTCTTGCTGCAGTGATATGCATGTAAATTTCAGAACGTAAATTGCTTTTAATTGTAAATACAGATGTTTATTTGCTAGGTCCCTGTTAGAAGGGGTGAAGAAAGCTACTTGGATGAGTGTCAAAACGTATTCACTCCTTAAGTTTAGTTTATGGTAAAAAATAGGACACTATTTCACAGAAACGTAAAGTTAAAAAAATTAAGACATTGAAATTTCTGACTGTATTCATGATTGTTCGATTCAGTCTAAATTAGCTTTGATTTAGTCTTTTTTTTTTTTTTTTTTTGTTGACTGCATTTAAATATTTGTTTTGACGTAACTGTCAAAAAGGATACTCAAATGTTGCAATAACATCGATATCACAGCACTTAATAATAATAATTAAATATATCTTGTAGCCCCATAATTATAGATATTCCCCTCTCCTTTTAATGTTTTCCCTCTTATGTTCCTGCATCACAAAAAAGTTTATTGTGATAATTTAAATCCAAAATGTCCTTACTTACAGGTCTTTCATGGCTGCCCTGGCAATGTATAAAAAAATCCCGGCAATAATATGCCATAATTACACATTATAGAAATGTCATAGTAATGTATGGACAAAAATGCCCCTTGTGTGTTCCCCTCGGTTTCCCCCGGCTCCCCAACTCCGGAGTGCCCAGTGCTCCTGAAGTGATGCTCTTTGTGTGGGGTTCAGGGGTCGTGTCTGTTCGCCTGAAGAAACCCCCGCAGTGGTCTTCATACCCCGGGATGCAGAAGGGAAGGAGCAGGCGGCCCTCTCCACCCAGGCCACTGCACGGGGCACTTTCATCCCTTTGTCCATGGGTCAATGTCTGCCCCCCCCTCGGGATCAGGAGGGCCTCCACAAATAATGATATGCATGACAGTCATTGTGGGTCCCTGGTGGGGGGGTCATGGTTAGGTGGAGGTGGGCGGAGCAGAGGGGAAGGTGGTAGGGGTTGGGGAAAGTTGTGACAGTGGATGTTATCTTAGAAACAAAGTAACTGAGATATGACAGCCGGGTGACAATGGTTTATCAGAGGTGGCAGGTAACACTTTATAATAACCACACTTTTAGCAGCCTTAGTAAAGCATGAACCAAGAGTAAATTCATAATCAACTAATTGATCCGGGTTTAGTAATAACAAAATTTAACCCCTTTATTACTCAAAGTGTGAGACAAAGTTTTCATTGATCCTCTTTTTCATCAAGGGTGTGAATCACCGTGAATCAGATGCATGATATAGTCAAAAGACCTTCCACTTACAACCTGCTAGATTGCGTGCAATAAGTGTGCAATAAGGGTGAAGTGTCCTGCCCGTCCCATAATACAATAAATTGTAAATTTGAATCTAAGACCATCTGTTTAGAAGACAGTAGCTTAATAACATTGATTCTATTATCTATTATTATTCAAGGTTTTTAAACAAATATAGTAACATTAACTACTATTAGCCTTAATAAAGTTAGTTACTAATCCTGAATTGTTCTTAACAAACTATTTGGTCATTATAAATAAAGTCTTTGTCCATGCTTTTTTAGTACCAAATATGTTTCAATAAAAGATTCAAATATAAGAGATTTTAAATTAATTTCTTGTTGGTTTGTGTATTTGACTCCTTTTTACATATTTCAGACAAAACAAAACGTCATTATGAGCTTCTTCTAAATTGTCAAATGTTTTAAATGATAAACCTTTAAACTTAAACGCCCTCCAAACGACACTATCCCAACTTGTTGATCAATAATGTGTGACGTCTAATGCCCTCCCCACTGCACCCACTTCCTTCCTCCCATCAGCCCACACTCTCTTTACCCTCTGACCTATGCCCTACACCCCACGCCCTCACCCCAGATAGATTCACCATGGTTGACTTCATCCACACATAAACAAGAATCCAAACTATTTTTCTTGATATGCTAATGCCATTACATAACAATGTGATCAATGGCGGAACACACCCAAACATTCACCGCGCTGATAGAGACCCTGATATGGCCATAAGGGTGTTTCTTTCTAATAGAAGCGCAGTTAGATTTATGCACGTCGGTTTGTCTGGCAGGGGCAGGAGGAGAGTGAATGAGTGAGCTGGATTCTGACAGAAGGAAGGTTGTTTGGTTGTCATGGATATGGGAATTGGTCAGAGGAAACACGCCTACACATATGATAAGTGACAACAAGGACTCTTAAAGTAAATTATGGTATATGAAGAGGGGATTTTTTGAAGCATATGGTCACTTAAATGGGAGATATTAAAGCTTTTTCAAATTTTTGTTTCAAATGTTCTGTAAAAGATCAAAAGCATATCAATAGTGGTGATTTGTACTATTTAGAAACTTACATATTTAGGATTGGTGTCACTTTGTGCCATTGCTAGGTGGTGGCCATGGAAGTGCTTCTTCGTGTATTTTAAAGTCTGGATACTTTTACAAAACTCTGGGACTAATTCCAAACTAAACCTGGACTAGAGCAGGGCCCAACCAGGACTACAAAATGATTACATTACATTCTTTATATTACATTAGATTCTTGCCCCCATGCTAGCATCTTCTGTTCTCACAGATTGATAACTTTGACTTATTATCCGTACATCATTTCAGGTTCTAAACCAGTGAAACAACCTCCATAAAGCTTAATATATAACTTTTGAAATATACATAGGTCCAGATTTAGGTGATTTTAAGTGTTTGCACAGGTGCAAAATGGGTTGCACTAAACATGAGCAAAAAGCGTGTGCAGTTGAGATTTGTGTCTCTCTCAGTCCTCAGTTTTAGCACAAATTTAACACACGGGACCTAATGTATGTGCAAAACAAGGCATTTTTATTGGAGGCTGAGAAAACACAAATGATGATGTTTTGAAACTGAAAGGAGCAAAACTGCATGAATCAAATCAAATCAATTTATTTTTATAATGCCCAAAATCACAACAACAGTTGCCTTGATGGGCCACAGGTAGAAAGCAGTTCAGATAACTGTCCCAGAACGCCCCTGTCCTTTGACCCTCCTTCGCGGCGAGGAAAAACTACAAAAAACCCCATGGGAAAAAGTAGAAACCTCGGGGAGAACCACAGTGAAGGAGAGATCCTACTCCCACGGACGGATGAACATTTTGCCCATCTGAAAAGCAGGTGTTAAGCTTTTCGCAGAACAGACTATTGCAGTGTATACGCCAATGTGGTGTTAAAAAATATTTCAAATGATTGTGTTTGGCTCCATTACAACTACAAATAGGCCTACTCTTTGTGAAGCAGCCCAGGTTCTCATCTGTGTCACTGTTCACAGAAACTGTCCCTCAAATGGATTTCGGGAGTTTGTCTCAGATCCTTTTAATGTCCTTAGTGAAAACTCTGTGAATCGAGTATTGATGACACAGCAGAAGACATGACTTGTCCACCTTTTCCTTGTCTCCCTCTCATCCCGGGGTCTCTAAAACCGCATACGTCTGTGCTGTCCGGTTATCTCTTTAACTCTCATGTTTTCTGCAGCGCTGGTTAAAGGCAAATGCCTGCAGTCACATTTGCACTTCCTCTACACCTGCAGTAAAATCATTTACATATCAGATTTGAACCACTGACAATACGCACGGTTTCTGATGCGGAAACCGTGCAACAAGGTGCAACACTCCCACTGAATAGCGTGTGCAAATGTAAGTACTTGTATTTTAGCACCTGTCTTAGTAAATCTGGGCCATACTGTCTCCTCGTTTCTGTTGTTTACAGAATTGAACTTTGAGTCTTTTGAGTTATTCATTTAGTTTATTGCAATATTATTTCATTGGGTGGGAAAACACAAGCCAAAAGAACTTGTGTCATTATGTGAGGTATGCTTATAGATCAGACCCAGTCTGAGTACATATTGATTTGAACATGGTGAAACTGGCCCGTGTGGAATACAGAGCAGACAGGGAAAGAAAGAGAGAATTGCATTATGGGAACTGCGGATTGTTGGTCGCTCTCCAGCTTGAAATTACACGAAACGATACGATGCAGAAAATCAATTCTTCACAGAGGCCTGGTGCATTGTGGTCTTTATCGATTTAAGGGCATGTCATCAGATCATGTAGAGGAGATATTTAGCAGCTCCCAGACTGCTCTCATCTATTATTAAAGCCGTGGGCAGTACTTTATGGATGCTTCATTAAACATGGAAACGGCTATAAGGGGAAGGAGCACCTCAGGGCACGCCATCGGGCCAGTTAATATTGTGAGATGAGATGGAGGAAATAATAAAGGAGCAATGTCACTTTAGAAGGAGAAAAGGCAATGTTGGGAGATGGTATCAGAAACTGGAGATGTTAAGCCTCACTCATAATGATGTCATTGTGACTGAGGCTTAAGATCTCCAGAATCTTACAAGTCGTATGAAACCAAGTTGTATGAAACCAGAAGTTCGTAGGCGTTCATGGAGGGGACCAAAGCCTTCTTAAAGCGTCTGTGTGTCTGCCTTCCAATTCTCAATAAAAACAAAGCTGTATGCTCATCATGGAGTTCTTACATTGTTTTCAAGTGCGGTGTGTGGCTTTTCCAAAGCATCATTAGGTCAGTCCTACAGATGTGTTGTATCGCACGGCCGCTGTAATAAGTCCTCTCTGTGTGCACCTCGAGACGCTGTCAAGTCGTCCTTACAAATACTATAGAGACACATAGGTTTACAGAAACTAAAGTATTGACCATTATTGAGCCATCATCAATATTTTGAATTTGGAGACGAACACGCGCACGCACACGTGCAGAGCACAGTGACGTCACACACCGACCTGGAACCATGCCAGTGCTGTTAGGTCTCAAGCAAAGTGGATTATTATTACCTTGGAATTAATGCGTTTTCTACACGTTTATAGAATCGATGTCCTCCGTGGAATCACAACATAGCGGACGGTGGTGAATGCACTGCCATGAGTACAACTTGACTTCACCACAAACTGACAGTGTTTGTTGCTGCGCGCGTAAACTCTGGGGACTCTGTGGGAAAGTTATTAGCCGATTTCTTGGTGAACTGCCAACTTATTATTTGTTAGCCACAAGACATTTCATGTGTTGAAATGGGTGGTGACGATCATTGTTGGTAATTCATTTGTCTACCTTACGCCATAAATAAAAGCCGGTTGGCCGATGTTGGTTCCAACACTTCACTGACTGTGCAGCTGACTGGCAAATATTTAACAAACATATCAAAGGAAGAAGCACCAATTTATGGTTTTGCAATAACCCAAGATGATTATTTGAATATCAATTTTGATATGGTCACTAAATATGCATCTATCTGCCATAAGTATCATGGTCATTTAATCGACTTTATTGTCCGCTTAGATCAGTTGTATCCAGCATGTTTCCACCTGCACCGTGCTACAAACTCAAGTTGAACTTAAAAACATATTACTCCCGTTGTAAGAAGTGATGCAGTGGTATGACTCAAGACCGACATGAGAGATCATTAATAACATGTTAATGTGCTCTTGAGAAACACTTAAGGCCAGTGCAGGATGTATGAGGTCGCTGGAATGGAGTAACACACACAAACACTGCGCGTTGCTCTTGGGCGTTTGTGAGGCATCCGTGTGGCGCTCATAGGAAGAGGGGCTTCGTAGGCTGTTCATAGAAACTCTTGGACATCGACCTGGCTACAAACTTAAGAATGCTCTACAAACACTGTATTTTTGTAAGGCAATCTCAAGAACAAGAAATGAGCAAAAAATCCTGTTCGCAGCCGTTCGTACATGTCATTGTGCCCGAGGCTTCAGCTTTTTGAAATTACAAGATAGCTGTATGTTTATTGTGAATTGGATGCTAATAATGCTTTGTAGTGATGGACTTTAGGAACACACAGAAGAGCTTTTGGGTTTACTTAAATGTGCATTTTAAATTTATTTTTAATTTGCACGCTGTTTTGAGAAGCATACAAGAATATTTTGCATACAAAATATAATACAAGTAAGATACATTTCTTAATTAATTAAAAACGTATTGAAGTTTTCTGCTGCCACCTGCTTGTCTCATAAAAATGTCATGGGTTACCTTTGTTCCAGAGTATGGTACAAATGGATCTATCCTTCATTCATTCAATTAAAGTCACTTTTATTGACATCATTTTACATGGTTTGGTGAAGTCACATGCTTGTGTACATGGAGATTACTAAATGTTATGCCATTTTTGGAACATTTTAGGCAAAACATCTTCATGGAGAAGAGATGGTTTAGGACCCTCTCTTAAATTGTATTGTGCTGCTTTAAAATGATTGCAATATCTGTAAAAATCTATATGAGAGTTTGTCCAACCCAAATGGCGATCTATTATTAAAGGCATGAGCAGTGCTTTATAGATGCTTCATTAAACATGGAAACTGTAGCAGAGAGAAGAAGCACCCCAAGGCACACCTCTGGGTCCAGTAATGTTACCAAATGAGATCTTTATACTGCAAATAATAAAGATGTGCATAATGTTACTGCAGACCAAAAATAAATTATGGAGATTTTAATTAAAACCACGACATACATGCATGATTAAATGTTGTTCATCAAACAATAAGTGTCATAAATTATATTTGAAAATGTGTATACTGCATTAGCTTTAGGTAAAATGAACATTTCATATTGGGCGGAAGTATTAGACAGTGTTCAACCAAATATATTTGCTCTGTTGTGTGTAAAAAAAAAAATTAAAAAAAGGATTGTTGTATATTTCTGTACAACAAATGTTATGGTACCAATGATCAGACTGAATAGCAAATACAAAACATTTTATGTTTTTTACAATTCTTAAGTTGAAAATAGAATCCTATGTGTGCAGACATAGGTGGTGTATTAAGTGTCATTTTTTATACTGCTTGAACATTCATCTGGTAATGCACACTGTGAAGGCAAAGATCTGGAAGTTTTTGATTTTGGACTTAAATAAGAGTACTGTTACTGGTAAATAATATTACTCAAGTAGATGTTAATAGCAGTGGAGCAATAATCTACTCGTGGGTGAGGAAACAACTATAGTTGTAAGTGTAACCATTACTAATTGTTCAGTGAGCGAAAGTCAGGTGTCCCCATATGCCAGTATAAAACATTCGTTCTACAGCGTTCTTGTCTTATTATTTCTAATTGATGAATCTGCATTTTTGGCCTGACACAACCTCCACACTCTTACTCCTAACCCTCCACTATTTTTTTCCTCATTTTTGAACGATCGTCTTATGAGGTCGTCCAAAAGGAGAAGCCAGAAGTCATCCTCCCCCTGGACCTCTGCTGTTCTGTCCTATGTCTGTGCCAGCAGGCCCTCGCTGTCCCCCATGTCCTCATGTCTCTGTCCTCTTGCTGAGCTCCAGACAGATCCAGCCCTGGACCCTCCATGAGTGAGCAGGAAGAAGAGCATTAGTCTGGGCCCCGCTGCTCGAGCTGCACAGGATGGGAAAAGTTTGGACCAGAAGGGAGGATACACAGGCCACCAAAGAAGGATTAAGGCTGTGCTCCTGGCATATTGTTTTTGACACAACATCAATGAAATTCAAAAACGTATCTACAAGTCAATGTTAAGATGTAGATTTGGATTTTTTTGGATTTTGAATGCCATTGTTCCCAGCAAAGGGCACAGAGCATTTTAACACTTTAAATGAAACCCATAACACTAGACATAGTTAAAAGATGTTGAGCACTGAAATGATGAGATGAAGCTAGACTTTAAAACACAAATGAGCATTTTGACATAAATATGGAAGAACAAAGCTTTTTGAGGAGATGGACAAAGGAAATCTATTAAAAAAACACAACTCCAGGTTTTATGTTCAGTTAAAACTTGATTAAAAGCTCAACCAAGTTAAGGATATGGGCCCTTTAACCTCTTTCACATGAATTATAATTTATTCTTTGAGTGATGAATGGCAGAGCAAAAGTACAATTCTTCAGCATAACAAACAATACAGAGTTAAAAGGCATTTGTTTTAGGGTTGTTTAGCCACCATCATTAATGTGCACATATTTCCAGGCTGACACGATGACAGAGACAAGTTGATCTTGGTCTCTCCTCCAGACACCGGTTCGTCCCCGGAGGCCTTAACGTGACCCTAACTCTGACCCTCAGTCCCGTGTTAAAAGCTTCTTCACTCGCTGCAAAAGCATTGTGAGGAGGGAGGGAAACTTCTGACAGCTCTATTATAAACCAGCGCTGGTCAATAATCAGTTTAAAGGGGATGGTGATGCCTTCGAGACCTTTAGACGCACTTTTGACGTCCTCTAACTTTTTTTTACAAGTACTTTCAATTTAAAAATATATAGCATTTAAGAAGAAGAAGAAGAATTTTTATTTATAGAGCGCTTTTCCACCTAATAGGCACCCAAAGCGCGATTTAAGTGTCCAGATGATTCTGATATAATTTACTAAAACACTTCAACCTTTCCTTCTCATTTACCCAATGACGCTGTCCTTAAGTTGGGGTATTGTGTTATTTGAGATCAACATTCGGATGCCCAAATTATAAAAAAGATCCTTGTGTGTCATAGGTACAGTCCCTTTATGCTCTGAAAAGGGAATTGTCATAACCCAAAAAATGCTCATTTACAAAAAATAAAATGTGTCAGCTTCACAAAGAGCCCAGACATTTGTTTTTCACCCCAAAGGGTTCAGACACAGTTTCAGTTTTATTTGGAGATAATTTTAGCCAGGCATTTAAAGTAAAGTCAGCAAGAAGATTGATACATTTTCTTTGAATTTGATTTCCTTTCAAGACTGGATGAAAGGCATATTGGGCATATTTTCACGTCTAATTTTAAATAGGAAGTATGCGGGAGGGAAAAGTAGAGATGAACCACTAACTTTATAGAAATACTTTGAGATCCCCATCTGGAAAATCTGCCTACTGTGAACCCTCTATAATTGAACCTGGGATAAGGAGAGCGCCAACTACTCAGCTGAAAAAAGTATTTCCAAGGCACACAGGGACATCATTAACTTCCGAGTTACATTTTAATCTGGCGCTTTACTGACCATGAGGGATCACTAATATTGCATTGGTCTTGGATATATAATTCAAAAATTGTTTTACCAAATGATCCATACTTTTCCATTGTCTGTGCACTGGTTCATTTTTCATTTGTGTAAGTATTTTGTACCTTTCAGACCTCATTCATTGACAAACTTTGGGCACCCAATTCATCTTGTAAAAAACGGAAACTTTCTCAATCTGAAACCTACCTCCACTCGCACTGTTTTAAGTGCGGGGTTGCTGAAAGGACAACTCGTCGAAACCTTTCTGTACAGTCCAAGTCCGTCTCCGCGGTGGTGTGTTTGATCAGGGCAGCGCTGTAGTTATCCTGGCTACCCCTTGTCCCTCTCCACTCCTCAGTCATCATTGCAGATTCCCCCAAATGCATCCCAGAACACCTCAGCAGCCCCGCATACAGTAGACCCCTTATACCCCCCTAACCAAAACCAGCCGCCCCTAATCATTTGCACACGGCACCTCACCGCCACTACAATCAATCTGTCCGCGGCCCGGTAATTTTTCAAACTATTGTGATTAGTCCCATCATAAAGGCAACCCAATAGGACCCAATTGCCAGACATTACGGAGCAACTTTCATTCACGGGGTAATCTGCGGAGTAAGAATCAAAGGGAAGGCTCCGGTGCAGGGTGGGAGAGTGCAGGAGGCTGGGACTGGTAGTGCAGATGTTGTGGGGGAAATATGCAGGGTATTATGGACGTTACGGGCAATGGAAGGTTTGATCATCGGGGGAGGTATGGAGGTGGTTTGTGGACCGATTTTGGGATGCAAAAGTTTACCAGGGTGTTAGCAAGTGAGAAACTGGTAAGGTGGATGGGCGATATATTAAGGTGCGCTATGTATCTCTTCTGGTGGCCGATTAACTGCTTGTCTCTTTACATTATGTATATCTTGAAATGCACTAAGCCCCAGAGGTATCCCGCAAGACACACACTCAAACTGGAAACCTTAAACTACACGAACAACAGCTGCAAGGATTGAAAGTTGGTTGGCTGCAATTTTAGCTTGTCTGGAGAAGTTGGATGAATTTTAAAAATACTAAGGAGCACCTCTCAATGTATGTTTTTGATGAGAAAGTAAATTACAACATGGTTAAAACCTCAGAAAAGTCTATATGGCAGCATATAAAACTTCTAGAGCTACATGTAGTAACTGATAACTTCCTTACAGCAAAATATCTTTTCTTTGACACGTTTACAGACATCCTTTTTGCACTTTGAACATCCTCCAACTTGTAAAACTCAGATATTTGACATATTTCTGGATACACTGGATGAAGGTGCTGATAAAACACACCTGCTGAGAGGAGGCTGCCCGTATATGTACCAACGTAAAGATTCCTGCTCCTGACCCGGAAACTCGGGCCTGTAATCAGTCGCATCAACCCGTGATGGATGGCCCTGTGACCGGCCACTGCTTGCAGACATTGTCCCGGGAATGTGGGTGTGTGTGAGAACTGGAGCTAGAGACTTGTAAAACGTGAAAAAAGGGCTTGTCTGATGTTCACTGTTGGATGATAGACGTATACGACTCAGAGAAGACAGTTAAAAGGCTGAATGAGTGGAAGAGGAGGGCAGACAGGCCAAATGACAGAGCTGACAAAGACCTCGCTGACCTGGAGTAGAGGTAAAGAGGAAGGTGGATGCTAAAGTTCAAGTACATGATCTCCTGTGTCTGTCTGAGAGTGCGTAATTAGTGTCTTTGTCAATAGTTTGAGAAGTTATCAAGGGATGCGGAGTGATAGGTTAAATGGAACAAGATTACAGAAGAATCAGTTCTATACCGAGTCCTGCATATATCCTGTCCATTTTTTTCATAAGCAATTATTAACCATTAATTCATTTTCTACCACTTGTTCCTGTTAGGGGTCGCAGGTGACTGGAGCCTTACGTGGGGTACACCTTGGCCAGTTGGTCGCAGGACTAACACTGAGACATAAACAAGGACAGACAACCATTCACACTCGCATTCATTCTCCACGGGCAAGTTAAAGAGTTATCAATTAACCTGAAACTACATTATATTTGTCCTGGCATGAACTGAAAATATGTTAACATGTCGCAATTTTGCGCTGAATTTGTGTTGAATGTTCCATAGTATGGCAGGTGATCCTATCTGTCCAGGTTACAAGTCAGATCCGCGGAGAGGCGACCTCATCATCATATACATGTTTTTCAGTGCATTTTTAACAATAAAAATGGCAAGTTACTGTTGCAAGTGCGCACACGGTCAGTTCAGCCATAACAGTTCCAAGAAGGAAGTCATCCACAAAAATACTCCACAGAACAGTTAGTACTGTACACTGGCACGGAAGTGTTAAGACATGCAGGGACTTTTAGGAATAGTGAAGAAGTAAAAGGACTAAGTAATCATTATGAATTTGAAATTTAAAAAAAATTGGTTTAAACTGGACATATTATGCCTCATTGTGGATTTAATTGGCTTTTGAACATGACTTTGGCTTGGGATCCAGAACACACAGGTCCCCAATGCTTTGTGAAGGGTCAGTCTGATCAGTCCACCCTCCGTCGTGCCGCGAGTCAAACTCAAAGAGCACTGTGCAGTCAGACTAATTTATTTCAGTGACGCAGGTGAAACAAAGGAGTTCATTGGTCATCTATCATTTAGCACAAAATCAAACTTCTGTCTCCTCAGATTAACAGCGTTTTATGCCTCGCTCACTGATTCTGTTGGGGGAAAATTTTACCTCATTAACAGGATTAAAGGACACATATTCTGCTACACTGACTTTTTTGAGCTTTTAATCATGTTCTAACAATGTTCCGTCATCAAAAACATACCTGAAGTAGAATTCAGCTACATTCACGCTGTTTTGAGGAATGCAAGTTTGAAAATCCTTTCCTCTCCCACAGAGAAAAACACTTCCTGCTGAACTACCTTGTTTCTGGGACGTATTTTCAGACTTCATATGTCACTTGTCCGAGAATCTCCTGCTGTTTTAAGTCCTTAAATCATCGCCAGACTTGTTCCAAACATTTCTTTCGTTTAAACACAATCACTGCTGCTGCTCACCCACAGCGTAATGTTGGTTGACGGATAATTTAACTAGATTGTGTGAGTGCTAGTCGCCATCTAGTGGCTGGATGTACTCAGTAAGTCTTTTTTTTGACAAAGGCTGATAAAGCCTGACATTTAAAGAATAATAAACCTTTTTTTTTTTTTTTAAAAACTTGAGATGGCAAATTTAAGGTTCTCATAACAATATGAAAAATGCTGAATATTTTTCCTTTAATGAAGCAAAATACAACTCTCTGTTAAAAGGTCACAAAAGAATAAGATGTCCCCTTTAAAGTCTTGTCATTTAAGATAAATTAAAACAATTGGCATTTGGATTGGTTTTGGATTTATGTTTTTGTTACAATTGTTTCACTTTGCAGTGCACCAGCAGTCATTGCCAAGGTTATGTGTAAAGATATTGTATTTAGGTGGTGATGCACTATAATTAAGGTATACAAAAGTTTTACTTTTATAGCGATACAGTGTATAGCGAGTCTATAGGGTCTCTAAAGCAACTCTGACAGTCCAAAGAACAACGCATAAGTCAAATTATTGTTGTCATTATTACTTTTAACGTTTCTACCTCACACCACAAAGACAGCTGTCAAACCAGTCCATTTTGCTAAAAACTATTTTCTCTACTGAGCAGTCATCATAGGTGTCATAATCCTGTCCAAATCCGATTAGCCCCGTGTGCAAACGTTTGTGCGGGCCATGAGACAGACCCTATCAGCCACTCCACACCTGGGAGCACCCATGTTACAGTTGGATGAGCGGAAGTCTGATCCGGAGATAAGCGAGTCAATGGGTTCCAGAGAAAGTAGTGATGTGGGTGAGAACAGTAGTTAAACGGCTGCAGGCAGAGAGCAGGCTGTGTGAGAGACCGGAGGGTGGCGGAGGAGGATGGATACCCCTGAGCTGTTGTGTTAAGGTGGAAGAGTTGAGTGATATACGCTTCTAGGCCCTGAGGGAGGACCAGACCTGAACTTCCTGTAATCACCTCACGTGTTGAGGCAAACTGGTGAAGTTTGAAAGCAGCGCAAAAGTATGTGACTTTTCAAGAAGGGATGGTTTGCACATGCAAAGGGATGACAACACAGCCTTGGAGTTTAATTGTATTACATTGTTACAGATAATGTGATGATAAACACGCAGAGATATGCACAGTAGTTCTAACACCTTGTCTCTCTAATGGTTATGGGTACAAAAGGACGTGCAAAGGTCCTGGGGAATAAATGAAAGTTTTGGGGGTACTCAGGAAAAGATGTATTCCATAATTCCATGATCAATTAGAAAATAATCCAAAATTGCTGAACAAAAGCTCAGGGTTCTTGGCTTCATAGCACGTAATCAAGCAGTATTGACCTCAGTGATGTCTTTGGGAGCCTTTGGTCAGTATGTCGTCTCCCTCCAAGACTTTTGCATGTTAAAGGTGCATTATGTAACCTTCCTGGAGGGTTGACCACATGATTGCCTCCATGTAGATGTTATTGCTGTGCCTGGAATTGACACAGTATGGCTTTAAAATTATCTATACCCATGGAGACATACAGGTGACACCACCAGGTTACAGGTATAGATGTAACAAAAAATGAAATACCATATCATCACAAGTCTCACAAAATATATACAATTATAAACTGCTTTGCATAAATGTGTAAATATTGCAATAATATTATATCATCAGATTTTCAGATCATTACATCATTAGTTACAGGTCAGATCTTTGCACAGGCAAGCACAGTAAGAATGAAGATTTTACATGGCATTTCTAATTAATAAAATCAATGTAAGAAAAACAACTGAGCTTGTGCTCGTACTTCACTGCTGGCACCAGGAGGACGCGACACACAGAGAACATGCAAACCACACAAGACCCCTATGAGGCCTTGCAATTGAACCTTCTAGATGTAATTGTTTCATCTGTAATTGTTGTAGAAATACTCTCCACAAAAATATTAATTGTCTAACTAATGCTTTTGTAACATTCATAAAACACCTCCCATAGAGATATCAGTTTAAACGCTCCATTCACACCATGGAGCTCTCTACCCTTTTATTGCATGAACTGTACAAATATTCAGCTTAAATCATAAACAACAAATCTGTTTGGGAGCATCAGGGTTGAATGTGTTGTTTTGTTGCGTAAGTCTAAGGAGGAATGCAAATTGTTCGAAAACGATATTACAAGAAGCTTGGCAGGACATTTCCCTCTCACTGGCTGTGAACTGTGGTTCTAAGTGCCAAGGTGAATTCTGGAGGCACTGTAAACTACAGCACCCTGTACAAAAAAGCAGCACCCGAGAGCCCAAGAGAGGGGGAAGAGGAGACAGAGAGAAAAGAGGAAAGAAGGGATTTCAGAAGAAGAAACAGAGGAAAAAACACAAGCAGAGAGAGGAGGAATGGGGGAGAGAGGAGTAATGAGGAGAAAAAGAAATTATGGCAGAGGAGAAGGGAGGGAAGGGGGGAGGAGCAGAGAAAAAGAGGAGAGGAGGAAAGAATTCAGGAAGACGATGAGGAGGCAGAAGGAGGGGAGAGGAAAGGAAGAAGAGAGGGAATTTGAGGAAGAGAGAGCAAGAAAGAGAGAAGAGATTGGAGGGGGAGGGAAAAACGAAAGAGGAGAGAAGAGGACAAAATTGAATGGTTTGGATAAGAAATAGTTTGGCAAGTTACAGCAAGTCGATGTGGTGAAGTAACATTATAATTAAAAAAGAGTTACAATCCCTACATTTATGTGCACCCTAGGAAAACTGGATAACTGTCCTAACCTGATTTGAACAGGATTTTCTACAACCATGAA
This sequence comes from Rhinogobius similis, assembly GCA_019453435.1. Classification (NCBI taxonomy): domain Eukaryota; kingdom Metazoa; phylum Chordata; class Actinopteri; order Gobiiformes; family Gobiidae; genus Rhinogobius; species Rhinogobius similis. Next base: position 35,752,246 of record CM033620.1, read on the forward strand.
TTAAGCATCTTGATCTGAATTTTCCAGATCCCAAAAAGATATCTGGAGAAGACCGCCTGTACTCGAAGCCCCGATACATGTGACAGTGCAGTCCGATCATGTCAAGGTCAACTGCACCAGGAAAGAAACAGCCAGGAAAACAGATACCATATCGCCCCGTCTGAGGGGTCCAAAGGGGCCGTGATCTCCTAGAGGATACTGGCTTGCTTTAGAGCGTGGACCGGTTAAGAGTGAGATGATTGGGCGACAGAGAAGAAGAGAGAACGCAGACTCAGGTGAAAACTAGATGGAAAAAAGCTGATGTAAAGACAAAATAATTATTTCTCACCAAACGCTGACTTGTTCTTGTGAAAAAACGGCACATTTCCAGAGACAAAAACTTTGTTGAGCCGACAGAGTTAGCAAAACAAAGCGAGCACATGTCTCATCAGGGAAATGAAGTGTAATTCAGGTATGATTTAGATTTTATTTATGTAGAAAATATTAGTCACGTTTAGGTGACGTCAGCTGCTCAAATAGCGACCGCTGCGAGCCGGGACTACTGCACGGAAACATAGTCTGCAATTAACAGAGGTGTCCTGAGCCGGCCCCAAGTGAACCATCTGAGGGACCAGACGGTTCAACATAACTGAGGTGTCGCATATCTACAGTATATCTATGATCTTGTTGTTGAATGTCATGTGCAACACAGCACAATATCAGATATTGATACACGAGACATTTGAGTGGTCAAAAATACATAAATAAATATATACAAAAATGATGCTTTAGCTGCCACTGATATAACCACACCAGTCATCTCCTTGCATGCAGACTACAGACTACAGAGCGTAGGGTTGACAGGAGGACAGCTTTAGCTCCGACAAACTGTACCGACACAGCATTTTTATTTTCTGTGGAGAGAGACTGGGAAACAGAGAGAGAGAGAGAGTGAGGAGGAGAGACAGTGAGGGAGATGGAGAGAGAGACAGGGGAGAGAGAAATAAAGAGAGCACTCAAGAGAGATGAAGACAAAAGAGATAGAGCGAGAGAAAGAGAGATACAGAGTGGGAGACAGACTGACAGTGGCACAAATCTCACCCTTGTGCTCTCTCCCTTTTTCTCTCTCCCTCTTCTTCTCTCTACTCCCTCTCCCTCGTTGCTGTCTTTCTTTCTCTCCATCTCTCCTTACACATCTCTCTCCCTCTGGATCTGCATCTCTCTTCTCTCCCTTCTTTCTGCCACCACCTTCTCCCGTCCCGCCACTCCCAATGTTCTATCTCCTCTCTTCCTTTCGCTAATTCTCTCTTTATCTCCCTTCTCCTCTCTCCCTTTTTCTCCCTCTCCTCTCTTTCACACATATGCACGTTATTCCCTCTCACACACAGACTCGACCAGCAGAAGCACTTAGCTGCAGAATTGTGCTGACATGTCGCTTCATCGGGCTGTGCTCCGTCTGCAGCAGCAGTCTCTCTCGCCCAAGGGTGACCAGAGGACACTTCGCAGCACCCACCATCCATTAGTCTGAAACAAGTGGATGTGGTGGAATGTCGGTTAGATCAAGTGGGGAGGATGAAATTACAAAATTGAAGCGTAATCTCTTCCTCATTTGTGCTTCCTGTCATTGTCAGCCAATTGTGTGGATATTACATTTGATTTATTATTTGTACAATTTTTATGTTATTTTCACCATTGTTAGACATGGGGCAATATTGATACAATATATTTGTTTTTGTATTTATTCCTTAAAGAAATACATGAAAAAAGGAATTTTCAAAGAATATAGCACACAAATTTAAATTATAAATAAATCCTATCTGATGCATTTAATATTGTCAACATGAAGCTCTTGTCACGTGTAGACTTACTCACAGTAGAACTGTACACTGGACGTAAATGTACTTCAGTAAAATACCACCTACCATTGGAATTATCCAAGCTATCTAATACATTTTAAATAGCAAACGTAAGCTAAAGTAAAATTTAGCAGAACGTATATTTCTTGGATTCTGAGCACGCAGAGTTGAGTGAGTAAGGAGCTGGAGTTAGTGGCGAGTAGGTGACAGGGCAGCGCAAACAGGACAGGTTCACAGCAGGGGGCGGGGCTCAGACACTCTGAGGCTGATGCTCCACTCACACTGATAATTATTTCATGTCCTGTCTGCTCCTGCACACACGCACACCTCGATTTGGCTCATCTATACTGTCTAGAACACTTAAACCTCTGTCCATTTTTAGCACAAAAAAAAAGTTATATTGAGAGGCAAAGAACTTATCACAGAAATTGATTTGCACTAAAATAATGAGTGCAGCTCAGATTGCGCACAGTGCTCCGGATTCATTCCAAGTGCAGATTTCAAAACCTGAGACCAAAGGAGCACAGCAGAGCTCCGTGCAGTCGTTAGATGTAATAACATCTTCATAGAGACAAACCCTCTGTCAGAAAAGTTAAGTGCATCTGTAAATAAAATGCAACAATAGTGAGTGAAATGAAAGAATATCCTGTTTTTAGTTTATCTGCAGTTTAAGTCCACTGGTGAAATTTTGCTACAGCGCAAAATGTAAAATACAGTGATGTTTTTCTTTCTATATTTGAGTTGAGTTCATATGTGCTGCATGAGTGGACAGCATCTCTTCAGGCTGTTTTGACTCTCAACTCTCTCTCCTTCTCCTCTCCTCGGACTGGGACATGCCTCCATCCTCCTCCCGTCTCCTGTCTCCCTCGGGTGCAGAAGGCTGACCCACTTTCCCCTCAACCCAAACATCTAACTGTAAAAGGCTGTTGTCTGACCTCAAAGTCCAGACCAGTGCATTTGCCGTGTCAGCAGAATAACATCCATTAGAGTATGTTCATGTTACCATGATTTTGATGTTGGATGTAATGTCACAAAACGTATAAACGTATTATATCTTAAAGTTGGGCCATGTCCTGCTCATCTCCTTGGTGATTTTGTTGCTTTTGTGGACTGCAGATGGAAAGTAGCAGTTGCTGAATATGGTGCTTAACATTTCGTTTGCAAGATTTAATCATTTGTATATGACAAATAACGAACAAATTAAACATGTTCAGAATGTTTCCGAGTATGCTAAGTTGGCACAACCAGGGCAAGTTGCAGGTCAGATCTGCAGGGATACAATACGGCTGAAGGACTGACTGTGGAAGCATCTCTCAACTTTGAAATAGTGAGGCCTGGTAGCAGCCGGAGCAGGCAGAAGGAGCGAGAGACAGGAACATTTGGACCAGTGTCCCTGTGAGAGCGCCCGTCTGCTCCACACATCTCTCCTCCACAAACTGTCCAGTCACTGCACTATTGTTTGACATTTTTTAACTTTTCCCACTGAAACACTGGTAAAATAAATGAATAACTAAAGTGATATACAAGGGTGTTTTTTCTGTCTTGATAGTTGGCAACATCGTGTCAGCAAGAAAAGCTGAAAAATATATCATTACAGCACATTTACTTAAAAAAAATTCCATATGTCATTTGTTGCGGGTGAGACACTTTCCAATTTAATTAAAGGATTTGCAATCCGATGCTGGCAACAGCGAGGATTTGAGCATTTTGAGAAGTGTAAAGTGTGGTACACGGGGTGTCGCACATGTCTGGTTGTCACTGCGGCTTCCTGGGTTCAATTCCATCCTTCTGCTCTTTGCTGAATGCCTCTACCCTCTTGCTCCTCAGTCACGCTACAAATAAAAGGAAAAGAATTTAAAAAAAAAAGAAAAAGAAAAGTCTTTTTCAATCCTTTAGTACAGTGTAATTATTCCTCAAAACGAGAAAAAACACTTTTCTCATCGGATGTGAGCATTTTCCACTCAAGTCGGTTACGACTATGACTTGGATTCAGGTGGGGACCCCGATGAGGATGAGGAAGATGCAGATGAGCTGGTTCCTGACAACTTGAGATAGTTCCTGACAGTTTGTGCAGAAATTGTTTGGTTATGCAAAGACATTGTTGTAGCAGCTGTTCGGGCGACAGGTCACAGACGATCTTGGAGAAAAATGCTAGATGTGAAGGTCCTGGCCCTGGTGTGATCTTTGGTTTTGAGGACGGTTGGCTGTACTGCCAAATTCTCTCAAGCGCCTTTGGAGATGGCTCATGGTAGAAAAATTAACATTCCATTCACGGGCAACAGTTCAGGTGGACATTTCTGCAGTATATATACAATATTTTATATCTTTGAGTTCAGTTTATGAAAATTGGGAGCAAAATAAAAGTGTTGTGTTAAATTTCTGTTTAGTGTATTTGGGAGCTTAAAGGTGTAACCATCTCCGGTAAGACTTAATACTTTGAGGCTTTCTTAAACATCACATAGAAATATACTCAATATCAAATTTAGAGCTTCAAAGGTGCACATACACCAGAAGACTGAAATGGGTGGGCGAACATTTGAATGCATTTAAAAGCTTAATATGGGACCCATAAATTGAACGGTTAAGCCTGTCTGCCAGTGTCTTTCTCAGTCTACTTATCAAAGTGTCTCTCAGCCTGGCATTGTCTCCACTTCTCAGTTTCAAAGACCAACTCCAAAGCATTGATTCACACAAGGGCCGAGTGAAGAGACAAGTGAAGAGACATGTGGGCTGACAGGGCCACTGTGGGGGGGCTCTGTACATCCAACAACCACCAGCGACAATACACAGCAGTATGAAGGCGTCCATGCCAGGGAGGGTTTGTGGCGCTGGGACAGTGGAATGAAATGGGGGGCCTCTAATGTCTGGGGGCCCCTGCTGATTGAGATGTAGGGCCACACAGTCACTCATAGGCTCCTCGCGCCATTCGGGGGCCCCCCAACCAGAGTCAGGGCCCTGCGGGAGAAAAGAGGTGGTGAAAGGGGGCGACCCTGACGTGCGGCTGGATACAGTGTAAAGGAGTCCTGGGACGGGACGGAGTGCCGGCGGCTCGGGCTGTGCCAGGGTTGCCACGGTGATTTGTAGAAGATAGATTCCATCTTAGATGATATGTGAAATATCATCTGGTATATATGGCAGATTATTCTGGTGATTATTTTGATTAATTTTTAGATATCATATATTTTACCATTTTTATGTGATCTTATTGTGCTTTATCTTCTTTATTACCCTTTTTTAAAATATTTTTTTATATCTGCTGTTTGAGGGAAATACTGTTAAAAAAATAAACTTTTATCTGGTTTCCCTAGTTAGTAAAGTAGTAAGTAAAAGTCAACTTTCTTTTAACTTTTTCAAGTTTCTTATGAAATACATTAATGTTTTCACATTTAATTTATCAAACTGAAATTATTATTATTTTTTTTAAGTATTTATTTTATGTTCATTATATTTAAATTATGTATATGTCGTTTTTTTGTTTTTTTTTGACTAAGCCACACATCACTCTTCAGAAGAGAGTGTGCATCTTTGTAAAAGTAAGTCATGTTATATCTGTTTGCATTGGGCACTTGAACTTGACAAGTGGTTGGATACAGTGTAAAGAAACCCTGAGATGGGACGGGGTCTGGAGGGGGGGTCTGGTCTGTGCCCAGGTTGCCCCAGTGACGGGCAGAGGACTCAAGCATGATAGACTGGTGCGAGTGCTTGGTGCCGGGACATTGTTGGGTGTTGGATGGTGTCTGGTCGTCTGTCGCTGGTCCTTGTGGGGTAGCTCCGATCCCTGCAGCGCTGCTGTCTTCTGCACTGTCTTTGATGGGACAGTGGCACTAATCGGCTGTAACCATATCCACCCTGAACGGACACACTCCCAGGAAGTTTTTTATGTCAGGCCAATACCAATATTTGCATTAGACCAACCTCATAGAACTTCAACCACAATAGAGCATCTTGAGTGTTTTTTTCCCTGTAGGTTTATTCAAATTTCCTTCAATTGAGCACCCTCTACATTTCAGATGAAAGCATGACGCGAACACTCACTCACTTATTTTCTTTATACAATTACATTTGTCTGTTTTATAAAAGACAAACTTTGACTTTTTGTGCTGTTGATAGATCTCCACTAAGAGAAGACCCAGTTTTCTTGTGACCTAATCTCCACTACATTCATACATTAATTGGTGTATCTGGAAATATTCTTATGCCAGCCACCCTTCCCAACCGAGACCAAAGGTATATTCAGTGTGGGCCTCATATAATATGGGTTTTGGAGAGCAAAAAGTGTCCTTATTATGAAATACATTTTTTGGGGATTCGTATGCATTTGTACACTGTTTTCGCAACCTGATGAACAGCTAGATAGTCTGTATTTCACAGAAACTTAACAAACACCCTAACACCCCTCCCCTACCCTACACTACCCTAACACACAAAAACATGACAAATACCAATAGAGTCCACAAAAGAGGGCTGGTTTTAATTTGTAAAGAGGAAACCACCTTTGAAACTACAGGTAACACTTTGTAACTATACTTATTCCTTCCTTAGTAAAGCATGAACAAAGAGTTAATTCATAACGAATAGTTTATTAAGAACGATGCAGGCTGAACTAATACCATAACCCTAACCTTGATTAAGTAGTTAATAATCCTCAATCATGCTTAATAAACTATATGTTCATTATGAATTAAGTTCATGTCCATGCTTTGTTAAGGAAATTGAATATGTATTTATTATAAAGTGGTACCAAACTATAAGTTACAATGGTTCATGAATCAAGGGATGCAAGTGGATTAAATGAAATTCTAAAACATCTTTTGGTGTGGATTGGACAATTCAGTTGTTTTCAGGTGAAAGCGTATAAGTTAGAGAGAGCTAAATAACCAAGAAACTAAAAAAAACTGAAGGACTGTAGAGACACACAATACGTCTTTACAAGAGAAGACGTCATCTGGACGTTGTTAGAAAATAGAAATTCAGACTCACACAAGTCATAAGTTGAAGTTGTTCACATCCTTTCCAACCAAATCCCATGTCATTTGAGCCACTTTTGAGACTGTGATGTGACGGTGAAAATGTAACAAAACTTTCCACAGATAAATCTTGGTAACCTTTTCTATTGGACCTCTAGTCTAGATTTTTTTTTTCTTTTTTTGTTTTGAAAATTGAATATTGACATTTTTAAATGAACATTTTGTCTATCTTAGGAGTACAGCTGAAGGCAATTTATGATGAAACCAGGCCTGTAAACATTCAACAACTGAGTAAAGGTACAAAGTGTGCCAGGATTATGCAATAGCCGTGTCCTAATAATGGCACAAGTGTTCATAAAAGTCTTTATTGAACTGGTTAGGTAACTGCAATAACTGTTTTCTTCCAGTGCCTTTAGCCTCAAGTAGATTTTCTTCACAACTGACACCCACAGACCTTTTGAAAGAACATTTCAAGCATACCGCAGTCTGCCTCACCTCAAACTTCCGGGTGATTCCAAATACTTCTGCATCATTTGTCAGTGAAAAACATATGGCACCTTTGTAGCTCAACATGTGAGCCATTTCTGAAGTTAGTAGCCCATGCCCTTTATGTTAGAACCTATTTTACGCAGTGAATTGAGACACGTCATCTTTGTATGTAATTTATCTTGTATATTCCAATCCATCCAACAATTGGCATTCTCTTCATTCATCCAGACCACTGAAGTTGAGCATAGATGTTGTTTATACCACTGCTCCACCAGAGGACAAGGTGGCATAGAGGTTAGGAGACATGACTAATGCCTTACGTCTTGTAGTTTGAGCCTGTTGTCATCACCTTTTGTAAGCCTGTACAGTGAAGGTGAAAGTGGAATAGTCAGTGGTGAATCAGCCCGTCGGTGATTCCTTGTTTGTGAATGCATCCCTCAGCGCTGGTGCATTCAGCTCCTCTGGACTGTGCCAAAGTGACCGACTCATTATGGATAGAATGCGTTTACATAGCAGTGTTAGCAGCGTGGCCTGGAGGAGCTTTGATGCTGCCAAACATCTGTCTGACAGAAGAGGGTAGCGGACTTTTACACCCAATATTTAAATTGAGTTTTAATAGACTGTTGTTATGGTTAGACATCTGTCAGACACAAGCGGGTATTGCAGGCTTTTACACCCAATATTTATTTTTGTGTATATTGTGTAATCATAATCAAAAGATGAACAAATCCTCACATCCACAAAAGATTGGAGATTACTGTAACTGATTTAAGTCAAGAGATATGGCAACCCAAAGTGTGGGGGTCATTCTGCTTTCTGACTGGGAAATCAGCAGAAATCAGAGAAAAAAAAGGTCTATAACTTTTACGTCTTGTAAACTGTTTTAGTATTTGTAAATTAATAATGTTTTCAATAAGATCAATATTTGATTTGCACATGGATATGTAATGAAATATTTAATGCACAACTGATTTGCAACAAATGTCACCAAGTGAGACAGACAACTAACTTAAATTCTTGAGTTTAGTTTTTCTAGTCTAGATCCAGTTGACTCTAGACATGCAGTCAGACTACTTAAGATGCAGTGTTTACTTACTGGACTGATTTGAACCCTTTTCCATACCATTCCATTCCATTTTTCAAATAATAGAGCGTTTTAAAATTAGTTAGGTACAAAAATTACACTTAAAAGACAGCAGCACCCTTGTCTATTATTGCCAAACTTCTAACAGTGTTTGAGCAGATGGCTGGTTGCCTGAACAATCCAGAACGATATCACTCTGTATGTCCATACAGATCAAGTCAAGTCAGTCTGGTTACTCCGTAATCTCAGCGAGTTCATGAGGAAAAAGGAAAGGCAAAAAATTTCACAGGGATGGAAAAACATCACAAATGTCTGCACAATTAAAGAGTGAACCACACAACTCTGTTAATTTGAGGTGAGAGAAGTTTGATTTAGTTCTAAAACACAGATGACCAATGAAGTCTTCCGTTTCCGTCGCGTCACAGAAATAAACGCATCTGATTGCTCGGTATGTTTTGGAATTGACTCGATGCTTGTTGGAGGGCAGAGTGACCAGACTCACTCTTCGCAAAGAAATGAAGAACTGTGTATTCTGGATCCCAGGCAAGCCGGCCGGGGCACCTCTGCTGCCCACTGGATTCCTGTGGGCTTTAGCTTTGTCAACAGTGAACTCGGTATGTAGGTCAGTTGACTCTTGAACAATTGTTTTGTTTACAGTTTTTGTTTGTGTGTGTTTTTGGTTTCCGCTTATCCCTTTGTCTGCCATGCCATGCTAATGCCACAGACATAACTCAACATGCGTTTTGACACTATAGCTCCGAGCTCTTCGGTGCTTACAACATCTATTTTCGGTGTTCGCCTGAGTGACTAGTGAGACCTCTGAACTTTGAACTTTACTCGCTTTGACCTCTGCTGTCTGATAATGGAGACAGGAAGGTATTAGTGAAATAGGGGAGAGGAGGGGGCGCAGGGGGTCAGGGGTAGAGAGTTTTGGAATGGACATTGGGGGTAAAAGAAGGCTGCTGTGTTGGTTTCTCACAATAGGGTCTCAGTCAGGGGTTGGGTCCATAATTTCAACGATTGGTGACTCCGGTAATTGTTTCCATAATGAGTTGGTGTGGAGATGGAGCTGGTCAGTGCTGGTCAACATGTTTTTATAGGGACCACAGAGCTGGCATTCGACCCCACCGCAAATTCCATGTTTTTTGTAAAATGTAGTGAGGCAAGTTGTGTGGATAGTCACTAACTTACCAACAAAGCCACGTGGCATAGCCCAGAAGTATAAATAAAATACATGAAACGACAAACAGCAGATGAGCCACAATAAGTTGGCAGATGTAATGTCTGTTCTTACTGATCTATCTCTGTCTGATCACACCTCTTGTCACCCAGTGTCACCTGAAACAGATAATACAGTGAGATAGAAATTTACATTAATAGCATGAGAGTTTATTGGTTGTAAGGCAAAGAGAGCAGACTATAATTGGCTGATGGAGATTGGTGAAGTCACATTACAGTTTTCCAGTTTTAGTCATTAGCAGTTGATCTGCTTCATTAAAATCAGCTTACGTTCACACCCAGTTGCTTTTACTTGCAGACTACTTAGTTGCTCTTAATTCATTGTGCTCCCATTTTTACAATGGCTGTCAAACACATTGATGTCCGAGGTCACTTCTTGGTCATGTTTACCATCCAACCATGAAATTAAATAAATCATAACAATAACTTATCAGATATGCATTAAGCGCTGAGCTATATTGGTAAAAGGTTTTTGATGATGGAACATTTTTAGAATATGATTAAAAGTTCATAAATGTCGCTGCAGAATCAGTGTCCTTTAACTGTTTAAGAAAATGTATCTTATAAATAACTATGAAGACCAATAGAACCTTTTGGAACTTAACATGAAATGATGGACGATGCATGGCAAAAATAATATAGGGGAAAAATGATGAAATAATGAATATTTCTATTTATCTACGTCAAGCCAAATCATGATTGAAATATTTGTCCATGTGTGACAAACAAATGTCCTAACAGATAGTCTGAAATGCCTATGGGCCTTTACATCGTATCTAAATTTATAAACAGATAAACAAAATATTTAAATTTCACGCAAATTATATAATATAATTATATTATTATCTCTTTTTTCCCACAAATATATCTGCTTTTTGACTGAAAGACGTTTTCCCTACAAAAAAGACATTTAGAAGATACATGGTGCTGTTTTCATACATTTTTACACAACAATATCTACATTGACAAGTTGTAATCTCTCAAATTGCTACTAGTCTAAAATACCTCTGCCCTATAGGCACAAAACAATCCCATTCATTTAACTCAATGTAGCCCTTTGTCAATAACATACCCACTACTCACTGGCACCAGATTATGTGTAGGATTTACAGCCGAAGCCATGGTCAATCATTCATGAGGGGGAAGAGGGCTCGTTGTGTCCCCCACTGTGAGGCTCATGCTGGGGTCAATGGGCCCGTCGGGGGGCATCCTGCACGGCACATCCCTGGTCCAGAGAGCAGCTAAGACACATTGAGAGGTCATCCATGATATCCCAGGACAGGGCTGTGCGCATGTATGGGGCTGAGGTGGCAAGTGGCAATGGAGCAGGTCAGTGAACATGTCAACATCAATAGTAACAGTAACATGGGGGGAGAGAGGGGTGCAAAGACGGGCCCATGAGGACCAGGACTATGCAGTGTCTGGGTCAAGACCTCTGCAAACAGACTTTTAATTACTCCGATGTAGCTTCATGTGCCTTGAAAATAGGACAATATAAAGTCAGACATGCTGCAGTGAGGTCATTTTTGGTCCCGAGGCAAGATCAGCTCTCAAGACTATTTTGGAAGTGTATGTAGGCTTTAACTGTAAAATGGCATGGCCACAGCCTCCTCAGGCTCTTCACCTCTACTTCACCACCAGGTACTGGGGCAATATATATTTTTTACAATAAATGATCATTATATGATTTCTGGAGTTATCAGATTATTGAAATAAACATATAAACAGCAACGTCTGATGGGAGTGATCAGATTTATTTGTGATTGGGAAAAATTATGAAAAAATAGCAAACTATTGAGGCAAAGACAACAATTAAAGATAATAGTACTTTGTTTTTCAAATATGACACACACAAATTAACTGATGTGTCACTGTGTTTGTGGTCATTTCTCCTATGCATGTAAACATACACCAAAAGCCAGATCTTTTATTGGGTTTTATTGGGATTATTGTAGTTATATGATTTTCACTGGCAATGCATAACACTATTGTCTCTATACCTGCATGTTAATTGTTCTTCATTTCTCACTGCTGTGGTCACACTAGACACAACGGCAAAACAAGGACAAAACTTGGACTGCATCCTAAACATTGTTTTAGCACTTAAAATATTGAACTTATTTAAAAACACACAACTTTCTAGTTAGACATTCTCTAACCATCTAGTGGCAGCAGAGGGAATTACCATGGGAAACATACAAAACCTTGCTTGCCCCAACATGCTAATATGAGCATGCACTTATAGTGAATGCCATTTGACAGCTGAAATGCTCTCAACTAATTAGTCAATCTGGGACATTTGAAACCAAATATCTTCTGAAGCTCAGAGGGCTAGGACCTCATAACGTTTATTAATGAAACACGCATGACCGAAGCTCAATACAACTTCAAGTGCGTTTTTGATGAGGGAACAATTATATAACAGGGTTAAAAGCGTAATATACTGTCAATTCACTATCTCCATAGCCATCTAAACCTGTGGCATAAATGTAACTTATTACTTCCTGCCTCTGCTAAAAATCAGCTAAAAATGGTTCTCATGGAGCTGACCCACAATGGAGAGAGGGAGGGCGGAGGTGTCTGGATCACGTTATGGGATGTCCCATAAAAATCAGGCACAATTTACATCTAATTTGGACGCCTGCAGAGGTCATAGCGCGGCGTCTCGTTAGTGTCCAGCGCAGAGAGGGGAGTGTTACTGCCGGACCAGAGCGGCTACAGCCTCGTTAGCACAGCAGTCGGCTCCTGGGTCAAGAGTTCATCAGGACCAGGACTTAAGTGGACACTTTTGAATTCACTGACTGAGATAATAGTGACTACAGCAACAGTGCAAATTGGCTTGGGTAGACGTATTACAGATTTAACGGCTCAAATGTAGTTTATGGAGTCTTAAAGATGTTCCTGCACCAATCAAGGGACAATATTCAATTCCACTACTGACATTGAATGTGCAAGTGCGTCACTTCACTCAATCTGGGCAGATGAATTTTTTAACAGTATACAATGACTTCTTCACAATGACATAAAGACAGTTGGGGTTAGGGTTTTTTTTTATTTAGAAGTCTACAGCCAATCTTCTGTCTTGTCTTACTGGTCAAAATTGATTGCACAGTGCATATTTATGTTGGCTCTACCCCGTATTGAGGAAGGGATACAGAATATTTTATTGACAGCGACACAACGGCCAATGAAACCAATACAATTCATCTTTGATTCATCTTCCAGATCTCATTATACTTTGATGTTTTAGAGGAGAAATGTGTTATATGGCACAACTAAATCTCTGTCTTGTTTATGTTAACAGCCATTTCTGAGATAAAGTGAAATTTTATTGAGGAAAAGATGGATAGCTTTCTGGTCACTCTAATGACTCATATTCCACTCAGGTGCTTCATTCCTTTATCCATAATCCAAAACTAATATTGGCATTTGCTTCAGTAGCTATCATCAAAGGTTGTTTAATGTCCCGCGACAGAACACAATGTGGCTATACATCTGAGAACACTGCGTCCTATATGGAGTCGAGTTTCCCTGAAATGCCCTCGCTCATGTGCACACTCTACATGCTCACACATTATGTTGCATGGTTTGAGTGACTAACATTCATGCCCCGCAGACTCATCCTAACGTTAATTATTAGTTGCCTAACCTTAACAGAACTCAAATACGTGGAAATAAATCAAACTTTATACAAACTTTATATATATAAATCTCTTGACCAATGTTACTGTTCTAACAACCTGATTTTTAACCATGAAATAAGCTCCAGCTGTTTTATAAACTGGAATCAACTATTTGTTTCTTGGAAAACAATGTTGTGACAGAAAAGGATTGATGATTAGAATGTTTTCAGAATGTTTTCATTCAAAGATGTAGGCTCCAATTGACTACATTCACAATTGTCCTGTTTGAGTCTTCCTTCTGCTCAGGTCCTGGTTTAGTCCTGGTTTTGTCCAGGATTTGTCCCAGTTTTGATGTGATGTCTCCGTTCATGCCCTTCCCACCATTTCAGCTACATATTTCCTCTGCCTGTTCTATCTCCACAGCAGCAACACAACCTTCAGCCTTTCAATTTACTCCTCTTCATTCCTTTGCTTGTGAAGTTTGACTATTATGTCTGTGTCTGATTGGGTGTGCTCCAGGAACAACCTTAAACATGTGCAATACGCTAATCTTTGAGGTAGTACTCCTGGCCTGTTTCTTTCTGTAAGATTTTGGGATGGTACTCTGAAGGTTTGCCCAAATGTACAGGGTGGGTCAAACGAGGCTTTAGTTTAGTTTGGATTTAAATGGCAATTTTCCAGCTATCAGCCAGTTACAAGTTATTGAAATCCTGTGCTCTGCACTTTGAGCCGGAGTAAAGTAAAAACACAATTCCCAATGAAGTTGTCTTGTGTTGGGAATTCTACTAAGTCTGTTGAGAGCGGAGACATTGGGACTTTCATATCCATACGGGTGAGGATCAGGACACTGGTCTGAGGTCTTTGATGGGCCTAGATTCCAGGGGAGTACCATAATCAGGGATAAGTCCGTGTCATCCATGTCACTCACCTGGATTTATCAGCAGGAAATCTGGAAATGAGGCAGCATTCCTGACCCTTCCCACAGCTCTACGGGACAGGTCGAACGGCGGACAAAGAACAAGGGGAAAGATGAAATGGTTTGACGCTGTGCAGAACCAGACTCCAAACTTTGTCAAAATATTTTTCTCATGTAGTATTTTTGAGCACTGTTGAGGTTGTAAATTATTGATAGACCATTTATACTAGCAGCTTTAGTTATTGCCCTCCAGGAAAAAAATATGTTATAACATTGGTCCATCATCAAAAACATATCTGCTGGAGTAGTATTTCGCTTCATTCTGGCTTGCTTCATCAATCCTCTTAACGAGGTTGTCTTCTCTGAGCTTTATAAAACACTTGGTTTCAAATATGTCATAGATATTCGGAAGTCCTATATGCTTTTTATTCCAATCACAACATCACAACATTTCTTCCTGTAGGAGCTCAAAATTCAACTAAAATGTGAAAGAGCTGCTACAGTCTTGTAACAAATATAATAGTCTACAAGTCTGCCAAACATTTAGTTTGTACCTGACATCTAAAAATAAGAAAATCGAGTAAACAATTGAAAACCAGATGAACAGCAGAACAATGCAGCTCCTCTCACATTTATATCACTGATAAAGACATCGTGATCATTCACATAAGTAGTGATGTGTTAGGACATTAATTGTTGTGCGGCCGTTGAAGAGTCCTAAATCTCCAACTCCAGTAAGCAAACATGATAGCTATGGTTTGCACGGTTAGAGAAACAACAGAGAAACTACTTTCAGTTCCCATTTTGCCGTATAAAATTTGAGCAAAATGATAGCTCCACGGGGGAAAGTCGATATGTTAAGGACCCTTTTTTACATAAAAGAATATCAGTGTAAAACCTAAATTACCAGACTTGTTCTGATCATTTCTGCCGTCAGATCTGATTCATTACATTTGCTTATGTTAGTGTTCATTAGCATTTGTTTGTTGCCCCATTGTAATTCCCTTTGCTGCCAGTAGATGAAGTGCTGATATAAATTGTGATGAGGGAACGCTTGACTGCTATGAAGTCGTATGTGGTTTTAAAAGTGTACATTATTTTAAATAGTAAAACCTGAGATCAACATGTTGGGCCAAAAGCAGTACAAATAATGCTGAATATGTGTCCTTTAAACTTTCATCTCACAGCCAGAGAGCGCTATGTTTGATTCCCTGATCATCTGTGCGGAGTCTGCTTTTTCTAGCTATATTCTGTATGTTCTGTAGTTTAGTCTGTATGTTTCCGAAAATAGAACACAAATCCAAAGCAATAATTTGTACCACTACATTTGACCACTAGTACTAATAGTACTAATATTTTTATGTAACAGTACTTCAAGGCTCCTCTACCGACCCCCTCTCCATCATCGTGCCGGGACAGCTCCGTGAGAACCTCCTCACAACATTTGGAATAGCCGCTGGAGAGGGGTCAGGGGTAATGCTGACCTCCCTGTCCTGCTCTTCACTTCCTTCTAATTAGAGCCCTGTGTCCGATCAAAGGAGCTGACCGGCACGCAGCAGGGCGGCTACCGAAAGCAGGAGAACCTCGTAAAAACACCCGCGGGGAGAGGAGCAGGACGCATTTTCACAAAACTTAATAGGCTAAGGATGGAAAAGTTTAGGTTTTTTCATTAGCGGTATGGGGTCAAAGGGGCAGTCAACCCGTGGGCAACGGTTTAGAGACGTTTCTATAGGTGGCAGGAGGGCCATAAAGAAGAAAACGGATTTGTTTAAAGTGCTGGCAGCAATCAGAGGGTTTGTAAAAGTTTAGGGATGCTTAAAAACGGCACAGACCGCACACCTGACCGTAAAAAGGAGAAGTCGTATAATGAAGTTGAAATCTTGTAAATGTCTAAAGGTAGAAAGTGTCACGGGGGTAAACAAAAAGAGACCAGAAACAGAAACATATTCTTCAATAAATTATTTTAATCTTCACTCAAAGGTTAAAGAAAAGTTGTAATAATCCAGAACCAATCATAAAGGTGCACTATATCCAACACTTGCTTGTCTCCTAGATTAATTGCCTGAAATGTTCAACAGAATGTCGCATTGAATATAAATCAATTTCAAGTGATTTTTTTTAAAACAAAATATATTCCTAAATAACATTTTTACTAAGAGCAGGGTGGCCTCTCCACAGCTCTGACCTGACTTGGTCTGGTGGCGTCAAGGGCTTGTCTCCATGGAGTCAGATAACTTTAAATACTGTGGAACTTTCCAGGCAACACAAGTGACAAGCAGGTGGTTACATAATACATTTAAAGATGTGTAGTTTGATGGTGGAGGGAAACATTATTCTATGACGAAATAAAATCAAGCAATCCCCTAGAGACAAGCAGCAAACCAAGTACTTTTTGGGCAATAAAAACTTATTTAACTGGATAAAGATAAAGCTTGATGAGTTTATATCACACTGCAGGAACATATCAGGCAATGCAAAAACAATTTTATGAGAAAATCAGGTACAACTAAAAAACTTACATAGTACACCTTGCAGTTAAATGCATCTTCTCTTGTGTATTACTTTGTGTATAAATTGTGCTCTATGTTTAAACTTTGTTGAGCGTTGCAACTCATGGAAACACATTAGCCTCTTATGCTCCTGTACGTGATTTTAAACTCCATACACTTTCACTAATCTCCTTCAGTTTCTGGTTTATCTTCATCAATTGTCTTTTTTTTTTTTCTTTGTAATTATGATACACAAAAAATCTTGATCTTATGGCACGTGGGCAGTATTAAATGGGCTAAAACTCTTAACATCTGGCTATAGGACAAGGACACGATGCAAACAAACTCTTCTCAATCTCCCTATCTGTCTTCAACCATAATTTAAGATAAGCAATTTATCAGTTGAATTACATAGGCACCAACCATGTGGTCCAGGCCTGCAGTGTGTCCGCTCACAGCTGTGGAATCTATCCCCCGCACACAGGAAGTGGACAGGAGGTGGACAGGAAGTAGAACATTGAGCACTTCCTCCCCCGCGGACGTGTCTGCAGACCTCTGAACTGCCACATGTGGACAATAACATGGGAAGGCTTCTGAAATTAAAATTTTAAAAGCACATTAAGGGGCTTGATTACATCAGCTTCCATGTTCAAGACAAATGTGCACCGCAGGAGGCAGCTTGAGTGTGTAATTAAAGGGATAGTTTACCATGTGACGTGAATGTAAATGCTTGTAAAGGTCAGTGTAATAATCTTTATGACCCACGGAATAATCACTTGGGGCTTAAGAATTATATTTTGGTGCATAAAAGATTTATGGATTCATGTTCAGCAAGTTAATTTACAATGTTTTAAATCACGTGAGCCATGTTGTATGCAGAATAATCAATTACACACATTTTAACAGTTTTAATTTATAACTCTCATGGCTCACAAACATGCCAAAATAGAGTCTTTGATGAAGGTCCATTCTGTACTCTTTTTAATTGTTAACAGACAGATGTGTTTGTTTACTTGCTTTACCTGTTCTACTTCCAGTAGCCTTCTTCAGAAGCCTCACAGGATGGTGTAGTGTATTGCAGCTGCTTACGTGGTTTTGCCAGACAAAAGCTTATGCCCCCTACTGACACATCTGACCACTGCAAAAGACAAAACCACACCATGGACTGGAATGATACCAGTGTCCTCTGTGCTAAAAGTAACACACCCCAGCACTGATAATAGAGGCCTTCAAGATCTGAAGCAAGGTCTAAAGAGCGTAAATTGTGATGAGGGAGGTACACTTTATCTCACGTGGGATGCAGTCCTGGAGAAGGTTTTATACAGTAGGGGGTTTAAGCTTCCCCTATCTGGTGCAAGATGAACTGAGACTCGTGTTTTTTTATAGTATAATGGTAGTAAATAGTTATACAGTATTTATCAAATAAAACTGTTATTCTGAATGTATTTCTGTTTCCAGATCTTCACACCATTGTCTCTTGACAGTTACACGCCCTTATTATAACAATACAGTCTAGAAGGACAGATTAAGTGGAAAAGACAGATTGCTTATCAAAGGCGCTGTACCTGAATTTTACCCTATTAAAACTAAATCTCAATATCAAAACTATGGTTCAATTTAAACTCTTTGAGGCAGTCCACATGTATTGTAAGCATCCTTATTATTCAACGAGATGAGTTTATAAGCACTTTCCACAACTTTTTGAAGTGGCCAGAGCCGGTTTTTCCACTTCGGTAAAGATATTTAAACTAGCATGCTAACAGCACACACGAAAATAAAATGCTCTATAATTAGACGCAGAGAGTGCACTTGAGTCTGATTCTAACCCTAAGAGCTGTCTTTACATGTACTCGGGAAAAACAGATTTGACTTTATTATATGTAAAAAATTGGGTACATCCACTTTAATCCTGTTTTATGCATTGAACAACAGTTTTTCTGTGAACATTTTTGATCATCTAAACTGATACATATAGATTGTTGCAGTGATGACAGGGACACTTCTGAACAAAACAAGGGAACACATTAAGTTTGACAGCAAAACACATACTTAACGAAAATGTAAAGTACTGTTATTATTTTTGACCAATTTTAGTAACCTGATAGAAAGTAGATCGCTACAATGATAACGCTGTAAGAAGAGGCCACCAACAGGTTGTGACCAAAACACAGAACATATGCCCACTAAGTTATACAAAAAAACGTGCACTCATTGTAAAAGTTACTTACTCACTTACAGAAGAATCCCATCTCTTCATTGTATGGACTAGGGCCTTGCCTTGGTACAGGTTCACTGCAGTGGAATGCACTTTGGTTTGTGTAAAGGTGAAGTTCAAACATCCTCACTTGCCTTCACACATTCTGTCACTTGTATTAATCAATTGATGTTTGTTGTGATCAGTGGGTTGTGGGGTTTTGTTCTTGATAATTGTTCACTTTTAATATTTGTTCTCATGAAGCATTTGAAAGAGGGAAAATAATCCAGAACGAACAAGACAGCATCCAGAAACGGCTTCGCTTCTCTCATATTTTACGTCTTTAATAGAAAAGTTGTGCCAAAAAGTGTCGACATCCATGTTTTTGTAGCTGTCGTCAGGCTTTCTGACAGGCAGCTGTCGCCATAGATCATCAATCCGCTTCATCAGGGGGGAGAGGGATAAACTGTTACTAATGGTGGGAAAAGGGGGAGAAGAATTCCCAGAGCGAAGGTGAGTCAATCAAAATGATACATTTGACATAGCTCTGATGAGCCACTACAACGTTTAATAAGGCTTGGAACATTCATGTTAGGTCTGTATAACATCAAAATGTGTGTTATTTAGGTTATGATAGCAGATGCTTTTCAATTTTGCAGTAGAAAGTACTACTATTTACCCTGAGCTATATCAATGCAATACACTGGTAAATTACATTGTCTGGGGTCAGTCAGTGGGTGGGGTCAATGCTGCTTAAAATTAAACAAGATGTGCTGTAACTACAGACTTTCAGCTTTAATTTGAGGGCATTTACAACCAAATCAAGTGAATGATGTATGAATTACAACAGTTCGTATATTTGCGTCACACTTTTTAGGAGACCAAAAGTAACAGGTTGCTCAGCTGTTCCATGGCCAGGTGTGTGTTATTCCCCTATCCCATTTACAAGGAGCAGATAAAAAGTTTACGGTGTGCTTCAAGTGTGCTATTTGCATACTTAAAAGTGGGAGGCACATGTACAAACTTTTATCATTTCTACACCGTTTATTTGATTTTAATTTAAATACCGTCACATTAAAGCTGGAAGTCTGCCGTTAAAGCACATCTTGTTTCATTTGAAATCCATTATGGTGGTGTGTAGAGCCAAAAAGAATTGTGTCAATGTCCAAACATATATGGACATGACTACATACACAAATCTGTGCAGGCATTGCAAAATTATCATTTTTTTCAATTATTGATCATACAGAGGCCAAAATTATTGTGTATCTGGTACCCCATCTGGAGTTTCATTTTATTCACACATGTTTAATAAACTTGAGTTTGTACAATATTTTCTTTTACAAAGGAAAATAAATTATTATTTGACTAAAATACATTTAGTTGTTGTCCACCTGAATAATGCACTATGGAACCTTTAAAAGCCAGCTGAACATGACCTCTCTGGCCTTACCTATCTGCCTACTATCTGCCGGATCTTAGAGAATATGGTGTATTTGTTACGAAAGCCAGGCTTGGGCTAGCTTGGATTTAGCATGAAAGCAATAACCTGAGCTTAGCGTGGTAGATTTTGCACAATAACTGGCTTAGCGTGAGGATCAGAGTGATGAAACGGTGGCGTATGACTGGCTCGTTTGATCAGCGCTGTAGAGACGCAGGGGCTTATGGAGTCATTTAGCACTAACGACGAGAGAGTGCACATAAGCTAACAGACTGCAGGCTAAAATGACGGCTAATCACACTTTGGATTGTGCTTGTTAGGGGTATTTCCTCATGCTCACTCCAGATCCCAGAAAGATTACATTTAAAACCCAACTGAAATCCAGGCCAAATTTGGTCTATGTGGAGACAATATGGATCAAAAGTTCCACATTTTCTAGAATTTTAAGTAGTGGTGGACAAATATTTCTGCCAGTTAAATATTTATTTAAGTAATCACTAACATTATCAGGTGTGGTGGTGGCAAAATACATGCAAAAGACAGATCCTGCCTCAGATTTACAGTGTCACTGATTGCCCACTTCTGTCAGGTTGCCCTATAGCTCTGGGTCAAATGCAGAAGGTCAGTGGCTCTACGGTCATTTTCGCCCACCAACTAAAAGCTTGGTTATTCGATCCCAGTTCGGACCATTGCATGCTGCCATTGTCTCTTTGGGCAAGAAACTACAGAGTTGCCAATGGCAGCTTTGGCCACAGAAGTACCTGACGGCTAAATGCTCAGAACCACTCTGGGGATGATTTATGGACAAGATTTCTACCTTTGACCTAAAAAATCTGGGACATTTGAAACTAAGAATTTTTCTGAGGCTCGGAGAAGGAGCAGAGAACACAAGCTCGTAAACAGGATTACTGAAACAAGCGTGAATGAAGCTAAATACCGCTCCATGTATATTTTTTGATGAGGGAAAGTTTTATGGTTAAAAGTTAAAAAGAAAAAGGTGTCCTTTATAAACAAAAGTTATTATATAGATGTCAACATAACCTTAAATCCTACATCAATGTTAGCAGCTACTGTTCTAAACTAAAACTGAAACTGCATTACTAATTAGTGAACTGACAATTGCAATCCCTATTGTGCACTATAGCTGGTATAAATTATTAATATGGATTATTAATAATCAATAGAGCATATATTAGATGTATATTCCAGATTTGTTGTAGATTGAAATTACGCAACATGATTTTAAACCTAATCAGATGCACTCTCTCTTTCCAATCCTTTTACATGCAGCTTGCAGCCGACATCTGTCAGCTGGAGTTACAGTAGCTGTGGGCCAGGAGCCAAGAAGAACCAAGCATGTCAGCGCATAGGAACTGATTGTAAAAAGAAAAAAAATGGGGGAGGGTTTTGAGGTAACACTTCAAAGCTGGGGAGGATATTATACTTGGGAACGGGGTAAGAACACATCAAACAAGCCCTACCCCCTTATCCCTTCCACCCTGTCCCTCGAAACGCATTGTCGTCGTTAAATTATGGGGGCTGGGCTGCCAATGCATAAATCGAATGGGAAAATGACATCTTTTTGACAGTTCAAAGCCGTTTTAAAGGGAGGGCGGGTCATGATTTAATATGCAATGAAAACATACACCATCTGTATGCTTTTTTGCTACTTTATGTACCTTCACATCATTTGGGGTATGTTAGCTAATTGTTGGGTGTGCTACATGCTGCTCTGCTTTCTAAGGGTGGTGACAGAAGTTCAGGTGAGCAGAGGTGTTTATAAGTGTGAAATAGAATTTATAGGTGTGGAGTTATAATGTCAATTGTTGGTGCACGTTTTGTATAAGAGACGACAGCAGTGCACAGAGTATGTTCCAAGTATGGGGACGGCGTGTGCATGTTATTGTGGCGGCCTGGCACAGTTCCAGAGGCTTGATTTAGGTGGATTATAGGCCACACTCTGCTGCGCGGTGTCTCATGCGCACAAGTTGGATGAGGTCTAGTGAACTTGGCCACCCCTAAACTGCACCGCTAAGGGAAAGATAGAGATTGTGTACAAGTGCTGAATAGTTTTGGAAAAATATAGCATATTTTCTGATATAAATTATCTTATTATTATAATATTTTTTTGTTAGTTTGGTTCCTCATATAAGCTTTCAGATGGAAAATGCGTTGCCCAATATTTTGTCAACTAATAAAGTTGATCAGATATTAGGGCTGGGAAATATGCCAAAAAATAAAATCTTGTCAGCAGTCAAGAGAAATGTCTTTCTTAATGAACCTTAACTTTTTTTTTTCACATTGGCGATTATTAAAAACACAAACAATTGAATTAATCTGATGAATTGCCCAGCCCAACCTACTGTATTTTATCATTTTATTGTGGGAGGAAGCAATGAATGCTACACAAAACCCTTAAAGAGGTACATGAAGTCTGGGTTATGGTTGGCAGAGTAGGTTAGGCCAATCTGAAAGATGACTTACTATAAATAGTTTTAGAGAACACCAGCCTAAATGAGTGCAGCTGCAGCGTGAATGCAAAAGGAATGGCTGTGTCCGCATGTGCAGTACAGCTCATCAATTACACAGGTGGAGGGATGAGCACAAAAGCATGATCACTTTGGATAAATCTGATCAGGGCTGGTTCAATTTGTGGTTTTCAGATTAAAATGTTTCACACCCAGATGAACCAGTTTTCTCTATAGATCACATGACCTTTTCATTACAAACATCTAAAAGGTGTTCATTTTAGCAGCCCTCCATTTAAATATTATTGGCCTTTAGATTGTTATGATTTAATCTGAAACCCAGCAATGTAATGATATTTTCAGTCAATACGGCATCACTGCTCATCTGTTTTTCCATTAGAACTAGGTTTTGGAAATGAAAACAACATTATTTTGTATTTAAAATTGTGTCTTAAAAATGAATTTGCTCAAAGGGTTAAATAATGTAAATTCCTTTCTTTTAAACTGAAGGTGCAACTTCCTTCAAATCAAAATCATATTGATCATGTTGTGCTGTACCTCCATCTACTTTGAACACAATGAAAAAGAGACTGGGACTTAAACATCGCTTTCTACATAGGAGTCAAATGAGTTCTTGAGATTGTCAGATTGATGTTTTTTCCTGCGTGAGAGGTGCTGGGGAAAATTCCCTTCCCTAAACCCTAGATTTAGCCTTCGCTCCTTGAACTCACCTCATTCCTTCTTGTGTGGACTGAATTACGATGCAGACAGCGCAGATGAAAGAGCACCGTGCCTGTGTACCAACGCCGCTATGCTAATGCCGCCGCGCCGTGTTTGATCCCGATAAGACGCATTTGCAGATAACACATGCGCTTACTCACACTCGCGCGGCCTACGGGAGGAAGTTATTCATTCATGGTCATAATCAGCCCGCCGCGCCACTCCTTAAGCTCTTGGTGAAGAATGAGCCAGAGATCCGTTTGCAAGAGTCAATAAAAGAAGAGCAAATACTGATATAAATGTCCTCGTATGACCTTGTGAAGTGTGGTAATGGGGTCCTGCAGTGTTTGTTATCAGTCTATAAGGTTCTGATCAGTTTGTTAAAAGGAATAATTGTGTTTTTTTGACAACTTTTAATAATTTAGAAAAGAAAATGTTGAAATGTGAATTGACGTTATGTCTGTGGCGGTGAATCTCTCCTGTTCTGTGTTTAGTCTGCTGTTGTCTGTGATCCTAAGGGGAAGTTATTGTTGTGTGTGGTCCTAACGTTTGTGATACTGGTGCTGTGTTTCATATTATGTGTGCCCTTTAATTACCGCGAAACGAAAACAGATCTGGCATATTTATGACTCACAAGTTAATGAATACAAACTGTCCAGTTTCTCAATAATCTAATACTAAAATAACAAAAAAAATATTAGAATGTGAAATCTAGAGAAAGGTGTGAGATACAGATTGTGTCAGCGCAGGCCCACAAACCAATAATTGAATACAGTATTAGCCGGTACATTCACAATGCCACCCTTTGCCTTAATGTCAAAACGATTTGAATACTTTTGTCAAGATGCCTTGGAGGAGTATAGTATAAGTATAGTATATGTATAATAAAATTTGTAATTACCAAAAAGGTTACAAAACTTTTCAGAACTGTATCAATACGACAATCAAATACTTTGCTCTTTTTATTCTTAATTTTATGCATGCCTTTTTTATATATTTTATTATATTTTATTCATTGTTTTATGTTGCACCTTACACCGAATCAAGTTCCTATGTTTGTGAATTTTTGATCACTGACAATGGCAATAAACCGTTTCTGATTCTGATTCTAAAGGTTTACAGGGTTTAGAACATCTCTTGTCAACACTGCATTAAACTCAACAGCCGTGCATTTATTAAATTACAGGTATTTTTATTGCTAAAAATGCACACATTTGTTGTTGTACATGTGTGGTTGCGTCATAGATTTGCCTCCTGGTCCCAAACATTTGCCGAATGTCTCTGCCATCTCTGTCCCCATTCTATGCTACAACTGTGCTGTCTAATAAAACTTTTGGGCCAGAAAATCTCGTCATCCTTGGTGGACTGAATACTCTCTCCTACCATCCGGACAAAGGTTTGTGATGCCCTGAATGAAGGCATTATATCCTTTGTTCTACATAGTATTCAGCTGCTCAATAAACTTTAATCCTGTGTTCTTCTGTGGCTTCTATGTTTTTCTTCCCCTGTGTAATGTGTATGTGCTCTCGTGTGCAAGATAAATTCCGCTCAGGCCAATAGAGGTTTCATTAATTCAAACACGTTCATACAGTCAAATAATCTGTGTCTTCACATTTGCAGCAGAACGTGAGAATTTCATGTTTTCTCCGTCCCCAGCGTCTTTCTGTTGACAAACTGTTCTCGATGTCTGTTCCCTGGCTGCCCCCTGACCCTCACCTGTCACCTTAGGCTCTGTTGGATTTTCTTATCAGTTCAGGCCCCTCCTCCTCAGGTGCTGGTTACCACGGACACCGGTCACATGACTAGAGAATAGCCCCTCACCTACACACTTTGACACGGACCCGCTCACCTCTGACACACCTGGACACGCGATACTGTTGAGCGTGCTAACCGCTAACTGCTAGCCGTTTCATCTCCTCAGCTGCCTATAGAGCGACGAGCCTTCAGGGTTCTGAAAATCACATCAAACGAGGAGTTTTTTAAAGATCTGAGAGAAAATGGAAGTCTGTAGAAATACAAAACCTTTTCATAGTGTCCTTAGATCACTTGTACAGTGTTAGAGCTATAGGCAAAACATTGCAAGGTGAGTAGACAACAGTGTCATTTAACAGGCGGAGGCGTTTACGTGCCACTGAAATGCTAATGGTGGCAAATGCAAGCCTACTTTTAAAAGGGAAAATGTTGAAAATAACAGGGGGCTAAAACCTATGAACAGTCCAACCAGGCTATAAACAAAGTGAAGAAACTGACAACTTTATTCTATCTTATAATTTGGATAAAGGTGTACTGCGTAACTTTTCTGGTGACGATCTGTCCACCTGCTCATTGCCATGGAGATGTAATGGAAGTCTCTCTGTATATGTATATGAACTATGTATGAAACTTATCTATTTGACTATCTCCATGGAGACAAGTAGGTGATGCCCCGGGCCAAGTTAGAGGACAGATTTGTGGAGAGTTTGATTGAAAAAATACTCATAATGACTTAATTATTAATTAAGATATTTTAATGCCCTACAGTGGAACATTCCAGGCTGTCAGGACTTCCCCTGACCGTGCTCCTCAGCCCCCTCCCTCCTGTTCCCTCGCTGCTCCTCCTCCTGCTGGTCCCGCAGCTGAGGCTCATCTGCAATTAAGCGGAGTACAAGTAGTCTGATGAAGCACCTGTTCTCCGCCAGATTGTTGCATCGCTTTTGGTGACTCTCCAGCCTGTTTCTCTTAGTGTATTCAGCTCGATTTTTGTACTTACCCGGATTCCTGTTTTTTCCCAGCTTAATCCACGACCCGTTCCTGCCCGTCCCAGCCGCATCCCGTCTGGTTCACATCGTGTCTTCGCCTCACCCCTGCGCCGTTCCGGTATCGTACCCGCTCCTTCCCTGACCCGTTCCTGTCCGACACCCGTCCTGCTCTGTCCCGCTCCAACCCCGTTCCTGCTCGGCTCCCCCTCTCCTGGCTCCTGCACGTCATCGATCCCGCTACCTCATTCCCCGGCTCACCTCCTCCATTCCCGAATAAACTCACTTGTTGTGTCTACGTCTTGGTCCGTTATTTGGGTCCCAGCCTGAATTGTGACAGAACAATCTGGCCACTAGATGGACCCATCGGACCAAGCAGGCCCTCTTCGTCAAGCTCTGGCCGCCCAGGGCGTCATAGTGGGACAGCATGAGCAGACCCTGAGCGGAGTCACGGCTCAGCTTGGGGAGTTGTCCGCCAGCGTCACTCGGCTATCTGCTCTCATGGACCAGCTCGTCACTCACTTCCCCGCGTCCCCGCCAGTAGCCGTCGAACCTCTGCCTCCAGAGGCCCCGCGGGCACGTGAGCCTCCTATACCTACCCCCGAAAGGTATTACGGGGAGCTGGGATCCTGCGGGCGGTTCCTGCTGCAGTGCTCATTGGTTTTCGACCAACAGCCCGCCACGTACCAATCCGACCACTCATGCTTGGCGTTCGTCCTCAGCCTGCTGGGAGGCAGAGCAGCGCAGTGGGCGACCGCGCTGTACGAGAATGACGCCGATGCCTGCCACTCCTTCGCCTCATTTGCCCGTGAGTTACGTAAGGTTTTTGACCATCCTGTCCGGGGTAAGGAGGCGGCGAGGAGACTCCTGGCCCATACCCAGGGGAGTAGCTCGGTGGCGGAATACGCCATCGAGTTCAGAATTCTCGCTGCCGAAAGTTTTTATGAAGGGGTTGTCCGATGACATTAAGGATGAACTGGCCGCTCGCGACGAGACCACGGGACTGGAGGAGCTTGTTTCGCTAGCCATCCGTCTGGACAACCGACTCCGGGAGAGACGCCGGGAGAGGAACTCTACCCAGCGCTGCCCCAAGCCTGGACCCCCTGCTGCGTTAGCCACCACTCCTCCTGCGCAGTCGGATGTGCCCTTGCCACCGAGACCTCCGGTCGTTCCGTCCCGGGAGGAACCCATGCAGTTGGGTCGTGCCCGGCTGACGCCGGAGGAGCACCGCCGCCGCCTGGTGTCCGGACTCTGTTTTTACTGTGGGGAGGCTGGACATCTCATCGGTGCTTGTCCCCGGCGGCCAAAAGACAAGGCTCACCGATGATTGGGGAGGTCTCGGTGAGCCCAGTCTCCTCTCCTCCATCTCTTCACCCCGATAGGCTCCAGCTCCCGGCCACCCTCCTCTGGCAAAGTAAGTCAATTCCATTAACCGCCCTAATCGACTCAGGCGCTGACGACAGTTTCATCGATTCAGAGCTGGCTTCCAGAGCTAAGGTGCCAGTCCAGCCCCTCGATTCGCCTCGCCAATTTAATACTTTGAGTGGAGACGCCCTAGCCACTATCACCCACTGCACTCATCCCCTCACGTTGTTATTGTCCGGTAACCACCAGGAGACCATTCAGTTCCTGGTCCTGCCTTCACCCCAAGCGCCCATAGTGTTAGGTCTCCCTTGGCTCAAACTCCACAACCCCCAGATTGATTGGGCAGCTAATTTAATTACCGGGTGGAGCGTTACCTGCCACTCCCTATGCCTCAAGTCAGCTCTTAGCCTAAGTACCTCCGAGCCAGTCACTCCCTCAGTCACCCCAGACTTATCCTCTGTTCCCGAAGCTTATCATGACCTCGCGGACGTATTTTCTAAACAGAGAGCGCTGTCCTTACCGCCCCATCGTTCCTACGATTGCGCTATAGACCTGCTCCCTGGGGCACCCCTTCCTTCTGGGCGTTTGTATAAGATCTCGCCCCCCGAAAGAGAGGCCCTAGAAAAATACATAAGGGACTCATTAGCGTCCGGTTTGATTCGACCATCGTCGTCCCCTGTAGCAGCCGGGTTTTTCTTTGTTGGGAAAAAGGATAAGTCTCTGCGCCCCTGTATTGACTATCGAGGCCTTAATGAAATAACAGTCAAGAACAAGTACCCGCTTCCCCTCATAGATTCAGCCTTCGAACCCCTACATCAGGCCACTATCTTCACTAAGCTCGATCTTAGAAACGCCTACCACTTAGTGCGCATCAAGCAGGGAGACGAGTGGAAGACAGCTTTCAACACGCCCCTAGGGCACTTCGAATATTTGGTGATGCCATTTGGCCTGACCAATGCTCCAGCGGTCTTCCAGGCGTTGGTGAATGATGTTCTGCGGGACATGCTGAACAGGTTCGTTTTCGTCTATTTGGACGATATTTTGATTTTTTCCTCGAGCCTGTCTCAGCATGTCCAGCATGTTCGCCTTGTCCTCCAACGCCTTTTGGAAAACCGGTTATTCGTTAAGGCAGAGAAGTGTCAGTTTCACGCCAGTTCCGTGGAGTTCCTCGGCTTCATAATCGAGTGCGGGCAACTTAAGCCAGATCCAGCAAAGATTAAGGCAGTTACCGAGTGGCCCAGCCCCGAGACCCGTAAGCAGTTGCAGCGGTTTTTAGGTTTAACTTCCCCCTCTGTTCCCTACATTTGGTCTGCTCCGGCTGAATCCGCCTTCCGTTTGTTGAAAGACTCTTTCGTGTCCGCTCCGGTTCTCATCCACCCTGACCCCAAAAACCAATTCATAGTAGAAGTCGACGCCTCGGACTCAGGCGTCGGAGCAGTCCTGTCCCAGCGCTCCCCGTCCGACCAGAGGCTCCATCCGTGCGCCTATTTTTCCCGCCGGCTCTCCCCTGCCGAGCGGAACTATGATGTGGGGAACTGGGAGCTCCTGGCTGTTGTTCTGGCCCTCCGGGAGTGGCGGCACTGGTTGGAGGGGACGGAGCAGCCATTTGTGGTCTGGACCGACCACAAGAACCTGCAGTCGGCCAGGAGGTTAAACTCCCGGCAGGCGAGGTGGGCCTCGTTCTTGGGTCGGTTCAGATTCGTGCTCACCTACCGCCCGGGCTCCCGAAACACCAAGCCTGACGCCTTGTCCCGCCAGTCCGCCCCCGACGTCCCTGAAGACCATCCTCCCGGCCGCCATTGCTGAGGTACCACCCAACTCCTCTCCTTATCTGGTCGGGGCAGTTCATTGGCAGGTCGAGAGGACCGTTCGCGAGGCTCAGAGACAACACCCAGACCCCGGGGGCGGCCCTCCGAACCGCTTGTATGTCCCAGATTGTGTCCGCACCGAGGTCCTTCAGTGGGGCCACTCCACGAAACTCACTTGTCACCCCGGTGTTGCTTGAACCCTTAAGTTTATTCAACAGCGGTTTTGGTGGCCCACCATCGCGGAGGACACTCGGGCCTTCGTTGCGGCCTGCCAGGTGTGTGCGCGCAGTAAGACCCCCCGGCAACGGCCTGCTGGACTCCTTCACCCTCTCCCTGTTCCCACCAGACCCTGGTCCCACATCGCCATCGACTTTGTCACCGGTCTTCCACCCTCCAACGGCTGCACCTGCATCCTCACGGTTGTTGACCGGTTCTCTAAATGTGTTCATTTCATTCCCCTTCCCCAAATTGCCCTCCGCCACCGAGACCGCTGCAGCCCTTGTGAATCATGTCTTCAAGCTCCACGGAATCCCCTCGGACATTGTGTCGGACCGGGGCCCCCAATTCACCTACCAGGTCTGGAAGGCTTTTTGTTCCGCCCTGGGGGTGTCTGTCAGCCTTTCCTCCGGTTACCACCCCCAGTCTAACGGCCAGACCGAACGTGCAAACCAGGACCTGGGATCTGCGCTCCGGTGCGTCACGGCCCGTCACCCCGCCTCCTGGAGTCAACTCCTGTCCTGGGTTGAGTACGCCCATAACTCCCTGACGTCATCAGCCACCGGAATGTCTCCGTTCATGGCATGCTGGGGCTACCAACCCCCCCTGTTTCCTGACCAGGAGACGGAGGTGGCAGTTCCTTCGGTCCAAGCTCACCTCCGCCGGTGCTGCGGTACCTGGAGGTCCGTCCGGGCCTACCGACCGGGACAGAGGGTCTGGCTCTCGTCGCGGGATTTGCCACTCCAGGTCGATTCCCGAAAGCTGGCACCCTGGTTCGTCGGCCCGTACGTCGTCGACAAGGTGATAAGCCCCACGGCCGTCCGTCTGAAACTGCCTTCCTCTCTCCGGGTTCACCCTACGTTCCACGTTTCCCTGCTTCGCCCTGTGGTCAGCAGTCCGCTCTGCCCGCCGGCCGGCCCCCCGCCTCCCGCCCGGCTTGTCGACGGTCACCCGGCCTACACCGTCCGCCGGGTCCTGGATGTCTGGCGACGTGGGAGGGGCTTGCAGTACCTGGTGAATTGGGAGGGGTATGGTCCCGCTCCAACCCCGTTCCTGCTCGGCTCCCCCTCTCCTGGCTCCTGCACGTCATCGATCCCGCTACCTCATTCCCCGGCTCACCTCCTCCATTCCCGAATAAACTCACTTGTTGTGTCTACGTCTTGGTCCGTTATTTGGGTCCCAGCCTGAATTGTGACACAGGCAATGCAATAACATCTCAATTCAATTCAATTCAATTCATTTTTGTAGTGTCCAAAATCACAACAGTTGCCTCGATGGGCCACAGGTAGAAAGCAGTTCAATTAAACAATATTCAATAGAAATTAGCAGTGGATAAATGTCCCAGAGCATCCCCTGTCCTTGACCCTCCTTCTTGGCAAGGAAAACCACAAAAAACCCTGTGGGAAAAAGTAGAAACCTCGGGGAGAACCCCAGTGAAGGAGAGAGCTTACTCCCACAGACGGACAGGCTGCAGATGGACCAGGACTGGCACATCCACCTGGACCAGAACCACTCAAGAGGAGTAGCTCTGGTCCACGGAGACAAACACACGTGGTAGGGATCTTCGCCATCTCATCCGCAGTGCTCTGAGGGCGATGTGAGCTGCATAACTTTTAATGCTTTGAAATTCTTGTGGCCTCTGTACTGCAGTTGCTCCGTGTGAAGTCTCAGCAACCAACACTGGTTCTATTAACCAGGCTTATGTGCATATGTTTGTTTATTCTGTTGTCATTTCAATCACATTTGTGACTTTGGTTTATGGAGCCAAAATGGCAAAAAAAAAAAAAAATACTAGACGAGACCATAACTGAACAATTCCTAAACCACGTAAATGAAAAAAAAAAAAACATGAACTTCATCAGACCCAGTCCAGTTTCATGCAATCAGGATTCCACACAGGCCTAAATGAAGACTAAACCCCACTGTATACACTATAGAACAAAACCAGGTTCATTATGAGACATTATGAGATGTCTCATAATATTATGGGGATCGTTGTTATTTATGCAGTCACGCCCATTCTTCCTAGAGGTGACACTTCCAGGGCCCTAGGGCTGAGAGTGGGTGAGTCAACGGCCCTGAGGAAGACGCTGTTCATGTGAGTCTGTCTCTGGTGCCACATGAGATGTGTACAACCCACCACGTGTTAATTCTTTCCTTTCCTTTATTTAGTTAAGGTGTGTTGCAAGCTATAAATTGTTAACTGTGACACTGAGAAGTTATAATTGAAACAACAACAATTACAATTTTAGTTTTAATTCTTGTGAACTATTAGTGACACTTGTATCACAGCTTATCTATTTAAATCTTGTATCACGACACACACCTGTTACCTGTCTTTTTCTTGCCACACCAGTTCAAACATCCGCTTTTGGACTGAGGCTAAAATTACACCCACGTCTGAACTAGGCCCTTGATCTGGTCTAAGTCTGTAACAGACACCATCAGATGTGCACACCACTACACTCTACACTGGCACCGCTACACACCACTACACACGTGGCATCATGTATCAGTGCAGTGTTAATGATTAGGAGGAGCAGGCCACTTGTGCGCCATGGGAATGTGGGACGAGGTGAGTCCAGAAGAGATATGTGGGTCACAGGGCCAAGGCTGAGGTGGAGGGGCAAGATGCAGTGAACTATGATCCAACCAAAGGTACAAACGCACTTTGAAGAGGGATTGTGAATTATTTCAGGAAAATAAATTCCTTAAAAAAAATAATCCTTGTGTAAATAAGCTGCAGCTGCAATTACAATGCAACTGGTTAATTGTGGCAACTATTTTAAATATATTTATTGCCGATCACAACAGTACTCTGGTAACCCAGAGCCTATACTTCTCTGAACGCCACTTTCATCACTAACTAAAAATGTTTTATTCATGTCTTTCCTATAATTTTCTTTAATAAAATTCAAACATGTATTATGTTTTAATGCATATTCATCTAAGACAGAACAAAAATAAATAAAAAATACCAAAAACAGTGAGTCGTAACTAATGCCTCAGTTTTTTCCCAACGCACTCTCACCTCACGTTGCCCTATATTCTTGGATTCGGCTTATCTCATCAAAAATACTGCTTCATATGCACTCTGTGGTCATTGAAAAGGTGATGGTGATTTAAGCTAGCACGTGCCCGGGAGCATAGACACACATTTCAGCAAAGCTAGCCCTGATTGACAGCTGACAGCCACCTTTGACCCCTGGTGTCAGAAGGGAGACTTTCCAAAACAATAGCATGAAGGGCCCCACAGGCAGATGTGGCTAGAGTACTCAAGTAATGGTACAGTGAATTCAATAGAAAACATATTTTTGTTAACCAATGAACAAATGTTCAGTATTATTTATTAGAATACAGAATTTCAACAATTACTTAGAACTAGGTGCAGCTAGTCAGTGACTAAATGAATAGCTGGTATGTTATTCCTGATTTTCCTTCTTGACCCAAGTTAACACTGTATGAAATAGAGGTGGTGATAACACACAACCTTGTCTAACACTTGTCTGAACTGCAAACCTGAATAATAATTTTTATACGTTGCCAGCCTAATTTATTTGTATAGTTGAGGGAAAAACTAGGCTTTACCTGTGAAATATGATGTGGTACAAACACTTGAGTAAATATCACTCAAGGAGAAAACACAATTTTGCTTGGGGTCTTGTCTGTGGTGTTCAGCCGTGTCAGTGAGCCCATCTTTGACACTAATGCCTTGCTAATGAGGGGCTGAGACTGGGACTTAGCCACAGAGATGTCCCTGAATAGTCAGGGGTCCAGGGGTTAATGCAAGGTGGATTTGGGGAACACAAAATGCACCAAGCTGAAGTGAACTGCACCTAATGCTGTAAACGTGAGCACACAGGCTCACTCATATTTCAGTATAGGAGGAAAATACAGTATAATTAAGCTATAATTAAATGTATTATTTTAAAATTTTATAGGCATTATTGAATCTATATATGGTTATAATTAGCTTTTATATTTCACAAATTATGCACAATATATTATTGCAGCATTTAGGCAACAGTGGCTGAGTGGTTAGAACACTCATCCACCAACTAGAGGATCAAGTCCCGCTTGGGCCGAGGTCTGACGTTGTATGCGCAAGACTTGCCTTTTATATAAGTGGTGAATGATTATCTTGTGAGTTTCTTCTAATAAGACGGTTGTAAAAAAAAAAGAAAGAAAAAAAAAAAAGCTTTTTACAACTGTCTTATTAGAAGAAACTCACAAGTTAATATTTACAAGAAGATAGAATTAACTTTCCAAATAATACGGTATGTGCATGAGTGATCGGTGGTTGGAGGGGTCAGTCTGCCCCAGCTGTGGCTTCATAAGTGGCTCATCACCACTGAGTATAGAGTGAATGAATAATAATGGCCTGAGTGAGCGCTTTGAGAGGCTTCGGCAAGCACATATGCCCAATCCTGTCAGACCTTGGTAGCTAAGCCAGTCAGAGCTGGTCAGTACTTGGATGGGAGATCGTTGGAACACCAGGTGCCACAGGGGGGCACTGGAGGAGGAAATGTGCTTGTGTGAATGGATGGCGGTGGTCAGAGGGGCCAATGGCGTACTTGGCAGCCCAACTTCTGTCACTTCTGGCCCAGGGCAGCTGTGGCTACAATAGTAGTTTACCACCGCCGAGTGCAGAGTTAATGAATAATGCAATGTAAAGCATCTTTGAGTGTCCAGAAAAGCACGATGTAAGTATGATGTATTATTATCATTATTAATATTATTATTAAGACCATAAATTACAAATGCAATTAATTCTTACTGTATATTGTGATCTTATCATCAAAGTTAGTCATGTATATACCTGTGTGATACCTTGATGATTCCCAGCCCTTAAAATGTGAAATACATCATTTTTGATATAAACACAACACTATGTGAAGTTGTTCTACTCCATTGAGAATCTCATAGTAATTTATAGTCATATTTGATGGTTAGTGTCAAAGGATATTTTTGAATTTGGGTTTACAAATGGCTGTCCATCATCTCCTCAAAGCCACAAGCCACTCATCTGAGAAGACAATGCCATGAAAATGTAAAGCCGGGAGACAGGATAGTTTGAAAGTGTTTTGAAAGAAGTGTGAAGGAGGTGATTTTTTTTTTACATGGGAAACATGTGTAGAGGACTCCTAATATAATGGGCTCCAAATGCAAGATCCCAAAGAGTCTGGGATTGAACCCAAGACGCTTTTTCTAAAGGTCAACAGCAATAACCACTCTGTTACTTCATCATTAGCATCCACCACCAGATTTAACCTCACATCTTATTTCTTCCACAATCCCAAGGTCAGCCTTTCAGCTTGTAAACTGCACCTCCGTTGAAAGTCACCGCTGTGCTGACATAGAGTTCTTTCTTCACCTGTCTCCTCCTCTCCGCCTGTGTGTGCCCAGAGCAAACTCGAGGCCCAGACTGGAATCCCTTTTGTCCACACACAGTCTCTCTCAGCTGGGAGCGGCGCAGGCGGGAGAGGGCCAGGGCATGGAGCTTATCACCCTGAGAACCAGCACATGACAAATGGGTCTATCCGGGCCAGAGATAAGGCTAGGTAGAGGGAAAGGTCAGCGGTGCAGAAGGGACGAGAAGTGACTGAGGTGGTGGTGGTGGTATACAAGGCATGAATATAAATCATGTGTTTGCAACGAGATATGGAGACGAAAATGTCAAATGATGCACAAAGTTGTTGATTCTACTAAAAGTAAATTATGAAAAATGTAGAAGCGCTGTTGTAAAGTAGTTAGTAATCCTGTCTCACAACAAGGCGATCCTGCATAGAGGAATATGCAAAATACTTCAAATGAAGGTAGATTACATTGCAGAACTTTTTTATATCTGCATTGGAGCCAATGTCAACAGACGGTTAAGAAAGTTGATTATTACCATAACAATGGCTCATATATGTGTAATAGAAAATTATAGTAAACGGTAACAGATTGGAAACACATAATTAAGATAACTAAAACAAATTTCTATAAAAATACCTTGAAATATGTTTTTTCCTTTTTTAGTAGGGTCGCCTGATCTGAACATGTACCTTGACCTTGTTACAGCCCCCATAATGCCATGGAGGCAAATAGAAAAGTTACAAAGTGCACCTTTAAAATTGTAAAGCAATAAACTCTGAACTCAAACAAATACCATACAATTTTAAATGTAGCTATTAGTTCTTCATCAAAATGATGGTTGAATTGACTAGAATTTCTTGTTGTCACTACACAATTCATATAAATGCACTCTCTCCTCTCCCTCTCATTGCCTTTTCAGTGTCATCTGTCTCATCATGATACTTTTACTGCAGCACTTTTCAAGATACTCGGAGACATTTTACAACCGAAAAAACAAACAATGAATGCCGAAAACCTGTTCTAGCTCTCTTGCAGACCCGTTCATCTTGCTCTGGTCACTGATGCTCTCCCTGATCAGCGACTTTCCACACCTGCAGGGCTGTCGGCTGGTGTAATCGCTGCATAAGCCTTGGACACATAACTGCTCTGTTTCCATTGCACTTTAGTCAGGGGTCATCTCCATTCCTCCACTGCAGGCAGCAGCTAGTAAACTGGTAAATCTACGTGACTTTAAAAGAGACTGGTAACAGGAAGTGCTGATTAACGAATAGAACTTAGTAAGTAAAAGTGCTGTTTCTTCAAAATTATGTAACTCAGAATTCAGAATCTTAAAGGTTCTAAACTGATATTTTGATTTTCACCATGTGAAGACTAACGGCCAAATGGGCAGCTGATAGGGAGCTTATTAAAACAATAAATCTTTATTGTTTTGTTAAGGTTAAGACTTTATTATTCCTGTTCGATTTTTTTCTAGCTGCATTTGACTCATTCTTCAACACAGGAGGGGCAAATTGTAATTTTTCCAAATGTTCATGTTCTGGCTAATGGGAGAAACAGGAACAGCAGAAGGATACCACCCCAGAGACGGGAGGAATACAGGAACTCAACAGAGAGTATCAACTAACCTGAGTGTTGAACCTGGGGTCCTCTTACTATGTGGCGAGAGAGCTTCACCCACTGTGCCACCAATTAGGATTTGTCTGGCTTGTAGGTACAGGTGGACCACCTGTCCTTCTTTTAGGTGTCCTTTACAGCCATTTTGGCATCTGTTCCTCATCCGACTTATTTAGAGAATGTATTGCTGAAGCTCCTCTTTAGTCCATCAAACTTAATATAATTTTTTTTTTAGTTACACAATATCATACACAAAAGGTATAAAAAGTCAGTTCTCCATGTATCTGGGCCAGCTGCAAATCCTTCAGTTTACCCATCAACCTAGTATCAACCTGCTCCAATCAAAACATAAAAATCCAAGATCTGGAGATGGGTCCCCACTATACTGTGGTCACCAACTGCTCCTGATAGTGTGCTTGAAATATGACACAAATGCAGGACAGATTTATTTGGAATTCTTAGGGACTGAAACAGTACCACTTGTTAAATAAAAGAGAGAAAAGGAGAAAGAAAGACATGTTATCAAACACTGATGTTGAGTTCAAGGGGCCTGGAGTGCATAATGTTTGACCGTCGGGTTATATACGACTTTTGCCTGGTCCTATCTTTCTTTAAGCTCTGATTAGACCAAGACCAGGCTTAGATCAAGACTCTTTAACTGCTTAAAGGTAAGTATTCTCCTTCATAAGGTGTAATGAGTAACACATTGTACATTGAAGACCGGGGTTTGACTCCTGCTTGGAACATGCTTTTATTGTTGCAGGTTTTTTATAAACTCTGGCACTTTGAATGCGCAGTCACTCGCAAATCTCTTCCTGGTCATGGCCTGGTCTTGGTTTGGTTCTACTGTTTAGTATTTTGTCCAACTGACTCACATAACTTTCAAGTTACAGTAAAACAAATTTCTGTTCTATTTAAGGTATGTGCAATGGAGCTGCGCTCGACTGCTCGCAGTTTCATGTTTTGTGGTTTTGTTTTTTGTCACATGCTGTTCTCAGGTTGACCATATGGTTGCTTTAATCAAAATAACAATATCATTCACTTCAAATATTTGGTACATTGTGCCACCAAACCTGTAATTATAATTTTCATGTCATTTTGTCACTGAGGTTCCCACATTAAAACATGCCCTCAAGCAGATATGTCACCAGTGTGGTTGCATTGTTCAGAGGTTGAAGTTTAAGTCCAGTGCTTTGAGAGGCTTCAACAAGCCTGTAAAGCACATTAGAGTATTGGAATTGTATTAGAGTATTGCAGATTTCAGTCACTCTATGGGTTTACCTATATACAATTGGCATTCTGTGAGACATGTTTCTAATTAGGTATTGTGCTGAAATTATACCCAACCAGTTCAATTATGTAAAATTGCACTGACCCTTCCTTTATAAGTCCTTTATAATATATTGTGGCAAAATTACTATTACAATTAAAATGTAGCACGATAATTATGAGGCATATTCATACAATTAATTAATACTGCCAAAAAAGTGAATTTACTTCACCAAAAATACATGTACTTGTTGAAGGGAATTATGTATATGTGACCAGTTGAATGGGGGTAAATGTATAAATTCCTAAATAAAATGAATCCAACAACGCCACCCCAGGAATTTCACCTGGAGAATATTACAAATACCTTTAAGGCACACAGGTAGGTACACTGAGCGAGGCATTAAGTTCCATTTTCATATGTTAACATTTATACTTCGCAAGGGTTTCATGTGATGTCACTCATGTTAACAGTTTCTTTCAGTCCACTTTGAGAACCTCAGTTGTTCGGTTCATGTTACACATGTTAACACGTTTCATTTTCCACGGTTCTTTCTGTTCCTTTAGGTGACATGCACACATTATCAAAAGGAGTAAAACAGTAAGGCAAGGCAAAGGTCAAAGGTACAATTAAAGACAAGACTAAAGTCAAGACAACAGGTTGTCCCTATAGCATTGAACCACTGGAGCCTAAATAGGGAAAAACATATTTAGTTTCCCAGGACAGAGCATGTTGCTAATTGCTAACCACAGTTGAGCCAAACATACCGTGTGTCCACAACAAAGCCACTTACTGGTCGCCAACCTATACTGTCACATATATATCTACAATTTTCTTCAATATTACACAATACACAATATTCTTTAACATCTAACTTATTAAATCTTAAATATATTTGAAAAAAACACCATTCCTCTTATTATTCTCATTATTGCAATTTCCCCAAATGAGACAATTTTCAGCAACTGGACCAACAGTGACTGTCGTGCTGCCGTTGGATCATTTAATACGCAGCAATAATGTCTTATCACAGCTATGTAGATGATACTCAGATCTGTGTCTCACTGACGGCAGGTGAATATGGACCAGTGGATTCACTCTGTCACTGCATCCAACAGATCAGTGTGTGGATGTAAAACAACTTGCAGCTAAACTCAAGACAAGACTGAAATCAATGTCTTTAGAAACAAAGAGAAAGTGTCAGAAGTCATCTCCAGGCTATCACTCTAAAACCTACAAATCAAGTTTGAAATCTGGGGGTAATAATGGACTCAGACTTGAACTTTGACAGCCTTTTACCATCTAAAAACGTTCCCAAAATCAAAGGTATAGTGTCTAAACCTGACTTGGAGAGACTTATCCATGCATTTGTCTCGTGTCTCCATGTCATCTCTGACATGTTAGTGCCCTATGAACCATCTCACTCTGAGGACCTCAGGGACGGGCTGGTGCCAGAGTCTGGACAGAGTCAGGGACAGGCTGGTGTCCCTGACAGGACTAAACATGGGGAATCAGTGTTTCAGTTTTATGCAGCTAAAATCTGGAACAGTCTCCCTGAAGATGTGAGACAGGCCTCCACTCTGACAATGTTTAAATCTAGGCTCAAAACAGTTTTGTTTAGATGTGCATATGACTGAAAGATTTATCTGCTCTCTTCTCTTTTATTGAAAGCATTTTTTTAATGATTGTCTTTACGTGTTTTGTGATGTAAAGCTCTTTGAATTGCCTTGTGTACAAATTGTGCTCCACAAATAAACTTTCCTTGCCTTACCGGACAAAGCCTTTAACTTTCACCTTTCCTCTTTCCTCCCACACCCCTCCCTTTCCGAGTCTAAACTAAACCCCCCTCGCTTTTGCCAGTGACCCTGGACCTCCTGTGTCTTCAAAGCAGCTTCCAGTGGGAACCTTCCTCTTCAAATTGACCACTTCATTAGGTTTAAAACAGTGTGAAATGCACAGAGAAAAAAAGGACAATGTATTTAAGTGTCTGTTTGTGGGTGTTGTTGTAAGTAAAGTATCTCAAAGTGGCTGAGTAAAGAGTTGACAAGGAATTTTAGGACATGATTACAATCAATTAAAAATGGTGTCTGGAATCAATGATAGTTTGGGCCACATTGCAGACGTACCAATTTTCATGGTTAATTTTAAGTGCCTTTTTCACTCTCACTCATCTACCACCTGTCTTAGCATTGGATTCCATGGATGCACGCAGGGTATACCATCGGGCCAAGTTACAGGTCAGATCTGTCAAGAGGAGGGCCTACTGACAGCATCTTTTTCAAAACTAAAGGCATGTTTCCACTGGTTTACTTTGGAGCAGAACTGGATGGTCTGAAAGTGTCTCTACTGTCTAAAATGAACCATAACAACTCCACAGCGGACCATGCAGGGTAATCCAAAAGAGATCTGGCTTACTTTGAATCCTGGAACACTTTTGAGTGATATGATTGGACGAGAGAGAAGGCAGACTCAGGCAAACATAAGACATGCAAAAAAGTAGATATTAACAGAAAATGATTTTTCACTAAATGCTGATCTTCTGATAAATGCTGTATTTCTAGTGATAAGCTATATGCTTACGCACAGCATTCATGTCAAGAACCAAAAATTATACAGTCCCAATCAAAAGTTTAAGACCAGACGAATTGGATCTTAACAAGGTTCCAGGTAGAGCTTCACTATGCAACAAGAAATGGGAGTGAGACAAAAAAAGGGTCACGGGTGACTGGAGCCTATCACAGACATAGATACACAGACAACCATTCACTCTTACATTCATTTACTAGGGGCAATTTAAAGTTGCCAAATGACCTAACACAGGCATGTCCCACCCACAGAAACACAGGACATACAGTATCCACCCAGAAATTGTGTGATGTTGGTCTGTCAGACATGACATGGCACGAGTGAGAACCTTTCTCCAACTGGTGAAGGCGACCTCACGAGGGGCATCTATTGTCTGGAACTGTTGTCCATTTTTGTAAACTTCTCTTGCCATCCATCCCCAAAGGTTCTCAATTGGATTTAGATCAGGGGAACACACAGGATGGTCCAAAAGAGTGATGTTATTCTCCTGAAGAAGTCCTTTGTCCTGGGGCTTTGTGAACTGTAGCCACCACCTGGAGCTCCATTGTTCCACTGAAGGAAAAAGCACCTCAGATCATTATGGATCTGCTTGTCGTGCCAGTAATGCTGGAAACCATCAGGAGCATCAAGGTTACATTTTTTCTCATCAGAGAATAAACTTTCTTCCACTTTTCAATGTCCCATGTTTGGTGCCTCTTGTAAAGTCCGGCGACAGTTCTGAGGCGTTCGAGGAGACAAGGCCTTTGAAGATGTTTCTTGTTTTTGAAGTCCTCTTGTCATAAATGCCGTCTGATGGTTACTGGACTGCAGTCGGCACCAGTAACAGCCTTAATTTGGGTCAAGGATCGTCCAGTGTCTTCGGATCCTCAGTGCTGGTGGCATTTTTTTGGGTCATCCACTTCACTTTTTTGTTCCATAACCCTCAGGATCTCTTAAGAAATTCCTAATGTCTTACTTTGTCCCATCTCAGCAGTGATGGCGCGCGATGCTTATCGCTTATGCAGCTCAACAACCCAACCACGTTCAAAAAGAGAATTAATAAAAATAAAAAAATAAAAACAGAATGTCATGAGAGTGTGAATGACATAAACTTACACTGAATCTGCATTTTTTCACAGATTTGAAATTTTAAAGGCATGTGGTCCTAAACTTTTGATCCGCAGCAGAACAGTTTATTTCAGTTTAATTGTTGTTTTCGTTGTGACTTTTGCCATTTATTTAACTGGTCTTCAACTTTTGATCGGGACTTTATTTCCAGGGTATAATTCATCTACCTCTATCCAAACCTAGAGAGACATTAAAATGAGGTGTAGAGGTGCAGAGAATTAAAATAAATTCAGAAAAAGCTGACCGTGGCAAAAATGCATCACTCCTTTTTGTTACCATATATCTTGCTTTAGCTGATAAAAAACATGGAATAAAAAGCATACTGGTGTAAAAAATCTCCCTCTCTTAGGTTGTGTTTGGGCAGAAGACGTCTCTTCTCCTGCCTCTGTTTCCTTGGCCCACACCCCAGCTTGATCACATTACGGAGCATCGATTTGAGCGAGCCTTTGGACTGAGCCTGAAGGGTAGGTTCAGATCTGCTGTGTCAGCCCTGGGCTCCATCAGTCCAGCAGGTGGAGGGGGGGAAGCAGAAGAGCTGACCTGACATCACACACGCTCTGTGGAGGAAGAACTGGACACTCCTGCAGCCTTCGAGGAATGGGAGATGAAGAAATATATGGCTTTTTAGGAATTATTGGTGTAATCGTTTTTCATTTTATCTCTTTATTGTGAAGCTAGTAATTATTAATGTAGTATGCCATATTTAACATTAAGGTTAAGGCACAACAAAGAAAGTACATAAGAAAGTACGTTTTTAAGGCGTGACACTGCCGGCAAAACAAATTTTTTTCAATTTTTGTTTTTTTGGTCAGTTTTCGCTCTCAACATATTGGCTTTCTTGTGGAAATGGCAAACTTGTCCAAATGTTTTATTCTTCCATTTAATCCACTTCATCTATAGATTTGTTTGGGACATTGTAACTTCAAAGGCCTTTGTCTTAAAATGCATTTTTCTCCTCTAGGGACATAAGGATCACCAAAGTAGCTCTCACACACAACAAACTTTACAGTCTTGGACTCAAGAACAAGATTTTGATGAAACGCACAGACGGATTTTTTGAATTCTAATTCTAAAACTGATTTATTGCAGTTTTAAGTTAATTAAGTTATCTAAAATCCCCTCAGTAAATTATTTTGCAAGTAATTTATGTACAAAATGAATGAACACATAACAACCTAACTGAAGATACATTTTATTCTAACATATGTGTAGACTCAGGATCACCAGTGATTCTATATGACTCCTCCATGCCGGTTTCCCGCGCTGGGACCAGCTGGTGGGGCGTCTGAGCTCAGAGTCGCGCCTTCAGACGGATTAGACCCAGGAATGAGGGATTTCTAATCAACCAATTTGTGACAGTCATCCCCTGAACCCAACGCCACCCCTGACCCTCAGACACAAAAGGGCCGACTAGTAGCATTAAACAAAAGACAGAGATTAAAGGTCTAAATAAAACAGTGAATGAAAAACTGATGAAACACTGAGTTGATGATGAGAAGGGACAGCATGGTAGTGCCGCGATTTGGGCTCTCTCTTCACAGCAAACAGGTCCTGGTTCGACTCCAGGGCGGCCCGGGTTCTTTCTGTGAGGAGTTTTCATGTCTGCATAGGTTTCCTTTGGGTGCTCCGGTTTCCCCTACCACTGAAAACATGTATAATAATAAAAAAAAAGGCCAGGACTCCCGTGAAAAAGAGATTCTGAATCTCAGTGGGATTTTCCTGGTTAAATAAAGATCAATTAATTAATTAGAAGAGATCCAAAATGATTACATAACATCAAAATGAAAATACATTATAATATAATAAATATTATGTCAATAAAGA
Organism: Rhinogobius similis; assembly: GCA_019453435.1. Classification (NCBI taxonomy): domain Eukaryota; kingdom Metazoa; phylum Chordata; class Actinopteri; order Gobiiformes; family Gobiidae; genus Rhinogobius; species Rhinogobius similis. Next base: position 35,795,594 of record CM033620.1, read on the forward strand.
ACAGTTTGACTTGTAAATAAGATAAGTAAGAGTATTCCATAGTACACAGTGAAAGACACACTTATGGGGATTGTTTTAGGTATTTTAGAGGTGTATGTCTTTCTGGTAACATATGTAAAAATCCCTTAAGCCACATTTTGAATGGCCCTGGTACCCCGACTAGGTCGCCTTGGAGAATTTGGGCAGGTTTAATATTAATGGTGGTCTGTGTTTCTGTGCTCAATGCATGGCTCTTGGTCCAAGTGCCGGGTCTTAATAAATTAATCTAAATCATACCTGATTTATACTTTTTACTCATAAGGCCGATCACAGCAATTCACAAAAATATCTAGCAATTCCAAGGTCATGGTGTTGACCTGGCTCAGACTGCATGCAGTAACACTGGTGCAGAGGCTGTAAGAAAAAGTAATGAGAGGAGCTCATCCTTGGTAAAAAGTGGAGGAGCAGCAGTGCTACCGTGATTCTTTACTTTGGAAATAGATAGTGGTCTTGCGCATGCAGCTTTCAAAGACTACAACTGTTATTGCAGTGCACTCTCTTCATGTGAGTGACCCACTGCAACAAAACTAGTCCAACTATTACTGTACTGCAGTACATCCAGAACGCTGCTGCTCGGGTCCTGACTAGAACCAGGAAGTACGAGCACATTAGTCTGTGCTCAGGTCTCTGCACTGGCTTCAGGCTCAGAGAATAGACTTTAAAGCAGCTCTGCTTGTGTTCAAGTCTCTCCAAAGCACCAAAGTACATCTCTGACATGTTAGTGCCATATGAACCATCTCACACTCTGAGGACCTCAGGGACGGGCCTCCTGCTGGTGCCAGAGTCAGGACTAAACATGGGGAATCGGCATTTCAGTTTCAAGATGTGAGACAGGCCTCTACAGTGATAGTTTAAATCCAATAAGTAATTTTTATGAAGAATATTTAGGTATTTGTCTGTTTTGTGATATTAATCAATGTATTCAGTTATTCAAAGCATAATAATGATTCCTTTATGTATGAATTGTGCTCTGCAAATAAACTTGCTTTCCGTTCAACAGAGCACCCACAATTTGGTGAGAAACTATAATTTTTATGTTTATATCTGCTTTTTACTGTCTTGTCTTAGGGGAGAGAGCCATATTGTTTTTGGGAGGTAGTACCTCCCAGGATCTGCACTGGATTGCTTTGTATTGTATTGCTGCATAATACATGACTTCATGTAGACCTATAGGCTTTGGTGTTAAGATGTCATTCGTCATATTTACTGTCTGTTTTTCCAGTAAATGATTTAACGCAAGCCACAGTGAGGGAGGGAGGGGTTGTGATGCCTTTAGTCATCTCACGGAACAAAACAAAACAGCAGATGGGCCATAGTGTCTTTAACCTAGATTTTGTCCGGCTAATCCGTCTTCACTGCAAGAATGTCCATGGCATATACATGCTGGACCCGACGCGCCAAAGTGACCATTCGGGATTTTGAACCCTTGGCTGAGCTGGGGATCAGTTTTGGCGCTAAATTAGTGATCTCTCCTGCCATGCACGTCACGCACACCAGGGTCAGACTCAGGGCAGGTCGGCGAGTCGAGGTTGAGGCATGAGCGCTGTATAAGCATTATTACAGGTTAACTATGTGGCTGCCAGAGGAAACCCTGTAGAATAAGAAATACTTTAACTGTGGAGGTTTATGGGAGATGGGGAGCCAATGCTAAAACATGTAGCTATATTTATTTGTAAAAACAGATAAGGGCCATTTGAAAAAAAGGTTGAATTTACCTTTTGTAATATTCCATAAAATGGCATCAAACCTATCCATCTGCATGTTCCAAGTTTGGTTATTTTACTTTCCATCTCCATGGATACATGCGGATGGCATACCCGACTTGGACACAGCTCAAAATACTAGACAATAAAATAAAATATATATGGAATGGTTTTGAATCATTTTGAATAATTACACTAAAAGTATTATGAATAAATATGTGGTTACTATGGATCCTTTTAACCAACTAATTGTATAAAAATAATATAAAAGAGATGGCTTAAGGTTATCCATTACATAAGAGTGAGTTATTATGATAATAGTGCTACTAAGACAATAAAAATATACACATTGTGCAAATACTTATGTATCATTTAGAGAGAGATGTTGTACCATCTGTGGCCGTGGGGATAAAAGAGCTCATGTAGCACTCTTTGGAGTATTTTGGTGTCTATGGACTGTCCAGGGCAAAGGGTAGTTTATTCAGCCTGAAACAAAACAACAAAACCAAAACAACATCCCATAGTACTGGTGGTGGTAGAAGTATTATTATCATTAGTAGTCGTAGCATAGAGTTTAATGTATTTGGTAAAGTAGCAAAGTAGCAGAAATAGTAGCAGTGATGGTATCCAGTTTACTGCCTTGCAAATCCTTCCCGCAAATCAAATGTGTCATGAGCATCACATTATACATCCCTCCAGAGGCCGATGGGGAAATGGCATGACTCATTTGCACTTGGCAGTACATGGGGGAGAAAAAGGGGGGTTGGGGGGTACCGTTGTTTTTGTCTCCCAGTCTGCCAGCTGTCAACAGGGCTAGCTTTAAAGCAGGGGGTGGGGTATGGCCTGGGGTCTATCAGCTGATCCAAGCTGGGGCACAGGGAGCTGGGGTGGGGGTGTGTGACAGTCAGCTGATGGGGTTAGCTCCTGCTGTAACATCATTAGTTTGGTGACCTTCTAAAACCAGGTCAGTGGATTAGTAGAGCACGCCACAGTTTTTTTTTGTTTTTTTTACAGTCGCACCTCTTGTAAACGTAAAGATTACTGGGAGGTTTTTGGGGGGTGAGTTAATTTGTAAAGCTTGGAAACAATCCTACTTAACATATAGGACCAAAGCTGGATCATGGCCAGCAAACAAGATCTTATAATTAAGGGTTTAACAAGTTCAGGCAAAGAGGCAATCAGGGTTTGTTATGTAACAGCTATGCACAGTGATGAGGCGAGAGTATAGTAGGACCACGCATTTGCAGAAGAGTTACATTATCTATATTTAAATGTTCAGTATTTATTGTGCTACCTTTACAAGCCCTTCTGTATTATTTTATTAGTAGTATGTCGTCAAACTGGTAAAAATGGCAGAGTGGGTTTAAAGTTTATATGACGGGCAGACATATCATGTTTTTCTAACTCTGCCTTAGTTTGGTGGGAGCGCACCTATAGTAAATATTTATCATAGTTTTACATCCATGAAGTTGCAGTTTGTGACGACATTTTGAAAAGTAAAAGCTTAAATGTACAGGAAGTAGCTCTAAAATGGAATCCCTCTGTGATGTCATCAAAAGCGACATACAGTTGAAAATAAAGAGACAGTTAACACTCAACTGATGGATCCTTCTCACAGTTTACGCAGTCATTCAACAAAGTAAAGGTGTTATCAGAAATTATTATTAGTCAAATCATAACTATTGTGTCATTTATATGGATTTTGGCTCCTGTTTTCAAAATGGTTGCTAGGTAACAGTTGTAATTTTACATCTACCTATGTCATATTTGCTGTCCATGACCAACCAGGAAGTAACATTATGAAATCTGAACTGGGGACAAACAGGCAAAATGTTTAGTAAAATCTTATAATCACATTATAAGATCACATTCACTCAAATTTATGGTTTAACCTGTCAAGCAGAGCTTTAAAGAGATTGTGTATCTGATAAATATTCTTATAAGAAAAATTTTTATTTCTCAAGTTCAATTATGCTGCAGTTAGCCCTACAATAGAAAATGAATGAAGCCGCTCTTACCGTCAAATTGAGACCACTATGTGTTGTCTACATCTAATTATAAAATCGTATTTTATTGTCCGCGAACCAGGAAGTAACGCTGGTGCTGAAAATTGTGAAAAGCACTTATGCACGCATCACGGGGAATAATTAGCCGAATAGCAGCCGCAACAAAAGTAAGTATTATACTTGAAAAGGAATGTATTTTGTGTCATGTTTGTTGTCACAGATAAACACTTTATGGGTCAAGTTTGTTTTCCTTGCACAGACAACATGTGCTCTTGGACAGCGATCAATTCTTAGCTTTCTTTGTGGTGTGTGTGGTGTGGAAATCAGCAGCTAAAGGGTTATCTGCTGTAGGAGCCTGGGAAACTGAACCAGGCCACATATACCCAGGACTGATAAGGACCAAAGAGAGGGACCACATAGGGGCCGAAGAGAGGCTGACAGGGCACACAAGGATGGAGCAAGATGGCGACAATGTGTTTACATGTGATATGGTGCTCGTGGTCAAGTGACAAGAAGGAACCTATTCACCTTCTTCAACTTTAGATAGAATTACTTAAGTATTTAAAGTGCATCAAACATCAAATAAGAAGTTTTACTCGCACTTTTCTTCACAACACAGTATTAGTGTGGCAAGTGGATAGAAATGGCATACTAACTGGGCTAAATATTTTGCTTCCATAATATAACCAAGAAAATACAAATCATGTGCCATTTACTTTATACTAGATTAGGGTTACTAATGTAAGTAATGTGAATCTGTAAATAACATGCAATTGCCATAATTGCACTTTCAGTGACCACGCTATGTCTATCTTACAACTACAGGACTGTACAATGAAAAGCTACACATACATAGTGATGCTTGTTTATTCACTTAACTGGCACAAAGTTCAACATCTTCTCTATCAGTGTATAATAAGTGGACTGGGGCAAGAACGTCTACAAGGAAGAGCCAGAGCCATCTCTACTTTTTGCGACGGCTGAGGTCCTTCGACATCAGCAGGACAAGGCTCAGGATGTTCTGCAAGTCTGTGGTGGCCAGTGCCATCATGTATGCTGTGGTCTGCTGTGGGAGAAGTCACGCATGAGGGACATTAATAGACTCAATAAGATCATCAAGAAGGTTGGCCATGTTGTGGGAGAGGAGCTAGACTCTGATTGTCGTTGGAGAGGAGAATGTTGTCCAAAATCATGACTATTCTGGACTTTTCCACCCACTCACTCCACAAAATGCTAGTCAGCTGCAAGACTGTTACTGCCACACTGCTCCACTGGATACACAGGAAATCATTCCTGCTGTCGCCGTCAAACTGCTGAACTCTGTGTTGTGACATGCTCTCTTGAGGATGTGTACACTGACTTCAGTCCGGTTGCAGTTCGGGACCCGCGCAGATCAGTTGCAGATTTCCTTTTCCTCCAACTCAGGTTTTCTGCGAAGGCCATGCAGATTCACGTGGTTTTGCGTGAGAACACTCGTCTAATGATCTGAAAACAGAACAGGACAGCGTTCGGCAAAAATAGACTTCTTGCGAATCCTTTCCAAAGCAAGAGATTGGCCACACCTTACATCTGAAATTATGACATCACCAAATTTACGAACATGAACTCAACCTATCATCTCCCACCAGCCCCTTCTATGTGAATTCCTGCTTCTGACAGTACATGCCTCAATGCTTTCCTGACATTTACCACTTTGGACCCATCCGTTTAGAAAAGTGCTGCGCAAACACAATCGATTGACAGTCATCAGAAAAATAAACTAATTAAGCTGATATTTTACAGGACCAGTCTTGCTTTCTATAAACACGTTAGCAGAGCATTAAAGTAACCAGGCGGATTAGCATTAGCATGTTGTTGGCTCAGTGCCTCCGCCGCGCTCATGCATATAAACATTTGCTGCGTAGGGAGGTCATGGAGTACGGCGCATGTATAAGCTCTACCTCAAATCACCTCCAGAACAAAGGAGGGAAAGTGGAGCATGCAGATAGTCCCATATGCAGGGGAATATATGTGGAATATTCACAAACATTTTATAATAATTCACCTTAGTTATTCTTAACAAACAATGAACAAAGACTTAATTGATAATCAACAGACTGTTTATTAAGAATGCTTCAGACTTAATTAAAGCGTTTTTAATTAAGGGATTGAATCATTCTTAGTAAATTATTCGTTCATCATTAATTAATGCTTTGTTCATGCTTTAGTAAAGTGTAGTTATGAAGTGTTACCATTGTTATTTCAGTGAGTGGGTCTTGTTGGAATAGGCTTTGTATTTGTGCTATGGAAGGGTTTCCCAGATATCGATCCAAAACTGAAAATCTTGCTGATATTTAGCGCTAGTGTTTCTGCAGTGCCCTAATCAGTGTGTTCCAGTTTGTCCTCAGAAAATCCAATTTGTCTTTGTTTTTTTAGCTTAGCTTCGGATTGACATTTCATTTAATTAGTGTACTTGTTTTCTTTATATTTACTGGGTTCACTTATTTCAGGCTTACTATTTTTGATGTATTTATGTCCCAGTTTTACTCTGTTTCTACCCAATTCTTTATTTATTTCCCCCATATTTATGTATTGATTCTTTTATCCATTTTAGGATATGAAATTGACATAGCTCAAACAAAGAAAGCTAAAAAAAAAAATCTGACCATCCTCAGTGTTTTGTGACATCTCAAGCTAAGGTAGTCCTGATCCTCTGCAGAGGCGTCCCCAGATGCTGCGCTGTGGCCCCTTTGCCCACTGCTCCTCCCGACAGGTTTAATCGCAGTGGTTTTGAAGGATCCGTGAAATGCCAATGCATGTCTTAAACATCTTTCTTGGCTAACAGCAAAGTGTAAAAATTTCGATAGCATATGGATCTTCATATTGATTTTGCATATTATTGCATACATACATGTATCATTCTCCAGAACTGAAATCCAAAATAATATTCAAGATATACAAGATCTCTCTCAGGTGCCAAGACACTGCGGTGGTGGATGAGATGGAGAGGCTGAGGAGGCTGATGGTTCTGCTGAGAATGTGTTTGTGGGATTGTTACTCACAGCATATTTTCTCACTTCCGGGTCCTGTGTATCTGTCAGCTCATTATTTTCATGGAATAAAGTAAAATCCGTGTTGTCCTAATACAGATATATTGTAAAAGCATCTCTGTCCGACCGTTCTGTGTTGTCTGTGTCTAATTATAGAGCATTTTATTGTCCAAAAAAAAAAATGCTAGTAACTCTGCTCTGAAAGTTGTGGAAAGCACTTGCAAACTCATCGGAGTGAATAATTTGGATGGTTAGACTGAAGTAGGTGAGTGAGCAATAAATTGAAGCACTGCAAACACTTTATGATGAAAAAGGTCTGGTTTTCATGTTTTTTAATAACGAAACAGTAGCTAACTATAATGTATTGCACCTTTAGGAACGCCCGTCTGCCTAACTCTTTTGTTTATATAGCTTAATAGCACCATATCTACAATGTTTCTCTATCCAGGCCTTTGTTCCAAGAGTAAAAAGAGTTAATTAACATTACCACAGATGAAACATCTGTTAGCCTAACATAACATAACTTTACCTTATCAGTTCAAGCTACTTCTTATTAATTCTTATCTGATGGAAACCAACAAAAGGAAAACTTCTCTGTCCTGTTTGTATTGATTGCTGATATTTTTTACCAAAACTGAGCCCAGACTGTGGCACAATGTGCCATGTCAAAATCAACACAAAACCAGCTGTGAAATTGCTGTGGCAACTCGGGGTCTGAGCGACGTCACGCTTAATAACCCCATATGCATCACATGAGAGGTGATTAGTTGAAAGACTGTGACAGAGACAAGAAGAAAATACAATCTTTCTTAGTGAACTTTCTAAGACAATGCAATCTGATCTTGTCCATGGAGATGGACGTTAAGTTAAGTAATGTACGTTTTAAACAGTGTTGTGGATCATTCCAGACAAATCAGAGAGCATGGAGACAAACAGGTGGAAATTTTACATAGTGCACCTTTAATTAATTATTTTTATTTAACTAGCAATTTATTTGTTTTAATCAACTCATAGCAAAGCCAACCCAACTTTAACAGTCACCACCCTTTTCTGAAGGTCAGACTGTGTCGAAGAAGTGGTAGTAAAAGTTTAAATGGACGACATCTGCTCCACACACATAAAAGTGAGCCTGGTCCAAAACAACAGGGACATGTGGCCTCTCGAGACTGTCCCTCCCACCGGTCCTCACTCTGAGACACAGCACAGGGGCAATACTATACCCCTACGAAAGATATGGTGAGGGGGTGAAGGGGAGGAAGAATGGATGTGAAAGGAGATGGGAAGAAGGAGGACAGTGCCAGCTGTCCAGGGGCCCATAGTGTCAGCATGTCTCCACTTAGAGGGAAGGTCCACATATATAGTCAAAAATGTAAGAAGTACTGTAAAAGGTTGAGTACAAAAGGTAATGTGAAGCTATTTGCTACTAACAACTTTGTATTATGAATAGTTTAATGTTTAGGAATAAATTAATGCTATTCATGGGTCTAATTTTCATTTTTAAAAGTGCCATTTTGAGTACTATTCACCATTCAAAAGAACAAATATTTAATTGTTATGGCAACAATGCTGCTTTGTCATCACTCTGAAACCAATGGGTAATTCACAAATACATTACAGAATCATTGGGTATTAAAAAACTAGGAAAGAACACTACTTTGTTCACTTGGTGCCAACTTGCATTGCCTTGGCTTTAAATGTACGTGTCTATGAAGCAATAAATACACAGCTTTAACAGTAGTATGCACTAAAAAGTGCAGAGTCACAAAGTTCTCAGGCATGTGCCCAAACAAAGTGCAGCGTATCAGTTATAGCAGTGAACAGAAGAGCTGAAGCGCGTTCACCATCTTCATCCTCCATCCAGATAAACGAGTAGTAAAAGTGCAAAGTTGTCACGACATGAGCTGTGCTGCCTTTGATGTGAAGTGCCTTAAATGGGTAAAACAAAAGTGAAGCTAAATCTCTGGCACCAGCAGGAGGCCCGTCCCTGAGTGTGAGATGGTTCATATGGCACTAACATGTCAGAGATGTACTTTGGTGCTTGGCCGTGGAGAGACTTGAACACAAGCAGAGCTGCTTTAAAGTCTATTCTCTGAGCCTGAAGCCAGTGCAGAGACCTGAGCACAGACTAATGTGGTCCTTGGTTCTAGTCAGGACCCGAGCAGCAGCCTTCTGGATGTACTGCAGAACATCCAGAACATACCGTGATTTCAGTAGACATGTCAGGAATCAGGATTAACCTCAGAATATCATAAAAAATGGGTAGGTTGTGTTTGTGTGACATCATGAGAGCGTTTAACTGTAGATTGCATCAGTCAGATTTGTTGACCAAAATATGATAAATATGTCTGTAATCACTTGACAAGGGGGTCAAACTATGGCTCGGAGGCCGATTGCGGCCCTCAGACCCATTTTTGTTCAGCTCCAGAAGGTGGTGCCATTATTCAACCCCAAAGACGTGATTGTTGTCAATTAAAAAGGCTTTAGACATAGATTAATATGGCATGTTTGTGGAGCCAGTGCCAAACAAATAACGTTCAATATCTGTGGGTCACAAGGTTAGATATTTCTTTTAAAATATCTAACCTCATGAGCTTTCAAAAACAGGGAATTTCCTGTAGAGTTTATTACTGTGTATATACGCTTGCTCTATCTGAAATTATGACATTATCAACCTGTGAACACAATTAATTAATGTTCAAATATATATATATATATATACATATATGTAAAATCTAATTTGTTTAAAAGGCAATATTACACTTGTGCAAGTTTGTACTCGATCTATAAGCAAGAAAAGATAATGTGGTCTCCTTCATAACCTGCCATGACGGGAGGAAAACGGAAGTGTGAATTTGAGCTGAGGAAAAGTTAGCTTTCCATGGACAGCTGAGTGTCTTATTACAGGATTAGATTAAACCATTGCCCCCTCCTATGGAATGTGGAGCAGAAGGATGGGGGGTGGGAACGGAGGACTTTTCGGGGTGATATGCTGTTGGGATCGGGTACAGTTTTGGTTTACAACAGAACAATTACAAATTTTGAAATATTGAGGTCAGTCATGTTGGTGTGGTAGAAAATGAATGAATGAATAGTCCTGATTTTAGTCCTGGTTTAGCTTAACATACATTTTTTGCCTTAAGTAATAAAGCATGAATAAATATCAAATTCACAATGAATAAATCATTTATTAAGAATGATTCAGGCTTAGTAACTTATTGATCATTGCCCTAAGTCCAAACCAGTTGATTAAGTAGTTACTTCCAGGTTTCATTTGGGTTTATGTCTGGTTTAGTCCTGTTTTAGCCCTGGTGCTTGCTCTGACTTACTTTGTTACATTCTCAATTAACATTCTACTAAAATAAATATCTGGTCCAAATTTCTGAGACCTCTCATCTAAGCTGTGTACGACCATGGTGGTAGGATGGCCGGGCCTTGGCTGCGTGCCCAGGAGGAGAGCAGGCTGCTGGGGGGGCAGACCACAGAGCAGAGGGCCCCGTGGAACTGCGCCAGCTCTGCCATTACTCCTCACTCTGAACAGCTGGCACATAATGGGTAAGAAGCACCCCTCCCCTGCCCCTTCACCCCTCTTCCCCCTGCAGGACAGGGAGAGCGCGGGTCGCACCCCCATCGCGTGCCTCAGCAAAACAGAGCTCAACAGATAACCAAGGCAGGATGTTAATGTTACTAAAGGAGACATAACTTTTTAGTGTTATATTAGATGTGTTCATTTCATTCATTCATTCATTCATTTTCTACCGCTTGTTCTCGTTAGGGGTCACGGGTGACTGGAGCCTATCCCAGTGACTTTGGGCCTTTGGCGGGGCACACCCTGGACAGTGGCCATCTCGTTGCAGGGTTGTATTCATTTCATTCATTTATCAATTCATCAGTATTCATCATCAGATCGTTTCCTTAACACAACCTGGAGTTGGGCTTTGTTTCATTCACACCCATTTGAACGTTCTAAATGAGTTTGTCTTCCTCTCCAGAACCAGAAACATTTGGTTTAACCTTGTGATGTCATTAAGTGGTAATCCAGGAAGTGCTTCTCTGTGTTTTTAAAAGAAAAATATTATGCATTATTGTTCATTGTTATTAGCCTTTAAACATGCGCTTGATTACCTTAAGTTTGGCATCTCATGTTTCACCGTGAATGACTTCGGAATGTTAGGTTAGAACACGGTTAAATGTATGTCCAATAAGTCAATGGATCTTCACAAGACTCAAATCCTTTCTACTTTAAAATTGGTGTCACTAATATGAATGTCAACTGTAAAGCTAGCACCTAATATAGAAAAAGATTCAGAGGTCAATGGTCTTCAAATCAAGACACTTCAGCATTCATCCAAAAGTCATTTTCAGACTTCAGGATGAAAAAGTAGAATGGGATGATGCATTACGAAGGACTTAAAGGTCAATTCTTTGAGGGAATTCAGCAGAGAGTGTTTTTCACGGTCAGAGGGGAGAGGATTTTCTAAACAGGATTCATCAAAACAGCGTGAATGTAGTTAAATGCAACTCCAGGTATGTTTTTGATGATGGAACATTGTTAGAACATTAATAGCTGAAAAAAGTAAACTTTGAATAATATTTGTCCTTAAAATATATAAAATACATGAGCTCTACTGTTGGTCCTATTCTAATCCTGATTTCCTGATTTAGGGTCTAGTACAGTGGTGAATGCAAACAAAGAATACTGTAAATCAACTATAAACCACTTCTAAATCTGCTTTCCTATCGTCGGCGTCTCATCCTGATGACATCACAGCACCATGATTGACAGCCGCGTGTTTGCGTTCCTCTCGAGGCACGGTCTGTTTCCTTTGCGGTCTATAGTTTCGGTGCAGATCAGAGAGCCCTGGATGTTCCCTCTCAAACGCCCGTTCGTGTTTACTTTGAGAGAGCGCTCAGAGGAAAGCACAAAGCCCACACAACCACACACACAGGAGGATTACAAACTTGGACCTAGTTTCAAAAAGAGTAGATTTATAAACAGAATTCCCCCATCTCTGCAGAGCGGGTCCTGGCTTGAGCAGCAAAGATACTCTAGCGTCAACACAACCTGAATAGTGCAATAGTGTGTTGGATGGATGAACTTTGGCGCTTAGACTCCGACCCCTCTTTTTTATTTATTTATCAACCTTTATTTAACCAGGTAAGTAAGAGATTGAGACCTCTTTTTCAAGAGTGACCTGGGGCAAAGTGAAAAATATAGCAGCACACAAATCATAAAAGCATTTACACAATTTAGAGACATTTAAGAAAATAAATACAGAATATTTTTTTCTATCAATTTGACAACAACTTAAACATTCCTCTTCCTAGTGTGAGTAAGTCTACATGTTAAGATTTGGGACACAATTTATTGTCATGTTCAGGGGCGAAACTCTGACATTGATCGGGGGGGGGGGGGGTTGAACTTGAAATTGTACAATAAAAATGATGTACAATATAAAATTATTATCACTAATAGTTACATATATAACATATTTAGAGCACACTGGTGTGGCAGAAATTCACCACAATTATTTGTTTTCTGAGCGCACACAAACCCACCGTCTGGTAAATCATGCCCCTTGTGCTTATAAGGGAATAGTGATGCATGAATTGACACGTGCCAGATCAGATAGCTCAATGAGGAGAAGTACAGCAGGCACATCGGGTCAAAATGCACCTTCACTTAAACACTCTGTACCCTAACTGTTTAATAAACTAGGCCAGCCAGGGCTCCATTCATTATTGCATGTGTTTAATTGCCTGTAACTTGTGCAGAGGGTAATTTTATCCTCTATAGATGCACTCTGATTTACAACTCCAAGTGTAAAAAGTGAAAGAAAAGTGAGTTGTGTTCTGTGCGTATGGTACAGCCTTATTATCAATACAATTTAATAGGCTACAGTTTCAAACAGATCTCAACTTCACAAATGATGCTCCCGCAGGAACAAAGCAAGTCACAGATCATGGACTGCAAAAGCAAAGAGTTCCTCACCTGGAGGTGTCCAGAGCACGTTTTCACATGCGTCAGGTTGACTCCTGCGTGATCCACACTGCTTACGTCCTAAACTTTTCACTTTGCTTCTGTGCCGTTGCCTTTGAAAGCGTTAATAGTCCTAAACAGTGTATTTGTGTGTGAACAGTGAAATGAAGATTTCTTCTGTTTAATCAGGATAACAACTTTGTCATATCCAACGCTGCAATACATTGTGGGTATGTATTTACATGTGTGTAACTGCCTTTACAGCCAGTAGATGGAGCCACAGCTAAGTCAAAAAGGCATCTCCCAACGCAAAGATTAAGTTACATTTTTCTTTGTAAAAGCGTTTTGTTTTTTGTTCTAAAGCATAAGATGAAAATTGAAGACACTCAAGAGCAGGTTTAAAGGCTAATAACGATATGAAAAATGCATAATATTTTTCCTTTAATGTAAAGACTTTTTTGGGAGAAAAAAAAAGCTGGTCCACGCTAATCTACTATTTAGATGCATGTTTGAAAATGATTTAATTGTAAGGGGAGTCAGTGAGAGGATCAGAGAGAGAAGGGAAGACACTGACAGAGGGGTGAGGGTCGCATCCCTCCCATGATTTTCACCTAAGGTAATTTTTATGCACACATACACATTTTGCAGAACCCCTCAAAATCACCATCAACAGAGTTTGATGTTAACAATATCAAGTGTTTCTTGCATTGCTTCTTCAGATATAATTTTGGTTGGTTGTCTCATTTTTGTGGTATATCTTTAACCTGGATTTAAAAAAAAAATACTTCACACTGACTGGTCGAAGCAGAAAACGAAAACAGTCTGTGACTGACTGATGACAGGTGATATGAAGGAAATGCAACATTCTTGGTGGGGTTTGACTGCATAAATTCACTTCAGGTGCTGTTTAGGATTTTAGGATTTTTAAAATACACAACATTCAATATTTTCAGAGCCTGTATTCAATATTCAGAGTGATTTGAATGACCGTCTTTACTCATATTGATGAATGGGCATGGATAGGCACTCATCCACCCAGAAGTCCTTGGGCACGACTCTTCCAACACTATGTGGACGTAGAAAGTGATTGGTAGTTATTGGAGTGGCCTATGACACAGATTGGCAGCCTCACCTCTGTCGGTCCACCCCAGGGCAGCTGTGGGCATAAGGCTCTCATCTCCCCCGCACACTCATAAGGCAAAGGGGCTGTGGTGAAGTCACAAACCTCAGAGAGGAGCACTTATGGTGGGCTACAAAGGCTGAATCACTGCCCCAAAATCCTCCAAGCAGACTCCTTATGACTAGGGCAGATCTCGCTAGTGATTCAGAAGCTGGAAACATATGGTGTGATATAAAAAGCCTGTGCATCCGCCAGTCCGCACAAACCAGCTGACTTCCTGTATGTGGATTCCTTTCTCTGTCAGGTGGTCATAGCGCTGATGGATGCCGTATGTGAGCGCCATGCTGGGAGTGAGGGGGGTGATTCAAAACAGTCATCCCACCGCAAGTGCTCCTCTCTGGGCTTTGTGACTCCACCACAGCCCCATTACTTGGTTCCTCCCTGTGGCTAACTGCATCAAGACCATCAAAAGCAGAGTCGGCTGACGCAGGCTGGAATATCTATTTCTTTGTGTTTGAGTAAGATTTGGTCTGGTTCTGGTTGTCCTTTTTTAGTCAGAATTTATTTTTGGGATGGTGCTGGTTTTAGACCTACCTGGGACTTGGACAACCCTGGTTAAGATCTGTCATCACTTGTTTGAGACCTGAGTTTGAACTTATCCGTATTAATCTTGTGTCATGTTTTTGCACTAGAGTATAATGCACCTCAGTGTGAAAGTCTTCCAAAACATCTATTATCCCCATCTAAACTTCATCAGTCTTTAACCTTTCATGCACAATTCGTTAATAGTCCCTGTTGCTCCGATCCGTTTGAGATTTTTGTTTCAGAGAAAGTGGAGCCAGTCTAAAAGTGCGCTCCCTGTGCACTCCTAGTCCAGTGTCTGTTGTACACATACAGACACATTCACCGCTCCACCTACTGCTCCATGGACGCTTCTGACTGCAGCTTCTGTATTGGCAAACATCTGCACATCTGCAGCTTGTCTAGACATTAAACATTCAACCATAAGCCACAGACTTCATCATTGTTCAAAAGGCCTGTTTAGATCACTGATAAATACGTTGGCTCAGTCCTTTTTGCCTCGTGCAATTAAATGAATCTACCAGTTTATTAAACAATTGCACCACCGCTTAAACAGATGCACACTCAGCGTTGATGTCTATTTACGGCATCTTGGAAGAAAACAAAAAGAGAGAATGTGGTTGGCTGCACAAGATCTTACTTTCTGGACATGTTCAACTGTCAACGGGGAACATAAATATTGAATACTCCTCAACATTGGTGGGACATGTCCTCACCAGTCTCATGATATACACCACAATAGCTTTGATTTAATCCTTGCTTGTATTTATTAATTATTTATTTTTCACCCCACCACAAGCGGACCTCGTGTCTCCACCACAGCCCTACGGTACCTTCAAAGCAGAGAGCCGGCTGACACAGACACATCTACCCCATAGTGAGAGCGGCTGTGTGGGGCAGATGAGAGCCTGATGCCGACCATAAACATCTGATAGAGTTTAAAACGTGTTGCACTTAAAAGAGCTAAGTCAACAGTTTGATTAAAGAGGTGTTTTAAGTTGACATCTCTGATTCAAATTGTAGCCGTGACTCTCTGTCTCACGTCGAGGTGTGTGGCAGTCGCGTTACCCCACCAGCTTTAAAGGTGGAATGGAGGATTTCGGGCAACAAATCAGAATCTCATTTCCTCGTGGGTAGCACAAATAACTGGTCCGCTCAGGTGTCAATCATTCTCTGCGTGCTGGTGCACGCCGCAGGCTCGCCCAGGGAAACGCCGCTTCCCTGGTCACGCATGCGTGGTTGATATGCTAGTGTGTTTATGTAGCAGGTTAGCGGCGAGTTCCGTCATTGTAAGTCTAAACTTTCATCCGCGAAGTACCGAAATGGCTGACGACGAGGACGAAAGAGAAAGACTGTTTTCGAGCTTTCACAGAAGAGACGAAAGTCTGCAGAGGAAAGAAACAAAAGGCGTGGTTATTCTGGGGAATCGCCTAGGCTGGCGAGCATTGAAAGGCAAAACAGGCTTCCAACGGATGCCTCCGCTGCAAACTTTCTGCTGGACAGGTAACTGTTTATCTGACTCTTTTTTTAGCTTATTGTCTGTGGAGTGTATTATTAAATCTTCTTCATGAGGTTGTCGTGAGAAAGCGACACCAATCGTCTTGTAAACAAATGCGCATGGGCAGTGCTGCTGGGCGTGCTCGTTCACGAGGTTTGGTAGGTGTTCAGTCAGAGATGGCGCCGCTGACGGATGCCCTGGCGTTTTGGTGCGCTCTATGTTGTTTGTTTTTGTGCGTTAATCGTGTGTCCGCGTGCTCTTACACCCGTGAAGAGCTCTTAAACATCAAAACTTCTGCCCCACGGACTTATTTCCAGTTTTTGAGTGTCTGCTGCAGACTTAGCGCTAGTTTTGGCCAAAAGAGTGAGACGCCCAGAAGAGGAAAGCGGCTGGGGCTCTCGTGCGCCGAAACGCGCGCCAGACGCTCTTACCTGGGATTTTCCTTCTCAACGTCCGCCACTCAGCAACAAGATGGACGAACTGGCGCTGCTGATGAAGAGGAACAGAGACTTCTTCGCCTTTCTGTTTTGTGTTTCACGGAGACGGGGCTCAGCGAGTCGATCCCGGACTGCGCGCTCCATTTGGAGGATTCCAGCTCCTCCGGCGCCGACAGACAAAGGGATTCTCCGGGAAAAACAAAAGGCGGTGGAGTCTGTTTCTTCATCAACAACGCTTGGTGCTCCAATGTGACTGTGATCTCCAAACACTGCTCTCCTGATCTGGAATATCTCTTCATTAACTGTAAACCATTCTAGTCTCCACGTGAGTTCGCTTCATTCATTCTGGCCGCTGTTTACATCCCGCCATGCGCCGAACGCATTACCACGCAGGCACAGCTGTTTAGCGGAGCGGGTTTTGAATACGGAGCAGGACTTTTCCGGACTCCTTGTTGATCATCCTCGGGGATTTTAACAAGGGTAATCTCAGCCAGGAACTACCAAAGTACAGACAGTTTATTAAATGCCCGACCAGAGAGCAGAACACGCTGGATCACTGTTACACTACAGTGAGTGGGTCCTTCCGCGCGGTTCCTCGCGCTGCCCTAGGGCTCTCAGATCACGCCATGATCCACCTGATCCCCACGTACAGACAGAGGCTGAAGCTCTCCAAACCTGTAGTGAGGACTTCTAAGAAGTGGACCAGCGAGGCAGTGGAGGAATCCACGCCGCGTGTTTGGACATTACAGACTGGGATGTGTTCAAAACTGCCACGGATGGCTTGGATGAGTACACGGACAATGTGACGTCATACATCCAGTTCTGTGAGGACAGTATCATCCCCACACGCACCAGGGTGATTTATAACAATGACAAGCCCTGGTTCACACCCAAACTGAGGCAGCTCAGGCAGCAGAAGGAGGCAGCTTTCAGAGCCGGGGACAGAGAGAGCTACAAAGGTGCTAAGTACAGATTTAGCAGGGAGGTGTCAAGAGCTAGATCTCTGTACAACACGCGCCTAAAGCAGTCTTTCTCTGCTAACAACGCCTCGGCGGTTTGGAGGGGACTTAGGCAGATCACCAACTACAAGCCCAAAGCCCCCCATGCTGCTGATGACCAGAAACTCGCTGAACAGCTCGCCTCCTTCTATTCACGATTCGAAATCTCAACCCCCTCCCCCACCTATCTCACTACAATAGACATTTCTGCCAATCACACCCCGGGTCCCCCCACCTCCCCCACAGGCCTTTCACAACACAGGGACAATGTAAGGAAACACTTTCTGAAGTCCAACACCCGGAAAGCTGCTGGACCAGACGGTGTCTCCCCGCCACCCTGAGACACTGTGCGACGAGCTGACTCCTGTCTTCACAGACATTTTTAACACCTCCCCTGAGTCATGCCATGTCCCAGCCTGCTTCAAGTCGCCCATCATCGCCCCTGTTCCCAAGAAGCCCCGGATCACTGGACTTAATGACTTCAGGCCTGTGGCGCTGACGCCTGTCGTCATGAAGTCCTTGAGCGCCTGGTCCTGCCCCATCTCAAGTCCTTCACCTCCTCCGCCTCTGGACCCACTGCAGTTCGCCTACAGAGCCAACAGATCTGCAGACGACGCCATCAACCTGGCCCTCCACTTCATCCTGAAGCATCTGGACTCCGGGAACCTACGCCCAGGGTCCTGATTGTGGACTTCAGCTCTGCATTCAACACCATCATCCCTGCTCTGCTCCAGGACAAGCTCTCTCAGCTCCACGTGCCTGACTCCATCTGCAGGTGGATCACTGACTTCCTGACGGACCGGAGGCAGTGCGTGCGGCTGGGGAAGAATGTCTCAGAGACTCGGACTATCAACACAGGAACTCCACAGGGCTGTGTACTTTCTCCTCTGCTCTTCCCTGTACACCAACTGCTGCAACTCCAGCCACGACTCTGTAAAACTGATCAAGTTTGCAGACGACACCACCTCATCGGACTCATCTCGGACGGCGATGAGTCTGTCTACAGGAGGGAGGTGGATCGCTGGGTGTCCTGGTGCAGCACCAACAACCTGGAGCTCAACGCCCAGAAGACAGTGGAGATGATCGTGGACTTCAGGAAAGTCTCAGCCTCTGCCCCCTCGCCCTGACAGACTCTCCCATCACCACCGTGAGACTCTTTCCGCTTCCTTGGCACCACCATCACTCAAGACTTCAAGTGGAGCCGACCATCAGCTCCATCATCAAGAAGGCCCAGCAGAGGATGTACTTCCTGCGGCAGCTGAGGAAAGCCAAGCTGCCGGCGCAGATGATGGTGCAGTTCTACACGGCCATCATCGAAGTCCATCCTCACCTCCTCCATCACCGTGGTGGGTACGCTGGAGCCACAGCCAGGGACAAACAGAGACTACAGCGCATTGTGCGCTCTGCTGAGAAGGCGATCAGCTGCAGCCTTCCATCTGTCCAGGACCTGCATTGCCTCCAGGACTCGGGGCCGAGCAGGTCGGTTGACAGCTGACCCTTCTCCCCCTGGACACGGACTATTTGAGCCACTCCTCGGGCAGGGAGGCTACGGTCCATCGGACCAGAACCTCCCGCCACAAGAACAGTTTCTTTCCCTCTGCCGTTGGACTCATGAACACTTTGTAACACCTGTCACTTCAACAATAATACTATTTAAGAACAATCTATTTGCACTACTCATTTGCACATTGCACTATCTGCCAACTGTACATTCTGTATATAGTGTTAGTCTATCTTAGTCTATTTTATTCTTAATTTTATGCATGCCTTTTTATATATTTTTTATATTTTATCCTTTGCTTTATGTTGCACCTACGCCGAAGCAAGTTCCTACGTTTGTGAATTTCACTGACAATGGCAATAAACAATTTCTGATTCTGAGGAGAAACGGGGCGGGAGGGAGGGGGAACCTGCGCATGCGCTTTTTCAAAAAAAGGACTAACAGTCGCAGATTTTCAAATCGGCGAGAAATCCTCCATTCAACCTTTAAGGTAAATGTATCAATGGGCAAAAGATAGCACCTATAAACAGGAAGTTGAATATGAATGGTGGTTGGAGATTAAGGCTAAAGTTATTATTATTTTTGTTTGTTTATTATTACGTAAGCTTGAAGTATTTGGCCTACTTTAATGTCAATTAACTGTACAGCATTGTATGTCAGAGGTTAGAGATCAGGGAGATTACATGGTCTTAAATGGGCCCCAGTTAAAAGCCTAAGGGTTCAGTTCTTGTTTATTCCAATAGAAATACCGTGTACTTTCTCAGAATGTATTTACAACAACAGTTTCTTTTCAAAGGAGTGAATGTGATACATGAGGAAAAGAAGGCAGTAACACTGTTATCTTGTGTTAAACCATAACATTACACAGATCTTTATTTTACAAATATTACGCAGATCTTTATTTTACATTTTGTTCATTGTAAACCACAATAGAGCCTGGGCTGAAACATTGAAAAGCAACCGTTACTGACAAAATCTGCTTTATTTTTTGCAGCAGTGAAAACCATCCAGAGATATGTCTGCCGAATGGTACGCAACCACTTGTTGTGTGTGTGTGTGTGTGTGTGTGTGTGTGTGTGTGTGTGTGTGTGTGTGTGTGTGTGTGTGTGTGTGTGTGCGTGCGTGCGTGCGTGCGTGCGTGCGTGCGTGCGTGCGTGCGTGCGTGCGTGTGTGTGTATTTTTTCTTATTTTTTCTTTTTTTATGTACAGCAAGAAAGTAAAGAAGGTAGATTATGTAAAGACAGATTAAATCTGATCAGTTATAGTAGTACTGAATTAATTAGTGTTTCATTTCACATTACTTTAGCTGAGATAAGAATAACAAACATATACATGTGTTTGTCAAACTTTGTTTCATGAGGCCAGTGTTGTTTTACCTTGTGCTTTGCAACTCTTGTGCTGTTTCTCTGAGGTCGAGCCATTTTGCAGTCCACTTTTGCTTCCATGTCTTGGCCCCTCGTCATGGTCTCACTAGTGTTTGTATCATTGCGGTCCTCCATGCTCTCACACAACAAAACGCAGACTCGTGGATCTAAAATACACTGCTCTCTCCATTGTTTGGAAATAAAGTCTGTGTGAATTAGTTCCGTGTGCTCTGTGTGCTAAAGTTTCACAGGGTTTTAATCAATTATATAAATTAAATCACAATAAAATTGTTCAATTTGTTAATTAATAATTTCAGCCATAAAGTTAAAATATGAACTTCAATATCAACGTTGAATCTGTGTTGACAACATTTGCAGTCCAAGTGACTAATAAAAAAGTACTAAAATGATGTACAAGTTTCATATTCAAAGGGTTCAACAAATATTCAAAAGATACTAAAAATGTACAACATAAAAGCAAGACACTTTTTAATATAAATTGTTGGATCTCTTAATTGAATCGAGGTTGAGAAAGAAGTGTAAAGTGGAGCAGTGCAGACAGCCACCAAAGGACATAAGATCCGTGTGATTGCAGAGGATTAAGCGCAGGTTTGTCCTAAAGGTTAAACAGGGCAGTTTTTACATATATCAATATGCGCTGGGCGTCAGGTTGGGTGCTTGAAGACTATCTTCTGTAGAGGTTTAGTCAATTCAGGCTCTCAAGGTTGTTTTGGGTCTTGGAGGTCACTGCAAAGCAGGTAATGTGAGAAAATGAATATAGATTTGAGCAGTACTGACCAGGTAATGTGGCATTCTCCAAATGAATCAAGCCAAATTATCTATCACGGGAAGACAATTGCACTTGTCTAATAATATATTTTTTATGTATCTCTTTCACAAATTTTACATTAATTATACAATTTATTGAAACCTTTTACTTGACACATAATATTCCATACTTGTTTCAACATATATTGATTTACATATTGTAACCATTGGCAATAGCTGTTTTTTACTCCCGATCCAAATATAAATCTTTTATATTGATATTGACATGGTAAGATTAATATTCTTCCTCTGACAGTATTTGCAAAATTTGAATCTGACTGCAAAATATGAATACTTAAATAAACCTCCTTTCTTCACTGTTGTTTGTGTAAATCTACCCCACAATCTAACAGCTGTTCCCGTTCACACATATAGTCTCTCCGTCAGAAATCCACCTCCAAATAAAACCAAAGCCTGGTCGTTAAATGTGACAAAAAGCAGCGACGAGCCCAGGTTCACCCAGAGACCACCACACCAGAGGTCACCAGTGTCTGCAGAATTTATTACCCGTCTGGGAAAAGGATGTGGGTGGTGGACATTTTGGATTTACATTATTTATTTTTGGATTATGTGACATGATGAAAATGTATTTTGTTGGTTTGTCATGCAGAGAAATTGTAATTGTGCATTATTTGTATACAATAAAATGCAATTTTAGCATTGTAGTTAAAAACGTAAGAATACCATAGCATGATTTTCATTTTTTATAACTTAAAATAATGTTTAAATGCACATGTACCCAAAATAAGTCAGTTCAGTTATCCTCATCCCCCAGACTGGGCAGAGAAACACCTCATGTCTCAATGGTCATAGTTGAATATTAATACTTATTATTATTTAGAAAATCAATCAATCTGCATCTGTGTTTGTGCCCTTAACAGTGAAACGTAAGGTTGTTTAAAACTGTGTGTCTTCCATTGCAGAGAAAAGAGCGCCAGCTGTAAACGTTGTCTTGAGGGTCTTCCAGTCATTCTCGGGGACCTCCTTCTACTTTAAGACATGCAAAGTAAGTCATTTTGAATACTGTTATTATGACAGTCCAGCAGCGCCAGAGTGGACCATCATGATCAATGATGTGATGGACGCACTCGTCTGTCTGCCTGACAATGGAATGCTGGTTTGGTGTTCACTGTTTATTTTTCAAGGTGAAATATTTGTTCATTTAGTGATATAAGTGTGAAATGTGGCACCTACAGTGTAATGTTACAAAAAAGGTTTTATTCACCAAACAGGACTGAGTTGGGAAAAAGATTGGGCTGTACTATATCAACAAAAATATGACTAAAACACTGGACATATTGATAGTATAGGTACCATTTACAAACCCGCCTGGAACCCCAATCCATTGGAGTTTCAGTTGGCTTGCTTGTTTTTATTGCGATGATTGGAACCAAATTTCACACTTTAACAATTCTGACCAAAAAAGACACGCTGCTACTACTTATTGTTCTAATAATTATTTTGTTTCAGTTATGAAAATTGTGATGTTGTACTAAAAGCTTAGGTATGAGGATCTGTTTTGTTTCTTTTAAATAAAACACAAAAAAATACTGATTTTGTGTTCATTGCTGAACTGCTCAGATGTATATTTTGCTTGATATTTTGTATATTATGTTAAAACCTCTTAAACATTTTTTTCCCTGTTATATACAAAAACTGTTCATGTCATATCATTCAGTTTTAGAGCATGAAGATTACATTTACCCCTCTAAACAATCAAGATTTCTTCAATCATAAAAGCCCCTGTCTGCTTCTCTGTCTAGTCGAGCCTCTGTGAAGCCAACACTTGATACAGGACCATATAGATTACACTGCATGACTTATCGACCTTTACCGATCGTTGCAGTGAAAAAAAAATGCCGTCTCTGTCGGAAATAGAAAAACACCGACGTCAACAAGCCGTTAATCCTGCGCCGGCAAACACGATCCAATCACGTCCAAGAAATACAGATGCCCTCCCCATGCAGGACATCAAAGCCATAGTGTAAGCTCCACAGGGTAAAGCGACCTCCAGATTAGTGCAATAGGAGCTGAGGGCCAGACGTTATAAAGGGCCAGACATGCTAAAGCCAGGCCTGACCTCTGCTGACCTTCTGGGTGGACAGTGGAGGAGAAAGGGATGTGACTATAGGGCTTCCATAGGGACGTCAGGGGAATGTGGGGGGCTGGGTTGAAAGTTTGGCCCCAGAATTTCATGAAAAAATTGTAAAATAGTATGTTTAGGCATGTTCTTTACCTTTATTTTTCCATCATAAAGAGATCACAGGGTTCAGAGGTGGGACGGGTCTGACACAGGGTTGCCAGATTTTCAGAAAGCAACAAGCCACCAAGCCTTTAAAAAAAAAACGAAAACAAGTGTCCCTAGTCCTACGAAAACAATTAGTTAAACGTTGTAGATTGTAGCTGGACGAGCACTAAAGCATATACATTTTATTAACAATAATAATGGCTTTAAAATAATATGTATCATATATGTAACAGCTTGTATTTCAACCATTGGCCTGTTTTCATGAAAAAAACTGGAAAAGGCTTAAAACTCACCTCTTATAACGTGAAATGAAAGTCGCAAGCCCAAAGTCGCTATAAAGAAGCAAATTTGAATCTTGTCTGATACTATATTTTTATCTCTATTTAGTGCCCTCTCTGTATACAGCTAACTCAAGGGTTTCTTAGGTGTACCCACAATACAGTCAGACACTTTTTACATTTTTGTTTTGCAGGTTGTCATGCGATTGTGCCATGACGTCACATGAAGTCAGTGCACTCTCCATTTTTCATGTTTCATTCGTTTTCATGTTGCAAACAAACACCAAACAAGAAACATGACACGACATGACAGAGAACATACAAACACAAATGGCACAAAACATCTTGACATGTCCCACATGAAGTCTGGCATTTCTGTCCATATTGGTCCAGTGCCAAATTCATTATTATGTATGTTCAGTCCTTGATCTTAGGCTCATTTTGTGTCATCCATTTTTTTGTGATAACTTTCTTGCCTGTTGTCAAAGGTACGCTCCAAAGGTATCCACTTATGGCGTCCATGGTAGAAGTTTTGAGGCCTTTTTGAACTCAAGTGGGACGTTTATGCTGAAGACAATCTGCAGTCCCAAAACACATGATAATGGTGAAAACTTATTTCAGAAGTTAGCAAACTCTCCACAATGGATTTGTTCACAGAGTCATTTGTGGACTGACTCCGATGCTGAGCTTTCAGAGGAGGTACCGTTTTGAACACACTCTCAAGCATTCAGTTCAGAAGTTGAGAATCAAAAATTGTGCCAAGAATCTCAACACTCACTCTGACAGGCAGCATGTTATTTCCCCTCCTCTTTATACCACATTTTCATCAACTCTGATTTAAAATGAACAAAATAAGAAAAATAATTTAATATATGTTGATTTAATTACATTTATTTTATGCATTCAGTTGGATATTTCTTGGCACAATTTTAAAATAACTTGTCTACCATTAGTTCCAGTACATTTCAAAGATTTTTATTATAATGTGCTGCATACATATTGACAGCCATTCATCTGAATTTCAAATCGTCACAAAAGCTATATGACTCTATTGTAAAATAAAATACAAATACCTGGTGTGACACTTTGAGCATCCTCATGTCCCCCACTGTCCCCTGTCCCCGGTGGGATGTCCTCATAAGTAGGACATGAGTGGTTCTTCTGCAGCTGAAAGTAACAGGAGATGGCTGTGTTTTCCTCTCAGCTGTACAGATCTGCCCGGCGACACAGAAACACCCTCATTTACATACTCCAGAGGGAATAGTAATTAAAATCCATAATGACTTTGGGGGCTCGTCTGTGCTCAGGCCGCGCTGAGCTAAACTAGGCTTTGTGTGCTGACATGTCCCAGGACGGAGACTGTCAGTCTAATACTGTATCTTTCACCATCACAATGTCAGTCGAATTATAACCTTCTGAGAAATATTCAAAAGGTAGGAACAAAATAAACAAATGCGATTCATACTTTCATGCATTGCCTTTTGTTGTCTGTATGGATCCCTTTGTGTTCAAAATAAAGTCTGAAATAAAGTTTCAAATGTTGTTCTTTGCCATTTTATGCTATTATTATTATGTTTTTTTATTTGATAGATTTTTATCATGTTTTTTAGAAAGGGATTTGAATAAATGTTTAAATTATAATATTGTTATTGTGGGTAATTTTAATGTAACTCATAATTGTTTATGATCAAACTGGTTGCTAGAACTACACCAAAATTAAGGTCGTGTCCCTGTACCCCTGATTGGGAAGTTTATGATGGTATGATGCTGGTTCTCATATCCTTCCTCTGTCTCCTTTTCTCACCCTCTCTTGTCCCGTCTCTGGCTCTGTCTGTAGCCCGTAAAGCCTTGACCCAGAGCTCATCTCAATACTTTACCGTTTCCCTTAAACCCTTTGTGTGTACACTTCAGAGGTCAAAGTTCACGAAGGGGAGGTCACGACACAGTTCCAGTTTCCAGACACACCACACAATCCTCCACTTTCATTTCCCTACTCTCTCTCTATCCCTGTCTACTCACTACCTGTCTCTTTCTCTCTTTCTCTCTTTCCATCTCAGTTTCTCTTTTTCTTCCTTCTTGTCTCTTTCTCTTTGTCTTCTTTTCTCTCCTCCCTCTCTAGTTTTCTCTGTCATCCTCTGTCCCCCATCTCTGGCCCTATCTCTCCCCTCTCCACTTCATGTCTCTTCTAGAGAGACATGAAGGTCAAAAAAGTTGTTGGTGTTGTTGTTGTTGTCGATACAGCAGACTAAGCACACTTTAATTGTGCATATCTTTTAAACCAAAACAGATAACGTGATTTTTACTGAAAACACTACACATCCATAAGTTGTGAGCTGCAAATCGCACTAAATGATGGACAGAACAACGCAGAGGATGGACAGAAGCCTCTATCCGTATCTATATATGCGTCTCTAGAGCATAAATGAGACAGCCGTCGGACCACACCTAAACAGTGACAGAATACCACATGTGTTCCAGCCAGTGCTCGACGGGATGCAGTGATATTCTATTGTTTCACTGTGTAAACGGGCTCAGTTGTGCAGCTGGCAGAGCGGGAGGGGGCAGCTAGGAGGGGTGCCAGGAGGGGTGCCAGGGGGGAGGGTCCAGGGATGGGGGGTGTGATTTTGTGGCCAGGGGGCACTGGAAGCAACAGTGAAGTGACATAATCCTCATCATGGACATCAGCCCAAACTCCCCATTAATTTCAGTTTACCTTCAACGTTTGTGCACTGTTTTTGTATCACTTACTATATAAGTATTCTTACTAAAATTGTACAATATTAGATCAGAACGCCAGAAAAGTATGCAAATT
Organism: Rhinogobius similis; assembly: GCA_019453435.1. Classification (NCBI taxonomy): domain Eukaryota; kingdom Metazoa; phylum Chordata; class Actinopteri; order Gobiiformes; family Gobiidae; genus Rhinogobius; species Rhinogobius similis. The sequence continues at coordinate 35,822,014 of CM033620.1, forward strand.
CAACCAGAAGGGCTCTATTACCTTTTTTGTCACCTGTCTGTCACTGTCAGCCAATCACAGCCTACTTGGCATCAAAAGCAGGTGCCACTGTTGCTAAGCTGTAATGAATTCAATAAAGTCTGAACTTTGAAAACGTGCAGGTACTTCATGAACCTGTTGGCATGTACCAATCGCAGGCGTCTGAACAGATGTGTGTACTAGAGCTCAGGTTCAACTGTCAAAAACGACCGTGGCCAAACGCTAAAATTAAGAATGTCAGAATACTTTTCAAGTAAAAGTTAGCTTCTTAAAATTTCTATTGGTTTAAAATGAGGATAACTGAAAAATGTCTGAGTGACGACACAATCCTCAGCTCTGTTGACATCCTTTCAGCAGCAGTACCATCACCGTCTTCAGCCTCTCCATCTCATCGCCCATCTTCCCTCTGATAGGCATAAGTGACATCATCCTGATCTGGATGCAGGTTCACCTCCAGCCAACATCTCTAGAGCAGCCATTAAAATAATAGTATAATGCCTCACACTTGTAACATGCTACACGCTGGTCATTATTCATTCACTCCACACTCGGTGGGGCCTCTGTTGTAGCCACAGCTGCCCTGGAGCGCCATCGCTCCCTCCAACCACTAAAAACACTCACTGACACTCAGTCATCACATTCATAGGAGAGAAGGTGGGTGGAGTGTCTTGCCCAAGGACATAACATCAGAACTCAGCACTCCGACCTTCAGGTCGAGCGTTTTAACCACTGAGCCACTGTCACTTATATAAGAAGACGGATGACCGAGGCACAAGTGGAGTAGGGGGAGGGGCCACAGGGGGATTGGGCAGTCGTCCAGTTTTGTATCAGTCCACTTGTGCCCATTTAACTCCCCCAAAGAAACAGAGAGAAACAGAGGAACAGAAGGAGAAAGACAGAGAAAAAGAGAGACAGAGAAAGAGGGAGATAGACAGAGGGGGGACACAGAGAGGGAGAGACGGAGGGAGAGAGAGGGAGGGAGGCAGTCAAAAAGAGAGTACACTCGACAGGTGCTGACTTGAGTGGCCCTTGTCTTCTTCCATTTCACTTGTGGACAAAGCAACACAAGCTTCCACTGTCCGCTGGATTATGCAACAGTATTATGAACATGTACTGGAGTAAAATACTTAAAGCGTGTTTTATATGTCTTTACATGATGACCTCTCTCCAGACCACCCATTGTGTTTTGTAGTGAATCTCAACCCTGTTATACCACACTTGCTTAGACTGTCTTCCAATTCTCTAAGCTCCTCAAAGGTGAAATTGACAATACTCAGTTTTTATTTTCATTTTCTTTTATTTGCCCATTTGTTCTTCTGACCACTAGGCTCTTCCAGACTTCCATATTTCCGTCTTCATCTGTAGTTTCCTGAGTCTCCTTTGTTCATAGGCCTTTACACCCCGCACCTCATCACTCTTCACATAACTGCGCTGTCTTCTGCTCCACACACTTCTATGTGAATGACCCCCAGTGGTTAAATCCATTCAGGCTGCGTTTCATCCTATTGTTCCTGAATGTCCCACACATACTTAATCATGTCATACATAAAACCTGCCTCTGAAGTATACCTTTACAGCATCCTAAGGAGAGTTCTGAGGTTCCGTTGTCAGTTTATTTTGAGGATTTGAACAGTTTTTAAAATATATTATCATGAATATTTCAATTCAAATAAGCAAAAGGAGTTGAAAACTGATTTTACTCAAAAAGGCTAGAGTGTGCACCCTAAGTTGGAATGCTGAAATATGAATGAAATGAAACAAAGCACGACTTTTTGGCGATAGAAATTGTTTTAAATTCAGTGAGGATGAGAGAGAGTAAAGGACATTCAGTAAGTCAAGAGCAGACTCAAACCCACGACGCTGTTGCCGCACACATGGAACCTTTGTGCTATTCACTCATCACGTACCCGCGCTTTATAAATAAGACTTCAGACCTGTGCAGAGGTGACCCCACTCACTGGAAAATGCATGTTTTTCAAGGAACTTTTTTGCCAATAAAAACACTTATAATTTAATAAATGCCATATCTAATCTTATAAATAACAGCTTTCGAAGTGCTGAATAAGTTTGATGCCATGATGGAACATTTGGTCAATGCAACAACATGTCCGAGACAAGCAGGTGGCTCTTCACCAGAAAAGTTACATAATCTCAACATTGCTTTTTTAAAATTTTCTCTCTCTTCATTAAATTATAAGATATATAGATAGATAAGATAAAGTATTAAGATACAAAATTAAAATGGCACGGTAATATGACCATTGGATAACAGTTTTACCTCCCTCATCTTTGGGTAAAAAGAGAAATTGTGAAAAACATGGACTGATCAATAGACAATAATGTTTATTATTTTAGAATATTTTAGCATATTTCTTTTTTTTTATTATTATTGTTATTTATAGAGCAATATTAACGCTTGCCCTCCATCTGAAATGTTCACATCATCAATTCTAGAACGTGATCTGCCTCCTTGCTTTCTTCTTTGTCTTTTTTCTCTCTGCAGTCTCTCGTCTCCTCCCCTCCCTCCTCGCTTCCTTCCCTCGCTTCCTTTCCTCGGGTCCGTGCCTCCTCCCTCGCTCGCTGCTCTCTTGTTGCTCGGTGTGAGCGGGTGTGAGATGGTAAGCTCTATTTGCAGACACACAGGAGTCAATGAGGACAATGTGTCTGGGACGGGAAATGGGGGCGTAGTGCAGGTTTTGGGCGCCACCGTGAGGCGGCTGGGGGTACGGCAGCTGCACGGGGGTCATCGAGTGGAAGATGATGTCATGAGCAATATTTTTGAGTCATAATGTTGCAATAGATGGATTATGAAAATGTTATATACATATTTATGAATGCTTGTTTTGAAAAAGGATAAAGCAATACTGTATACCAAATAAAACTATGAGATGCAAAACAATAATAATGATAATAGGAAATGCATCATTTTCTGTTGTGGTTATTTGATATTTGACAATTTTAAAAGACTTTTGTGTGCATTTTCGGACCAGAAACAATTCTTAATACTAATTTGTCATATAATTATAAATATACACAATGCAAACATGTCATTCATAGCAGCCAGAGATTTATAATAGGATAGACATCTAAAAAAAACCCAATTGTAAACAAATATGATGATGGAGGATGATGAAATCGTGTGTGCTTTTTGGTAACGGCGGATTCGGTGTACAGTAAGAAGAGGGGGAGGGGCCTCAGGCTGTGACATCACCGCTTTTGGATCCGACCTGTTATGCAAGAGGGACTGAGGAGAGAGAGGGAAGGAGATGGAGGAGGAAAGAGAGAGAGAAGTGAGGAGATGAGGTGAAAGGAGTGAGGAGAGTGAGGAGAAGGGAGGGCAAGAGATGGGAGAGGAGGAGATGGGAATGGAGGAAAGAGAGGAGGAGGGAGATGGAGGAGAGGGAGACGAGAAAGGATGTAGGAGAAAGAGAGAGAGGGAGGAGAGGCAGAGGAGAGACAGACGAAGAGGAAGGGGGGAGGAGAGGGGATAGGAGGACAGCGGGGAGTTCGTCGGGTTCAGAATATGATCAGATGCCCCGGCGCACTCCATCGTTCCATCCTTCCTGGGTCGAACAAATCCATGCGCTCGACTCTTTTGTCTGAAGAACAATCGCTTTCTCCAGACGGAAAAGTCAAAGAAGTCATCTCACAAGTGCGGCACAAAGACGATGGAGTCCTCAAAGCATTACCTGAAATAATCTCTATTTCAACTTTTACTTCAACTTCACACACCAACCATCCACAGCGTTATGGAGCTGATTGTTGTTATCATTAGTTTTCCTTGAAATGACGTCTCAGCTTTGCACACCTTGCTCTGTCACTCATTGAACGCTTCGATTAAGTGTCTGGTGATGTCTTCAGAAGGAATAATTGAGGACTGACACATGAAGAAATGTCCATCCTCTGTATTTATGCAGGAAGGATGTGTTGTTTTCACTGTCCATGTGGAAAATAACATTATAATCAAATCAAAGAGTGCAATATGAAGCAGTGCACAAAAGCACTTACAAAAATGGTTCTTAAATACAGTACTAGAAAAACATGTGTAGTGTCCCTTTAATTGTCTTTTTACACTCATTTTTACAGCTTGTTTTGTCTCACAGTGGAGACAAAATAGTGGACTCGAGACAAATGGACGTCACATGGCAGGGACCTTTCAAATAAAAGCTTTTAATTAATCGTTTTTGCTTGCAGACATGACCGTGTATGAAATATGGTGTGACCAACCTTAGCTTAATTCATATGCAAATAGTCCACTGTCTATGATGTGTTTTATTGTTGGTTAATGGTGACAGGGAGTTCAGAAAGGGACAATTATGTCGAGCACAAGGTGACACTCGTGATTTAAGATGCTGCAGTAGTGAGATTGCAAGAAGATTTAATATGTGGACTTATGCAAGATGAAATGTCAACAATAGAGGTGACACAGAGACATACTTTTATTCCAAAAATGTTCCTCCAGCACTGAGTGGTAAAATGATGGGCAGCACAACTGATAAAATTACTTTATTTAATATTTGTCCGTGGAGCTTTTGTTTTGCTCAAATCAACTGTGTACGGTAAAATGTCAGCTATTTTTTTTGTTTCCTCGCCTGTGCAGAGCTGAGCTAGCTTGTTTGCTAACAGCAGTCGGAGATTTAGGACACTTCACCTGCTGCACAAAAAATAATTAACTCAATACTTGAACTCAGAAACATCTTATTTAAGGAGAGAAATGTAATGAGTTCAACTGTGTGTGATCCAAAAATCTGTATCAGTGATAAATGTGAGCGTAGCTGCAGTGTTCCTGTTGTTTATCTGGTTTTCTGTGACTGTTTTGCTTAATTTTCTTCTTTTACATGTCAAGTACAAACCAAATATTTTGCAGAGTTGTAGACCTGTATATTTGTCATCAGACTTTAATGGCTTTTTCACAGTTTAGTTTAGTGTTTTGAGCTTTTACAAGATAAAATGTCATTACTCATTGATTGATTCAGAATATCATGACATAACCCGCATAACCTCTATAACAACAAGTATATAATGCATAATGCAAACATTAAACAGCAGTAAAGACTCGTGTAAGCAAAGGAATTGAGTTAATTGTTGTGTTTTCTTCCAGTGTAAGGATTTAATGATGGTTAATCGGCGAAACCCCCCTGGAGACCAATGTGTTTTACTCGTCTAGGTTTACTGCAGGTAATTATTGGCACTCTCTCTGCTCTTCCCTTCCATTCATTTCAACTACGTTTCTCTGTCCTGTCTCCGCCACAGCTTCAGAACTATCAGCCTGCTCAGCCTCTCCTCTTCACTCTCAAACCAGTGGTACACATCAATGATCACCTGATCTTCAAATTTGTGAAGCAATGCGTTAATGCGATGCAGTCCTGGACCCTGCTCCAGATTTAAGCAAGTGTCTTGGTGAAGAGAGTCGCTCAAAATTGCAAACAGAAAGACCCATGTACATGTGGAGCGTGCCAACACAAGGCCATTTTGCAGTGAGGCGAGACTGCATGACAGGTTTTATTAAGTACTGTATAACTTAGTTTGGTGGCTAGAACATGTGGTAAATATTTATCGTAGTTTTACATCTGTTTAGCTGCAGTTTGATAAATAAAAGTTTAAAATCACAGGAAGAAGTGCTGAGTTTAAAACAGAATCCCTCTGTGATGTCACCAAAAGGCGACGTAGCATTGAAATACAAGGACAATTTACACACAACATCTTTTCTGACAGTTTAAATGACCATTCAACAAAATGAAGGTGTTATCAGACATGTATTGTCAAATCTATCAAAACTATTGTGTAATTTGTGTGAATTTTGGACCTTGTGTACAGTTTGGTTGCAAGGTAACTGTGTTAAACGTTGCAAAAATGGTCACACTGGAGACAAATAGGCAACATGCTTAGTAAAATCTGAAATGTAATCATGTTCACTACGTTTTAATTAAATATTTATCGTGGATTAATGAATGGATGAATGGATCCCAAAATCCCAAATTTACACCCCGTATTATGTAAGGAAGGTGGTGAAGAGGAGGAGGTGGCGAGGTTTGAAAGGCTGTTGGTTCTGCAGTGGAGATGGGGCAGTGAAAATGAAAGTACAATAAGAAATTATTAATTGAGAGGCTCAGACAGCAGTTGTGATTGGCTGACAGTGACACACAAATGACATACGTTTTCATGTTTGAATTTGTGATGTGTGAAACTTGTCTTTACATTTTTTCTTCAATTTAATTTCTAAAAATATTCCAATAAATCTGCTGTCCTAACCCAAACAGCTGAGGGCTACCTTACAGTGCCGGTTCCCATGCGCCGTGATGATCTGAGGGGCGAGAGGGGCCGTTAAAAAGAAAAATGTGCTTCGGGCCCTCAGCTCTCTGCGGGGCAATGAGAGATGATGGCTGCTGACAATACAGCCTTCACCCAAATATGTGCTTCCTCTCCCAGCTGTCGGTACCAGGGGCCCGGGACCCCCCTCCCCAAATACAGAACAGCAGAGGGGAAACTGTAGATCCCTATGAAGTGCCCCGGACAGAGATGGAGAGATGGAGTGAAGCTGACAGTAAATTACCGCCAACAGAGAAAGAGGGGTCAGCGATGGAACAACGGTGGTGCTAGTACAGAAATATGCAGCTATGTAACAATAAAGGGAGTGGCATTGAGGTGGAGGTAAGGTGTAGATAGGTCATTTATTTATTACAAAAATAAATACATACAAATCTCCTCATTATTGCAAATAAGTCAATATAGTAATTATAATGACAGGCATCACAGTATAGGATTAGCCATAAGAGTTGCAGTAATAGTAGGAGTTGGAGCAATAGAATTAAAGGAGTAGTCTGATTTAGCCTTTATTTATGCAAGAAGGTTCCATGGTCAGTTGGAAAAGGAGTAAGAGTAGGAGCCCATTCAAGCACTTACTAGGTAAAATTTAATCACAAATACATACCTATAAATACAAATACACTGTCAAAAATAAGGGTACGAATAGGGTACAAATATGTTCTGTAAGGTACAAATTTGAGCAATGTACACATTTGAAACCAAAGATGTGTATATGTACCTTTTCCTGTCTGAAATGGAACATTTATATACCCAATGTTAAAAGGTACATATTTGTACCTTTTAATAAAAGGTACAAATATCTCATATAGGACAACAATTTATATGACCAGTGAAATTTGGATGTAAAGAAATGAATAGACTTAGCTTATCCAGTTTGATATGCTATTTAAACATAATTTTACATCAACTTTCGAAAGGATACAAAATGTAAGGGTACTAAATTGTACCCTCTTTTAGGGGTACAGTGTTTACCCTTGAGGGTACTGCCCAGCAACAAGCCGTTGTACCCTTTAATGTACAAATTTTACACTTTATTTCTAACAGTGTACTTATATTTCCATATTCTCTGCCTATGTTTTATATATTTTGTTTGTGCTTGGTGTGATCATTTATTATATTTTTATTTAAAACTTTTGCATGATAATGTTTCTTCTGTTGGATTCATCTACAAGAAAACCTGTCAAGTATATGGGATTTTTTTGGAAATTTTATCAGTCTTCTTAACCTTTTTTTCACCAGGTAAGAAACCATTGAGATTGAAACCTCTTTTTCAAGGGTGACCTTGAAACTTAAATAAACCATAAAATAAAAGTGGAGGCCTAACAGCAGCAGCAGTGGGGAAGGCAGCAGTAACAGTCCAGGGAAGTTGATATGACTTTAATCAATTGCATGGGGACATATGGGACCCCCCTCCCCAGCACTGAGGGGGAACAGTATCCCTATGAAGTGTCCTGTACAGAGCCCTTGATATGAAGTGAAGCTGACAGCAAATTACCGCCAACGAAGACTAGAGACCACAATGCAACTGTCTGGACAAATTATGGAAGTAACCAGATCCTTTAAGACGTTCTCTTGGATATATTTTCTGTACATGACATGTGTGCTACATTTTTTTTGAACATTGTGTTCAAGTAGCTGATGTAATTGAGTTGCACAGGTAGAAATATAGCAGTAAGTCAAGATACAAACAGGAGTAGTAAGTAGCACTATAAAACTTTTTGGTGGGGGGTCGACCACTTGCACGAGCCTTTCATTAGTGATAGAGGTCAAAAGTGATTGACTTCTCATCAAAAATGTCAGGCTATTGCCCACTAATAATTATTCCCAGATTCCCAGAATACTGCATGTCCAGCAGCTAACCAGACGTCAACTGTAGTCACAATAGAGAAACAACCTCCTGTAATCGATGAATATGGTGTTCTTGTACCTGTACAGAGCCCATACGGTCTAATTTATCTTAAGGTTATTTTCAGATAACATGAGTAATATTAAAATGATTCAAATTGAATAAAACATGTATGTAGAAACAAAGACTTGAGACTTTACTTGAATCTGAGACCAAAGCCTCAACCATTATCACAAAAAAGCCCAGAACTTAATCAAAACCAAATAACAAGGTTCTGACCTGTACTATAACTTTACCACAAAGCCCTATATACTATAACAACAATTAAAAACAGAAATTCTACCTAAACCAGGAGGAACACAGTGCTATGGGAGCATAAGGCACTGTTAGAAGGTCGGTTATTGACGCTCCTCTTTATACATTTACAATTATCATTTAGTAATACTCACGTTAAGCCGAGACACTGTTTGTCTGATATTGATCCAAACTGGTCACAATCAATGCCCTTTGTCCAGCGGCGAGCAAATATGAACCGGTCATCTGAGTCTAGATTAGTCTGCTCTCGTCTGTTATTGTGCCACTTATTGATTACCAGAAAGTATAACAGTCATAGAAAAAAATGCATGTTTATAAATATCTCCCAAAGTTTAGGATATCACTTTTGTCATATTAGAAATGTAAAAAGTAGTGGTTTTGAATCATGCTCAGATTACCACATGTCCTTTCCTCTCGCATCTCAATTTCACACTGGATTATCCTGTTGAATAATGTCTATGGGCCAAAAAGTCCTTAAAACCGTCTGGGAGTTGAACAAGGAAATGTACCTCTTAGTACACTGTGCATCACGATTCACGATGCAGAACTGACCAAAGAGTGGACAGCAGGTGACTGTGGAGCTTAGCCATCGACCGGATACACACAGGAGCAACAACACCATTAACTTTAGCAGTTTTACATGATAGTGCAATAGTCATTTTGGAGTGCCACGATGGGCAGGCAGGGCTCCAGGAGCAGAGGGACTACAGAAGCCACAGTTTAAAATGGGATCAAAGGACAAACTGGAGTTCCCGAGGTCAGAGAATGGAAGTTAGAGGGAGTGCCCTTTTTATAGGTGCCACCTTATAATATATTTTCCCACATTACTTTTTCATCTTTTTTCCTTCATCATTACAAGCTGTATGTGAACATCATATCCTCCTTGTTGCTTCTTTTGCAAAGACACTTAGTAGACATTGCGGTTTGCTGTATCAACTATTTCCTCCTCTTCGGATGGCTCTTAAGATGTCATTACAGCAGTCAGAGCTCACGTGATTGTAGATTTATACGCACACGCCACATTATTGAGGTCCCGAGGGAGTCTTAAGCGGAAGACATCAAACGAGGACCAGACTAAATAGACCTAAATGTAGTCTCTATCACTCAGACCGTCTCATACTGCTGTCTTCACTTTGAAAGGATCATTTGAGCAAGTGTAACCAGGAGGCAAGTTTGGTTAAAACATAGACCTAATCAGGAATAGTGGCAAAATATATGTTTTATAATAAAATGTTTCTTTATTATTTAATTGACAATGATAAACAAAAAACTGTTTATTTAATAAAATGTTTTAAACAATGATACACAAACCTCAAACCATAATATAATTTAGCAATGATAACTGTATGATATCACATTTGCCTACAAAAAGATAGCTAAACAATATCAAAGCAAGTCACACATTAGTATTACAACAAATCAATCTTTAGAAAAAACAAAACTAGACCGAAACTAAATCCCAAATATTGGTTCTAACTGACCTGGGGCCATATTGCTCTAGTCCAGGTATGGGCAAACCTTTTGACTCAAGGGCCACATTGGATTTTTACACTTGCCCAGGGGTCGGACCATTTACAGTTTGGATGTTGTTGACTACAGTATATCACACACATGCTATCACACATTACACTTAATGCCTAAAATACACACAAAAACCCCAAAATCATGACCTTTATATTCTAATGGTGGCTATTCTCAAAACTGATCTTAAATGAACAAGCCCCTGCAGTCTCAGACAACTATAACATGACAAATGTGGCATACTTAACTCTATTTTTTTTTAATGAAATGCTTTGCGGGCGCCTCTGCTCAAGTCGCTATTACAAATGCTGCATAAAAAAACTTTCTGAGTGTATATAGTTGTAGAGCTAATCAAACTATTACTTAAGTTTTTGAGCTTTTACTGCTAACATTGGTAATCATGTCTGTCCTTAAAGAAATAAATGGAGCTTGAAATTAGAGAAGCAATTGACAACCATAAGTGAACAGCAGGAGGCGAACTGTTAAACAAAAAAGGCTATTTATCAGCCAAAATACAACGAGTAGGCAGCACCTCCAATATTTAAAGTATGCCTCAATGGAAAGAGTTTTTGACACATATAAGAAATATAAACTGTTACATGTGTTTTTTTTTTTTTTAATAATCTTTTAATAATTAATATTTTACCCTATCATATATTACGAATGTTATATTGTTCAATGATAATGCCTTATTTTAGTTATTGTATAGAAGTGTGGGGTAATACATATGCCAGTAACATCAGGCCTTTATATCTATTGCAAAAAAGAGCTATTAGAATAATACATAAAGCCAAATTTAGAGATCATACAAATGCATTATTTGTTAAGTCAGGGTTACTGAAACTTAAAAATATAATTGAATTAAGAACATTGTTATTTATGTTCAAAGTCAGAAACAGAGCTCTGCCTGAAGACATATAAAAATTATTTAGTTTTACTTCAAATGATGAAAATCATAGAAGAAGATTCTATTTTAAACATCAGTATGAACGAACTACATTAAAACAAATGTGCTTATCTGTTGCAGGTGTAAAATTGTGGAATGCTCAGGATATGAATTTGAAAGGTTGTCTGATTATGTCTCAGTTTAAACGGATGTATATATTGAAACAAATAAGACTATATCAACTTGAGTATTGACTGGATGGGTACGCTGAACTTTATACACTGGTGAAACAAGGGTGATGATGAAAGAAAAGGATGTGGTAGATCATGAAGATTATTAAGATGTGAAAAAGGGGCAGATTAATATAAGAATTTAATTCTTCTATCTGCTCCTTTCCAATCATGGAAATATGTTACTGTATGTTACTGTATGTTAATCATGGTGTGAACAATGGCATTGACAATTATTTTCATGAAAGGAACAAATAAATTGATTGATTGATTGATTGAATCTATCTATATATACAGTTCCACGCGTTGGTTCATAATGCATTTTTCATGGGAGCTACCAAACATTACAAACTATGAATAACAGGTCTGTTTTGGCAACTAACAATCACTCGACCACACGAGAGTAACTCGTTGTTAGAAGACACTGCCATGTAGCAATGTTTAGTTTAACTTATTGGCGCACTGATTGACACCTACTTTAAAATAAATGTTAACCACGTAGCACAAACATTTCTTAAATGTAACATTTAGTTGGACAGATCATATCAAAAAAGAAAAAAAAAAGAAAAGAAATTTCACTCATCTGTTTTGCATCACAAATCCTACGAGTGAGCTAGATACACTGGACTACTTCTGTGTTACACAAAATGAGTGTACGGCAGTCAGACTCACTGTCTAGGGTATGACGAACATATAACTTGCCTACAAATCTCAAAGTTCATGTTTTTTATTTCGCTGCCTCATTAAATTGAATGGAATAGAAAATGTGTATCAGAACCTGGAAGTTTGTATTGGACAAGTTGATTTCAACCTTTGAAAACATTTAGATCCACCTGGATCAGCTATGTGTACTTTTAAGAGAAGTGTGCCAAGACCCAGGGGACATGTGTGGACAAAGGCTACAGAAAAAATACCTCAAATAATACACTGACATCTTCAAACAATAGAACAGGAGCCGGAAACAAAGAGAGGGATACAGCCTGACAGACAAAAGAAAAGATGATGCACTGCTAATGCAGACCACAGCAAAACTTCCCTCTCCCCCACCTCTATCTCTCTCTCTCCCTCTCTTTCGCTCTCCTTCTGTCCTTCTCCCCTTCCCCCACATCTATCTCCCTCTCTCTCTCCGAGGCTATTACCGTAATGATAGCAACCAGTGACGTAATGCGTCTATATAACATTACTGCATACCACAATGTATGGGACAAAGAGAAAGCGCGAGGGAGGGAGCAGACAGAGGGGCGAGCAAGCATACTGCAGGGACCATAGCACCAGACATATAGATTTGTGCCATTGAAACGCATGCATTTTTAAACATCTCGATCTATACAGGAGGGAGAGGAGGCCAGGCAGTAAATGACAAGCAAATGCAAATAATATGAGAGATGGTGATGCTTAAAGAGGCGAAATCCAATGCCTTTTTTTCCAACAGCAAATTTAAGTAAAGTATAGCCTCGGGGAGTTCAGGTCATGGAGAACTCAAGACAAAGAAGGTACTGTAAAGCAGTTTAGAAAATGTTTAAAAGTTAGAACACAAAGTGAACTGTGTCACAGTTCAATCAAATAAATGTCTACAGCATTAAAGCACATAGATTATATGTTTAATGTGCAAGAAGTTCCTGGGTTTTATCCCCAAGACAATGGAGTCGATGTGGAGTGTGCATGTTCTCCCAGTGTGAATGTTGGGAACTCAGGAAAGTTGAAAAATGCTCTTGAATGCTCGCACAAGTCGGGAAAAAAACTCAGGTCAAAAGCTGCTGCTACGTTACTATTGTCAGGGGTTTAGTGTCTGCCGTTTACATCATAAAAGCAACAAATGTATGCAAGAAAGATCCTCTTGGTTTAATTGTCGATGAAACATTAACTAAACTTCCAAAGCAAAGAAGTTTTAACGTTAGCTTTGGGGCAGGCTGACAACAACAAATCTCACTGTTAGCTCTAATTAAACGCTGTTAAAGAGGGAATGTGTGATTGTATTATTGGTGACATCAAAATCCTGATTTTCTGAGATAAAAAGTTCATGAACACTATCAAGTCAGAACCCTGACATCTCATCACAGAAATCCAAGTTTCAAAGGAACACAACCCACAACAGTTCGCTTTGTTGTTCAAACTATTGGACACTCCTCTTAACAAGATAGTTTGTGGAATTGAGTAGAATTAATTATGTTATCTTCAGGTCCGGGTAAAACTTGGACAACAATTTCCTTCGGTGTTAATAAAGAATGTAACTCTCTGTGGATACACATCAGTCCTGGGCACATTTAGAGCCTGTCTGGTTTAGTCCAGGTCCAGTCTGATCCAGGGAAGTCGACCTCCCTCACTGTCGCTCTACAACACCTTCTCCTTTTCCCACTGGGTTTTTCTGGAGCTTTTCTGTCTGAAGAGAATGGTCTAAGGACAAAGGATGCCCCAGGACAGTTATCCATTTGCACTGTATCCTGTCAATGTTCATTATTCTACCTGACTGTTTCATTGTTTAATTTCCCTAACTATTTATGTTGATTAAATTAACAAGTTTATGAAGCACTGTGTGGTGATTGCTGTTATGATTTTGGGCTGGGAAATAAAAATACATATATAAATAAAATGTTGTGAAATAATCTACACCTAAAATGCATAAAATAAATTGAATTCAAGTACCTCTAATCGTTGTTGATAATTCTACCATGTCTTTACCCCAAACTCAGCCCCTCCACATATGTATCCCTTTTGGTATTGGAATGTTTGGGACGTCCAGTACCTTATCCGGCGCGCTCCATAACCACCTCTGTTTGAAATACTTACAGGAAGCTTTTCTCCCCCTAAATTACACCCCTGGGAACCTGGATTCTAGGAACTGACTAGTTACAGTAGTACAAAACACCTATAACCAAGAGAAGAAAAAAAAGAGACAGAAAAAGTCGATGATTGTGGGAACGCCTTTTTCATTGCAAATGGTCTGTGGACATGTAGGCCTCTTGGAAATATGATAATTTGCGTGTTAATCTGGAACCGTGTTGACAGCGCCGCACTGTACTACGAAAGCTGAGAACATATTAGGGATCAAAAGGTGAAGAAAGGATGGTGCTTTTCCTAGAAGCCTCAAACCTCCAGGACCTCCGAGGGTGAGAGGGAGGTGAGACGGCTACGGTTCAACTCCAAGGTCCTACCAGTGCAGCAATGGATGTCTTTATGGAGGTCTGCACTGCAAAAACACACAAGAAAGTGCTCAGATTATTTAAATATGCATTATTCAGAATTTTTAGAAGGTTTGACTAATTTATTATTAACTTTTTTCGATTAATTGGGCTTCACAATTTATAGGTTTGTTGTTTGTCTCCATAATGACGGTCATCAGATATAACACAAAACGTCCACCTCTATGGAGACAAGCAGGTCAGAGGCAACGCCACGCAGGAAGGCATGTTGTTCAAGGTATTTTTGACCAGTAAAAACACTCATACAGAAATAAATGCTAGATATGTGTGGTCACTGGAACATTAAGAAATCGCAACATCTCCATGGAGACAAGTCGGTGGCAGACTCTGAATCAGAAAAGTTTGTAATTGCTCCTTTAAGAAAAGTCAAGTTTTGGTTTTTTTTGTTTTTTTTTGGCATGGTAGCGCAGCAGTTCGTGCTCTCGCTTCCCACCAAGAAGGTCCTGGACCCGGCACCCATGCTGCACAGGCCTTTCTACATTGAGTTTGCATGTTCTCCCCATGTCTGCATAGGTTTCCTCCAGGTGCTCTACAGTATTCTGGTGTATGAGTGAGAGTGTGTTGTGAGAGTGAATGCAGAACAGTCCAGCGTGTTTACAGCATGATACACTGTTTCATGTATGTTTCATTAACATGCACTGTCCCGACCAAATAAATAAACAGAGAAAAAATAAGACAATCAACTACATAAATGAAAAGCTTTAGACCTAAATACATATATTAAATGCAGTAAAACAAATCCAAAATTCTAAACCTGGTAAGGATACATATAATGCAAAATCAATTTTAATGAGCTTTTGGTCCCTATAATCAGTTCACTCTGAGCTGTATTTTAATTGATTCACACATGTTTTGAGTAATCCTGTTTTCCCCTAATGTCACATGCCACTTTTCAAAATAAAAACATGAAAATGATAATCCGCTGCAATACCACTTCTGCTGTTTTGTACATAGCTGATGTACCTATTTCTATTATTAAGCCATTTAAGATCAATATTGTGGTTTAAAATGAACAAAATTCAAAATTATGATCTACTCATGTTATAGTGCAACACCTGAAAAAGCATACTATGTCTCCTTTAACAAATAAAACATTAAAACACAACTTGTCTAAAGACAACTAAAAATTAACTAATAAACACTCAAAAAGTCAAGTATTTTTAACTCAATTATTTGCTTTTTGTACTATATTGTGAAAAAATAGGACCCTTGCCATAGAAATTAACAATTCAAAACAAAATATTTTAAGATATATTTTGAATCGGAAAAGGTTTTCAAAATGTCAAAAATAACAGGAAGCTGAAACCCATGAATAGTTCTTATGTTTTAGTCAAGTTTCAGGCCACTGTATAGTTCAGCTTTAGGCTTGGTCTTGTCCAAGGGCAACCAATGATGTGACACCAATATCTTAAATTAAGCAAAAAGACCCACAAACTCTATAAATGTCTCTCCTTTTTCTGCAGTGTACCTGAGGAGACAGCGTCCCCCGTCTCACAGTAAATTCCAGTCAGGTCCAGCAGCGTCGGAGGAGCGTGGATGGACGTCTAAGGGGTGGTCGAGCTCAAGAGGGCCCCCGCGGTTCAGAGTTCCTCCCTGGGTAAGTCCCCCCGGCCTGGCCCCTGTACTGGCCCCTGTCCCTCACATAAAGGGCCCCTCTGTGTTGACCAGTGGAAGCAGCGGTGCAGTAGTTTGTGTTACAGCCACCACAGAGAGGATGGTTATGGGGCTCAAATGGGGCAGAATTAATATGCGTTTTAAAAGGTTTTCATCTGGATGTTTCTGCACATAAGCGGTTCAACAGAACACTGTGTGCATGTGTGCAAGCAAAATGAGAATGGAAGATATTATTTATTTTCTTATTCTGCATATATATTTCTTAAATTATACAAATGATACAGTTCAATGTTGTAGTATTTCAGTAATTTATTATTATTATTATTATTATTATTATTATTATTATTATTATTATTATCATAAATTATTATTTATTAATTAATTAAATACTTTTTAAAGTAAAAAAAAAAAAAAACAACTTTAGAACAGATTTTTCTCATTTTTACTTTGTTTGGGATAGCACCTGTGGTAAATATTTCTGTTTTACACCTGTCGCTGCAGTGTAATTATAGGATGTAGTTCTGAGCAAGATTGTGTGAATATTTAAAGTATTTAAAAGTATTTGTAACCATTATCGCCCTATAACATTTTTATTAACCAGAAAACAATTGTATTTTCCTTGTAAGACAGTACCTTGTCAGTAGGAAGAGGATGTTTAGGTAAAATAGGGGCTGTTGGGATAAAAGGGTTACTTTCTTCACCACATCTTCAATGACTGCTTGTCAGGAGCAGTGGGTGCCACAGTGCAGCGCCCAGGATCCATCTCCAAATCCTCTGCTATTGTCAAGATAACTCTACTATTATAAATTATTTTCTGAGAGTTCTTCTGATGATAGTAATAATAATCATAATTCACAATAATGTTTAGCAGATAAATAAAACTGGATAAATAACAATATGAAGTGATATGATAAATTGGTCAAACAGAAAGGATGACTTACATCTGTAATCAAACTTTAAACCAATGATTCTTGTGGACAAAGCTGAAATTCACTGTAGCTTGTGAGATATAATGTCATGAATAACTCCTCTCCTTTCATAAAACACCACAACCAACATGACCAAAACTGCACACTATCTTTTTCAGTGACAGATAGCAACAAGCTCAATTGACTGTTGGGCAACTTTTCATTTTCATTTTACCTGTCAGCAGTTTTGTATTTGCATGTTTTGTCTCTAGTGTGTGATATTTTTTGTAATTTTCACTGATTCTTGGACTGGACGGAGCGCACAATGGAGGGTCCCAGGGGAAACCGGTGAAATGCTTGTTCAGCAATTCAAGAAACACCACAAACACCATAACCTCCCTCTCAGCTTTTCCATGTCCTTCTCAACTTAACTTAACAATCTTTATTATTCATCTTAGTAAATTTCATTCATAATAAATAATAAAACACTTATTTCATTTCTTAATTACCCCAAGACACAGTTGTACTGAAAGTGCCCCTGAAAAGCACTTAACCACCAGCTGAGTTGTACTAGAGCCAATATAAACAAACAAATTGCTACTAGCATTTGTTAACCAACCATAAACTCAATCCATAAGCAAAGATAATAAACCATATTATTAGAACAGCATAGGACAGCTTTATAGGAGTTGAATGCAGAGGTTAGCGTAGTGCGTCAGATTGGAAAACCAACAGAGATCTCCAGATAATTATGGGACAGTGGCACATAATTACAACCATTGTTTTACTAATTATGTCTCCACTCAAATGAACATGTCTGATTAAGTGTTCTATTGTTTTGGTGAATTGGACTGTGGAGGTGCTGGAAATGGGGGATGGCGGCGCGTTATGTTCATTATCTAATACAGGATGATATATGAGGTGATGTAGTTTTCTGAAAGGTCACAAAAAGAGCAAAATCTTTTTATTCTTTCAGCCTGGTGGGCTCCAGTCTTACCCGAGTTCAGATAGGCGAGATTTGAATCAGAGAAATGCATGGTTTGTGCCAAAACAAACAGATTTTATGTTGATACATTTTAGTATGTATTATTTAGGCTGCAAGTAATAGCAGAGCTGGAGATCTGGCTTCTTGTTTTTATTTTTATTGACATTTGCTCTTGGTAGATATGAAGAGAGTCCCACAAACTCAAACGTGGGGTTGTGCAATTAAAAGTATGGCAAAAATCAAAAACAAAAATTGTGTTGAAGTGAAGTGAAGTGAGAAATGATTAAATATAAGCCATACCTGTTTGCCAATTGCCCTGTCCCGTCAGATCTCAGAAGCTAAGCAAGTCGCGGCCTGGTCAGTACTCGGACGGGGCCCGCTGGAACACCAGGTGCCACAGGGGGCATGTCACAGGATGCCACTGTGTCCTTAGGCAAGACACTTCACCCACATTGCCTTATAAGAAAGTGGTGAGTGCATGAATAGTTGGTGGTGATCGGAGCGGCTGATGGCGCAGTTTGGCAGCCACTTTAGTAGTTCAGAAAAAGTATGCACCAGATTGAATTTTGGATGTCGTCATAGAGAATAGAACTCTTTGGAGGGTTGACAGGAATACTTTTTTTTTTTTTAATGAGATAATACAGGCTTGTCTATTCCTGTTTAAAGTCTCTTCTGAAATACATTATCCATAGGTAGGAATTACCAACTCAAATCAAATTCCACGCTGCACAGGATCCTTCCCTGTACCTGGGGGCAGCATCAGTCCTTTCTCAGATCAATGGAAGCCGTCTCCTTCAGAAGACATGCTTGAACTTTTCCGACCCCATCATTTGGAATAAAACAACATGCATTCCAGCTCCTGCTATTTCCGAAGTGCACCTTGGGTCTATTTTACAGTGAACGTGCGTATCGGTTTTCCTAAAAAACGAATTAACGTGCTACGGTTTGTCTGCGCGCATGCTAATCCTACAGCGTCCGTGCACGAGTAGCATGTGTTTCTTATGAGTCAATAAAGATCTGCATTTCAAATAAAGATAATAGGAAGCAGAGCGGCGGTGAATGAAAGGGAGAGAGGGAGTGAGTGAAGGGGTATCGTGGTGGGACAGGGGTGCGGGACATTCCTAAAGGCTGATGTCGGATGGAGGTGAGATTAAAAATATCCCGGGCAGTTCTTGGAGGGGGTCCAGGCTGGCTCACATGTGCTGCTGCTGGAGGCTGGAGCGATGGGAGCAGGGAAATGTTGTTGTAAAATTTGGGGTCTCCGTAGCTCAGGTGCTAAGTGTGGTTGCCCTGTATCTGCTAGGGTGTTTGTTCAATCCCAGCTCGGATATACTCGTCATTGTGTCCCTGGACAAGACACTTGGTGGAAAGGTGGTGTTTATCTCTGTCAGTCACAGTCGAATCTGATCATTATCTGATTTCTGGAGTTATCAGATTATTGAAATGGCATGTAAACAGTTAAGTCCTATGAGAGTAATCTGATTTCTTTCTGATTGTTCACAGGCCAGGTTTTGACAAGGAAATTGTGTAGAAAATAGTAAATTAATGTGCAATACAAAAGTGAAACAAGAAAAGTTAAAGATTGAAAGAGTTATTTTAAAATGCATTGATACATTTAAATCTAAAATAAAATAGATCTAAATCTAAAATAGAGTCATCAGTCAACATTTGTCACCAGGTGTTTTGATGATTATTGTAAACACACACACTAAAAATCTGATCTTATTAGTTTATCATTCTAGTCATCTATGGTTTTTTCTTGACCTACAGACACAGGGGGTTAGATGGCCACAAACTTTTTTTTTTTTTTTTTTAACATAATACGATAGAAGATGGGATTGCCTTATTTACATTTTTAGGCTGGTCACTGCGAGCCACCTTAAGAAGAGGTCTGAAGCTTGCTCACAGTC
This sequence comes from Rhinogobius similis, assembly GCA_019453435.1. Classification (NCBI taxonomy): domain Eukaryota; kingdom Metazoa; phylum Chordata; class Actinopteri; order Gobiiformes; family Gobiidae; genus Rhinogobius; species Rhinogobius similis. Next base: position 35,841,774 of record CM033620.1, read on the forward strand.
AGCAGCCAAAACATGTCAACAAGGTAATCACATCTCCAAACATGTCGTCTTTTAAAAGAGCCTGTTTGTGGATTATCTGTCCATTCTCGACTGAAGGTTTGACTATGTAGTGCTTAAAGAAAACATTTTGATTACAATTACCACTTGTGTGTGAGTGAATAAATAATGCAATGTAAAGTGTCTACAATGCTATATAAATCAAATGCATCTTTATTGTTATTAAATTCCACAAAGTAATAGTTACTCATTCCACCCTTGTACACCATCCCTGCCCCGTGTGCGCCCCTCTCTGTGCCCCTCCCTGTGCCCCTCTGCCCTCCAGCTACAGCACAGAGGGGCCTGCTGCTGTCAGAGGAGCCTAGATCAGACCTCCAATCAGACGCCTGTCACACTCACAGGTGATGATTAATGGAGCCTGTTCTGTGACCCGCAGTACAGAAGCACCACACATGGGACGTTTTTACTCATTATAAACTACAGTAACATGTGTGCTGGGGGGCTGTAGGGGGCAGTACAGTCAGGGAAGATCAAAGTCCTACTATATTCACAATTTATGTCAATAGCTTCTGCACTCCTGGCCAATGCAGAAATAATTGATGTAGTGTTACCAAATGTGAACAGACAATAATCCCGATGTCTATCATTTAAAAAGAACAAATTGTATGTTAGAGGACGTATAATCTCAAAAAGCCAATGGGTTCCATGCTCATATTGAATGTTCCAAGTAGTAACATTGTAAATTCTTAATGATGCACAAACAGTAAACCAAGTTCTGGCCATTGATTTTATTTCACGTATCTTTACCATTTTCAGACACTACCACGAGACAAGGTGCCGAGAATCTGAGGAAGGTCATGTCCTAATCACATATTGCTTGGTGCCCAAGTCAGGCCTGGAGTGCAAAGAGCGCAAAGGAAAAATGGAGATTTCAAATGTAATAATGCTTTTATTAGTGTGTAAAACAGCTTTGGAGTCAACATAGCACGTGGATAAGACCGATGCTATTTGTAGTTTTTGTGTGTATCAAGTTAAATACAACAGGAGTGATGCCATGGGGACTCAAACACAAACGATCCTAGAGTTTCTGTGGCGACAGTACCAGAGCACACCACAGACACCAAAGACCTGTGTTTGGTCAAAACTCAAAATCTCAAATCATGTTGCATCCAAAACATTAGACCTTCAGCTAAAATTGAAAAATATATTTGCCAGGGAACTCCACACATTACGAAAAAAGAGAGGATCATAAGCATAGACTTTATTAAAGGCTCTCATCACAAGAACATGAGGTTTTAGAATCTTACTTGTCCATGTTGTCCATGTTGTCCTTGTTCCAGTTTTACAGCTTGTCAAAATAAATATGAATATGAACTCCTCAAACCAAATATTATAAGAGTATTCTTTTTTGTGTTTTATGACTCATAATTTAAATGTATTTAACGTGTTTTAACTTAAGCCCAGTTCTGCTTAGGTTCTGCTGTAGTACAATGACAGTGAGATGCTGTTATCTGACCTAGTTAATTCTCAAAAGCACTCGAATGGCTGTTAAAGCTCTGCTGGAAAAAAAAATATGACCCCACACTGTTACACTAATACACATCAGCAGTTATCACAAGCATTTGGAGTCAGCTATTGCTTTAAAGGGTGACTCATAGTCATCGTGGAGACAAACAAGTGACAACATGACTTGGTACTTTAAACATAATTGGATAAATGCACAATAGGGAAGTTAATTGCCATATTGAGGAACATTCTAAGCAAAACAATTGGCGGACCTCAGCAGCAAAGTTACCTAGTGTATCTTTAACCTTTTTGGAGGCGAAATCCCCCCAAAAAAGGTCTGAGATATTAACACTATATCAGACGCAGGCTTAAGAATATTTTAAAAGGTCAAATGAAATGCAACCTTTTAAGCTAGAATGACTGCTTTCCAAGACATCCTCCAGCTTTAGCGCAACAGTAAATGCCAGTGCAAAAATACCAGGCAGATAATGTGGCACAGTGTATGCAATCTGATTCTGCATGGCTTCTACCACACACAGAGACTACACACAATGCTTTTAAACAGAACACACGCACGCACGCACGCACGCACGCACGCGCACACACACACACACACACACACACACACACACAAACTCACACATACCAGTTGAGACATGACCACTACTTCCTCTGTGGATCAATAAGAGAAAGATGAGGCTGATTAAATGGAGAGAGAGTAAAGGAAACAGGAAAGACAGTCTGAGGGAAGAGGGTTCATTACATTGGGGAATATAGTGTTCAGTAGTTTAGTACAGTTTGAAAGTACAAATTGACAACATTTCAGTCTTGTCAACTTTTATCTTATCATAATCATTCACATTTTTTAAACAATGATATTGAGGTCTGTTGTTTTTCACAAACATTTTCTTAACAGGCACTACAGGAGTGGAAGGAGTCTAAAATGTCTGCCAACTTTTGTTATCAATACAACTGTGACATCTGTCACATCTAGAATCAAACCATAGCAAATTAAAACATTTAAAATTACTTTTTAAATAAAGTAATACAATGCTAAACACTTTTAAATGAAATCTGAGACTTTTAAAGTCAAGACATTTGAGTAATCCTGTTCTGAGTTCATGGGCTCAGAATGCCCTGTTCCTGTCCATCCATTAGATATTCTAGGCCTCACTGTCAGGTTCGGCGCTGCAGCAGCTGAACTCAGATCCTGTTCATGGACCTTCAGTCAGACTGGACGGTGTCAGGGCTCAGGAAGAATTCTGAACCGATGTTTTGTTGGCCTAGAGTTTCGTTGAAATTGCATATTTCCACATTGAGATGCTCTGTGTCACATTGCATTCCTTGTCATTGCACTTGTAATATCATTTGATATTTATGATAAATAAGAAGTTGTTACCTTTGTAAAATAAAGCTCTGGGTGTGCTGAAAACAGTTACCTCGCCAACACATTCACTGTGTCCTGTAAAAGCAGAGAGCCAAATGCAGACCCATTTAGTTTTGAAATAATGATAAGGGTGGGTCTGTCAGTTGCCTTGAGAGCAGGTTTGGTCCATCAGCTCATGAGCCCAAGCAGCGGAGGAGCAGACCAAACCGGGGGGGACTGAAACATAGAAAGTAGTTCTATTTGTCAAACACACAAACTATTGAAATATAACACACAATGTGGGCCCCATACACTTAATACTCTGAAAGTAAAATATAGCCATTGGCTTATTTACAGAAAAGTGTAGCACTCTAAATGGAGTTCTACATTTTATCAATCTGGACTCTCTATTGCTGAAAACATATGTTCTGAAATCAGGGCTCTCCATACACTTTACACGATAAAACAGAAAATACTAATGTAGAGAAAAGTGGCATCACGACAAACTACTCCTTACGCCACTAGTGTGCCCTTTTATAAATGCCCTGAATCCATCATTTTCCACAGACACCACGTACAGCAGCTCAGGTAGACCACATTGGAAACGCACACAGACAGGTTTTAGCAGCTCATTTGAGGTCAAGCTCCACACTAATGCCTTGTAGGAAATGGCCCAGAGCCAAAATAACTAAAGGCTTGTTGAATGCACCCAGGCATGAAGCATGGAGACCGGGAAGAGGAGGTCTGAGCCAAAACAGAGGCAAGATTCAACCTTACACTCTTCTCCAACATTAAGACGTCTACTGGGGCTCAGTGGGCTGTTTGTTGATTAAACTAATAAAAATGTTTTATGATTGGAAAAGCGGCCATCTAAGTTACGCTTCATAACTTGATCTTGATTTTTAAACTGACTTAACCGATTTTCAGTATGCAGTATTGACTTAGGACTGTCGAATTAAGCTGCAACTTCTCTAAGTGTTCTTCATAATTTGCTGCTGAACTTGAACCAACATCAACTTTGGAGTTTCTTCAAATAAGACAGTTGTAAATAGCTATAAGCTCATTTACCTGATATGTTTCTGCGGGAGGACATCCGCCTTCGTCAGAGGTGACGTCTGATGGATGTGTCTCTTATCAGATGTTCCCAGGTATGGTCAGCTTGACAGATCTGTCAAACTGACCACGCCTGCCCCCTGGTGGTCTCTGGAGAAGTGAGTCCCATGTGAGCCAAAGTAAAAGCTCCCTCGTCTGTGTTGATGGACCGTGTGCCCCACTTCCGGGTTTCAATAGCCTCTCATGTCCATCTTTTGTACTTGTGTTCCTCAGTTCCTACTATTTCTGAGTGCATGTGCTGTGTGTTTTTTATGGGGTGAGATTTGTTTCATATTAATTTATTGACGCAAAAAGAAAGATTAATTCAAAATCCCAGATTTTTTCACAATCCCCGACTTGCATTTATGGATTTATGCACGCAAAATTAGATTTGCATATAAATATTTGTGAATAAAACATATTTTTGTTTTGTGAATCTGTGTTTTTTCATGCGAGAATCTGATACTGAATTTGACGATCACCTAAATTGTGCATTCTTCACCTTTGTGAATGTGGATATTTATGAGACAAATGTTGCACATTTTGTAAAAAATATCTATGCAAAATTTTGGATTCACGCAAAATCCGGATTTATTCAAAAAGTTAGACTTGCATGCAGAATTTTTTCACACAAATTCTCAATTGTAAAAATTAAGTTACATTTTATTTTGAAATCTGTAGTTTTGCATGTGAGTGTGTGACTTTGCATTTGTGGATCGCTCACCACGTGCATTCATCCTGTGATCTCGCCGAGGATCTTTTTGACACAAACATTCCGCGTTTCTGCACTCTCTCAACTCATTCAGAAGACAGCGCTGTTCCTCTGGTAACCACTAGGGGCAGTGTTGGTGTTTTTTTTGAGCCTTTCCCGGTTCCGTCACATACAAATGAATGAAGCCAATCCCCTTATTAAAGTATATAAAACTTGTTATTTAATGATATTTATGGCATTTATCTGCTATCCTCACCTGTAACATGTAAAAAAGAGAATGGTTTGTGGTCGCTAGATGCTCACAAGAAGCACAAAGAATTCTCAACTTGAAGTCAGTAAGCCTTTAGCTCACATGACTGTACACGTTATTTATTTAAAATAAAATTCAAAATGGATTATTCATAACTTGCGTGTTTTGTGAGCTAATGCTAACGGCTATAGGGAAAATATATGAGGTCGTGTTGCTAAGTGGTCGATAGCACGAGCAGTGAATGCCGTGTCTACTTATTTAAATGTCTATGCTGAAATACTATGCTGCTAGCTAGAACAACGATAAGCATATGTTATGTAACCCATCCAGCGACTTCACTCTGGTCTCTCTCCGCCATTTTTTTGGGTAATAAGCATGGATGTATTAAATGAACGTATTGTATTAAATTAAATGATGTATTAAATGAATGTATTAAATGGTTTTATTATAGTTCTATGGTAATAAGGGTCCGTCTACATCCGGAAATGCCCTTCTATACAGTTAAAGTTGGTCAGCACTGCCCCTAGTGATTACCAGAGGAACAGCGCTGTCTTCTGAATGAGTTGAGAGAGTGCAGAAACGCGGAATGTTTGTGTCAAAAAGATCCTCGGCGAGATCACAGGATGAATGCACGTGGTGAGCGATCCACAAATGCAAAGTCACACACTCACATGCAAAACTACAGATTTCAAAATAAAATGTAACTTAATTTTTACAATTGAGAATTTGTGTGAAAAAATTCTGCATGCAAGTCTAACTTTTTGAATAAATCCGGATTTTGCGTGAATCCAAAATTCTGCATAGATATTTTTTACAAAATGTGTAACATTTGTCTCATAAATATCCACATTCACAAAGGTGAAGAATGCACAATTTAGGTGATCCTCAAATCACATTACAATCACATTACAATCACAATATCAGATTCTCGCATGCAAAAACACAGATTCACAAAACAAAAATATGTTTTATTCACAAATATTTATATGCAAATCTAATTTTGCGTGCATAAATCCATAAATGCAAGTCAGGGATTGTGAAAAAATCTGGGATTTTGAATTAATCTTTCTTTTTGCGTCAATAAATTAATATGAAACAAATCTCACCCCATAGTTTTTCGTCCCTGATCTGATCCTCGTCTTCTGTGATGGTGTTGGTCCGTTCAAATAATGTTCTTACCACTGACAGTTTGTGTGTTATTGGTTGGTGATTGTAGATATTTAAAACTGTCTGTTTGGAGAAACTCACAAGTTAATAATTATAAGACAGAATGAACTTTCCAAATATAACTGAACCAACATCTTCTCATTCCTTCAAACCCACTCTTTCTTCTGTTTCAGCTATCCATATGTAAGCTATCTCATACTCTTCCGGCTTAATCACCTCATCTCCTCCCGCTGTCACAATAAACGCATTTTTATGTTTCCATTTATCGCTCTGATTCTTGCCTATTCATCCTTTCCATAACTAACTGTGATGTCATGAGTGTCTTGATTTATTGTGTTTTTATTTCATCTTTTTGTTTGGACATTTTCTTTGACCTGTGCTAAACGTTATAAAAGGATCCCACACCAGAGGTTTCATCTGCTCCATCGATGACCCCTGAATGACCTTTGATGGCCAGTCACCTTTAAGAATATATCCTGGTAGTTAAACCCCGTATTAAATAAAACAAAAACAAATGCATATAGGGGAGGCGTCAAAAGTGTTTCTATCTATGAAGAAGAACGCAGAGAAATACATCTTCAAAAAATATACTGAAGTATAATAAAGTAAAATTAGTTTTGCCCCAGTAAAAATGCATTGTAAAAGCATCTCTTAGAGTCAAAATAAGACTGCTGTGTGCTGTCTGCATCTATTTATTGAGCCTTTTTATTGTCCACAAACCAGAAAATAATGTTATTTGCTTTGCGCTAAGGTAGTGCTTGTTTTGTAGATTTAAATTTTTCTATTTATTATGAATTATGGATGTGCTTTTTGTGAATTAATGTGTTGTGTCCCTACTTGTGTTGACGTTCTGTTGGCAAACAAAGTTCTTAATGGATAAATAAAGTGAAGTTAAGTTTTTCTTTAGTTCTGTTTTCAGATTTTTAAGTAAAAATCAACACAAAATCTAAAATGTATTTTTACACTTACTTAATTACACTTTATTACAAAGTATAATCCAATTTAGCATTAGTTTAAATGTATTTTATTTTCCTAAGATTTTGAACGTGAAAGCCTTCTTCGTAAGCAAAAAGATGTTTGGGTCCACAAGTTCCTACAGAAGTCTACACTATTCTATTTGACCACAGCAGAGGGGGTGTGGGTGGGTTGTCCCGGGGGTCAGACAGGGAAAGTATAGGGTCAAAGGTAGAGGAGAGATGCCACATGCTCGCTGGTCTGTCACATGGGCAGGGCTTTCTCACATGACAGTGGACAGCAGAGGGGACGGGGATGTGAGTAAATTACAGCATAAAAGAGAGATACCGCAGATACAGGTTCTCAATCTGTGGTTCAAGGATATCTGCTAGTACACATTCATTCTTCATTATGAAGCACAACAAGACAAAAAAAAATGGTTCCAGCAAGAATTAAATTCCCTTTCGCAGATAATGTCATTCAGTTTAGCATCCTACCTCTTCCTCTTATCCTCACAGCTCCTATGGAATTGAACCAGTGTAGATCTATCTTATTACCCAGAACTTAGGAGCCAGTGTGAATGCTGAGGAGGTGAAATCTGACCTGGCCGACAGACCTGGGTCGATGTGGTTTCTGCCCCCACAGCTCCCTGCCTCTTCGTCTGTCGTCACTCCCTACCTCTGCCTCATCTGTCACAGCAATAGTCCACAATGTTTTAATATCTGATTGGTCTCTCTTTTACATGACAAGAAGCCACTGTACTGTACATGCTCACTGAACCCGGGTTCTACTGAAAACACAGGAAGAGGTAGTTCCGAGCTTTGCTGTGGTCTCCAACAGCCATTGGAGACCACAACATCACTGATATGTGTCTGCAGGACAAAGTGGCCACTACTTAAGATTGTCACCAGAAATATGCAGAACATGTATCATAACAAACCTGGACATGGATCGTGCTGGTGGCCATCATCAAGGGTCAGTATTTATATATGAATAATGATCAATATTTTTTTCATCTGTGGGAAGTGACAAAAGAAAGCTTCCATCATTACTAGCCCAGCATCAGGCATTTGTGGATTGTACCAGACAGAATGCATCAATGGGGGGACAGCTTTGAAAATAATCTTGTCAGTGGAGGAAAATTGAAGGAAAACATTCGAATGAGGGACGGCTGAGAAAAACTGCCAACTCGTTTCGACTGTGAAGCGCCACTGTGTCCACGAACCTTGTAGAGTCCCAAATACATTAAACTGCCTTTCTCTGAATCTAAAGTGGTGAACTTCAAACTCCAGAGTCAATGCACATTTTAAAATTTTGACCTTACCATAAATAGAGCATATTATGGATGGATAATACACTAAGCCAATTTTTCTGCCTACCTTCTCCTTCCTTATTTGGTGAAGGGGTATCCATATGGATGTAGTATACATCACAAGAACAATATTTTGGACCCAGCCTTTGTCCGGCCCGCATGGTCATTGAATAGGTTTTTGGGAGGCTCAAAGCCCGATTTGGCAGACTTAAGCGGGGTACACACTACACGACCCCAGGGAACTTGGGGTAAAATTGTGCAGTGTGTCCGCAGATTAGGACACACCATAGATATCAATTTTAGGACTATGATAAATGCATGTTTTGTTCTCAACAACTTTTATGAGTCCATAGAGGACGTTGTGGCTGACCGTGCAGTATTACAGGCCATGCATCATAATCGAAACATACAGCAAAGTCCACCTTCTAAAAACCACCTGTTGATAGCTTTGAATACAGAACCAGGAGAATCAGCGCCAATACCTTGACCAATAAAGTCATAATGTTGGCTTAAGTCAAGTTGCAAAAAAAATTCTAATGCATATTGTATCAGACCTGTGTCTTGTGAGAATATTGTTCTGGTGTGTGATCATAATTTGGACATTCCAGTCAGTTCCTTCAGCTTTCATCGTCTCATCCATCCTTGTTTTGCCTCTGAGAAGAAGACTCCGGCCTCTGTTCCCACTTGGACCATCTGTGGGGTCATGAGCACAGCAGTCTGTAAGGTCAGCCATGTACTGTCCACCCTGACCCCATCAATATCAGCGCACTTATCTGTAATAGAGACACAAGCAGTGCAGGCAGGGAGGTCTGTATGTGCATGGGGGGGGGGGGCATGGCTGGTGGCAGTGGCTGTACACTGATGTCTGTATAAGGCCCTCCGGCGGGGCCCTTGAAGTCATTACACAGGTCAGGAGAGGATGGCCCCTGATAAGTGGACTGTTACGCGATAATGATGAGAGCAGCTGCCATGGTTTACAGTTAGTATGCTGTGTGGAGTGTCCTTTTAAAGCAGCCTAAATCGAACATAGGTTTAACAAAGCTCACACAAGGTTTGGTTCATGTTCTTTCCATGTTAGATTTTGTTTCCGTTTAGTTCAGTTTATTTTATTTTATGTCTACACCTGATTTAGTTTTGGTTTACTCCAATAGCCTTAGTTTGGACAATTTTATTGAAATAAAATTGCAAGCAAAAACTCAAATTTCAACTCCGAAATGTTGAGCAAAAAGTGCAGATGCATGTTTTAATTTAGAAACATGTTTGTGTGTGGTTCATGGGCAGCCTCTAGAGGTGGCACTGCGGATAGCACTCCCACTTCTTGGAATAAACTAACTCATGTGACTTCACATAAAAGCGTTGTAAAACTAAAGATGTAAAAGCACAAAGCTGTGGTTTTAGATTACTTCACTGAACATTTTAGTGTATGACAAACCAATCCAACTTCATTTGTACAGCATTTTGCCAACACAAGGTTTACATAGTAAGACACAGAGTGCATACAGCATTAATAATTACTTAAAATAACAAAAAAGGCATAAAAAACATTAAAAAGTCAATACAAACAATTAAAAAGCAATGAAATTAACACTAGACACTGCTAAATAATGCAGTTACATTTGAATTGAAGAAGCACACTGTTACACGCTCTTTTACTGGCTTGAAAGCAGCTATAAAATCCCACCTGAACCTGGAGTACAATTTGCCATCTTACATTGAGGACACATCGGATCACACTGTATTACAAATTTTGTTTTAGTCAAAAGATCTGGTAAACCCTGAGGAGCTCATTCTGGTTTCTGATTGGATAATCAGAATCAGAACTACAAACATAAAATAAATCTGTAAACACGTTTAACATCTATAATAAAATAAACATCTATAAATGTGAAAAATCAACATTGCAAATGGTAAACACTGTTTTTACTTAATGAGAAAAATGGTGCAATCAGTGAAGGCTGCACCAGTAAAAGCTATGGTAACAGTGTTGCTCGTCCAATCAGATTTCATTTTGAATCCACCAGTACCAGTACTGTGTGCTCCCCAGTGACTGCTCCTCATATAGTCCTTGACACAGACATACTAACACATTCAGGCTGCGCTATTAAAAGATCTGTGAATGGGAACAGAGAAAGAAAGAAAGAGAGAGAGAGAGAGAGAGAGAGAGAGAGAGAGAGAGAGTGAGAGAAAGCGAGTGAGAGGACCAATCATGGCACAGCTAATAATAGTACTACCTGCACTTTGACAGAATTGTGGTTCCAAATGTTCAATTTGAATACAAAAAAGATATAAATTGAGATTAATACAGGACAAGTTTTGAAAAACCAGGACAAGGAACATCAAGTTTATTAAGCTAAATTCTTAGCTAATTGGTAGAGCGCCCCCATCTGGGAGTATGACATCATCACATTCTAGTAGGGGTGTAACGAGACTGAATTTTCACCAGATGGGTCACAAGATTGCGTTCATGAGACGAGATTTTCTGTTATTTTTTTCTTTTTTATGACATTAAATTTTAAGTTGTTCAGCTGACAGGTACCGGCAGGTCAAGCGCACCACAGCCCGTGTGGTCGCAGAGGCAAAAACTCGGGATTGGGAGGAGTTCGGGCAGGCCATGAAGGAGGACCTTTGAGGTCGGCCTCAAAGAAATTCTGGCAAACTGTCTGACGCCTCAGGAGGGGGAAGCAGTGCTTCACCAACACTGTTTACGGTGCGGGTGGAGAGCTGTTGACCTCGACTGGGAATGTGGTCAGACAGTGGAAGGAATACTTTGAGGATCTCCTCAATCCCACTGTCACGTCTTCTGAGGAGGAAGCAGAGATTGAGATCTTGGAGGCGGACTCATCCATCACCCTGGCTGAAGTCACTGAGGTTGTTGGCAAGCTCCTTGGTGGCAAGGCTCCGGGGGTGGATGAGATCCGCCCTGAGTATCTTAAGTCTCTGGTTGTTGTGGGACTGTCTTGGCTGACACGTCTCTGCAACATTGCATGACGGTATGGGACGGTACTTCTGTACTGGCAGACCGGGGTGGTGGTCCATCTGTATAAGAAGGGGGACCGGAGGGTGTGTTCTAACCACAGGGGGATCACACTCCTCAGCCTCCCCAGTAAGGTCTATTCCAGGGTACTGGAGAGGAGAATCCGACCGATAGTCGAACCTCGGATTCAGGAGGAGCAGTGTGGTTTTCGTCCCGGTCGTGGAACACTGGATCAGCTCTATACTCTCCATCAGGTGCTCGAGGGTTCATGGGAGTTTGCCCAACCAGTCCATATGTGCTTGTTGGATCCGGAGAAGGCATTCAACCGTGTGCCCCAGGGCGCCTTGTGGGGGTTGTAGGGTTAGTATGAGGTCCAGGGCTTTTTGCTAAGGGCTGTCCAGTCCCTGTATGACCGCAGCAGGAGCTGTGTTTGCATTGCTGGCAGTAAATCAGACCTGTTCCCAGTGCATGTTGGACTCCGCCATGGCTGCCCTTTGTCACCGGTTCTGTTCATAATTTTTATGGACAGAATTTCTAGGCGCAATCAGGGCGTGGAGGGGGTCCAGTTTGGGAACCACAGGATCTCATCTCTGCTGTTTGCAGATGATGTCGTCCTGATGGCTTCTTCAAACCAAGACCTGCAGCATGCACTGGCACGGTTTGCAGCTGAGTGTGAAGCAGCTGGGATGAGAATCAGCTCTTCCAAATTCGAGGCCATGGTTCTTGACCGGAAATAGGTGGCTTGCCCTCTCCGAGTGGGTGGGGAGTCCTTGCCTCAAGTGGAGAAGTTCAAGTCTCTCGGGTCGGCTCACTCTCACGAGTGAGGGAAGGATGGAGCGTGAGATTGACTGGCGGATCGGTGCAGCGTCTGCAGTGATGCAGGCGCTGTATCGGGCCGTTGTGGAAAAGAAAGAGCTGAGTCGAAAGACGAAGCTCTCGATTTACCGATCAATCTACGTTCCTACCCTCACCTATGGTCATGAGCTTCGGGTAATGACCGAAAGGACGAGATCGCGGATATAAGCGGTCGAAATGAGCTTCCTCCGCCGGGTGGCTGGGCGCTCCATTAGAGATAGGGTGAGGAGCTCAGTCACACGGGAGGAGCTCGGAGTAGAGCCGCTGCTCCTCCATGTCGAGAGGAGCCAGCTGAGGTGGCTTGGGCATCTGTTCTGGATGCGTCCTGGACGCCTCCCTCAGGAGGTGTTCTGGGCATGTCCCACCGGGAGGCGGCCCCGGGGTAGACCCAGGACACGCTGGAGGGACTATGTCTCTCGGCTGGTCTGGGAATGCCTCGGGGTCCCCCCAGAGGAGCTGGAGGAAGTGTCTGGGGTGAAGGAAGTCTGGGAGTCCCTGCTTAGACTGCTGTCCCCGTGACCCGGCCCCGGATAAGCGGAAGAAGTTGGATGGATGGATGGATGGATGGATGGATGATTCTTCCAGTCTCTTTCATGTTGTTCACAGCCTACAACCTAAAAAACAATGAAAAACATATTAGCCTGATTTTTTACTTTTATTCCACAGAGAGAATATTACATCTACGTCAATTAAAAGAGTATCATGTAACTTTTCTGGTGTAGGATACGTAACCCTAATCTTACCCTACCTGCTTGTCTTGAAGGAGACTTAATGGCATTGTCTGGAATGTTCACACGGCATGGCATTCAGCTCTGTAGAGCCAGTGGACCCCAGGCCAAGTTACAGGTCAGGTCAGGTCTGTGGAGAGGTGAGCACAGCGGGGCTTAGCACGAGGAGATGATCTGAAGAGGACGAGCAGGAGTACCAACGAGTTTAGGACGAGCACTGATAATCTTAACAAGAGGAGCACAGAGGAAAATAGCAAGAGGAACAGAGGAGGCCTAAGGAGGAGAAAAAAGTGGCTTAGCAACAGGAGCAAAAAGGGGCTTAGCAAAAGGAGAAGAGGAGGGCTAAGGAGGAAGGCAAAGAGAGGCTTAGCAGAAGCAGACAGCAGCTCAATGGGAGGAGCAGGGAGGGAACAAGATGAAAAGATGGGGGCTTAGCAGGAGGAACAGATGGGGGTTCCTCAGGAGGAGCAAAGAGGGGCTTAGCAGGAGGCACAGAGACGGGCTCATCAAGAGGAGCAGAGGGAGACATAGCAGGTGGAGCAAAGGGGACAAAGCAAGAGGAGGAGAGGGGGGCCAAAAAAGAAGGAGAAGAGAGGGGATTAGCAGGAGGAGCGGAGAGGGGCTGAAGAGGAGGAGCAGAGAGTCCTAGGAATAGGCGCAAAGAGGGGTTTACAAGGATTAAGTAGGAATTTAGGAGGAGCTAAGAGGGGCTTAGCAGGACGAGCAGAGAGGGGCCTAGCATGAGCTAAGAGGTTCTTAGCAACAAGAGCAGAGGAGGGCTTAGAAAGAGCAAAGATAAACTTAGGAGGAGCTAAGAGAGGCTTACCATGAGCAAAGAGGGGCTTAGAAGGAAGAGCTGTGGAGGGCATTGCAACAGGAGCAGAGGGGGTCATGGGAGGAGGAGCAGAGAGAGGCTCATCAGGAGGAGCAATGAGGAGTTTAGCAGGAGGAGCAGAGAGGGTTTCGCCACGAGCTAAGAGGGTCTTTGCAACAAGACCAGAGGAAGGTCTAGAAGGAGAAAAGATGAACTTAGGAGGAGCTAAGAAAGGCTTACCATGAGCAAAGAGGGGCTTAGAAGGAAGAGCAGTGGGGAGCATAACAGGAGGAGTAAAGGGGGACTCAGCAAGAGGAGCAGAGAGGGGCTTACCACGCGCTAAGAGGGTCTCAGCAACAAGAGCAGAGGAGGGTCTAGAAGGAGAAAAGATGAACTTAAGGAGGAGGAAAGAAAGGCTTACCACAAGCAAAAAGGGGCTTAGAAGGAAGAGCAGTGCAGGGCATAGTAGGAGGAGCAGAGGAGTGCTTAGAAGGAAGAGCAGTAGGGGGCATAGCAGGGGGAGCCAGTGAAGAGGTGTGTGAGTGTGTACATGAGTGTATGTGTGTGTTTGTGTGTGTGTGTGTGTGTGTGTGTGTGTGTGTGTGTGTGTGTGTGTGTGTGTGTGTGTGTGTGTGTGTGTGTGTGTGTGTGTGTGTGTGTGTGTGTGTGTGTGTGTGTGTGTGTGTGTGTGTGTGTGTGTGTGTGTGTGTGTGTGTGGACTTAGGGTAAGAGGCGGGTTCCCGTGCAGGAGGTGTATATATATATATATATATATATATATATATATATATATATATATATATATATTAAAATTGAAGACGGACAGAAAAACAATGCATATGTTTACAGATTTGGGCAGAAGTGTTACAACTTTTAAATGCAAGTTTCTGTAAGGCAGCTGTATGTGTGCATGCACTTTTTGGCATGTAACATCAATGTTAAGAATGTTTGTGAATATTTCTACGCTCAATTGGTTATGTCCTGCTTTGTCTGTCTCCATATTGATACTGAGATTTGTTTTTAACAAATCAGATTGGAGCAGGTTACAACTGGGTCAATAACATTTTTGTGTTTCTTTGTTCCAGTGCTGCTGGCGCCTCCTGGTGGTTGGCGGGGCACATTGATGAGGCTCCCCCACCTATGCATGTGATTTAGGGCAGTGATTCTTAACCATAGTAGGGCCGCGAGCACCTCCTTGAGGGCCGCATAATCACTAAAATATAATACATTTAATGTGAGATTGGGCCTCAAGTTACTTTATACGGGAAAAGTCGGGCCTCAAGGTAAAAAAGGTTAAGAACCCCTGATTTAGGGCACAGGTTCACAATTTTAGTTTTGCACTTTTCATTTGCTGTGCCGTCTGCTGTGTCCACTGAGGTGAGTATGTGGTAGCACTCCCTTTGAGTAGTCTACTCACCACTGGGGCTCCCAGCTAGATGTGCTTTATTTTTTTTTTTTTGGTCATTGCATTTTTTATACACATGTTTTGTTTTTCTTTGTTTGTTGTTTTTTTTTTTAATGGATAAGAGCCCATATAGACAGCAGCAATGACAGTATAATAGATTTATATTTATGATTCATATGTGGTGTTCTATACATTATCAATGGGTTTGCTCTTGTGTGAAGAGGGTAAGAAGAGTGCATTTACTTCAAAGGCTGAGTGGAGATTGGTTTAGGGGCAGAGCTAGCAGGCATTCATTGATGGAGTGAAAGCTGAGACAAATTGTATGATGATGGTGAAATGCTAGCGTTTCTTTCATAAAACACTTGTATTACAAAATCCTTTAATTAATTTGGACTCAGCAGTAACAAAAATTGCACAATTTGCTCTAAAAATGAGTTCTGCATTTGAACAGTGCACTACAGATAAACAGCTGAGGTTGGTCCAACACAATTTGAGGGAGTAACAATGCTGTGAGGAGGACACCATGCAGATTATACTTCTTCATCTTAATTTCACAATTGTTGATGAAAACAGTGGATAGAACATATAATCTATCTCTAGAAAGGAGCAGACATACTAAACCCCACTGTCTCCTTATTGGCTCTTAACTGTAGCCAGATGTCAGTAAGCAGCAGCAAAGAAGGAGAAAAGGAAAAGATAGGTGGTTGGAGTGATAGAGCTGTTGGAGACCACAAGCTGACAGGTTCTTCAGATGTTCTAGCCAAAAGAACTGCAGAGAGGAGAGCAAAGGAGATGAGGTGGACATTGGCTCCGTCGCAGTTCGGTGTATACGCTGAAGTTTGTCCAAGTCAGAATTAAGGAAATTTATGAAGGAACAGAAATGGTGAGCTTTTTGTTTTTGTTTTTGATGGTTTGTGTTTGGTATTGGAGGGGAATTTGACCAGCAACTTCCTTGTTCTTACCACTGCTCACTTCGCTCTCAGCCAATCAAAGTTTCAAGCAATTCACATACAGTAAATTCACACGCCCTTCCCATCTTTACCACAGCAGCAGAACCATTAGCCTCTGCATTTCATTATTATTCACAACCACTGAGCCAGCAGCCGGTGAAAGCATTCCCATTTAATAAGAACTAAAAAAAAATAAGGCCATAGAGGTGGACATTTTATATTGTTTACAAATACCATCAAAATTATTGTTTTTTTTAAGATGAAATAAGTTCATTCACTTTTGTCCAATGTTGAAACATAAATAGACATTTACAGGCACATTTAACACATTTCTGATGAATCGCAAAATTATAAAATAATCAGATTATTTGTAATGAGATAATAAAAATAAAAATACAGTGTATATATTAATGTTCAATATCAACCTCCAGTTACTTGATTAAATTATTGATGTCTAAAAATACCCCCCAAAGAGCCTCCCACACATCAAACTGCTCATGGGTTAGCGCCATAGTTTGTTGGGGCCTATACAGATGTAGTAACAGTAATTGTCTGACCAATAGAAAATCAGTAGAAGTGGGTGAGACCACACAGAGGACTGGACCCTGGCTCAAACTTTAGCTCCACACGACAGACAGGACAGCAGCGGGGGACTGTCAGTAGATGTCAACAAAATATGTGATTAAAAAATTATTCAGGGAACAAAATCCAGATTGTTTCGCTTAAATGAAAAAATAAAAAAGACTGAAATCATGGACACAAATGGCTTATAACAATTCCAAAACTCTTGACAAAACTTCTCAAAACAACATAAATGGATTTAAGGGAGACATCGTGTTAAAGCAGGTAACTTCAATCGACAGAGCTTCCCCTGCAGGTCTCTTGTGAAAATACACAAAACGACCCAAAAGCTTGTTTTTCTTTTTTTTTTTTCCTTCCTTTTTATAATTTTATAAGGAAGAACAATGACATACAAAAACATTTAATCTCGCCAAATATATAAAAAAGAGAGCCAGGGTTTCTCAGAGTTCTCTTCAGGTCAGCATCAGGAAAGTTGCAAGGCTATTTTACCGTGTAGAGACAGCAGGGGGTAATGACAGGGGCTTCAAATCCCCGAAAATACATTTACAACCACCACACGGACATACGTGTTTAGCAAGCGAAAAATGTTACTTAGTTCTACTTTAAATAAGCTTTTATGAGCTTTTAATCATATTATATCAATCTCCCCTCGTCATGTATGTATTGTCCTGCATTTGAGGCTTGAGTGTTCAACTCTCTGTTTTCACCTGCCTCCTAACCTGGCCAGCCAGATAAAGTAGTATCTGTGAGTTCACAGACTCTTGAGAATCTGTCTGTACTGTGTCCCGCAGTTGGGGTTGGACCGGGCCAGTCACAGCGCAGCATTGAGGTTTGGGCTAAAGTCAAAGGGACCGACGAAAACGAACAACGCCGACAAACGTGCTTTGACCTATTTTAGCGGCTTTACAGACTGTCATGTTTGAAAAACGTCCAAGATTTTACCCTGATTTTTCTCGCTGAACGTTGTTGGAAAAAGACAGAACGTTATGATGAATAAATGCAACTGATTGGTCGAAGCATCACAACAGCGGAGCAAAACCAAAAAAATCAAACTGTTCCCCTCAAAATCAGTTGCATTTATTCGTCATAACGTTCTGTCTTTTTACAACAACTTTCAGCGAGAAAAATCTGGGTAAAATCTTCCAGCTAAGGTCCAGACCAAGCCTAGCTCAAGATCTGGAGATGGATCCTGCAGCCTGCATGACAGTGGGCAGTTGCTCTTTTGGCAGAGTGATCGTCTCCTGTGCAATTCCAACTCCCCCAGGTGAATACAGATGTTGTGTCCTTGGGCACGACACTTAACCTTCCTCACCCCCAGTGTCGCCGTACTCTGGTGTGTGAATTTGTGTGTGAATGGGTGAGTGGTTTCTTGAAAGGTAGAAAACCACTATATAAATGTGAGCATTTAAAAGATGCCCCAGCACCACGGGTTGGAGGATGGGTTAAATGAATGAATTTCACTCATGAAGGATTTATAAGTATTCCTTAACCTTTGTGTCCTCGAGCAAGACACCTCAGCCACCTTACCGAGAGTTTAAGCACCAAAGTTTATATATTCATACTACAAATTTCTCTTTTTATTTATTTATTTTTTGTATGTTACAAAAATTAAAATCAGTGAAAAGAGGTTGTGGTGTACACATGAATGCACGAAGACTTGTTGCCTCAAGAACACTGCTCATATAAAATAGAATGAATGAAGTCTTTATAGGTATCATTTTTCAGTCTGTAAAACCAGGAATCGTACTTGGGGTCAGCAGGAGTTAAACATGTGGGGCCTGTCTGTCTCACACTGAAACAGGCATTTAACTACAAACCAAACGGGCAGGTCACGACCTGCAGTAAAAACCTCTCATTAGCACTTGCGATCTGGGAGATTTGAATCAAGACGCCGTAATCATAGCATTTTGAAAATCATGTTTAAATTGGAGTGTGCCAGTTATTTTTCCGTTTGGGCTTAAAATGTAATGAACGTCACAGTAGCTTGTTCACATAACATCAGCAGAGTGATGAAAGGTACTGCTTAGATGCTGGTAGTAGTGAAGAAGAGGAGATGGACTCTGGAAACGAGCAGTGGAGGTACAAGATCCTCTGCAGGATCTGCTCTAGTTGGCCTCCAAATGTTCATGTCCTTCGATCTGATTAGACAGGACTACTAACGAGGCTGGTGATCGGCTGTTCATCTCGTCAAAGTGGAAGTGTCCTGAGCAGATCAAACTGCTGAAGACTATACTTAGCGATCATACACGCGTTTTTATCACATGGAGCTTGTCAGTTAAGGTTTTATCGATGGTGGAGATACAGACTGGCTTTCTATCGTTTATTTGTCTGTTATGAATAAAAGCATGTTTATTGATCTACAAATATAACTGAGCTCCGAGTTTTATCTGTTTAGTTAGTTTGAATGGTTGAATGATCTATATATTACCATTAAAGGAATAACAATGAGCCAAAGTATATGTTAATATTAACCCTTCATATTAATCACAGGTTATTTTTTTATTGTCGCCTACTGAGACAACTGCTGATGTCATTTTGAGTGTTACAAAAATAAACTGAATTGAAATTTTACTCTTAAATTATTAAGAATATTCAAGTGAACAAAACGTTTGTGACCAGCTGAATTTACAAGTGAATTTAGCCACATTCAGCTCTGCCTCATAGTTGTTTGTTCTTCTTTAAATTCATTGTTGAACTGTTTAAAACAATGATCAATAATCACAAAATAATAGGCACTAGTGACACAGCCGATATTCCAGGCCGAGTAGATAATGTACAAATAGCACTGTTTACACACCACTGCATTTTAAAGAACATCTGCTACAGTGACTTTTTTGAGCTTTTAACCATATTATACGAATGTTCTGTCAAAACATACCTGGAGTGGCATTCAGCTGCATTCACGCTGTTTTGAGGAATGTTGGTTTGAAAATCCTCTCCCCATGATGTTTTTGCGTCACTTATCTGAGAATCATTTGCTGTAGTTCTTAAATCACTCATACATTTCTGCCATCTAAACACGATCACTGCTACTATTAGCCTGACCAGCGTCTATTAAAGCGATAACATGACTAAATTGTGTAGGTGCTAGGCGCCATCTATTGGCTGCATACACTCAGTAAGCATCAGGGCAAACAGCAGAAAAACTTGTTAATTTAGTCCATAATAAACTTTTTCAAAACATGAGATGGCAAATTAAAGGTACTCAATAGAGCATGTTTAAAGGCTAATAACAATATGAAAAATGCATAATATTTGTCCATTAAGTGGAGCATAAGTGAGCATTTAGAACTTTCCCATTGAGTGGCATTATATTATTGTTGTGCATTTACTAAATAGAAAAGAGAAAAACAAGAGAGAATTGTCTATTTTTCTCTCTTATGTCTCAGTTTGAAGCCCAAATTACATGATCGAATATCACATATTCCTTCAATTTTAGTTATATTTTCTATAGTCTATATTCTAAACACTACTAAATAAAAGAATAAAACACTGCGCTGGACTATGTTGTTGTGATTCACTGCTACAGACTGAGCCACTGTGCTTATCTTTAAAGTGTGAGAGATATTTTACAGTTTTACCCATTAAACACCACTTGGGGAAAATTTTAAAAAATCTAATTGTATTCTATTATTATTAATAGCATAATAACCTCCTGTGTGGATAACCTTCTTGGCTGCTGGCTCCAAACTTAAGCACTTTTAAGCCCCTCTCCTGCACCATAAACTGCTCCCGGATGTCTTTGTTTCCTCAAGGTAGCTCTCACCCTCTCCCGCTCTCACCCCCTCTTGTCTCCTGTCGCTCTTAAATCAAAGGCAAATAAAGTACTTTTCCCAGGGAAGTGCAGGAATCCAGGGCTGATCTTGCATGGCTAAATGTTAAGTGGTTGGAATGGAGGGGCACAGGAAGCGTGGATATGAGATGGAGAAGTGCGTCCTAATTCAAATGCCACGCAGATAAAGCTAGCGCCTCTGTGTACATGTATATGTGGGTTAGCGCTGGTCGGAAGTGTTCTCTAGAGGTGCGTTGTAAATCTTTGAGTCTGCAGATAACCGGTCGTTCACACTCTCGCTCAAGTGCTGTTCCTAGAAGTGTTGGACTTTCCAGGAGTCAAGGTTCAGAGCAGTATGTAAAAGTCACATAGAGGAATATATATAATCTATAAAAGATTAGAAGTGGGTACATTTACTAGAGAACTTTAGAACGTAGTGTATAGTTTTCAGACGTCATTCTTATACATTTGACAGCACTTACTTGAGTGAGTAAAGGTTATGGTTGCTTTTTCCACTATGAAGTTGTGACAAAAACAGGTCTTGGACCAGAACAGCAGCAACTGTTTTCTTTGATCTGGTAACTAGAACAGATTTTGAACCTACATTTATGTTGAGGGTCTTGTAATACAAATACTGAAATTTCATCTGTTTCATTAATAATTAATCTAATCTGTACAGGAGCGGGAGTTGTGATGATAAATTAAAGGCGACCAACCTTCATAAACACAAAAATATAAACTACATTTTAGGTGCAACATATAACAATTAATAATAATGATAATAATGATAATAATAATAATAATAATAATAATAATAATAATAATAATAATAATAATAATAATAATAATAATAATAATAATAATAATAATAATAATAATAATAATAGAAATGTGTAGAATAAAATGAATAAATAAAAACAATATACACACAGGGACACGAGATCAGAACAATAGTGCAAAATTGCAGTGCAAACTGTGGAATATTATTCACAGATCAAGATGCTGATTAGACAGCATGACAACCTGTTCTCTCAGGTGGTCTGTGTAGAAAAATATCCATCTCGCTGCAGACGATGGTGTCATGAAACCACCAAATGTTCCTCACAAGTCAAAGGCAATGACAGCCAATGATATGCTTTTAGTGAGGTTACTTTACCAGGGCTTCTTTAGTCATTAAGTTTATTAATCGTTCGATGGTTTCTTAGTCGACCAAAATTTAGTCGGCTAATGATTTTATTTAAAGGATTTATATAAATACACTGTTTACTAGGACTTTTTAAATGTAGGCCTAAAAAATGTTTTTTGCGTGAGCTCCCGAGCAGTTGAGTGCAGTTTGTTTTACTTACATGGAGAAACTCAAACTTTGTTGAGTGTATCAGGCATATATTAACTATGGACAGGGGAACAAATATGTTTAATATTTTTCCTTATTTTTTTTAATTGGCCATATGACCATAAAAAGGTAACTTTACTGCATTAAAAAAGTTACTTTTTTAACCCATCGTTAAACATGTTAGTGTGTCTCATTGAGGTTCATGAGCTGCATAAAGGTCTTTCTGCACCTAACATGTGCTGAATGTACCTGTTTATTATTCACTACCGGTCTGTGGCCCATCTTCCACCTCGTCTGTGTAGACATGGCTGCCAAACTGCACTAAAATGTTATATTTATCTTTAAATTAGATTAGATTAGATTAGTCAAGTATTTGAGCTCGTGGGGAAATTTGCATTTGATTCATCCTTCAATGCCGTTGGTACAACCATCATTAATCACATAT
Source organism: Rhinogobius similis (assembly GCA_019453435.1). Classification (NCBI taxonomy): domain Eukaryota; kingdom Metazoa; phylum Chordata; class Actinopteri; order Gobiiformes; family Gobiidae; genus Rhinogobius; species Rhinogobius similis. The sequence continues at coordinate 35,863,988 of CM033620.1, forward strand.
TATGTATGCACTGAGCAGAACTGGCTTTGAACCAAAACCCTTCAGTTACTGAGTCGTCCCTGATATGGCAAAACCAAAACAGCCCGACATCTACACGTACATCTTAACCTGAAAAGTAGCTTACCTCACCCCATCTCACCTCTGCCCTGATGCAAACCAGATGTGACCATTAGGGACGCTGACCCCCTATCAAGCGATGGGACGTCCCCGCTCGCCGCTCCACAGTTTAAGGAGGTGATTAATCTTCTGGTCCCTGTGCCGGTTGATCAGCTGAGGTACACCCCAACAGAAGGCACATTGTTCGGCCAGACACGGGTGATTGTCCGCAGTGACTCTGGGCTCCCTGCGTCTCACCCCAGCCATGAAGGTGTGCTTTGTGGACGTGTTTGGACAAGCTCAGATGGATTTCTCCTCCAAACCGCATGTGTGTGTGCTGTACTTCCCATTCCATATCCTGCTTATGAAATATAGATTATGAGAGATAACAGTGGTTAAATAAGCCATTTTCATTATGAATGTATATGAATACAGCCAACCCCAAAATGAATTTAAAGAGAATGAATAGAAGTGGAAAGTACAGGTACTCATGTAACTCAATTGACCTGACTTTTGGGGATAATTGTACTTTCTTGAGGAGATTGTGTTTGTATTTGAGTAATATTTTAGCCATAATAGTTAATAGCAACATTTAAGTTACTGAGTACAGCACAAGTCCTCTTTCAAATTTAAGCAGTGAGCTCAATGAGCTCAGAACACATCTAATATGTGTATCTGATGTAACGGCCTGCAGCTCTGTTAAATATTTTGCAATTGACTTCAATAGGAAGAAATCAAATTGATAAATCAGTCTGTGTGTTTAAAAAAAAATTAAATGTTTAGGCGAGCTAAAAAGGCCAAAATCTCTGTCATTATCAAACAAGCTCGTTTAGATCTGCACAGCCAGAGCAACAACGGAGAAACTACTTTCAGTTTACAGTTTGCCATTTAAAGTTAATCTGAGCAAAACAATGGAACATGGAAGAAAATTAGGCCAAAAAAGCAAAGAATTTATATTTTACCAGTTGTCCCATTTTTCAAATAAAAGAATGATGCATAACTACTAACTCAAACTACTTCACCAACTTCCTAAAATCACCATATAGACGATTTAATTTAAAAAGAAGGGGCAGGAAGGGTAATCGTTGGTCTACACTGCCCTCTATTGGTCAGGTTTGCAAAAGTGTTTTTTTTTTTTTGTTTGTTTTTTTGGTCAGGTTGGGGTTTCACTTTTTCACTTTTGGCCTTGAAATAAATAAATACAAATACAATGCCAGTTCTACAGTTTCACTGGTAGAAGTACATCAAGATACAGGCACATAAAAGTCATTCATAAGCAACACGTCAGAATACAACAGAATTAAATTAGTAGACTACAATCTTTTACAACTTAATTGAATAATGATTAATTAATATTAATAATAATATTAATATTCAACCTGTTATTAATATTTTGCTGGTATGTTGTAATACCACCACATTTTACATGTCTTGTAATAAATAAAGTCTTTTAGTTCAAGATATGTTCACATTGGTATGTTTGAACATGGACAAAAGTCATATTAATTGTTGTAATAATAAATTAACTCTATTTAGACCCTTAAAATGTTATATTGTGAGAATGTTCACTATTCCTGACTGAGGCCAAGGTGATGTTAAGATTAACCAACATTAGAACCATATGGAAATGTAATTATTATAAGAAAAACTAAGCAACAGTTATGCATTTCCAGCATATAAATGGCAATTAATTTGCTTTTCCATTACAAAAGATGAAAAACAGAAACAACATTTTCTAGCCTCAAAATTAAGCTTCACAAAATGTGTGTCAAAACATGGAATATGTCTGTAAATAAAATGAAAAACTCTTGTGGATCAACATTTCTGTATCCTGTATTCTGTGCCCAGTAAAATTAAGATGTTGCCACGTGTCCATCTTAATCTCCTATTAAATACACAAATAATGTAAATTACAAGTGTCTTTAAACTTGGCTCTATTGCTCTTTCACTCAGACGTATCTGAGTGGTTGTCTTTATACAAAACCACCTTGATTCTTCATATTTTGTGAGGTTAACTTCAGTTTAAATTATTATATTTCAATTCAGCTTGCTGGCATTTTAGAAGATTAAAATATTCATTCAAAGAACGCTTCATTGTTAAATACAGAAAATTGTCTTTGGTGTGTTTGAGACATACATTCACTCTATTTGGTCCATACCATAAAAAACATGATTTCAACTCTCCTTTCAGAATATATTTGTTTACACACTGTAGGGAAAATTGTGGCTCTTGCCCCTCATCTGAGGTCATGACATCATAAAATTCTATAATATGAATTGAATATACCAAACACCTGCACACACTCTCACACATGCACACACGCATGCTCTAAGTACAGATAGACCAGTTGAGGAGGCACCATCAGAGGAGCCGTCTGCACCAGGAGCAGAGAATCGGCCACAACCACAAGACACAGACTCGGGGCCCAGGGGAGAAAAGAGGCACACACCAAACCTCCACCAGGGGCCCATAAGTCAGGGCCCAGCAGCCACAGCCGGCCACCACTCTCAGTACAGAGGGCCCCTCAAAGGAAACACTGGAGAGCCTAAAATGAATAAAAGAATAAATAAATAAATAAATATGAAGGTATAAATAAAGAATTGGGTAGAAATAGGGTAAAACTAGGACATAAATACATCTAAAATAGTAAGCCTAAAATAAATGAACACAATAAATAGCATAAATAAATAAAATAGATAAATACACGTAAATATTAATCAAAAGCTAGGCTAAAAAGGTAGGTCTTGAGCCTGATCTTAAAAACCTGAACGTTCACGTTGGTGACTACACTTAAATGTCATTGTATTACAACAAAAATCAGCAATTTAACATTATTCATGGTAGCTGCCCTCCATATGTATGAAATATTATTGGCTGATGGTGGGATGTTGATCCATACATGCTGGTTGCCTTGGCGATGACTCCTAATTTAATGGGTGAGTCCTTTAGCTTTATTTACATTGCATTGCTTTTACTGATGAGGAGACGCATGCGCAGTGCGAGTATGTACCTCTGAAACACCGGAAGTCAATGGAAGCAGCAACAGGTCAGGGACAGGTTTGTTTCGCTTGGAGCTAAAGCTAATAACAGTTTGTAAAAATGTCCAGGGACGAAAAGCTGCGAGCTTTGATGAATGCGCGTCTGTCTGCAGAATATGAAGAGGAACTGTATCGCTCCAAAGAGAAAGCGAAGCAGAGGAAACAGCAGCTCCTGGACGCGGCTCTGAGCCCGAGAGCCGAGCTGCACAAAGCGGGTGAGTCTCTGCGTGCTGTCGGTGTCCTGCTAATCGAGGGTTAGGCCTACATTTCGGTTTTATATTAAGGCTAAACTATACTAACTCTAACTCTCGTCTTACAATATGGTTCTTCGTGCAAGGGCAATCCCATTCATGTTGTGTCCTCCACCAATGGAAAGAACACAACAAAGCAGGAGCCAGAGCTGGTAGATCACGGGCGAAAGGAAAGGCCTCCAGTGACATTATCCCGTAAAATCACTCAAATTGCTCTTCGTTTGAGCTTGTGAAATGTAATCATGGATAGCTGAAAATAACGTAATAGCGATGATGATTTTCTCTTGAAGAAACATGAGAAAGGTTAACTGGCTGCCTCTTTTTGCCAGTTTTTCATTTTGCCCAAAAATGCAATGCAGCTCACTGATAAAACTGATCATTCCAATCTGCACGTTTCAGTCCTGATTTGATCACAATTTGATGAAAATCAAATTTTATTGAAAAGTCCTTTTAAAACAGTTGGACTCCATCAATAGCGCAATTTGCTGTGGGAGTGCAGTGTTTTCTCAGTAAGAATCTGAAGCATTGCCCCACAAAGGCTAACGAAGACCGTCTATGACTCTCTGGACCCTGCTCGCTCGAATACTGCATGACCACATTGGATCCTTATCTATGAAAGAACAAGAGTAGATAAACTAAAGAGATCAGAGAAGGGCTGCATGTTTTTTAACCTCTGACTGTGATCTGAAGAGCATTGTAACATCCATGCTCCAAACTCTTGGAAAAAATAGTTAAAAATACAATATAAAAATAAACACAACCCATTATAAAAAACTCCTGGAATGGAAACCACTGAAGCAGTTCTAACTTTGAACATCTTGTAAAAGCTTCATTGGCGTGATATCAATTTCAAGCTTGTCAGATAGTCAACCAGAACTGTGTGAATGTAGTTCTGCTTTACTGTATTTCACCATTGTCTCCTGCAGATGTCCAGATCTCTTCTCTGAGTCCTGGTCCAAGTCTGAAGCAAGAAACCCCAGAAACACTACAGATTAAAGAGGAGCCAGAAGAACAAAGTGTCAAACAGGAGGAAGAGCAGCTGCAAGTGTAAGTCTCAACTAGGGATGCACACAATATCTGTCACTGATAACTATCAGCCTATAATGGAAATCATGACGTCACACCAATGACAGAACAGGCTCGGGGTCAAAGGCAGAGTGAAGGGTGAAAGTTAACATATTCACCTTATTCCGCAGGTTTGCCGTACGTGCCGCCCTTTTTTCCGTTGTAGTTTACATGGAGCAGGCGAGAAAATAAGTTCTACACGGACTAAAAAGCCGTTTGCAGGCCGCCCAGGAAATCGGTGCATTGCTGACTTGTTTTTGCACGTGTGCATTAAACATTTTAGACAAAGCAGTCTACTTTATATAATGTTTTAGCAAGAGACTTTTCCCTCGATTGTCATTTCCGTGAACACTGTTGGTGTCGAACCGGAAGTCCCTGTACTACAAGAGTGCAGATCCTAAAAAGAGGCAAAAGTGGTCGGAGCGGGATAAGGTGAATAGTTAACAAGTATTGCATCTATTCAATTTGTGTTTTTTATTTTTTATTTCAGGCCTGTCCCAGAGTCCAGTGGTGTCTATAATAACAGCGAGTCCTCACTGCTTTTACCAATGCAAATCAGAGTTCAGTGCGGGGAGATACCATTCACCTGTAAGTAAACATTTACCCAGAAGATTCATCTTCAACTAGTTCTAAGAAGCAAAACATTCAGTTCAACCAGTAAGAGCGCATGTGCACTAAAGCTACGTCAAAAATGCATTAGACCAAACAGGAGAAAAACCTTGGTTAAAAATGTATTAAAGACACCTTCCCTCGGTTTCCTCCCCGGCTCACGGGGGAAGCATGATCAACAGTCTAAAGTTGCTCCTTTGTGTAGTTAGGTGTGAGTTTGAGCTTCACAGTGCACCAACTAGTTCACCCATACATTCTCCAAATGGGAGCAACCAGATGCAATACAGGTGACTGAAGTCTGATCTAAAATGTATTGTTTGTTTTTCATGTATTTCCCATTGTCTCCTGCAGATGTTCAGATTCCCCCTCTGAGTCCAGGCCCCAGTCAGAACCAGGAAATCCCAGAGACTCCACAGATTAAAGAGGAGCCAGAGGAGCAGAGCGTAAAACAGGAGGAAGAGCAGCTGCAATTGTGAGTCTCAACCACTTTAAACACACCTAACTGCCATTTTACTGACAAATACTGAGATCAGATTTGCAATATAGTATTTTTCCTACTATTCACCTTATTCTGCCCCGCCCACTTTTGCCGTTTTTTGCCACAGATACACACTTTTGTTGTAAACTCACTTCCGTTTGACAAGAACTCCGTTAAAGCTAATGACAAACGAGGGAAAAGTCTTGCCGCTAAAATGTTACATAAAGTGGGTTGATTTGTGTAAAATGTTTAATGAACACGAGCAACAACAAGTCACAACGCACCGATTTCCTGGTCAGTCTGAAAACGGCTTTTTAGTCCATGTAGAACTTATTTTCTGTTGAGCTCGTCTGCTCCATGTAAACTAAGACGGCGGCGCGTACGGCAACTTCCGGAATAAGGTGAATAGGAGTCAGCTACCAATGTGCATTATACAGATGCAGTAGCATTTTGGAGGATAGAGAAATACAGTTTAATAAAAATTAGCTTATATGCTATAAATTAGGGAATATGCTTACATTCTGCAAATCTGCACTTTATGAATTACACTAATATTTGCATCATAGCTTTGTTGATTGGACACTCCTGCATTAGAGCATCACACTATGGCTCGGCTGCCAAATGCAGCCCTCAGGCTTCCTGCTAAATAATGTACTTTTAATCATAACCTACTTAAACAATTTGATGGGATACAGATCTAAAATAAATGTTCCAAGCATTATTTAAAGTGTGGTAGCTCATCAAAACTACATCAAATGCAATTTTTTGATAATTCACATCATTGTGGCCTTCCTCTCTGTATACCTTTAAAATGTAGCCCTGGGTGCAGAAAGTTTAGACCCCCCTGCACCAATGTAATTACAATCCATTTTTGAAACTTGAACTTAAACCATTGTGTTAGCTGGTTAGTAAAATGTATATATGATAATAAGACTCACAAAACAAATACCCTGGAAACACAGGAATAGTTGATTGTCTATAAGGCATAGTGCATTACCACAAGGAATTGTGTTGTATTAATTTTCTTTAATATTACTTTTCAGGCCTGTCCCAGAGTACAGAACTGTCATTGTAAAAAGAGAAGAGTCACTCGCACAGGATGAGGACCTGAGCTCAGAGACTGAGGGAGACACGGAGCAGTCTTCTGATAATGATGAAGATGTGAAGCCTCCATTGATGGACACAGAGGCTGATGGAGAACACTACAACCAAGTCCAAATCAGAGCCAGTGCGACTGTAAAGAATGGAGACATGTCAGGAACAGCTGAACAAACTGAAGGAAAGAAATTCCAGTGCTCTGTTTGTATGAAGACATTTGGAAGAAAACAGCATTTACAAATGCATGTTACAGTTCACACTGGAGAGAAACCATTCATTTGTCCAATCTGTCAGAAAGATTTTACTCATTCTTCTAGCCTCACAAAGCACATAAGAACACACACAGGAGAGAGACCTTACAGCTGTTCGGAATGTAACAAAACGTTTGCCCATAAGAGTGTTTTAGATGTACATATGAGGATACATACAGGCGAAAAACCTTTCAGATGTCCCTTCTGTGATTTAGGATTTACTGGAGGCTCTAATTTAAATAGACATATGAGAAGACACACAGGAGAAAGACCTTACAGCTGTTCGATTTGTGAGAAAACATTTACCCAAAAGGGTACACTAGATGACCATAAAAGGAAACACCTGGGTGAAAGACCTTTCAGTTGTTCCTTCTGCAAAAGGACATTTACTCAAAGCTCTGAAATGAAAAGACACATGAAAGGTCACACAGGAGAAACACCTTATAGGTGTTTAACGTGTAATAAAACATTTGCAGACGAGAGTATTCTAGATGCGCACAGCAAAAGATGTGCAGACGAAAACCCTTACAGCTGTTCTTTTTGTAATAAAGGTTTTACAAAACGCTGTAATCTCAGAAGACACTTGAGAACTCACTCAGGAGAGAAACCTTACAGCTGTTCAACCTGTAATAAAGGGTTTACTGAAAACTCTAAACTTAAAAGACACATGAAGACTCACGCACAAGAAGAGACTGAACAGAACATGACTGAAGGGCACGTGAAAACTCGCACACAAGAAGGTGAACAGCAGAGCATGACTGAAGAGTTAAACTCATGAATAGTTAAATATAATCAGCTCAGAATTCAGTGGTTGACTATATGCTAACATTTCTCTAACGTTTTGATCTACTTAAATAAAACCTGTTTATATTTTACTGAATTGTATGCTCAATGCTTGTGTAAAAGCAAGAGAAGGGAGGTAGACTCTCAAAGACGACAGCCATCAAAATTTTGTATGCATGCGGCGAAACCATTCTTTTTTTCTTTTCTTTTTTTGCCCGAAGGCTATATTTTACAGGACAATTGTAGAGTGAAGGGGGGGATGAATTAACCCAGACACCACATAGTTAAGTGGAGAATTCCATTGCGCTTCAAATTGCTACTGCTCACATTTTGTTGTTTTTTAGAATTTTGTGAGTCTGCGTAATCCCCCAGTGGTCCAGATGTGGTCCAAAATATACTGCCTGTCCAAAAAAAAGTTGCCATAGAAAATAAAGGTCATACTCTCGAGCTCTAGCTTTGATTACAGCAAACATTTGCTGTGCCATTGTATCAAATGTCAAAAAATGAATTTCATTGTGTTGCATTCATTTTTCACCAATGTATTGTATAGATAATAAGAGTGTGTGACCACTGCACAAAGCTTTCTCCAGAACATCCCAAAGGTTAAGCTCTGTAGTAGATCAGTTTCTGTAATCTCTTTAGATGTTTTCTGTTTGATGCCAATGATTTCTCAGACACATTTCCATGACTCGGGATTTGTCTCTTGATATGGTTGTTACAATGAGAAGTGAGAAGACAAGTTTTAGTATCGTGTTGCAGCTGAAAGTCAGTCACATGTAGCACTTCCAACAGGAGGTTTCGTACTTGCTTAGCTGAATTCAGGCGGCGACTTTATTTTTGGACATGCAGTGTTAGGATGTGTTCACACTTGCTCTGATAGAAGCCAACTCTGGTGCACTTCTGGCTAAGCGCGCTTCATTCATGGAGATGTGAATGCTCCAAACAAACACAGCCTGGTCCACCTGAAAACTTACTTCCTGCCTGGCACCTACAGCCAAGTGAACAAAGCTTAGACACATGCATTTAAATGAAGTGAACATATCAAAGTTACCTGCCAGTTTGAACTCAATGGACTGGAGTGTTTTTTGTAATCTGTCAAAGTTGCTGCTCCAAATTTAAGAGTTAATTATTAAATATTTATAAGTCTGCTTGTAAGTCTTTTCTGTTTTTACCCTCTAGGTTTATAGATTGTGTTCATGTTCAAGAATATGATGTCATAATTTCAGCTGGAGGGCTTGGGCCTATCAGGTTTACTGTTTTTGAAAGAAATATTCAAACTTATTGTTTGGATTGACTCTACAGACTTATTTTTTTTAATATTCCGGGAGCCGGCCCCCTTCTCTGCATTCATTTTGTAAAGTTTTTCTTACTATTAGGTTGTATTAGTGTATACCTCATTACGAGTTCGAGATGTCTTTTTTCAACTCGCCCCGTTTGGTCCTAAAACCCTCAAAACCCTTTGTTTAAACTAATCCTCTGACAGAATTTGTCAGTGAAAAAGTGAGACAAAAGTCACACACAGTGTGATTCATGTCATTTAGAGCAAAGAACACTGACATGATGAACACAGCAATAAAACATTATAGGGGTGTATGCACATCAGTTTTCAATTATTAGACAATGGCTGCGGAAAAAATACTTTCACAAACAGATAATTTATTTTCTTACCTATACGTGTAGAATTCTCGTCCATTGAAAACCTTTGGGATCGATTCATAGGAAATTTGCAGACTGATTTTAGAAAATACCACAATTTGGCCTTCATTGATATATTTCACTTGGCACTGTCTGTCTTGTATCTTGCAAAAAAAATGACAGGGGGTAACTTTTCATACAGACAGTGGTGGTAAAAAAAAAAAAAAAAAAATATATATATATATATATATATATATACAGCTGCTAAGAAATAAATTAATTTAAAATCTAGCGTCTCGCCAGTGGGACACTAGATTTTTTTATCCACCATCTGATATAAGGAAGCTATCAAGCTGCTGGACATGTTCAATATGAAAAGAAAGCTGTAACCCACTTATTTTCAGTCAAATCAAACATTCTGGGATGAATTAGAGTCAGTTTGTACTCCAAAAGCACAAATTTAAAAATTACACTAAAATTCAAAAACATGTAATAGGACTTTTATATGGATTCAGCCTGGACTTTTTAACTTTATTACAAGTTCCTGAAACTATTTTTTTGTTAAATTAGCTTCAGCTTTGAAAGAGGACTTGTCAAAACCAACAAAAGCTAAACTAGTGTCAATCAGGCAAAATCTAATGACACCAGCCTCACTTCTTCATATCAAATCAAATCAAATCAAATTTTATTTATAGAGCGCTTTTCATACATAAAATGTAAGTGCTTTACAGTGCATTAAAAACATTTCCACATGCCATTTCCCTCCCAACCTCCCCCACAACCACCAGACCCCACACAACCAAACCCCCCACAGATATTCACCAATACATACCCGTACACGCCCACACGCACGCACGCACGCACACACACACAATATTTCACAAAGAAAATTTAGGTGGACTGTAAAGTCTGATATTCCTCTTAGCAGAGCTTGTTTCCAAGTGTAATGAGAGTAAATCAGACATCAGAGGCCAAAACTACAGAGTCTCAGCTTCACAAAGAGTCCAGGCAATAGTTTGTGCTCCAAACGGTTCAGAAACAGCTTCAGTTTGAAATGAGGCTCATTTTAGTCAGACCCCTGAAATTTTTCGACAATATATTTTTCCCCAAAAAGAATTGCAATTACACATGTTTTACTATACACGTGTGTATTTTGTGTATTGGAGCAACACACACCATAAAAAAATATAATTTCCCACACAACTTCAAAAATGGGCCAGACAAAGTTATTAACATCCTTTGAAAATTGTGGATAAGTAACTTTGTTTCGAACATGCGTGATGCTCATTTAAACCCACCTGGGGCAAGTAACATGTGTGAGCAATATAAAAATCACACCTAAGAGCAGATAAAAAGGAGAGATGTTGACTCAGTCTTCACGTGTCTGTGTGTGTCACACTAAGCATGGAGAATAAAGAGAACTATCTGAGGACTTGAGAACCAAAATTATGGAAAAATATCAACATTCTCAGGGTTACAAGTCCATCTCCAGAGATCTTGATGTTCTTTTATCCACAGTGCGCAACATAATGAAGAAGTTTGCAACCCATGGTACTGTAGCTAATCTCCCTGGATGTGGACGGAAGAGAAAAATTGATGAAAGCTTTCAACGCAGGATACTCCAGATGGTGGATAAGCCCTAAACAAGTTCGAAAGAAATTCAGTCTGTCCTGCAGGCTCGGGGTGCATCTGTGTCAGTGCAAACTATCAGTCCAAATTTGAAGGAAATGACACACTATGGCAGGAAACCCAGGCAGACCACATTATATGATGACACAAGACAAAGCAAGACTTCAGTTTGCCAAAATGTATTTGAGCAAGCCAAAATCTTTCTGAGAGATCAACATGATGAACGTGAAGAAAAGGAGTACCTACTACAGTACCAAAGATGAAAAGATAGAGAAGATGTTTTGGGGTTGTTTAGCTGCTTCTGGTACTGGGTGTCTTGACTGTGTGCAAGGCATCATGACCCTGAGGATTATTTTGGGTTGCAATGTCGGGCCCAGTGTCAAAAAGCTGGGTTTGCGTCTGAGATCACAGGTCTTCCAGCAGGACAATGACCCCAAACATACTAAAGAAACCCAGAAATGGATGGCAACAAAGCACTGGAGAGTTCTGAAGTGGCCAGCAACGAGTCCTGATCTCAATCCCATTGAACAATTGTGGAGAGATCTTAAAACTCCTGTTGGAAAAAGGTGCTCTTCCAATGTGAGAGACCTGGAGCAGTTTGTGGTGGTGGGAGGAGACATTATCCTGGCCCTGCCATATGAATTCTCATGATATTTGTGAGTTCACAAACTCTTGAGAATCCATCTGGACAGTGTGTCGCCGTTCTGGCTGCACCGGCCGCTGTGTGGCGCACCAATCAGAGCGCACCATTGTGGTTTGGGCGGAAGTCAAATAGACGACCCTAAACAAACATGGCGGCGCCGACGGACATACTGCAGCCTATTTCAGCTCATTTATGGACTATTTTGCTTTTGAAAACTTGCACATAGAAGTGCTTTGTGCATTTGAGGACACAGATGAAAGCGGTGGTTTTCTCTCAACTGAATTTATTGATTTCTCAGCTTGTTCCGTTTTTTATTTCGAAAGGGGGTGGAACCTATTATTATGTCAAGGATGCCAATAATTTTGTCCAGCCCATTTTTAGAATTTTGTGTGAAATTATGTGAAATGTACTTTTTTTTCACTGTTTTTGTGGAAAGGAAATAAACATGTGTATAACTAAACATGTGTAATTGCAATACTTTTTCGGGGAGAAATACTTTTCTGGGCCGCCAACACTGTATATATATTTATTATAGTCCAGATCAAACATTTAAAACTAGTTGAAAAATAGACAAAAATCACATTTTCGTGGTGAACAAGGTTCCAAGTAGAGCTTTACTATGCAACTGGAAATGGGAGTGAGAGAAAAAATTTTTTTGAGTAAACAACTGAAATAGGCTGACCCACAACTCAAAAAACAACCTGAAATCCCCTCAAAACAGAAATCAAAGTCCCAAACTTGAACTCAGTAATAAATAGCGCCAACCTTATTGTTGATCACTTAAAAATTTTGTTGCAGCATGCTTGATGCTTGAAGTGTTTCCAGGAGGTGAGAGGGAACATTTCTCCAAGTGGTGAGGACTTCTCTTGCCGTCCATCCCCAAAGGTTCTCAATTGGATTTATATCAGGGGAACACACAGGATGGATCAAAAGAGTGATGTTATTCTCCTCAAGAAGTCCTTTGTCCTGGGGCTTTGTGAACTGTAACGATGTCCTGTTGAAAAAAACAGTGGTTCCACAGACGAGTGCCTCAGTCATGAGGGATGCTCTCTGCAACATCTGCACAGAGCCAGAGGTTGTTTGACCTGCACCATCTGGAGCTCCATTGTTCCACTGAAGGAAAAAGCACCCCAGATCATTATGGCGCCCCCTCCCTGTGGCACGTGGCAAAAAACATCCCTGTATGGATCTGCTTGTCGTGCCAGTAATGTTGGAAACCATCAGGACCATCAAGGTTTTTCCTCATCAGAGAATAAAACTTTCACCTTTCAATGTCCCATGTTTGGTGTCTCTTGTAAAGTCCAAGTGACAGTTCTGTGGCGTTGAAGGAAATGAGGCCTTTGAAGACGTTTCTTGTTTTTGAAGCCCTTCAGTGGATTGTTATTGGGCTGCAGTCGGCACCAGTAACAGCCTTAATTTGGGTGGAGGATCGTCCAGTGTCTTGACGGATGGCCAATCAGATCCTCTGATCCTCTGGTGTCATTTTGTGGGGTGTTCCATAACCTCTCAAGAAATTCAAAATAACTGTCTTACTGTGTCCCACCTCAGCAGCGATGGAGCGCTGTGAGAGGCCCTGCTTATGCAGCTCAACAACTCGACCACGTTCAAAAAGAGAGCGCTTTTTGCCTTTGTTGCCTAGAGTGACCCGTGGATTTTCTCCCGCCATCCAAAACATGCGCATTAGGGAAAAATCCTTCAGCAAAAGTAGTCCAGATCAAAAACATCTGGAGATGGGTCCCCAGGTGCTGCACACCAGCGACCACTGCTCCTGAGGAGATGCCAGCAGTATTGAAGGATGACTCAAATGCAGAGGACAAATTTCCCTATGGGGACAATAAAGTGTACCTCATGCCAACATACATCACAAATCAAGAATAGAGTTAAATTGCGGCTAGTTGGAGACATTGTTTCTACAGGGAGCAACAAGTGCTTACTTTGTGTACTTTGCATTTTTTTTTATAAACACAAGATTGGGTCACAAGTGTTACTTAAGGTGTTGGTTTTTGCCTCTAATCTCTCACAGAGCAGTCGATGTGAGGCTTCTTGCCCCCGGCCCCCAAATTTCTGTTGACTTTAGAATAAGTGTGTTAGCAGCAAATTATTTTATTTAAACATATATCTTTACAATTAATTAATTCAACTAGTGCTTTTGATTGATTCTATTGCATTTAATCTCGCAGCCATACATCTGATTTGTCAAACTGAAATATAATAAGGAGGCAGGAATGTCTCTGAACTATGTCCAAACTTACAGAAATCAGTGCCACAGTTTTGAATAAGAAGTAACAGACCCATAGGCCTGCATAAAATTTTTTTGAAGTGCAATATATTTTAAGAGAAAATATTACAATGAACAATAATATTGAAACTACAGTACTTGATGTCACTGATACAGTCACCCTAAAACTGGACAATACCAAACAAAGTAATTCTATACATGAAATATTGTAAAAAAAAATACACCTTTTTAGTTAATTTGTGCCGATAATAGTCGGCATAAAAAAGTTTCACTCTTGATTCAAATCGTATCAAAAAAACTAAGAAAAAGAAAAAACTACGTTCACATGATAAATATTGAGCCCCAAAGGTCTATATCAATGTACCCTTCATTCATTTGATTTTCAAATTGAAATCGAAAAAACAAATAAAGGTAAATATGATTGATTTTCCTTTTTTTGTTTTCGTTCAAACAAAATACAAAAATACAGTTTGATTTTTCCATTTTTGATTTGAACATTGTGTTATAGTGCCGATGTACAGAAAAAAGGCAGAAGCTGTGTAAGTTTAAGGTTATTTATTAAAATACAAAAAGCGGCTGTTTTGCCCGAACCTTTTGTACCAGCCGAAGTAATCAAGAACGGCGACCCAAATAGAACAAGTGCTTCAGACGGCCACAACACCGCAAATCAACCTCACAGCAACAAACTCCAAGTGTAGACACTGCAACCCACCCCAGATGGGCACACGGCATAGATCGTGTCGCCTTAGGTTGTACTCGGCTGGTGCAAATTTAATCTGGGAAGTGACCCAAAGACGTAACAAGGACAAACAAAAACAAGTAAAAAATTAAAGCCGCAAAGCGGCGATGATGGCCCTCGCCCCGCACGCGACCGCCTTCCCACGCGGCCTCGGCCGGTCCCAAACCGCCCCGGTGTCCCGTCCTCCTCCTCTGAGCGTCACTCGGGCCTCCGTGATCCCCCCTCCCCCCACTCACACCGGGTGGCGTCCCTATAGGAGTGCATTGGCGGGCACTGCTCTCCAGAAGTGGCAAATCCGCTCAAAACCTGACTTCGATGTAATTGACTTTTTCTATCGGAATGCTCTAAATAATGCGTCTGCCGAGTTTCACTGACTTTGCTCTAAATAATTTTGGCCTCTCCATAGACTTATGACATGTCTCATATGAAATGTATGGGGAATATGCGTGGCCCCCCAGGGCAAACGATCCAAAATAGGACATCGATGTAATTGACTTATTTGCAGCTTTTGACACTTAAAATCAGATTCCAAGATTTCGTGGAAAACCGATAATTTTGGTACTTGTACATGACCAGCAGGGGGCGCTATAGTGAAAAGTGCTCATGTGCTCCTGAGTCTGTTCTGTTTAATATTTGATTCGGCATCTGTGGTTACAGTTTGTGCTCTGTACGGCAATGCCTGTGGCTTGGAGAATAAGTTTAAGATACAGGAAGTGAAGGCGAATTCTGACAGGAAGTCATGACTAAACCGAATGAGACAGGCCAAAAATGTGGTTTATTATAAAATTTCAATGCGTCCTGATCAGGAGCGTGTATGTAAGACTGATCTAGGCCCAAAACCCTAGGACAAGTTCTCAATGGAAAATCAATATGGCCGCCTTCTCGTTGGTTTTATGACTGAGCACCAATTATGTTTTAGGGTGCTTTTTATGTGTACTATCACTGTGCCAAATTGTATGGGCCTCCTTCAAAAGTAAATGCGTCTCCCTCTCCATAGGCCTCACCCAAAAGGTGGCGCTGTAGAGGCTGTTTATTAGTTTCAGGAAAAATATGGTTATGACCCATTAATGTCTCTTAAAAGGAGTCACTGTATTGCGTTTGGTGGCTGTCCTGTAGGTTTTAGTTGTTTTTTATTGCAGCCTTGTGTGAAGACAGTCTGAGTCCCATAGACAATGAATGGGAGCTCTGGAGGCCTCTAGAGGCAAAACTATGAAAAATAGACCATGGGTCCCATTGACTTTTTTGCATCTTATATAGCAAAGAATCATCTCCCAAAATTTGGTGTCAATCGGACAATCTGGACACTTTTAAGTGAACTGTAGGGGGCGCTATAGTTATTAGTGGTCCTGTGCTCCCTGGTCACTTTTGTGTAATATTCAATTTTCCATCATTGGTGGCAATTTGGGCTCTGTAGGCACAGTCCAAGTGCCTCTGAGGGATAAGCACAAAAACAGGAAATGATGGCGATATTTGACAGGAAGTCACGCGCAAACCCTACGAGATATCTCCAAAAGTTGTTTTTTTATTGAATTTCAATGCGTCCTGATCAGGAACGTGTATGTTAGACTGATCTAGGCCCAAAACCCTAGGACAAGTTCTCAATGGAAAACGAAAACTTAAAGTAGCGTTTAAAATAAAAATCAATATGGCCGCCATCTCGTTGGTCTGATGACTGAGCACCAATTATGTTTTAGGGTGCTTTTTATGTGTACTATCACTGTGCCAAATTTTATGGGCCTCCTCCAAAGTAAATGTATCTCTCTCTCCTTAGGCCTCACCCAAAAGGTGGCGCTGTAGAGGCTGTTTATTAGTTTCAGGAAAAATACGGTTATGATCCATTAATGTCTCTTAAAAGGAGTCACTGTATTGAGTTTGGTGGCTGTCCTGCAGGTTTTAGTTGTTTTTTATTGCAGCCTTGTGTGAAGATAGTCTGAGTCCCATAGACAATGAATGGGAGCTCTGGAGGCCTCTAGAGGCAAAAGTGTGAAAAATAGGCCATGGGTCTCATTGACTTTTTTGCATCTTATATAACAAAGAATCATGTCCCCAAATTTGGTGTCAATCGGACAATCTGGACACTTTTAAGTGAACTGTAGGGGGCGCTATAGTTATTAGTGGTCCTGTGCTCCCTGGTCAATTTTGTGTAATATTCAATTTTCCATCATTGGTGGCAATTTGGGCTCTGTAGGCACAGTCCAAGTGCCTCTGAGGGATAAGCACAAAAACAGGAAATTATGGCAATATGTGACAGGAAGTCACGCGCAAACCCTAAGAGATATCTCCAAAAACTGGTTTTTTCTTGAATTTCAATGCGTCCTGATCAGGAAAATGTATGTTAGACTGATCTAGGCCCAAAACCCTAGGACAAGTTCTCAATGGAAAATAAGAAGTTAAAGTGGCGTGTGAAATAAAAATCAATATGGCCGCCATGTCGTTGGTCTGACGACTGAGCACCAATTATGTTTTAGGGTGCTTTTTATGTGTACTATCACTGTGCCAAATTTTATGGGCCTCCTCCAAAGTAAATGTGTCTCCCTCTCCATAGGCCTCACCCAAAAGGTGGCGCTGTAGAGGCAGTTTATTAGTTTCATGAAAAATACAGTTCTGACCCATAAATGTCTCTTAAAAGGAGTCTCTGTATTGAGTTTGGTGGCTGTCCCGCAGGTTTTAGTTGTTTTTTATTGCAGCCTTGTGTGAAGACAGTCTGAGTCCCATAGACAATGAATAGGAGCTCTGGAGGGCTCTAGAGGCAAAAGTGTAAAAAATAGGCCATGGGTCTCATTGGCTTTTCTGATCAGGAGGCCGTCTAGGAATTGTGTGCAAATTTTCACTAATAAAAGTCAAAGTAATTGTTTTTCTCCCCATTGTAATTTAGTGCGCTCCTACAGTATAGGCTGTATTTGACTTGCATGTAAAATGGTGTTACGGGGCATTTATTTTCCTTAACAGGAGTCACTGTATTAAGTTTGGTGGCTGTTACTCACTGCTTTGTGGCTTTTTGCTGCATCTTTGTGTAAAGAGAATATATTCTCCCATAGAGAATGATTAGGAGCTCTGGAGGGCCCTGGAGGGCCCTAGAGGCAAAAGTGTGAAGAATAGGCCATGGGTCTCATTGGCTTTTCTGATCAGGAGGCCGTCTAGGATTTGTGTGCAAATTTTCAAAAATAAAAGTCAAAGTAATTGTTTTTCTCCCCATTGTAATTTAGTGCGCTCCTACAGGTGGCGCCATAGGGTTGATTGTTATTGTGTGCACATAAATGGATTCAGCTGCTTGACGTTTACGTGTGTTTCAAATTTCATGTAGATCGGAGAATGCGTGTGCGCGCAGGAACTATTTAAATGATTTCGTGAGTACTCTTTGCGCCCCTGGTGGCCAACGGTGATAAATGCACCATATCACTAATTTAGTTTTTTTCATGGCGCCCTACACTGGACATATTCCCCAAGTTTGGTCCAAATCGGACAATGTTGACTTTTCACTTAATAGGTAGGGGGCGCTGGCGAGTACTTTTTATTTATTTTTATTAATGCATTGTATTCAGATCATAATTACGCACTCGTGACTGAAATTACAGCTCTGTCAGTCCAAGCGTGTAGCCGTGACATGCGATCGGAAAAACAGGAACCGATGGCGTTCGTCGATGGCGAGCCACGGCGAAACCATTTGAGATATCCGAATAAAAGTGGATAACTATTGAATTTCAATCCGTGTAGATCGTCTACGTATATGCCAGACCCATGTCGGGCCAAAACTGTAGGACTCATCGGAGCTCAAAAAAAAAAAGTCAAACTGGCATGGCGACTTCGGTCCAATATGGTCCGCTGCGGCGCTTGGTCCGAGGGCCACGCCCAATGTCATGTTTTGCTCGGTTCACTGTTCTCTATCACTGCTCCGAGTTTCGTGCGTGTCGGGCAAAATTTGCTCGTCCCCATTTCCCATAGGGGTCCGATTCGGGCCGGTGCTGCTCGCTCGTTCGGGTCGGACGCTCTCGAGACGCACGAAATACGAAATTTTTTTCCGGGCCGATCGCGACTATACCCCCATTGAAGACTTTTCGTGCATGTTTACTGGGTCAAAAAGGGCCGCGAAGAGTAAGAAAACGCGAAAAATAATAATAATAATAATAAGCAAGAAACCGACGAAACACAATGTCCCTCGCCAGTTTACTGGCTCGGGCCAATGAGTTAATCGCCTTCACAGATCTCTCCTTGGCCAACAGGCGGATTAACTAAAACAAAAGTACAACACAAAAGGACAGCAAAAGGACAGGAAGCAATGTAAGCAAAAGCACTGTAAACACAAAATACAAGAATGAAAAACACTCAACACATTAGATACAGTTTAATTACTTAAAACCATAAAAAATATAAACTACCTGTGCATCATGAGCCACACACACAGCTCCTCAGTCACAGATTTTTCCTAAAACCGCGTGGCCATCCTGCCACAAAAGAGACAATTAAAACGTGCATTTACAAAACATTTCACAATACAATTTTAAAAAGCTTACCAACAATTTGGCCAAACGCGAACACACACGTGGGCCCAACAAATTGGCCTCCCACGGAAACTGGCACCTCCCCGACAAGCAGCCAACTTCCCCTTTTTAAACCGTGTGGCTGTGGGGATGCAGCGACACCCCGAGGTACCACCCGTTACAGTTGGATTAAAAAATACACAATTCGAAAGAAGGTTTGGAGCGCAAATTCATGATTTAATTTAGCTTTATTCATTCTGCACAATGGGCTGGACCAAAGAGCTGGTTGTCACTAAGTGTGGGGAATTCTCGAACTGTCGCCGCTGTCATGCCCTCGAGCTCAGGCCCCAGTGTTGGTGAAGTCCAGTCCTCGCTATGAAGTACAGTACAAGTCCCAATTATCCCAATGTACAGCTGTTTCTAAACTGCAAATGCCCAAACATCGCTGTAACGCTTGCTCTGATTTGCCGGAGTTCAAAGAATATGCAGATTGCCGTTTAAACCTTAATTTTGCTTCAGTTTTGTAAACTGATCTACATTTATACTTAAACCATGTTAAAAAGTAACAAGTAACCTGTACTCTGAGTAGTTTTGTTTCCTGTGTAGTTGTTACAGATTTGGCACCACGTAAAATATGGTCGTTAAAAAGAGACTTAGATAAATACAGTCTAAATACAGTGGATAGTATGAACAGAACAACAGTTCAAAACTAGCATTACAAAAAACATTATGTATTTTTCAAGCGAGTTAGTTAAAGTAACAGGTGTGAGGTGGTGAGGATGAACTCAGTGATGGCCGTGTAGAACTACAACATCATCTGCAGCTTGGCTTTCCTCAGCTGCCGCAGGAAGTACATCTTCTGCTGGGCCTGACTGATGATGGAGCTGATGGTCAGCTCCCACTTGAGGTCCTGAGTGATGGTGGTGCTAAGGAAACGGAGGGTGGTGATGGCGTAGTCTGTCAAGACATTTGTGACTTTCCTGAAGACTATGATCATCTCCACTGTCTTCTGTGCGCTGAGCTCCATGTTGTTGCCGCTGCACCAGGACACTTGTTGAATCATCGCTGTCCGAGATGAGGACAGTGAGGATGATGTTGTCTGCAAACTTGATCAGTTTTACGTGCCCGTCTTGGCTGGAGGTGCAGCAGCTGGTGTACAGGGAGAACAGCAGAGGAGAAAGTACACAGCCCTGAGGAGATCCTGTGCTGATAGTCTGAGTGTCCGAGACATTCTTCCCCTGCCACACGCACTGCCTCAGGTCTATCAGGAAGTCAGTGATCCACCTGTAGATGGAGTCAGGCACGTGGAGCTGAGAGAGCTTGTCCTGGAGCAGAGATTCCAGATGCTGCAGGATGAAGTGAAGGGCCAGGATGATGGCCTCATCCACAGACCTGTTGTCTCTGTTGGCGAACTGGTGCAGCAAGACCAGGCGCCCAAATTACTTCATGACTACAGATGTCAGCATAGGCCTGTGGTCATTTAAGTGCCTATGACATACTGGACTACTCATTTAACTAAAATGCAGTTCAGATTTCAAATTCTGCTAAAATCATTACACATTTTACCCCAGTTTAGCTATTTTTTTTTTTGGTTTTCAATTTTACTTCCTGGTTGTTCCTGGTTTTTAGCCTTGCTTTAACATTATTCTGTCATCAAAAACATACCTAGCGTGGCATTCAGCTGCATTCACGCTATTTTGAGGAATACGGATTGGAAAATCCTTTCCCCTCCGACCGCCAAAAGCACTTCCTGCTGAACTCCCTCAATCAGTGACGTTTTTTCCGATTTTAGATGTCACTTATCCTCGAATCTTTGGCTGTTTTAAATCCCTAAAAGGAAAAAATATTATGAATTTTACATATTGTTATTAGCCTTTAAACATGCTCTCGAGTACCTGAAATTTGCATCTCATGTTTTGAAACAAACAAAAAGTTTATTATGGCCTTAAAAGGATTTGTCTGCTGTATGCAATTATGCTGTATACAATTTTGATGATGGAACATTGTTAGGACATGGTTAAAAGCTCAAAAAAAAAAAATAAAAAAAACTGCAGCAGAATATGTGTCCTTTAAATCATCAATAGCCTCTGAGGTCTGAGCATTTCTGCCATCTAAACACGTTTACTGCTACCACTAGCCTGATTATCGCATGTCAGTCTCTACTAAATTGTGTGTATAGTGCCAGGGGCTGTCTACTGGCTGCATACACTCAGTGTCAGGGCAAATAGTAGAGAAACAAGTTTCAAAACATGAGATGGCAAATTTAAGGTACTCAAGAGCATGTTTAAAGGTCAATAACAATATGGAAAATGCATAGTATTCATAACTACTGTCTTTCTGGTGTTCTTAATGTGTTTGTCCCTGAGTCTAGTGCTGTTCATGTGAAGACAGAAGAATCCTCACTGCTTCAACAAAGACACAGAGAGGAAACTCTGGTGGAGGAAATCAGCTCAGAATCACTTTCACTGTGACTGAGGGACACACAGAGCAATTTTCTGAGACTGACATTGATGACAACTGGAGAGCTCAATTCAGCTGTTCTGCTGCACAGATGGAGACCGAGGCTGAACACTACAACTAAGTCCAGATCAGAGCCAGAGGCACAGCGTCACAAAACTCTGGTGCAGACTTGTTTTGCGGAGGTAGACTTGAGGCCAGTACCACTGTAAACGATGGATATGTCAGGGACTGCTGAAGGTACTGAAAAGAAAGTTCTCTGTGGGGGAAAAAAACTACATGTGCAAACCGTATTTATTTAGGCACATGAGAACTCACGCTGGAGTGAAACCATTCAGCTGTTCAATCTGTGAGAAAACATTTGCCCAAAGGGATGTAGTAAGTTCACATAAAAAATACACAGTGCTAGTGAATGTATTTGAGCCCAGGCTCCAGAGTTCAAATCCAACCATTACACCACCTAACACTTTATCAACGGTTTTGCACTGTCCAGTGAGAAAGTTCAAAACCAGTGAGGACTTAAATATGTTTGGCGACACCTGCTGGTGTATAATAAATATACGGTATATAAAAAAATAAAAATGTTGTGAAATATTCTAGTTAAAATATGGGAAAGGAGTGAATTATAGCAAACATTTTAAAAAGGTGAGGAATAAATGGTGAACTCTCACTTATTAAAAGTGTATGTAAGAAATAAAGGAAGTTGAACAGTAGAAGACTTAAACCTGACAAAGTTCTGTCAGAAAGGCAAAATTACAAATGAAGCTAGTGACTGCTGACTGCAATGTTTCTCCTTTAGTAATGTTTATCCGCCAATGCTGGAGCTTTAACAAATCTCAAAATGCACAATTTTTAAACCCAGGCTCTGGTCTTTTAAAAAATACACAAACACCTACAGACAGTAGGCAGGGTTATTAGTGAGAGTGAGTAGACAGGAGACATAAAAAGACATGCACCGTCTACCTTTCTGAAGTCACATATTTATGATGGCCAGCTGAAACAGTGATTATCATACTTAGAATGTTAAAAATATTCAAATGTTATTTTGCACACAGTGTACACATCTACGTGTAGTGGAATCACCTGATATTAGGTCTTCTTGGCATTTGTGGAACTTCTGTCACCAGGTTGTTTTGTGGATGTGTGTTGTGGATTGTATTCAAATGGGAAGGAAAGACTCCTAAGAGGAGTGTCTAAGAGATACTGAGAGAACATGAATGTGATCAGCAGAGCACAGTGAAGACGTGTGCTGATGGTGACAATGGTAAGTGAAGACTATAGACAGAGGGTAGTAGAATATCTTACAGCATCATTTTAATGGTCCCAAGTATTCTGAACAACTAAGTACACTCATATGTAAAAGCAAAAAAATGAGAAGATATGACAAAATCCATCACATCTAGAATTCCACTCAATCTTTAATCAAGACGGGATTACAAATTCTTCCAAAAATTTGCAGTTTCAAAGGGCAAAAAGGGTAAAACTAGCTCAACCTACTGAGGTCTTTAAAAACCTGTTCAAGTTTGACTGAAAACGTCCTGAACATTTAAAGGCAGGTCTTTGAGTCATTTACAAAACAGGAGAAAGAGATTCAGACAAAACAAAATTTAAAGGAAATTTAAAAGAAACTGCTGGCTTGTTTTTCTCTTCAGAGAAAGAAATGTCCGCTGAGAAACGACACTGATGACATCATCAAACGGAGACACTGTCCCGCCTGGTCCTATAAAACAAATTAAAACAGGGACAGAAGCAGAGACTCAAAAAGTGGAGAGAGAAACAAGGAGAAGGAAGGGTGCAAGTGGTGGTGTGGGTTGGCTGACCAGTAGGGGTCGCTGTGTAGTCCTTCCCTGAGTGGGGGGCTGGGGCAGCGGGGCAATAGTCCAGCCCCAGTGCTCTCAATGGGTGAGTCTTTTTCTCAAAATATGCCTCTGCAGACGCCTCGATTCCTCAGCTTTCAAGTACGCTTCTGGTTACAGAAGTAAAATTTACATACATTTTTCCCATAAGCAATTCACGTCTTCAAGTTTGCTTTAAGGTCATCCCGTAGTGGTAAATCTACCGTGCTTTCGCCTTTAAAGATTTTGAAGACTATGGGAAAAATCAAAAGTACTTCTGAAACCAGAGGGGGCTCAGAGCCATGTCCCTCTCCAGTGTGGGACGAGCTCAAAGCGTAGGAATCTGGGAGTGGCTTTTCTTTCCCAGGGGTGTGTCCGTGGTGGTCTGTCTCCTGATTGGCACTTTGCAGGTGGGGCTGAGGTGGGAGGAGACATGGCAGTCCGCTCCTCAGAACAGCTCCAGCTCTGGGCGCTGCGTTGGCTTCATTCACTTGTGTGTCCAAGTGTCTGGAGCTTGGGCGCGAGGCAGAGGGCAGTGGCTTTAGGAGCTCACTTTGGACTTTTTCGACGGAGGCAGAGTGTCTTCTTTACTGTCGCCATCTTCGTCCTCCTCGTCTTCTTCGTCATCATCATCTGGATAGTCCACCAGACCCACCAAACCACCCTGGAGTGAAGGACACCATCGGACAGACATTTAGCCAAGTGCAGAACAATATTTGTAGTTTTCCATAAATCCATCCTTAAAGTTGTGTCTCTTAGATATTTGGTTGACAAAATTAAATCCTATTGACTTTTCACATGTAAAAAAAAAAAGTTTTGTTTAAAAACTGACTTCTCTTTGTAAAGGTACAAACCCATAATACATGATGTAAAAGTAGTTTGTTTACATTTTGTGTTTTAGTTCTTAAGTTAAGGGCTCTCTGTGATTTGATGAGAAGGGTCTGGCTGCAGCATGGCCGCCTGCTCCAGACACACACACAGAGCAGCCCGAAGTCAGAGGCAGAGAAAGGATGAGGAAAGTTTACATGCACGGGCTTCTTTTATGCTTTGAAGGAAAGATATTTCAGCGAAACCACTTTGAACCGGCCCCACGGCACGGGAGAAGGACGACAGGCTTCTCAAATTTAACAATCTAAAGTCTGTGTTATATTAAAGTAGCAGCTTGACTTATCAAGATATACCATGTGACCAACCCTCGATTGGCCACATTTAGACCCATTAACAAAATAACAATAATAAAATAAAAACTTGTATTCTCAAAATTAGGTTAATTTAAAAATGTAGACAGAGAAATTATTGATCATCTGTATAGAACAGCACATCTAACTTCAATTCACTTTCATACCTTAGTAGTTACGCCAGTTGGAGGGGAGCCACGCGCTCCTGAGCCCGGAGACCCCGGCGAGCCTGGAGAGCCTGGGTTTAGCGAGGCAGAAGGGGGGCTGGACAGGCTGGACTTGGTAGAGCCGGAAAAGGAGAGTTTGAAGCTGGGATTGGGTCGTCCGGACAGCGCAGACTTCCCTAGCACCTCCTTCTCCTCACAGTCTTTTACTGCAGAGAGAGAAATAAGAAATATGTGGTCATTTCTATGTGAAAATGCATGTAAAGTTTGAATAATTATGTTTGATACAGCAATGAAAGCTTTATTCCAGTAATTCTCATACTTCACTATGTCACCT
Source organism: Rhinogobius similis (assembly GCA_019453435.1). NCBI lineage: Eukaryota > Metazoa > Chordata > Actinopteri > Gobiiformes > Gobiidae > Rhinogobius > Rhinogobius similis. The sequence goes on from CM033620.1 coordinate 35,888,992, forward strand.
TTTAAATGTCTATTAAACGATTCTTAAAAACTAAAAATTGACAACAACGTGGGGGGTATTAGGATATAGATACAGATTTTAGTTTGTTGCAGTTATAATATATTGCACAAATAACCCAAGAATTAGATCTGTTATTTGGTGTCTGTTAACATGCACAAAAGAAATCTAATCATCAACAACACCTGTTGTATTTATAAGAAAAACTACTTCTAATATTAAAATAACTCTTAATTGTTAAAATAATTTCTTTAATTTTTATTTTTGCTACATAATTTTCCTTGTCAAAACCTGCACAGGTGTGAACAAAAGAAAAGCTTACTCTTTTCAGATCTAACGGTTTACAAGACCTTCAATAATCTGATAACTCAAGAAATCATTTCATGATTAGATTTTATGAGTGCATGAAAACCATACTCAAAAAGAGGGCTTATAATTACCCTTCTTCCTCTCCATGAACTTGCTGATGGGCTCCATGAGGTCCTGCTCGGGCTTCATCTTGTCTGAGGGGGGCACCACAGCCTCTGCCTCCTCCAAGTCGTCCTCGTCCGTGTTGAACCACATCTCCTCCTCGTCCTCCAGTGTTCGTGCGTCCCGTCTGAACCGGTGATTCCTCAGGATGGACCGCATGCTGGACATCAGACGGCAGAAACATTTGAGTAAATTAAAATTTAAAATGATTTTTTCTCTTTTTTTTTTATTTGTACAAAGGAGTAAATCAGGGCTCCATTTTAAGCCCAATTTTACATACATTTATATAAATAATCTTTGTGTTGATCTGTCAAATGTCATGTACCACTTTTGTGCCAATGATACTTTACAGTTTGTTCAACTTCACTGGAATGGGCCATCGTCATTACAATATGCTTTCTCCTCAGTGAAGTCTTGACTGACCCTGAAGTTGGTGCTGAACTCTTTCAGGGTAACCCTAATGACTTTGGTTCAAATGTTAAGTACCTTGGATTCATACTAGACAAAGAGTGCTCTTTTAAGGCTCACTTACAGAATTTGGTTTTTACTGTTGGAACAAATCCTGCTTTACTCTCCAACCCCAAAAACATCTGAAAGCTGGTAGCTTTTTACCTTTGTTGGATTATGGAGCTGTGCTTTATACAAATGCAACAGCAAAGTGCCTAAATTCACTAATACTACATATCACTGTGCGCTTAGATTTGGAACAGCTTGTGACAGGCCCACTCATCATTGTGATTTATTGTCAAGGTTGAGTGGCCCTGTGAGTGCTTGGAGGTTCACTCGTTGGATGTCTCTCTCTCATTTATAAGTCTATTTGTGGACAACCTACCTCTGCACCAGAGGGTCACTATACCCTGCGCACACCAGACATTTACAACTTGTCTGTCCCCCGGGTACTGATTCGGGGAAGCGAGCCCTCGGTTTATGCTGCTGCCACAGATTTGAACTAAAATGAGTATTAAGAGATAATATCCAACTTTCAGCTCCATGTTCTACAGCTGACTTATGAAAAGTATGATCTGTAAGATTTCACTGTCAAACTGAAATGTTTAAGCATAATTGTACAGAACTATTTCAGTAACTGAGTACTAGCCACCTCTGTGTATCAATACACTACGTAAAACGCTCCTACAGGAGGTAATGAGGTTGAGTGTTTGTCAGTTCGTCATATCGTATGATGTTTGGAGGCAACCACAAACAGACTAATTTTTCCATTGAAAATGCATTAGAGCAATGTATGGAACAATATTAGTAGTCTACACTGCTAGTAAACTCTGCCGAAATCACTAAAGATAGCAACAACAAAGATTGGTGGCATGCTTAGTGTGGAACATTTGTGCAAGCCTTTTATCGGGCGCAGTAAATGATTAGGATAGAATGTGAAGACAATTCAATTCTACAAGACAGACACATGAGGACACTTGGAGCTGCCAGGCCTCACCTGTCCAGTTTGGGGTTGTCCTGGCGCTCTCGCTGCTGCTCGTATCGCAGCTTGAGTCCCTTGAACGTCTGAACATAGGAAACATCTTCAAGGTCCTTCCAGTAATTTTCTACAATGTGAGCCGTAAGAGACTTAATGTCCTCCTAAACAAAAGCAGGAGGGAAATGTGTTACAGGTTGGAAATAATTCACAATAAAAACACAAGGATATTACACTAGTAGTACGTGAAGTATAGCATTCATGTTTCATTATATCATGCTAATAGCATTCAAAAATTCAAGGAAACTAAAAAACTAAACACTACAACAAAATGCATTCAGAATGCCATGTCCTCACCACACGAACGTATTCAAACATCTCGATGATGGCCGAGTTCATGAGGTTGTAGCGTGAGCCGTTGTTGAGAAAGGCCTTGACGACCGGCTCAAACAGGAAATTCCTCATGATGTAGCGATTGTAAAACTCGTCTTTTAGACCAATGATTCTCCGCATGAAGCGCAGCGCACCTGCACACACACAAGAAATATTAAGTCTTTTAATGTGACACAGGTATAATTACAAGATATTTTTGTGACAAGTCAACAGTTAATGCCAGAAAAAACTTATCTTATTTATAAAAAAAAACATTTCTTTCTGACAATTTTAGTCTTACAACATTTATACACAACAAAACCATAATTGGACTGCAGCTGGTTTAGTATATAATTAAAGGTGCACTACGGAGGGAGGAAGATAAATTTTACATACTGCTTTTCTCCATGGAGATGATCACTTACTTAATACTCCACAATACAATATATATCCATTAAACGGATATATCTTGTATTTTTCCAACTTGACCTGTAATTTGTTCTGATGGTAATAAATATGTTTAATGCATACTGTGGAACCTTCCAGGCAATGTAATCACTTCTCCATGGAGACGAAGAAAAAAGTTGCATAGTGCACCTTTAAATACAAAAAACATAATTGGATTGCAGCCTGTTTCCTTAATAGAGGGACCCAGAGGGATAATTATACAGTGATAGAAAGGCTATAGAGCTGCAGGAGAGCTCTAAGCCCTTCTAGCCACAATTCCAGCATGACGAGAGGAGGACATTTCTGCAATTAAACCGCTAGCAGCAAATCGCGCCTTCATTTACTAAACTTGTTTGTTTTTTTTCATAATTTTTGGAGAGGTATATTTGGTGAATGATCTAACCATTGTCTCATAACAATCCATTACTGTCTCAGGGTTGTATTTTAGGTACAGTGCTTTATTCACCTTATTCCGTTTGACGAGAACTCCGTTAAAGCTAATGACGAAGAAGGAAAAGTCTCACCGCTAAAATGTTACATAAAGTAGGTTGATTTGTGTACAATGTTTAATGAACACGAGCAACAACAAGTCAACAACGCACCGATTTCCTGGGCGGTCTGAAAACGGCTTTTTAATCCATGTAGAACTTATTTTCTGTTGAGCTCGTCTGCTCCATGTAAACTAATACAACAGAAACAAGACAGCGGTGCGTACGGCAACTTCCGGAATAAGGTGAATAATACAGTATATTTCTCACAAACATCTCCAGAGAAATATTAGATGATATTACACCAGATGTACACACTGACTGTGAGACAGGTGAGGGTCAAGTCCCAGAAGACTTCGAAGTCTATTTTTCCTAGATTCCGCAGTGGTCTGGAGTGGTTTTCTAGTGCCACATGAATCTGCGCAGCGTTCCTCAAATACAGACCGCAGTGCGCCAGAATTGGTGCAACAGGCAGTCCGCAACCAACCCATACAAGATGTCAACATTAGGAGGTGGAAAGCAAATTAGATATCCACATATAGCAGATTTTAGGGCACAATCTACGTGAGCTATACATATCTATAACACCCCTGACAGGTAAGGGTCACTAATGTTTAATCTGTTTAGTTTTGAGGCGTACAATCTCATTTAATGACAAAAAATATGGCGTCCTAAGCAAATATTGTCATGTGAAGTCTGGCGCTCTAAAGTAGGACGCAGGAGCATACTTACATAGTGCTAGAAAGGCATGCTGGGAAGCGGTGAGCACCAGCACCCTCCGCAGGATGTCTTTATTGATGATGTAGTTCTTTATGTGGTAGGTGTGGTGCTCCACGCAGAAGGTCAGCAGCTCCAGGATCAAAGCCAGCAGCTGAGATGTTTGAAAGTCATCTGACAGTAAAAATACACCAGATCAACAGGATTGTTCATGTAATAATCATGTTCTAAATCATGACAGTGTACCTTTGCTGGGCTTGTCCTCTGTGGTGTTGGCTAAAAGTGGCGCTGAGAGAACATGCATACAGTGCTTGTAGAAGAAACTCAAAAACTCAGTTTTCTCTGTTTTCTGGAATAAAACAATCCAAAATATAAATGAATACAACTCAATGCCATTTGCGCCCTTAAAAAGTATTTCTTGCATTTGGACCTTCAGATTTGGTTTTATATAAAGCAGGACACTGTGGTTGGAACCAATGGGGCATAAAAAGATGTGTGTGTATATGTGAGAGTTTGTCAGACTCACGTTGGCTGTGGCCAGCATGTTCTCTGGGTCCACCAGCGTCCGAAGCAGCCCCATGAGCTGCACAGCCCCCCCTAGCTCTGGGTCTGTGTCACAGATCATGTGCTCGATGATCAGGTTAATGAGCAGGATGTCCTGGAAGCACACGCAGTCAGTACTGCGTACTAATCTACACATCTCAAAAATCTCTCATGTCTTATGCCTCTTACATCATCATTCTGTTGAGACTCCTGCATCACAAACTCCCGCACCATGGACGGGTTGTACTCCACCAGGTACGAGAAGATGTCTGTAGCTGCTCCTCGCACCTGAACATCATCCATTCCCTGGGGAAACAAGAGTGGTGCAAATTAATATCAATAGTGTATCTGTGGGTTTCAGAAAGAAGAACAATTGCCATTGCAATTTAAAACTAAAATATTTCTTATCTAAATTTTTTATTTGTGTAAAGTCCTCAAAATGCCACATATAAAAAAGGATGCTCAACACCATGAATATTGACAAATTACAGGCAAACAGAGGATAACGGTAAAAAAAGTTTATTAAGCCAGAATACCTGACATCCCAGCAGCATTTAAGGATGGATAAAATGTAGAGGACTAATTCCCCACTGGGACAATAAAGTACACTGTAGCTTATTTTGGGGAATTTCAAAAAAAATTCCTCATACATTCCATACTCATACATTTGGAAATTAATTTATGTACTCTGAAATTAAAATAAAATTACATTTACTCTAGGATGTGCAAATAAAATACTATAGAATAAAAAACTATATTTGAAAATATCACTTGAGAATACTGTACAAAATGTATAGAAAAGGCTTGAAATAAAAATCTATCAGAGTTATTTGTAAAAAAAAAAAAAACGCTGTGTGCCGTCCTCATCCAATTGGAAAACATTTTGGATTGCAAATCGGACAAAAAATACTCATGTGGGGAAGTACTCTTGGAAAACCAAACCAAACCCGAGGACTACAAATACCACCAAACCACTCACCAGGATGACTTCTAACGCAGGTAGGATTCCCATGTTGGACAACGTCTTGAAGAAGGCGTCTCGATTCTGAGGTTGTAACGTTTGGGAGAAAGCGCAGAACTCTTTCAGGAAGTTCACCTAAAAACAATAGTTGTGGAATTTTCCAGAAATTACTAAAAAAAAAAATTTGAATTTCAGAAAAAAACGTTCATACCAGTTCATGCCTTTTGTCGTCATCTGTGGCCTCATCAGTCAGCTGTGCAAAAAGGTCTGTCAAAAACTTCTCATCGTCCTGATGTTAGAGAAACAAGAATGCGCACTTAAAAATGGATAACAAAAATTTTAAATGATGATTAAATGTCTAATTAATACAATTTTTTTCCCTTTTACACATAAGGCTGTTAATGTAAAAGCACCTAAAGTTAAAGATGCTTGCAAAACCTTGAACCACTTGAATTTCATCATTTGTACATTAAAAAGCAGTAGCTTTCTACAAATCCTCAATATGAAAAACTTTCAAATGCATAAACAAAACAAGCACACTGAAAATAAGAGAATTCATTCAAAAATATAATTAGATAACAAAGCAACTAGTGTTGTGTAATGCAGAAACAGTGCAATATGCATGGTTTAAATGTGTGGTAAACAAAGACACAGCACTAATCGCGCAGTGCGGAGGAGCTCAGTGATTTACACAACACTGGAGCGTCTCCATGGGGACAGCATACATAAACAGTGCTGAGTTGACACAGTACAAAATAAATCAAAGGTCACCAGGCCATGAATGATTTCCAAACAGACCATTCTGATGTGAGCAGAAATGATTGGCACAGATGCCACTGAAACAAGACTATAGCAAATTTGGGGAAAAACAATGTTTCCAAGGCCAGCACAATTTGGGAAAAAAATATCTAATTCTGATTTTTCTGACCAGTATTATGATTAAGTTTGCCATTTATGTTTAATAATAGGATTATCTTCAAAGTTCACATCTTAAACACATTCAAGAGAATTAATAAAAAAGACTGAAATCGGAACTGACAACCTAATAAAAGAATCACGTATATTTCGGAACCTGCTTGTACAGATCAAACCAAGAGGTTTGGTACTTCGTTTGTATTTTGTTGTTTGTGAAGAAAATTCTAGTACTACAGAAGTTGCAGCCGTTTTTTCCAAAAGCCTTCATTAAAAGAGCAATTTGATTTTGATTAATTGTGTATCCCTAATGCTCTCAATGTTTTTCTGTCCAATTCAACAGGACTGTTACACTGCCATATTAGTAACAAGTTTAGGGACCATCTCTTTATTCATAATCTTATTTCATGAATCTTTTTTTTTCTCCACTTTCATTTCAGTTACATGCCAGACCAGAAAATAATGGTACCAACTATTAAAAAAAATAAAATAAATTAAAAAAAAAACATTCAGAGCTGGTAAACACAGCACACATCTGTGTACATCACTATTAACATGAGGTGGCTAGGCCTGTCACAATAAAACATATTGAAGTGCAATATATTGTTACAATATTGTTAAAATAATGAGCTGGGGGGAAAATATTAATTGGAGTCATAAAATGTACTTTTTTTGATCTTCCACAGCTCAAATATTAAACTATTACAAAAAATAGGAAAACGCTCCCCACTAGTGCAAAGAAAAGGTACACATGATAAATATTTCAGCCACAAATTTTGTGTTCAATCTTTCATTTATTGAACGACAAGTCAATGAAATAATTATCGTGACAAGCCTAGAGGTGGCTTTGCTTATTAACAAAAGCTAAGTATAAACAAAATATTTAGTACCATTTTCACATAAAATATGAAAGCGGCTCTAGCCAGTTTTCCCTGTATGTAAACTCAACTCAGTGAGCAGAGGCTACTCAGCTCTCACCTGTAGCATGCCCACAATCTCCACCTTGTTGAAGAAGATGAAGGAGTGCAGTGTGGACAGCATGTTCTCCTCAAACACGGATGGCGTGGGCAGCACCATGTCCTGGATGTACTGCACACGGTACGTCTGGTGGATCTTCTGCCTCAGCTCTGGGTCCGAGATTGGAATGACCTCCTTGAAGCGCGCCGTTTTGGTGAGAAACTCCCTGTGCGGGCGCGGCTGTGGCAGCGCAGGGTCAAACTCTAGACAGCCGATCACATCCATGATGCATTCGTCCGAGAACATGACCTCAAACAGCGCAGTGCGGTTCAACAGAAAGATGCCTTTGATGATCTCATAGAGGTGGTGCAGTCCCTCCCTGTTCTCCAGGTCCTCGCACACGCGAAACAGCTCCAGCAGTTTGCGAATGTAGTTCTCGTTCTCCACGGCCAGAGCCAGTTTCTCCCTCCTCAGAGGAGAGGGCAGCGAGGAGGCCACCAGCTCGGCCAGGTCCTCCAGGCGGCTCAGTTCACACGGGGGGAGCTCCAGCCCCGGAGACGACATGTCGTCAAAGCGCTCCTCCTCAGACTCGTCCACCACATCTTGAGTGATCTCCACAGACGGGTCTTTCCCTTGCACCTAAGAGTAAAGAAAACAATATACAGAATGAGAAATTGCACTAAAATTTTTGTTGCAACTGAATCAAAACCACATTAGTCACAATTAGCAAATCACAAAGACTGAAGTATGGAGTATTAGGTCCAAAGCAGAGAGCTTAATGTCTCTGTGTATCCGTGGGCTCTTTTTCTATATAAAACCTGTAACCCTGTAGTCTAGGCCTCTGCAACCATGTTTAGAAATGCATGGGATTCTTGGATTAGGTTACAAACTATAAGTGTGCATTGTGAAGTAAATACTATTTACATTTACATTGTTATACATAAAATATTCAGTGGTAGAGAATCTCATTCAAGTATCTACCTGGCAGATTTTCTCCCAGATCTCGTCACAGCCAGCCTTCTCCTGGAAGCTCAGCGCCAAGTCGTAGTTTTCTGCCTCACACCACACTATCAGTGTGTCCTGTGAAGAACAAAACGAAATTCAGTCTCCAGGCAAACAAGACAGTATAGTGTCTACACGGTTGGAAGTCACCACTCACCTGTTGTTTCTGGTAGGCAGTGTTTGGGTTGATTTTGGACTCCAGCAGAAGAGAACCTGTTAGATAAAACACAATGTTTTGTTTTGATACTAGACACTGCAGTTACCCGACAAAAATCCTGGCACAAATTAATCAACAGTCAATGTCTGTTCATTGCAACACTACTGTGACTGATACGGCCAAAGTGGATGAAGTGACGTGCCCGAGGACACGATGACAAATACTCAATCCACTGCACTACTCTGCTGCTGATATTTACAATTAAGATTTGAGTGACTGCAATTTAGGAAAGCATACACCTTCGTCTCTCATGACTGCAATAGACGTGGTCTAAAAAGGTTATTCCCCTCAATGTTTCAAATGTCCATATATATAAGTTCCAGTTTATGTTCAGGCAATAAATATTGAAAGCAGGGCTATATGGTTTTAGAAATGAATGTGACATGCCTGTTATGTATTTGGATATTTGAGATTATTGCGATATTTTATACTTTATTTACGTTATTTTGACAGAAATAAATCCAAGACTCACTCAAGTCTAATTTAGACTGAATATAGAAAATCATGAACAGAAAGCCCATTTCAAAATTTTCGTGCTAAATGTGCCCAGAAACTGTCCTAAACCAACTCCATGCTGTGTTCACGCAGAAGACAGGGGCGTGTGGGATGTAGTTTCCCTTATAAATGTTTCCCAAGGAGCTAAATAATTAGCATCAGGCATTACAAACAAAACTATGCTGCCACTTTAGCCCAATAGTTCCTTTTCCACCTGCTTTAAAACAATTCATGTCACAGAAAATGCACACGTACTACATAAAGTGGTGAAAACAACTGCACCAGTTGACTGCAGTAACATGACTTGTATTATATAGATTTTGTAGATTGGTGTATGAAAAATGATATCTTGATGTACATTTTTGTCCCCACAACCTAAACCTCTATGCCCTAAACCTTAACCCTACAATCCAACAAGTGAGAGAACATGGAACCCCTTATTTTTTGTTTTTTATCCCATGTGGTAACAAAGAGCGGACCCTCAAATGTTCTGTGGTGACGTTGGAGTGGTAGGTCAACTCACCATCACTCTCGGCTCGCACCAGCAGAGACGTGCCCCTCAGCCGCTCCACGTAGCCTGATGAGACATGGCCGGTGCCGCGGTCGTCCCACTGTCTGTCCTCGTTCAGGGTGTACACTTTGACCCTCCGCCGCGTGTCCGTCATCCTGACAGGTGGCAGCGGCCCGTGTCCCCTCCTGGACCCCCTCAACTTATGCCGAATGTGCGTTTTAGTCCACAGCGCCGACACTTTGCTCCACACGGTCTTTTATTTGTCTTATATCAAGGGTAACCTGGTCAAATTTGAAGTTAGATCAGAACTGTCTCCCGAAATGTTAAATTAAACGGGGGGATTGGACACGTAGGTGTAGTTTAGAAATCATTGTGCCAATCAACAGAACGACTACTTTACACAGCAAAGGACATTTAAATGCACGTGTGTTTACGGTTTATAGTCACAATACAGCATACAAGATACGGGTGTCGGTGATGGTCCAAAAGCGTTCGAGTAGATGACTTGGCTACGTTTACAGGTAACCAAAACACGGGCGCACAGAACAGTACACCGTGTACGCACAGGGAAACGTTAGCGATGCGCGTTATGTAGCAAGTGCGCTAACTGCTTTCACCTCCACCTTTCAAAGCTCTGGACAACATGTACAACGGAATTACCCGCGCCAATCACAGGTAACATTATTATTCAATAGCGAACTGAAAGCAAGCGTTTACCCTGGGCCAGTTTGTCTTATTGTGTCTAATTATTGAAGCTGCTAGGTGGCGTTAGCTGCTATTTCTCCCCCAGTGTTCCGCCATGTTCTGGCTCGGGGCCGCGGAGAGACTGCTCTCTCCTTAATAATATTTAGGCATTTCGAAAACGATGCAAACCTACAGACTGTAGTCGGGGGTTTAGTTGGACGTTACGCTTTACATAATAACGCTATCTACCATTCATCGACGGAGTCTCGTCAGATAAGTGCTAACTGTCCCTTCGTGAGTACTCCGCCATCTTGGGTCCCCTCTGAGTCAGTACGGGGTTTCCGCACAACAACCACAGGGCGTTCCGCCACTTTTAAAGAGGCAGTGCACACGAACATTTTTTTAAGTTTTATCATAAATTATTGAGTCCTTTCCCCCCCAAACCTATATCTACTTAATAAAAGTACACAGTCGACGGTAAAGAACAAACTAAATTTGTTAACTCACACTAAACACACAAATTGGGGCATTTAATGGGGTGGCCTTTAGTACCTGTTTGGCCCAGGTTCTAACCAGGCCAAAGAGCTACTGGCATTGATCTATTATATTAAGGGCTACTGGTCACTGACAAGTACTCATCCTGGAGTTTCAAAGAGTAGTCTAAACTCCGGATTCTGAAGAGTTATGGAAATACGACCCAACCAAGTGGGCCAAAAAGGCACAGTGGAAATGGTCCATATGTCGTGAATTGTGAATGTTTTGAAACAAGGAGCAACAAATCTTATAGAACTACCTAAGGTTTTACATATGTCTTGGCACATGTTGGAAGTCATATTTGACAACTGGATTTAGTGTGACATTATGGGTCCAAATGTTCAGAGTTCCATTGACACAAAACAGAAGTAGGGAGTTTGTCTGAGCCTCTTGAATAATTAAAGACAAAGCAGGGGACAGAAACAGCTTCACACTAAATAATATCAGTGGGTGTAACATTTTTTTTAGCTTTTCTCTAGGCCCATATTTTAATGGGAAATATATTTCATAATTAACATCTAAAAGTTATCTCTACAGGAAGTTCCAACTTCACTAATAATTTTGTGGCGTTTTAAGTTTCATAACAGCTTTGTTAAAAGACACCAAAATACCATTATAATTAATAATATGGACCCGGAAGTAAAAGTGATAACATAATAATTTCACCTTTTTGAACGGTTAAACACTGATCCTGTTAATCGTAGAGATCCAATCAAGTAAAGCCATCAGAAGCATTAAATTAGCTGTACATTTTCTAGAGGCTGTAAATTTTCAAGATCTCTCAGAAAACAAGACTTTATTTCAAAAAGGACATGAACAGGAAAATTACTTGTTACAAAAGAAATGATTTACAAAACTGTCATAACATGATCACTGGAGGGTCAATAAGCAAAAAGAGGAAAAAAAGGGATGCAGAACATGTTAGCATTGTCCCTTAATGAACAAAACCTGCCTTTGCATTCAATAATCCTGTATAGAACAAATGATAAAAATGAAGACAATAAAAATTAATGGAATTCAAATAAAAGTAGTTCAACTTTTTTCTTTTCTCCTAGGGAAGAACTTCCAAAAAGGCTCAAATAAAATTTATGTAACAAATGTATGCAAATACACAGCCGAAAAAAGATATTTTTCTGACTTAAAAATATATTAGTAAACCTCCCCTTGAGAGACAGTCACTCCAGTCATACTCCTTCATTTGGCTGCCTGCTGAGCTTGGCGACGCAGTAGGACATATATCTTCTCTTTAATCCAGTCTTTGTTGTATGGCTGGTATGTTTGTGTATCAGCTCTGTACCTGCAACACACACACACAAAAATATCACATATTACATGCTTTTAACTAATTCTATAGGTTTCAGGAATCAAATTTGCAATAGTCCTGTTTTTTTACATTAATTAAATAAATAATTATTAAACAGATGTCAAGGCTTTTGGTAATTAAGTGTTTTAGTTAAGTTATTAAGAGATAACACTGGAGTAAACTGGAAACTACAAGTTTACAGTAAGCTGTATAAATTCCTGATCAACAAATGTATTAAAATGTATTTTCTGCCCTCCCTCCCTTGGTTTTCCCCTTATCCCGGACCTTGAGAATGCAGGTGGCTGGAAGAACCCGAGTCAGACCGACCCAGCAACATAAACATGAGATAACATTTGCACACACCGCCCGCGCTCTTCCCTCTATCTTCTTGTTTGTGACCCTGTCCTTTATCCACTGAAAAAATTCCATCACGTGACCACGTGTACTGTATTCACAATATCTGTTGTATACTGTGTATTAATGTTTGCTTGCTATACTGTTCTTGTTTTTCTTTTCTGAGAGTTTTGTTAGCGCTGGAAACGGCTGCTTCTTCTGGAATTTCCCCATTGTGGGACAATTAAAGGATCTCTCATTCTCATAATAAAAAAAACAGCTACTTATTGAAAAATCTTTATCACCCCCACTTGTGCCCTGATAGGCCTTCCCTTTTCCCATTGCCCTGACTCCTATGGGTTGAGCTGCGCCAGTCCCCGACCGGAATCAGTCTGTTTTATTCTTAATTTTATGCATGCCTTTTTATATATTTTTTTTATTTTATTCATTGCTTTATGTTGCACCTACGCCGAAGCAAGTTCCTACGTTTGTGAATTTCACTGACAATGGCAATAAACGGTTTTCTGATTCTGATTCTGATTTCTGATTCTCAAGATGCAGATAAACACCGCACAAAGTCATTTGCACAAGTCGAAGAAATGGGAATTCTGGGAACAGCACGGACGAGTTGTGATGTAGCGGGTCTTTGATTGGCGCAAGGCAAAAGAGACTTAACAAAAATTATATATTTCGTAACAAGTGAACAATAGTACTACAGTACACTTACGCTACAGCGAGCAATTTATCTCCCCCAAAATATTAAGTCACAGACAGAGTGTATTCTCTGCATCAGACCAAAAGCTCTGCCCTTGGACAGATCTCCCATCTGTACTGCCTGGCATGCACATGAAAGCAGCATTATCAGTGGATAAGGGTTTCATGCTTCTCGGAAATTCTGAGATATCTGTAATCACCCGACTGCCCAAAAATTATGGCTTTAATCATAGCCGCGGGAACTAGGGATGCAGAGGGTGCAATAGCACCCCCTGCTGGATGGTAAACTCAATGGGAACTGTGGGAACAGGCTCACTGCTGGTTTTGCCCTGAGCAAAACTATATCTTTTCTAGGTAACATTATAAAACAACACAGTTTCTGTTCTAATACATATGATATTTTTACTTTTATCAAATGTTTTTGCAGTCAACTAAATGCCTGCAGGTTAAAGTCAGGGAAAACTAAACATGTGATGGCGCGCGGCGCACTGACCTGAGCGCTCAAACCGCTGTTTACTGCTGTTTGTATATTCTCCTAAGTATGACAAAATAAACGAGGAAATGACAACGCCAGGCTGGATTAATAGGTGAAACTACACCGCGGACGGATAAATGTTTGGACTTTGTTGGAGTTACAGGCTGCATGTGCAACAACTCGTGTTTGAATCTGACGCGACACATAAGGACCAAAGGGAGTTTACACGGAAAGATAGCGGCACAAATCCATATTTCCTCGTCTCACAGAGGTGGGACTTTGCTTCATCTGAGCGTTTGAGGGGTGAGTGAACTGATGAAGTCGCCGTACCTCAGGGGGAAACTCAACTGAACTGAAGTAAACAGCCTGTTATTGCACCATGTGGCTGTCGTAACACGGTACATTTATATTATTATATTTACTTTGGCACATGCCCTGTTGACCATCGCTGAATGTCATTTTCCCTGGTAGAGGTCGAGGCTCATGATTTCATACAGACACCTGCTCGTGCGTGTGAGTTTGTGTGTGCGTGTGTGTTTGTGTGTGCGTGAAGTGAGGCTGGGCGCTGAGAGTCAGGAGCAGCGTCTAATAATTTACTCTTTGTGCCTTTTTTCTGGTGTATCTTGATCATTCTACAAGCGTTACATGGGTCCGACATGGGTCTGACGCTATTTTTGTGTGAGTACCCTTAGTTGGCCCTAAATAAACGTATGTAACTGCACGAAAAAAAAAAAGAAAAAAAAACTAAACTGCACCCCCTCTCAAAATGACGTTCCCGCGGCTATGGCTTTAATGATTGTATGTCATCTTTGTGAGCCCAAAAAGTGCAATATAAGTTTGATTGTATTCATGTCTTTAAATATGTTTTATCTAGTAGTTAAAACGATAAGTGTGTAATATAAAACAAAATCCCTCAGTCTGCACGCTGTCCTCCAATCGGAGTCCTGTCCCTGTGATGTAAACTTGGGAACTTTGAGTCCGACACTTTTGTATGAGTTTAGGAGTTGAGATTCCAGCCTGCATTTGTGTTCTACGCAGTTTTTCCTCTGAGTCAGAGTTCAGATCTTCAGAGTTTCTGAGATCACTTGAATGCAGCATCAAGAGTCGACAGAGAAACTTCATATTCAGTCTCAAGCAACACTTGAACCTAAGGTCAGTCTGCGTTGGTATGGTTTTATTAACTAAAAAGTTACTCCATAATTCTAGCAGTATGCCTTTGATGAATGAAAGTATGCAAATAGAAACACTTACACAAGGCAGCTCAGATCTGCCAGGTCGTCAATGAAGTCAAAGAGCTGACTGATGTCATAAGTGATGGATGGACTGTTGGGGTTCATCCGCTTCAGATGCTCCTCATACATTTTGCAAACACCTAGAAAAGGCATTTTATATTTACAGGTCAGCATCAACAGCTAAATCAATGACTATAAAACCAACTTTAAAAGTGAAAAATGTTTTGTACCTTCCATGCATTCATTGACAGACTCATAATCAGCGTATGTGCGTCCCTCTGGTCTCTTGGTTGGTTGAACAAGCAAGATTGTGTGCGACTGAAAGATTAGACCAGTAATCAAGTTAATATCCCCATGTTCTGTTCTCATAACCAAGTATAGCTCCAAGCATTTAATAAGATCCACATCAAACTCAACTGGTGTCGTGCCACGATCTCAACTACTTTTATTTTTATTATAAAACTGAATATGCATCCGGCACGCATAATACATGGTCAGATATGATCACACTAACAAATCTAGACTTAATTAATTTCTCGGCAGAGTAAAATAAAAAATGTAGTTTTCACGTGAACAAAATCTTCTACTACTTCTAAAGAAGTACTTTTGCTGGCACAATTAACAAATAGGATGCCTTAATAGAATAATCCATTGGCCCGTATTTCTTGAATAACCTTTTCCCAACGTTAGCTTTAGCGCAGATTAGCTTGAATGAATTACAAGGTGCTAATGCGACCAAAACAAAGACTTAGACCTCGTGAAACATTGAAGTAAACGATACTTTACCATGTTTCCGTGCGATACAGACGCCGTGAGGGTCCAGATGGAGAAAAAGGTGTAAATGCGGTGCTTTTAGGCTGCTCTCGGTGCGTGGTGGAGCGACGCTGCAGCTGGAGGAAAAACACACAGGGGAAGTGAAACATATGTTTTCCGGTCGGCTAGTTATCGCCCCTTCAACATAAAACCTATCTTATCAAAATAAAAAAGGGTTTGAATTATAGACTATAGGTTCAGGCCATAGACTGTACGGTCTATGGTTCAGGCAAATGCATATTGTTTTGATAATATCATTTAAAAAGTATAAAATTCACTGTTCAATATAGGCTTATTCAAATTCTATATTAGCGCAGCAGTTCTCTAAGTTCCTGGGTCAGGACCCAAATTAAATGTGGGTCCCTAAAGATTGTCAAAGTCCAAACTAGACATCTTAAATTATTATGAAGGGATGGCATGTTTATTTTATCCATAAATAATTTTGTATAGGTTTCTGTCCTATAAAATCTTTTTAACCACCAAATAATAAAAAGTGTTTCCTTAGCATGTAGGTTTTAAGAGAAGAATGTTGGATTTGGCAGCGTATCCCCAGGGTAAAATAGGGTTCGCTGGGAGAAAAAAGGTTGGAAGGAACCACTTATAGACTATATCTTGCCAGACATAAACATCTAATCGGGTGTGCTTTGAATAGAAAAGGTGATTTATGGATGTGTGAAAGAGGACTAAGGTTTCAGAGGGTGTAGATTGTAAATTGTACTAATGACCTCTGTAGGTTATAAATAGGACAGTACTGGACTTTTTCACTTACGCACTCAAATGATCAGAACAGTGAAAGTTAAATTGTGCTTTTGAAAAACACAGGGGCGCTTCATTAATTACCACCTGCAGATTACGGAGTTTAACGAAGTGTTTTGAGCACAGGATAACGCAAAAATGTGCAAATTATACACAATTCAGGATTTTTTTCAAGGAAACATTATAACAAAAATCCGATTAGCACACAGGACAAGCTCATATAAGCAAAAGCTTTACATAATGTTGGGATTTATTAGGCATTCATATTTTGTGTACATTTAATAATTACTTTTGGTACTTTGCACATCACAATTCACCCCCCCCCCCCCAAAAAAAAAAAAAAATACTGTAAAACATTCCCATATATGATCAGTGTTGGGGAGAATACTTGTATTTATTGTATTTATTTTCAGAATACTGAATAAAAGTGAAATTTGTAACATTGGTCAGAGTACTCTATACTTTCACCTTGATTTGCATTATGTTATATGCACATAATATTATATTATATTGTGAATTATATTAGGATTAGGATTAAAACAGTTTTTGTTTCATAGTTTGTATATCACGTATAGAGAATATTTATCACGAGTTAAAGAAAGAAAAAAAGCTACTTTTTCCATTTTTCTCTCTAATTCAGTGCAGTTCATAGCCTAAATTTCATGATCAAAAACCACTATGTATTCCTCTGATTTTAGAAAAGTAAATGAATTCTGAATACCACCAAACGAAATATAATAGCTCAAAATTAGTATTCTGAATATGTATTTTTTATACATGTATTCAGTTACTTCCCAACACTGTACATGATAGACCTAAACATTTTCAGTAAATGGGTGTGCTGGCTCATATACTGTTGTCCATTAGCGTTAAGTACAATTATGCAGTTTTCACAGTTGTCTTATGCCCGTGCCCGTGCTGCTGTGACCCGGGGAGAGCCTCTTCGTGTGGCTGGGGCCTCCCTTCTCAGGGGCTCACACTGTCTCTGGCACGCGTCCAGGCTGAGGAAGTTGTTGCCGTTGCCCTGGCAGTTGCCGTACCAGAACTCGGTACATTTGCCCGCGGCAGAGTCGTAGTAGAAGCGCACTTTCCAGGTGTCACAGGGGCCTTCATCTCGAGGCAGAATGCACACGTCAGAAGAGGGCGCTACAGGGCGCGGTGGTGGAGGTGGGGATGAAATCTGTAAAAGCACAGGGAACAATTTGTTGATACAAACAATCCCGGCATGTTGGCTGATTCAATTGGGGATGTTTTAAAAAGAAACGTAAAGTATTACTAATTTGGAGACTTGAAATGTTGTAATATGCAGGGGTAGGAAAAGAGCACTGAAAATGTGTGCTAAAGTAAAATAACTTACTAATGTACTCAATTACAAGTGTAATTACTGCTGCCAAATTTGTTGCTTTATTAGTCTTTATTTAATCAGGTAAGAACCCATTGAGATCGAAACCTCTTTTTCAAGGGTGACCTGGGGCAAAGTGAAAAATATAACAGCAACAGAAATTACAAAAACATATTTACATTTTAAGATAATTTTAAGAAATTAAGACAAATTCTACATTCAAAGGCACTGATAATGTTTTTGAAAGAGTCACGCTCTTTGTTTTTTCAAATTTATGCGAAAATGCCTAACTTTATTCTTAACAACCAAGTATGAATGAAAAAATACTCCTCAAATTATATTTACTTTGAATGTATATTTAATGAAAAACACAAACTGATATCCACATATTCTTAGAGCTCTGGCCATTGAGAGCAGGCAATGCAGTGTGTTTGTCGGTTTAGAAAGAATAGAAAGAATTTCCCCTTGGGGATAAATAAAAATAATTCTGATTCTGATTCTGAAAAGAACAGATACAGCCATGAGACAGCATGCATTTGGACGATTGGGACTTTACTGTACGCAGTAACTCCTGTGATTTTAATTGTAGCTATTATTGCATGGCTAGGTTTATACTCAATTACAAGTACAGGTTTAAAAACCCTCTCAAAGAAGTACAATTACCCCAAAAAAATCAGCTCAGTTACAGTAATGCAAGTATCTGTAGACTTGCCACACTATATAATAACAATTGAATAGACTACTGTAATATAATAACATTTTACATAATATCTACAACAGTCATGAAGCTGCTGCTCATGAATCATACCACTGTTGTCTGGTACTCTGGACAGCCTGCTCTTCCAAACCCTTGTGCTGGAGTCACTCCGTCCAGACAGCATCCATATCTGTAAAGAAAAACAGATTTTACTGCTACAGCTCTGTTTCAAAATATTTTTGATCAGCAATTTCTTTTGGGCAGAATCCCATATGAGGCTCAAGTTGAGAGGTTAATAACGATTACGACACAGAATGCAAGACTATGTTGTGCCTTACACCTGTAAAATAAAATAAAATAAAATGCTATACAGCAAGTAAAAATTATTCGGAAACTTAAATGTTGATGCACAGAGCTGAACTCCACATGACTGTAAATTAATTATTATGTAATATTGTACCAGGACTGGGTAGTATAATATAAAACACATAATTGTGTTGAAAATAAACTTAAAAGGACTCGGTCTGACCTAATTCAGAGGTGCTGTTATCGTTGCTGTTCTGCTGTTTCTCTGGCCTAACACAGAGTGATTTGAGCCTTTAACTTAATTTCTTAATTTTATTATTGTGGTTTAGTAATTTATTCATCTAATCATTGATTGATTGTCATCTGTTTGAGAACAGATGGCCGCTATTGAATTTTGTTTTTGTACCTGTATCTATCTGAATCCTCACTACCTGAACTCCAGCACCTTCAGCCAAACATTAGTAAGTACTAGTGCAGCCTCTGCAGCTCAGTGAAGGGAATTCCTTAAGTTCTGAGCTCAACTAGAGGCTCGGTCAGTTCTTACACGGAAAAGAAGAAAAGCATGTGTCCTCTACATGCAGATTGAGACACTGCTAATATAATGCAATCTTATAATGTATACATATTCTCTTTCCACTTTTCAAGGCGATCATACCTGGATCTCACGCAGTCGTCATGGAAGCAGCCCCCGTATCTGGGCCCTGCGGCTGGTGTCTGCCCGTCGGGACAGCAGCCGTAGTAGGTTTGGGCACAGCGTGGGACTAGCACAGGAGGGTAGACATCTGCAGTGTTTACATGTGGCCTGGATGCTGAACATGCAAACACAGACAGACATGGTCACTTTGGTCAGACTGGAAATAGGCCTAACATGCACAGTGCATTTTTAGCTTATTTGTATTACTAACTTTAAAAGTTTATTCAGCACTAGAAAAAGTCAGCTGATATAGCCTTCGTACGGTTAAAATGATTTATGACAGGGCCCGAAATATGCAGACATGTTTTGTATTTTAATGTTGAGTTAACTAATTTTACACAAGTGGAAAGTTACTCAAAGTTGTGTACCTGTGGGGTTCTCCGGGACATGGGGGACAAATCCTCGCATGGTGGTTTCATGTGTCCTAGGATCTTGCACACTTGGGACCCCTTTAGACAGAAATAAATGTTGTAATAATAATGTACGTGTCATATAAGTAGTTGAGTAAGAGACTGAACAATAATAGATTCAATAGTAAAAGACATTAGTGTGAGATTAAAAGTTGTTGTCCTCTATATGCAGGTTGAGACACTTAATTAAATTAAAAGTTTATTAGATTAAAAGTTGTTGTTGTAGGAAAAAAGTTGTAGTAGTAGTAGTGCTTGTAGTTGCCATAATAGTGTCCTAAAGGTCATACAGCTCAATGTATTTAAATGGTTTGCATTTTTTTCCTTCTAAATAGAACAAGTAACATTGGTCTAAAGGTTTATCAATGTACAGCTTTCGACGCAATCTTTACCATTGCAAGAAAGGGCTGTTGCCTTGGCAGAATTCTCTGATCCAGATTACGTTTATTTGCCTGCAGTGCCCTGAACATAAGGGTAGGTGTACTGTGTCCTTACTCTGGGCGTCAGGGCAGGGCTGGCTGTTACAGGACTCCACAGTCTGAGGTCTGCTCTCAGCTCCACAGCGGGCCTCCTGGTACGGGTTCAGATCAGTGTCAAAGCAGCCTACCCTCCTCTCCCTCACGCCTCCTCCACAGCTACGAGTGCACTGTACACACAAGAACAAAAAGAAACATTTTGTACCAAGCGCCCTCCTCAGTACTTAGTATTGGAGAATAAGTTCTGTTTTTATTCATCTCACATCTAATTTACTAATTATTTTCTATAAATCTGTGTAATCTCTCATTTGTTGACTGAAGTCTTTTTTTCGTTCTGAAGCTACAATGGTCCACAAAGCTGGATTTAACTGTCCTAAGGGGAGTAGTTTACACCTGAAACTAACAACAGACAGTGTCTCTATTTTGGCTCTATTTTTCTATGACATCACTCCTGTCAAGTATTCAATTTCCATAACAAGAAATATGATGCTGTGTAAAGGCTGTTAAACAGAGGGATAATGTAATTGATATAATGTGTTTCCTGTGTTTCCGGTATATTGTGCCAAACTTTTGGATGGAATTCTGAGTTTCCCTATAGTGTGCAATGTGTCCTTCCTGTCATTTTCCACATGCATGTTCAATAACATGAACATGTATGTTTGATGAAACCCTCTCTGCTCTTCACAAGAGCAGCAGAAAACAGTCTGAAGAAACTCACCAGTCCATAGTCAGTCACATGCCAGGTGATGTGAGTGTGACAGGAAGGTCGGCGGCAGGTGCGCACTGATTCTGGTCGGGGCAGACTGCTGCAGGCGTGGTCTGCCAACCGTTCTCCAGAGGTGCCAACACAGTGCACATCCCGGGTCTGCTGCCCCTCCCCACAGGTCACAGAGCACTGGACAGGAACACAGGTTAGAGTTTTCAAAGTACTTGATCTTGGTGGCAGCAGAGTAATTGTCCAAAAATTCTAAACTTGCAATTTGTAATGTTGGTTGCACCTGAAAACATTTGTGAGCATTGTTTTATTTCATTCAGTTTGTTCAGTTGAGGTCAGGAGAAGTATAAATGCTAGCTGCTCAAACAATTCCCATGAGACAGAAAATGACTTTCGGATGGTCAAAACCATTGGAAGTCAAAACGCCTTATGGTCCAGATGACTACCTTTGAAACCTTTGAAATCGTAACTATGCTACAAATTGTTTTAAGTGAAAATACAAGCCTAGAAATAACGTAATTTAACACAAACCAACTCAAAATTTTAACATACATAAACATTTACTTACCGCACTGAAGCTGGAGACACTGTACTCAGCTGTGCATGGGTGCATGTTGCAGGCCTGTTGGCTCGCTGGTCTCTGTAGTCTCTGAGTGATACAGTAAGTCTCCTCCACCATACGGGGTTGCTGTGGATCCTGGATCCAGCACTCCACTGAGCGGTACTGCATACCCCCATTACAGGTGGCAGAGCAGGCCCCGTACACACCCATTTTGTAGGCGTAGGTGTAGATTTCCCTGGGGTGAGGGGCTACCACCACTGGAGCTGAGGAGTGCACCGAGTTTGAGTCCTCGTCCAGGCCCATGATCTCCCCGCGGCTGTAAGTCTAAGGGAGAGAGCAGGGGAGTAACTAGAGGTAAGCTGTAGGGGGAGTAAAGAGCAAGTAAGACTGTTCATAGAAGACGTTCTACAGACTTTTATCCTGATGTTAGCTATCAATTCAGTTTGCATGAAAAAATAAATTGTGAGCCATGTTTAAATGCAAGACTTTGTCACCATGCTCACAAATCATTTTTCTGCGGATCCAGTCACGGCCGCTAAAAAGCTACATAACTTCTGTCATGTTTGTTTGAAAACACAAACGGACTATGTCCTTGATTGGGTAATCCTCCTGTCAGTCACACCCATTTGAACACTGGGAGATAATACCCAAGTGACAAATCATAGATCTTCATATAGGGTAGGCAATATTGACCAAAATGAATATCTTGTTTGTATGTTTTTTGTTTTTTTTCATTTCCCCTATAACAATAACAATATTCAGACAATATTTTAACAATGAAAGAAGTATGTTGAAATGAGCTGGGAAAATGTCTTGGTTGGGGTTCAAGTCTACAAAAAGTAAATGGACCATAATGAACCACAAAATGGCAGAAATATCCACTACAAGTTTCAATCTAATTTTAATCATTTTAACCAAACCATAGTCGATATTCTAATTTAGCATATACATTTTTCTAATTATCTCCCGCTATATATAGTATAAGAAACATGTGGTCTTGACTGAACAGGAGAGTGTTTAATTGTCTCTTTGCCTGCTTTTTCTGTATGATGTGGTTTGGTGCTGTACATTTTCCCCAAATGTTACTCACCCTGCAGACGCCATCTATACAAATGTCATTGCGTCCCACATAACACTTGGTTCCATCTACCACTGTAGCCCTGTGTCTGTAAGCGAAGTCCTCTCCTCTGGGCACACAGTTCAGCTCACAAGGGTTAGGAGCTAGAGAATTAAAACAAAACACCATCTCTAGCATCGAATAGAGTAGACCAGAACTTCTCAATCTGTGGTACAGGTACAACTGTATGTGAGCTCCCTCTGATGGTACACGATGTCTTCAGCAGTTCTAGTGTAAGGTTATTTACGACCATACATTTCAGTCATGTTTGTGTCCTCCTTTTGGGTTTGTTCATGTATAGAACTATTTAGCAGTGGTTTAATAAAATGTAAGACCTGATTTAGTCCTAGTTTAGACCTGGTATAGTTCAGTTTTAGATCAGCGGATACTCAGACAGCAAATATTTACTTTGGTGGTACTTAATGTGAAATGTTTGACAACCAGTGATTAGAGAAATGTTTATCCTCCTTTGGGTCAGTCCTTTAAGTTCTGGTTTGGAACATTTCTACTCATGTAAGAATAACAGTCTGAACACAACATCAGATTTATATTTAGAAGTAATGTAATTGAAAGGACGAATAATTACACAAATCTTGAAACAATTTATGTCAACAGTAAGCTTTTGTCACTTCTTAAACATAACCAGGTCTTACTTGGTACAAAAGGTGTGTGATTCACTGGTATAAGCTGTAATGGCAAACATAATTTGCACATGTGGGTCTCACCTCCATAGTAGGGCACCCATGTGTGATGTTTGCCCTGGAAGCCAGAACGGTCAATCTGAGAACACTGCTCCTCACGGAAGTCCCTGGAGCCTGCAGGACATTCCTTTAAAAACAATCATCAGAGACATTGTAAGTTGAGATACAGCTGTGAGTTGGTTATTGTAAAAGTAAAATATGTCATCACTTGTGTGTTACAGATGCGGTACGACTTGGAGGATCCCAAGCAGTTGTGTCCTCCATCCGTTCTAAAACCCAAAAACATCATTACCTTTTGCACAGTAAAAAACAAAAGCTAATATACATATTTAGAAAAGTGATGTCAAATCTTTCCACGTGTGGGAATTTCAGAAGCTCAAAAATATAATTCTGCATTCTAAATCTTTAGAGCAGCATATTGTACATTCTTCCAGATTCTTCCACAGCCACTGATTTATTGCTACTGATGTCTTGCTCAATGACACAGCGATCAAACAGTCACCTTTTTGTTGGAAGTGCCATGTTACCTGGAAGTGATGCATTTCCTGGTTCTCATGGAGACTCCGGTGCCACAGGTCCGACTGCAGGGTCCATATGGTCCGAACTCACCCCAGTAGTCATGAACCGGCTGAGTCAGCTATTTGAGACAAGATACATGTACACCATGAGGGATTTAGAGGGTGCTGCTGTACCTGACATCCAGTCTTTGTGCAGATTCAGTTTATAGTTTTATGTGCTTTATGAGCTGCACATGTTCACATTTAATGGATCGCTGTTTTCTATGATTCTCTCAACATTTTGTTAATTTATTCCTTTTTATCAACCAGCTGACAAAAGGAAACTATAAAGCTGCTGGACATGTTATACGTGAAAAGAAGACTGTAACCCACTTAGTTACAGTCAAATCCACCATTCTGGGGTGAATTAGAGTCAGTTTTTACTCCAAAAGCACAAATAAAAAATGACACTAAAAGAAAAATGTAAAGGACTTTTACATGGATTATGCCTGGATTTTTATTACTTCGTCCCTTTACTTTTTTTTACTTAGTCCCTAAAACAAATTAGTAGCTTTGAAAGAGGAATTATCAAAACCCAGCAAATGCCCAAACTAGTGTCAATCAGGCAAAAACCTACAAACACCAGCTTAACTCCTTGATATATTTAACAAAGAAAATTTAGGTGGACTTTAAATTTTGGTTTTCCTCTTTGCAGAGCTTGTTTCCACCTGTAATTGGAGTAAATCAGACATTAGAGCTACAGAAAAATATATTTTCACATGACTGATATGGTTAACAAAACAAAGCTTGCACAGGTTCACAACAGCAGTTTTGGGTTTATTGACACACAGCACGTGTCGCCATGATAAAGCCATGCACCAAGTACCTTGGGCCCAGAATTTTCAGCTACTCCCCTGATGTGAGTGTTTCAATCAAATTGCATTTTGTCTGAGACTTCAGGGTTAAAGGGCAACTTGTCCGGAGTAGAAGCAACTGCAGTGTTATGCCCAGGGATCTTGAGCTGGGCTTGGTCAGGAGTGATGTTTTGGGTTGATGGGGATACCAAACTCTGCCCAAACTCTGGACATTCTTGCTGTGTAGCGTAAGTGCTTGCACTTAGCCATCATGACATCTGTGGATTTCCCTTTCAGAATTCATCTGTATAACAGCATCATAATTATAAAATACTATACTGTATAATCAAGTAGTAGACCTGCACAGAGTGTGCACAAGCACACAGCGTTCCCATCTCACTGGCTCACACAACCACAGACACAACAGCCTGCTCCTCACTGAAATAGAATAGAAGCCACAAACCCTGCTGTCCACATTATTACATAACTCTGTGTCACAACAATGTTTAGGTTTTCATTTTTAGCAGATTGTGGACATTCTGTTCTTGCATATCCTTGAAATGAGGCTTACCGAGAAAGCAGGGATGAGCATAAGCTGAAGAACACCAATTAGCAGGAAGATACCCATGTTGTCTAGCAACCTCAGACCAGTACCTGACATGGAAAAGGAAATAAATATGAGAAGTTTGGACATTGAAAAATGATGCTGAGTTATACTAACTAGCATGAGATGTACACACTCCACTCCAACTCTATGTCTGGTGCATATATACTCGAACTGGAAGCTGGAACAACACATTAAACCTGCATTTATTCAATTAGAGTTGTCTGGCTCAAAAATACCTAGAGAAGCCAGGCAAAAAATAACATCTGAAATGACCAGGTGATGGACCCTCCGTAACCAAAGTTAGTGCACTCCAAATGTCCCAAAACTGGTTAATAACATTAAGACAAATGTTTCTTTTTTGTAAGGGTGTACATAATAATATACAAAACTAATTATTCACACACAAAAAAGAAAAATCCAAAGGTAACATAAAGCATTACAAATTAAAAATACAACTGATGCTACTAGTTGTAGTATTCTTACCTTGCAAAGTTCTCTGTCCAGCAACTCCTCCTGCTCAGAACGCACAAGGAACAGATCTGTACTTTTTAAAAACCTGTTTTTTTATCCTTTCCTCTCTCTCCTCCCCATCACCACAGCCACACTTACTGTACCAGAATCCTTCATGTTTGTGCACAGTGTCAAAGGAGGGATACTTGAGGTTAGCGCCCCTGGGTGTAAGTGTAAGTAATTGTACTTTTATGTCTTAATTGGTACCTTTGTGTTTGTCTTGCAGTGGTATAAAGAATGAATGGTTTCTGAGGGGAGACACAAATCACACAAAATGTTTCCATTTCCCCAAACTGTGCAGTCAACTTACACTTAAGTTATGTTCTACTTTTGCCACACTATAAAACATTTTGCATGGATGATTCAAGCAAAAGACAAATTAATTCAAGAAGAGTCCCTCAGCAGCACTCAAAGCACTTAAACAGGTATGTCATCTTTTTCCATTTACATTAAAGTTGAGTAACTGTTAGTGTCCATGTAGTATGTTATTGAAGTTAAAATGTAAGCTTATTCTGTTTTTACTGTGGGGTTGTGGATTTTTATTTTAGTTCCTTTATTTTTTTATTCATTCATTCATTTTCTACCACTTACTCCAGTTCCCGGGGTCGCGGGAGACTGGAGCCTATCCCAGTGACTTGGGCCTTAGGCGGGATACACCCTGGACAGTGGCCAACTTGTCACAGGGTTAACAGGACATGCAGACTCCACCCAGAGAGATTGTGTGATGTCGGGGTGGTCCGGGATTCGAACCCACTATCTCCTTATTGGGAGGCAGAAGCTCTAGCTGCTCTGAATGAACACCCTGAATGAATGAATGATTATTTTTTTATCTGTATTTCTTCTTTTGGACGGCAGCATGTTGTAACAAATGTTAATTATATATAGGCAATGAATTTGTTATTTTTTATGAATCTGTTTAACAATTTTACATGTGTATAATTAGGTGTCCAAAATACTTTGAAAAACATCCATTCTTACTTTCAGCCTGGTGTGTCACCTGTTTTTCTCCATGAAGGTAAAAACAATAACATCTCAAAGTTACATAGTGTCCCTTTAAAAGCAAAGATTAAATACAGTTTTAAGTAAAGGTATGTGTTGTACCCACTAAACAATATAAGATTGTCGACTGTTCAGCTTTAATTTTCAGACTGATTTCTCTGCTCATCAAAGAGTAATTCCTGTCAACTCAGAAGAACACGGCATGTTGGATAATAATATAAAGAATCAAGGCCATGATCCCAGCAGGATTCACCCTGGTCTTTGGGCATTAGTCAAGTGTTTTAATAGATGTGCTGACTAGCCTCTAACTCATGTGCACATAAAGAGACATACATAAGAGTTTTTTTGTTTTTTTTTCATTGTAAAGTAAAAAAAATATATAATTGAACCAAAAATAGCTGTGACTAAATAAGCTGTAGATGAATCTTCACTTCTGTGTGCACTGCTGTCCCACCTCCATGACCACTAAACACAGGACACAGGACAGGCTGCTATTTGGACCCAATTTAGTGTGAGGACACCGCAGAGGACACACATTAGGACAGGAGGAGACAGGGACGCTGCAGGAGGGGACATTCCTCCACTGGAGAAGAGCCAAAAGGCAGACTAAATATAGAGAAGCTACACAATGGTAAACATAGGAGGCAGAGAGGTTGTGGGTGGGCAGGAGCAGAGGTGATGTGCTGTTGACACGCAGCACACGCTTTATGACAATTGCAAAGCACATTTGAATTGAATTTATTAAATTAATTATTCAAAAGTAGTTAGTAATAGTTACTAAATGTTAGTAAGCAAAGACTCAACATTATATAGCCCACTAAAAGTTGTGTGAAATATAATTGTGGTCTTCTTCTTCTTTTTTTCAATGTTTTAGCTAAGAATTTTATTCCAGAAATGTATCTGGCAAATAGGGTGAGACAAGGCGAGGCTCTGTCACCTATTGATGTTCAAACAGTAAGACAGGCCACATGGTGGGAGATAGACTGTATAACTATGCAAATGGTCATCATGGCTCTTATTCTGCATCTGCAGCAGCTGCTGAGAGTCTGCTCAGACTATAGAGAGAATTGTGACATCAAGTTTAACTAAAAAATGAGGATGGGGACAATCAGAGGCAGTGCTATAAACTGTATGCAGCTTGACCCGCACATTTAACATTAAGGTTGACTCCTTAAAAAACACGGTGTACCTGTACAGACCCAGCGCTAAAACCTACATATTTTCTTTTAGAGTTTGTGTCTAATTCAAACAAATATATATTAGGCCTATATAAGCATTCAACCTAAGCTTTTATACAGCTCTCTAACTATTTTTAGTTAATTAGCTTCAGCTTTGGAAAAGGAATTGTCAAAACCCAACAAATGCTCAATCTACTGTCTGTAAATCAGAATCTCCCACTGCACTCAGATTTTCCACTTTATATTTACCAAAGAAAATCTGGGCGGTATTTGACAAAGCTTCCATGGAGTAAATCAGACAACAGAAGCCAACACTACAGAGCTTCGGGTCCAGGAACAGCTTCAGTTTGAATTGGGAGAAATTTTATTCAGGTGTTTTAGGGAAAATCAGACCCAAATATACCGTCCCTGAGGAAACATGTACACGGATCCTGTCCAAGTAACTAAGTAGCTTATTGCACACCGCTGTCCACTTGGGGTGCAATACAGTATAAGTAAATTCAAGCTACAGGTGCATAAATGCACCCTCATTTAAAAGCGTTTGCCCCTTCGTTTGAGGTGCGAAAAATAATCCCACTCAATGGAAGAGTAAAAGTGCCAGTCAGTCTGTTTCAACTGCTATATTACATTTTTGTGAGTCTGAAATAAAGATTTAATTGAAACTGAACTGTCTCAATATAAAGTCTTTTTGAGACAGTTCAGCAAACCCTTGTATAATTTGTATTGTAAAAAGTATTGCGTCAGACTAAATCAAGGATTCCAGATGTAATTTTATTACATTAATTTTTTTTCTAGAAGCCGCTAAAGCTGCATACCAGAACAAGAAAGTTAATGAGTCCAACTGATATTCTCCAATCGTTCTACAATCATAGAATGCAAGAAGAATGATACTATATTTAAAATAAATACATTAGAATTAAAGCATATAGCTTTAAATATGAGCATTGCACAAAATCCATTTAAATCTCTAAAGGTCCAATAATATTGTTGGCCTCATAGCATTAATTCTTTTTTAAAAATCAGAATAATTGAGGACGGAGCCAATAACAGATGCTGCAGCAGACAAAAAAGTAATAATAATAATAATCCACAAAACGACTTACCTTGTCGTGCCAAGGCATCGTTTTGCAACATTCATTACTGCATTCTGATCTACTTTGTACATCTTGAACCTAGTTAACATGAAAGTGTATATAAAAGGTAAGCAGAGGGCCCAAGCCCTCAGACACAGTGAAAAGAAAGTAACAGGCTGCTCACAGTGAAGTGGCAAAGCTAAAATAAAAACGACTCTGGGTAGTACAAAATTATAACATAAAAGCTAAAAAGAAAAGAAAATACTATTTATAATATCAGTCTTATATCCTTGGCATTCCCCTGGCTCAGAGCTGCCGGGACAGTTTCTGGGTCTGCTTCTCCTTGCTCTCGAAGGCGCTCTTGGTGCTGAACAGGTCGTCCACTGTCTCCATCACCTTCTCCATCTCCAGGGCCAGCTCGGTGTAGCTGTCCTTGAGCTCCCCCTGCTGCCTGCGGAGCTCCTCTGCGGCGTCCATCAGCTCGGAGGCCTGATGGCTGCAGTGTGCCCTCAGCTGCTCCACGTCGGACAGAAGCACCTCCATACTCTTCATGAGCTGGTCCAAGCGCTCGGCCGTGACCTCCAGCCCCCCCTCTGCCTCCGTCCTGGCCGCCGCACCCTCACAGCTGTCGCCTTCAGGCTGGCTCTCTGCGTCCATATCGCCCTACAGAGCATAAGCAAGTGGAATTATATACCGTACTTGTTCAACAATTGGCATATGCGTCACAAAGATGAATGATTTGAATTGATTTCAGCTGGAACCTTCCTCATCCCTTTTCCATCACAGCAGCAGAACCATCAGCCTTCTTAGATGCTCTTCTTCTCATCCCCATCAGTGTCTGTTTGACCTTTAGGGCATTTTTCCCTATTATTTTATCCCTTCACCACACGCTTGGTGTCCCACTTTCCCGTCAAAGTTGTCACAATCAATAAGCAATTCAATACTCCTCACTCATTTCATTAAGACTCTGAATATTATCTAAATATATGTTTAATTGCTAAATGTTTTAGTTAGCGTGATGTGTGACGACATGCAGTCGATAAAGTTTGGCCTGGCACACCCAAAGACCCAGAGTTTCACGTCAGTTGTCTGTGAGGACTCACCATGATAAAGCTATGAGTTTAACTTGGTCATCTCTGCTACACAGCCTGCTGAGTGATAACAAACATGAGAAACACCTAACTTTAGCTTTTGAAACAAACCATACCATAATTTTACTTATGGTACATTTTAAGTATGGCTATGTGTAGTAGTAGAAGTAGTAGTAAATCTAAGTGACAACCCAAAACATGCAGAGGGTCAAATCTTCCAGCTAAGGTAGTCTTGACGAAGCTGAGCTTGCTTGCTTTTACGTTGACATTTTGAAACTATTCAAATTTCTGTAATTCTTGCACCAACCCATATCATATGAAAAGATTAAAGTTTGACCTAAGTAATAAAGATGCACACCTAGATTCAAAATGTATGAAAATGTGTCTGAGATTATCAACGCACAATAAAATAAATACACAAAAGAATCACTTAAACAAACCAAAAAAAAAAAAAAAAGAAATCCTCTATATGATAGTCTAAACACTGTAGATAACTATTGACAAGACAGACACATGGACCTCCTTTTTGTAACATGTATTATTCGACAAGCACTACAGATTTTTGCATTCCCTACCTTTTCTGTAGAGAGATGTCAGACTCTTATCAACTACAAACTAACACAGACTAAGACAGCTTATCACTCAGTACACAAGTTGCCCTTTTGGTGACATGTGCCATCCCATAATCCAATTAATCCTGTGGTGAATCTCAAGACACTGCTCTGTCGGAGGAGATGGTCCCATGGGGCAGAAGATTAGCCCTGTGCAGCAGGCAGAGGACACAGATTAACCTCAAACTCAAGTTGTGTTTGGGCCTGAAGTGGACTTTCTCATACTTTTGGATCTCCAAACCGGATAAGACAACAGTCAGATCTATGTCTCACTGACGGCAGGTGAATATGGACCAGTGGATTCACTGTCACAGATCAGTGTGTGGATGCAAAACAACTCTCCAGCTCAACTCAGACAAGACCGAAGTCATTGTCTTTAGCCCACAGAAACAAAGAGAAAAAAGTGTCAGCAGTCATCTCCAGTTTCTCGCTCTAAAACTTACAAATCAAGTTCTAAATCTGGAGATAATAATGAACCCATATTTGAACTTGAATAGCCATATGAAATCAATAGCATCAACAGCCAAAATCAAAGGTATAGTGTCTAAATTAGACTTGGAAAGACTTATCCATGCATTTGTCTCCAGTAGGTTAGACTACTGTAACCGCTGTTCACTGGCCTCTCCAAACGAGCTGTAAAACAGCTGCAGTACATCCAGAACGCTGCTGCTCTGGTCCTGACTAGAACCAGGAAGTACGACCACATTAGTCTGTGTTCAGGTCTCTGCACCATGCACTGGCTTCAGGCTCAGAGAATAGACTCTAAAGCAGCTCTGCTTGTGTTCAAGTCTCTCCAGGGCCAAGCACCAAAGTACATCTCTGACATGTTAGTGCCATATGACCCATCTCACACTCTGAGGACCTCAGGGACCGGCCTCCTGCAGGTGCCTAGAGTCAGGACTAAACATGGGGAATCAGCAACAGTCTTCCTGAAGATGTGAGACAGGCCTCCACACAATGTTTAAATCCAGGCTAAAAACAGTTTAGGTGTGCATAGCTCCTCTGTTCTGGACAGCTTCACTGTTCGATTAAAAAAAATATTTTTAGGATTATCATTGATGAATATTTTTGCCAATAAGGCCCTGTTGAATAAATGCAAGACAGATCAGTATACCATACTTTGGAACACAGGCAAAGAAACCGCTATATGAAATAGCACGTGGCAGCCCCTCTAGGAAAGTTATAGGAGTTTGACAAAGTGACAAGAAAAGAACACAAGTTCTTAAAGTGTAAAACACATGATGTTGCTTCACACTAATGAGCAGATGAGGCTGCTGTTGTCATGTCAGCAGGCCCTAATACTCCCATATTATCTATAAAGCACATACTTTACTTTTTTTTGAGCAAACAGTATAAAAGCACGTGTGGAGGAGACATTTAAAGAGTCGCCCCTTTAAATGTCTTGAAGATAAGAGTATGACCTTGCCTCCTGCTCTTATCAGCTCTCTGCACACTGCTCACAAATGGGCTCACACAACATATGCACCAAAACACACCAAAAGTAATCTAAATGCACTCAAATATTAAGATTATTTTCTTTTTTTTTAAATCTACAGACAAACGATGTAGCCTGTAGCAACAACTTAATCTTTTAAAAAGTTATGCAGCATCGTTGAAATTTTTGATGATTTTGTTAGCTGGACGAGTATTCACCCCATTAAAAAGTAAAAAAAAATAAAAATAAACTATTGAGAGAGGGGGGGGAAAGACAGTTGGGTTTAACTGCATGTCTTTTCATTTAAAGAACCCTTTTAGGTCGAATTGAATACAAAAATGAGATTACAAATAGGGGTGGGATAAAAATGCTGAGGAAAAAAAATGTGTATCTTGAAATTTTTTCTACATTATCTCAATGATATTCAAACTACATTATGGCAGTCCTGTGCTAAAATGTGCCTGTAAACGTCTTGGTTGAAGTTCAAGTGTCCCACAAAATTTAATGGACCATAAAGTTAGTGCAGAAATTTCATTTCATACTTTTGTTTGGAAGATTAGACTCGTGAATTTCTGTTCCTGTGCATCATTTTTATATTAAAAAACAATAAGAGGCTAATGACCATGTTGCTGTGTTATTAGTGGCTATTCAGGTATTAGTGTTTATAAAGCATTTACTAATGCATATTACAACAATGCTAAAGATATTGCCCAATAATATTCATGATGCTAAAACAAAGCAGTGATAAATAGGAGTAATACTACAACAATTGCTAAATGCTTAAAAGTTGTTAAATACAGTCCTACAGAATAAAACATTTATAAGAAACATGTTATAAACAACAAAGATCTAATGAAATATTTTGTATGCCTATTTATCCATTTATATGTGGCCCCTGAACTGTGTTCCCTTTTTTTTTTCTAAACGGGTCAGATATGGTAATAGTATAAATATCCATAAAGGCTGGCATACCTGTTTGAGTGTGCTCTGGTCTGTGCGGGGAGGACTTCTGCACATGCTGACGGCTGATAAGACCTCTCCAGTGTCTGGTCTGGTCCACGGGGCTCTCCCAAAACTCAGGTCTCCCACAATGACGTCACAGCCTCTCCTTTTTTCCCCAAAGACAGAGCTGTTCTTAGCTTAGTTGTACAATAGTGTGTAATAAAAGCTTTAATTTAACAAAAAAGCCCTTCATCATAGTAAATGCTTTAGTTTATTTAGGTGATCGTGAGCAGGTACAAGAACAAACATTTTGCTTCTTATGAAGTATGAATTGGCCTTAAATACTCTCGCTCTCATTATATGTTAACCTCACATCATATAATTTTTTTTTAAAATAATTTAATTTTTGTGTTTTTTTTCTAGTAGATTTACTTTGCATTGTTCACTGCTTTCTCATTGCACAGGTTTTAGCAGCATTTTCTTGCATTTGATTGTTCTTCTGTCTTCAGTCTCAGATTGTCTTCATTCTAGAAAATAATTTTCACAGAGTTAAAACATTTGAAAGAAGACTCTTAGCAGGGACTGTGTTTATGAACGCTGGAACTGTCCACGTTGATACACTGTGAGAGGACAGGGGAGTCCTGCAGCTCCAAGATCATGTGTTGCTCCTTCAGAGACCAAGTTAATTCATTTGTTTAGTTAGTTGGTTCAGTCAGAGGATCCCATTGAGCAAATGCTCTGTTACAGACTAAGTAGCTAAAAGGCTTTACACATGGGTTTTCTTCTATGTAAATCCAAAGCGGATTTTTGATTGAATGATTTCCTACAGGTTGAACAGCTGAAAGGTTTCTCTACTGTGTGTTCTCGTGTGTGTCAGAGTAAAGTTCTCCTTACAGATTAAACAGCTAGAAGCTGTTCTTTTGTGTATACCCAGTACATCCTTTCAGACAATTCAAAACAGGTTGAACAACTGAATGGTTTCTCTCTGTGGGAAATCTAATGTGTTATTGGAAAGCCTGTTTACTCATGTGTTCATTTTTACAGTTGTAACAGCTGTAAGGTCAATGGGAAATGGATTAAAAACAATAGATATAAAAACTCATGATGATAAATATACATAATATATCATGATATATCAATATTTTGATGTTTTGGAACACCCCTGATTGGCAAGGGCATTATTTTTGTTAAGGCTCTTCTGGATTGTAATGTGATGTTTTACTCATCATTTCTTAAATAAAAATGACTTTAGATGTGATTGTACAAACTTCCGGTGTGTAAGGTGTGTAAAGCAATTCCTTCGTCTTTGATTCAGTTTATAAAAAATACATCTAAAACTCTACCATGATCACACTAGAACGTCCTTTGAGAAAGTGCCCAATCAAACCATTTTAGATCATGCTCATTCTAAACGTATGAAATGGCCAAAATAAAAGTGCAAGTCCTTTATTTTGAAAAATATTTATTCTGCAGGTGAATTTCTTAAAATAATGTTTATATTTGAAGTTGAGTCATGTACATTTTGCAGTTTGATGAATGAAACTATGGAGCATCTATGTCTATGTCAAGAATGGAAAACTGTCAGAAAGGACAATTCTGGCAATTTCCCATTCTGGTGAATATGTGCTACCGTCAGTTGGTGTAATTCCTTGTCCATCCACAGGAGGGCAGCCTAAGCCATAATCTTGAAGATATTTCCTGGCAGGTTTGTCTGTTTAACATGTCGTATCTGCATTGGTTTCAAATGTCTGTCTGTCTGTCTGTCTGTCTGTCTGTCTGTCTGTCTGTCTGTCTGTCTGTCTGTCTGTCTGTCTATCTATCTATCTATCTATCTATCTATCTATCTATCTATATATCTATATATATATATATATATCTATCTATAAATATATATATATATATATATATGTCTCAGATATATCTGATCACTGGCAGGGCGTAGCTGTTAATTGCCAAGGACTTCTTAGGACTTGCCTTACTCGTTGCCATTTGCCAGTGGTATACCAAGGTACTTGTAGCCGTCTTTAATGCCAGCTATTGTTCCTTCTGGAAAGTGAGATTCCTTGTGGACTATCTTTTCTCTCTTTGTCACCCTCCAACTGCACTTCTCAAGTCCAAACAACATCCCAATGTCAGTGTTGTAGATCCTGGTCATGTGGATCTATGAGATAATGTTTCGCTCACTCATGTCAAGTGGTCAATAATAAAGAAGCAGATTAACCAACGTTCACAGGAAATAAGAAAATGGTTAACTGTTCCAGAGTAAGGAAAGGAAAACCAAATGGGGAAAAATGGAAACCTCAAGGATAACCGCGGTGAGAAATACTACTCCTGTGTCGCACATTCTCTTAGTGTACCTTGATGTCATCCATGGAGGTCACAGGCCTATTCCTGAGTCAGAATTATCCACAGCCACTGTACCACTGTGCTACTGTGCATCGCTGTTGTGTGATGCCTCCTTCTCCCATTTGCTTTTCCAGTATTATTGTTATCCTGCCATTGAGCATGCACTTTCGCAGGTTGAGATGCAAACAGCCAGTTCATTTGTCCAGCTTCTCTTGTGGATCTCTTTGAACAGCTTGTCACGGCTTCAGGTAAGGGCACTTGTTTTTTCATTGCACCTTTCTGGGCCTCTTCCAGTTGGTTCTAGAACGAGTCTGGCTATAATTTATGGACTTCAAAACAGCACAAGGAGACCTCAGGAACTCTTTACCTGTGACACAACTGGAGAGAACTTGGTAAACAGGATTAATGAAACAACTGTGAATGAAGCACACTACAACTTCAGGTATGTTTTTTTTTTTTTTTTTAATAATAAATGCATTAATGACTATGACTAAATCTAGAGGATAATTTAAAGATCCATTAATACACCCAGACACAAATCCAAGTTTTGGACAAGGAACATCATTACAACAGATCAAAAAAGTTAATTTAGAACAATTTTCAGACTTAAATTACTTAAAGTTAATTAAGTTAATCATTAAACTTTGTACAACAAGAAATGTCAATGAGGAGGAAAAGTAGTTCCAAAACCTTAAATTATGCGTAAACACAAGTAACAGGCAACACATTGGATTTAAAGGTGTTATAACAGAGACATTATTGCTTTGCCTGGAATGTTCCATAGTATGGCAATAAACAGATGGCAGATCTGCGAAAAGGCGACTCTGCTCACAAGGATGCACGGCTTTCAGACCCCTCTCCTTTATTCACTGCCAGAGATCCATCAGCCTCCACATACAGCACTGTGAAGGGTAGAGCCTTGTCTGAAAGATGAGCAGCACATGTAAAAGTAGAACTGGAGGAATTGGCCTGCGAATGATGTGTGAGGCCAAAGATGCAAAGATGTGCTACTACTGGCTTCATCGAAAATAATTACTTTTCCACATTACATAAGAATTTCTGAGTGCCACTTGGATTATATCAGATGTAAAATAAAGTCTAAAATGAGATTAAACTAGGTAAAAAACACAGGGGTGGAAAGTACTGTAACTGAGTATAATTTTGGGGTAATTGCCCCTTTTTTGAGTAGATTTTAATTTCCGTATCCTTATGAAGATATTCATGTAATTGTAATTTGTAAGCTTTAAAATCAAATGAGTTATTATGTAACTCTCTATAATGCATGCAAAATACCCCTTATTGTATGCTTGATTGACTTGAGTGGATTAAAACAACTTTATTTAGCTTTAAACTGTTTAATTAATCATGTCTTGAATAAAAATATCAAAAACTATTATTCTGTTAAAAAAGTATTTGTATGTACACCACTGTGTGAAGTGGATGAGCTGTGATAAGCAGTGATGGATGCTGGTTTATTGTGGAGTACCAAACTGTGTGTCATCATCAGAGTATTTGTAGTATGTTGTGATTGGTGAGGGGCTTGCACAGTCATTTGTGTAGAGGAAGAGACTGAGGGCCCGGTGTTGGGGACCGTGGTGCTGGACATCATAGCCCCTATATCCTCACAGCCTGTAGTCTGTTCATGGATTGGGTACATTAAATGAGAGGAGGTAGTGAGCTGTGGTACTCTGGCGATTATCATGTTATGTTGAAATGTGTTACAGGCAGAGCTTACATCAACAACAATAACTTCTGTAAAGTTGCTGGGTGTTTCCACATGCTGAAGGAGAGAGTGGAGTGAATAAGGGACATTGGCCCCCGTGTATCAACACTGCGCAGAAAAGGGTGCAGGCGTTGGATGTATATTGAGAATACTCAAGAGTGCCGTGACATTTATGAACCTGTCGTGTCTCGGCCGATTCTGACGTTCATCTGACACCGCTGGCTGATAAACGACTCGATTGCCAGATAGCTGTGCCACTATGAACCATATACTTGACAACATGTGGCTGTGATCAGTGGTCACCGTCAAACCACTACGGGTGACGCTGGTGATGAATGCAGCGGATGAAAACTAGCGTAATTTGCATAAAACGCCCCGAAATATTCATGTTTCAAGTGGACTCACCCACGGGTTTACGGCATTAGTGCACGGAATACGGCAAAAAGCAGCGTTTATCTGTACAGGAAAGAATTGCATGAAACGAAGCATGATGTTGCTCATTGGAAAACACAGAACATGAATGTAGGTCTAACAAAAATCTAAAGAAAAATAATTTACCTAAAAGTAATAATTCGCTATTAAATAATTAATTGATCAACTTCAACAAACTGCGATAAATGGGAGATACGCAGTAGGTCTAGACCCAAACCGCGGACGCATGAACCAGCGGAGCAGCTCTGGTTCAGGTCGGGCTCAGAGGAAGGAGCGGGGCGTGGCGTGAGGTGATAGGGCCTGAGTAGCGCTTCTCTCCGGAAAGAACGAAATCTACCGAACCATGCAGAGGAAGTGTTTGCTTTACCAGGGAACCAGCCGCAGTCCGAGTTCACGGAGGACCCCCGAGCATGGAGGACAAGGGGCCAAAGTGGCAAACAGCCCTGATCGGTCCACTGCTCGGGTCTCCTCCTCACTGCGCTAATATGAGACGCTTTACTCCACACAGAACCAGGCGAGCGTGCGTGGAGGACAGAACCGAACCAGCCTGGACGGCGGCACTGGCGTTGGTGTCACTCCTCTTCTCACTCCCAGGACTGGATCCGACTGGAAGCCGTGATGTTGGGACACTGGGGACCAACCGCCTGGACCCCGTTTGCGTGTAATCTGTCTACCCAGGCACGGGACCAGGCACAGCGCTATGTCGAACCCATCCGGACCGGAGTCCGCGCCTCAACAGTCTCACTTTCCTCCAAAGCCGGTGTAGCAAAACCAAAACCCAACCCATGCCAGGACCATCCAGACGAAGACTCGGGTCAGCTACGGTGAGTACTTGCGTTTCCGCTGTTGGCTGCTGCTGGACCCCTGTGCCTGACCATTCAGGCCGTTCCAGGCCGATGCGCGCTAGTTTTATCTAAATCAGTGTTTCTCAAACTGTAGTACTTGTACCACTGGTCGTACGCAAACTTCTTCTGGTGGTACTGTACTGTGTTCAACTGTTTACTTTGTTTAGAACCGCGGTGAAGTTAGTTTCACGTTGGACTTTGGACATTCGCCTCCACAACAACACCGACAGTTCCCACTGACTAAACCCAGCCTGCTCTATCTCGGTGCGGGGAACTCACGCTAGGCGCACCGCTCTGAAAGCTCGTCGATTAGATTTAGGGACCGACAATAAATTACAACTCTTGTGAATTGCGTATGTCAAAGAATTGAAATAGCTTTTATATAAAAATACATATTAGTATATAGACATTGGAAATCAATACTGTTAGCATATTGCTCTAATGTATGTAATTTTTTCCCCCAAGTTTATTGTTTTAATTAAAAATATATGCAGTTAAAAATAGAAATCAAGTTTTTTTTCTCTTAAATCAAGTTTTTTTTTTCAATAGCTTCCAGGTCATGTGACCAATTCACCTCAAATCAATTTATAATATTAGTACTAGTCCAATAGTAATGGGCACAGCTCTTCTTTTCACAGTTTTGGTCTTTTTGGATTTTTAATGATTTTTTTCCCTTAAAAATCAAGGTTTTTTTTCAATAGCTTCCAGGTCATGTGACCTAATCACTTCAAATCAATTTATAATAGTAGTACTAGTCCAGTAGTAATGGGCACAGCTCTTCTTTTCATGGAAGCTATTGAAAAAAAACCTTGATTTTTTAGGAAAAAAAATCATTAAAAATCAAGTAAGACCAAAACTATGAAAAGAAGAGCTGTGCCCATTACTACTGGACTAGTACTACTATTATAAAGTGATTTGAGGTGAATTGGTCACATGACCTGGAAGCTATTGAAAAAAAACCTTGATTTTTTAGGAAAAAAATTCATTAAAAATCCAAAAAGACCAAAACTATGAAAAGAAGAGCTGTGCCCAATACTACTGGACTAGTACTACTATTATAAATTGATTTGAAGTGATTAGGTCATATGACCTGGAAGCTATTGAAAAAAAACCTTGATTTTTAAGGGAAAAAAATCATTAAAAATCCAAAAAGACCAAAATTGTGAAAAGAAGAGCTGTGCCCATTACTACTGGACTAGTACTACTATTATAAATTGATTTGAGGTGAATTGGTCACATGACCTGGAAGCTATTGAAAAAAAAACTTGATTTTTTTAGGAAAAAAATTCATTAAAAATCCAAAAAGACCAAAACTATGAAAAGAAGAGCTGTGCCCAATACTACTGGACTAGTACTACTATTATAAATTGATTTGAAGTGATTAGGTCATATGACCTGGAAGCTATTGAAAAAAAACCTTGATTTTTAAGGGAAAAAAATCATTAAAAATCCAAAAAGACCAAAATTGTGAAAAGAAGAGCTGTGCCCATTACTACTGGACTAGTACTACTATTATAAAGTGATTTGAGGTGAATTGGTCACATGACCTGGAAGCTATTGAAAAAAAACCTTGATTTTTAAGGTAAAAAAATCATTAAAAATCCAAAAAGACCAAAACTATGAAAAGAAGAGCTGTGCCCATTACTACTGGACTAGTACTACTATTATAAAGTGATTTGAGGTGAATTGGTCACATGACCTGGAAGCTATTGAAAAAAAACCTTGATTTTTAAGGGAAAAAAATCATTAAAAATCCAAAAAGACCAAAACTGTGAAAAGAAGAGCTGTGCCCATTACTACTGGACTAGTTCTACTATTATAAATTGATTTGAGGTGAATTGTTCACATGACCTGGAAGCTATCGGAACCCTTGATTTTTTAGGAAAAATTCATTAAAAATCCAAAAAGACCAAAACTATGAAAAGAAGAGCTGTGCCCATTACTACTGGACTAGTACTACTATTATAAATTGATTTGAAGTGATTAGGTCACATGACCTGGAAGCTATTGAAAAAAAACCTTGATTTTTAAGGGAAAAAAATCATTAAAAATCCAAAAAGACCAAAACTGTGAAAAGAAGAGCTGTGCCCATTACTATTGGACTAGTACTACTATTATAAAGTGATTTGAGGTGAATTGGTCACATGACCTGGAAGCTATTGAAAAAAAACCTTGATTTTTAAGGGGAAAAAATCATTAAAAATCCAATAAGGCCAAAACTGTGAAAAGAAGAGCTGTGCCCATTACTACTGGACTAGTACTAATATTATAAATTGATTTGAGGTGAATTGGTCACATGACCTGGAAGCTATTGAAAA
The DNA here is from genome assembly GCA_019453435.1 of Rhinogobius similis. NCBI lineage: Eukaryota > Metazoa > Chordata > Actinopteri > Gobiiformes > Gobiidae > Rhinogobius > Rhinogobius similis. Next base: position 35,929,827 of record CM033620.1, read on the forward strand.
AAAAAACTTGATTTAAGAGAAAAAAAACTTGATTTCTATTTTTAACTGCATATATTTTTAATTAAAACAATAAACTTGGGGGAAAAAATTACATACATTAGAGCAATATGCTAACAGTATTGATTTCCAATGTCTATATACTAATATGTATTTTTATATAAAAGCTATTTCAATTCTTTGACATACGCAATTCACAAGAGTTGTAATTTATTGTCGGTCCCTAAATCTAATCGACGAGCTTTCAGAGCGGTGCGCCTAGCGTGAGCTCCCCGCACCGGGATTGAGCAGGCTGGGTTTAGTCAGTGGGAACTGTCGGTGTTGTTGTGGAGGCGAATGTCCAAAGTCCAACGTGAAACTAACTTCACCGCGGTTTGTTTAGAACACATTTTAGCAAATTTTTTGCTCTTCCTTTAGTACATTTCTAGTTAAAACTACAGCGGCCATGGTGTGTTACTTCTTCTTCAAGATCTGGTTTATCCCTAATTTAGACCTGCAATAGTCCTCTTACAGACCCAGTTTAGATTTGGTGGTACTCAGAGAGCCAAATCTTTTCTTTGGTGATACTTGGGGTAAAACCCCATCTCCATCTAAATGATTGGAGTTGATTGATGCTGCAATAAGCTCATGATAATAACTTGGGATGGCGTTTAAAGCTTGTGCAGCCCCAACAAAGGAGAAGTGTAATTTTTGTAATTTCCACGATTGCTAAATTACAATAATTTAACAGCATTTTAGCTTAAACATAGCCTACAGACAAATGGATTAATGAGCAGTACATTTTGTGCTGTTCAAAGTTGTGTTTGTTTTAAGTTGGGGTACGTAGTACACCACCTCCAGAGTTACCATACGGTTTGTGCAGGCTGTGCGCTCATGTCAAATCCAGTGTTCCGTTTTGGTCGTACACACCACATATACTCACTGATTTCGCTGTATGGAAGTTTGATAAATGAGGGCCAATAGGTGTGAGTGCAGCAGGCTGGTAGTGGTTGGATTGATGGGCAAGTTTTTTGGGTAAAGGAAAGGAATTATTGTAGATGTTCAGAGGGTTAGCTAGACCCAGTGCAGCAGGATTCCTGCTTAATGGAGAACAAGACAGACTTCCATGGTACCTCGCATGCCATCTGTCCCCGTGGCCTTGGTTTGCAACTGTCCTGCCGAACATCTTCCTCTGTGAAAAGAGAAGATGTTTATTGATCATATGGCAGAACATTAATTAGGTCATCTCAAGCGGTGTCAAAGCTCGAGTAGACATGAATTAAGTAGATTTGCAAAGATTTGGGGGTCTGTGATTGTGGAATAGTGTGACCTGTGCTTTTTGACATTCTGTCCTGTGACAGTTTTATTTTCTGAAAGGCCTGTTTTGTGTTAATATAGAAAACTCCGGTTCCATTTGCTCTTTAGATCAAAGTTTAGCCTTTATATAATTTTTTATCTGTCTGTTGTGTGTGTAAGTACTGTGCAATTATTGTTAATCCACAGTATTGCAACGAACTGTACAGTTTCAGCACTCTGTTGTTAACCAGCTTCAACAGATACGTTTACCAAGACTCAACAAACAAAAGTCTCAGAGTTAACAAGAATTAAAAGAAAAACTGGTGAGACTGACATGACGTGAGCAAAGTGTCAAACACAGTGTACCTTTAAGGTACAAAAGCATATTCTGCAAAGCCTGATACATATAACCCTGTTTTGTTATATGAGCAGAGTAGACAAGGGCCTTTTTCCCAGCTCTGTGCAGGGAAAGGAACAGGGCAACAGCTGTTCCTTTCCCCTGCACAGAGCTGGGGAAGAAGGCATTTGTCTACTCTACTCCTTTTGCTTAGAACATGTTGCAGAAAGACTGACTGAGTTTTTGTCCTGAAATGTGTTTAAACCCAAGTTTCATCAGGCACTGCCACAACAATGTGCAACTGTTTTTCATAACTTTAATGTTGATGATATTTAATGTCATTTTAATGTTGTTTGTTAGTTGTAACTGTAAAACTTTGCTGCCTTTTGGCCAGGACTCCCTTGGAAAATGAGACTCTCATGGTTAAATAAAGGTTAAAAAAATAAGTGTTCTTATAAGCTTTATTTTTGAAGTCACCATAAAACACCTCATTTAGACAATTGTATGAGATAACCCAAAATGCGCTTATACTTTCAGAGAAGTGAACACCATGTTTTTCTTCTTTATGTACACAGTCCCTTCCCAGACCTCAATTGGAGATTCAGGCTGGAGAAGAGGTCTTGGGCTCAGGGGAAATCTGCTCTTCTGTGCCCCTTAGCTCATTACACTGTGGACTAATTGAGTGTCTAACTTTAGCAAGTGCAGCCTACTTCCAGCTGTCTGCTCTGTGTGAAGGAGACAAGATGTTCTGCTTCTGATCATTCTAGCAGTTTTGGATGTTAAGTGGTTTTATAGGTTCACTTGTTAAGGATTAATGCAACTGCTTCATTTCTGGGTAATACACAAACTATTTATCGATCTAATGTGAGACCACAGCTGAATAAACATAAAATTTGCAGTTGAGAGTTTTTTAGGTAAAGTAAAGTTAGTCTGAGGTGAGTGTGACTTACTGGAGTTCAGTGACCTCCACTTTTCCCTGTGTTTCTCATGATGTGGAAAACAGAACCATCAGCCCCTGCACATACTGAGCCCCATCTCATGCTGCTGAAGAAGCTGTGACAGATCTGGTTTCTCTGCTGTTCATGCAAAATAGAGATATTGTGTGTTATAACCCTGCCTTTCTACATACTTTATTTCAGTTTTTTTTTATTTTATTTTTTTTATATATAATCATCGTTAAAAAAAGACTTAGGAGTGTTTTCCTCAGCTTTGAAGGAAAGGACAACATAAACCAGATCAATCTAACCTGCATGAATGACGCAAAATATATCTTCTGGTTTTGTTGACAGACCAGTTTAAGTGTAAAAAAGCATAACATTGAAGGAGAGAATGGATACCCAGACGGTTTTCATTAGCGAGACAAAATGTAATAGGCCTACATAAAAATGTTATACATTCATGAATCAAAGTAAGAATTAAAGTTTGGCCTGCTGGCTTCATAACAAGCAGTCACAACCAGAAGTGTGATTTTTAGGTTCAAACATCTGGACTGGACTGCAGAGACTTATCCAGACCAAACAGACCTTCAGTCCTGAAGGAAAGAGGTGGTCTTAGTCGTTTTTAAATTCAATCTGAACAATGGTGTCTAAAAATAGAAAAAAAAAATATTTTTTGATTTATTGTGCTCACTGTTCTCAACAACATCACAGCAGCATCCTGGATTTATAGTGTTGTATGTTTCAGTTACAGAATCTGTCATGGGAAAACCGTCTCTCTGTTGAAAGCATTGGAACAGGCTGTCATATAAACTGCACAGGGGAGATATCAAGTAATCAGAAGCTGAGCTAAGCGACAGCTTGACAAATGGCTGTAAGTGAGACAGAGTAAACCGAGACTACTGTTTGAGAGGTAATCCTGATGCTGTGATGAAGTTATGAAAAGTACACCAACTGTGAGGTATTTCAACCAAATGACATCACCGGAGCTGGACAACTGATATTGGGATACTGGGAAGGGAGAGAGAGGGGAGAGATGAACGATAATATATAGGCTGCTGAATGATTAGTCAGAAACAAATAATAGTTGTAATTTAAATAGTTGCAAGAGTAAGGTTAAAGAGCAAACTTGACTTTTAAGTGTGTGTTAAAATGGTTGTATTTAGAATAATTCCTGCATGTTTGAAAAGGCATTTGCATTTGAGTGATCTGATTTTGTTTTTTGAACAGTGATACATGTAGGAATCAGCAGCGCTGTGCAGCCATTCTGAAACAAAATGGGGCCTAATAATACATTTTCACACTCAAGCGCACTTTACAGAGGATTTAAAACATGTAAGCAAATACAAATGGTAACGCATAAAAACAGCAATACAGAAAATGAACAGTGAAATGTAAAAATTATCCTGAACAGATGGATTTTGAGTCTTGTTCTGAACATGGGTAGGAAGTCTTTGTCGTGGATCAGACTAGAGAGATAAAGACTAGTAAGATAACCTTGAAAATACACAGGAAAATCTTGAAATTCATCTGAAATTTGATAGGGAGCCAGTGCAGTTTCTGAAGGACAGGGGTGATGTTTTGGGAGGACGAGGTTTCAGAGATAATGTGGGCAGCTGAATTCTGGTCCATGTTAAAGTTTTTTGAGGGATTTCAGAGGAAGACCAGAAAGCAGTGAGTTACATCGAGACGGGAAGTGACGAGGCTGTTGACAAGGACAGAAGGAGAGTGGACTGTGAGGGAGGGCTGGAGCTGGTTACTGTTGCGTGTCAGTGGAAATGGGCAGACCGTGTTATGTCATTGGTGGGAAAGGATAGAGAGCTGTGGAGGATGACACCCAGACTCTTGACCTCCATGGAGTCCATGGACAGCGGAGCAATCAATGGAGAGATAGAAGTTAACTTTGGTTGGAGTGGATCTCGTACTGGCAAGAAGAAACAGTTTAATTTTAGGGAATTGGATGTAAATCAGTTTTGTGTTTCTGATAGGTGGGATAAACTTAGTCAAATCCATTGATGCCAATGGAGGAGAGTCTATTTAGAAAGATTAAGTGAGAAATGGTGTTGAAGGCCCCACTCGGATCAAGGCTGAACTCAGATGAGGATGTGATGAGGCCAGAATCAGCTGCAGTGAGAAGGTTATTGGAGAGTTTCAATAGAGCCTTTTCAGTATTGTGACGAGGTCAGAAGCCAGATTAGAAACTGTGGAGAGTTGGATAGGAATGGAGCTCAGAGGAGACCATTTTTTCCAAGTATTTTGTAATGAAAGGAAGTTTTGAAATGGGACGATGGTTGTTGATGTTGTTGGCTTCAGCATCAGGTTTTTGTCAGGAGGACAAAATGGCTGCAAACAATCCTGTAATTGAACTTGACACATTTCTTCTTCGCGGAACAATTTAGACCCAAGATAAGACATCATGCGATTGCAATCTTAAAAAAACAACATTAACTTTACACCATACATTTGAGATAAAGAAATATGATTTTAAATAGTACTTAACTGCAATTACACTATACAATATGGAGGTCAACCTGAGCTCCATTGTGTGTTAACTTTGACTCTGACAAACATAAACCATTTTGGATTTGACAAATGTTTTGTAATCTGTTTGTGTGAGAGAGCGGCATTAAGCTCTTCCTGCACTGATAAGATTCAAAATGGCTGACACTTTGTTCCAGGAAATAGCTATAGGAGATAACATACATCAGAACTATGCAGTACAGTAAAACAGTGATGCACCAACTACTGCATGAAATATAATAATTGCCGTGCAAAACAATAGAATGTATTAGCAATTTTCAAGTTGGGGTACTGAAAAAGTTCAGAAGACATATAAGAAACAGCAAAAAAAACAACAAACAAACAAACAAAAAACTAATATATAAATATATACACACTGAAGCCACAGATAAAGCTTACCAAAAAAAACAAACAAAACAAAATACAAAAATATTCACCATTGTCCCTTTCTGAGCTCAGATTATTTGTTTGTAGTCAAGTCAAATTAGAATTATTCCACTGACATCGTAGCATTGTGGGTTCAAGTCCAGCAGCCCTCAACATTCTGCGACTGTCAATCCCCCCTCTCCCCCCCTTTCACGCTACAACTCCCGTCCTGTCAAATAAAGGCTTCGGTCCAGTTAAAAAAAACTGACCCAACATTCTATTGAGTCCCCAAAGGAAACTGTGATAGACTGTTTATAGTTCAATAGGCATTGCTCTGTTCGCTGTAAAATTTGAACCTTTTTTTTTTCGTACTCACCGCTGCCGACGTAATTGCAATTGCTCGTACGAGGAATAAGCATTTCTGTCTGGAATCAGGGGTATGTCCAGACTTTTTTCAGGAGCAACCTTTTCAGAATTTAACATTTACATTTAAATTTGTTTGTGAATAAATATCTTTAAATAATAATATTTATGAATGTGTGCATGTCTGTTCCCTTATTTTTGTTTTAAAGTTTTCACAAGATTATAAGGCAAATTTAACTAAAAGGATTATTTACCCCCAATGTCCCTCTGTCTGGGGGGGAACATTTCTGGGTCCACTGGTTTACTTCATCATGTCAAAACTGTAATCATGCTGAAACCTGACTGAAAGGTGAAACTTCTAAAGCCGGGGTGTCTAAACTATGACCCAGGGACCAAATAAGGCCCTCAAACTAATTTTTGTTGGCCCTTAGGCCGATTGTTGAACTGGACTGAATGATAGGCAGCAGTTTTTACTTTACTGAAAGTCATATATATATATATATAATATATATATATATATATATATATATATATATATATATATATAAAATTGATACTGAAACTACCTGGGGAAAAATCTCACAATTGTCCTATAAAGTTATATTGATATTTATTAGAAGTGGTTTAAGACATTTATTAAACAACTCCCATTTTGTTGTTTAATCTAAAAAAACAAAAAACAAAACACAAACTATATGAGAAATGACAATGGAATCTAATGGAAGGAATCCAGTCGTATTTTGTTCTCTTCATCCAACTAATCATGACACCAGTGCAAAAGCCTTCCAGTAACTAGTAATGAAGTCCTGCTACTAGACCCAAGAGCTCTTGTTATCTCAGTAAATTCTGTGTTTTGCGTCTCCAGATCATTCGTCATAATGTGACCCACCCTTTAAGGCATTTCCTGTCTTCTGCGGCCTTGCTCTTGAGTGGCTGTATTCTTGTAGTTAATCCTGAATCTCTCCTGACAGCTCCAGTGTCTCCTTTGGGTCTCCTCGGGATCTCAGGATTTCACAAGACAAAAGAGCGTCCTATTCTCCAACACTGATCTTCTATGTGCCTCTCAGCTGATGGTGCAGATAAATGTAGATGTTCCGGGAAACACTGGCTCAATGAAGGCCCATGGGGAAAGCAATCTAGGTTGAAAAAAATAGAACAGCGCAGAACATAAATCTTACACAGAAGATAATGAAGAAAAGGGGTCATTGATGTGATGTCATTAATTTAGATTTTTAGACATCTTTGCACTGGTCTTTAAAAGACGCATTCTGCATTTATTTGTTATTATTGGCCTTATTATGACCCAGTACAAAGAGTAAGAATGTTTTAATTTAACTTCTTGTTGTTACTTTCTTATTATTATTTAAAGAAGCAGAAGCTCTTTTTTTTATCATCTCATGTTTTAGAACTGAAAATAATGTGTGTATTAACAACTGCACATAACCCACTACCAGCCAGGCGTTCTTATTAGGATTTTCCATTTACTGGCAGCAGACATAGAGATGGCGAAATAAACAAAACCTAGACATGCTAACATAAGCACACAGTTGTAATGAATGACATATGATTGCAGAAATGCTCATAACGAGTCTAGGGATGATTTATCAACTTAAAAACGGCACAGGACACTTCCGGATTTCTACCTTTGATGTTACAAATCTGGGAAGATTGAAACAGTGTTTTTGCGAAACTCAGAGAAGGATCAGAGAAGACATCCTCATGAACCAAATAGATAAGCTAGGAGCGAGATTAGTCACAAAATTCTTTATACCGGCATTAAAACATGGTTCAATCACTGTATTCTGAATCCTGAATACTTCGAATACTTTCACGTCGAGATGCATTACATTATAGTGTGAAAAAATTTACATACTATTAAAACAGCTTTATATTTGATTCATTTGTTGTGCATTCATTTATTTTAAATAAATACATTTGAAATATGTACATGTAAGTTCTAAAAATGCTATACCAAAGCAGAGGTACTTAAGGCTAACCTGGCCAGCCAGATGAATTGTTGGGACAGTTTGGACCAATCAGAGCAGCAATGTGGTTTGGGCAGAAGTCAAATGGAGCCTAAACAAACAATGTGATGCTGACAGACGTACTATGGCCTATTTTAGCAGATTTACCAACGTTTTGTTTTGAAAAACGTGCAAACATAGAAGCACTTTATGCATTTGAGGACGGGGGAGGAAGTCACTGATTGTTTCTTAACTGGATTTAATCGCACTTTTCGGCTTGTTCTGCTGTTGTGATGCTTCAACCATCAGCTTCAAATGTTCATCATGTTTCCAATCTTGTGTGAGCCAGGTTAACTCAAGGCGAATATCAATGCAATACTGCACAATATGTGTCCTAATAATACACAAACATTGCATATTATTTGATTATTTTAAAGGTGTTTTATTTTGTAGCTTGTAATTTCATGTGTAGCTTTTCTTATCACTATACCCTTTTTGTCAAACTTTGAGTATAATTGAATAATTGATTACAAGATGTCTAAACTGTCAAATTTGTTTGACTGTGAACATCTTGAACTCTCAAACTATGTATACTTTGGGCTCTGAGTGCTTCTGTCCAGGCAGGCCCTCACACGTTTGGAGAAAACAGTTATTGTGTGACCATCATTTGTGACTGGGGCGATAAAGTGACATGTTGGCATACTCCTCAGGCTTTGTTTGTGTCTACAGCTCTATACCTGCAGGGTTCAAACTCCTAACACGTTTTGAATCAGGAAGTTTCACTTGACAATGAAGTCATCAGGCTGTGGGAAAGACGATATAGAACGGCACAGTCAATGGAGGGCCTTGTTGTCTGAAGTGTTAGTCATACTTTGGCAGAAACACGGCAATACAATGGTATGAAAAAATAAAAAAAGGAAAGGAAAGCAATTGAGGATTTTTAGTTAACTGTATGTGTTTTGCACTTTTATAAACAGCCAGGAACCAAACTATTTAGATCTTTTAACACCAGGCACAGATTGGAAAAAATATCTTGTATTTTCAAAACTAAAAAGATTATGTTTGACCTGGATGTTACAATGATTGTGCATTAGACACTTTTTGTCCAATATCTTTAAGGCTTGTTTATACAGCGACTCTAAAGGTCTAATTGCTGTTTCCCCAGCCTGTCCCCTGCAGGTGATGCAATAGGACAAGTGGGAAATGATAAGAGCATGCATACATGTCCTGGCTGTTTCCAAGGAGAGACAAGGTCTAATGTGTCGGAAGTTACCCACTCTAGACTTTATATTTTTTGTTGTATTCTTTATGTTTTTTAAATTCAAGTTTGAATCTATTGGGACCTTTGACATAGTGTCAGAATGTTTGTCAGTTAATTCAGCATCAAGTTTAAACATATAGTTGATTTTAGAGTTGTTTTATCATTAAAGTTTTTTTTTTCCATATAAAGTTTTACTGATGTACATCGTTACATTAAATGTTGTTAATTGTAAAACTATGTCTGTGTAGACCCTCAGTCATGGGTCCAGGCACAAAAGTTTTAAGAGTGAAGATGTTTCGAGTAGCTTCTTCAGTTCAGATGAACCCTCTTATATCATCAATAAGGGTGCACTCTAATAATGTAAAGTTGTTGTACGTGACATTATACCTGCAGAAGCGCTGTGTACAGTTAAAAGAGAGCGCTACACAGACCAGTCAGTAATACAAGGCAATACACAACAATGGAAAAGTAAATCTCAACATAAAACAACAAACTCTGCTTGTTTAATTGAAGAAATTCACTTCTCCCGCCAATTTGGAGCTTTGTAAATCTTCTACCCTTGATCATTAACACATCACAGATGACCAACAATAATCCAAAATCACTCATTCTCCCTGCAAGTATATAGTTTGGTACATGCCAGGATTTTGTGACGTTTTGTGTAGTTTCCTGAAAATCTATAGGCCTTTATTTTGACCCCCTTTCCTGGCCCCTCCCTCTCTTTACACAGTGTCTTTGTGCCCTAATGATGGCTATTAATACAACAGCAGAGGGGTGCAGTGGTTTAGGGTTTCCTCAAAGGTTAATGCTGGAATCACTTACCTCCAAAAGGCAGTCCATTCAGCTTGTGCTTCAAAGGAATAATGTTGCAGCAGATGTCCCAAGTTAAGGCAAATCTGTAACTGCAGGGTTAACACACACCTAGATCTTATAACATTTCAGTATAGGCCCATTGGGATGAGATTAGTTGATCATTAAATAGTCTAAACTAGACGTTTATTGGCCGAGCAAGTTTTGCAAATTTGAATACATTTTAATATGTTAAAAGATACAATATGATTATGAACAGGAACATGATGCCTATAAAAAGATCTAAATCATTTTTTAATATATACTGGGGGGAATAGGTACCTGGGCCATGTGGAGTGTGTAGATAGATGTTCTATCAATTAGTTATTATAGTTTAAATAGAAATAGGCCAAAAATCAAATCATTTTCCATTAAAATTTTTATCCCACTAAATAATAGTTTTGATGTTACACAGTATCCAAATAAAAGCATTTATTACACATGGATTAAACTACATGTAACATTACAAAATAATAATAATGGTAGTATAAAAGTAAGTAAATCCATCTACTGACCCCCATGAAGCATCCATCCAGCTTGTGCATGACCTCAGGTGACCCTTTGCTTCTAAGATGGCACCAGACAACATAGAGCATGGCACATTTATCACCAACACCAAGGTGCCAGCAATTATCTACGTGTTTTGGATGAACTGCGCTGTCTGATTCCAAGTGACTCTGCAAATGGTGAGTCATTGTATTTCACACAGACTTATGAAGAATTACCAATTGCCAAATGCCGCATAAACTTTAAAAAAGTATTGTCGCTAAAAAATAATTTTAACTGTATTTTGATTTGTGTAACATTTGTGTTCACCAATACTGGATGTTTCTCTGGGCAGCCTGTAAACGACCGTGTCTGTGTACAACTTATTTGCTGTTGAGATCGGCAGATCTGTGTAAAATGAAGCAGAACGAGGGGCACAATTGATGGCAGCCTCCGGAATAAGGTGTAAAGGACGCCTGAGCCCTGCGTCAAGAGTCTCTGTGTGCGGTGTCCCTTGTGAGGCAGCTAGTAGCCCGGCCCCTCGGTGTCCCCCGACAGAGCCATTATCAGCCTGTGGGGACTGTCAGTGCCAAATCTCTATCAGAAACTCACTTTGTACCTTTATCTCAATTGAATCAATTTTGAATGACACATGCGCAGTTGACCTAAAGGTACAAATGGGGTTTCCGGTTAAAAAATGGCACTGACAGTTACCAAGTGTAGTTTAGATTAATGCTGTAATCTTTTATTGTCTTAACCTGACCTAACCTAGTTTTGCAAGTTGCCAAAAGTAGCTGTGATTGAGATGGAACCATTGCCACGTTGCCTTGTTGAGGGTGCATTCAAATCTTTAAGAGGCTGCACAATATATAAATCTATATAAAAAAATATTGTTATTGTACTTGTTATTATCACGATATGCATATCCCAAAGATGCACGATCATTTCAAATGGTTAAATGCATTAATCTTGCGTTCCTTACATGCCCAAGCTTGTTTTTTCTTTTAAACAATCAACTTAAACTTAAATGTTCTCAACACTTAAATGTTCTCATTTACAGAGTAAGTGAGTGTTTAAGTGTTTTATTTATTTATTTATTGTTCCTTCAAAATCCTCAATTTTGTCATTATTTCATACACACATAAACAAAGGTGAATAAAATGTCTGAAATGTTTAAAATGCCTCAGTAATGTATTTTTATGGTTTGCACAGTAATGGACAAAGCACTTCCAGGACTCCAAAGGTCTCCGATGTGTGTGTATTTGTACCTAAGCTACCAGATTTAAGAGTAAGAGTTGAGTAAGAGTTGAGTACTTAATTGTTACCTTAATTGTTAATTGTTACCTGGAAAAGGCATTATCTCCAAATGAGGAGAAAATATCGCGATTATTACGTTGTTGCAAGACTTGAAATCCATATCGCGCTAATTTCCAATACCGTGCAGCCCTAGTGCAAACAGTAGTCAAGTGTTACTTTGCGTGCCTCAAAGGAGGTGCCAAACATTATAAAATTAGGTAGCAATTCACCCCTGTACACCCCCGTAGATCCTGGGACTAGGTTAATTATTCTTGATTGGGTCTTATTTGGATTTGGACATAATTTACACTAGGTTAGTTCTTGTTTAGACTTTTTTTTTAATCTACATTAATGGTACACTTTATTGTTAAGGTTTAGTCCTTGTTTAGTCTGGGTTTAGTTCCAGTTTGGTTAGCTCAATGTATTCAATATTGAACATAGAAAGCTGAATGTTTTGTCGCAAGTGAGAATAGTGTCCAATAAAGGCCTCAGTGTGTGTGAATAGCCAGCGAAAAATGACACAACATAATTGGCTTTCCAATTGCATAATTCTGTCGAATAATGGATGGCTAGGGGCTCCAAACCTTGTTAGCATGATGGACATCTAGGAACACGCGGTCCTGCTCTCAATAGAGTTATGTCCCCCTGACAAAACCCACTGATAAATTACACTGACCCCAATCGTTGCATAACTGGAGCTTCATTTTACCCGTCATTGAGGAAAAGATTGATGTTGTTTCAGAAGACATAGTTTGGACAATTTGAACACGGCTTTTTATTTCTTATCAGATATGCACAGGTTTCAACAAGTGTTTCTTGTGTAACTGTGGCAGATGGCGCTGGGAGCTGGTGATGAGGAGGTTTTGCATGTTCTCTTCACACCTTGAAATGTTCCAGGGATGATTAATGTGGAGCTAATCGGTCAAAGGGCAGAACTAAACCACGTATTTTGACTGACAAGGCGAAACACATAAATATATCCGACACATTTGGACAATTTGACGCAGGTTATGTGCAGTTATTAATGTGTTTCCTATTTTAGATAATAGACACTGTGGCTGGGTGAATTTTAAAAGACCTTTGGTTAGATATTGAGAACTTTGTTGTTAAAGACATGTGCAATTCAACAAGTCAATAAGTTGACTGGGAAGCCCCTGGTGCATTACGAATTAAGACTGATGAGTGAATGTAGATCAGGTGATGAGTCGGAGCGCTTTGTCATTGTGTTATTAGAATCGGTGTGAATGAGATCAAACCTCCATGGCTTGATCTATCTGGTGTTGTAATGGTCCTTCTTTTGACCATTTGATTTCTTCTCCTCCAGATTTAATTTTACGCACATGAAGTTATAAGGGCCAGGTTTGAGAGGCATCTGGACAATGTTTGATTTTCTTCTTAAAGTCATTGTCAACCCCAAATGTTGTCTACAATGATCACTCCTGGACAAATAAGGGATAATACTGATAGGGGCCAATAATAATGATTTAATATGATATTTTTTTCCATTAAGCTTAAAGTTGGTGTCAATGTACCATATTTAAATTAAGAGTATTTTTGATTTAAAAGAAATCACGGAATACTGTATATATTCTTCTTGTCCTTTATAAATGTAATGAATGTGCTGTCTTTGTGATAAAACATGTTTTTAGATAATGTTTGTTTATTTTCCAAATTACTTTACTAGTTTAATATTTCAGTATAGTTGATTAGTCACAATTAATTGTTGCAGCTGTTTATAGATAATGAAATTTTGTCTACTTAACCTTACTTAACCTGCTGAGATTTGAGTTCTGACTCCACAGAGGAGGCTTTTTTTGTTTTGTTTTTAGTGGTAGGGGAGCACCCGGAGGAAACCTGCTCATACACAGGGAAAACGTGCCTATCTAACAAGTTTTATACTCTTACTGTGATAATAATTATAAATACAGCTTTTAAAAAAATATTGTTTGTAGCTCAACGTTAAAATTGTTACAATGTCCGATTATTTTCTTTTCATTAAATGTAAAATATGATGATTAATAATGTTGTATTGGGGAGGGAGAAATCTAAATCTCTTTGCCCAGACAAAACTCACCGGCACAATAACACTGGCACTCATTTCTGTTTGAGCCCTGCTGCTCTTGGAAGGTGACAGGTGCTGTGGATCTCGTGAGAATGTAAGGGGAGATGGTTTGACCTCCACACCTTCTCAGCCCAGAGTGGCTCCTGGTAACACGACACCCATGATGCATGACAGCGAGGCCCGCTCTGCTCTCTGTTCTTCTATAGATTTCTCTGAGTGATTTATAATGGTTCCGCTTGACTTTGTGGCCTGTGTTTTATATAGCATGTTGTATCCGTATTGGATGTCCAAAGCTGTAACTGCCAACATGATTTTAAAATGGTGGACAATATAGTTTGATGTAACTCTGTGTCATTATATTACTTAAGTAATTATGTTTGGCAGTCGTGAGTTCAGTATATTGTCCATTCTACTGCTGTTTCAGGCCTTTATTTTTGAGTGGCACATATTATCAGAACAACTGCCGTCTCCAATAATTGATGCACTTAAAACAGAGACAATGCAGATGGCATCACAACATTTGGAATTTAAGTAGTGAGCGGCAAAATGACATTGCGTGTCACTGGTGAAAACACAATACAAATATCAAAGAGCTACTACAGCCTGATAATAAATGCAAACTACACATCTCTGCTTAATATTTACTTTTTACCTGACATCTAAAAAAAGGAACAGCAAGTAAACAATAGTAGAAAACCAGTTAGACAACAGGAACACTACAGGCAGATACTGACTGAGGTCATAGTCGAACTTGTCACTTTCACTTTGAAAAAGCGGTTTCTGAGTGGTGTGTTGAGAAAATGCATTGTTGTGGGTCAAGCGAAAGCCTCCTTTATCTCCACCTGCCATTAGACAACATCTCGCTCACATGGCAAAATAGCAACTGAAAGTAAATTTGAGTGAAACAATAGCTCATTTAATTTGTCCTGGCCATAATTGATGGAAGTCTGAGTGAGGTACATTTTTGTAATGAAAATGATGCAAGTGCATAACTTCTGATGATCTATAACTTTTTGACTAATCATCACATTTTTAGCATGTTTTGCATATGATGTTCATTTTGACAAATCAAACCTACTGTAACTTGAAAAACAGCAGGGACAAGAAGCTACTCTTCCCAAAACCAAAGGTTAAACTTATATTTGTTTTTTCTAAATCTGTGACTTGAATAAAATTTTTGTATAACGGTGCACAAATTAACCAATTAATCAAACACACTCATTGTTTCAATAAAACAAATAGTCGTAAAAGTTCTACTACGTAACTTTTCAACCAAAAAACAGACCAAAATAAATACCATTTCCAGTTTTTAAGTTGCTATAACCTTACAGTACAACATTTTGTGAACAGCTGTCATCCTGATGTCGTTCAATCCAGAGGGAGTTTTATGTGACACTGTGAGATGGTCTCCTCCACTGGAAGTCTCCGGTATCACCTTCCTCTTCCCTGTCCTAAATCACTCCTCGTCCTCTGTGCTTCCCTCTACTTCTGCTCACCTCCAGATGTTTGTGTTGCATTTAATGGCTGCTTTATTGAGAGCACAGTTTTTTATGATGATACACTTCTGTCCAGTGTGTGATCCACGACTTCATACGTCTGCTGTGCCCTGGGGCTCTACAAGTAGAGTTCAAACGCTGTGGCGGAAGAGGAAGAGGCCTGCTGGGCTTCATAGGAGGCAGTTTCAGAGCTGAAGGAGTCTTGGTGATCTTGGAGCTGCATTAAGACAGGGTCAGGGAACACTACTGTATATTGTATAATAAGTTGAGTAAATAAAGTAAATTCAGTTCAAGACTTTCACATGAGAAACCATATGTTTTTGTTTATTGCAAATCACAGTTATGGTTAAGGCTAAGGTATACTTTAATTAATCCTTCATGAGGGACATTAATTTTCTGTATTTGACCCATCCTTAAATGCCGCAAGCAAACTGCACAGGAAGCCCTGGTCCCGCCCGGAAGTCAGACATTCGACCCTTCTTGCTGTGAGCCGTGAGTGCTAGCCACTCAACCACAGTCTAAAAAAAACTTAATAATATCAACTTCCTGATTCCAATGTATTGATTTCCGATGTTTTTGTTTTTTAAGATAAGTTTGATGTGTCACCATGAGCTTGAATTTTTCTAATTTTACGAAAGTACAGCGCTGTGAGCGGGGCCATCGGCCAAAATGTATTGGAAATAATTTGACAAATTACTTAAGTATTGAAATTATTTATTACTAGAATTAATTAATTAATATTGTTATTTTTGTAATAATTAATTCATTCATTAATCATTGCCTTTATTATTCATTAATTCCATACTTGTGATAGTAAGCTGTGTTAGACTGATGTAAGTGAGACAGCCAGCCACTTAAACACAAAGACAGTTTGAACTAGAGCCAAAGCTGCTCTACTGTGGCACCTGCTGTTCAGCCACAAATACATTTAAACTAACAAAAGCACCACACATGTTATACCGAGTTTTAAAGTCCAGAACCTCTTGAATCCAGTTTGTTTGGCAGTTCGCACAACTATTTTTGATCACCATACAAAAGTTAGCAGAATGCTCTGTTGCCTAAGGGAGCCATTGAGGACACAAACACATTTTATGAAGGTTATTCAGTAAAAATCAGCTCTGTCAATATGGAAATGCCTTATTTTCAAGCCCAAGAACCCCCATGTCACTATCCATACATGCACACATTTATTATTTTGATCAACACATGGCATGGCAACATTAGTTTCTTTCACAAAAGGTAATGGGGGGGTTTTAGGTAGGGCTAGGCGATCTGCTATTTTGGTCATATTGTGATTCTCTAGTTCTCTATTTAAAAGAAGAATATTATGCATTTTTTGTATTGTTATAGCTTTAAACGTGCTCTTGAGTACCTGAAATTTGCCATCTCATGTTTTGAAACAAAAAAAGGTTTCCCTGCTGTCTGCCCTGACACTTACTGAGTGTCTGCAACCAGTAGATGGCACTTGTGTTGTCTCTTTAAGAGAGTGTGTGATGTGATGATCAGACTAGCCATAGCAGTGAATGTGTTTAGATGGTAGAAATGTCCAACGAGTCTGTCGTGCTGTAAGGACCTAAAACAACAGAAGATTCGAGGATGAGTGACGTATAAAATTGGAAATAACGCCACCAATCGAGGGAGTTCAGCAGGAAGTGCTTTTGACGGAGAGAATTTTCTTATTAGCATTCCTCAAAATAACGTGAATGCAGCTAAATGCAACTTCAAGTATGTTTTTAATGACGGAACATTGTTTGAACATGATTAAAAGCTCATAAAGGCACTGTAAGCATATGTGTATTTTAATGTAGCTGTCTGCTCAAACAAGCACCTTTTCCCACCCACCTCTCAAAGCGATCATATTGCGAGTCATATTGCCAATCACACTTAGTAGTTAAGATGCTTGTGTATTTATGTCATGGAAAGCACTTTCTGGTTTATTATCAGATAGTTTGCTATTGGAGATTTATTTTACAAATAATGAAAATATGTATATTTTTTATCAGTGTCAAAAGGAACAACATTAACATGTATATTGAATTATCCATTATATTACCAATTGTGTTATGCTATTTAATTAACTTCATTCATTCACGCTAAACGACACAACTAAAAACAAAGGTAACAGCATCTGATTAATCGTAATCAGCATTTCCAAGTCTCTCCACATCAGTATTAACTTAAACAATCTAGCCCCAGTGAAAACAGAAAATTTACACTCAGGCCTTGAACAGGACAATAGTAAAAATGCATGAATCAATTGGAATGCAGCCCCAAAGTTAATGAGGGAAATCCAAAGTTCCTTTATCTCTATGTTTGACAATGCTCTGAGTGGCAACAGGGAAAGTACAGTTTCATTAGCCTGACCTGACCCAAAACTCAACAGTTGTCTGATAAACAACTGAATTCCTCCTCAGGTTCTGGTTCAGGTGACTTTATTGGTACTCGTAGATAGATTTGTTTTGCAGCATTAAAAGAAGCTGATGACTGACAAAAGCACCTCATTGTTTACAGTAACACCAGACACACAGGTTACTTACTGTGCCAAACTAATATACATATATTTTAAAAAAATGCATAATAATAATTTCCATCTTGTGCAAATTAGCTATCTATTTATTAAGAGCCACAATTGAAGAAGGAATAAAACTATTTCTATATTGTTTAGTCAGCAGCTGGGGACCTGGAACTCTCGACCAGTTTCCCCTCCAAGGGCAGGGACTTTGTGCTCTTTCTGTGTTGTGCGGTATGATTTCCCACTGTGGGTTAATCTGTGCTCGGGGCTTGGATAAGCTCCCTGTGTGCAGATAGTCTTTGTGTATGTGAGGAGGCGGCCCACCTGCTGCTGGGGTCACGTAGAAGCTGAAGGGTGAAGCCCTCTAAGTGGACCATGGTTCTGGGAGAAAAACTGGAGGGATTTAGGTAAAGGGGTAAAGGTTAATTTTTTGTTAGTCAGTGTCCACATGTGCTACAATTACTGTCTTAGTTATTAATGTTTAGTTTAAGTTGATTGTGTTTCGTAAACATTGTTAAGAATATCTGAACCAAATTGATTAAAGTCAAATATGCTAAACTGGCTTCTTTACCAGGATTATAAGATTGCTTCTTCACCCAAAACAGACTTTCCTTTTACATGATTTTGTAAGCATTTTTTGTTCCTTATTAGGTTTAGGTTCTGTATTTGAAAATATTGTCTTCAGCCTCTAGTCGCCATTTTTCAACCTTTACTTGGATGATAATGTGTTTAAAAATGTCAGTGTATAATAGAAATAATCGTTTGACGATTCGAAAAAAAATTACTGCTGACTCTGACTAGTCGACTACAAGAAGAATTGTTAGTTGCAGCCCTAGTGGACTTCAGAGAGCAGAGTACCAGGCTGACGGCACCATGCATACAAGAGGCTCAAGGGAAGGAGAGATGGACTGTGTGTACATTTTTATGTATTTGAGTAAAACCTTTAAACTTTAAAAGAGACAAGCTGACTCATTGCTTTCTCCTAAGCAAGTCAATGGTAACTTCTCTTCAGTATAACGCTGCATTACTGCCACAGGATTGGCTAATTAGATCGACCCCTTAAATGCACTTCCCTTATCATCAAGTTTTGATCGTGATCTATCAATCTTTCGATTTTGAGATCCTTTCAGCGCTCAACATGTCTTTGTTTCATAACATTCAAGTGAGTTTCTTTGCCAGCAGCAGCCCAACTGCAACCCGGTGATGTCAGCTCCACGCTAGACAGTGATGAAAGAATATGTAATATGAAAACAAACTTTTAGCATGTAGCATGTAGGCAACCAGATCACACAGAACCCGTGCATAATGTGTTATCATGAATCAGATTTCTAACTTGATTTCAATACTTGTTCAAATTAGTATCCTAGTTTTAATATTGTTAGTATCTGGGTATCATTTTTTGGACAACCCTTTCCCAAGTTTTGGGGATTTTATGGAAAGAAAAGAGCAATGTTTAAGCAACATGTTTACTACTCATATGACTTCACAAGAAAAACGTTAATTTTTCTTTTGGGTCAAAGTGACCTTTTTGTGATGACTTTTGGGAACCCTTCAATTAGAGGATTTCTGTGTAAAGCTGTCTCACATACAGATGTCAATGTAACACAAAGGAGTACCTGTCCACTGCTGTTTCTGCTGTGAGAAGTGTTCTGGGCCTGTGTGCAACATGCAAACTCTCATGCAAAACACCGATACCACACAGAAGGCACAACAAGGACAATCTTTGAGGGAGATATAGAAGTATGATTGAGGAAGACATGCCTGGAGTGTTTTGACCAGAGTTGTTGCAGTTAATATTAACTACCTTTCAAAATCTATAGACATGTAGACATAACTTTGTGTTGTAGTTGGCTCACTGGGAATATAAATAAATACCACATTTTTATGAATTATTTAATGTTTTGTCCGTATATTAAATCTACAGTTCCAGAGGTTGAAATAATGAAATAAGAAAGTAAATACGTATATATTTATATACAGACAAGCTCAGTTTTAGAACGCCTTTTTCAGAGTAGTTTACTCTTACTTTTCGTAGTAATTGCCATGTACTGTTACTTTGTGCTTCCACTATTTTGAAGTAATGGTACTTTTTCCTGAGCACAATTATTGTCTACTCTGTCCGCTTCTGTACAGTATACTTTCATTTTATTCTACTCCTACCACTGCAATACCATAGACTGATGAACATCTATGTTTCTTGTTGTATTGTATGAGCCATTTCTGTGGTCTTAAACGCTGAACACTGACTTGCACAGACCTGCCCTCAGTTATATTTGGACTTGGTCTGACAACAGTGAAGCAAATTATTTTTTCACAAAGACTCAAGACTATATCCTACTTTCAAATGTTCATAAGTATATTTAATTTGAACATATGCAAGATAAGACATACTTGAATTAGTTTAGTACATATTTTGTAGGTAAATATTTTTTGATCTTTCAAATAAATGGACTTGACCTCCTTACCTTGTAACTAAATACAGACAGCCCACATACAGTTGTAACCTTGACATACAAGCTGCATATAAATGGGACTGAGGTGTTTGGTGCATGTTTAATAGGTCTTCTGTGTTATATTTGCCATGATGGTTTAAAATGCTGCCTTTACGTCCTATTTATTTTTATTTCGGCGCTATGAATTATGGGACATACCATTTATCGAGAGGGAAATTGCACATCTCTTTGGGTAAAAAAAATTGCTGATAGAATTTGATACTCGATTTGCTAAGATAAAATAACTTTTGACCTTTCTGTTAGCAGGTTTTTTTTTTTTTTTTTTTTAATATGGAGCTTATTAGGATTACAATGGGCCATAAACTCTCAACCTTTAAAAGGGTCACTGGGAGGTTGAGTTTCAATCTTGTTTGACTTTTAGTCATCACATAATAGCTGCTAAATTCATGTTACTGCTGTTGTGACAATTCGGAAGCATTTGGACAAGACCTGTGTTTAGACTACCAGTTCCTCCAGGCTCATTTACTTGATAGTTTGGGCCCAAATGGATTGCATAAATACCCCTTCTATCATTGTACTACATGACATACATTGCACAGTAAATCTTGTCTTTGCGGTGGGACCAAAACAGTGAAGCTCATAACCACTGCGCTATGTAAACCAGCTGACAGCTCTGACTGGCTGTTGAGATATATTTCTGTGTATGCGTTCCAACCCACTTCACTTGTCAAATAGAGTATGTAACGAGAAATATTTGTCAAAACAATTACCGCTGTTCCCTTCGGCATTCCTCATTGCTACAGACTGGGACACGACCAAATCAGAATGGCTCTTTAAAGCTGGGGTACCGTTTTTTTAAACTCTGAGAGGAGGAAGTAAGCATAGAATGTATCTAACTTGTCTCTATAGCTTTCACAAACACATCGCTGCTATTTACATGCTTGCACATATTCACCTTATTCTGGAAGTTGTCGTGGGCGCCGCCATCTTGTTTCCGTTGTATTAGTTTACATGGGGCAGGTGAGCTCAACAGAAAATAAGCTCTACACGGACTAAAAAGCCATTTTCAAGCCGCCCAGGAAATTGGTGCGTTGCTTTTATATCCAATGGGGGAAAAAAACATCAGCGAAAATGTAAACTATATACAAAGAACAAAACAAAACACTATAGCAAAGATTAAAATTAGCATTTAAGGTGAGACACTACAGGTGAATAGGAAAAAATCTTTAAAGACATCAATTCTTCTGTCTACGTCTGTAGTTTATTCACATAAATGTAAGAAAAAAATGTATTAAAAGTTTTTCATCATATCATGTTTTCATGAAGAAATAAGTCATTTTATGTGTAAAAACTGCCAAAATTACACATGGGACATATAAACCTGAAAAATGGACTGAACCAGGTTTAAATTTCTTGGTTAGTTTTGTACACATATGAGATACAAAAATATTTACAGAGGGGATTTTGGATTTCTTATTTAGTTTTTTAGTAAACTAGATTGGACTGAAAGTTATCCTAAAAATTCAAATTTCGCCTAATTTTTTTACTTAAAACTTCAATTAATCAGTTTTACAATTAGATATCAAACCCTTCTGTCTAAGGCCCTAAGTCAATGGGATAGGCTCCAGTCAGTCACCCTGACGGGAACAAGCGGTAGAAAATGAATGAATGAAAATCCTTCTGTATGTTTCGTCAAAATCTTGTTGAGTCCAAGATTGTACAGTTTGATGTAGGAGCTACTTTAAGTGGTGAACCTTATGTCCCGAGGGAGAAAAATGCATTTTAAGAAAATGGCCTTTGAAGTTACAATGTCCCATAGAAATCTATGGATGAAGTGGATCAAATCGAAGAATAAAACATCTGAAAAGAAAAAAAAAAAAAAAAGAGAGTTGCCTGTAGTGTCTCCCCTTATGTTGTTAATGTTTGTCGTACAAAGTATTGTATTTATTTTTATATGTATTTCAGATGAAGCAGTTGTAATCCTTGTTGCAATAGAGAGATGTCCTCCTATTGGTCAGTCTTGTATGATTGACAGGTGGCTTTAAAGTACATATATAATGTAATAAATTTGAAATTGGGTGATCAAGAATTTTTCGCATGTTGCCTACCTCCAGACAGGCTTCTTAAAGCTACAAAATGATCCTCTATTTTGAACAGCTTTTGAAAGTGGAATGAGGATTCCACAAACCCGCTCCCATAAAGAGCCATAAATCCCTCCTGTGCTCCAGACATACTGCTGCACAGTCTGTGATTTAGCCTATACTTATCAGGCTTTAAGAGGGGCACTGCCTAAGCATGTCTGGGCCTAGGGAAAGTTAGACTGAAAATCATAACTTGGGTTTAATGGCTACCTGTGCACACTCAGCTATTGAGTGGATTCTGAGTTGTTTGACTGGATTTATTTATAATACTTCTCTGTTTTTGTATCACTGTTTTTGGAGGGATTGCAGTGCTCAAGGGGCTTATTGATAATTGGTAGTCTCATAATAAAGTATTGTGTCAGAAAGTGGTAAAAATCTATCTTGTGTTGTGAATAGGATTTAAATGAATAATAATTTATAGAGAGGGTTTTACAGGATTTCTGATGCTTCTTCCAAAATGTGTGAGTGCATTGTCTGACAGTTCCAAAATATGCCAAGCTCTACAATTGTGTAAATATGAATATTAGTCTGGAGCTTCAACTTAGCAACTCGTGGGATTTCCCACTAGATTCACCTATACTCTGGAGTGGGAGCGGCGGACAGATGGAAACATTGGGTCCTGGTTTCCACACGTCCCAAATGACAGCAGAGCTGACAGACTGAGCGCGGATGGAGGGTGATCTTTTGCCTGTCATGAGAATTAGAGCAACGCAGGTAAAGCAGAGGGGAGTGGTCTTCCGTGTTGCTCAGTTACTGTTTGGTGTAGACATTATACTAACTTATCAAAGTCTAAAAATGTTGAAAAGCAATTCTAATCTTAGCATAAGCACTGAATATCATTATGGTTGTTATTTTTGGAGAAGGAGAGTCTGCTGGTGCACTTGTTTCACTCAGTGCTATTTGACCGTGTAAACTGCAGGCTCAGAGGTCAGAGGTCAGGGCCTATTTAAGCCCAGAATACCCCTGCTGTGGCGTGGACAGGTCGTGTGTGGATACTATTGCAAAAGTCCATGGCACTGGCAGGAGGGGCCTCATGTATTATGGTACGGTGCTATCTCTGTCAGTTTCAGGCACCAGGAGGACTCTGACTCTGAAATATGTACCAGCCTTAATACAAAGGTTTCTGGTGCTTACAATGAGACACAACACAAGGTGAACTTGCCGAGAGTGAAAAGCCCCATCTGGTCCTGGAATAGAACCCCAGTCTAGCCTTAACGACCAGCTTTTTGACAAATCAATTGAAGAATGCAGGTCCTAAACAAGATTGTTCCAAAACAACATCCTTAAAGGTCCCATATTCTGCTATTTTGCCCTTTACACAGTCTATTCTAAGGGCTTTGTTGATAAAATTTTGCGTTGTGCAATATCCATAACATAACAGTTTCCAAAAAACACCCATTTCTTGGACTGGCCCCCCTCCTTGCAAAAGCAAACGGCTCACTCTGAGATCTGACCCCCCCCCAAACAGAGAGCAGGCTGCCTCCCCCTCCCAACCCCCCCCCCCCCCCCCCGCCCAACCCGTGACGAAGCCTAAAGCGGAGATGGTGCGCACGCGCCCTGTGCTCCGGTAAACAGCGATACACAAACACGGGAATAAACATTTTATCCATCCTGACGGTGCGTCGTGCTGAGTCCTACGTCCTGGATCTGACCTGGAGTTTGACGTGCTCCAGTACCTCGACGACGGACATTGCCGTTTGGTAAATAACAAGCTAACTCGATCTGTCGTATCCATCGTGTAATTACTGTGTAGCATTAGCATTAGCAGTTTTTATTCTAGCGGCTGCGCGCTTCCTGGAGGCGTGGCTTAAACACCGTGTCATCCTGGTGAAGCCGCGTCATCCTTGTGAGGAGCCCCCGTCTGCCTGCTCAGCCGAGAGGGACGGAAAAGACAGTTCTCTAGCGAAAGCATGCGGAAATCAATCAAAAAAACATTTTGGGCACACATACGAGGCCCAAATAGCACTGTAGGAAGGTTAAAACCTCTGAAAAGTCCATTTTGCATGTTATGGGACCTTTAAACGGTTAATTTACTGAGTCAACAAAGCTCCCCCTTAATCATCTGACACTACCATTGTTCAGGGTACAGTAGAGTCCAGTGCACTGTGCCTCAGAGCTGGACTAATCCTAACCTTCCAATATGGACAGTCTTTCACCGAAAGCCATCGGGAAAAGGCAGAATGTATTAGGGGCACACAGTGGCAGAGCAGTTGGAGCTATTGCCTCCCAATATGGAGAGCGTGGGTTTTAAACCCGGACCAGAGTCCTCCCCGTGTTACCGTGAGTTCTCTCCGGGTTCTCCGGCTTCCTCCTACCGCCCAAAGTCATGCATGTGGCTAATTTGGCAACTCTAAATTGCCTCGAGTAAGTGAATGTGAGAGTGAATGGTTGTCTTGTCCATGTCTATGTCTCTGTGTTAACCCTGTGCCCAATTGGCCACTGTCCAGGGTGTACCCCGCCTAAGGCCCAAAGTCACATAGGAGTGCCTCCAGTCACCCACAACCCCTAACAGGCAAGCAGCAGTAGAAAATGAATTAATGAATGGTCAAAGCGTAAAAACAGTGGAAAGTACAGAGAAATCAAACAAAATCTGTATCTTATCTTAAGTGTATCTTAACTTTTTTTTTACTTACCCCCTGGCAAATGAAACAGCTGTTAATTGCATGTTAAATCATGAAATTAATTAAATTAATTATATATATTATATTATGTTGTTAAGTCCAATGGAGAGTAAAGCACAGACTTCTTCCTCGTCCTCAAATTCACAAAGCATTTCTATGGGCACGTTTTTCTTAACAAAATGGTCTGTAAATCGGGTAAAATATACTAAAATGCATTTGTCTGCGCCGCCATGTTCATTTAGGCTTGTCCCTTTGACTTCCACTCAAACCACAAGGTCACGCTCTGATTGATCCAACTGCACTCAGCTCCTGGTGCAGCCCAAACATTGGAACACCGTCCAGATGGAGAGTGTGTGAACTCACCAATATTGTAAAAATGAATCTGGCTGTCCAGGTTATAATTCCTTCATTCATCCAGGAGCGGTCCATAGTAGAAAAAGTTTTAAAGGTG
The DNA here is from genome assembly GCA_019453435.1 of Rhinogobius similis. NCBI lineage: Eukaryota > Metazoa > Chordata > Actinopteri > Gobiiformes > Gobiidae > Rhinogobius > Rhinogobius similis. The sequence goes on from CM033620.1 coordinate 35,955,212, forward strand.
GTCATTCTTCAGGTAGACTACATTTGAAACTCCTCCATGCTAATGCAATATTCTCTCTTGGGTTCAGTATTCCATTCTAGATATAACCTCAGAATTACTAATCAGTCTAAGCTAAATGAAAATGTGTATATATTTCAAAAACACGAAACAAAGATTTAGTTGAAACTACATATTAAACTTACATATTATGCATTATTTTTTATTGTTAATTGGCCTTTTGAGCACCGTCGCTTTAGCATCTCATATTCCAGAATCTGAAATAATGTATGCACCTCATGATTTGTGTCAGTGCTGCATCTACTGTGAGGTTTTTATGAGGCTCAGAGGGAATACAGGAGACAACATCGTAAACAGGATTGATGAAACAAGTGTGAGTGAAGCAAAATATAACTCCAGGTGTGTTTTGAAGAGGGTAAGGTATGAAATATACCCAGAACACGTCAACAGAAATGCTGTCATACCCAACAGTTTGGTTGCTTTTCCTCAAACAGTAATGACGCCAGCAGGATGTGGAAGTTAGGCCACTATTCTGAATGTGTTGCATTGTCAGCCCTCTCTCTCTCTCCTCCTCTACAGTGCCCTCCCAAAGGATCTTTATGTCTGGCTTTCTTCACCATTTTGTTATGTCTGCAGTCATGCGCTAGAAATACATGGCACTATTTATGGCATGGCTGCAATTTCAACAGCAACAAGCTGGGAGAAGTGGTAAGGAAGTTGGCATATTGGACCCAAAATAGTTTTCAATGTGTTTTTAAGGCGCTAACAGCTGTATTTGGAGGTTGCTATGAGCCACACCAAAACAGAACTGTGCCTAATGGTCCAAAGTGGGGCTACACGATACTGGAAATTATTGCAATGTGCGATATTACTGTTTAGATCTGCAAGATCGATATTATAGCAATATTTAAATACACTTTTTGACAAAGGAAACTAATGATTATTTTAGTAGTCGACTAGTCAGAGATTACTTCTATTGTAGATAGAGACTTAGAATAAACTAACATTTTTAACCAAATAAATATTGTGAATGAAAGCTTCTAGATAGAGAATATTTATGAATAAAATGTATCAATGAGGAAAATCAGAAATGGTCTAGTCTAGTTGCCATTTTTCTTTAATAATCTTTGTCTTTGTTATAGAAGTCTTTAAGTTTATGTTTTTAGAGTCTGTATAGTCAAGTGAACAAAGACCATCAGCAAAATACGACGCAAAATATGCAATTATTGTTTATAGTCGACTAGTCACGATTATTCTATTAATTGTTGCTATAATAATTGTTATATTAAAATAAAAAACAACAAATACAAAACCAAGGCTAATTTAGTTTGAAAAGTTAGATTTTATTCATGATTTTTCCTTTCCTTTTCGATGTTTTAATTTTAACAACGGAACATTTATATCAGATGGAAGACTTTTGGTGTTATTGCCAAAAGTAACACCAAAACACCACCATTTGTTGCGATATCGTTATTGTGTCAGCCAATGTTGCAATATTGATACTTTTGCGATATATTGTGCAGCCCTAGTCCAAAGGCTATAATTATTTAGTTACTAATTATTATTGGTTATAATTATGAATTTTCATGCAAGAGCATTTTTGAGATACACGATTGAAACTACTGTCAGGACGACTGGGTGTGTTCTAATGCTTGTTAATTGCTAATGCTGCAAAGCAATAAAACCATGATGTTAACTTCTACGTGGTTTAGTGGCTAAATTCAAAATGGTGTCACAGTGAGAAGCACAGTTACCGCCCCACTGCGATATATCACAATTGCAGACCTGTGGATCATGCAGTATCATGATCGCATTGCAGCTTCTGTTGTATCGGCCAACATTGTATTGTGATTCCAATAAATTGATACATATTGCTTTGTGACAAAACCAGGGATTTAAACCTCTGGCCTTCATGTGAGGGGTTTCACGTCCTTCTGTTTCTCAAGTATAGCATGAGTGTATATGTGGAATCCCTGCATGACTGTACAGACAGGTCTTATCTCTGTGACCCACAGAAGCACAGCTGTGACGTTTGAGGAGGGGGACGAGTGTTGTGTGAGAAGGTATTGAAAAAGTTGTAATTGTTAATGTTTATTTATGTTTGTTGTACAGAGCTTTTTACATTTCCAGAGTTTACTCTTTGTTGCTGAGCAGTGTGAAAGAGCAGCTCTTGAAACATAAAATAATTGAATGAATCAATGAATGATTGTTTTTCCCCCACGGAGGTCCTTTTCCCTCAGATACTGTATCGCCTGCTTTGGTGATGGAACCCACCCTTTCAGCTTAGTGGTTTATCAATAAAGTTGAGCTAACTGAGCCATTCTGACCGTAAAATGTGTTATTGTGACAAGAATGACAGAAAAACAGCCATAATTTTTGTAGATGACATAAAACATTAAACACACTTTATCGCTCACATACCTCTCTTCATTTAGGCTTATTGTGCTGCATGGGAATTGTTGACATTCTTGGTTTGAATGGCGCAGCAGCAAATAAACTTCTTCACCACAGTGTAATTAGCCTGAGCCATAAACCGTATAAACTGCTGATGTACAACCACATGTGTTTGGCACGCTTCCAGCGTTCCTTTCCCAGTTCGCTTTTGAAAGGATCTGTCAACACTAATATTTCAATACTAATGACTGACAAAAGTGTTAAGTGATTTGTGACACGACGGAGAAAAAATCATTTCTATAAAAACGACTACTTTAAAATGAATTTGTCAAATTACAGAAAATGCATACAGAAAACAGATTAGTATTATTTATTTTGGCAAGACCCTCTTTCTCTGGAGAGCGTTTGCTTGTCTGGCTCCACAGCGTGATGTCATCGGGTGGTCATCCAAGAATGTGTTTTTCTACTCCAGACACCTTCACCAGACCAGGATTCTCACTAGAGGTGGGCAGATTATCAAGATAGTAATAAAATTGGGAATGTTGCTTTGAAAGCGTCCAAATTCCAAATAATAAGTCACAAATCACAAGTCAGTTACACATCAATAAATAAAGGATGCAAATAGAGACTATTACTGTTTTACTGTCATACATTTGGTCTGTTTTGACACATTTCTAAACATAATATTGTCTGAATATTATTGGATACTCAAAAATAAAATCTGATATTAATTTTTGTCACTATTACCCACTATACCCACGATATTACCCATTACTAACTCTTATCCCCATCATCATGACGGTGTTCAGACAATAACATTGTAATCCACTGGTATTTCGCTAAAACATGCTTGTAAGTGTATCAGGCAGGGATGGGAAAAATAAAATCTATAATAATATTTAAAACTAAAAACTCCCATATTGATTGATTTTTAATTCAATTTTCTTCATTTTTTTATGAAAACATAGACAGGTGGACTTCAGGTGTATTCACGTGTACCGCTATCAGCAGAAAACACATGCAATGCCCGTGGGCTAAATCAGGTCTTACATTTCACTCGTAAACAATAAGAAAATAGTTGTTTACTCCCTGTTACTTAGATTATCATGATAGAAGCATGACAGAGGGGCGAGCGAGGGCAGACAGCACCGCACACGAGAGGCAGGAGGGAAGGAGGGACTGGACTATAGGTCAGATTGTGTGTATTTAAGCAAAAACTTGTGAGGAGACTGAAGAGACGAGCTGATTCTGCGCACTTTATAGAGCATAGCATTTCTACCACTAGGGACTTCTCCGTTTGTCGTGCTGCTGGAGGCTTGCCTCTGATGATGGCTCGCAGTGAACATTAAAGTAATTTATTTCAGCGACACAGAATAGAGAGGCGCCCTGCTTTTCTCTCCCTTCCTCTTCTCCACCCCCCTTTTCCTCCGCGGCCCACTCAGCAGCTGTCCCTCTCACTTCCCTCAGACGGCCACTGTAGCGAACCCCCCTGTCCACAGTGTAACCCCTTCATCGTGGCTTTGTGTCATTGTAGAGCCGCGTTTGGCACAGGGAAACCCCCGTCTGCAGGGGGAGAGGGCAGGGGGAAGATGCAGCAGACATTTGGGCCAAGAGAAAGTTGGACTATTAGTTGTGGCACCGTTCTTGCAGTCTGCTGATGTGAAAAAGAGGGATCGTTAACTTTAATTTGTCTAAATGAGCTTTGGATACGTTATGTGAAAATAAAGTTCAGAGTGGCAAGCCTGTGAAGTAACAAGAAGTGACTCTTTAGTGAAAAGACTGGATACCTGGCACGGCTGGCAGGTTCAAAGATGGTGCTAAAGATCTTTGGACCTGCCTGGCTGTCATTCATTATTTTCAAATCCACCACATTTTGAGTAAGTCACAATTGTAATTATGTAAGTAATCATTTAATTATTAGATTAGTTAACAGGAATTTTATTTTTATGCAGGTTTAAGTCAGTTTGATTCGGTGGCCGAGCTCAGAGAATGCTCCACAGTATGGTATAATCTCTAACTTAAATTTATTCAATTGATAAAAGTACTTTATTTGGTTGAGTTATCTGCTGCGTGTCTCCATGGAAATGGCTGAGTTTATGCTTTGATATGAAACATTTCAGGCAAAACAACAACAGATAATAAGATAATATTCTCCACCTAAAAAAGCCCATAGTGCCCCTTTATGGAAAATATACTTTAATGAGCTTTTAACTTTGTTACAACAGTGTTTCATCCTCATTAAGTGACTCAGAGTTGTATTTTGATTGAGTCCTGCATGTTTGAGACTCCTATTTTCACCTACTTCCTATACCCTGGCCGCATCCCTGTTCTTAGACTCTGAGTGATATATGTCAGGTTCTAAAATGTCACGTAACTTTTCAAAAATAAAAACATGTAAATGACAATCTGCTGCTTGTTACAGTGAAGTGTCACTGAAGGGGCAGGGCTTATCAGATCTGGATATGGACCCGTTTCTATTTTAAGATTAAGATACATTTTAGTTCAGTGTTGCGGATTCCAATGAACAAAATGTAAAATGATAATGTTCATATGTCATAGTTACTAAGTGCCTGAAAAAAGCAACACTGTAGGAAAAATATAGCCAGATCAAACTGTTGATTTTTTAAAATGCATTTTTTCACTTTTTAAAGATTAGAGTTGTGTTTTTGGTTGAGATTGTAAGTGAGTATTTTCTAGATTAGCATTGACAGATAACTCCCCTATGACTATATTTTATCTTCCACAAATACCACTTCTGCCCTTATTTTTGGCCTAGGAAAACATGTCTCCTGTATCAGCTGCACTGGTCCAACTTCTGTCACGCTCGTTCTAAACTGGCTGAAAAAGTCCCCACAACGGAAACGGGAAATAAACAGTGCTGTCAAACTACCTCCTTCCTGACTGCGAGGAAAATAAATTGGTGATGTCTGGTCATTTGAGCCAAAGCTAACATTTTTGTGAAAGAAATTAAGACATAATTTATGTGATAAATCTACCATTATATTTTACAAGTACAATTGAATGGGGACTACTGATAGATTAAGTTTCCAAAATCACAGTAATTTGCCATGGCATTTGTGCCTAGACTCTGGCAGGTCAAGACTCCAGTGCTATAATGAATAGAAATGTGTTGGATAAATTCTGTTGGTGAAGAGGAGGGGATGGAGAGGTTGAGGAGGCTGTTGGTATTGTTCCTGTGGTGGAGATGGTGCAGAGGATGGTTGCATTGCTGAATTAGGAAGAAGAGGGGCAGAGAGGGCATTTATATGAACAGCTTGACTTTCTAAAAGATGAGATAGTTTGTCGATCACAGAGGACTGTTGACTACGTTTACATAATTTGCAGTTTGATAATTGTGTCAGTTCAAATTACGTTTTCAATTCAGCTTTGATTGATTGTGAGATATTGCGGGCCCTGGTCATACTGTATCTCCCAGAGTTCAGATAAGTATGATTGACATGGTGCTTCTGTATGAACACAAACATGGCTGTGAGGAAGAAAAAAGAAAGGACAAAATTACTTATGGAAGAACATTTCTGAAGAATCAGTGGCGGATGACCAATGAGCTCCCCCATTTCTGTTGCGTCACAGACAGAATGAGTTTGGACTACGACGCAGTGGAGGAGGTGTCCAATTTAAAAACTCATTGTGAAACTGCAGCCAGGCCTGGCATGGCATTACACCATATCCCTCTTCCATTCTCAACTCTGTGGTTCACCATATACTCACACACAGCACTTTTACTGTCGGGTGTCCAACAGAGAGGCCAGGACCTTTACAAACATGTGTGGGCTGCTTTCCTGTTCCCTCTGAGCATTTCATCACACCCTAAGCCTGGCAGTTCACAACATGAGGTTCAGGTCGGTTAACGCTCTCTCTTTAAGAAAGTGCTCCTTAAAGTCAGAACAAAATGTGTCTTATAGCAGAACCAGCTATTATTTTGAATTATATTAATCTAACGATTATTCTATAGAGACTATCTCTAAAATATCAACACTGCAGTGTCGGCTGACACAATAATCAATATCACAACAGACTAAATATATCGCAATAACACCAATTTCCTCTCACTGACAGAGGTGTACTGTTTTTTTCATTTTCATGAAAAGGTAGATTTTCTTTATTATTATGATTATTATTATTTTCCTCAAGCCCTAAATTAGCTTTGAATCAATCTTGGTTTTGTCAGTGTAAAGCTGTTTTGACGAGTACATTAGGCATGTACAGTTTAGTTTCATCATAACTGAAAATTGTTGCGTTAAAATATAATTAACTGCCATATCACAATATTTTCCAATATAGTGCAGCCATAATTATTAAATTATTTGATTGATTAGTTGTAATTGTAATTAACTTCATCCCAAATTATGTAGGACCTTGTAAATGTAAAAAGGTTTCTTCTTCTTTAAATTCCTTTTTTTTCTTTGGCTAAACCGTTTTCTTGAAGTCTCTCTGAAGTGAGGTGCCTCAGCAGTGATTGACTTGGTTATTGCGGTAAAGAGCCTGGAGGCCACGGAGGTTAGTGCCGTCCTGAGTCTTTAAAGCTTTTAATAGACTTCCTGTGACATTAAAGGTGACACACTACAGTGTTATAGGCTTCATCTGCACAGTTTGCATAAGATCACGTGAGGTTCTTAAAGTCCACAGAGAGTGGGATTAATCATGAAGTTATGCAAGTAGAACTGTCATGGGCAGCACAGTAAAGATGATATGTTTATTTTGAATTATTGTGTCCCTTTAGGCACCTTTTGAAGAAATTGTTATTTTTATTTCTTTTGCGATGTCCTGGTTTTTCTAAGGATAATCTATATTTTAACATAGTACTTTAAGGTCTTTGCACTGATATGATTCTGTTGGTATCTGTATCAGCTCTAACCCAGGGAAATTTAGCCTACGGATGTTGGTTGAGGAATATTGTTTGAGGGTTATGTCATTTGATGTTATACTACTTTTTATTGATTAATGTTGGCCTTAAATATTTAAAATTATGTAAAAAATATTTACTTTTTTATTTCTGGACCAAAGGCTTTATTGGACACGATTGCTATAACGGGAAATGAGAAAAAGAGAGCAAACTTTGGCAAGCCAAATTCTTTAGATTCTTGAAGAATAAATAGCCATTGCACAAGACATTTTGAACAGTTTATACAGAACATATATAATTGGTGTTTTAAGGAAATTAATGAGTTTCTTCAGGTCTGCTCTGGTATTGGTCAAAATTGCGGATCAGCAGCAGCCAAATTATGGTAGTCAAAACTTCATTATCGTTATGGACAGAATTTCTAGGCGCAGTCAGGGGTTGGAGGCCATCCGGTTTGGGAACCACAGGATAATCTCTGCTGTTTGCAGATGATGTCGTCCTGATGGCTTCATCAAACCATGACCTGTAGCATGCACTGGGACGGTTTGCTGATGAGTGTGGCCAGCTGGGATGAGAATCAGCACCTTCAAATCCAAGGCCATGGTTTTCGACTGGAAATAGGTGGCTTGCCCTCTCCGGATGGGTGGGGAGTCCTTGCCTCAAGTGGAGGAGTTCAAGTCTCTCGGGGTCTTGTTCACGAGTGAGGGAAGGATGGAGCGTGAGATTGACAGGCGGTGCAGCGTCTGCAGTGATGTGGTCGCTGTTTTGGACCGCTGTGGTAAAGAAAGAGCTGAGTCGAAAGACAAAGCTCTCAATTTACCGATCAATCTACGTTACTACCCTCACCTATGGTCATGAGCTTTGGGTAATGACCGAAAGGACGAGATCATGGATACAAGCGGTCGAAATGACTTTATTAGGGTGACTGGGTGCTCCCTTAGAGATAGAGTAAGGAACTCAGTCACACAGGAGGAGCTCGGAGTAGAGCTGCTGCTCCTCCACGTCGAGAGGAGTCTCGGGCATCTGTTCTGGACGCCTGCCTTGGGAGGTGTTCTGGGCATGTCCCACGGGGAGGTGGACACGCTGGAAGGACTATGCCTCTCGGCCTGGGAACTCCTTGGGAGGCAGGCACAGAAATATTTACTCTAAAACAAGAGCTATTTCTACCTGGCGTCTGCACCTGCTTCACTTAAAATCTCCTGAAATCACTTCCGGAGGCGTGCAAAGGGCAGATGAATTGTGGGGTTTAAAAGTCTACAAACCACTAATTTTATTAAACATTCAAATAAAGTGGCATGTCTGCACTTCTGTGGTTTATTTTATTGTACATTTAAATATGTGCCACACTGGAACCTCAACTAGACATTCTTGAAGGGTTGCAAAAATAAGGATAGTTAAAAAATAGAGTTTTTCTTTTTTTTTTTTTGGTCAGTATTTACCAGTTAGAAGCAAGCAGAATTACAATGAACCTTTCAACCTGAGTGTGTGTGGTCATGCACTAGCCATTGTCCCCACAGCCTGAGCAGATGTGTCCTGAACAATACAATGGGAAGTGGTTTAAAATAGCTCCTGACGACCTCCTGAGTGCAGTTCTGTGTGTGGCGTGGTATTTGAGTTTGTGCACTGTATGCCAGGAAGTGCCACTGTACTGAGCACACATGCAGTTGACTTTCTAGCACTTATTTGTTAGGACGGGAATATTTGTGTTGTTTAGACAGGAACAACCTCAACAATGTCATCAAACCAGGCGTCTTTGCAATAAACTGGAGTGCTCAAAAGTGCAAAGTGTTAAAAAGCTTGTTCTTGTGACGCGTGTGTGTTGTGTGAATGTCTTCAACGTCTCTCCTAATGTTTCCTGTATATAGGGCACAGAGAGCGTCACAGTAAACAAACAGAAAGATGCAACGTTGTATTCCTAAAAATACATTGACGGCAAATGTTTTATGAAAAACTGGAGCTACAGCAAAAGTGAAGATTTTGAAATATAAATTTTTAAAAAAGTTGATGAGTTTTTTGTTGTTGTTGTTGTGTGTGAATACTATATATTTGTTTTTTTTGTGTTTTTTTTTTGTGTGTGTGAGTACAATAAAGTCTTGCCCTTTTGCACAACATCAGCACTGGAGGACAGAGATTCGACAACCTTCGGGTCAATGAACAAACGCTCTTCTAACTGAGGTTGCCTCATGACTTGCACCGACAGTCATCTTATTCTACCACTTTCTATATATTTCTTTGAGCCAACAAAAGCCCACAATTCTATTTGAAGGATGTGTAATTCACACAAATGCAACGCTATAATCAGTATTCACCATAAGTTGGTCCACTGCAGTCACATGTTCTGCTCCTGTTCTCCTGTAACCTCAGCACACTCAGCAGAGTATGTGCCTGTGGAGGCTGGATATTGTTTTTTTATGTGTCACACTTGGGTGCTTCCTCTGTGTCGCCCGTGGGTGCTCAAAGTGCTGCATCAGGGCATCTGAGGTTATTGAAGTCTTTATGGGGCCGTCCTCTTGCTCACATCTGGAGCCACTCAGGAGACAGGACGTCTGTATTACTGTAGACACGAGGAGGCTTTTCACAGCAAGCTTTTATTGACTGTTCAGACGTATCTCTATCAATATGAACGCACATTTTGGATTTAGAAAGCTATTCCTTTCACTTTAATGGTAACACCATTAACTGGATAAAACATTTCAAAACATATATCTTTGCCCTCAGATATTAACTGACCATGTTCAAGTCTATTTTATTATTCCCAATTACAAAAACATTTTGCATGATGTTAAAGTTGTGTATGCTTACATGTTTAGGTCCTCAAGTCAATCAAAGAGCAGAACGAGCTCCTCACTTTGGGTTGCCAGATCTTGTGACTATAACCACTTTGCATTAAATTATGATATGTATCCTCAGTATGTGACGGCTACTGGACTCAAAGGTTCACTTGTGTTTGCATGCAGTTTTAGGTTGTATCTTTTTTATTTCATAAACTTAACACTTAATAAGTATGTAATTGAATAGCAACTCAAAGTTATGATGGGAGATGCTTTTGCAGAAAGTTTTGAATAGGATCTGAACTGGCTACCTTCTGGTCGTTGGGCGAAGGCTTACAAACTAGGCCAGTGTCTCCACCAACAGTTAACATCATAGTACAATGCGGATTATAGTTATACAGTGATCCCTCGCTATATCGCGCTTCATCTTTCACGGCTTCGCTGCTTCACGGATTTTTTTTACAGTGCGGATATTTTTACAGTGCATTGTGCTCTGAATCCTGATTGGCTCAGGGGCTTTACTGTTGTCTAGAAATAAAATATTGACGCTGTACTGTATTGGTTTTTCACTTGTCAACAGTTTTCGTTTCTGTACATTCTGCCAACTTTACGTTTGCATTTTTTTCTCTGTGACAAAACCCACAATGTCGAAGAAACGCTCTGCGCCGACAACGTAGTGTTGTGAGATGTATGTCTAGCTCCTATTGGCAGATAGCTGTGTGTGTGACATAGGGGTACGTGAGTGAGAGAGGCTGCGTGCGCGCGGCCAATGCGCGCGTCAGAGAGTGAGTCGCGAAGTGAGCGGGTGTGAAAGTGTGGGTACCTGGGTGAGGACGGCGACCGGGGCTTAGCGAGGGTGTATTACAGTAAAATAAAGCCAAAACTCTGGAGCAACAAACTGAGGTCGTCATTGCACTCACACTACACTTTGGACAACCGTGGGGTTCAGAATAGGGAGTTAAACCCCGGAGGACGAGCGACCCTTCGGCCCTGGAGAAGAGAATCTCCCCTGTGTCCTCCGACCACGGTCAGGGGACCGAGACAGGAATGGTTTAACAGTAAACAGACGCTACAGCGGAGCGGAGTCAGGACCAAGAGGCACAGACTGTGAAATACGCGAGTGACAATGTTTCCAACCTTGTATTACTATATTAAAATTATTGTTTTAAACTAATTTTGGGCTTTAAAACAGGTTTTGTTTTTTAGTTTCACTCCATAGTTCAGTATTGCATTGTAAAATAATAAAACTACTACTTCACGGATTTCACTTTTCGCGTGTTATTTTTGGAACGCAACTCCCGCGATAAACGAGGGATCACTGTACACACAAAACTGCCGTTGGTGAAATATGTGAGGACAAACTCGGGCTCTCTGTTAGCATTATCGTTGCTGCTTCTGCTCCTGTTAAATCTCTGGGGCGTTTTGGCCGAGGGACAATAGCTGTGAGCTCGCCGGGTGCCGTTGTGCACAGAGCCACTTTGTCACTGTCAGCTTGTCATGTTGCTAAGCGACTATGTAAAACCTTTTATGCTAATCTCCTGAAATATCTGGGCAGATTAATCTTTTAAATTGTGCATAATAATCGTTTACGTAATTACCATTTGAATGCCTATATGCCAGATCTTAAAAGCACTGTATTTTATCAATTGGGCCCTTTCAAGTCCTATTTCCTTTGTGCACTCATTCAGTCTGAAATGCATTTCACCTTAGGCAACTAAGGCAGTGAATATGCAACATGCTCTCAGCAAATCAGAAAATGCTGTAACATTTGCGTTATTTCATTTTACAGTCTTTACCTTGTCACTAAATTTGGTGCAGAATTGGCAGGATTTTTACACCACCTTTACACAGCTCCATAAGGATCTGAAAATCCATTCTCCTAATTTTGGGCTTAGTGGATACAAAACCCACAATTTGGCTTTTTATTATGACCTGGCATGGGGGCTGTACCGGGGCTTAGCGAGACAGACAGACCGATGGACAGATAGAGAGACTGGAGCTGAGAAAAGATTGGAAAAGAATTGGAAAGTAGCAAGAATTACAAGTAGAAAGAGTGCTTGGAGGAGAGAAGGTGGGGGCGGACATTTTTCTTTTGGTACTGTAAATAATAGCCCCTGCTTGAGTTGGACGGTTTTCACAGGGGCCTTTGTGCACGTTGACATCTTAGGTCCCCCGACAGGCTGAGGAGGCTGGGGTTGCATGGCATGGGAAAAAGAACTGGAAGGTGGAAGAGGCTGTCAAGGTAAAGGGAAAATATTGACATTTGTTTTAAATCGAGATACTGTGACTATTTATGACAGTAGTGAAAGTTGTTACCCTAAAATAAAGCGATTGAAAAAAATGTTACTCAAGATGAACTCAAACATAGTCCACAAATTTTCCAGCAAGACATTCCTGACCAAGACTTGACTCGAGATCAAGAGAAGGACACTCCCAGTTGAACTCCCTCGATCACTGATGTTTTTTCCTATTTTAGACGTTATTATCAGATAATCTTCTGCTGTTTTAAGTGCTTAAATCAACCTTCAGACTTGTTCTCAGTATTTCTGGCGACTAAACACAATCACTGCTACTACTAGCTTGATCATTGTCACTCAGGCACTTAAAGTGATAAAATAACTAAATTGTGTAAGCGCTAAGCGCCATCTACTGGCCAAGGCAAACATCAGACAAATATGTCAATTTTGTCCATAATAAAAATAAAACGTTTCAAAACATCAGATAGCAAATTTAAGGTACTTAAGAGCATGTTTAAAGGCTAATATTTTGTTTGGTGGGAAAGTCCATGTGGAAATGTCAAATCAATCAAGTGGCTTTTTGCATAGAAAAATAGAAAATCAATATGCAATATTCCATTGAAAATGAAGGGACCAATTATACAGTTTTTGCCATTTTATAAACACACACTCGGCAACATAAAGGTGTTATCAGGTGTTATTGTTTTTGTAGCCATTTTGGCCTGTAGTTATTGTGTGCCTGTTGCTTTGTTCCTCCATCCACTATGTGGAAAAATAGGAAAAGCTTTAAGAAAAATCTTATTGTTCACTATGTTTCAGTGAAATGTCATATGCACTTAAGGGTCCATTGAGGACCAATTGGTTCTAGTGTACTCTGAGCAGTTGGGAGGGGGCTGACAAAGTTGTGAAAGTAACTATTACCTGTCAGGAAGAAATGTCCTGAAGTCTGAAGTGCAGCAGTTCTAATTGAACCACATCAGAACATGTTGAAAAATGGGATTATGTGGGGTAGGCTTGGCAAAGGATTTGGGTTTTTAAACACGATTTAAGTGTAATGATTGAGTCAATAGTTGAATGGCTGTCTTGTGTGAAGAGCTCCTGGAGCCTTGGGATAGTTTAAGGTGGACATAATTGACATCCGGGCAGGTGGGACTGAGAAAAGAGAACAGGTATGGGTGTGTCTTAGGAGGTCTGAAAGGCAGTGGCAGCCGGTCAATAGAGGGCGCAGGTGTGCTGCACCCACTGACTTGACCCAGATTAAAAAAAAAAATTTAAATCATAATTTTATTTTTTGGCTTTATGTGTCATATATTGTGTAAAAATGATCGTGTTTCTACATAGTGCATGCTTTAATAATGTAAAATATAGTTATATATTTTGTTCATTTGTTTGGCCGTTGCTTTCGCTGGATCTCTGCGCACTGAATGGGTGTGTATGTGAGCGCCTGAAGTTTTGATCGACTCCAGAGCTTCTTTCCATTAGTTTACATCGTAGCCGTAAAGTTCCTCGTGCATAGACAGGAGAGCAGCTGAGTACAGGGATTGGGATTCATGCATTTCTGTCATATTTCTGAACTGTTGTGATCCAGGCGCAGATCTGACCCGCCTTAAGTGACAGATTCTGCTTTTCTGTATTTTTCTACTGTCAGTGGTGACTATTTCATTTTCACATCTAATCTTCAACCTCCATGTGTACAAATGTAAAATACAGAAATGATGTAATCATATAAGGCTTGTTTGTGGAGGATCTGGATTAACTAGTGAAGTATTGGAACCTGCAGTTGTGTGGAAGTATAACTATAAGAGAAGCGTCCGCCTTGCATGCGGGAGACTCGAGTTTAAAGCTCAACTATAATACTTTTCTCTCCCTTTTTTTTTTTTTTTAATTTTAATTAAATTAAATTTAATTATTTTTTTAATCTTTTATAATGGCGCACTCCTAAAAAGAATACCACCACCCGCCACTGCTGAAAGGTATAGAGGTGCAGGTTGTGGAGAGCTTTGAATATGAGTAGGACGATAGGACAACTATGTCAGTAAGTTTATATTCAGTGGAGTGGTTTGAGAATAGGAGTGATGTGATGTATGATGTGATGTAATTGGAATGACAAAACAATATGCACAAAATCTGGTATATCAAAGGATAGACAAAAATAAGTATATCTGAAGTGGTGCAAAAAAACACAAATTAAAACAATAATATAATCATATTACCAACATATAGGTTTTGTCATAGATTTACTCACGGTCGAAAGAGAAGCCAAAACATGGGAGTCAAAGTTATATGTCCAAAAACTACTTTAAGAGGTAACGTTTCTTCAAAATGTAATTGAGTACTTCCCACCTCTGGTTACAGTAATCAATGCGGGATGTGCCCAGGCAATGAATCAGAGTGGCTGTGCTGTAGGAGAGAGATAGTTGACTTTACATGCAGCTTATTAGCTAAAGCCTATGGGTTTAAACTAGAATGAAAACATCCTTATGTTATTGGTCTAGCTTTATTATAATCTAACACAAAAAAGCAGGACATACTTGGGTCTAAATATGAAAATTCTCTCACAGTTTGCCATGACCCACTGTGCAATTCTTGCCTGTTGCTTTCTGTTTAGATTAGAAACAGGGTTCTAATGCAAGAACTCACTTCACTGAAACTTTCAACATCTTCCTTGACCCAAGCACCAGCCCACATACAGCCTATGGCGCCTTCAGAGCACCCTCCTCCTGTACACGGCTGCCTGCAGATGGCTTCACTCAGTCTGACTTGATCTGAACAGGGCCCACAACATGCTCTGGCTTGGACTTCAGACGGCAGCAGCCCTGTGGTGGAGTTCTCTGCTTCCATAGCTAATAGCAGCCTTTTCATCTTAACGCCAAACACATGCAGACTCTGGAATGGCCCATTCATATTTATAGCCAGAGGTTTGGATCAGTTACATTATTTTTGAGTCAAAATGGGTTTGGAGGATGGCAACAAGAAGGAAGAGATATTGGAGTCATAAGTCAAGAATGATTTACATGTCTTGCAAACTCTACATGCACAAAACAAGCCAAATCCAATAGAATATTGATAGACTTATGTAGAAAGAAATATTACCTTTTAATTTAAATTGATTTATATTGTATTTTACAAGTTTCACAGCCCATTATTATTATTAAATTACAGTCACATTAACACAATGGCAGTCTTCGAATGTCTTTTCAGAAAGCACTTAGAAGAGCCCTTTTAACTCTTGAGTTGTGATTATAAATAAACTGCTCTTAAATAAAATGTTACAATGTAAAGTCGTTAGCCGCTCACCTTATCTTAGTTTCCAATCTCAAGAAAAATGCTGAATATCTAGTCTATTGAGATGCCTGTATTTGTTAACAGAACTATCGTTGTTCAGTACCTCCAAACCCGAGACCCTGATTCTTGGCCGGGATAAGGTGGCTTGCCCTCTCCAGGTGGCTGGAGAGTCCTTGCCTCAAGTGGAGGAGTTCAAGTATGTCTTGTTTATGAGTGAGGGAAGGATGGAGCATGAGATTGATGCAGGCACTGTATCAGACCGTTGTGGTGAAGAAAGAGCTGAGTCAAAGCTCAGTCAAAGATCAGTCTACGTTCCTACCCTCACCTATAGTCATGAGCTTTAGATAATGGTCGATAGGACAAGATAGTTGATAAAAGCGGTCGAAATGAGTTTCCTCTACATAGAGATAGGGTGAGGAGCTCAGTCACACGGAAGGAGCTCAGAGTTGAGCCGCTGCTCCTCCACGTGAAGAGAAGCTGAGGTGGCTCGGGCATCTGTGCCGGACGCCTCCCTTGGGAGGTGTTCCGGGCATGTCCCACAGGGTGGGGGCCCCGGGGAAGACCGAGGACACGCTGAAGGAACTATGTCTCTCGGCTAGCCTGGGAACGCCTCGGGATCCCCCTCGAGGAGCTAGAGGTGACAGAAGCCTGGGAGTCCCTGCTCAGATTGCTGCCCCAGAGATCCGGCCCTGGATGAGCAAAAGAGGATGAATGGATGGAAACATCATTGATGTATAATTCTGATCCATCATCTTCCATTATGCATTGATTTTATATTTATATATTTTTATAATCAGGACTGTCTTATGACACCATTGGTAAAGATTGCCTATTGTCATTAGCATTTCCCGCACTGTGACTTAGAAAATGTAACAGGAAAATGTAAAAGCACCATTACCGCTAATTGCACTGTGATGCAGTGACATCACATGATCACATGATTCATCTGCTGCATGATGTCACTTCCTGTTTTCCTCATGTGTAAACACGGATCTGGCAGGGCGGGAAATGACTGCCGGTCCCATCCTGTTGGTGATTAGGGAAAGTCTGGAGCTGTTTGGCTGTTTTCCTGTTCCATCATGTCCATCTGTGGTCCTCATGTTTGACCAGGAGCAGCATGGAAAGATCCCTGTATATTAATTGAAGTGCATTTTGTGTACATTTGTGATGGACCACTTTTGTTATTGTATTTGCCACCTTTCCTGTTTGCTTTGTTTGCAACATTTGTTTGCTTGAGAGTCTTACATTTGTGGCAAATGCATGGAAAAAAATAAAAGACAAACAAACCACACTTTTTGGTATCAATTTTATTAGGGCATTAATTATACAGTTTTAATTGATATATTGAGATTCAGTCATGACTAATCTTTTTAATGGAGGGGTCTAAAATCATGTATTTTAGAACAGAATTCAAACTTTGGAGGAAGACATTTTAATAATTTTGGGCCATATTTTGCCCCTAGCATTAGCACTTTGACCAGGGGGCGGCTCCAGGTTGGGCTTTTGCTACCTTCACGGCGGTAACACTAGTGCAAAGAGGCTGTACTTGTCCTCTGGAGGCTGAAAGGGGATGTGACAGTCGGTGAACACGTTTGAACCAATGACTGAGAACTGTGGCATTAAAAAGGCCATCAGTGCAGGAGATTTTTACATCCATGGCATATCCAGGCAAAGAAAGAAGCCAACTTTTCTCAGCAGAGGAGATACTTGTTCTCCAACAACAAGTCAAAGAACGAGAGGGACTCATATACGGGGACAATAAAACAGCTTCGAAGCCCTACGACGTAAGCATATGTTGTTCAGCAGCAGTTGGGATCAAAACAGCGGTGTGTCCTGAAGCCAGAGAGTCCACTGTAGTGACCATCTGCTCTGAAGCTTCTCTGACCGTTCCCTCCTGGTCCTGAGTGCCACTCCACGTCTCTTCTCCCGAGAGATCCCCACGGGTCCCAAAGTTTTTTGTTCATTTTTTTACTACGCTGTCAAAGGCTGTAGCGTTGCTACGCACCCTCAGATATAAACAGTGCTTTAAGAATCTGGCTGTTTTAGTGCAGAGACAGCCTGTATCTTTAATAAAGCCTCATTTGTGTCACTTTGATTAGGCCTGTAATAATGCATAGAAACTTGAAACTGTTCCGAAGAACAAATGTCCAACACCAAACATCTCGTATATGGACGCACCACAGTCACGCCCACCTCTCACAGCATTCATTCATAAAGTTAGTTCCACCTGTTCTGCTCTTCACACAGCGAGTGTGATCAGACACACGCTCACACACACACATCACACGAGGTGCGCAATGCTCTGTGGATCCACTGTTTACGCTGGACACAAGTGGGACTTGGGACCAATTAATAATTTAAGTGGAAACAGGTTCAACACGATTTTTTTCCCCCAACATTTGAAACAGATTGATAAAAGCTCAATGGAAACTATGCTACAGCTATTTAAGGCAGAGGGACTGTCTAATCCACACTGCTCCTGAATCTGAGGGTTGATTAAGCGCTATACTTAAAGAGAACTGACCTTATTCTGCCCCGCCCACTTTTGCCGTTTTTTTGCACTTCCGTTTGTAAACGCACTTCCGTTTGATGAGAACTCCATTAAAGCTAATGACGAACGAGGGAAAAGTCTTGCTGCTAAAATGTTACATAAAGTAGGTTGATTTGTGTACAATGTTTAATGAACACGAGCAACAACAAGTCAACAACGCACAGATTTCCTGGTCAGTCTGAAAACAGCTTTTTAGTCCATGTAGAACTTATTTTCTGTTGAGCTCATCTGCTCCATGTAAACTAATACAACAGAAACAAGACGGCGGCCCGGAATAAGGTCAATAGAGCTTAAAACCAGCTCTATACTCTCCATCGGGTGCTTGAGGGTTATGGGAGTTTTCCCAACCAGTCCACATGTGCTTTGTGGATCTGGCATTCGACCGTGTTCCCTGGGGCGCCTTGTGGGGAGTACTCTGGGAGTATGGGGTCGGGGCCCGTTATTAAGGGCTGTCTGGTCCCTGTATGACTGGAGCAAGAGCTGTGTTCACGTTGCCGGCAGTAAGTCAGACCTGTTGGACAAAATTTCTAGGCGCAGCCAGGACCAGGAGAGCGTCCGGTTTGCGAACCACAGGATCTCATCTCTGCTGTTTGCAGATGACGTTGTCCTGATGGCTCCATCAAACCAGGACTTGCAACATGCGCTGGGACGGTTTGCAGCCAAGTGTGGTCAGTTGTGATGAGCATCAGCTCCTCCAAATCCGAGGCCATGGTTCTCGACCGGAAAGAGGTGGCCTGCCCTCTTCGGGTGGGGGGAGAGTCCTTGCCTCAAGTGGAGAAGTTCAAGTCTCTCGGGGTCTTGTTCACAAGTGAGGGAAGGATGGAGCGTGAGATTGACAGGCGGATCGGTGCAGCGTCTGCAGTGATGTGGTCGCTGTTTTGGACCGAGACCGAGTTTGGAAAGAGTCGAAAGACAAAGCTCTCAATTTACCGGTCAATCTGCGTTCCTACCCTCACCTATGGTCATGAGACCAAGGACACACTGGAGGGGACTGTCTCGCAGCTGGCCTGGGAATTCCTCTGAAGGAGCTGGAGGAAGTGTCTGGGGTGGAGGAAGGCTGAGAGCTCCTGCTTAGACTTCTGCCCCCGCAACCCGGCCCCGGATAAGCGGAAGAAGTTGGATGGATGGATGGATGGACTGTTTTAATTGGACTTTAGTTATTATTGTATTGTATTGTGGTTATTTGTGCCCGTTAAGCTTGTTTTATTAGGATTGTCTGGTCCATATGAGGATAGTAATAGGTTCTAGGAAATGTTTCCCCTGTTATGTTTTTTCCCTGCATTAGTTTTTAAGTTTTTTAGTTATGATTCTGACCATTCACAGAATGTATCACACCACACCCTACACTTGCTTCACTCCACCTCATATTCATGCCTCTTGTGTTCCACGCTCCACGACGTCACTGTTTGCACTCACACAAAACGTCATCATTAATGCCAGAATCATGCCACCGCCGGAGGCAAAATACGGCCCTCAATGTTAAATAGCGCTGATTTAGGAGTCTATTTTACTTGTTTTAATATGATAAATAAAATAGAAACCAATAAGAAGAAAACGGTTATAAAACATGTTTTGTTATATTGCACAGCGCTACACTTTTATGCAATTTTGGCTTTAACATAGCATATCCTTCTTTAGGGTTGCATTGTTTATTTGAGTAATCCAATTATTACTTTGATTTTTTCTGGTGTGTATGTGAAAGGTCCATAATTCCAGACGCCATAAGTTTTTTGTATTGTTATTATTATTATTTTTTTATTCAGACAGTTTGCGTTCCTAAAACTGATTCCAATAACAGGAGGAATAATGCTCTGATTAGACTCTGTCAACAAGCAGGAGTTATGGATTTAAGTCGTTTTTGATCATGGAAGCAAGCAAGTTTATTTGTATAGCACCTTTCACAGACACTGAAGTCACAAAGTTCTTCACAACAAAAATTTAAAATACAGAAAAATTAAACACACTTTCAATAGGGAATACATTCAACAATATGGCAGTAAAATCAGTCCTTAAATCTGCTGAAATTAAAACACTTGAGCAAAAAAAGTTTTCAGTTTGCTCTTGAAAGAATCAATCAGAATCTAATGAACACATTGAGAGCAGAAGATTGTTCCAAAGTCTGGGAGCAACAGACGGGAAGGTCTCCTCTGGTCCGAAAACGAGTGCAAGAAACCATCAGCAGTTTCTGATTCACAGACCTCATTGTACAATAGGGAGTGTAGGGTTGGATCAGATTGCTGGTATCAAAAGGGGCCTGAGCATGCAGGGCTCTAATTGAGAATTATCATGATGTTCCTTCTGTAACTTTAAATTTTGAAGTCTTGATATCTCTGTTCCAATGGTTGAAGCTTTGGGTCTAATACAGAGGACACATTTCCCTTAAAACTGCACATATCTATCACAGATTTCCAGATTCCTGCCCCATGCCCTGCGAGAGGACAAAGGATTGGCTAGCTATGGGTTATCTGGCTGCTCTTCCTCTTGGGCCGTGCTATCGTCTGTCATGGTGCCTGTGTTTTAAGTGTGAGGTGTGGTGTTCCATTACAAAGGATTGCCCTGTGTGTGTTTGGGTTAACATACTGCCCGCTGACCCACATCTGCTCTGTTTGTGTGCAGTACAGGTCAAAGTGTAGCCTGCTGATTGACGCGCTGCTATTTTAAAAGTATTTTGGTTTCTACTTACTTATCAAAGGTCAGTGAGTGGCTACTATCAATAATTGTGCTGGATCACGTGCAGCTTTGTTATGAGAAAGGTCAAAGAGTTGTTTCTGGAAGTGGCTAAGAGTGGAACAGTGTTGTAAGAGGGCCAAAGTGAATATTGAAAGGAGTTAAAGGTGCACTAAGCTTTTCTGGTGGAGGGTCTACCTCCTGCTTTTCTCCATGTTATTGCTTTGCCTAGATTGTGCCACAGTAGCACACAAGCAGATATATATAGAAATAGGTCAAGTCACAGGTCAGATCTGTGGAGATCTGAATAAATTAATAAAACATTTAATAAATGCAAGACATAACTGGGATGAACATTCAGTGATTGATTCATCTTCATCTGCTTGTTTCCGTTATGGGTGACTGGAGCCCATCCCAGTGACTTTGGGCCTTTGGCGGGGGACACCCTGGATGGGGGCCAGCTCGTCGCAGTGATGACATGGACAGACAAACTCACTCTCACATTTATTCTGTTGTGGGCAATTTAGTGTTGCCAGTTGACTAACGCATGTATGACTTTGGCCGGTGGGAGGAAGCGGGAGAACCCGGAGAGAACCCACAGTAACATGAGGAGGATAGACTCCACCCAGAGAGATCGTGGGATTTTTGTCTGTCCAATACGATTTCCATGGAGACAAGCTGACCCTATCAACCACCAAGTCACATAGTGCACCTATAAGTAGAATATTATTGATACAGCTTATTAGTTATTAATAAGGATTTAACAGCATCACAATCAGCATCACAGCATCACGATCTTGCATCACTTAAAGTGGGGCTAAACTCTGCCCTCGACCACTCCAAATTATCATTTGATTGGAACACTGTTCCAGAGTGCCGCTGACAGTGTTCTTTGACCTTGGGTAAGTGAGAAAATCTAATGCTAATCGGGTGCTTAACAGTGCTGAGTTTAATTCAAATTACAATAGGGCTTTAATGGCAAATACTCTTTTGGTAAACAGAAGCAGAGTAGTTTAGGATGAAACTAAGGCAGAGCAAACTTGGGTAAACAAAAGCAGGCCATTTCCAGGGGAAACTCCTTCTAGCTCTGAATGATGAAACGTCTTTATTTTAAAACAGTGTCCATATGACTACATCTCAAACCTTGTCTATGTTGTGGCATTAACTTCACTTTTGTAAAATTAACAAGTCAAATGAATTTGGCAAATTCTCCTCTCAGTTAACCTTGCATGTATTTGCCAGACCTGGTTCTTGTTTCAAATGGAGAAGTCTTGAAATGAGTAGTGCAGTGGAAGTGTGGAAGTGCAGAGGCTGGAACGCTGCTGTTTCAATCCCAGGAAAAAGGCAGGAACAGCGGAGTAAGCTGGCCCGAGCAGTGGGGACTTTCCTCCATCCGGCTCTGCTCTGGTTTAACAATGGCTCTGAGTCACAGTGTTCTGACTCGTGATGCAGATATGCGTCTGCTCACGGTGATCGCAGCAGGTGGTTGTATTAGTTTTGTTTTGGGCAGCATTCACATGTATCTTTGATGTGGAAAAGAGGCATGCTGGGAGCACTGTGTCTTTTCAAGCATAAAAACATAATTATTAAGATTATGATACAAAAATAGCTGGTTATTAGTTAATTAATTTATTTTATTTTTCTATTTGTGGAGTAAGACATTGTCACTTAAGTCACTTAAGTCTAGAAAAGTCAAGAAAACAATTTTGTTGAAACCAAGAAAAAAACGTCAAAATACCTTGAAACAATCCAAAGACCTACAGTACACGCTAAATAAATCTAAACCTGTCAAAATCACAAGCAACAGTCTCATTTTATTTATTTTCACTTGTTCCGTTTTTCTCAGTTCTTGTGTTCCGTAAGTCATTTAAACTGATAACGCCAAAAATGGATGTCAAGTCCAGGTACCCACTTACAGGTAGTGTTGATTAGTTGAAAGATTCTGTGAAGAGGCTGTGTCATTCATGGTTCAAAAATATTGCATATTTTCCCATTTGTGGTCTAATTATTAAATTGAGCTCTAATGCTTAAATTTATGTGTGTTCATTTCCCCTTTTTGATGTTGTTCTATTGTTAAGGAATGAGGGGACAAATGTAAAAGAAAAAACTACAGGTACAAATTAATAACTTTTACAAATCAGTGCCAGATTTAATACCGCTACTTTCCACCTGTAGTCTCTGGTCAAGTGCACACTCAGTAAAAGAGTACAATTTACTTTACAATTACAACTAACTTAGCTTACTATTAACATTTGCTCATTAAAATACACAATAAAATGTCAACATTAGATAGTTTCCTATAGTTACATGTAAATATTAAAATCATTTTGTGGATTTTTTTTTTACAATTTAGTACAATTTTGCTTGATGTGCTTTTGCGAGCATTGAGTAAAATTATTAAGGTCTACAGACAATTTTGACAGTCTGGAAGTTGATTCTACTGTCCGATGAAATGAAATGATGAAATGAAAAGGCTAAACATGTTTAAGTTGTATTAGATAAGTACAGCGGTTTTCAGAGAACAGAATATAAAATGATGACTTTGTTATTATTCAAAACTACCTGAAAAAAGTGTAATATATCGACCTTTTCTCTCACTTCCAGCCTGCCCCAGTTCTGTAGTGAAGCGACGAAGGCCTGGTTGGAGTGGGCTGTAGTCGAGCTCCAGTAATTGGTCAGGAAATGGGCTGCGCTCCTCTTCTCTCTCCCCCTCTTCGCCTCCTCCCAGCAGACATCTGCTCCCCTCTCTCTCGTGCTCTCTCTCTCTCTCTCTCTCTCTCTGCCTCTCTGCCTCTCTGTCTCCCTCAGTGTCTCTCCATCGCTCTGAAGTGGACCACGCATGGACCGGAGCGCTCTTTAATGTGCCCTGAGTTAGGTCTGTCCTGTCACTGTTTTGGAACCTAAAGGATATGGAGCTAACATGGGACAGGATACTAACAAGTGATTTTCTGTTGATGGGAATGGTCAGTATAAGGTAAGTAAAAGGTCAACATGTTTTATTTTATTATTTGTATTTTAATAATCAGTTTACTTTTCTTTTTTTTTTTTACACAATTTCAGTGCTAAGTCTATTTTAGTCTTGAATTTAGTCATTTGGATAGACCCTTGTTACCCGTTTTGATCTGGTTTATTCCTTGTTATCCTGGTTCAAAACATAGTTTAGTCTTGGTTTAATCCTGGTTTTGTCTTTTTCCTGTGATTTATATTGCTAACAAAGTCTGGGTTTTGTTGTTTTATTTATTTGGAAATGAACATTGCACATTAATCAACATCAAACAATGTAAGTGAGTTAACTAACTGACATAAACTGACATACGCTGGTTTAGTCTCAGACTTGGTTCAGTCCTGGATCCACTTGTGCTGCAGTTTGCCTTGATTAGATCATGGTTTTAGTTTTGTATGGGTTTAGTGCTTGCTTAGACTTGATTTAGTCTAGATTTTGTCCTGAATTTAATTTGAATAATTTTGTCAAAGTTTAGTTCCAGTTTAGACCTACTTCTGCTCATGTTTGGACTGTGTTTAGTCCTGTTTTAGTCTAAGAGATTTGTCACCTATAACATGTAGTTTATTCAGTTCTGATTTGCTCATGATGTAGTTCTGATGTAGTCTACTTCTTCTTTAGTTTAGTTTTAGCCCTGGAGAATCCTTACTGGTGCCAAATGTTATCCTCCAATCTTTAAAACCCAGTCTCTCCTCAATAGTAATCACAGAGTCTTGTTTCAAGCGCCCATCAATTACTCCGTGCACCGTTTCATTTCAGGCTGGCTCTGATGGCACCTTTTACTCATCACTTTAGACATTGCATGTTGATATTAGAAAGACTACAACAGTTCTCAAATATAGGACAAAACTAGGGCTGTCACAATAACAAATTTTGAAGTATGATATGATGCTGCAGGAAAAAAACTGTGTCAGTTATTAAACAGAATAATTGTGACTATTTTGATCATTCTAATCATTAACTAGACCAGCAGTTCCCAACATGCTCTCCTTGAAGCCCCCCCTTTACTGAACTGGACACTTGTCTAGTTCAGTAAAGGTTGACCAAGGCTGACCAAATGCTACACACACCAAAATGACAATGTATTTAAAAAATGCATGAAAAAATTCTTACTAACATTTCAAAAAAATAAACAGCAGTTCCACTCAATTTCCGGTAATTTGTTGTTTGTGATCAAAGAGATTACTTTGATCAAATCAAACGTATTTATAAAGTACATTTCAAAACAGCCAGAGCTTATCTGGTGTGCAGACACAAAATACAATAAAACAATAAAAAAATAGTAAAAGCTCAATTCGCTCAAATGCCAAAGAGAAAAGATGCATCTTGAGCAGAAATTTTAAGTGCTCAAGCGACTGTGGAGTTCTAATGTGCAAAGGCAAATTATTATACTGTGCACTATACAGACTCTAAAACATACAAAAATACAAAGACAGTGGGATTAATATCTCAAAATGTCAAAAAAGAATTATCAATTTGCGATTTTCATCAATAAGACACTTTTTAGTGAATATTATCTCTCTAGACGCTGTATTTAAACTTCTGTGTGGTTAAAATATATTTGAAAAAATCTCAATGTTCAAATAATTGTTTGACTAATCAACTAAACTAGCTAAAATCGTCAGCCCTATAATGTTTGTGGTGGAAGGTCTGTCACCTGCTTGTCTCCATGAAGATGTTATTGCTTTGCCTGGAATGTCCCACACTATGGCATTAAACGTATCTCTATCTCCATGAGACAAGCAGGTGATGCCACTAGGCCAAGATACATGTCAGATCTGTGGAGAGACGGCCGCGCTTGCAATAAGAGCGCATGCTTTACAAGGTATTTTTTATATCAATGAAGAAACTTTTATTGAATAAATAAATCCAAGATAGAAAGTGGAGCATTCCAGGCAAAGCAATAGCATGGATACATGCAAGTGGCTGACCCTCCAAAACAAGAAATATAACAACCCTATTGTTGATTCACATATACAGGTTGTCCTTGTCGTGTCACATATATTCCTTATGTTCTTTTTAGGTTAAATTTTGGCTTGACCTAATGCTTTAAAATCCCCTTTATGCTGGTCCATACGTCTCCTCACCATCAGAGTGAATGTCCTTGCGCTGGAACACTTGTCTAACCTGACACACATGCTCCTCTGTGGGCTGTCCTGGTTCAGATCCGGCTAAATTCAGCTGCACTATAGAGGCGAGCACACAAGTGATGAACTAGTTTGTGGTGGTCCGTTTGGCCTCACTCCTTCACTTTTATGTAATGTCATTGGTTGCCAGATTAGAGATTTTTACAGCATATGGTCAAATGGGTTTCCTGTGTCTGGTTTTGGCAAGACACTATAAATATTAAGTCATACGTCTTTTATATTACTTTCCCACTATGTTTATCCAATTAAAGTTGTATTTAGAGTGATTCATGCATGTTTGAGCAAACTTTACTCCTCCATTTAAGACGCCATTTCCCTGACTACTTTTTACTTACTTGTTGCTCTGATTTGTTATTCTTAATCAGTGATGCACGCTCCTCCATCGAGACCTGCAGCTCTCTGTAGTCGGGGACATCAGCCTGGCCGGCAGAGAGGCCCTTTGTTGTGATGACGCTCACAGTGAAGTACTGTAAAGACAGATCACAACTTTAAACCTTTCAACCAGAAGTCAACTGACTTTTTTCTTTTGTTAAGTCATATTATATCAGTATTGAGGAAGCTACTCAGCAAACAATCTTCACTCTTAAAAACTTTTTCCAGTTGACAGAATTTCATTTTCTTCATGGAAGCTGGACGATTGAGGGTACTTAGACATAATTTGCCCTTAATGTGTTTAAAGGTTTTGAGAGAAGACTGAAATCAAAACTGCTACACTTATACAATGATTCCTTACATTTCAGAACATAAACAATTGTCTGTAAAGATCAGATCAGGGTTAAAGGGCTAGTTCTATAAAATGAGAAATACTATGTTGATGTTTTTTAATACAGAAAGGATTACAGTTGTGCAATTGGTTCTGTCATAAATGTGCTGCCCTAATAATGGATACTGCTAGTGCTCCTACTGGCACTGACCACTACTGACGCTCTATTAGAAATGTACCACAAATACAAATACATGCCAATGTTTTAACTCAATAACTGCATGTAATTCTTTTGGAAAAGTCCCTTAGTGCTGAGGGTCTCTTCCTGAGTGGTGCATGTTAATCTGGGGCCAAACACACTTCCTCCCCATGCTCTACATCCGGAACACGACTATCTGCTGCACACAAAACTTAACGTCAACACAAACATGAGGAAAATCACTGCTCAACAATTGTGTGAGCATTTTATTCAAATACTATGTCCTCGATTCCATTAGACTGGTATGTCCCACAGCATTTCTCTTGTATTACATACGAAAATCTGTGCTATTGCTCCATTGGAATTAGCTAAGCGGTTATGTCACGGTAGAGGTGTAATGGTACACTAAATTGTCATTTGGTTTCGGTACAGGGAGGTGTCTGTTCGGCACACTGTATGTCAGTACAATTTCAGTACAGAAAAAAAACTAAACAAAAAACAAAACGTTTAACCTATTGTTAAATATATCAAGTTGGCTAAAATGTGATGAATGAAAATGTCCTTTATAAAGGTTAATGATCCTTACAACTCCTGTTCTATTAAAATAAACCTGATGCCCTGCAGTAGGCTGTAACTGTGGAGAAGCTATTTTGCTGAACCTCTGGGTTTGGACTGGTTTAATCCATGTGCCACAATCAATAAAGGACATATGAATTTGGTGATGGACTTTTCAGAAGGAGCAAGAGTTAGTGCAGGATTCTACTCAAGCAGCTGTGTATGTGACCCACGTGAACACAGCACCGCAGTGACTGTGCTGAAATCTCCATCTATCTTGTGCTTATATTTTGAAATTTCTAATGGATCATGTACAATGATCAGAATTAAATGAGCCACACTCAGAAAGTAGCACTGAATATTAGGCCAAGTGTTAGAAGTTACTCAAATCAAACCAAAATATAGGCAAATCCATCTCGTAATGTCCCTGTGGAAACATGTGAGTGAAATATATTTGTAGACATATTTGTTTTGATACGGATGGAGCATACGTGTCCCTGATTGGCTAATCCACCTGTCAATCATGCCCATCTGAACTGAGAGAGATTACCCAGCAACCAGACTCATGTCTTTGTAAAGTATTGAAGAAGTGTGTTCTTGGTTGGCCAAGTGAACAAAGAATGCCAGAGCAAGTTGTGTCTCTCTGGGCAAGACACTTTACACACATTGTCTATGAGAGACTGGTGATGTCGGAGCTCATAATTATATTGTTCTTTATGTTGTGTTAAGAGGTCAGATTAATGTTTTGCTCAAGGAATAAAAACTTAAATGTTTGCCACATTATGACATTTTTTACTGATTTCATTTGTGTTTTCTGTAGTCGTGTGATGTTCTATCCCAGTACTTTCCAACTCTGGGGGCGCCAGAGATTTCAGGAGGTCCCCAGAGCTTTGTCTGGTCAGAGGGTCAGGTCACCAAAGTAATAATTCATGCAAATGAAATCGTAAAACTCCCATAGAAATTATTGGAAATCAGGTTTGAGAACCTAAAAATCACAACTGCTGTTTAGATGTTTAAAAAATATGCTTGTTAGTAATCATTTTTATTATGTAATGCATTTGTCGGAACCACAGTTTTAGACAGGGGAGGCCCGACAAGTGTCTGATTTATGCAGGGAAAACGGGTTGGGAGCTACTATTCTAAACCACGCCTCAAGGCAGTAACTCAACAATTCCCTTTTCTGAGGACGTACCATTCAAATCAAAAGCAGTTTTTAGTGGTTCAGCTTCTGCCTCACTTTTGTTTTTAAGAAATTGCAATTGTCTCCTTTAAATCTGAATTCTATGGACATTTTTTCTGCAACTTTTGTAACCAACATTGTCTATGATCACCACGGCTTATCCGTTTCATAACAAATGCACAGCCAGTCTTTGTGGCTTGGACTTCAGGAATGCCTTTTGTTTTCCTGGAGGCTACATTTGGCTCAGTGCTCCTTGTTTTTTGCATAAACCACAACTCTCACTATTGCCAAAACTGTGGCTGGACAGAGCTGGAGATTCCTGGAGTTCTGCTGGCATTGAACGCACCACTTAAGCCCCAGGGAAGACCTGCAAGAATGTGTCAATTCTATACAAACATAACATAGGAATAGTCATAGTTCACACTTAATCAACATTGTTATTTTTACTTCAGTTTTGGGAATATTTGGCCTTTGAGATTTGTTATTTTAAAAGTCATGTGCTCA
Organism: Rhinogobius similis; assembly: GCA_019453435.1. Lineage (NCBI taxonomy): Eukaryota > Metazoa > Chordata > Actinopteri > Gobiiformes > Gobiidae > Rhinogobius > Rhinogobius similis. Next base: position 35,984,264 of record CM033620.1, read on the forward strand.
ATTTATCAAGCAGTGCTGCAACTTGTCAGTTGGCCAGACAGAACAATTTAAGGTTTTGCAAATCAGGTATTCAGTTTTATTGCTTGCTTGTGTCTTTTTTTTTTACCTTCCCTTTTTTTCGTTCAGTGGTGTTAACATTTATTTTTAGCAATGCATTATTTCAATCTGGAAGGCCTAAACAGACAAAAAGAAATGCATTCCAGTTATATGTATTATTAAGTGGTTGGTGGTCTTATCCCTATCACTGTGGCATCGTGGGTTTGCCAAATGTCTCTCCTCTCTCCATTTCATGCTACAACTAATTACATATAGAATTTTTGACACCTAGACCATAGCAGAAAAATTTCTTACAACTTATGTAGTAGGAAATAGGGCTACAACGATTAATTAATTAACTGTGACTTTATGCTTTACCTAGAAGTCTTCAGTCACCATATTTCAATCTTTATTTGGTTGATAATGTATTTACAAATTCTCTATGTGCAATAGGAATATAATCCTTTGAATAGTCTACAAATCCACTGACCAGTCCACAGCTAATTGTTCTAGCTCTGATGGAATTAAATTCCCCCGGAGTCTGGACCCTGGTGGAAGCTGAAGTGATGAGCTGATGATGTAGAGGAGAGAAAGACCCACTGATGAGGAGGTGAGGGGGAGGAGCAGTTCTGCGGCACGAGCTGAAGGCTGAGTTGTGAGGAACAGGACGGCTTAAATGTAGCCACCTAAAGGCTGATTGACTGCAACGAAGGTGTGTGTGGCAGCTTTAGTAGATATTGGGGAGGAATCTGAGAGGATTCTATGAGAACTTTTGAGTTAGTAATGCCTCACGTATTCAAAGAGTTAGACATGCATTTCATAACTTTAAGGGCATAGAAATAGGCTGCTTTTGGGTTATTTGTATTTTAGAATGAAATCTTTGCCTGGCCTCGATTAATTAATGTATAAAGGGTAAAAAACAAAAAAGTTGTTTCTTTTGTGTACATTTTGTATAACCTAGTGTGAGGTTATCAGTCTGTTGACTTCCTAAAATTTTCTACAGATTTTTCAACTTTTCTTCACAAACGGCTAATTGATTGATGTAAAACTATGTTTAATATTTACAACAGATATTAATACACCAAATAAAGACAAAATCATGAAAACCTGTCATACGCACTTTAAGCCAAGGAAGGCTTTTATTGCTGTTGTCTTATTGCCTTTATATCAGCAATCTATCAGAGACTCATCCAGACTCACTATCTTCAAAAATCACATAAAACTCATCTCTTCAAAACTGCCTTTCAATAACTTCATCTTTATTGTTTGTCTATGTTTGTCTCATCTATGTAAAGCATCTTTGGGTATCTTGAAAAGCGCTATGTAAGTATGTATTATTATATTTTAACCAAAACTGCTATGAAACTCTTCAAAGTGATCTGTTATTAATATATTGTTGTGGTAGTGCAGTGGACAGTAACATTAGAACAGTTCTCACAGTCTATTGAATGTCCTCCTGTCATGTCTTCTCAATAAACAAAAGTGCTTGATTAGCTTTGACATGTTTTTGACCTCTGTAACCACCCATATCATTCTGGAGAACTCTTTTAAGTAGCTTTACAACACTCTTACAAAACAATGTGATGTCAGACCCTCCTCTGGACCTTGTGGCCTCTGCTTGGTGTTTACATTACCCCAAATGTACCCCTTTCTCTACTCCACTTCACTTCAATGTCTTGCCGGATGCCATTTTGACCAAGTGACCATCTCCACTGGCAACAAGGCAAACTGCAAAGCATCAATGGCAGCTCCCTCTGTGTGTGAAGAGGGTCTGTTTGTTAGCGGAGAGGCTCAGGCTGTGGTGGACACTGCAGAGGACAGAAGAGGCGATTGGGCAATGTGTTTTCAGGAAAAAGAGGAGCAGGTTGAAGCCAAAAGGAATGAGGTGTCAGTATTAAGGGACAGCAGAGATAAACATGGCTGAGTCCTACTGTTTTTGGCCTGTGTTGGAGGTTGTATAGGAATTAGCCAGAATTAAGTAATTATAAGTTGAAGCATATGTATTAAATACTCAAATAAGGGCATAGAAATGAATCACGTCTTTTTTCATACTGATCAAACACAATTTACTCTTACTTATTAAAAACAAATAAAAATCTGTTGCATTAAGTAGTCACAGTGTAGCGACATACCTCTCTAACCTCGAATCAAAGTCACACATCTACACAACCAAGTAGGCTGAAGTGTCTTACCCAAGCTCCTATTAATGTTATATCTTACAAAAGCATATTTTGGTTTAGCCAGTTTAAGACCAAGAAGATTCAGTTGAGGAAAATCCAAATAATCAGGTGTTTTAGTGTGTTAGCCTCCTGTACGTTATATTTAGTGTGTTAACCACCTGTACTTTAGCACTTGATATGATATGCCAACAGTTTTGCACACTTTTGCTGTAATGGACTTGACTGTACCAAGGTGTTGAGTTGAAAAACTTGGCCATATTCATATTCAAATGTTTAACGTTTTTGTGGAGTGCTTATCATTTTAATTGGAGTCCAGCCCGGAGTTTATCTGTGTTTTCCTTACAGCTGAAACTCATTTGTTTTCCTACCAAACCTCAGCCGTGTTTGTTGTCAAGATTACAATCATTACGTTTTATTCAGACACATATCATTCCCTGCTGGTGCTGTTAAGCTGCTGCGTTGAACCGATAAAGTATAAGTTGGTGACTTATTGTAAAGTAAATGAAAACCTGATTTAAATGACTTGAACTTATTGGATTATTATTATTGTTGTTTTAAGATGTATTAAATTGGACAGCTGCAGTGTGAAAATGGGGAAGGCTACAGACATTCAGCATTAACCACTGGCAAGTGCAAACATTTACAAAAGGATATGTAAAGCATTTCATAAAATGTAATAAAAACACAACAAAAAAACACAACACTTCTCAGTTCGATTACCAGACTGCACGGGGCCTCTGTGTTGGTTCTACATGTTTTTCCAGGTCTGAGTTTTCTCCAGGGACTCACATTTTTCTCATCAACTAAAGGAACATGGTCAGCAGGCTGAATCCTAGTCCTGACCAAGCCAAGCTTAAGATCTGGGGATAAAACTCTCCCATAAAGGCAGTCTTTACCCTCAATGTTACTGATGAATTGAAAAATAAAATATAACAAAAAAGAACAAATATGTAGAAAAAAAGACAAAGAGAAAAAAAAAATTGTAATATAAACCTGAATTTCCAAACCTTATGCAGTCATCGCTCGGTTGCGCTTGCCTGCTCTGGGAGTCTGTTTGCCAGGCAGAGGTGCTCCTTATGGGATGTCCCGTGTGTGGGGGTGGAGACAGAGGAGATAGTGTTTGGGCCGAGGGTTTAGGGGCGTCACGGGTCACTGGGTGCTCAGCAAGCCGAGTTACCCCTTTTCTAACAGGATAGATCTGGGGATGTTATGGAGCTTTTGTCTAATTTGAAAACCTGATTTTCAATTATATTACCACTGAAGAAAGTATAGATAAAGGTTTGGCTTATCATGTTGCATGCTTATTAGGAGGTTATGTTGTTTATGTAGTCTGTGACGTTAGTACCAGGAAACATCATACAATAACGTCTAATTCACATCATAGAATGTAGTAGGTCAACAATGTGTTTTTTAAAGCCAAGAGTTAGCTCTAGCCTCAAGTTGCTCCAATGCGAATTTGAATTTTGTAGATACACCAACTTTGGTTTAATTTATTTCATTTCAATCAAGAAACCCCAAGCAAGAACACAAACTGAACAGTGTTCTGTATCAAGCATGGTAAGGGTTAATATGACGTGTATAGAAAAATTGGAATAAACAACGTTGTCTAAATTGTCACTGGGAGAATACATGTTCACGTTGGCGTGGATTATTGGGGAGGGGTGTTATCTTTACTTGGGAGGGGTGTGTTAGTGGGACCCCATGCTGCTGGGACCAGTGCTTGTCCTGAAAGAGTCTTGACTAATGGCCGATACAGACTGAGGACCATTGTGTCACGTGTCCCCCCCAGTGCTGTGTGGCTCGCTGTAGACCTGCTCAATATGAAACCACACACACGTACAGTCAGCGTCATGACCCTACACCACAGCTCCTCTACAGATCGACTTCTTTTTTGCATACCATTGCTTGGATATAGCATGCTGTATTTTTTCCCACCTGTGTGGCATCTCTGTAAGCCACACAACACGCTTTGGTAATTGCATTATTTATAGATTTTCATGTTTTACTCTGCTTCAAAATATATGTATCTGTTTATTTGTTGGTCATTGTTGAAATACGAGTACCAAAAGTTGAACTGCAGCTTGTCAAAAAATTGTGTTTTAAGTCGAGGAATCATGCCAGAAGAGACATTTAGCTTCTGCTTTTGACCTATCCAGGCAACCTTTGCTTTGAAAGTGAGAGACGCGTTTCAGCAGGAGAGCAAATGGAAGAAAACACACCTCCAGCTTTGTTTTTAATGAGGAAATGGCAATAACATCGATTTAGCATGATTCAGGGCCTTTGAAGTTAAAGAATTCTTTGTGCTTGTCTTAGGTTAATGGTGCAAACCAGAGAGTACCCCATCCAAACTCTGTTAGGACATGCAAACTCCACACAGAATGGCCCCACGCGATCCAGGAATCCATCCTGAGACCTCCTCCTGTGAGGCCAGAATGCAAACAACAATACCACTGTGTCGCCAAAATACACGTCCCTTTTAATCCAATCAGCGGCCTCATACATGGCCGACCAGCTTTGAATAGACCAGAATACAGAGACAAAACGCTAAGCAAGTCCTTAAAATCCTATAACGATTTGAAATTTGCACAATGGCTGTCTCGAACCACTAAAGTGTATTCAACTTGTCTAATTTCCACAGTTGAAAAAAAGCCCTCGTTCCAGTCCTTTGACAGTTCTGCGTCTGGTTCTCCTGCTCGCTCTGATGTTCTTCACAATGTCTGTGTGACGAGGGGGCTTTTGTTTGGGCTGGTCTCATTGATAGAGCAGGACCCTATGTTTCTCTTTGTACATGAGATCTATAGAGCGGGACACTGTTGGATAAAGGTGATCCAGCTGCTTGTCTGGTAGGTCTAGGTCAGTGTTCTGTAACTAACAGGCTACAGTTGGATAATACTTAAAAAGTCTATACTTTCCAGTCTCAAATGTGACAGTATTTTGAAATTGTGGAATGTGTAATTTAACTCTTTTGACTTATTTCCTATAGATACCTATTTTATCAACTTATACGTGCATATGTTATTAATTATATAGTCTTAACTGCATTTAAAGGACACATATCGCATTTATGCATTCTCATTGACATTTAAACATACTCTTGTTTTAGAACTTTATTACAAATTACTTTTTATAATTCATCCCAAGAGTAAATTCTTCAAAATATAGTATTTACTTTTACTACAGTATATCTGTGAGATAATTCACCCATCAGGGTTTGTGTTACAACTCCATCTACTGGCAGCCAAGGAAACTACAAAGGGGAGATAAACAAAAGTTAGCTTGCCACGACATGCTAATGCAGGAAAGCAGTTGTTGAATGTGGCTTGACAACAGAATTGCTCAGAACAAGTCTATTGATGATTGATGACTGAAAAACAGCACAAAAAAATCTCGAAGCTCTACCTATAACAATTATGTCGAATGGAGTAACAATTATGTTATTAACATAGACTGTATATCAGTGGACCATGTTAGCATGCTAGCCGCCACGTTCCAAATAGGAAGCAGCTATGGAGGCGCTCCTGGCTCCATAAAGCCGAGCTGCCATTCACTTTCTATTGGGACACTGGTGCCCTTTACTCTGTAACTGTTTCTGTCAGGCTCACCGTCTTGAAACTAAAACGTCTGTTTTGACTTACTCTACATGAATCGGGTGTTTTTTTTTCGTTAGGTTGTTCATAAATCAAGTTATTACCAATAATAACTGACCAATCAGGTGCTTCCATTTCCAGGGGCCGTTTTCGCTCGTGTTAGCAACAGGTTTGATTGACAGCTAGCGCCGCACGTTGCCGCCGTCTCCTCTCGCCGAGGGGTGGATACCGTTAGCAACCACGCTCCTGATTAGTCCGTGTGGTTGCCACGATACGCACTCGGATTTCCAAATATGGTGTCTGGCTCCACTTTAGCCGCTATAACTGCTAGCCACGATGGGCTTCATTTGGCTGGAGGCAAACGCTATGGGTGACGTCACAATCCCATAGTCCACTGATGTACAGTCTATGGTTATTAAAGGATTAAAGGATTATTTTTTTTTTTGTAAATGTAACACACATGAGTAAGCTGAATCTGCAGACCCGGAGGCTACAGTCTATAAAGACCGCACTGAGATGATTGTGCAGTGGTACATTTGTACAACCTTAAACTGGGGTTTCAAAATGAATTTGCCCCTCAATTTTGTAACCCTCCTCCTGCAGACAGATAAATCTTTGGATAGTACTCAGTAAAGATAATTTTTAGATATATTTTAGACAATATTAGAATGTAACGATTGTTAAATTGTGACATTTAAGTATTGATTCATTAAATAAATAATTAACTATTCACAGTTGCTTCTTTTTTTCAGCTTTTTCTTTCTTTTTTTTGTTATTTGTTTCTATAGTCACTTGGTTGTAAATTCTCCAACCAAACATAAAAGCCAAACTCGAACAAACGCAGCAGTTGAAAAATGCAGGGTGCAGGATGAAAGCAGAGCTGCAAACGGCCTTAATGTGGAACTCCTGTGCAGCTCCTTGTAATTTGCTCCAGTTGCCTGAGGGGGAGGGGCCTGTGTGAAAGGGGGCGTGGCTTATACCATAGGAGGAGGGGCCAGAGTGCAGAGAGCAGTATTCACTCCCATGCAAACAGACAACAGAGGCAGGCTCGCACTCATGTTGTCTCGCAGTGCCAATCTGAAAGTTTGGTTTGACGGATTTTGCTGGACATTTGGGATATTTACAATGAGTGGAAGTACGTGAGGACTACTTCACTGCTGCTACCACTACTTCTACTACTACTACAGTTTGTCCAGGGGAGCTTGCAGTTGGAAGTACTTTGGATATGTGTGACTTGGATATTCAAATCAGAGGCTGACAATTGAACTCTGTGAATCTGACATTGGTGGAGGAAGATATAATGCCTACCGGTAAGCACAATATTCATTTACATTTTGACGTGGATAAATTATTGAAATTTTTAGCTTTGTTTGCTTTTTTCCCCACATTTGTGTGCTATATTCCCCCCAATAAAAATCCACTCTCAAACTTTGCTTCTATATTTTATATATTTAGATGTCTAACTTTGTTTAAAATATCATATTACAATATCCAAACATCAACAACTTAAATGGTCAAAAGAAGAAACGAAACAAAAAGGGAAACTTAATGGTCCTCCTGCTTGTGTGGGATTTTTCACAATCGTAATCTTAACAATAGTGGTCGAGTGGTCCAGCCCCCAGCCCATTTAAAGGTCTAGGATACTTGTGCTCTTGAATGCACTTTCATTGTTTCTAAATTTAGGGACATGCTCTGTATTCTAATTATTCATTTTATTATTATGATTATTCTACTTCTAAGAGTTGTATCACACCATACCTTTAACTTCTACTGGATGAATATTGTTTTTGAAATAACTGAACTAACTTTGTTGGTTACTCTTCCCAGTGTAATTTCAGCTGTGCTTTCATTTGTCTTAGTCCTGGTTTGATTCCTGCCTGGTTAGTCCTGATGTAGTCTTGGTTTTGTCTTAGTCCTTGTTTAGTGCTGCTCTAGTTCAGGTTTAGTCCCAGGTAAATCCACTTTCAGATGTGTCAAAGCAAGTCTGTTGGTTTATTTAAAGGTATATTTGGGTTTCTTTAACCTAATCTAATTTTTCCCCTAAATTTCATGATCCACTTTGTACAAAACAAACAAACTCAACTCAGTACTTGAATGGTATTTTCACCAAATACTTTTATATTCATGTACATATTTGGATGGGTACCTCTTAATTCTACTTTTACTCTTACTTTAGTACACTATTTGGTTACAATCTATTCACCTCTGATCTTTTAGACCTTTATATACCCCTATAACATTAACAACACTACATTACATACACATGCTAACCAACCGACCATAAAACCCATCATTTGGCTTGCTCCACTTGATTGCTGATTGCCAAACCTGTTAGCTCGTCTTTGCTGTGGTTTGTCGGTCTCATCTCTCTTATTGCCTTGTTTATGGTGGTTCCCATGCAGCTGTCAGTGCGTTTGAAGCTCTTGTGTGGACAGTCTTGTTTTCACTGCTGCTCCGGCTGCTGCCCATACATTGTCATGTTTGCTTTCTCGCACTGAGCGCAGGGCTTGTCCCAGTGGATGCAAAGACTACACTGCCCCCTGCTCAGACTGATATCTGAAGAAGATTGAAGTGTGTTGAGTTAGGCATCCAGTATTTCTGTACTTTATGGAGCTTATATGACAGCCAGATTGGGAGGTCGTTAGTTATCAACAATTACTCATGTTTGCCAATTCAATAGACAAAAATGTTGATGTTAAAATTGGGTGGAAAACGATATGTATTGTTAATATGTATTTAAAGTCAGCTTTTGAAGTTTTTGTGTGCTGTTTGACCCGCTTTGTCATGCACATATGGTTTCTGTCTAATACATCTTTAGTCTAACTTTGAACTTCTAACATAGTACAACTTGAACTCTCTGGGTCAGTTCTCAAAAGTTGCAAGGAATATATTCTGAACTCGGTTTCATATTTTGTTTGCAGAACTTTTAAAAAATTCAACTAATTTTTTTAAAGCCCAACATCATTATAGAAATTGACTCGCATGTAGGGGACTTTCAAAAATTTGTGATTTTACCAGCAGAAAGTTAGAAAATCAAACAATATATAATAACAGAGAAGCGGATTAACCAACATAAGCAAATGGATAACTGTCCCAGAGCATCCACTGTCCTTAGACCCTCCTTCACGGGAAGGAAAAACTACAAAAAAAGCAAGAAATTAACCCTCGACGAGATGAGATGAAGTATTTGCGTGAATAACATGACAATAAAATGAAACAAATCCTAATGAAACATGAGACTTGGTGCCAGAAATGGATTTAGGCAAAAACGTATTGATCAGATTACACAATAATGGCCATCGACTCTGACGAAGCACAGCATAACTGGAGTTGCACAGCAGGTTACACCTAACAGCATAATTAAAATCTGCAAATACTAAATTATCTCGCATGGTGGATTCCTTCTGTATTTATAGTACTTCCAGGATGTTTTGGTATTCTTTGCATTCCACTTATTGTCATTCCACACAAATGCATTGAAATCTTGCCAGCACACATGTCTTTGCTTTCCTCCGACTCGGGCAGGTTTGACAAAGTATTGAGATGCCATTCTGCAGCCTGTGACCCAAATTAGAGGCTGGAGGAGCTGTTGGGTTTGGTCGGAGGGGGCCGGGGTCAGTGTTGTGTTGTGTTGGCTACAAATGGGAAAAAACCTCAGTGAAGAGAGGAGAGAGACCGGCGGGGGTGAATAATTACTGTTTAGAACTTTTGGTTTGAAGGTGCAAACAATAGCCCCCTCCTCCAAAGCTATGCCCTCTCCCCAGACATCTGCCCCCCAAGAAGAAGCCTTCATGTGCAGCTGGGAGTTTTTGATTGTTAATGCTATTGGGACCGAAATACATGGAATCACTTTGAAATATACACAACATACACACATAAAGTTTAAGGCATTTCTGGAATTTGAAACTTTCTCTATTCATGTATGCCTGTTGTAGAATAGCTTCAACAATTATTTATTTATTTATTTTGTTGCATTTCTGTACATCTTTATCAACAAAATCTATTCTATGTTTCATATTCAAAACTTTTAACCTAAATGTTTCAGACCTACAGAACATCCTACATTTACTACAAGGTTGGGGGTTGCTCCCTAAGGTGATCCCATGGGTAAAATAAACCTATAACCTCCATAATTCAGTCGAAGTTTTGTGCACATGTTTGTTATTTCTGTACACAATTTATAGAGGTGTTTTATATTAACTGTGGAAAACATAGTTTCGGTTCAGTTGTAGTTTTGGTTAAGATATTGTTTTATTGTGTTTTAGAGCTTCTTATTGAGAACTGGCTTAGTTTAGTTTTGAAATGGACTGAATTGTGTCCTGTATCATGATCCAAGAGTAAGTAATCAAGTGGTATTCATGAGTCCTTGATAAATCTGGATATAACGGTTTTAGTCCTGGTTTAAATATGGCTTTCATGTGTTTTTTCGTATTATTGAGAACTAGTTTTGCAAGAGTTAGTCAGATTTTTCTAATGTTTTTGTCCTGATTTGGTGTAAATTTTGCCAGTTAAAGGTTGTAATTGCAAAGTCAAATATAAACTGTGGGATTTTTCTTGTTGAAGTCGTACATGTGATTCTTGCAGTTGAAGTGGGTCGAGCTATCGGAGAAGGGTCCAACCTCAAGCGAGGTATCCCAGAAAGGGGTTAGTGTGTCGGGGTGGGCACGGGGCTTCCATGGGTGGGTGCCACAGTCCAGAAATAGGGTGCTGCGAGTTCAAGGGGGTGTACATTTTCCCACAGACGCTAAACATCACGCTGCCATCTATCAGGCTTTAAACGAGGCATTCCTACAGCGTGTCGCTAGTGCTAATGCTAAACTGAATAAACAATGGAATAAGAGAGTGACAATCTGTACTGGTAATTATGGAAGGTGTGGAAAAGAATGTTAACAAAGATATGCAGAACCCAAATGTATCTGGAATGTGTGAAAATATTTTGGGATATGATTTTTGAAAGCATCATTAAAATGTTAAAACTGAGAACCTAAAGGGCTCAAGGTAAATATCTGGACATGTTGAAAGAAAGTTTACGAACTCTTTTAATTGCCAAATAGCCCCAATATATTTACAAAATATATCTATCTATTATACAAAACAGTCTTATCGCTTATTCAAGAATTTAGCAGTTGTGTAATTTAGCATGTTTTGTGAGGCCATAAAATCAGAGCCTTTTTATTGAGGAGCGGGTTCAGATTAAGTGGCTGTGACATGTGGAGGTGATCTGTCTTGAGTGAGCAGCTGCCTCCTGCAACAAGAAACAAAGTAGGTTTGAATGCCTTAGATTTACAACTTGTAATCTGGATTTGTGTATGAGTAAAATTGCAAAGTAACCAAGAGTGATGACTTAATGCTTCATTTTATTGAGATCAAGATCCAGTCATTTCTAATTGTTAGTGATACCCTTCAGCCTTTTTAATCAAGAGCTCAACAGCCAATTCTCTCTGTCAGTCGTTTGGAGCAGAATTTAGACCTTTGAGGAAATAAAATGTTGTTTATTTTGTGTGCGTGTGTGTGTTTTAAATGACAGTGATTAACAGTCTATTGTTTATGTTCAGAATTAATATTGAAAGCCATTCTATTGTTTTAATAAGACAAGCGACAACAAAAAAATCTCAGCAGTGTCATTCTTAGCGAACCTTACCATTATGTATCTGTTCTTGGGTTTTGAAATGACAAACTAGTAAAGTAGCCATCATCAGCTTGGCAGTAACAAACATGCTTTGGAAAGAAGACAGTTCATGATTTATTGGAGGTGTTAATTTTAAAACAGACTGAAGTCTGGTTTGCATGTTTTTGACATTCAATGTTACAACTTGATTAAAAAGTTTAAGTGAAATATGGCCCTTTTTAGCTCAATAAATGACAATGATAATACTTTTTTAAATTATATGGGTTACATTTTTAACCATGCTGATTAAAATTTACTTGTTAATGCATTGTTTGTCTTCAAATTTTGGCAACAGCTTGTAACATATGGTGACGGCAGCTGCCCATTGTGCTCCTGGTGACACCTGCCAAGACAACCCCCTTTCTCCTCTCCTTCCGCCCCCAGCTCGTCCTCTCCGCTCTGTGGTCATTTGTCCGGTCTGTGAAATCCTCAGTGACACTTTTGGATCCTTAGCGTCAGACCGAATCAAGCTGGCGTCTCCATCACCGACCAGTGGACAGAAGAGATTTAAGGAGTTGAATTACAACAAAAGAAATGATTCAGATGTAACTGAGAATGAGCGAGGGATGGAGAATGGAGAACGTAACAGGCAGTGGGTGGTGTTTGACCTCTGACCCTTCATCTGTTCTTCCTACTTTGTCATTCCTCTGCATCGCCCTCCTCATTTCTCATCGTCCAAAATCCTCTTGTTGGAAAAAAATCAACCAAAATGTATCTACGCAACTATAGAGAAACTTTTCATGTGTGAAGGGTGTGAACATGTGTGTAATATTTCACTAGATAATCGAAATAATGGCATGGATGTTCTTTGGAAATGCTCTTAGTTATTTTCATTTGAAAGAACATTTGAATAATGTCCCTGTTAGTTTCCTAGTAATTTAATACTTAATGTTCTTGGCAGAAATTTGTGTTTGAAATACATTAGCATTATTTAAGTTGTAGAACAATTGTAATGAAAAGGCATCAAAAAATCCAAAAGAAAAATCACAAATTATGAGTAATATAAGACTTTTTAAAGATTGGTTTCCAAGTCGAGGTCTGGAATTTGAACTTTTGATCAGTGCAAACTCATCCGTCAAACCTCACAGCGAAGTGAAATTGTCCGTGGAGAAGGCTAGGCTTGTTATGAACACATGTGCTCCAAATGCAAATCACAGCCGCGGTGGTCTGAGCTGCCAACTGGTGTGTATTTTTACATAGAAAATTATATGCTGGAGAAAGCATGGTCCGAGCCTATAGGAATGTCCTGCTCATATGGGCCAAAATGTGTGGTGAAGGAGAGGAAGAAAATTATGGATACAATTGTGATTTTGTTTTATTTTTTGACAATACTGGCGGGAGATAAGAGTTGGAAAGAGTGAATAGTGTCAGAACAAAAGGCACATTGTTGGAAAGTAAAGTGATCATGATCTATTATCTATTCTTCTTTGTCCCCTTCTTGCAACTATATTATGGCTTCTTCTGGAGCTACAAAGATTCTTCTGTAGTTCTAGACTTCATTTTGTGTGTCAGGGGCAACATTTTTTTTCATAATTGTCAATTATGTGCTTGGGCAATTTTAATTGAGAGGTCTACAATCAATCTTCGGTCAATAAAATTTGGATTCTGAGGTTTGCAGCTGAGAGACTTCAGACTTTGGAAGAAGAAATGTTGCTATTTTTTGTGTTAAATGGAAATGATTAAAACCCTGTTGTGTTTATGAAATCAATACTGAAAGTCTTTCTAATTATATTTTTTGAAAAGAAAATGTTAAATCAAATTGAGATCATACAGTATATCATATAATACAAAATGCCAATGCTTTCTATTGTAAATTTATATTTAAAATCTATATCTATATTTAAAATGATGTTTTAATTTATCCAAGCAAATCTTTTTTGCTCTCTCGCTGATCATTTTTAATACAGCTACAGTATGTAGCTCAGTGTTTAGGTCCAAAACACTAGACAATTCCTTCTGCTCTTTAACTCATATGAGCTGTGAGGAGTATAAGAAGTGATGGCCAAGAGGTGTTTCATAGTATTTTTGTATGAAGCACATTTGTATTGGCATCAAATATTGAAGTATTAGAATACAAAATGGCTGATATTGGCCATCACTACTTTCTGTGAAAGGTTTGATAGCCACTTAACCACCAAAAATGACCAGACAAGAATAACTGCTGTAGGAACAGTGTTTGTCCCATTACATGAGCCGCCTGAGCCATAGTGCACATTCATCGGTCAGTTTGGTTGTACTTTTTTTAATGGGTATTTTACAGGTTCCATTTTTATGCAGAAATTCCCTTTTTTATGTTCCATAGATGTGTTTTATTGCTATGGGATTCTCCAGAAATACTGAATGTCTGTTTTGCCGCTTCACATTTTATTACTCTAACTCATGCCTAGTCATTATGTCCACCACATGAGCAAAAATACAACCATTCAATGTTATTTTCAACCAAACATCTGTGACATAAGACATGTTTTCATTGGTAAAGCCTGCATATGTGTACACAGCTATTACCTTGTGCTCTCAGAGTGGTATTTGGAAGGGTCGTCGAGGTATTTGTTTGTTGACGACTTGAACCTAAAGTGCACTTTGTAGGGAGGGTTGGTTTGAAGTGGACAGGTAAATATCTTTGAAGTCCTTTGGATCAAATTGAGTTAAAAAAATAGTGGGTAGTATCACTGTTTGTTGTTATGCAAAATGTTAAGTTTATAGTCTATAAAAGTATATAAAATGCACATTTGCAGTGTAATCTTTCAAAATAATAATAATAAATAATAATAATCCTCTAATCCTTGACAGCTGTATGAGTCTATATGGGTTCGCTGATTTTGAGATTGTTTCACGATACATTTTGCAGCCGTACTAACTGGTTTCAATTTGTACCATACCATGAAAACAAAATGATGACATTGTTTGGTCTGTTTCCAAGATCACTAATCACTGACCATGTTATGGTTTTATGACTTTTTACAGTCCAGAGGAAATGCATGACTCTATAGGCGTGAGTCATTGTTTCACAAGACAACTCAATAATAAGGAAATGAGTGAGATGACAGAACCAGAAGTGACTCGTATTTGGACTAAAGGTTCATGGTTTATGGTTCTCATCATTGCTGACATTGTGCTTTAAAGGAGCAGCTGGAGCACAGGAGGACTATTGGTGATAAAGTTACATCCAATTTACTTTCTTTTTACTGCTAAATCAATCACAGTGTTCATAAAGCGTGTTTTGATGTTCACATAAAATTAGGGAGCACAGTCGTAACATAAAGTCGTCAATATACTCTAAATTATTAATTGTGGGGTTAAAAAAATAAAAACAAAAATGTGCCTCGCCACATACTACCTCTTTCCTAAACTATATAAAAAAATAGATCTTCAACTGGATAAATATCAATACTGAAAAAACAACCATGATCACATTAAGAAAAATTGTATAAAATTGTGATACTGAAATTATTACTTTTTTTAAATAACTGATGCCTTTTCTTTCGCTTAGGGGCGCTTAGTCTTACCAACTACACCACAGCTGCATATGCACAGTTGTAATTATAAAATTGTATGTGTTTGTTACTATATTGAAACGTTAATACAACTTTGGAAGTAATATGTAGTCTGGTATTAAGTGGGATCACAACAGAAGGTCTAGGCTTCAAGTACAGCAGCATGAAGAAAACACTGTAGTTTAGTATTGCATGTTTAGTGGTACACATAGAAGTATTCGGTAGTTGGTCAGGGTAGTAACTGCAATAGTTGATAGTAGGTAAGCCAGTGGTAGTGACTAGTGGTAGTAGTTTTAGTTGTATCAATTTTGGCACCCTTAGTCCTTTTTAAAATGGATAAGAACGGTCATCAAATGCATTCAGAATTGTTTTTCTTGGATGTGCTTTTTAATTTCTAAATCTAGTTTCCACACTGATGGGATCAAGGCCGTTTCTAAACACTATTTTCTGTAAAACATGTGACTTGTCTGTTTTGGCTTGAGTCCCTTTTCCCTCTTTGACCGGGACAGGCTTGATGCTCAATATATTAAAGTTGGATGTACAGCCAAGCATCGTGGCGCTTTGTGCAGTTAAATGAATACCAGATTGGAAGTAGTTCATTTCAGTTGGATTTTCTGTAAATTGGCCCATAATCCTCCTTCTGCACACCCTGCTAATCCCTGTACACAAACACAAGAAAATAGTCCCAGCATTATGGATCATTTACGAAGAATGAGTTCAAAAGAATAATCTTGTTGTGACAGCCTTTATGTTAACAAAAGGTATACCTAAAACTCCAATTGAATAAACCTTTTAGATCAGGAGTAATGATTCAATGTATAAAAAAGGTATTGTGTATTAAAATGACATTTGGTCAGGTTTCAGTTTCACAGAGAACGCTTGGATTACTCACAAAGAATACTGTACAAAGAGAACAAGTCTGGTCTTATTTATCGGTCCATGAAGCGATCTAATAGAATAACATAATTTTCATAAATTGACCAACTGATTGAATAACAATTTTATAGATTTTGTTGATTAAAGTTGCACAATATGTCAACAAAAGTTTTTTTTTTTAAAGTACTAAATCTTAGAGGTGCATGTTGTTACTTTTCTGTAAAAGTAACAACTTCCCAAAGTCACATTTAAAGCATTCTTGGCTAACGGCATTGTCTGTATCTTACTTTTGGACCAATGCTATGTGAAAACCAGTAGTCCTAGTACGGAGCCAGGGTGTACACCGCGCTCTCAAATATGTAACACTGGAATGGGCCGATTATCAGTGCTCGTGTTTGGGTTTCGCTCTGAGCGGAAACACTTGTGGCCCCTGTATTTGCTTTGCTATGGGTTTGTTGCACATCGTCCACACACTGACTCCTATCAGGTAGCATTAGCCTGCCCAGGAACCATTAAGTTATTAGCTCACTTAACCTTATCTCCTATTGATAAAAAACTAATGCATTTTCGGTGAAATGCACACATACAGTTTTCAAACACGGCTGATAAGATGAGAGATATCAGAGTTAGCCATTACTACAGGAGGCAATAAGGGTGGTCTTTGTGCTGACGGAGACTTGAAAGCAGAAGGTGGATATCAATAAATAAATAAATAAATAAATAAATTATATATATATATATATATATATATATATATATATATATATATATATATATACATACATACATACATACATACATACATACATACATACATACATACATACATACATACATACATACATACATACATACATACATACATACATACATACATATCACTGCCTCATCTTTAAAGTAACCTCCATAGAGATAGAATTGGTCAGAAAGTACTCGGTAGTACAATGAGCTAACGTCAGACAAAATAAATAGCCCACTGAAATTATGTGCACAGAGCCTATTGCTATCACAAGGTATGAGTAAGTGTTTTGCGCCTAAATGTAAATATACACAATTGAATAACTGAAACAAAACACAACTCTAGCTATTTTTGTGGCGAATAAACTAGATGGAAAAGTCAGTTTGGCACAATACAGAAACAAAGCAAACATTAATTGTGCCATAAAAACCAAAACACAATACCACAGCATAGCCTTGTGTGTTTCGGTGGTTCACTGATATTGTCCAAAAGTAGGTCAGACTTGGGTTTCGGTCTCCACATGTGCTCACAATCAAGTCGTCTTGTTGAAGAGAAGACAGTTTCACGGCATGTTGCATTTGGGATGCTTTATTTCCATATTTGTTTTCTTGGCAAATCATCCGGGCAAGATGAAAGAGAGGACACATTTACTTTCAGCTTGTTTTTACTGGAAAATTATGCTTTCCATAAAACACTTTTAAACCTGGGTAAAAAAGGTCCTGAGAAAGATTAGAAGAGAATAATGCAGAAAAAACTATACGGTGGTATCAAAATCAAGTAAAGCAAAATTGAGCAATGTGAATAGTGAAAATGGCTGATTTACTGACTAATTTTACCATAAAAAATAATGTAAGGTACAAGAAATTTGAATATTTCAACTTTCAAACATTGTCATCATAAACCTTTTATCACTTCTTTTAACAAATATGTAAGGTAGAAGAAAAACTCCTCAATTTCTTGTAACTTGTTCCCCGCCTCTCGACAGGATGTTAATAATACAATATTTGGCTGCAGTTTGTGAATGCAGTATTGTTGAGTCTTTCATGGTTCCCGTACACATGTATTTCTGCACCACATCAGAAAGTCTCTGCTCCATTGTTCCTCCTCTGAAATGATTGTTCAAAGGATGTCTCATGTATTTGGGCTGCCCTCAGGAGTAACATATACGGCCTTCTTTGGAAATGATGCTGGCTTTGTCCTTTGCCGTAAAACATTAGACATCACAGATGGAATTCAATGTCACTGTTAAAATGCATTCTTGAATTGTTAGTTCAAGCTGAAAAACTGACTTGTCTGAGTAAAAAGTCTATACTGCAAATGTATTGACAGTATTAGGATGCACTACTTTTGTATCTACATCCAGCCACGACCCCACCCTGTATCTGATGTAAATGAATAAAACTTCCAATAGTTCTTTGTGTTGAGGCTACCAGACATCCAGTTGCTCAGTTTGAGGACAGAAGACAACATGAAATTCAAGATAAAAGATGGAATTCAAAATACAAAAAAAGATTGTATACCAGACCCTATGGAGACACATAGAGGTTTTACAGTAATTCTCTGCAGAGGACGTTATGTTTCCCATTGCAACTTTTGCATTTTGATTATAACACATTTGGATTGCAATTCCAATGTTGATTATTCATTTAGTCCTAAATACACCTAAATCCTATTAGTGTCATGGGAAACTGCAACAGATACAGATGTTCATTGTGTTTTTTAATAATCATTTTTTAGTTCTAAAACATGAGGTGCCAAACTTAAGGTGTTTAATGTTTACTGGTAAATAACAATTTAAAAAAATGCACAACATTTTTCCTAAGATAGAATTCTTTTGTTGGATTCAGCCTTACAGTTAACTCCAGGTGCTGCATCTTAGTTTCCACCTGTTAATCCCAATCTGTTTCTACCAATAGACCCAGAGTGCCTCTAAGTTTGAGAGGTGAGCGTTGTTTTGTCCTTGATTCTTTTACGTTTTCATGTTTTTGAACCTGATCTGCTGCTGAGGAGCTTTGAAGTGACAGGGGTCTGAGGGCACATGAGGCTTCTGTGGGACCGTCCTGCAGGGCATCTGACTGTTTTCACAACACATCAACACTGGGTCGGTATCACCACTCGCTTTGATGGTGAATGCTGGCTGCTGTTAGAATAGGCTCAGCTTTCTCCTCTCACATAGCTGCCTTTGTTATGTAGATTAGACATGGAAGTGAATACAAGAAAAGTGCATTTTCAGTTGTAACAATCTAGTGTCTTTCTCTCGCTTTGTTGTTGGAATCAAATGAAATAAAAATGAATTAAATTATTAAGGAATGTAAGAACTTATCTGTTTTTATCAAAGTCACCACAGCAAACTAGTTGTGATAAAGCAGACTGGCAAGTTGTAGGAAATGTGGCTTTAGTGTTATGCCCAGAGACACAAAAGCAGCTTTTGTTATGGCTAGAAGTAGAATTTCTTATCAAGGTTTCCTCCTTTTGGCTCCACTAATACCAAAGAAAAGTTTGTTGATTATTTTCGTTTTTGGAGATCATCATAGTAATTTGTCCATGGATGAATTTGTGGCCATGAGAATACCTGACCTGGGAAGCTAAGCAGGGTTGCGCCCGGTTAATCCTTGGATGGGAGACTGCTGGGAAAGCCAGGTGCCATAGTGGAGCAGACGTGGCTCAGGTGTAAACTGCTGTTGTGTCCTTAGGCAAGACACTTTACCCACTTTGCCTAGCTTGAATGTGGTGAGTGTTTGAGTGATTGGTGGTGGTGGGGAAGAGCTGATGGCACAGATTGGCAGCCTCATTAGTCCAGTATTGAGAGATGAATAATGCACTGTAGTGAAGCTATTGACCTTATTCTGCCCCGCCCACTTTTGCCGTTTTCTGCACTTCCGTCTGTAAACACACTTCCGTTTGACGAGAACTCCGTTAAAGCTAATGACGAACGAGGGAAAAGTCTCACCGCTAAAATGTTACATAAAGTAGGTTGATTTGTGTAAAATGTTTAATGAACACGAGCAACAACAAGTCAACAACGCACCGATTTCCTGGTCAGTCTGAAAACGGCTTTTTAGTCCGTGTAGAATTTATTTTCTGTTGAGCTCATCTGCTCCATGTTAACTAATACAACAGAAACAAGACGGCGGCGCGTACGGCAACGTCCGAAATAAGGTGAATAGCGTTGTTCAGCCTGGAAGACTATCCTTGCTGCCTCACCTGCGCAACCTACCTTCACTGCTCTGCTCCACCAGTTAGTGATTGCAATTAGATTTGCAATATATGTTGAAAAAGATTGAAATTGCAAGATTGAAATATAAACCATTAATACAAGAATCCCATGTATTTCAGAACAGGTTTGTAGGTGCAGGTACAACAGGATATTTTCTGGATATGTTCTTTGCAGTGGATATTCTATTGTCTTAATACTTGCATAATTGCGCCAACTCAAATTGTGCAGCCCTTTACTTTTTAACAAGAGACCCATGCAATGATTACTATAATACAATTTTATGCTTAGAATGCTGGCTTCCATCACTCAGCCAAACTCTTGCATAATTGAAACCCGTGTAACATTATTGCTGTTAGCGACTCTAACTCTCCTTGTGTGTTCCCTTTGGCTTGCCTAACGGATCTCTGTCTGTGGACATGAGGTTTGGGCCAGTTTGGCACCAGCGCAGCCAAAGGGCCTCCTGTCTGTATACATCCTCCACAGTAACACGCTTCTCTCCTTCCAAGAAAATAGTGCCCTCATTCACCACCACATCCAGTACTCGAGAAGAGCCATAGTAATCGTGTTAGCTCAATCTGCTGCTCACTTGTAATGCTTTAGAAAACATCACCCAGACAAGGAAATGGTCATTCTTCTTTTGGCTTTAAAATAAAACAAAAAATGGATGCCTAATACTTTTTGGAGGAACTTAAATGTAGGAAAAAACATAATCCGCAGGAGCCAAGACACTTGTGGTGTTGAAGAGGATATAGGGAAGCTAATGCTTCTTCTGCTGAGGTGGATTGTTGCAGCTGAAATAGCAGGAAGGAGGGGAGAGGGAGTGCATTCACATACCTCCTGAGACGGTATTAGTTGAGAGGCAAAGATTGCTGATTGCTGTGATTGGCTGACGGTGACAGACAGCTTCAATAGTTGGACAGTACAAGGAGCATTTGATGTCGTAGCACAGATAGTACTTGCAATATTATTCAACAGTAATGATTTTGATATTGTGTTACAACTAGCTATAGATTGAGGTTGTAGTATTAGAAGTGCAGGTAGTGATAGTAAAAGTGA
The DNA here is from genome assembly GCA_019453435.1 of Rhinogobius similis. Taxonomy (NCBI): domain Eukaryota; kingdom Metazoa; phylum Chordata; class Actinopteri; order Gobiiformes; family Gobiidae; genus Rhinogobius; species Rhinogobius similis. Next base: position 36,005,117 of record CM033620.1, read on the forward strand.
TAGTAATTAAATATTTTTAAAAAAGTGCCGTAGTTGGAGCCTTAGTTTTTGTTGTTGTTATAATAATAATAATAATAATAGTTTTTGTTGTCGTCCAGTTGCAGTGGTTGTAATTGTTGTTGCTGTTGCAGTAATTGTCATTTGTAGGCTTTAGTAGTGTAGTAGTAGTAGTAGCAATAGTAATAACAATTAGTTTGTACTTTTTACCACCACTTTGTTCACTTGCAGTATTTCTGAAGTACTTAAACTTAAGTGATACCATGTGAAGTTTTAATTTGAGTTGAATTATGGACAAATGAAAAGTGGTTCTTGAACAGTTGTTGCCTTATTAGCCTGTGGTTGTTGGGAATCCCAGGAATTGCGATGCCAAATATTGCGAACAGGCCGAGGTTGTGGAATCTCAAAGTGTTAATTGTAAATTTTAGAGGCTGTCCACAGTGCGTCCTTTCAGCAGAGAGTGGAAAGTGCTGTGGCTTGTGTGCATGCATTTGAATGAGTTAAGTCTGTATTTAAGTATGAGTAAAGCATGAGGACAGCTGGACAGATAGGACAAAATGGAAATGGAAATTATTGCATATTTTAGCAAATTATTTAACAGTTTAGATGGTTTATTCTTTACTTGTACACATTCATTACAGTTAGAGCTGGGCAACGACTCAATCTTTAATCAAACTGAGGTTCTAATCTCTGGCAAATCGCAATTTCTGGCTTGGTGTTTTTAAAATTTATGGTCTACAGCCAATTCTAGGGCAGATACGTTTAATACAAGTTGTTGTATTAGTAAGTAAAGCAGTAAGCAGGTACCAAAAAATGTGTTTATTGCACCTAGAGTCTCAAGGGTTTTGGGTTTGTTTCTTGATTCAAATGGACTCATATTTTCTGCTCTGTCTCTTCTTCAGACGACTACACCTACCTCCCCGATGCGCTGCCTCCTCTGCCTGAAGTGCCGGACGCCGTGTCGGACCTGAGCTCGCGGTGCCTGCGTAGCACCACCTACCGCCACGCCCCCTCCCGCTACAGCTCCTCCCACAGCATGGACTCCGCCCTGGACGCCACCGACCGCCCCATCAGCTACACCTCCACCTCCTCCTCCGCATCGTCCCGGGACAGCCACTGCTCGCTGGGAAGCCGCTCCACCCTCGTCTCCGCCCCAATGTCGGATCGGGATTCTGGGGCGATAAGGCTGGAGCTGGTCCCGGCCAAGCAGCTGGAGGAGGGGAGCGATGGAGATTCCAAAATGGGGCAAGGTAGACAGAGTAACGCCCAGACGCCAACGACAACCGAGTTGAAAGAGGCGTCCATGAATGGTTCGGGGGGACAGGGGCAGAAGACCTATGTGGACAGGGTGGTGCAGGAGATTTTGGATACGGAGAGGACGTATGTGCGCGATCTGCAGAGTATTGTAGAGGTAAGAGACACAATGTAAGAAATGAAGAGGTAATTGAAAGCAGGCGGAGGTTGAGAATAGGAAATGGGAGCAGTGAGGGATATCAAAGATGGAGCATGGTGGTTTGGAAGGACTATAAAAGAACCAGGACAAGGTCATAACACATCAGGAGCAAGATGTTTATACGACTGACAACATGGAATTCATATAGAAAGTTTCTTAGGACTTCAGCTTTATTTTAACTTGCCTAAAATAAAACCAGGCATAATACTTTCAACTGTTGAATTGAAACAGAAAATGCTCCTTTGTGTTTGAGTCAGAACCATCATTGTCCGACTAGGCACTGTTTTTTCAAACTGCTCACGCCCAGATATTTTAACTTAGAATATGAACAGTTTTACTGATAAATACCAACTCAAAGTCTATAAACAGTATGTAATCAGAAAACAAAAAAAATCGACTTCAGGTGCAAAATGGCTAACTTTGACGATAATAAGAACATTTTTTTCAGTTTTGTTTCTCTTTCAAAAAGTAAACTTTGTGAAATAGTCACATTTTTATTAAGCTGAGCACTGGGCCTACAGCAGCGAGAACACATACTAAACACATTTAAAAAGTTAAGTTTACCTTTTTGTTGCTGAGATTATTTTCACAACAAAAACTAAGTGCCATGTTAACAATAGCCATGCTGCTAATTTTCTTCTGTTTATCTTCCCGCTGTTACCAGCAGAGGCAAATCAAACTAAGTTGGCACTGCTTGACACATTGATATTTCATGCGTTGTAACTTTAAATAATTTACATGCAAAAGAAAAGAAAAGAAAACCTGATTACAATGCTTTTGAAATAAGGACGGCACCATCCTCACTGGCAACAGTAATAAGTGTGAGTTGGTAGGTGAAATAAGGCTTCAACAGTAGCTGCTGGAAGTTGGTTGTTGGTAGAAAATGCCTTGAAATGATGATTTGAAAGTATGATTTCCCATGATTTTGTGATTTCATGATGCTAAAAGGAGACAGGTGAATGATGTATGCTCTTTAAAAATGCAGAGGAGCTTTTCCTGGAAATGGCTACAAAATTAGAGAAGAAAACTGACGAAAAATTCAGAAATGCATGCATGAAGAAAAATTAAACTCCATGCATATCTCACTCACTCCCTTGCTCACTCACGGTCTCTCTCACTCTCTCTCTCTCTTTCACACTCTCACACTCACACACACACTCACTCACTCACTCACTCTCACACACACACACACACACACACACACACACACACACACACACACACACACACACACACACACACACACACACACACACACACACACACACACACACACACACACTCACACACATTTGGCACCCTCAGCTTGTTGTTGGCTCTGATTCTTCTTGACAATAAAGTCACCTGCTTTGGCTCGCGGGTGTGGTGCGCTCATGTTACATGCCAGCTCTGCCTTTGTGCCGCTAGCTACAAACTTTCCTCAAAACTCCACCGCCCCGTGCACTCCCTTCATATGCCCTGTTTTTGTGTCCGCTCAGCTTTGAACTTTTCTGACACACATTGAATCCATTCTTTTTTGATGGGAACAGATTTCACTGGTTGGAATCAAAGCTGTGTGTTTATGAATGTTTGACTTTCGTTGGGACCTCGGCTTTCCGTTTTCTATTGTCTGGTGCACATGTGTGATTTAAGCCTGTACTGCAGATCTATTCAAATTGCATGAGAAAACGTTCTCTCAATGTGATAATAATTGTATTTATGGTTTTGTCATTTTCAATCCTATTCTCACCAGACGAAATATTCATAAAAACATCAAAGTGCAATGTTGGTTAATACAATCCAATTGCTTGCAAAACGGCCACACAATTAATCATGAAAGAATCCAAAACACTATTTAAATTGGTGCACTTCAATAAAAAGCGATAATTCTATCATTTTAATGTTATTGTTCTGTGATGTCTTTTAAAATGTGCAGTGAACTGAATCCAGATCTAATCCCAGTCAGGGGAAATCTCAATTCAATAAAAAACAAAAAACTTCATCTGAATCATTGCACACCACCATCATTGTCTTTATACAATTGACGAGAGATTCTTTGGCTAACATACTTTATTACACGTCAGTGATTTGTCGACTAGCATTAGTTAACAATCATTCCAAAAGTAAGTGACATTCATCCAAATTCCATCTCAACATGCCGTCAAATGATCTAAATTTCAAGTTGAGCTCCAAGGCCTTTCTGTCTAACACAATCTGAAATGTTACACCGTCCACTGTTCTGTTTGGGTTACGTGCACTGAACCTAGAGGGAAATTGAAGACACATGCACCAGTGTAAAAGATTACCTTTTAAGTAAAATAATCTTGTGTGAAATGTCTTTATGCAAAACACCAGAAATTTGAACAAATTGATCTGGATGAGTGTCAGGAGCTACATGGATTACTTTATAAGAATGCAAGATTATGCTAAACATGCTCTAATGAAACAAACTAGACCTATTAACTTTTCGTGTAGATGCCTGGAATGTTCCACAGTAAGTGTAACAGGCAGAAAATACCTTGAAAAACAACCCTTTGTCATCTTTTCACAAATCTGACCTGTAACATGCCCTGGTGGCGTCACCTGGTTGTCTCCATAGAACACATTGAATACTGCACTGTGGAACATTCCAGGCAAAATGACATCTCCGCAGAGACCCATTAACAGAAAAGTATGTGGGTCTCCGTCTTAGCATATTTCAGGTTTTTAAATATTAGTTGTTCTCCTTGGCTTTGCATTTGACCCAAACCTTAAATGCACACATGTTTTTGGCCTATATTGGCCTCTGAACAACAGGAAGAAACAACAGTCCCAGCAGACTGGATAACTGCACGAGTGACGTTAGGCTTTGGTGTTTTTGGCCTGTCGCTCTGATGAATGTCCCACCCACTCCCCCCACCTCTCATCAGGATAGAGTTGAAGAAAAGCCATACAGGAAGAAGAGGGATTTCACTGTCAAGATAACTGTCCTCAAAGTGGGTTAGAAAAACACTGAGCAGAGCTGAGCGACTGCAACTAATAAACCTGCCAAGTGTCTGCTCTAGAGACCACCCATAGGTTCAAATGGAGTTTCGGAAAGGTGTCCTAAAATGCAAATGTGTATCCATGACTTCTGTTTCCCATACTGAGTAAATAGATCACGTATGCCTTAACTTTATAACTAAAGTTCTTCGTTTTGATGTAAAAATAGTCACCATACCTGATTGGTTAGAACGCTGTGATCCATGACTGAAGACAAAAATCACTTCTCCACAGAGCAACAAAGAGTCCTTCTGTCCATTATAAAACCTGCTGCACAAAACAAGTTCTGTATTTAACATACACACACACATTAAATCAACATTTAGTTTGGATATCTTTTGTAAGCAATGGCACCCAGAGTGTTCAGAATCAGTACCAGCAATGGTTATAAAGCATAAGAAATTGCGTATCACTGATAATATAATAAATCAGCTTAACCCCTGCTTTAGTTACTCCAAAGTTAACAGTGTACACAATGTCTGTAAATTCCATGTAGTTTTAGAATAAATATGTTTAAATATATAAAAAAAAAAGATATGAGAAGAAGTTTAAGAAGTTTAACTACCAAAGATTGTCCTGCAGTGTGACACAAAAAGACAGATACACAAAAACAAGCTTATCAAAAGGAAAAATAAATAATAGTTATTTTTGTCAAATCCTTCTTCTCTGCAAAACTAAAAAAAAACATTTTTTAGTTTTGCAGACTATTGCATACTACTATTGCATACTACTTTAACATTATAGACACTGTAGGTAATTTAGGATATTACGTGTGATAACATTTAATGTTAAGTCTAATGTTAAACCACATTTCCTCATACAAGCCTTCCAATGTGTGAAGTGAAAGACAATGGCTTAAAAAAAAACATGTTTTTCATATTCAAAATATCATACATTATAAAACATTAAATGCCATTGGTGTCTGAAGTATTTTAGTAAAATAAATGTAAATATGTTCTCTTTGTGCAACAGTGTGCGCTAACATGTTGGTCTGTGTATTGTCTAGACTTCCTTCCACTTTTATGTAGAAAAAGGCCGCTCCGCTAATGGTTAACGTGAGAATACATCAAGTCACTACATGTTTTGTCTTCTTGAGGAGGAGGTTCGCGTGTGTTGCTTAATGCCACTCTTTGTCCAGACCGGCTCTAGCTGCTGAGTGACTTGGGTTGAGGGCAGGTCAAATGCATGACCCCGTGGCTAATAGAGCATCACCTTACTAACCAGCATGTCCAATTTGTGCTGAAATCTGGAAATAACCCCTAGCTTGACCCCTGGTGTTAGTTCCATCTACCTGTCAATATGAGTTAGCTCTACTTCCTTTATTTCCTGTGATAAATATTTGCCCAAAGCTAATATCAGGCTGCTTTCATTCATAAAACTGTATTTGTCAGATTGTTCGCCTTATATCAGGTCATTCAATATGTAACATGATATTTGTCAGTGTATATTTAACAAAACACAATACATAAAGGTGTAAAATATTGTACTTTAATTAAATGTGCACTATTTCTAATGGAATATCTGCCACCTGCTTGTCCTTATCGTATGCTCAAAATTATCTTAGAAAACGACTATTCTTATTGTGAATGGGATTGCCTCACCACAGATCTGACTTGTTGCCTGGCATGTGAGTAACTTGAGAATGGTATGAATTGGCATATTTGTTTGTTCTTTGTCTTTTTAATATAATGCGGAGGGCAATTCATGAGCAAAAAGTTATCTACCCCAACAACCCAAAACATGCATCTCCAAATCCTCCAGCTGTACTTCTAACTGGGCCCAAAAAGTCTGAATGACACAATCTCACGCCTATAAACTTGCACTGCTTTCTCTGGCTCTGCTCCATGTGGCTGTAATAATGGGGTAATTGGGGCATTACGGAACACAAGCCACTGCGGTAGGCTGGCATTAGTCAAACAACTCCGGGGAAGAACCAGCTAAAAACACCTTTTATTTTCTCTGTTTGTGTCTTAATGAACCGTATTCTGTTTGTGCTTGCTAGACCACAGTGGGAGTTTGCTCAGTCTTGTAATGTCTGGCTATCTTCTGTATACAACATTTATAGCCAAAGATATGGTCACACGGATGTGTGCTAGCTATATCATGCTGTTTGCAGAAGCTCTGGGAGCCTAGCTATAAAAACTAATCAGGTGATAATAATATACAGATGCCGCTTGGTAATGTGTTGTAAAGTGTATAAATAACAGTAGAAATTAGGCAAATTGCAGTATTTAATTGACCAAGTGTTTAGAGGTGGATGATGACTGTCCAGTGATATTTTTCAATTAGAAATTTGAATATGAATGGGCTGTAAAATTACCCACAAAATGCAAAAATGTAAATGTATACCCTTGTTTTAAAAAATAATACTCCACAGGTTGGGGTGGCAGTTGGATCATAGGTAGGAGTGAAACTGATATAAAAAACTCGTGGTGATGGGGACAATAAGTCTGAGTATCACTGAAAAATACAGGTGTGATAATATTGTTCTTCTGTGTCTAGGACTACCTGGAGAGCATCAGTGAGCAGTCTGTGTCTGCTTTGAGCCCTGAGGACAAAGGCTCTCTGTTTGGGAACATCCAGGATATTTACCTCTTCAACAGGTTAGTGTTTAATTCTACCCCTCTCATTTGGCTGTGCCTAACAGTTATTTTTCTAATAGCTATAATTTACCCATATACTTGGTTAGTCATTGGTTTACCATACGTTTTTGAAAATGAGATTTCTACAAAATTCACACAGATAAAACTAAAGATTTGCTGCTTGAGACCATTTTGATAGCATATAGTCATAGTCAGAGTATAAGTCATTTCCATATGTAACTATAGTTCTATGAGTTTGTGCCCTACAGCCTTCACTCGAGGCATCGCCTCGTGCCCAAGAGATAAAGTCATATACTGCCAAAATCTTATATGGGAACAGGAGCCTTTGCATGGGTTTTTAGCCAACAGGCATCGACATGATTGGCTACACCCGCCAACATGGCCAAAGGCGCCCATGTGTGATACAACACAAGCTCTCCTGAAAGGGCCTCCTCTCAAGCTCTCCGAAGGAAACACTTGATCAGCAGGTCATAACACGTGGAGTCGCCTGTAAAAACTTGATCAAATTGATTTGATCAAATCATTAATTGAATATCCCACGTTATTTAGAGTTGGGGTCATAATTCAGACCAAATCAACAAAATACCATTCTCATTTTCAACCAAATAAGAAATAATTGATCATGTACTTTTTTTAACGAAAGAAAACGAAAACGAAAGAAAATCTGTCTCTTATGTGTGACATAAGTTTGCATTTACCTAAAAATACCCTTTAGTCTACAAACAATACAGTGTTTTTCATATAAACTATGTCCGTCTGGGATTGTAAAAACAGGCTGCTGCTGTGCACCTGTGGACTTCTGGGAAAGGACTCAGACTTTATACTGGTCAGGTGGAGCTGTAATCATCTCCACACTGGTGTTGACTAGCTCTGCAAACTCATGTGGTCAGACAAACACCACCGGTGGTCCTAAGCCCAAACCCTGGCCACACCTATTCATTTGTGAGACGCACACTGTCGGCCAGTAAAAGGAAGTAAAAAAGCAGTTCAGAGCCGTGACCTCATGCAACAGTTATGTAACAATAAATGTATCCATGCCCAAGTGTTTGTGCAAGGGACAGAGAGCGCTGTATGTCGTTTCAATACAAGGAAGTGGGTACATAATCGGTGGACTTATTGTGGATGACTCAGATATGATAGACGCTTACATTTAACAGATTGAAAGATTAGTCAGACGAAAAAGACCTATAGAGCCTTTTTAATATTGAGCTTGATGTGTTACTAATGATTTTCAGGCGCTAACTACTTGAGTTAGTGTTTACCCAAATTATTCTGTTAATGGAGCTTTTACACAGTTCTTTAGTTTACTTTTCTATATTGTTTCGCCTAATGCATCTTTTATGGAGGCTTTGTTAGCTTGCAAAAAAGGTGGTGGAATTTGCCAACAATATTTGATTCATGAATTTCAATCTTGATCAATCAATTGTTGATGTTCTGCTTCTTAGATGGGGACAGGAGTCAGAATGACTTTGATTTTATCTTCTATTTCTATACTAACTTGATCATTTAACATTGTGACAAGATACAATATTCCTGTTCCTCCTAATTATAATCTTAAAATTTTAGCGGTATTATAGTGTCAGTGGTTAAGAATTAGACCAATCTGTTTTTTTTATTTTCACAACTTTTAGATTTTCTTGGTAAAGAAATCACTCACACTTATAGTTCATATTGTTTTAAGAATCACATACTTTTAATATTATAACTTTTCCTTTTATTTAATATTCACAACTTATTTGTCTTTCTTTTTCAGAAATCTCCTTGAAGAGCTGGAGAGGTGTAACACGGACCCTGTGGCGATCGCTGAATGCTTCGTGTCTAAGGTAAAACATGGACTTACTTCCTTGACCTCTGCTGCTTCTCTCTGTGTTAAATGTGACTTTGTGCGATGCCTGCCTGAGCCTGTCCGCACTCACAGCTGCTTCAAGGACACAGGCATGCACACGGTCACGGAGGTTATGAAAGGAGCAAATCATATGGTAGGAGCATGTGTGAACATGGTGTTATGGAAGCGTTAAAATGTTCTTACAGTAAATATATGGTGGGTCATAAAGAATCAAGAGATACATATAGACAGAGGGAGAGAGATTGATATATAGAGAGAGATAGACAGGGGGAGAGAGAGAAAGGGGGATAGAGAGATAGAAAGGGAGCGAGACAGATGGGGAGAGAGAGAGAAGGGGAGAGAAAAATGGAGAAGTAGAGACAGACAGACAGACAGACAGAGAGACAGACAAAGAGAGGGAGAGATGTAGAGATAGTGAGACAGGGAGTGAGGGAATGATAGAGAGATGGATAGAAAGTGAGGGAGAGAGATAGATGGAGAGAGGGAGAGAGAGATTGAAAGGTTGAAGGAGAGAGCAATATAGAAGGGGAAGGATAGAGAGATGGAAGGGGAGGTATAGCGAGATAGAACGAGAGGTCCCTTATTTGACCAAAAGCTCTTTATAACGGGAAGAGTTTTTGGCCACATCGACCCCATGATGTTTACCTCTTCCCTCAGCTCCATAATGCTTTTCTTATCTCCCCATCAGACGCACCACTTCCTCCTCCTCAGCTGGACCGTATATTTTCAGAAATCTAATGTGGTGTTCAGGGGTTTGTTGTTTTTAACTCATTATGTAAATTTGCACGGGGAGACGCTATAAAACCGAGTGAGTCAACAGCAGAAGCATTTAGCACTTGTTGTGATGTGTATGGTCAGACAGTTTTGTCGCGGTGCTGGGTGTGAGGGCGGTCAGGGCGGAGGGACTGGGGTTTTTGGGAGGAAATGGTGGAATGCACAACAGGCATTATCTTGGGACATAATCAGACAGCTCTTTTTACAGCAGGGAGGATAGAGCAGTAACATGTGGTGCAGAGGCAGGGAAGTATTGTTTTGTTGCTGAGTTGAAGTTTTGGTGAAGAAACCTGCAGGTGTAAAACTGAAATGCATCATCAGGATTCTTTCAGCAGCAAAATTGCATGGAAATATAACAATCAAACGTGCACAATGTAATTTTTGTTGGGTCCGTACCTTGCCTGGAATTTTCCACAATATAAATCAACAATCTCCATGGAAACAAGCAAGTGACACCACCAGGCCAAATTACAGGTCATATCTGTGTTGAGACCACAAAGGTATTCATGAGCAATTAGAGCATCTAAAATTTAATAAAAGCATGAAATTTACGTTTAATGCCAATATTCAAATCCACTTTGTTTACACTGCACATTTCAATAAACGTTTCTATAGTGCTGCACAGAGACATAAGCCACAAACACTACTTCCAGCTCTGAGTGGGCTCCAACAACTAGGACAATCGGCAGGCTTCATCTTGCCCATAATCTTGCGCACTAAACTTCAAAATAACCAGGTAACAATAAACTGTAAAAAGTTGAGAGTTTTATAGCTTGGAAACGAGTGGGAATAAAACTTCTCGCTGTGAGTATTTCCACATCCAGAGTCTACCAGTTGATATATTGGTTCTAATTGCAGCAACCTTATTTTAATGAACAAGCCTTTTCAAACAACTCTCCACTGTAAATGAAAAACCTACAGAGCTCCACCATAAGAATGAGTGAGCTCTATTGTTGACTGCTGTATTGTATTTTACTGTTAATGCTTGAAGCCATCTCAGCTCACCATTTACCAGAATTTTACATTACATTCAACAACTTCCTCTTGACATTGAACTCCTGCTTGTATTGTTTTCCCAAGTTTGCCTCTAGTAAAACGGCCGTAACCCAACACTTAGCCATTAGCTGTTAGCTCCTTTGTGTTATTTTAGGTTTAGTTTAGGTTAGGCCACAGTTGCCAAGGCCCTGCCAAACCACTGAAGGCTTCATTTTACTCTTTCACTAAGCACACACACTCATGCTTTCAGCTAATGCTTTTCTTTGTGTTTGAGGCGCCACAAATCACAAAGCAAGAAGGCACCGGCCCAGTTGTAAATCTTATTTGATAATTGCCTAACTGTCTCTCCTTCTGTTCAGCTCAATCCAAGCTGTTGAGTAAGGCTCTAAGCGTTTATGGTTGCTACTTGCTGACTAAGAGGCATTGGTTTAAGTAGTTTTATTTTATTTTTCTCTCATAATCTTCCAGGTTTTGTGTCCTATCAGTGAGTCACTATGACCAGGCCATTCTTTAATTCTCTGTTTTCCCCATCTTTGCAAAGTTTTAAAACAGATGCAGTTTCTCTGTAAAGTGTAATAGCAGTATTTCACCAAAGAATAGATTTATTTGTTTGACAGGGACGCTTCACATTATTCAACATCTGTAAATGACATATGTCAGTTTATGTCAAAGATTGAATTTTACACAGAAGGCAATTACAAAACACAACACAAAACAAAGAATAGTTAAAAGTGCTCCCAGACTTGGTTTTCCTTCATTCATATTTTAAAGTGCAGTTTGAAAGTGGACACTGTTGGACATTCTTTTGTTGTCAGAGAAAAGCTATTCCAATAATGAGTGCGTAGTATCTCGAGCCGTGGCCCTGGTGCCCTCCCACTCACTGTCTTAAACTTAAAGAACTCTTTTCATGGAGGTGGAGTGACTTTTGTAATATAAAAGATTTTTATGGCCTTTTTGGTGATTCTATGGGTTTGAGTGTTGCACCAGCAGCGAGTAACCAGGAGGTATATTACAATACTCTAGGTGTGTGAATTAGAGTTTGTGAGTGTGAATACAGGACAACGGATGAAAACTAGCCCATGTCTAATTCAGGCGTTACATGTTCATTAACATGTACTGCCCTGATTAAAATAAACAAAAACGAAAAAATATTTTTATTAAGAATGATTAAGCCTTGGTAAATGAATACCCTAACCCACTTGTCATTTGGTGGTAGTGCTTTTGTGTTTTTACAGTCCATTCTCTTCGCTCTGTGTTCACATAATTTTCAGCTTTTCCTAAACTGCATACACTAAGCATATGTTGGTTTTTTTGCCACATTTAAACTATATTTCTGCAACTGAGTGGCCTTGCTTCCTCTGTGTAATTAATTCGACTTTATATTACATGTGCTGAATATATAGCTATAGTGCACTGGGTCATGTTTCTTCCACTTTACATACTGGAAATGTAGGCTGTAATTAGGGCTTTACATGGGCAAAACCTCAGCTCTCAGACAGCAGCGACGACTCTATTATATAATCATGTGGAATCATGTGTAGAATACTCCCTGAAGCACATTATATTGTAAACTTAGGTTACTTCAGGGTTTCCTGCTATGGTAGGATTTGTTTTTCCAAGTGGGACCAACTTTTCGGATTTCCAAAGCACTTTTAGTACTTTGAAGTAGAGCCTATTGCATTTATTACTTAGTGATGGTACTGCTTCTCCTTCTGCTACTCCTACCAATGCTATTGCTACTACTACTACTATATATACTATATATATATATATATATATATATATATATATATATATATATATATATATATATATATATATAAGGTGCTTTACCTACTTACGTACTGTTACTTCTGCTACTACTGCAACTTCTACTACTACTTCAACTACTACTACTACTACTACTACCACCACCACTGTACTACTTCTTACGATGACTATTACTTCTACCACTTCTACTGTAGTACTAAGCATTACCTACTACTACTAACTACTACTTCTCACGCCGTAGTTGTAACAGTTTTATAATAATCCCTCTAACTCCTGTCAGTACTGCTATGTGTAACTACTTCAGACTTTTGTTATTTGAACTGCAAATAAGTACTAATATCACTTGTACCACTTCAAGAACAGTCATAAAGACCTATAAATAGTGGCCGTGGTTGTAATCATGTTATAAATAACTATTTTATCACCTAATTTTGAGTTAACAAAAAATGTACACAAATGCGTACATGTGTAAAAGAATCTGTGTATACATGTTGAACTAGCCTGTACGTGTCATCAAAAGTGGACGGAGGGTGGCACATCTGGTTGTGTTTAGGTTTGTGGCTGCAGACTGCTGGAGACACACAAGTCAACGCTGCTCTTCAATTTACTCCCTTTTCCACGAAGCACCTGGGGCAGTGCTGACTCTGTGTGTTCCCCTCACACTCTAATGAATACAGAGGTTTATTTCCCACCATAGTCTCAGCCACATGGCACACGCGGCTCTATGCTACGCTCCTGGAGATGCGTGAGTCCATATCCTGTTTGTCTGATGAGTTTGCTGATAGAAGCTGTGGTCTTCCTGGGACCCCACGCTGTTTCAGAGCTCATTTAGACTCATATTATGCAAGTCATGCTGTGAGAAAACCTTTGCACATGCAATAAAGGACACATATTATTCAAAACGTTTTGAGCTTTAATCCATGTTTTAACATTGTTCCGTGATCAAAAACATTCCGGGTTACATTTAGTTTCATTCACGCTAGTTTGATGAATCCTTGTTAAAAATCCTTGACCCTCCGACCATAAAAATCACTGAATTCTCTGAATTTCCCTGTGGCTCTGAGAATCTTCTGTGCTGTTTTTAAATCCATAAATTGAATAGAGTTGAATTGAGATCTTTGGGTATTTATAACTTTTAATTGTTCTGTTTCTACCATGTCTGTTTGCCATTACTTCCGCCCACACAGGAAGTTCGCAAAATCAAACCAATTTTGTGTAATTGAGCTAAGTTGACCTTTACGCCACTAAAATCATGTGTCATACAGATACCCCAAAATTGTATAAACAAGCCAAATTTGTTATTATAAGGATTAATACAGTAATAGATACAAACAAAATTGGCCAAAAAGTGGTGTTATTGAGTAAATAATACCAACAACTTTGGTCTCAGGTGGCATTTCACACTTCACTTCAATGGACTTAACAAATAACAGATATTTCTCACTGTAAAGAACTTCAGTGTGGATCACTCCTCACTAGAGCTGTATCAGAACTGACGCTACTGGTTGAATCGTGGTTCAATTGACAATTCACTCTTCTCAGAAACTTGATATCCATTATGGGGACTTAAAAACGGAGATATGTTATCCTAAATCAACCTTAATGAGCTTTTAATGTTATAACAATGTTCCCTTATCATTATCCTACGCATAGCTGTCATTTGGTTGGTTCCTGAGTAATCCAGCATTGTCTCTCATTTAAGGCTTGAGTGCTCGGAAAGTTTTCATCTACCTCTGATTCCCCTTTCTTTTAATTTCTTAAAGTTAAGAATCTGGAAAAGAATTTGGTGAATCCAGAGTATTATGAGAAATAATAATGGAGTCTAATGGAAGAGATTCAGCAACTGTTTAGTCCCTCAACTCATGACACCAGTCCAAAACGATTCTGGATTTATAAATTAAATTCTGAGTAAATGGGAAATTTCCATCCATATATAAAGTACCTGAAAAAAGCATAATATGTCTTCTTTACAATTGTTGTACTTGTATTAGCACTTGGTTGGAAGAAATAAAATGTAATATTGACAAATGCGACAAAAAGCAAAAGCATGCATTAAAACCCATAGCTGTGTTTTTGCTCACTGAATATTGTCGACAAAGGTTCCCGTGTACTTTCTGTTAACAAGGCCCTTTACTGAAGTCTCCTGACCCCCCTTTGATAGAGCTCTCTCTGTCTGCCGTTTTGATGTTGACAGAGAAATGTGTGAGGGGTAAATTGTAAGCATTACATGTTAGAGGACCAGACTAATCATCACCTACAACCACTTTCAATTAGAAGGAAGGATAAGCACTATTTCACCTTCAGCTCATACACTGTAAATACATGAGCAGTCAATATCAGAGGTAGACAAGTTTCTTCAAAATAATGTAAGCAAGTAAAAGAGAGAAGTATACGAGGACCAAATATCAAATAATGTGCAAAAGTATTTGTGTTTTTTTATTTTATGTTTTTAGAAAAGAAAGAAAATAAATAACTTCAATACTTTTGACTTGTTTCAATACATTAGTTTTATTTCAAGCCTAAATATTTGTCAGAAGGGTGAAAAAGTGTCCCTAATTCATTCAGAGTTTTAGTTTGTTTGATTGTTTGTCTTTCCCCAAGCTAAATCAGGCCAAGCAGAATGTCTTAAAACCAGTAAAATATCCCATGTAACAAATCCAATTAAATCTAACCAGGTCAAAACTACTCAAATCTAGCACATTAATTTTGTTTTTAGAGCGAGGTTAAATATTAAAATTTTTGTCGCGTACAAATATGAAAGAATACTATTGAAATAACTATTCAAATATGTTTTTTGTCCTTCTTTACTTTTTATGGTCTGTTTATTTGACTACACTTTCAAATTGCACTGTGACTTTTATCTTGCAACTCAGCTGGAGTTAATAAAACAGTAATGATAGTAAAGAGTAATGAATGAGAATGTTTCGCACTCTTGTTTGTCAATGTTTCAACGTGGCATGTGTAATTACCAGCACTAATCTAAACATGGCCAGTTAATAAAAAGTCTCCAGAATGTAATGGGAGGAAATAGTTTTGACATTGGGAGAATTGATTATGGAGAAAGTGTTGATAATTATGCTTACATGTCACTAAAATGGGTCTAGAGGTATTTTATGAAACTTTAGGTCATGTGGAAGTGGAATTGTGATTATTATTTTTAAGTTTTTGTTATGGCTGCAGGTGTAAACTGCCAATTTATCTTTAATATTGAAACTGCTTTAGATAACATGTGAAGCTAGATTTAATTTATGTGTCTGGTGTTTTGACTCCCTACTGGAGCCCACAGTAATTAATTCTATGCTTCATATTAAAGTCCACTTTGGAGTTTTTATGCAGCTTTATTTTATTTTGTGGAGGGTGCGGAATATTCCTGTTATGTCTAATAAACTTTGAATGTTTTTATTTTCACATCATTTTATATATATATGTGATTGTAAGGTGAAGGTATGGTAAAAATAAAAGATATTTGCTGTGTAATCTTTCCATAAAGTTAAATGATATTTCTGCATGTCAATTCACATTTTTTGTGATGCATGAACCTGCAAAAATGTAGATGAGGTTTTCTTTTATGCTCACCCCTCGTTATAAAGTGTAAAACTCAAAACATGAAACGGTTTGCATCCATCTAAATTCTTCTTGTCTTTTCCAGAGTGAAGATTTCCACATCTACACCCAGTACTGCACCAACTACCCGCGGTAAGCCAACTCCCCACCCGCTCCTGTTTATGTAGTGTCCTCCTTTCCTTTCTCTAAACAACAGGGCCATACTGTATCTACTGTCCCATCATCCTCTGCTGTTACCTGATCCTCTGCCTGCCTGTGCTTTGCATACTTCCATGGCAGCAGCTCGTATCACTATTGTCCATCAGCTCCTCCTGGACTTGCTCAGGAGAGGACGTTGTTGGAGATGGATGAGGGAGGATAGTTGGAGTATCATCTAGGGGGCTCAAACTGTGAGGCAGGCATCACGTTTGGATTCTAAAGTTAATCAGGGGTAGTTGCATGTGCTGGTTTCTGGAGGTGGCACCTGCATGATTCCATGGAAATAGAAAGTTAATACAGAACATTTTTAATATCAGCTTTATGCAAAACTGTAGAATATTACACCCGAGTCAAGCCAAGTAAGAGTCACTGTAAAGATGCAGGCTATTCTTTATCGTTCCTTCAAAATGAAATACACATGCTACTTTTATTTTGCTCAATTTTGTGGTTAAAAATGGATGCGGTATTGAACTGCAAAAAATCAGCATAAAACCGCACCTTGATTCAAAGCACAGTGGGGTATTAAGTTGACCCACTTAAAATGTGTAAGTTCCTTTTAATAAACAACATGTAGGTGGGCAATAATACATTTAAAGTACATATTTTATTGTGTATGCTTTGCACACACATGCCTGCGATACAGTGCTATATTCTGCTTATGATTAGAGATTAAATTTTTAATATAACTGGACTTTTACAGAGTTTATTACAGACAGTTATATAAGCTTTTTTTTTTTTTAGCAAATTCAAATATTGTGATAGTTTACATTTTTGCTCTGTTTTACTGTGATCCTCATGTGAAGTTTGAGTCTTGACCTGTTGTTTACATTGTCTTTTGACCCACTTGTACTACTGTTTTTTTGGACTGCTTTGTGAGGAGTCATCGTGTCTAGCTTCAGTTTTGCCTGAGAGACTTTTGCACACCGTCCTCCTCCCTGCTCCATTTACTTTCTATTATCTTCTCTCCTTTGACAGAGTTACAGCTAGCTCGCTGACATGGGTGGATTATACTGTAGGCCTAGAGCTAACATGGCTAACGCTTTATTTAGCCATAGACCCACACCTCTAGGGCTAGCTTGTATGGGGCTCTTTATGTGGATGTGGATATTGTTGTAGCATAAATAGGTTGAAATGTGAGGCTAGTGCAGATGCTAAACTAGATAACACACACCTTCACCTGTGGCTGCACCATGGGTCTGTGAGGAGGCACGTGGACAGCAAACAATGACAACGTAATGAGAGCTAATTGGGAAGCACAATTGTTCTCTAAACCAAGCTAAATGACACTAGAGAGCGAGAAATGTGACACCAGAAAGACAGTTCTTTAAGTGGTGCACTGGGGAATAGAGATAATAGCCTGTTCGAGATATAGTAGATTTGCATATTAACCTTTTGCTCAGTTTCAAGTTACATCACATTCAATGGTCAAAAATATTTAATACAGATGAGAGACTGCTAAAATGAAGATTGTTAAAAAGCTAGTTTAGTATTTGTGAATATAATTTATAGATAATTCATGTGAGAACCCTCTGCTGTAATCATGATCTGGCTCTTGCCCCCATCAATCATCACATTGAACAATCTGAAAACCAGGATCTTTATTATTCAAACTAGTTGTAGTTTTATTCAAGTAACCCATAGCAACATTGGTACAGTTAGTTCAGTGGCATAGCACCTGATTAACAACAAGGCCTGGCTCCAGGGCAGGGGTTGACGGGCCAGACTGGTAATATTATATTTTTGGTCTTGATGAGAGTGCCATGCATTGACAAACTGGAAACCGCTGTTGCTAATGTGCACTTCCTTCGTTTTACTAACCATTTAGACTCAAGAGTTTGAGGTTTGTGGAGTGGAGCTCCACTCTGTCACATCAGGTGGCAAAAAACAATGTCAATTTTTGAAATGGGGATTATTTATTAATTTACAATAGCGACATGGTCAATCTGGATAAAATTATTGCTCATCGGCTGCAGCCAGACCCTTATTGACTCAGCGTACAGAATGAATTAAGATCAGTGGAAATACGGCCAATGACCTGGCTGTGGTTCTTTAGCTAAAGCGTATTGAGTGCCAGAGCAAGTCAGATCACTTTGGATTGCTTAAAATTTCAGACCATACCAATCCGCTCCAAAGTGGACCAGTGAAAACCACAGTACATTACCTATAGATAGATGGAACACGCTGATGGATTGGCCTTTCCGTCAGCTAGTCCGAATTTGTTTCTAATAAAAGGTTTCCGCACTTATCTGGACTTTCCCCCTGAAACCTATTTTGGACAGTGATTGTGACGGCTCTCATATGAAACACTTATTGTCTCATATCGGAAAGTGAACCATACATACCCCCAGCCCTCCACAGCTGGTGACCCCACTGAAGGGCACACACGTCGGGCAGACCAAGTTACGCAGATGTCCTGGATCTCTCTAGTTTCCTCCACAACAATGTCAGGCTTGTTCTGAGTTCACAGGAATTCAGACATGCAGCCGCGCACATGCAAAGACCCTCGTGCACGGACGAGAAGGGGGGCTGCTGATGTCTGTTCCACTCCACACACGCACACAGACGCGCACGTACACACTCACTCACAGAGGGGGGCAGACGGTTCACTCACCAGAAAGTCTTGAGTCTTAATAGGTTTTACAGGGGAAACATTTATTTAATATGACTTCCGAGTAGCCCAATAAAATATGACTTTGGAGATTTAATGTCTAATCTACAATTGTTGTTTTGTTCAAACCCAAATGTTTCCTGTTTACTGCAAAAATTAAACAAAAGTCTATCTGGTCTAATTACTTTGGGAGAACTCTGTTAAAGGGATTGTAACAGTGTTTTGGTTAAAATATCAAAAACAGATTTCTCAAAGGTTTACAAATTACTCTTTGTTTAGAAATGTTTTAAATAAAATATTGAGCAAATTCCCTGAACTATAGCCTCCTGATAGTAATTTTATGTGTAAAAAATGGTATCTAAAATAAAAGAAAAATGAGATATCTGTTTTTCCAAATTAAGTCTTCATATATTGTGAAACCAGCTCTTGGTGTCAAAACAAGGCTGCTGTGTGCTGTCTGCATCCAATCACATTGTTAGTTGTCATTAGCAGTGACAAAACTCTGCTTTGCCCCCTGAAAACTGTAAAGCGCGTATAAACTAATTGCGGTGATTAAATAAGATGCTATTAATATGTTAGGAATGTGAGCAATAAAGACCACTGCAAAATGTTTAAAATGGATATGTTCTGTTTTTCATGTTTTTGAGACTATAAAAATCCAGTACAGCTCCTAAGGGGAATGCATTGCGACAGTGTGGTGACTCAGCTACGTCCGAAGCCACAGCTGCCCTTGAACATGGCTGCCAATCTGTGCCTATGGCCTCTCCAACCACCAATCATTCACTCACACACCACATTCACTCTTCAGCCTGGGTGAAGTGTCTGCTACATGGATCTCCACCTGAGACACTTCAATTTCACTCTCAAAACAACTGTATAAATGTATTTTAAAATGAATTGTGTCTTTCATAAAATAACTGCACAATAACAGCAAAGTACGATATTAGTATTGGTATTGAATGCGGACCAGTTCTGAGCCAGGGTCTTGGTCAACAGTAACTTGCAGAGGGATTAACCTATTGTGCGGTTTCTGCTTTATTATCATTCTTGTTTGACTCATATTCCTGTGTGTTTTGTCTCCACAGGTCGGTGGCGGTGCTCACAGAGTGCATGAGGAACAAAGCCTTGGCCAAGTTCTTCCGCGAGCGTCAGGAGTGTCTGCACCACTCCCTGCCCCTGGGCTCCTACCTGCTCAAGCCAGTGCAGCGCATCCTCAAGTACCATCTGCTGCTGCACGTACGTACCACACAACAACTCACACACACAGCAGCAAAATGTACCCTGCTCCTTAATAAAAACATGAGGCAGGCTATTTCTCTTCTGAGCTGCTGACAAAAACTTTATGGTTTATTGTTGCATAATGGAAACAAGCCTTCAATCTCCTCCCGGTGCAAAATGTTCTTCATTGCTGTCAGCAGAGGGTGCACCAAAATTAAGTGTAGTCCTTACTCATAAAAGTTATACAACACAGAACATCAATGCAAAGAAAACAAACAGAAAACAATTAAGGCTACAACAATACATGTACACTTAAACATGTAATATAAAATATCAAAGTGCACTGTCCAAAAAAATGTATAATGTTTTTAATGTTGTATGTGCCGGGCATAGACACTAATTCAATTGTGTTCGGTGCACTGAAGGCCTCGTCTTTTATCTATTTTATTTATCCAGATTTAAGTATTGTTATACAACTAGAAATGCAAGTAAAGTGTGCCCAAAACATCAGTTTACTTTAATTGAACTAAATTCAAATTAATTGAACAGGATGCTCTAAACAACAAGTCTCCATTTCCTCCTGGCTGTTGACAGGTCCCACCTTTATTAAATGAATTGAATTAGTCTTTTCAGACCTCTGTGTTAGATTACCTCAGGAGACTTTTATGAGGCAGCCCCAAGATATCTTTAGCCATTTTGCAGCTCAGTTATATTGTTATACTTTATAAATTGAACTAAGAACAATAGCTGCTTGATTCAAAGTTGAGATACATCTTAGTGAAGGCAATGTGAGCACTGGGATGAGTTAGGTGATGATGTATGAACTTAAAAAACACAGAGGAGCATTTCTTTAATGACATCACAAGGTGGAAAAGATCATTTTGAGCTTGATTCTCAAACATTTGTGAATGAAACACAACCCTGGCTATACTTTTGTAAGGAATAATAATATCTCATGGCTAAAAGTTCAGTTAAGAGTTTATTTTGCATTTTACAACAAGGACAAGACAGAAATGAGACATCTATCTATAGCATTTCATTTGACACTGTATTTTTAAAAACAACACTCTGTGAAGAACCCCCAACCTGAGAACCCAAATGTTCAAGCAGTAGCCATATGGTCCTCAGTGTGAGTGTTCCTGTCCATATAGATATCTATGTGCTCCAACGATTGTGTTTTGTGTGTGTGTTTATTGAACAGGAGATCGCCAACCACCTGGAAAAGGACACGGAGACTCTGGAGGTGGTGCAGGAGGCCATCGACACCATGCAGAGGGTGGCCTGGCACATCAACGATATGAAGAGGAAGCACGAGCACGCTGTCAGGCTGCAGGTACTGAGCGCCGGGGCAGGACGAATAGGGGGGTAGGAGAGACGCACTGTAGTGGCTGTTAAAGTATAGAATATCATTGGTAGATGTAAATGTCTTCTGCACTGGATCTCATGTAAAAACAAAACAAGTTGTCATCCTTTTAATGTAAGTTTTAACCTTAAAGTGCTTATGACAGGTTAGATTAGATTCAGTAGTTGTTTTTTCACTTTTAATTTTCAAAATTCGTTCACAAACTGCAATCTTAGAGGATAAAAAAACTGTGATAAATAATTAACAAAAGGACTATCCCACCAAACGAGACTAAACTAATTAGAATAAACATGAGAACCTGTTATAGACTTTAAATTTTACTTTTAAAGATGTGTTAAAAATGTGTGATCAGTTTTAATACTTATTCAAATTAGTATCTCTATATTGTGCTGCTTCATCAACATGTAGTGTAATCGAGATATACACGGTAACCAAGGAATAAAATCCACTTTGCTTGAAACAAAGGGTTTCTGTAGGACATACTGTCCTGGAAAAGGACATATTGGAGAGATTCAACTGTTGCAAAATTGGTTAAACTAATTTTAACATAATGTGTTAAAAGAATCAAGCAGTGATGCAGACAGTGAATCCATGTGGCGCTCCTTATACAAGCGTTCATTAGCACGGTGGGTACACAAAGAGAGCAGGGCCTTGCATAAGAACAGAGAAGAACTGACCATAAAATCCGAAGGAGTTAAATTTAGGTTTTGATCAATTGTTGCTAATGTAAATTTCAGGAGATCCAGAGCTTGCTGACAAACTGGAAAGGACCAGACCTGATTGGATATGGGGAGTTGGTCCTGGAGGGAACATTTCGACTGCAGCGCGCCAAAAATGAACGCACTCTCTTCCTGTTTGACAAACTACTGCTCATCACCAAGAAACGAGAGGAGACCTACACCTACAAGGCCCACATTTTGGTTCGTTTGGCTAACCCAAGTACAACGTTATCCTAAAGAAATATGAATTGTGCTAAGCTAACCTGTGATGTGCTTATTTCAGTGCTGTAATCTGATGCTGGTGGAGGTCATTCCTAAAGAGCCTCTGAGTTTCAGTGTGTTCCATTATAAGAACCCCAAACTACAACACACTGTCCAGGTACTGCAAAACAATGTAATGTAATGCATAGATAGAATACTATTCCCTCATACTATTTAATCATAATAGTTGTTTGTTTGTTGTTGTTTGTTTTCTGTTACAAAAGAAAACAGTCTTATTTCATTTGACTAAAATATACATAGAATGAAATTATTACTTGATTGTTGTTAATTATACTGTATGTACAATCAAAATGTCATTTTGATTGTCTGTTTTTGCAATTCTTAAACTTAAAAAGATTGTATGTTGAACAAACAAAAATGCAATGTTAATTTAATTTATCGTTGCTCTTGTCTCAACTTTTTGAGATGTGTTGTTTCCATCAAATTCAATAACAGAGTTATTAAATGTCAAAACCATAAAATGTCTCAAACTTTGCATTAGTCATCAAGATGAGCTGGCATTATTTATACATTTTCTATTTTTAAATGTACAAAACGTAACAGAAAAATACAAAGAACAGAAAAGAAAAGGCAGCAAAAGACATCCAAAGGCACATATTGTCCTAAGTAGACGTCTGATATAGTCCTCAGTCTGCCAGTGTTTTTCTATTGTAGGTATGTCAATTATAATGTCACTCCTTTTTAGAGACACCCAGTGACAAAAAGCTTTAACAGTTTAACAATTTTGCGTTCTGAACATGCCCTGAAAGAGAAAGGATAATAATAGTGTTACATAAGACCGTAAAATGTTTTCAAAGCTTGTTCCAGCACCTTAACTGTCTATAATGCCTGATATTATCTCTATTCTTCTGATGTGTTGCTACAGGCTAAATCTCAACAGGACAAGCGTATGTGGATCCTACACCTCAAAAGACTGATTCTGGAAAACCACCCGGCCAAAATCCCAGCCAAGGTACAGGCAAATTAATCCTGGGTTTGTCTGCAAAATGGTAAACATTTTAAAATGGCAACTGCCAAGATTTAACCTCTTCAGAACCGTGTTTTATGCAAAGTAATGAAAGATATTATTCAGCAAGTAAATAGAAATGATTTGGATACCAGTACTAGACTAGGACAACCCCTAACCCCTTATCTATCTAGCGTTTTGTGTGATTTATCTTTTAATTCTTTAATAAAGTTTTGATGGTGATGATGATGCAGCCATTTTATTGCTCTTGAAAACAGGCGGTGTTTGTTGCCTCTTCACAAATATATCACTTGTTTGTTTCTATGGAGATAGGCAAGTTTAATGCCATTATTGTACAACATTCCAGGCAAAGCATCTCCATGGAGACAAGGAATTGGCAGATCTGTATAAAATAAGGAAAAATACAGATGAAACAGGCTAAAAACAGGGGTTACATATGGTTTAAATATGTGCTTTCATGTCAAAATTTGGCCCAATTAAATAAAGCAGAATTAAACCAGAAGACTGAGAAGCACTGCCTTGTCTGTCAAACCTGTTGAGTCAATGCTGTGCCAGAGCTCCCTCTAGTGGTCACAATTCATATTTTGTTTTCTGTTCTAGGCCAAGCAAGCTATTCTGGAAATGGATTCAATGCGTAAGTAAGCTGCACTGTATTTCTGATGATAAAAAAAGAATGTCCATGTATCTAAAATAGTTCTTAAATTGTGTAGACCACCCAGGATTCCACTACAGCCCTGATGGAGACAAGAAGGACTCTTCTCAAACTAAGGAAGGTCCAACTACACGCAGAGGACGCAGGAAAGGTACAGTGGCAAAGAAAAACAAACAAAAAACAAAGGCATACAGTGCCACGTTATAATAACTAGAATACAAACTAATAATTAAGGGGTTAGGTTCATGAAGTAGTTACTAAAACTGAATCACTGTTAATAAACTAAATTACGTCTTCATTGATGCACCATGTTATAAAATGCATGCTTTTAGGTAGACCGTCACATCCTGAAGTGCTATATGCATATTTAAAGTTAAGTTGTAAAATGATCTAACCTACATCTGTCAGTTTTCCAAGTGTTTGGGTAGGGCACTTGGCATCACATTGACTGGCCCCACTCTGGATGTTTGTCAGTGTCTGCATTATTGTGAAATCTGAGCATAAGTGGCTGTGTGATGTTCTGCCAAGTTTCTTTAAAATATGAACATTGTGTAACAGCAACTTCTTTGGTCTTCGCAGAGCCTTTATCCAAATTACTGAAAAACGCCAAACAGAATGTTGCCAACTCTGATGGGGAAAAGGTAAAACTCCATTACAGTAAACACTATTACACCATAATTACAACCCTTTCTAAATTAATTAGTAAGTAAAATGTACTAGTGAAATATGAATGTAGAATATATGTGTTAGAAATGACAAATCAAAAGTTTAGAGGTGCACTCTGTATCTCCAGCGGAGCAGTCTAGGGGCCACCCTGCTGTCCCCCGTGTCCCAGCTGGCTCTGGGCACTATTGGTCGGAGCCGTAGCCTCATCAACCAATCACAGGAATCCTTAGACCCATGTGACCACTATTACCATAGTGACCGCGAGGAAGGGGAGGAGTCTCACCAGCAGGACGCTGACGATGAGGACGATAGCGGCATCGTAAGTGGCAACACTATGTTTTAATGTAATATTATATAATAGTGATAAAAAAAAAAAAAGATATTGCCATGTGTTTTGTTTGTGTGAAGGGGGGCAGTAGGAAGCTGAGGGTCCCCGGTAAAGGCAGTAGGAAGAGGCTGAACCCTCAGGCCTCAGTGGACAGCATTGACCAGTGGAAGACTTTCAATATGAGCCCCTCCGATCTACAGGTACAGTATAGAGCAAACGTACCCGAGTTAAATTATACCTAAATAAAACCAAATAAAAGAACAGTTACTAAATATATATGCCCAAGTAAAGAACTATTAATGGTGAAGTTACTCAAATAACATTTTTTCCCCTTCTTCAGCGAGCCAGAGAATCCCTGACTCGGGACAGCAGCCGGCACCCCCCACTGCGGCGGTCGTCACGGGTAACCGAGACTCCCCCCGATTCACCCATCCCCACTGTGATCGTCACCCAGACCGACCAATCGGTGAATAGCATCTGGGCGGACCACCGAGCCCGCCGTGCCATGTTCCCCACCCGCCAGCGCACCATGCAACCCGACGAGGACGAAGACATCTACCAAATGTTTGTCCCGTCGGAAGCCAGCAATCCAGAGTCAGAACCCCAACCTCAGTCATCCCCTAGAACGGCTCGACCTGTTAGCTGGCATGTGGAGCAAGTCCCAACAGTGCAGGTGGATCCCCCGCCCTCCAATGGGGGTAGGGTCCTACGCAGGGCTAGCAGCGCTGGGGAGAAGGCGACCGAAGCGAAGCAAAGTCCAGAAAGCGACCAATCTAGCAACCTTGAAGTCATTCACACAGAGTCTTCAAGCAACGACCTTTCAGCTTCCTCCTCGGCTGAGCAACTAACTTTGGACGACATTGAAAACGTGTACGACAACATCAGCTACGAAGACCTTAAAAACATGGGGCTTGTGAGGAGAGATCTAGAAGAGAAAGAGGTCAACGAGGAACATGAAGAAAGTCCGGTGCCCACGATTGAACCAGAATCGTCATCGGAAAGTAATAGGTCTTCAACTCAAGAGGCACGACCTTTTGAGATAAATGTTGAGGAGGAAAACATCTACGACACTATATGTTTTAGAGAACCACCAACTAAAGACTCAAAAGTTGACGTTGAACTAGAGAGGGACAGTTTGTTGGCATCTGAGCAGGACTTGTCCGAGAGTCTAAGAGGATTTATGTCTGAGGAAAGTTTGCAATTTGAAGATGAGGCAAACAACAATGTCAATCCATGCTCTTCTGAAGTAGATCTGTCTTCTTCAAGTGCTTCTGAAACGTTTCCGAAACAGAAAGGGGATAAAATGTCGGAGCGGGTGGACGAGATTTGGAACGATTTGGAAAATTACATCAAGATCAACGAGAAGAAAGCCGATCGTTTACCAGCGGCTTTCCCAGTTAATCAATCGTCACCAAAGAAGTCGTCAAGTAAAACTAAAAGTCCACCGCAAACTTCTAGTCCTCTTTCAAGAAAGTCTTCCACGGCGGTGTTTAAAATCCCGGTCATCAACATACCTGATATTGAAGTGACAAATGAAGAGGAACTAGCGACCAACTCGACAAGTCAAATACTAACTACAACAATGCCAGAGCCCCAGCAAGGAACGGTCAAGAGTATACGGAACCGGCTAGCTCGCCTTAGCAGTGGCAGTTTTCGATTGGACGAGGATGATGACCTTGTTGAACTTCCACCAAAATCTCCATCTCCAAAAGACCTCTTGTTTCCGGGGGAATTAGCGAGTCTTGATTCACCACTTGCTTCCAGTTCGTTGTTGTTGGGCGATTCCATGGACTTTCCGTCAGAGCTGATGGACAAAACCAAAAGTAGGGTGTTCCTGATGGCACGACAGTACAGTCAAAAGATCAAAAAGGCTAACCAGCTGCTGCGTATGAGGAGCATGGACCCCGGGGACATGGGTTGTCGAGCTAGAGCAGAGAAGAAGCAGAAGGACCTGGCAGCCATCTTGGAGGAGAAGAAGCAAGGAGGTGCAGCTATAGGTAATGCAAAATGAATATGAGGCTTTGAATGGAATTGGAAAGATGTAGACTTTTATTTAGTCTCTACAACACAAAACGTATGAAAACAACTGAAAAAAAAATAATCCAAAATCAGTGAACGTAAGACTTTCCAAAGATCATTAAAGGAAAAATATTATGCATTTTTCATATTGTTATTGCCTTTAAACATGCTATTGAGTACCTTAAATTTGCCATCTCAAGTTTTGAAACAAAAAAAGTGTATTCTTTAAATGACAGGTTTTATCAGCCTTTGTCAAAAGACACTTAATGAGTACATCAAGCCACTAGATGGAGCCAAATACTCACACAAGTTAGCCGTCAACCAACATTACACTGCAGTTATCTTTATCATGTTTAGACGGCAGAAATGCTCAGAACGAGTCTGGTAAAGATTTAAGCACTTAAAACAGCCAAAGATTCTCGGACAAGTGACGTATGAAGTCTGAAAATACATCCCAGAAACAAGGAAGTACAGATGGAAGTTTTTGACGGTGGGAGAGGGGGAAGATTTTCTAATAAACATTCCTCAAAACAGCGTGAATGCAGCTGAATGCTACTTCAGGTATGTTTTTGATGACGGAACATTGTTAGGACATGGACAAGCTCAAAAATGTCACTGTACCTTTTGAATCATACAATATTATCAACAAGTTAATAAATTAATCAAGCCCTGATAAGTAAATAAACCTAAACATTTCTGTGCTGCTTTTTGTCACAAAATAAATACATTTGTATGCACTATTTAACCCACATTGGGACCAATATGCAAAATGACATATGCTTTCGTTAAATGTTTTCCAAACGTTACTCTTGTGTTTTTAATGGCTTCTCTTGTTTTATTATTATTTTTAAATTGTTTTATAAAATCAAAGAATTTAAAATCGTCTCAAAACCCTCTCTTGTCTCTTTCTCTCTCTCAGGTGCAAGGATAGCCGAGTACTCCCAGCTGTACGACCAGGTCATGTTCCCTCCAGGCTCCTCCTCCTCTGGTCCATCCACCCCTCCTTCCTCTCACCATCACCACCACCTCCCCTCCTCCCCCTCCCTGCCCGAGACCTCCTCCGAGCACGACTGGCTCCATTCCACATACAGCAACGGCGAGCTGGCCAGCTTTATGTCCTCTTCTCCATCCAGTGATATGTCCCATGTCCGAGCCTCCTCTACCCCACAACGCCCTCCCATTCCCCCCAGCACTTTCTCCAAAACGTCCCAATCTACCCCCATGTCCCCACGCTGGAGTTCCTGTGTTTCTGCCCCGTCCGAAAAAGAGGAGCATGTCTATAGCACTATCAAGAGACACACTTCTTTCAACGTGCCATCTTTGCCAGCTAAAAATCAGCCCGTTGGCAGCGTGGAGCAAGAGAAAAAACCTAAAAGTAACAGGTCTACAGGACACTACCCGAGTTTGGGGCGTACTGGTCGGCACAACAGCCTTCCGGAAAGCACGGACATCACCTTGCAAGATGGGCAGCAAATCGTAGTGCTAAATCGCAATTCGGCGTTGAGCATTTTAAACGCCACGCAGAACTATCTTGCCAATTTCAAGGACAATGGCGAGGATGACGACGATTACGTAGAGATCCGGTCGGAAGATGAAAGCGAACTGGACCGAAACAGCAATTTCGGATCGCAAAATTTCCCAAAAACCCGGGTTCAGTCGCACAGCTTGCCAAGTACGCCTGTTCGTAAATGTGATTCGTTGAGGTCTTTTGAGCGCCACCACCTGGAGAAGTACTTGTGGAGTGAGCAGCAGCATCACAACCAACCTAAAATTGTTCAGTCGTTGAGAGATAAACTGCAGTGTCTTAGCTCAAGTAGTTTTGCCTAAAAATGTTAACGTGTTCACAGCACATTGGAACACTTCTTGGGTGAACACCATTTCTGATGCCTTCTTGATTCATTAGCTAAACCCACATAAGAGAGGGAAGCTAATAGCCAATCTATTACTAATTGGCTGCTTTCTTCGTTGTGAGGGTTACGCTGAGGAATCAAGGAGCTGCGAGGAGGCAAGTTTTGAGAAAAGAGCTTTGCCATATTAAACTATAGCCTATATACAGTCAACTCTATCTTTCAGCATAGAAAATGAACCAGTTATCTCTTAGTTACAGGGCTTTCATAGGTTAACTGTGCCATATTTGATCTTGCCTTAGCACTTTTAAATCGTACATTGATCTCTGTTCATTGCAACTTGGCCTGTACAGCTCAAAGTTTCTGGACTTATCATCATAGCAGAAAGTGTCAAACAGTGCAGATTGATAGAACAATAATGCTACTTCAAATGATAACGTTTTCACATACTGTAGTTTTAAGTGGAGCAGCAATTGTGCAGCTTGTGTTTCCATTTGCTATCAATCTTGCAATATGAATCGTTTTAATCTTGCATTTTACTGACAAGCTTTTAGCAATGATTACAAGAGCCTCACACTCTTATCTATTGCGGCTATTAATAGTTAAATTAGACTTTAACTGTAAGTCTATCAGGAGTCTTATTGTCAATAGTGTATCCTGCTTTAAAATTATCTATAAGAGCTATCTATTTATTTTCAATCTGTGAGTAAATATTATGGGTTGAAGTTTTAAATGGTTTTAACATAAAGGGACCAGGAAGGAGCATGTTGGCGCTAGTTTCTACAGTACTGTCTTGTTTTTCATTGTACATTTTTTTTGTATTTACATTTTCTGTTCAAGGGACACTATATCGCACTACTGAACAAGATTTTTTTTTTTTCTTCAAAAAATTTGAAGCCACACTAAGTTCGCACATTTTAGTTCAATTGAAGTTCATGCACAAACCACAAAATGTCACTAAATTAATCTAATATTTCAACACATCACTTTACAATTGTCACACAAAAACATGTAAATGCAAACTAAATTTGAACTTTAAGAGACTCATGAAATTTACTCCAGTTCACAATGAAACGAAAAATCACGAATCTGGTATTATTTTGTTTTGGGATGTGTCGATTAATTTGTTGGAAATATTTTGAAATATGAAGTATGCTTTTATGTTCATGTGAGTCTCTGTTTCACTGGTGGGGTTGGTCAGACATATTGACTCTTTTTTTGCACTTTTCTGTAATTTTTACATTTTATTTGTAAACTCTTTGTATAGATGTACATATTAGGAACACTATTGTTGTTTGCCATAGGTGTGATTTTTTTTTTTTTTTTTTTTTCTTAAATTAAGTGTACTGAATTTTGTAACTGCCTCGGTTGTCTTTGCTCTACAGAATTGTACTGCAGGAAATAAATATAAAGTTCATTTTAACTATATAAATTGTGTGTGTGTGTCCTTATTCTCCTAGATGACCTCTTGCTCCAGTAAATTTGTAAATGGTATAAATACATCTTGGAAGAAGAAATCATGGCATCTTGAGTTCCCCTTCAGTTGTAAAAGTGAGAACAATAAAACAGGGGGAAAAAATGACTTTCCATATATTTCAGTTACTTTAGAAGCTTTGCACTTGTCCAAAATAAAGTGTTGTCCAAAAGTCTTGCACCTCTAGTAACTCAGACTAAAATCAGATGAAGAAATATGTTTTGGATGATTTATCAAACTATTGTTTTATACGTATCAGTTTCCAATTCTAAGACATTATACTGAAAACATTGTCAAGGACAAATCTGTGATGTCATATCATTTGAGTTCCATTTGTAAATAGAAAACTTCCCCAATTGATTAGCTTCAAATCAAGCTCAAGATGTGTTCTGTATCTCAAAATTAATATTCTGTTCCCTCAAACTGACACATAATTCTCATTCAGTTGTCCATAGAAAGCTTATGGGACCATTCAACTTGGCACAGTTGATGTTAATACTAAATATATGAGCAGCTGTGGCTATAAAAGTGGCTTACCCACTGAGTTTTGAAAGACTTGGGCAAGCCTGTAAATAGCATTACAGTGTAAGGCATCTTATTATTATTATTATTAGATAGACTAAGATAGATATTCATCTGGTAGAGGAATATTGCCAGAGGTGTTCTAAAGGATTTCGGTCCGGGCCCAGGGGAGAATGGGACCAATCATGAGTACTACTCTTCATTTTCATGCATTGCCTGCTTGCATCGTTATCATTATGGTCCATCAGAATCATATAATATGCATTCGACATCCCTCCTGCATGCTTCGTAGATCATTTCTTTCAAAGCACCAACATTCTATTCTTATATACCAGGATATCATAATAAATATCATTCAAATGCATTCTTGTCTGTTTGTGTCTTTCCAAATTGAAATTCAAAAAGTGGTTTATTAAGTGACTTTGTCCTGTGTAATGCGTGCTAATGCATTTTAGATTTACAAAGTGCCTAAAATAAATAAATAAATAAAAATAAATAAATAAATTAAAAAAAATATATATATATGTGTGTGTGTGTGTGCGTGTGCGTGTGCGCGTGCGCGTGCGCGTGCGTGTGTGTGTGTGTGTGTGTGTGTGTGTGTATATATATATATATATATATATATATATATATATGTAACCCTGAATCTGCGATGGCGAAGACCCCAGGCTTTGCTCTGCGTTGTGTGATTTCTACTGGTCTGGGCCCAGCAGTGCGGACAGGGAGACACGACTCACGATGATGGTTGAGGCTGAACAAACGGTCCTCATTTATTGGCCTTTCAAAACACAAAGAAGAACTGCCTCATTCTCAAATAGTTCAACTTTCAAAACACAAAGAAGAACTGCAGCTTACGGTAGCTGCAGTGGGCTTAGGGCCGTCAAAACAACAAAAAAACCTAGAGCGCCCTCAGCTGGCGAACATACAAATTACAACCTTACATCCACCCCCTGCTAGTTTGATGGCGTCTCAGACATCACAAACCCATCACAATAAAAACAACCAAAACTATTCAGACCACAAAATAACCAAAATAGAACCAACATGTGACAAATAACCTACTAAAAACCGAACCAGGGATGGAAGTTCTGTGTGAATGTAGTGCATGTGTGTTAGTCTCTGCTCAGTACACTCAGTCTATCTTTGGCTCTTTCCCATATTCTTCGGCCCCGATCAATCTTATGCTGAGCAGTTTCGTGGTGCATGGCTCTCAACTGATAGGACAGTCTTTTTGGTGCCTGCCTCTTTCTGGGAGGGTTTCTCTTGAGATTCTCCTGTTCTGCCGGTGTTGAACCCCTTAATTTAACATCTTGTTCCACATTGAGGGCCTCCAGGGGTGTAAGCTGCGCCTGTTGTCCATCACTTTCATTTTCTCTCATGTCCTCCAGCAGTTCGTCTTTTTCCTGATCATCCCCCTCATTCTCCTTCTCCAAATCTTCTCCATCAGACTCAATCTTGGAAGAGTTGTCACTCTCAGTCATCTCTCCAGGCTCACTTGCAGACTGTACAGGGACTATTGGAAAAAACATGCACTGGGTGAGAAGGTTTCCATGGACCACTCTTTCCTTTTCCCCATCTTCCGACCGAATGACATAGACTGGCACCCCAGGCTGTTTCTTCAGCACCACATAAGGCCTAGATTCCCACCTGTCCCCCAACTTCTGTCGACCTTCAACAGCGCAGACTTTGACCAAGACTCTGTCCCCCTGGCCAAAGGTAAGTCTCTTCTTCACCCTACGGTCATAGTGTTTCTTTTGCTGCTGCTTGGCTAGTCTGGAACTATTATTAGCCTGAGCGTAGGCATACTTCAAGCAGTCTTGAAGATCCTGAACATAGTCACTGTATTCACCGGAGTCGCTACTGGACGTTAGACCAAACACTAGATCAACTGGAAGTCTTGGATGCCTGCCATACATTAGATAGTAGGGACTGTAGCCTGTTGAGTCATGTTGGGTGCAGTTGTATGCATGTGTCATGGCATCAACATACTCATTCCAGCGAGGCTTCAGGTGCGGGTCCAGGGTGCCAAGCATATTCATGAGCGTGCGATTGAACCTCTCAGTAGTACCATTTCCCTGGGGATGGTAAGGGCTGGTGTGGGTTTTGGTGATGCCAGTAATCTTACAAAGGTCTCGCACTACGGCACCTTCAAAGTTGCGCCCTTGATCCGAATGGAGTCTCGCTGGGAACCCAAACCGGCAAAAGAAATTTCGCCAGAGCACCCTAGCCACCGTCGATGCTTTTTGGTCTTTGGTTGGGTATGCTTGGGCAAAGCGTGAGAAATGATCGGTGACCACAAGCACATTTTCAATCTTACCCACAGACTTCTCCAGTGTCAAAAAATCGATACACACCAGCTCCATGGGGGCAGTAGTATGTATGCTGACCAGAGGGGCATTGAGACCAGCAGGAGTCTTCCGAAGACAGCAACGCTCGCACTGCTCACACCATATCTTGACCTCTTGAAACATCCTTGGCCAGAAGAAACGTTCCCTTATGAGGGCAAAAGTTCTCTCAAACCCGAGATGGCCTGATTCGTTGTGCAGGGCAGTCATTACCCCTCTCTGCAGCTTCTGTGGCAGGACCAGCTGGTTGATGGCTCCCTTACGACCATCCCGGACCATGCGATACAGAGTCCCATCTCGTACCACCAACTTCCTCCACTCTTTTAGGAGAAGGGAGGCTTGCTCTCCCCATGTCTCTCTCTCCCTTTTGCCCGGTTTGGAATTCAGGGCTCTGTAGTCAAGCACGGGTCCCACAGCAAGATCTTCCCTCTGGGCAGTCCTGATGTCTTGTTTGGTCATTGAAGGGAGGCATTCAGTTCCAACATCGGTGTAGGGCTCTGATTGCTGGTCATTTTCACATGGATGGGTTGCCTCCTTGGCCAATCTCAGCGGGCATGACTGGAGCGCCTTTGAAACATCATGGCTTGACATTCTAGAAAGCGCGTCCGCATTGGCATTGGTCCGGCCTTGACGGTACTGAACGTCAAAATCAAAACCCGACAACTGAGAAACCCATCGCTGTCCAGTGGCGTCCAATTTGGCAGTGGACATGACATATTTTAAAGGGTTGTTATCAGTCATAACAGAAAACTTGTGCCCATACAGATGGTCAAAAAACTTGTCTGTCACCGCCCACTTAAGAGCTAAAAACTCTAACTTGTGGGCCGGGTAACGGGTTTCAGGAGGGCTCAGACCCCTACTAGCATAGGCTATCACCTTCTCCACTCCATTCTGAACTTGTGCCAGGACAGCTCCCAGTCCTTCCCCAGAGGCATCGGTCTGCAGCACGAATGGAAGGGTGTAGTCAGGGTATCCCAGCAATGGAGCTCATGTGAGCTTTTCTTTCAGGGTATTGAATGCCTCAGTGCACTCGTCAGTCCAGAGGAAAGGATTGTCTGGAATGGTGGGTCTTCTCTTTCCCCTCCTTTTCATCCTCGGGTCACCAGAGGTAAGACGGTACAGGGGAGCGGCGATTTTTGCATAATTTTCCACAAACCTCCTGTAATACCCTGCAAACCCCAAGAACTGCAGGACCTCCTTGCGGTTAGTTGGTTGTGGCCATTCCTTCACTTTGCTTATCTTTTCCGGATCTGTGCGGATACCCTCAGCACAGACCAAGTGCCCCAGGTACTGGACTTCACTCCTCATTAGGTGGCATTTGGAGGGTTTCAGTTTGAGGCCATGTTCACGCAGCCTGTCGAACACCAACTGCAGACGCTGCAAATGCTCCTCAAAGTTTCTGGAAAAAATTATGAGATCATCAAGATAAATCAGGAGGTGCGAGTAGTTTAGATCTCCAAAACAGCAGGTCATTAATCTCTGGAACGTAGATGGAGCATTTTGCAGGCCGAATGGCATTCGATTTGCTTCATAAAGGCCCATGGGAGTGGTGAAAGCAGTTTTATGCTTATCCTCCTCCGCCACCTCCACCTGCCAATACCCCGATGTTAGGTCTAAGGTTGAGAAGTACTTCGCTTGCCCAAGAGCTTCCAGGGCATCTTCGATCCTGGGGAGGGGGAATGCATCTCTGGTACTGCAGGAGTTCAGTTTTCTGTAGTCGACACATATCCTCAATGACCCATCCTTCTTAACCACAACCACAATGGGGGACGCATAAGGGCTCTTGCTTGGGC
The DNA here is from genome assembly GCA_019453435.1 of Rhinogobius similis. Taxonomy (NCBI): domain Eukaryota; kingdom Metazoa; phylum Chordata; class Actinopteri; order Gobiiformes; family Gobiidae; genus Rhinogobius; species Rhinogobius similis. The sequence goes on from CM033620.1 coordinate 36,040,121, forward strand.
GGATGACACCTGCCTCCTCCATATCTTTTAAAAGTTTGCGGACATCTTGCCACTGAGAGGGAGGTATTTTGCGATATGGAAGACGGAAAGTCTTAGTGTCAATTAGTGGAATTTCATGCTGCACTGTTTTTGTGTGCCCAAAGTCCATTGAGTGTTGTGAGAAGACGTCAGTGTTTTTTACTACAAGTTGTCTGAGGCTTTCCCTCTGCTCTTCATCTTCCACAGCAGCTTCACTTAGATCCACTGGGCAAGTGAGGCCACAGCTGCCCTGGGTCGCATGTACAACTTGGTCTTGACTCCGGCACATGTTCATCCTGACACTCTCGGAGCACTCCTCCTCACCATTCCACTGCAACACATCCCTGATTAGAAAAGCTTCAGCCAGGCGAGTATGTGGTTTAACCAGGACTGGTCGTGCAGAGAGGTTCATCACTCTGACCGGAACAATACCCTTTTTTACATATGCGAGTACTCTTCCCACCACTAGGCCCTCTGGCAGCAGGGAATTTGCTTGACTTTCAATCAGTGCAGTGTAAGTTTTCTTTCTTGGACCCCCTTTTACTTGACACATCACATTAACTTCTTTGCCTGCAGGAACATACATTTTGCGACCAGTATAAAATGCAGGGCCAACATGGTCATCATGGTCACTAGGGTCGACGTCGCCCACCTCCATCAAGGCGGTGTACCATTCAGGGTGTTTCTCCTGCACCACAACCAGAAATTGCTTTCCATATTCTGCTTCGAGATGGCCTTTTGATGCTCGTATGACATTTGTACCCACAAGAAGCGGGACTGCAGACCGGTACTCAGTAACAGGAACCACAACAGCAGGGACACTGGTAAACTCTTTGTCCAGGAGCTTGAGACTAATGTACAGTACACCATAGTGAGGAATGGGATGACCACCGGCCCCTTCCATAGGAATATTGGACCTTTGCAACTCCTGCTTGCAGAGTTCAGGATGTGAACGCCAGAAAACATCGGTTATGGTGGTCACTTGAGACCCAGAATCAATGAGCGCTCTACAGGACATGCCATTAATTTCAACGTGACCCTCATTTAAAGGTCCCACAAGTAGGGTCTCAGGTTCTTCTGATTTCTGCGTGTCCAGCACTTGTTGGGGGCCTTGATGCCTGCCCATGGTTCCCCCAGTCACCACAGGCTTCAGGAGTTTAAAGGCTGGCTACCTGCAACAGCACCACTATCAGACATAATAGCGGCGTGTGATCCAACAGTGGTAAGGGGCTCACTTTCAGGCAGCAATGACCTGCATGACCTTGCTAGGTGCCCAGGTTTGCCACAACGATGGCACACTATTGCTGCTCTTTTGCTTATGTCTCTGGGACCTGTACTTGATCTGGATGGAGTTGGGGGTGGAGTAAACTTGGATTCCAACTGAGCAAGCCTTTTACTCTGTTCTTCTTGACTCAGGGCAATGCTTTTCACTAGCGCCGTTAGCTCAGAGAGGTCAGAGGACTGTTTTACAGTTTCGGCCCGCTCAGCCAACCCACTTGCTGGCTTGTTTGTGGTGGTTTGGACCTGGCTGTAGACTTTCTTTTGTCTTGGCTGGTGGTTGAATTTCTTTGCTTCTCTGGCAATGTTTCTGATCTCAACTTGTAACTCTCGAAAACTCAGCAAACTTGGCTTCATAGGTGCAATCCTCAGAAACACTTCCTCTTCAATCAATCCCCTCATGAACTGTCGCACCAGTTTTGCATCACGGTCTGCCAATGGTTGACCCCCATTTTGCACATCTTCCACCTCCCTCAATGTGGCTTCTAAAGCAATGGCAAAAGAGCAGGCAGTCTCCCCAGGGCGTTGGGTTCTCTCATAAAAATCAGCTAACGGGTCTAGGGATCTTTGCATGTCACCATACTCTGCCCGTAGTTCATCAAAAGCCCTCTCAGGAATTTGCTCACCAGGGGGAAGATTTAGAACAAGCCTCCTAGCTTCTCCACTCAAGTGTCGGACAATGGTAGCGAAGCTGAGGTGGGATGGTAGCCCTCCTGCATCCAGAAGATACTGCATGTCTCTGATCCAGTCTTCAATCAGGATTCTGCACTCTGCTCCTCCACTGAACACTTGAACATTTTTTACCTGATGCATCTGAGTGAAGCTAGTCGGAATAGGCTGAACTAGAGGAAGAGCATTGGTCCTGCTGGCAGTCCTCTGAGGATAAGCATGAGCCTGTGTGTGATATGAAGCTTGGTGTGGGCTCCATGCGTGAGCTTGGTTCAGGCTCTGAGTGGCTAGGGCAGTGGGTAGGTGATTGATCTGTAATGGTTGGGCACTCTGTGGGGCTTGTGTGTGAACAGAATGATACGGCAAATCTGCTGGAGGAATGCCTGGATTTGTCGTGTCATTCTCAAAATCATGCAAAATCAGCCCGCCTGTGCCCTGGGAAAACACTTGCCTGGAGGGGGTGAAAACTTGACTTGTGGGTGGAGGAGGGCACCTTGTCATTGTTGGTACTTGCATGAGGGTTCCACCAGCCAGTTTGTTGAGATGATGTGGCTGAGCAGGGTTAGATTCTGGGGGCGTGGGCAGAGGGATTGATGCCATGTTCCAAACTGGTATGGTCTGTTGTGGATGGACATATGGCTCATTAGGATTAATTGTAATAACTGTTTGGTCCACAGCTGCACCACCTCCATTTTCCGGATGTATGTATAACTTTGGCCTCACTATAGGTGGAAGGGTTGACACAGGGCGTCGGGGGGTATCTTCATGGAAGCTTTGCATATTTGTTTGCATTTTGATATAGTGTATACAGTTCAATGTGAATGAGTGTCTTTTTTTTTTTTTTTTTTTTTTACATTAACTTATGAACGTGGGAACTCATTTACAATAATTCACAGTCCATGGAGTCGTCTGTTCGTCCTCATGTAAAACCACCATCCGGGTCACGGCACCAAAGATGTAACCCTGAATCTGCGATGGCGAAGACCCCAGGCTTTGCTCTGCGTTGTGTGATTTCTACTGGTCTGGGCCCAGCAGTGCGGACAGGGAGACACGACTCACGATGATGGTTGAGGCTGAACAAACGGTCCTCATTTATTGGCCTTTCAAAACACAAAGAAGAACTGCCTCATTCTCAAATAGTTCAACTTTCAAAACACAAAGAAGAACTGCAGCTTACGGTAGCTGCAGTGGGCTTAGGGCCGTCAAAACAACAAAAAAACCTAGAGCGCCCTCAGCTGGCGAACATACAAATTACAACCTTACATATATATACACACACATACATATATACAAATCTGGTGGTTCTGTCTGATGATTATTTCTCTTCTTGGGGGTACAAAAAACATTGTGAAATGTATTGTAGAATGCATGGCCTATAGGCTACTTTTAATTAACATATTATAATATTTGATATTTTTTTAAAAGGATGAAAAAAATGACGCCCTAAACTCAACTTTTTTGTAGTCAACAGCAGGTGGAGCGCTTGGGCATCATTTTAACGTGGAAGATGATTGCTTACGAAGAAGAAATGCTGCTTTAGTCTGTTGCATTCTGGGAGATGGTGTCCAATATCATTTCAGCTCTAAAATACACTTTCTGTCATAACTAGACACAGTTTTGAACACCACCTTACTGTGTCCATAAAAATCAAATAGATACTTTTCATAGTATTTCTTGAAAGGATATACTGTGTCCTTTTATTAAATTTCTTCTCGAAGCTTCGCAGTTAATACCGGTTTACCCAGAGTGCACTTCGGGTCTTCCCTTTCTTCTCAGTTTGTGCAGTGGTCCAAAATGTCGCTCCTGGACGGTCCCCTGAATGTGCTCGGACAGAGGACAACCGGCGAGTCTGTCCGCACCCAAAATGGTCAGTGATGTCCACAGTCTGATGTTCATTTGGGGCCGATCTGGTGTTGGATCGTGCATTTTGTTTGCTCGGAAACAGCTCGTCTCTTCCACGCTGCATCACACGTGTGGCTAATGCTAACTTTTATGTCGGCCAAGGAAGACGTTGTTTTACGTCCTGGAACAATGGGCATTTAGAGAAATACTCTGACTCTCCTCACTCACATGTTCATCATATGTCCTCTGTTGAATTTGCTGATGGTCCCATTTTAGTCCCTTCCATTAATTTGTATTGAATGGGTGGCTATGCTAATGGGCGACAGAAACACTGTCATGGTCTGAAGGTGTGGCTATTTTTGTGGACCATGCTAAATAATATGACAGGACATTTCAACAAGGCTAACCATGACTTTATGGAGGAAATTATATAAGTATATACTAGAATTTGTTGATGTTACATTCTGAAATGGAGGCAAAGTGAAGTAGATCATAATGTATTTTCTGTGATAAACTGACATCAGATCTAAATGCTGTGCTTGTTATAGTCATGGCTGCAGCATCCATCGCTAACATCGTCAAAAGCTCCCTGGGACCAGTTGGACTTGATAAGATGTTGGTGGATGACATTGGGGTGAGTTTTAGATACATTTGTGTTGTGTATATATTGCATTGCAATAAGAAGCAGAGTTATGTTTTAATTCCTCAAATGTTAAAATGTTTTGCATTATTCTGTAAGGAGTGTGTGAAAGTTAAATGAAATGTGAATTTGTGAGCAACAAATACTAAAAAAATAAATTAAATAAAAATCATTTGGTGCATCAATAAAATTTGTTTTTGACAGGACGTGACCATCACAAATGACGGGGCGACCATCCTGAAGCTGCTGGAGGTGGAGCACCCAGCGGCAAAGGTCCTGTGTGAGCTCGCTGACCTGCAGGACAAGGAGGTCGGAGATGGGACTACCTCAGTGGTGAGTGCTGACACTAGAGACAAGAAGAGGGCTGGGGGCTTCCACTAGTGTAAAACATTCAAGTGACTGAGTTCAAGAGTTGTTCAAGAGCAAATTGTTTAAATTGAGGGGTTGGGATGTCAAAATAAAGCATGTGATGTACTGGTACAAAAATATCACGATAAACTGCACTATTAAAACTTATTTATGCCACAACCATAATAGTCCTAGAGCAGGATGTTGCCTAAACCCTTTTCTGAATGTGCAATATAATTTGCAAACCATGATTTCCAACTAATAATTAAGCTAAGTTAAGGGTTTAAGCTGTTAGTAAGGTACTTAGTCCACTTTCTACAGCTCAAATTTTATCCCACAACCCAAACATGTTTCCTCTCTAATCCAAAGTAAAGATGCACACACACATATTTGGAATGTCCAAAAGATATTGTTCCTTAATTTACTGAACAATGGATCCATCTTGATGGGCCTTTAAGGGAATTTCAGCTAATAACTCAGTGGTAGAATAATGTCAAAAGCAAATGCTTATTAATGGCTAATAATGTAAGTGTGGTGCTGTGCTTAGTTCTTGTGGTGAGAAAAGGGTGCTGGAACTGTTTGGGCCATGGATTATTACTGACCTGTATCATGAGATGTTGACGTAATACAGTTTTATTACGTTTATCTTATGCAACCTTAACATTAAGCTTTTATATATTAATAGTCAGAATTATTGTTATTGACTGATGGTCCTGTTTTAGTACCATGCGTCTGCCTCCTACAGATGTGTGGCTATGCTAACAGGATAGAGAAACTGTCCCTCGTGTCTGAAGGAGTTTAGGAGCTGCTTTTCTCAAACTCCTAATGAAACGATGGCACAAAAGCAAAGTTTTTGAGTCTATGTACTCTCAGAAAAGTAAAGTTCTTGCCGTTGACTGCTGTCTGTGTACTCCCTGCAGGTGATTCTGGCTGCAGAGCTGCTGAAGAGCGCAGATGAGCTGGTGAAGCAGAAGATCCACCCCACGTCAGTGATAAGTGGATATCGTCTGGCCTGCAAGTACGTACATGTTTGGTTTGTTGTATTATTTATAATCGCAAGTGAACAGCCACAACTTTTAACATTAATTACTGTTTTTGGTCGGCACACATCCATTCAGATGCAGCCTATTGGTGTATAAACCTTCAGACCAACTTCTTTTATTTTAATTTTCTTTCACAGGGAGGCTGTACGCTACATTAATGAAAACCTCACAATCGGAACAGATGAGCTCGGCAGAGAGTGTCTTATCAACGCAGCCAAGACGTCCATGTCCTCAAAAATTATTGGAGTGTATCTTTTGTATGGTCTTTTTGGAATTGTAGATAGATATATACTTTATTGATCCATAAGGAAATTAAAATCAGCGCTTATGCAATAAATTATATTCCTTAACCCTGGCCATTCAGTGACTCAGACTTCTTCTCAAACATGGTGGTGGACGCTGCTTTGGCAGTGAAGTTTATCGACAATAAGGGCATGGCCAAATACCCCATCAACTCGGTGAACGTGCTGAAGGCCCACGGGCGCAGTCAGAAGGAGAGCTTCCTGGTTAACGGATACGCACTCAACTGCACTGTCGGCTCACAAGGTGCGTTTGTCATCTACTCTGGTGCCTCTACTGTGGATCATCTCCCATTTCATTTGCTGCTACGCCTGCCCTCATGGCGTAATCAGTGATACGCGTGGGAGACAGAAAAGTGGCTTTGAAAAGAAAAATGTCACAGTATTTGTGTGTAGTCTGTGGCAAATCTTTACTGGCCCAACAACTCTTTTAAAACAAATTATAATATTTCATGTAACCTGTTGTCATCTCTCTGAAGGCATGGTGAAGCGTGTGGTGAACGCGAAGATCGCCTGCTTGGACTTCAGCCTGCAAAAGACTAAGATGAAGATGGGCGTCCAAGTCGTCATCAACGACCCAGAGAAGCTCGACCTCATCAGACAAAGGTTAGAATGCATTCTAAAACATTGTTTCTAACATCTTGAGGGCCTTCTAAACATATTGCTCTAGAAATGTTTGCCAGATGTTTGTCCCATTAAATTTGCTGTGTGTCTTGGTCAGTAGTTTTCACAGTGATACGCGTGGGAGAAAATATAAGCAGTCCAAAGTCAAGGCCTCAGCTTCAGTAGCTGTTGGAACACTATTCTGGGCTGAACATAAATAAATATTGTTAATTTTACAGTAACTTTATCAGTGTACCATGGTAAGGTTATTAATAACTATAATGTACCGTAGAATGCGGACTATTGAGCGCTCCCGAGTATAAGCCGCACCAGCCATATTTTCAAAGAAAAACAACTTTGTACATACATACATATAAGCCGCACCTGACTATAAGCCGCGGGTGTCCGTGTTGAGACATTTACGTTGCCGGGCCGTGCCGGTCCAGGAAGAGCACGCGCTCGTGTTTTGTAACATGCTCCATGCGAAAGAGCGTGTTGTGCAGCCAGTGCTGTGTTGTTTTCCTCCTCATCCTCGAATAAGTGGTCAAAATATGTTACGTGGGAAAAACCCTTAATGAATGGGCTGCTACACAGAGGAGGAGAGAGAAAAAACGAGCGCAACAGAGGAGAAAGAGAAGAAAGGGGCGAGGGAGAGAGATCATGTGGGCCAGCGTCAGCGGAGGAACAGGCCCGTCTGGTACAGGAGACGTCCCGTTGGTGCAGGTAGAACACTAAACACGTAGTTACTTACTTATTCTGCCTATAAACCTCTGCTCGGAACTTAGTTTACGTGACTCCGGTTCTACACGTGCGCGGTTCCGGTTCGGACACACGTGCGCGGCCGGTCAATTATGCAGCAAATGACAGTCGGGTTCGGACAGTACCCGCGTGGGTGCGGGTCGGGTTCGGGTCGAATCGTGCCCGGGTCGGTTCGGACAGTACGTGCGCGGGCTCGGTTTGAGTTCAGACATACGTGCGCAGCCGGTTAATCATGCAGCAAATGACTCCGAGTCTGGTTCGGACAGTACCCGCGTGGGTGCGGGCAGGTCGGACTTGAATCTTTGAGCCCGATCTAAACTGTACCCTAGAGGCTGTTCGCGGAAAAATACATAAATTAGCCGCATCGATGTATAAGCCGCAGGGTTGAAATCATGAGAAAAAAGTAGCGGCTTATAACCCGCATTTTACGGTACATGTAAAATATTTGGATTTTCCTATTTGTGATACTTATGTGTGTACACACACGTCTTGTTGTACTCAGCTTGAGGATAATGACTCACTCGTCTCGTACTTGTACATTTGTGAGGGCAGTGACTCGACTATTTACAGCTCTCAAGGCCTTACTTTGCAGAGCCCTTTTAAACACTAGTTTTTAAATGATTTGCTTTGAGAACTCACTGGAGGGCCCACTAAGTAAAAGCTAAAATACTAATAAAACTGTTCTGGATTTGTGCGTTCACTCAGCCTTGTACTAGGAGACTTGAGGACTTGCCTTGGACTCAACTCTGACTAGTTCTTAGTGATTTGTAACTTGACTCACGCCAGATTGATATATGTATCACATTGAATTTAGTTCTACACATTGTCAATCTTGGTGAAAGCCGTTAGGAACATGCATAACGTCATGATGAACATTTGAACTGACTGGTCACAGCGTTGCAAAAGCGGAACAAGCTGAGAAATCAACAAATCCAGCTGAGAGAAAAGCACAGACTACTCTTCCGTCCTCAAATCCACAAAGCACTATGTGCATCTATGTGCACGTTTTCAAAAGCAAAATAGCCCGTAAATATGTTGAAATAGGCCGAAGTACATCCGCCGGCACCGCCCAAACCATAATGCAGCGCTGTGATTGGTCCAGCACACAGCGGCTCAAACCCAACAGCAGGAGACCGTCCAGATGGATTCTCAAGAGTTAAAGACCTCACAAATATCGCGACAATTCATATGGAAGGACCAGGTTGAGGGATTTGGACTCTGACTCGACTAACTTACTCAACTACAACCCAGCAGCTACCAGCTTCTAAAACTGCCACTCTACCAATGTAATGTAGGGAGTCCGACATTACAAAGGAGAGGATCCAGAAAATCCTGGCGACAGGTGCCAATGTGGTTTTGACCACCGGGGGCATCGACGACATGTGCCTCAAGTACTTTGTGGATGTGGGTGCCATGGCTGTGAGGAGAGTGCTCAAGAAGGACCTGAAGCGAATCGCCAAAGCCACAGGAGGTGAGGGGAGAAAACATCTGTCCTGCCTTTGTCTGTGTTGTTTGAAAGTGAAATGGTAAAACGTGTGATATGTGTGTGTCCCAGCCACTGTGGTCCCCTCCCTGAGTAACCTGGAGGGGGAGGAGACGTTTGAGGTTACTATGCTGGGACAGGCAGAGGAGGTGGTCCAGGAGCGGATCTGCGATGATGAGCTTATCCTTGTTAAAAAGTAAGACCTGAATGTCTAATCGCCTCCACACAAGCCTATGTATTTCCTAACAGCTGAAATGTAAAACGCAGAGTGAAAAAATAGTTGTTTTTCTGATGCTATCGACTAGAAAAATACATGTTTTTGAGATCAGTTTTGCATCTTCTGTTTTGTCACATAACTTTTTTTAAAAATTGTCTGCTCTTGAAAGAAAAATACACATTTGTCAACTTTTCCTCTTTAGAAGCCTAAACTCCTAATATATATTGCTCTGAAACCTTGCTGTTATTTTCTCCCAGTACCAAAGCGCGCTCATCAGCCTCCATTGTCCTGCGCGGGGCCAATGACTTCATGTGTGATGAGATGGAGCGCTCAGTTCACGACGCCCTCTGTGTGGTCAAGAGGGTGCTGGAGTCAAAGTCTGTGGTGCCAGGAGGGGGCGCTGTGGAGGCAGCTTTGTCAATTTACCTAGAGAACTACGCCACCAGTATGGTAAGAACCGAGAGTTCAAAGATTATTGAAAGTTTATTTTTCAATATTTGCTATTGATGTAGACTCTGTTTGGAAATGTTCATATTGTTTAAACAGAAAAGTATGATTTCTGTGTGTGAACAGAAGACTATGATTTCTAGTCTACAAGTTATGATGTGAAGTTTTAACACGTTCTGCTTTTGGAGTTTGCCAGTCATTGATTGTGAAATGTATGGTGTAGTTTTGGTGTGTTGTCATTGTGTGTTACTGTTTGTATTAGAGATCATATGTTTCAATTGTGTTTTGTACAGGGTTCCAGAGAACAGCTGGCCATCGCAGAGTTCGCTCACTCCCTCCTGGTCATCCCCAAGACTCTGGCTGTGAACGCTGCTCAGGACTCCACTGACCTGGTGGCCAAACTCAGGGCCTTCCACAACGAGGCCCAGGTCAACCCAGAGCGCAAGAACCTCAAGTGGTGAGTCTTTACAACTACTGAAATGTTTTATATGTAAAACAAAAGAATTGAAGAAAAAAGGCAATTGGATTTTGTCTTTTTAAATTAGTTTCGCCATATACCACTAAACTGATTTAAACTTAAAAAGCCTCACATTTCACTTTAATATAGACAGTATCATCTCCATATTAAGACAATATTATGGCAGTCCATCACAATGTGCTAAAACATTCCTGTGACAGCGGGTGTCCAAAATAAGACGGGTGCAGTCCGGGTCAGCACAAAGAATCAACAAGAAGTTTATCTTTCCAGGACATTAGTCGAGTGTTCTGTTTGTCACCTACAATACCGCATCACGCTGTAGTTGGTGTAAAAGGCAGTCTGCAACTTACCCGCCCCACAATGAGTATAAATCGGGCATGGTATAAAAAGGCCATGGCAGAGAAAAGTGTTTACAAAATCTGACCCTAGATATGCCTAGAATGCCAGATATTCTAATGTTGCAAATTTCCTCCCAGAAATTATAAGAGTTTTTAATTGATCTACCACCTTAATTTCACACAGGCCTGTCAAAATACTGCAACTCAAAGGCTGCTCCTCCTCTATTTTGTACTTTTTCAGTGAATACAGGACCCTCACTGTGTTTTATCCTCATTAACTCCTCCACCATCTTTCTGTTAGGATCGGCCTGGACCTGATCAACGGCAAACCGCGGGACAACAAACAGGCCGGCGTGTACGAGCCAACCATGGTCAAGACCAAGAGCCTTAAGTTCGCCACAGAAGCAGCCATCACCATCCTCCGCATCGATGACCTTATCAAGCTTTTCCCCGAGCCCAAGGAGGGGGGCAGCTCCTACAGGGACGCAGTACAGTCCGGGTCCCTAGAAGGCTGAACCAGGGTCTGACTTCTTTCATTTCTGTCTGTATTTATCTGTAGTTATGCGCTGCACTTGCCCGTTTACTGATAATCCTGTTGCTCTCTCTGACTGTAAGCAATTTTGTTTTGGACATTTCAGAAAATAAAGCCCCAATGGTTGTAAATGACCGTTGATTTGGAAATTAAACGGCTGTCTGTGAATGTATCATTTATGTATTACTCAATTCATTGTTGTAGTATTTATTTTACATGATGGAGGTTAGTAAGAAAAATACAAGAATTTATTCCCATATGGCACTTAGAGTTGGTCTATACATTGAGAAATGCAAGGAATGTTAAGATGCATTCTGTAAATGCAAGGTTTAGTCAACATAAATGCACTATTATAACAGATGCAGATGACATCACTACATCGCAAATGCCTGCGGATTCTCTGAGATGGGGGCAAGACAAATATCTAATGTCCAGAATTTGAGGATTTAATTAGTGTTCCCAGTAACAATTATGGATTAAGAAAAATGCAATGTCATTTTTTTTAAATTTAAATACAGACTTCTGCCCCCATCTCATAAATATCGCCTTGACCTGGCTTGAATTATTAAGTTTCTCATCACAATTACATCTTATGACGTATTTAAATTCTACGTTTTATGCTATATTCAGTACTCAGGCTAGATTTAACAGTATATGGAGTTTGATTCCACATAAGATTTCAGCAAAAAAAAAAATTAAGCTGAAAACGTAATTTTGATTTTATCACATTTCATGCAGTTGGTATCGTGGATTCCTCCATAAACTAAAGTGATCTGCTTCTGACATCACTGGCACGATTAAGGGCTGACCAACAGGAGAAGCTGGTGGTGAAAGGTTATGATTTTGAGGAAAAGCTGCTTTCAACAGAAAAGCACTGAATCTTATATCACATTGTCACAGGATTACAATTTGATATTTTATCGCCATTCCTATGCAGATCAATTATATATTGCTAGTAATAAAAAGTTAAATCTTAAAACAGTTATATTGCATACTGGGTTGACAAATTAAGCCACATTGAGCGTACCCCTGAGTAATAATGTTATTCTCAACAATTACAATTCCACAGTGATAAGCAGCATAACAGTAAACATAACTTATATCCCTCATATTTGTAAACTCATTTCCCATCATTCCCGTTCCCATTGAGCTTACATGCAGATTACAGTGGATCTTTGACATGTTAGACACTCTCCACACACATGGCGATGCCCATCCCTCCCCCGATACAGAGAGAAGCCACGCCCCTCTGCCCCCCGGTCCTGCGCAGGGCGTGGATGAGGGTCACCAGCACCCGGCACCCCGACATGCCGATGGGGTGTCCCAGGGAGATGGCACCACCGTTCACATTCACCTGAGGAATGGACAGTGTTGTTGTTATTGAAAAGGGAAAGTTCTATCAAAGTTTTACTAGGTCTTATGTGCACATACAGACAATAAAGATGACGTCTACACATCCACTTCTGGGATGCTACAGTAAGTAACAAGCTGGTGGTATTTCAATATGGAGAGAATTCTGCATTGGCAATGAGTTCCAATCCTTATTAGTTTGTAAAAGCAATATTCTTTGTCTTTTATTTAAATTAAAGCAGTCTGAACACTTACCAATAAATCAATCAATCAATTCTTTCATTGTGTTGTTTTTTATGTGTTGGCATTGACAACCAGCTTATCCTACATTTAGGTTTTATCAACAGTTAAGACTTTGAAAGATTTATTGCAGTTATTAGTTATTATGGCAGTTATTAGTACAGCAGTTCATATGTTGGATTTCCCGCATGTCTCTCCACAGTGAATATTTAAATACTTCAGTTGATGTAACTTTAAACACATGCATTTGAGTATGTCCTACTACTAAATGTGAAAAGTATTCAATCCATGTATCCTTAAATAATGGACATTGGATCCGTTTACAAATGTTTTAAGTTAATGAAGCATATGGGACAAGATGCATATAAAAAAGATAAACCAATGGGGTTAATTTCACTTTATTTTAGACTTTTTATTTGAGAATTTGATATGCGGATCATTACTTCATCTCTGTTTAGAACATGTTAGGTCCTCACTCTCTTTTTTTGTCATTTTCTTTGCTTGGGCCTTTTTCTTGGTTCAGGCCAATTTTTGTAAAGTCAGAAGTTGTTGTGTATAACCCTGAAGGCCAGAGGGATCTTACCTTATCAGCATCCAAGCCAAGTTCTTTGACCACAGCAATTGACTGAGCTGCAAACGCTTCATTGATCTCAAACAGGTCCACCTGGTCCAGCTGCCAGCCCACCTTCTCCACCTAAAACACTCAGTCAATTAAATCAAGTTCACTTTGTCCATCAGAAACACTTCAGTTGTAGTGGTTGTTCTTACAGCCTTTCTGATGGCTGGTATAGGTCCTGTTCCCATTACAGAGGGCTCCAATCCTGCCTGAGCCCACGACACGACCCGGGCCAAAGGTTTCAGACCACGGGTCTTTGCCTCGGACTGACTCATCAGGACCACTGCTGCTGCTCCATCATTTATACCTGCAAAACAGTTTGTAAAATAAACAAAACTGGGAAAGAGAGGCAGGGAAACATACTTTTGTGACACTGACAGAACAGTAGAGGGCAGCACTGTACATGTCAGGGATAGAAAATCAGTCACACCAATTAATATGTCTAAGTACTGTAAAGTACAGCGGAGATATGCAATAATGCAGTATTTATTAGCCTTAGATCACAATACTTGCCATATTTAAATATTTCACCGTCACAATACAAATCAAATCCATTCAAAAGTACCATTTTATTGTAATCTGATCACCGAAAGAAGAGCCATAATTCAGTGTGCAAAATAAGTTTGTTTAGATGCGTGATATAAAATACTGTTCTATTATTATTAAACAAGAAATGTATGAATGAAATCCCAGGTATACCAGAAGCGTTGCCGGCGGTGACAGTCCCAGTGCTGTCTTTGATAAAACAGGGTCTCAGTTTGGACATGGAGTCTATATTACTGCCATGTCGAGGGAACTCATCCACCTTCACCTCCACCGGGCCTGCACACACAGAGAAACATGTTAGACAGAAAGAGAGCGAGGGAGTAAGCTCACAAAAAATATTCTTATTTGTTAAAAAATGTTATTAGTTAACCAACTAAATGCATGTTTGTGCACTACCTAGTCCAAATGTAACTGATGTTCTTATTGGTGAATCTGCATGTTGTTGGTTAATCTGCTTGTCTTTAATTGACCAATGACTGTTTTATTGTATGATTTACTAACAACTTTGTCAAGCCTTGAGTATATCCCATTCTAGTGTTGTTGTTGTTGGTGGAGGGTGGTATGACTGACACTAGTCTGGGCTTTTGTTGGGTTTTTGACAATTCCTCTTTCAAAGCTGAAGCTAATCTAACAAAAACTAAGATGTAGGGACTTGTAATAATGTTTTTAAATCCACATAAAAGTCCTATTTATTTATTTAAGGGTATTTTTTATTTGTAGGTTTGGAGAACAAACTAATGCTGATTCATCCCAGAATGGTGTGTGTGATTTGACTGGAAATAAGATAAGAGGGTTACAGCTTTCTTTTTATATTTAACATTTCCAGCAACTTGACCTTTTATCAGAGGGTGGATAAAAAGGAATAAATTAAGAAAAAGTCTGACGTCCCACCGGTGGGTCCAGGATTGATAGACATAGTGATTGTGGATAAAGTTTACCATAAGCTTTCATTTGATTTGATTGATCTCACTCAGAATTATGCCACTTTGTTTCTCAGCCATTAATCACTGACATGCTGATATGATCAAAATGACGGCAGATGTCCTTGCCTTTGCGGGACGGGACTAGAACTGGGACAATCTCTGAGTCAAAGTGTCCGGCCTTCTGTGCTGCCTCGGTCTTATTCTGCGACAGCACTGCAAATCTGTCCTGCTCCTCCTTTGAGACACCCCACTGCTTGGCCACATTCTCGGCTGTAAAACATATTCACAAATCTGTATTTGAATTCATGAGCAGGTGTTGGATGTACTGTTCATTCACATAAATAACACGTGTACAGCACCTGTTATTCCCATATGGTAATTGTGGAAAGCATCTGTCAAACCGTCAGCCACCATTGAGTCTTGAAGCGAGGCGTCTCCCATCTTCACTCCGGCTCGCATTTGTACTGTGTGAGGGGCCTGTGGGAATAATAAAGATATTTCACTAACCATGTATGTAAAAAATACACACAATCATCTAACCATGTCATCTTTTACTCTATCCATAAGACTCCTACACAGCATCTCTCTATCCATATCTGTTTTATCTGAATATGGAACAAATATTTAGCATAAAATGCTATAATGTCAAGTATAAATTCAACCTATGAATGTCCTCCTCCTGTCACCCGTTTATCATTGTCAGCAAATCACAAGTCATTTGTCTCCTGGTTGAATGAACGTCTTACCCTGCTCATGCTCTCCATCCCTCCAGCCACCACCACCGAGGCTTCCCCCACCTGGATGGACTGAGCCCCCAGGCACACGGCTTTGAGCCCGGAGCCACACACCATCTGACAGCTCCATGCAGGGACAGCATAGGGGATACCAGCCCCGACACTGGCCTGCCGCGCAGGGTTCTGACCACTACCTGCAAACATACAAGGATCAAGGGAAATGTTACATTTTAAAAATGCTGGGATGATGTGATTATTATTTTACCCTCAAAATCCAATGCATATTCTTAAGGGCCTGCACCTGATTTTGACCCATGAGTCAGGAAGTTTTAGTTTGAACCATCAGCCATGGCCACTTAGTCCTTTAGACCTGTTTTGTGCTAAACTATTGTGAATAATCTTTTAATGAAATTTCCAAATGATTATCATAATGAGTCACATTATATTAGACTGAATACAACCAGGACTAACCAGTACTTGGTTTGGTGACTGGAGCTCTTGAGTGGTCAGCCCTTAAAGCACGTATATGTACCTGCTGTGAGGACGTGTCCCATGATGACCTCAGAGACGTCCCCTGGTTGGACTCCTGCCCTCTTCAGCACATTTTTCATGACCACTGCCCCCAGCTCATGGACAGGCATGCTGGACAGGGAGCCACTAAGGGACCCTGAGGGAAATTGTAAAGATGTGTTTTATTTATTTAGACAGATTTTATTATAATATTTTTTATCTAACTTTTACACAGTTGTGATAAGCTACTATTGTAGCCAGAGCTGCCCTGGGGTAGAATTGCGGAAGCAAGGCTGCCAATCTGCACAATCTTACACACCACATTCATACACAATACAAAAAGGCGGGCAAAGTGTTTTGCCCAAGGACACAACAACAGCAGTAAGTAAAGGTCTGAATGAGCGAAGTTTGAGTTTCGGGAGGAGCGCTTTAGCCTGAGCCACTGCTAACAGAACTGAAGTTTTATTTCATGCTGAAGACCAAGACCAATTCATGAATTTAATTTATTGTCTTATATAAAAAGTCAATACAAGCCCCTTTTTCTTGTATGAACAAAATGCCTAAGTTATAAAAATGTACAATGTATTTTAATATGGTTTTCACAATTAATGAATTAATTAAAGTGTTCAACTTCAATTTAAATATGATGACATCATGACACACTGTTGTCTTCAACTCAATCAACACGCCGGACCAATCACAGACAGCTCGTTCTCTGTCGCACTATGACTCTCAGCCAATCATAGCCAAAGTACGATCCCAGGCACAGTAAACAGCCAATCAGAGCCACGGATGATATGGCGTACATGTCTTCAATTAACCTTATTAACAAGATGAATGAAAGGTAGCCTGTCATAAAGATTCTGGTTATTTGGACAGACACTTTCAAATAAATAATAGCTCGTAAGTAATGAAGTAGCAATTATAACCCGAAACCACGATAAAAATGTAGTTGTGGGAATGAATTCTATAAGTAAAAGACAGAAACGTGCGCTTATTTACCAATTGGTGTCCGTGCAGCTGACACGATGACTACTGGTTCGGAGCTCATTTTGTAGGGAGTCTGTGAGCCCTGTGTGGTCTGGGTTATGTCCCTGTCCGGTGTGAGTGCAAGAAGCTGCCTGACAGCACAGCACAGGACAGCTCAGACTCAGTCTGAACAGTGAGGCACTCTAGAGTACTTTCGACAACTGTCGGGGCAAATGTGGCCACCATCTTGTGACTGTTCTAAAAGCTGCCTTATTGCTAGTCTATTGTTGTAACTACTATAAAACAATCTTTAAAAAGACACGAGAAGCGTCGTTAAATAAAAATCAGAAATACAGTTAATAGTTATTTTACTCTTAAAGATTGTAAAGGACACCACTGCCTTGATACCGACTGAAACAAATGGATACGGTCTAATGTTTACTACTGTTATAAAGTGCAGCTCCTATTAGTTTCCATTTGAGCTTTGTATTATTCCAGTCAAAATATGGCCGCCGACATTGGGCAACAGTTGCCGTAGCCACTCTAGAGTAATTATGATCAAATGTTACTCGGGTCTGAAATGTAGCGTCACCTCGTGTTAAGGAGGTAAATTAACTCACAGGGAACAAATGTTGAACAATCAATGTGTAGTTCATAGCCCTATTCACACATGCAGGTGGAACTGAGAATTTAGATACATTATTGATCCCGAAGGAAATTCAAAGTTTGTTTGAAGCAAAATAAAAACATTTTATCTTGACTTTCATAAACTGTACTTAGCATTTTGCCAGAGCATGTTCACGTACAAATAAAGCTAAACTGATTTCCCAGCATTGTAATCTGGCAAGTCTTTTACATACATACATTTGACCTTGAGGTTTATGTTAATATTTAAAAACAAAAAAAAAAAGGTTTTGGAGGATGTATAGTTCATTGTGGTTGTGTTTCCTGAATCAAGGCACATATAAGTAGTATTAAAATTCTTTATTTGGTCAGTACATGTAGAGGACTTAAGTCAGAATAATATGAACATCGCATATAGCTACGCACAATTAAACAGAATCTTTTGAACATAGTCTTTCTCTCTGAATGGGAAACTAAAATGGCATAAAAAACAGGTCAACTGCTGCATTTTGTGAACCTACTGAAATTCAAAACAAATGTTTTTGAAAAGTTACAACAGATGATGCCTGATCTGTGTCAAGAGCTCAAACAATGACAGAGCAGACGTGCGCAGATAAATGTCAGAATCAAACTAGTTTAATTAGACATACTTCCACTCAATTCAAATCTAACAAACCCATTTTAAATATCACCGTTTAGCAACACAAACCTGACTGGCATCACAGTAGGTAGGGGAACATGGGTGAGAACAAAATGTGTTGGGACAGCAGTGCTGTGGACTTGTTGCCTTGTTTTGATAGTATAAAAGGTACATGATGAAGAACATTACAAAAGAGAGGCGTCTCCCGTGCCTGAGTCCAGGCCGTTGTGGGCATGTCTGGAGCCTGCAGTCCGGCAGGCCCGGCTCAGGGCCTTGTCCTCGTGGGGGTCGGTGGTGGAGTCTGTATCGTTGGAGTGTTGAGTCAGTGAGGTCTCGCTGCCTGTGGGAGAGTCCACGCTCTCGTAGCCCGCGCTCAGCTGGGCCCGCGCTGCAGTCTGACCCCCCACCTCCTCCGAGTGATTGGACAGTTTGCTCTCTGCTTCTCCGGGGCTGGACACATTGGGGGACATGGGGAAGTCCTCCTCTGTGCTGCTCACCTCCCTGTACAGGCTGGGAGTAGTGGTCTCGCTCCTCTGTGAAGAGTTCCCGTTACTTGGTCCATTGGACACCCTGTAGTCTTTACCCACTGGTTCACTGGGAGTACTAGCCTGCTCCGGAGCAGCTGGCTCTTTGGAGGCACACTGTGAAGTCCTGCTGGGCCCAGCTGCAGTGCCTTGTGTCTGGGACAACAGCTGTCGGCTCTCCTTCAGCTGCTGCTGCAGCACCAGGATGGTGCTCTGCATGCCCTCCACCTCCTCGTCCAGTTGGATGATGAAGTCGTTCAGCTCTGAGGACACAAAGCAAGTCAGCATCAGGCAAATGACTTCAGGTAACAAGGAGGAGACCTCCTCACTCACCATCCTGGCTGCTCTTAAGCTCCTCACTGTACTTCTTCTGAAGGGCCAGCTCAGCCTCCAGCTGGGCGATGCGGCCCTGAGACAGCTGCCGCCCCAGCTCCTGGTTCTCCTGGATCAGCATTCGACATTTGGCCATCAGCTTCTTCCCCGTTTGGCTGCAAGGGAAATAAAGCTCACATCACAGGGTGAAGCACACCGTATACGACAAGGCTCCCTTTCCTCAGAAAATAAACACAATTACACCATTTACAACAAAAAAAATCCATTACAATTTCAATGAACAATTGTTAACCAGCAATACTCTGACTCCATGTTATACACTAAGATTTAGGCACAAAATCAGTTAGCATGTAATATCAACTAGATTTCCACCAATTAGAATTCTGAAAATCCCGTTTGTTCAAGTTCTTGGTTACTACAAGTGAAATGCTTTATAAACCAAAACTTAAAATCATTTTTACTTGCTTACGTGGTTTTGAAAGAAGAAAAAAAAACTTTATGATTACTGCTAAGATTAAACAACCAGCCAGGGGAAAAAGCATGGATTAAAACTAAAACACTATTTACCATTTAACCAGCAAAGCTCTAGTATGATGAACATTAACCTTCAAAGCAGAACAAAGAAACATTTAACTTCTTTCCCACATAAACCAAGATGCTTCTAAGAGTGAGCAAACCAAGAGCACAACAGTTATCTCTTAGTGCTATGTGAGCTAATGCTACATGCAGCCTCTGGAGGTCCCTGGTTACAGGAGAATACTCTCATGACTGTCGCTCGACCAATGGGTTTTAAAGAGGGGAAAGGGATTTAAGGAGGACTGCCATTCAAAGCTAGAGTGAATGAAGAGACACAAAAGTTTAACTAGGATTATATTCTAAATATTGTGCAAAAGTACACTTAATAAATGGAACTTAAACATGGCTAATGTTTTCTTGTCATCCTCTATGCTACACTGTACACTACAGTGCACTGCTTTTGTTTAGATAACAGCTGAGGAAAGAAATGGCAGGTCAATGACAAACACAGTGAAAAGATACATTTTCAGACTTGTACATGAACTTGTTAAACATGTGGATTCACAAGTAGAAAACAGGACTCTCCACACCTACAGCAGTGGGTTTTACATAATATTCAAATTAGGCAAAAGCACAACTTTGTTTTGAGTCTCATTCAACTCTCCAAAGCCAATGATAATGTTTAACACACTGCAATAAGTGTATGTTTGAGAAACAGGAGAAAGAGCAAATGAAATGCAATCAAAAGAAAGTCACAAAATAAAAACATGTAAATTGACTCTACCGTGAGCAGGCCCGAGACCCTCAGGTCTGAACCAGTCCTTTGTGGACCACAGTCTTAGCAGTTTCTACCGAGTCTTCCCCCCGAAGTCTTAGCTTTACTCCTAGAACTGTCCTCATGTTTAACACTAGAGTCTTTACAGCTGTGTATGTGCTGTGATCCACAGTTACTGTCTTAATAGTCTTTATTAGGCTCGGGGTGCCCCCTGCCTGTCCCCCCTCCACCTTACCCCCCTAGAGTATGTGAATGTCACTTTGAGCTGTGGGGGCGGGGGGCGTGTCCGTCCAGAGACCACCTCTCTTCAGAACAATGCGCACTCCTTGGACTCGGCCGTTGAGGGGTACGTGGGAGAGCTGAAACACAATGTCACCTGACCATACTGTCTCTCACCGTACATTATGTGATATGTAGCTGGACAATAGAAAAACATGGCGCTGTCGGCAGTAACTGTCTTTCTGTAAAGTCTGAGTCTCGGTGAGTACAGCGCTCAGCCTTGCCCCTCACCATTGTCCTGCATGGCTGCAGTGAGTGAGAGTGGGGGCGTGACAACATCTTGGCTTTCTGAGGATGGGGTTATTTTGATTGTCTTTACCTATCAGGTGTAAATTTCCAGGCACTCAGTTCATTTTGGGCCTGCTCCAGTTTGTCTTTAGTCTGTTCCAGTTCAGTCTTCATTTTGAGGAAAACTAAGTTGATGGCAGGGTCCACCATGGCCGACCGCAGTTGGGCTGCACTGGGCTGCTGGACTTGCTTGAGGTACTGGATTTGAGTCTGAAGAAGAAATCAAGTGTTAGTGAACAGAATTCCAAACCACATATTTGTAAAGTCTTTCCTTTAGTAATTCTGTAACTCCGATGACCATGAATATTGAAAACCCCCTTGTAACTGCTGCATGTTACAGTGAAACGCGCACCATGAGCTGTGATACACAATTACAACAGTGTATGTGTTTAAGCCCATGAGGTTCAGCTCTGTGTTGAAATCTTATGTTTTTCTTTGGCCTGCAATATGCCGCCCTAAGAACAGTATGTGCACCATAACTCCAGAGGATCTTCTCTTGGATAAGAGGAGTACATTCTCTAAATTGTAGCGCAACACTACAAACACTGATAAATGTAATTTTTTAATTAGACAACACATTCCAAAGATCCACAGATCAAAACATAGTCTCTGGGTTACACACGTAGTCTCAGACACAGAGACAGAATCAGAATGACACGTACTGTGCACTCCTGCATCTCCTGTTCCTTGGTGGCCAGTCTCATAACCAGGATGTTCTCCCTGCGAGCAGACTCCTGCTGCTGCTGCTTCAGCTTCTCCTCCGACTCCTTCAGTCCTGGCACATCGTTAGCTGAAGCAGTCCATGGGGAAAAAAAAGCAACACATCAGTACTGCAAAATTTCTGAAAAATACATTCAACTTGCATCAATGAAGTGACACTTACAGCACAGATCCGCATATTTAGCCTCCAGTGCCTGGAGATAGGTCTCATGTTGTTTCCATCTGACAGGCGAGAAAGAAAGATGTTAATTATACATATAAACAAACACCACATGAGCTTTCATTGCTCTGCAAGTACCTGGTGCAAAGCTCCTCTCTAGTCAGCGTCTTCATATCGGATTCGTTGAGGCGAACCTGAAAACATATTTTACGATGCATAATTAAAACACTTGCGTTGGTAATAGATAATCTTTTAGCAAACCATCGGTAAGTGAACTGACCTTCTTGGGCAGGGGCTCCTCGTTGGTCATGGTAGACCTCTAAAGACAGAAGAGGAGAATAAAGTCACACATGTGTTTTGCGCCCTGTTTAGCGGTGACGTACGGACTCCATGTTTTTGAGCAAACAAAACCATTCAGCTCGGATCAATATAAAGCCGCAGCAGATTGCTTCATGTTTGTCATGACAGATCAAAGAACAAATAAGAAGCCGGTACCATGCAAGTCTCGTCCTTAGATCATGTTCAGCCTGTGTTTGAATGGACGCCGCGGAGCTTGTGGCGTGCGACAGCTACAACACAACCAGCAACCAAGCGTTCACACTTCAAACATACGCTTCAGCCACACATTTTAAATAAATTAAACATCCTTAGCAGGAACGTCGCTAAAAGTGTCTTTCTATGTGCAAATGTTGTCTGTCCGCAGGTCCTGGCTCTGTTTTCAGCTTCTTGTTTCCACAAAATGGCGGTGAAGGAAGCAGCTCCCTCCCTTTGCGCTTCTTCCCTGACCCAGCGCGCTCTGCAGAAAACAGGCCGAACACTGTCCAAACGCTTACCTGCTGCTTTAGACTGGATGCTCCAAAAACAAAGGGCCCGTATAGTTCCGTACAGAGTACAAAGTCGAACAAAGTAGCTCGATGTTGAGCAGATTCATGTATTGTAGCGTAGGCGCGGCTTGCTCCCGATCATCTTTCTACGAAGCCAGAGCGCAATGGCTGTGCACGAGCTCTGCGGATACGAGCGGAGAGCGCATAAGCAGGACAGACCTCTCACTCTGGTGGGTTTCCCAAAGACTACTGTATGTTGTCATCACATCAGGGTTTTGTCATGTTAACGTATTTGAAGTCGTTTAAGTAATATGAAAGTAATGGACGAACTATAATGTTTGTATAATAAAATAAAATGTGGCCTCGGGGTTTTCGCTAGTGAGCATCTTTTCATTTACCCATCTTTCCACACAGCTTGGCAAGTTACGTGATTACGTACTTGTAAAAACACAATTTCCCCATTTACTCTTATTTCAAAAGTTACTGATTTAAATTTTGCTTTAAATCAAGTTATAGACATTTTTGGCTCATTTCGATTTCCTAAACATATTTATACCTGCGAACCAGCTGCGAATACAGAACGCTAATAATGCTAAGGTTAAAGTGAAAATAAAAATCCATCCATGGCAACGTTTTTATACCTTAATAATTACTCTGTATTTTTACGAATCTTGTTGTATTTTGAAAAGCAGTTTATTATTAAAATGTCTAAATGGGAATTTATAAAGCATACGGTAACTTATTTACCGCCCTGAGTCCCCCTATTTCACTTCAGTGGTACGGTCCCACAGCGAAGGCTGTCAAGCTGTACATTTCAAGGGCAGCACTTAGCACTAGCACTGAGGGTCTGTTTGCCTGTTGTGGTCTGTACCGGAGGTAACATGCTGTGCAGATCTGCTCAAATCCGCAGGTAAAACAACGTAGAGTCATTTACCTTAGTATAGCAGTGTGACTATTAGATTAAAGGGCGACAAAAAGCACTAGTTACAAATGTATGTCAGTGGCTTGTTTTAGCATTTGTGTCAGTGAACTTGGCACAGTTGTTATGTAGCCTCCACGCTAGCTCTCTTCATTATCTGTGGCGCACCAACAGAGACATGTGCTTAAATAAAAGATCACTTTGTATGCGTAATAACATACAATTAACTTACATCCCCCCCAATGCAACATTTATCTAGTAGCTAACGTTAGCTGGCTTGTGACTGTAGCCTAGGTGCAACTACCAAACTTTAGTCTTTTAGAATGTTTAAGTTAGCTCTATTAATTCTCTTCTACAATATAATATATAACTTAAAGTTGTTTTCGGCGATGCAGGAAGAAATATGCAGAAATTGTAGGTTTCATATTGTTTGGAAAGTCCAGATTGATCGCTCTCTGTATTTGTTTTTTTATACAGATCAATGAATATTCTGGATCCCAGACAAGGTTTTACTGTTTCTATCTTAAAATGTTTACTCTTAAATTTATAATTTAATCAGAAGCTCTTCTGGAAAGGTAGTACATCACTGTATCATGACCCAGTCAACTTTCCTTATGCATTCAAAAAGTATATTCATTGTGACTGAGCAGTTTTTTTCTCAGCTCTTTTTATTGACTCAATGGGAAACATGTGCAACTACAAAAATGCAGCACAGACCCTCTTGGTAAAACAGAAGGCTTCTGTTTCTGTGTGTTTTAGAATATCAACAACGTATAGAATATGTATTATTATTATTTGTATGTTTATATATACGTCTATTGACCCGTGTGAGGTCTACCAACTGTCTTTGTTATTTTGCCGTCCCTACTGTGAAAAATGTGAAATATTAAACGGTTCCGAAGATTTGTAACCCTATGGTTGAAACAGACGCAAGCCGTTCTTTTTATTCTTGTTAGCTAGCTAAACTTTTCTTGTGTGATGTAACTGTCACATTGCCGTAACCATGTTTCCAACCTTAACCCTAACCCTAACAGTTTTTCATATAAACTATTGTTTTTCTGTATGTTTGTTTGTTTGTTTGTTTTTATTATAGTTGATTATATGATTATTGTCATGTTAATAATCATTAAACCCATAATGTACTATCATTTGTTGCTTTTATCCATGTTCAACAGACATGACGGCTCTATAGCAATGAGCGTTGGAAGCCTTCTGATGGCACTGTACACAGTTTTTTTGTTTGTTTGGTTGGTTGTTGTTGTTTTTTTTTCTTATTGAAACAAATAATTGCTTTCATTGTTAATTTGAAAGCGGTTTATTTCCTGAATATAAACAATTCAAAATCTGTGCTATCTACACAAACAATCAGTCCAGTTTCTTCCACCAAAGTGTGAACTCTGATCGAAACCAGTTACTTTTACTGACAGAGGGTTGGCTGCGGACCTCTCCATTTAAAAAAATGCCTGAACTTATCATTGACTGATGAAATGACTGAATCTTGATTAATACTTAATTAATTCCACAGCCCTATTTGTCGGTATTTTGTATTCTTTTAAATTAAATGGTCCTTGTGAATGGACACTTGGTGGTGTTATCGGCAACAGCATCAAGCCAATATCCAGATCTGCTTAAAAAATATTCATAGCGACTCCTCCCTAGGCACTTTTACACTACATAAATTGTGAAAATTCTCCACCATTTATGATTACATTAATTTCAAATATCTCTAGGATCACAAACCTGTTGAGTCCTGTGTTCATAATGGAATCAGTCAAATCAGTTAACAACCATATTGTATATTGCAGTGTCAGTACGCTTTAATTTCTGAAAACCTGCTCTTTCACTAGAAGGAAAAGAGCTATACCACTTTGACCACCAGATGTCGCCCAGATCTTTAAGTAAACCTTCTGCTTGTCTCCTTGTTGCAGATGTGCGGCTGCGCTGAGTCACTCTCTGAGCCTGGTGAGCGCGTCCAGGCACAAGCACACACTGCCTGACCTGATGTACGACTATGGAGCTCTGGAGCCTCACATCTGTGCAGAGATCATGCAGCTCCACCACAGCAAGCACCACGCTACATATGTCAACAATCTCAATATCACACAGGAGAAGTACCAAGAGGCGCTAGCCAAGGGTATGACTATATATATGTGAATATACACTACAGACTTCTTCCTTTTAGTGGTCACTTTTTCAATTCAAAACAATTATCTGATACTGTTTCACATTTCCAAATAAAAGAACAATGATTCTTGAATTTGTTAGAAGAAAGCAAGGTCATCTCTAAACGGTGGTTAAACTTTTGGCTTAAATTGAAATGAAGTTGGGGAGTGCCTCATGGATGTGGAGGTGTATCAAAATAGGAACCATCAGGTGCACTCTCTGTCAAGGCTTCTCCAGGATGCATTCAGGGATAAACTTTGTTATGAACTATCGCTTACACAATCGGAAAGTTTTCAAGGATTAAACCAGGTCTTAACCATGAATAAATCAGGTCTTAACAAGCCCGATGTCTTCTGGAAATGTTCTGTTCACAATACACCTTTTTGTTTTTCAGGAGATGTTACAGCACAGGTTGCCCTGCAGCCTGCACTCAAGTTCAACGGAGGTGGCCACATTAACCACACTATTTTCTGGACAAACCTCTCGCCTAATGGAGGTGGAGAGCCACAAGGTGAAGCAAAGATATATTTGGGGAGAAACTTTGTTCTACCCCCATGTGATCTCTTGAGTCTTAAAAGAAAGCAAGTTAAGCATCAAGATGGTGATTAAAAAGGCATGTTGTGCTTCAGATGTAAGTGGAGTCGTATTTACAACAAACACAGGTTAAAAAGTGGTAAGGGGGAGTAGTGTATCATAAAACACAAAAATAATACAGCAGCGAGTGTACATTCTAATTAATCTGAAGTTTTTAGCTCCAAAAAATGAAGCACAATGTGAATGTGTCTGGTTAAGTACTTAAATACTAAGATATACTTAGATAGGATACTATCCATCCATAGGATACTATTTTACTATGTAAAATTCCTACTGGATTTTTCATTTCTGTATTGTATGTCCCAAATATGTGCAATTTTGATCATCACAGAATACCTCATTCTTAATGTTAAACCATTACACTATGAATAACTTTATATTATATATATATATATATATATATATATATATATATTTTTTTTTTTTTCTCTGTAACCCACAGAATAAGTTTCAGATTTGTACAAGATGTTTTCCTATTCACTGGCACTGTGTCACCTGACTTTAAAGGTGGTATTATGCAAATCACACTTTTTAGCTTTTAACCATGTTTTATAATTGTTTTCCCTCATTTACTCTCTCCAAGTATGGGTTTTTTTGTATAATTCTTTCTTAATCTGTGATGCACGTAGGATTTGACAGTGTTGCTTAGCCATTTTGCCGCAAATGTAAAAAATATATAATAATCCACGCCTCAGCAACATTGTGAAAATCAGAGCTGCATTTTTCAACCCGGAAGTCTGTGGGATTATTTATTTTTTGATGTTGTTTTAGATCAATATTTAGATTTTAAATGGCCATGTTTTTTATTTTATTTTTTGAGGCACACACAGCAGAATATTATTGGACACACCTGATACTACCTTCACACAATGACAGGCTCTGCCAACTGTCTTTCTGTCTCCATCTTATTTACCAAGTTTGTTTTACTAAAATGTATAAACTAGACACTTGTCCTCATGTGTTCATTTTCAGGGGAGTTGATGGAAGCCATTAAGCGTGACTTTGGCTCCTTCCAGAACATGAAGGACAAGATGTCTGCTGCCACAGTGGCAGTGCAGGGCTCAGGCTGGGGCTGGCTGGGCTTCGACAAGGAGAGTAAAAGACTGCGCATCGCTGCCTGTCCCAACCAGGACCCGCTAGAGGGGACCACAGGTAACTCCACATTACTTACATTGGCTTCTAGTATAAGGGAACTGTTATGGAAAAGGGTATGGACGTACAAGTTTTTAAGTATGGGTACCGCAGGAGGTTTATTGTAACTGAAGTCATAGTTTAGGCTGCTATTAGACCTTTTTTTTAGTCATACATCTATACCAGTTAACTGTTTAGGCTTTAGACTTATTCCTATGTCTTTCACAGTTAATCGTCAATTAAAACTGTGGTACACAACATTTATTTTGTAAATTAGTACATTTTGTGGTTTTCCCCCAATCTATGTTGAAAAGCAGCACTTTGTGACAAAAGATTAAGGCGTCCTGTTTGCAGCTCATATTTACTTCACTTTGGCGTCTGAGAGAAAAAAGAGGGTTCCAAAAGCCTTGTCCAAAAATGATTACTTGTGGATATTAATGATGTGTCAAAGGGTTTGTGGGAACTAGGGATGAGTTGGATAGATTTAAACTCATGCTAAAAATTGAACTTTGTGGTTCAGATCCAGCAAATCTTGGTTCCTCCTGGTTTAATCTTGTATCAGGATTGTGTCAGTGCTTAGATTGTCTTAGTTTAGTTTTTCAGTCCTGGGACCATTTTAGTTCATTATGCTACTAATATTTTTGTTATAGAGCTTTTTAAATACATTTTATTAACAAAGTTATTTCATCAGGCACAACAACAAGAACTCATTCATATTTACAATTTTGGATGAGCTAGAGAGGGAAGGTAGAGGGGGTGAACACACAAAATGCTTTAACTACAATATACATCATTCATTAGTAAAACATTTACACCTGTCCTTAAAAAGTTTAAGAGAGTAATCATAAACTCAAGTTTTAGCGAGTTCTTAGCCAAATTCCAATCATTAGCAAGAGCAAATCAAAATGACACGAGGCCACAAGAGGACCTGGTCTTGGGAACGTTCAGCTTGATGAGCCGCAAGGATTGAGTGTTGTATCTGGAAGGAGACTTTTGTTGTAGCAGCTGACGAAGATAGGCCTGTCATGGTTTTATATACAGTCCTGATCAAAAGTTTAAGATCAGCTGAATAAATGGTAAAAGTCACATTTTGCGTGTTTGGATCTTAACAAGGTTCCAGGTAGAGCTTCAATAAGCAACAAGAAATTGGAGTGAGACAAAAAAAACATTTTATTGAAAACAACATTTAAACTGAAATAGCCTGTTCTGCTGCTGATCAAAATATCAGGACCACATGCCTTTAAAAGCCTAAAGCTTGAAGCAAAAATACAAAACATACATTTATATAGTAAATAAATAACTAATATATAACCACTTATAAATTATTCTGTATTAGAAAATTTAAAATAATTTTAAATCTCGGTCAGTGGTTATAAAACTAGCATTTCACATTTCTCCAGACTACACCTAGCCACCTCCCAAAGTGACTTCTGCTCTCTTGTCCCCAGGTTTGACTCCTCTTCTGGGCATTGATGTGTGGGAGCACGCCTATTACCTCCAGTACAAAAATGTGCGGCCAGACTATGTGAAGGCCATCTGGAACGTCATCAACTGGGAGAACATCAGCGACCGGCTCAAGGCTGCTCAAAAGTAGAATTTACGACAGACCTGGAATAAAAAGTGGTGGAAATAATTTTGACTCCGTAAAACTGGCATCATTATACAAAGCCTTTAATATAACCCTTCAGGAGGTCTAATTGTATGAATAACATCAATGTGAAGTTATTTGCTGTTGCTTTTTACCATAGGGATGTTTTATCCAAATATTGATGAAGCGCACAAAAGTTGTCCGTTTTTTGTTTTTTTTTAAATCAGTGTGAATCTCGTAAGTCGGGAAACTGAATGAATGAAAGAACCGTAGGTCACACTGATTCTGTCTCTGCAGTGATGTTTTTGCTGTAATATAATTAAATAAGATTTATATTGAATTAAACCATGTTGTTGTCTCTGTTTAGAATGATATAAATGGCCTGATGAAGGCAGTTTTTTTGTAGTTACACAGTAACCACACTAATTGATCTCCTGAGGATTTTCTAATTTGAATATCTTCCTATAATTTCAAATGGGTTTTGCTGATCCCATACTCTTCCCACTGGCATTTATGGGTAGTAAGTGGTGATTCTATTTTCAGCACATTGCTTCACTTTGTAAATTGGGTACAAGGTGAAGCATAATTTATATTTTGCATGGCATCTGTTCAGACATTGCGGTCTTAATGTTATAGAATTTGGCATTAGCAAGTATATTGTCTCAATGGCCTCAAAAATCAAATATCTATCATAGATTTTTGATAGCCCAAAATGCATCTAACCAGGAATATTTATCAGCTAAATATTACACAACGATGGTCCTTTTTAGAATTGCGTTGATATAAAATAGTTGTTTTTTCAACACCAGAAAATCTTCGTCTACATTTTTGAGGGTGACGTAAATGGCATTCGTCTTCTGCCCATTATGACCAGAAGGAGGCACTGTCGTTCAAGCCTGTTTGTAAACAAACACATTCTAAATTCAAGAATGGAGGCAAAAGTGGCATATAATGGGA
Source organism: Rhinogobius similis (assembly GCA_019453435.1). NCBI lineage: Eukaryota > Metazoa > Chordata > Actinopteri > Gobiiformes > Gobiidae > Rhinogobius > Rhinogobius similis. The sequence goes on from CM033620.1 coordinate 36,070,038, forward strand.
TTTTAATTGAGAAATTGGAATGAATCTCATAAAAGTACAAATATAATAATCACTTCAAGTGTTCACATCTGAGTGGTTATCAGAGCCTGATTTTAATTTACTATTATATTTTGCATTATAATAAAATACAGATTTTTAAGTCTTGGGGGGAAAAAAAGATGTACAAAAATGTTGAGCCCGCTGCAGTTTTAAAAATCAAATATACAGATTTATTACATACTTAACTCACATTACAAACAAACACAGGGCTAAATCATATCATTTTGTGAAGTTAAAATAAAATTGAAAAGCAAACTAACTGTTGTTTATTACTTTGTTATGAAGACAACCATTACAATTTAAGATCTATGTCATTTTCAAATAGTAGTATTGGTATACCTGTAAAGATAATTAAAATTCAACTAAGAAACAAAAAATAATTTACCTCTGTCTCCAAAGGATAATTGGTTTAACTGTGACCGCATTGTTAAAGTTATGGGCAGTACAAAAATACCTTCCTTTTCTCTTCCTCAAGTCATAAAACAGGCACAAAGATTGAAGTAGCTCATATTGCAGTGTTTCAAGCCTCGGGCAGACGCTCAGGAAAATTATACATTTTTCTATATATCCTGTTCCACTCCTCCTTCTCCTCATCATCATTAAAATGTGTTAAGCTCTGAGCTCATGCAAAATAGTGCTGTCACAGTCAGTAACCACCTTCTGTTCTGTGGTAAAATAATAAAAAAAATATATCTTCATGATTTAGTTTAGATTTGTATTGTTTATTTAGATCTAAAATACACGAAGATTAAAGGTGCACTATAACCCAAGAAAACACTTGACCCAGGTGGTGTCAGGCACGTTTATGCCATACTGTGGAACATTTCATACATACATAAAGTATAACATATCCATGGAGACAAGAAGGTGGTGTTTTGTACTTTATTACTTTCCATCACTGCTTTTTACCTTATTCCAGAAGTTGCAACAGGCGTCGCCATTATTTTACTTGAGCTGCAGCTCAATTCTCTGTCCTCGGTTCCTTTCCTCTCCTTGTCTCCTCAATTCCTTGATTGCTGTCAATCAACTGTGCTGTCCCACAGCTCAGAGGAGGCCAGGGAAGGAAACCACGGAGGAATAACGAACGATGATTCAAGAGGCAGACATACAACAAAATATTAAAAGTTAATTTGTCTCACACTGTAGATTTTGTATTGTATTATATTTTGTCTTGTGAGTGCAGGAATGGCAGCAGGGATGTTCACACGACACATAATCTTTGTTAAACGTAACATTAAAAAAAACAAACATTCAAACACCTTTATCTGAAAATAAGTGCGTTGGTCTGGCAATAATGTAAATGTTCTAGAATAATAATAATATAAAATAAAGTATAGTCCGTAAAACAGGGTCATTTTGGTCAGAACAAATCCTGAGAAAAGTCTGTCCCATTGACCATCAGCTCCGCATTTTATACAAATCTATCGTACATTATATCATATTTTAGCGGTGAGACGTTTCCCTTGTTCTCCACTTAATGAACAGAATTCCCATTGCTGCCAGGAGCAAAAGTGGGCGGGACAGAGCCAGGCGAGTGGGTTACTGCTTCTCTTCTTCTTGCGCCCTCTGTCAGCAACAGTGGTGATTGTATGCTCAGAAATCAGTAATGAATTAATTTTACTTTTTCATTATTTCAAGTCTTACCACTGAAATAACACATAGTTTAAACAGCCTGAATAAATCATCACATGGGAGCTTTAATGAAGTGCTCTTTCCAGCAGCGCACTGTTGTTCATGGCCCGTTTGTGACTGCACCCACAGCTTTAACCAGGCAGCGTGTGCTAAGTGGGCATGAAGCTGCTGTGGCTGTCAGACAGCATGAAGGTGATGGATACAGTCAGAGCCGACAAAACCACGCATTAATACTCTGACCTTTACTGTGAAAAATCTCAATTTATGTTGGCATGGTGGAATATGGTGAAGTGGAAAATGAGTAGTGCTGCTGCTGCTACTGCTGCAACGAATACTATGAAGTACACGAGCAGAATACCACACAACAAAAGTCTCTGCTAATTTATACAGTGCAAAAACAAATACAAAAACTCACTATTAAGAATCCATAGTACATGCCACTGCTGCCGCTTGAACTATATGTGCAATTACTACATTAGCCTATTACTAAAACTACTTACATACTACTGCTACTATTGCTACTTTCCCTGTGCTACCACACCAACAGCATCTTGCTATGCTATCTATTACTACTACAACTCTTGTGTATGAAATATTTTAAAACAAAAAATATTCAAAACATACTTGGGGTGTATAAATAGTTCCAGGCAATAAAATATGTATTTTTGCTCCTGTTGAAATTACTACTGCTGCTACTATTGTTACTACTACTACTACCTCTTATAATTTACCTTTTAGTGTGAAAATCTCCCGAGTGGTGAGTGTGATGAGAGGAAAGAGTTGAGCCATTATTTTGGCGGGTTGTGCAGTGTTACGTAAGAGCGTTTCAGACACTATAAGTCCAGAGAGTGTTATAAATCATACAGCTCAGGGTCAGACCAGTTCATGTTGGATCCGTCCAAGTCTGACAAATTCTACAGTAGAAAAATGTGTTTTTCTCTTCGCATAATGGGGCCTGTAAAAAGTATTGAAAAAGTGCAATTATTAGAGTCACATTTACTCTTACTTGATTAAATTGTACTTAAATGAATAGTTTACAGTAGTTTTTAACACCATACAGTACATTTTCCTTGTTTTTACTAAGTGTAATGTTTAGAAGTAACATTTGCCTATGTTATGCTATTCATCTTCTTCAGGCTGTTGCCGCTGCCGTTGCCGTCATTATCTTGGGCCCTTTTTCTGGTTGTGTGATTTTGCATAAGCCGATCACAACAGCAAATATGTTCTGTTCAGACTGCAAAGCCATCCATCCAGAGAAACTGGCATTGTTGACTTGTTGCACATAAATATTGAACATTTTACACAAATCAACTTATGTTATTTAGTAATTCACAGGGAAGACTTTTCTCTAGTTCTCAATTGAAATGAATGGAATTCCCACTTAAGTAGAAATGCAATCAGCAGAAGTGCAGGTTAGTCGTAGTCAGAAGTAAAAGTGTCCAGGCGGAATAAGATAAATATTTGACCAAAGTTTGCACTTTTTGTACTGAATGTTTTTAAGATATTGTATTGGGCAAATCCTTATACTTTTTATACCTCTTTGGAAATTAATATAGTTTTTAATGCCAGCGACACAACCCAGACACCTTCAGAGGAAGAAGCCAGGGCCAACATGGATTCCATCCAACCAAAAACTGGCTGACATTTTACGAGTTGTTTATTTATTCAATCAATTTTGTTTTTCCATCGTAATAATAAAGGGTTTTTGAATGATCCATTGGATTTGACAAAGGATGTTTATTGGAAAATGAAATGCACTGTACCTGATATTTACCAACTTTAAAATGTGAAAACAGTCTGCAGAGGTTAGCAGTTCAGAATTGGCATTTACACTCCTTGTCCTTCAGCAAGACTCCTCAAGCACTTTTTTTGTGTGTGACTCGAAATGTGTAAAGGTTTGAGAGGTTTGAGTAGCATTTAAAGTTCTTGCAATAGGAGTAAAGGGAGCAGCAGTAGTAGGAGAAAGATTGTTGTTGCACTTGCAGATCCTATTGAATGTAAACTTTAAATTAAATTTCTTTCATTTCCCCAAAGTGTTCACTTCAGAAGTTTCAATTGCATTTAAATGTGTCTCTGGCCTGTTCTTTGCTATATTTTGAGAACAGAGACAGCCTTTTGGCCTTGGATTTCAGAGGATGAGACCACTACAAGTGGGAATTAAATGGAAAAATATCTGTAGAATTACGACGTTGTCCATGTCTGGGCTCTTAAGAGAAAACACATTACATGCTTCAAATTCAAAGGAGCAGAACTACTGGAAATAAACCTGCACAATCAAAAGCATGAGAAATCTGGAAGTTGGCGTATATTAAAATGACCTGACAAGGATTATTTGAAAATGTGTTCAAAATAAAGTGGAAAACAGACCAAGCAGTTTATCAAACGTGAAATTCAATGTAGTAAAGCCTCAAACCAACACTAAATCTGTGAACATTGGAAAAACTGTCGTCTGAATGGTTGCTGTTACTGCGGCACTGACGAGAGAGAGGTTTGCACACTCACCACATGGTTGTTAGTTTTATTCCCTCTTGTGGTATTGCAAACATTGTACACATGTGGCATTGGTTGTTCTTAAAGAATTGGATGATAACGTCAAAAGGTAGACACATGTAACAGTAGTGGTATTGTTGAACAGCCACATTTCATTTCATTTCATCCTCATTTCACACTGCACTATCCTGTCTAATAAAACCTACAGACCCAAAACATGTTTATCTGGATCTGGTGTAAGTGTGTAAGATCAGATATATACTGCTTCTTTAAGTGTCTATTTTACTCAAATACATAAAAAAAATACATCAACAATATGAACAAACAATGGAATTATGATAAAAATGCAAACAAAAAATGATATTTATCTCAGTATTCTAGGGTGTACACAGACCGTAAAAGCAGTGGATGATCAGAGTGTGATGTCACCCACAGTGTTTGGCTCCAGCCAAATCAAGCCAATTGCGGCCAGCAGTTATAGCGGCTAAAGTGGAGCCTGTATCAGGGCAACCAATCAGGAGCGAGATTGTTAACGGTTTCCGCCCCTCAACATGAGGGGACGGCATCAACGAGCTGCGCTAGCTTTCAATCAAACCTGTTGCTAACACGAGCAAAAGCCATAGAACTATAATAAAACCTGGAAGATGAATCCAAGATGGCCGTCCTGTTTATCCCTATGGAGAGTGCTCATTGGCGCATGACCCCAAAAAAGTTTCTTACTTCCGCATTTACTTCCTGATACGGACGCTGACATCTTTGTTTTACTTCCTGATACGATGGCTGCCATCTTTGTTTTACTTCCTGAAACGGAGGCTGCCATCTTTGCTTTAGGGCGCCACGTGACGACAATCCCCCACTTCATATAAAAACGATAATTTCGGTGATTTTAGAAACGGTAGAAAAGAACATTTCCTTCTATTTTATTTAAATACCGATAATAATTCAGTACTGTCTGCAATTATAATGTGCAATTTTAGAAAAAGGCTGGTTCCAAGAGGCTGCAGTACCTCGCACAGCCACAAATCAATCTGGGACCACAGTCAGAGGGGGCGTACCTTATCCAGTTCATTTAATACATCCATGGCAAAAGCCGGCTCCAGGAAAAGAAAGCACATGATTGGTCAGTAATTAAACACCAGGATCATGTAGCGTGTGCATGGATGTATTAAAAGAACTGGATAAGGTACTCTGTCTGTGGTCCCAGATTGATTAGTGGCCATGCGAGGTACTGCAGCCTCTTGGAACCAGCCTTTTTCTAAAATTGCTCATTATAATTGCAGACAGTACTGAGTTATTATCGGTATTTAAATAAAATAGAAGGAAATGTTCTTTTCTACCGTTTCTAAAATCACCGAAATTACTGTTTTTATATGAAGTGACGTCACCGCAAACATGTGCGAGTCACGTGAACGAGCACGTCGGACGATACAAACAGAAGCACGTGGAAAAGACTCGACTAGCGACACCTGTAAGTTGTATTTTATTTCATTTCAGACGCTTTCACGCGTGCTCTAACATGAAGAATACAATCACACAAGCTAACATTAACACAAAAACTTGCAAGCTGCGTGGTCGTTCACGTCACTCAAAGCATCATGGGGGATTGTCGTCACGTGGCGCCCTAAAGCAAAGATGTCAGCCTCCGTATCAGGAAGTAAATGCGGAAGTAAGAAATTTTTTTGGGGTCATGTGCCAATGAGCACACTCCATAGGGATAAACAGGGCGGCCATTTTGGATTAATCTTCCAGGTTTTATTATAGTTCTATGAGCGTGTGTCAAAACAGACATTTTAGTTCCACACACACACACACACACACATATATATATATATATGCACACATATATACTTTACCAGACTAACGTTTGCCGTGGAACAGAAGCAGAAAGTGCTTTAAATTAAGAAGAAAAGTATTGTAAAAAAATGTTTCTCACATAAAACGGTCTGTTTCCATTAACATTGTAGCAGTTGTATGGGTCAGATCAGTTGTGGTTAGCATGTTAGCTAGCGCACACATAAATTCTATTAGCACTTTCTAAAATGCCAGAATGTTGTGCTGAATCAGCCTGTTTTAAACTGATTTTCTCTCTGTGGAAAACTGGAGTTGTGCTTTTAATATGTTGGACACGTGTGCTGCTGAGGAAGCGACCATAAAATATAAAAAATGCTCTCTCATTTCTGACCTATATATTTTCTCAAACATGCAGCGCAGCATGATACTTCAAAGACAGGTACATTTCAAAACAACTTTCATCGTCAATGGCCCAGTAGTTAGCACTATTCCCTCACAACAAGAAGGTCCCTGGACTGGTTCAATTTCTGGATGGAGTTGGTATTATTCTCCCCATGTTTGGGTGGGTTTCTGCTTCAGCATAAAAATCAGTTATGTATGCCTGCTGACCACAAACCCTATGACCTCTGACTCACAGGGCCACAAAAAAAAAAAAAAAAAAAAATTCTTAATCGGTTTAAGATTAGGCGAACTCAGTGGTTCTCAAACCTTTTCAGTCGTACCCCAAAAATAACAATAGTTCACATTCGCGACCCCCAAACACAAAAAATAGGTGACGCGCAAAGTGATACATTTGTCTTATATCTAATATTTTATTTTATTTTGAGAATATAGATCCAGAAAAATGACTTTGAGGTCCTGACCCCAGTTTGAGAACCACTGGGCTAACTGATTGCAATGCTCTATTCGAGAAAATTGATGAATGTGGGTGAGGGAGCAGTGGGACAGTGTCTTTAACTTTCTGAATGTGTGTTTCTATGTTAAATCCATGTTTTACCTCACTGTTTTTGTTTTTATTTAATATTGGAGAAGAAGATCCTGGCTCAAGATCTGAAGGCAGGTTCATCCACAGCAGCACTCAAGAACGGGTCAAATGAAACCGCAATGAGCCACATCATTAAAATAATCTATATCACTCAAACAGCAATTTTGTATTTTCGATTATTATTTGGAACATTAAGTCACATTTTCCACGCTGCTACAGTTTTAGAGAATGAGAAACAGCTGAGAGAATGATGAATGATGGTGAAAAGCACTTACAAAAAACAGACTATTTTAGTCTAGATGAGCTCATGTGCGGAGTCAGCTCATGCCTGGTCCACACGCATTCAACGGGTCATCCAGCCCAGTCCTGTCATGTACTCAAAACCACACTGTAAAATACACAAATGAATTTAACTGATATGAATTCAGACTAAAAATGTTCAAGGACAGCTTACACTATGGACAGGTGTTGAAAATTAACATTTTTGCTGTAACACTTGAAACAATGCATCTGATTTGTCCAATGTGGTTGCAATCCACATCAAATAAATAAAACACCGTAACAATAATCTTTTCTTCAATTTTCTTTATCCAGAATTAGAGATATCATCACTTTCTGTTATCAACTCAGCTCTTAAAACTATTTTTTTCTATTTAGCTTCTTATTGAAAAAACTACTTTTATTGAGGCCTTTGTGTTATGTGTTGTTGCTGTGTGCTGCACTCTGAGCTGGTGTTGTTGTGCAACAAAAAACAGAAATAAGGTAGGATCGGATAAATAACTGTCAGTACACATGAGGCAGTGGTGGGCCAGCACTGACTCCTGGGTTCTGGAGGAATTAGGATTTCCCCTGTGTCAAGGTGGGTTTCTTACGGGTGCTCTGGTTTTCCCATAAACCTAAAACTTGCATAACAGAATCCTCCAGCTATAATCCTGACCACCTGATATTGAAGAATTAGACAAAGCCTCAAGAGGCACAAAAGAGAAAGTATGAATTTGCACATTAACATATGTGTCGTTTGTGAAGTTATGTCAAAACACATAGAAAGTAATGACATTTACTCAACAATAATGCCTTTTACTCTTTAGCTTACTCTTTAGCTGACTACAGTGGGATGGACGGGATGAGACACGAGACTGGACTGGATGAGACAAGAGCGATACGCAATAACATTTTGAGAAGGTATTATTAAATGGTGCAGTTTAGTTCGCAGTTTTGGCCACATTCAAAATTTTTGCTTCCATTGTTGTTGTTTTTTTACTGTGACATCTTAAAGAGGTTTAATTCAAAAGCACTTAATTTATTTTTGTGTGTGCCAAATGTAAACACATGGACAAAAATAATCTCACAAGATAATTTTCCACATGTGTGCACAATCTTGGGGCAACGTTACTTTGCGAGATCTCGTGACATGAGATCTTGTCCCTTCCCTCATGACAACTTCTCCCTTGTACTTGAGTAATGTTTTGAAATAACGTGAGTCCAGTTCTTGGCCCTTTTACTCTCTGGAGAGCAGACCTGTGAGAGGAGTGTTATTTCCAGGGGATTTTCCACAGTCACTGCTCTGCTCAGAACCAGATGTCCCTCTGGCACAGGAGCAGCAGCCGGCCAATCATAGGACAACAACTAGTCCCAGCTTCTTCTGTCCTGTGTCCTCCTGTCCCTACATGTCTGCTGCTCTGATCTTCAGGACAACAAGGGTCATAGCTAGAGGCTCTCGATCTCGTTTGTATCTTTAGTTTTTAATGTTGGTCATCTGGGTGGTAAAGTGGGGTTGTTGTGCTCACAACATGTGAAAAACAAGGACAATTTTCAACAGGAAAGACAAAGGCTAAGCTGTGGCGTTGTATTTTCTAAATCAAATCACTTGTTTTCTGACCTTAACCCTATCAATCTTATTCAACACAACTTATTCAACACAATACTTATACTCCCTGCTGTGCTTTTCTTTTATTCTTTACATATTTGTAAACTTTCTTTGCAACTTTGCCTTTATAAGGTGACATTATATGTGCTTCTTCTGAGAGTTCAAGCATCACTGTGATTGGTTAAATCCATCAGTCACTCATTCAGAGCCTGATGGAGGCTGACCAATGGGAGGGCAGGTGGAGGCTTTGTCTAAGCACTGAGCTGCATCAGACAGAGAAGGTTGCAGTCAGATTGATTAAAGAAGACATATTATGCTTTTGTCTGCTGCTGCTGCTATTTTTATTAAATGTGCATGAATTACTCTCAATACAAGTTTGAAAGGGTAAAAAAAAACAATTATAACATGGTCAGACAGCAGCAGACCCAACATACATCACCAAAGGGTGTTAAATGAATTAGCAGCGTTAGAGAGTGGCATTATCATTAGCCACCTTTAACACATAATCACATCTTGAACTTTGGACAATAAATTGCATCTATGGCCAGAACAAACATATTGTAATTTCTCTAACATTTCCTGTGTGTCCATGTGAATTACTTGAACTCCAAAGTTAATTTAGTGACCTCATTTGGTGACCTCATCCTCCCACACTGCCACAGTCTGTTCCCCGATAGTAAAAAGGGCCCATAGTCAAGTCCTGCTCGACAAAGGTTTTTATTCCCACAGACGACGGTTGAAACAGAATGACAGCAGAAAGACGCTTTGGACATGACTTCATTGCAAAATATAATAAGTAATAAAATGTCTGATTGGAATTGACAAAAATATTTAAAACAGAAATCCAATTTATTTATGTTAGTGACAACATCAATTATCATGCTTACTGAGTGTAACCATCCTCACCAAAATCCAGCAACAAACTGTGTAACTCACTGCTCCATTAAACTTTTTGGTTCAGTATTTTTTCAATTAATTTTTAAACTTATTTATTTGCTTAGGATTTGTACATTTAACATAGTTTAATTTTCTTTTTTCTTTCTTTCTTTAGGTGTTGGACACAGCCTAAAGCTTTTCTCTACTGTTCTTGAACTATATTTAATTTGCAGCTTTGTTGTCTAAAACAGTCAAACCGAGCGTGAGCTGCCAACTCTGATTAAACCAATTTTCAGAGTCCTGTAACATTACACACCTTTGAAGTCACGAGAGACACACACCTGCATTTGAATCGCGCTTTTCCTGACACCGACAGACACTTCACAGCTCAGCACAGACAAAAAGAAAACAACAAATCAAGTGTGATTATTTGAAGGCAATAATGAACAGGTGAGTTTTTTGAGAGTGTTTGAAGATGGTGAGCGTGGATGAGTCTCTGATCTGTTTGGACAGGAGTTTCAAAGGATGGGGGCAGCAGCGAAGAAGGTTCTGTCCCCCCCAGGTCTTGTGTTTAGTCCTGCTGGGGGGGAGAAAGGTGAGCGGACTGAGCGGGTGGTGAGGGGCCTTTGAATGGTTTGAAGGATTGGAGCAGGGAAAGTCACGAGATCAAGGATAAACCAAATAAAAGCAAGCAAAAAATAAAAACACTGTTATAAAACCTACTCACGTGTGCCCGGTGACATTTGTTTATTGGCGTCATGGGGTTAATAACCAGGTTTTAAATACACTGCACCGTATTAATCTACTTTTTAACTGTGTGCATTTCCTGTAAGCCTTGACGCAGCAGCTCAGAGTAGGGTGTGAAGTTAATTTTCACGCTGTAAATTTGGACTTTCACTTTCACACATCATTATTTGTCTCTTGTTTACAACCAGTGGGCACTGAAGTCCACTTGTCAAATCCTTTAAATGGCGTCAACGAGCTGTAAAACTATCACAGCAAAACTATCAGCCTCCTCAACCTCTCCTGTCCCTCCTCATCATCATCACCACCATTTTCCCCCAGTAAACTCTTCAGAGCATCTCCTGCCGGGGATCTAAGCGCCAAAGTTCATCCATTCATTAAACTACATTACATCTCACTCATTTGTCTGTTTATGTTGTCAATGGCTGAAATGCGTCACTTTGTCTGCCACTGGAGGAAAACATTTGACAAATATAAACATGCAGAAATCAAAAATATGAAACCCAGATGGAAATAAACAGTGTAGAACTGAACAGGTCGAGTGGGGTCAGACAGAGGATGGAAACTCGTCTGAGTGTTTGGTTTGACATGTGGAGGCGCAGAGTGGAGTGGACACATGGACAGTATGATTTATGGTTCAGTCAGATGCCTCCAGGATAGGTTTAGGAAGCAAAAATAAAATACTTTGCTACTTAAAACTGCTTGGGATTGAAATAACATGATAATTATTGGTGCTGCTTTAGATAAAATATTGTTCACATAAATATCCTCTGCATTATTGGTTGTTTTTAGTGCCAGTGAAAAGAAATGATAAACATGCTGTAAACACGCCGGATTGGAGTTCTCTGTATTTCACTCTAGATTTTGGGCTCTACAGTTTAGTCAGGAGTATAGAGCTGGAGGAATTTGTGAATTTTTGGGGGAGAACTGGAACACTGGAAAACTGACCCAGTCATAGGGAGAAAATGCAAACTCCCCACAGAAAGGCCAACACGTGGTCTTGGAATCAAACCTGCGACCGTCTTGCTTCAGAGAAATCACATAAGAAAATAGTTCTTACTTCAACGTACTGTATGGAAAAGCAAAAGTACAATTATTATTGAATTTAGTTATTAGTAGTATAAGATTATGTACTCAATTGTGAGAATATTTTATTGAATATCACAACATCTAGCTTTTCTTCTATAAACCATAACAGATCTAATGCATTGCAATAAACTTGCCTATTTATCATGTTACTGTACTAAACAAATATTTTGACTATATTTTGACTAATACTTGACTATATTAGGTACTATTTTGATATTTTTGACACGAAATAAGTATCAGTGCAGTACGTTTCAGGCTACTCTACCCATCTAAGCCAACAAAATGTCCACATAAATCCAAAATAATGCTCGGACTTTTGACAAAAGCAAGTTCTCCAAAGCCAACAACCAGCTCGCATTAAATCCATTCTTATGCTATAAATTATCACCGCCTGACCTCAGCTGCCCGGCTCCTACCTCTGTCCCAGTGTGGCAGTCTGACAATGAACTGATCTTCATACTATTTTTCATCCACAAACAACAAGCCAAACCCCAGTGACCCAGTGAAAAATGGCACTGTCTGAAAATCCCTACAGCCGTAACACATATGCGGCCAACTCTATACAAACGTTTCCTTGCCTTCATTTCACACATGGCAGATAGATATAAGTCAACTTGTCAGCTGTTCAGTCAGTGCGGATCAGAGAGAGAGACATATTAAACCCATGCATCTTCCATGAGCTTACACACGCAGTGGGGACCAGATTTATGTTATACGCCGAATATGTTGCAGTTTTGGTTTTTTACTTTGACACTAATGTTTAAATTTCAGAAGAAATTCCAAAACTTGACATTTGAGGAGCAAACACTTAAATACAGACTCTCATGTCAACTACATCCATGTTTGGTGGTATGCAGATTCTTCTAGTTCAAATATTCACTGAACTTAGAGTCAATTTAATCCACATTTCTGTCCTCCTCTGGCTTAGTCTTTGTTTAGAACTAGCATGCATGTCATCTTAAATAAACCTGGTTTAACTTTGGTTCAGACCAATAATAGTCTTGTTTTAGACCTGGTTTAGCCACATAGAGGTGGTCGGAGGTGGTATGGTGTGGCAAGACATAATAGTGTTTAACTTACGATCATTTAAATAAATTGTCATGACTGTAGATTAACAAACAAATGACACACACTTTTAGTTTTGTAATAAACACAGTGACTTGCCAAATGTGTGTGTTCGGTGCAAATAAATGTTCAAAATGTGCAGTGTTCCTCTGCAATTTTTCTGTTTGTTTATTTGCGGAATTACATTTTTGAGGATCATTACGGCAATGGACAATAATAATTTGATACAATTTTTAAGTCAAATAAAGTGTTTTAGGCCCAGAGTCACTAATTATATAAATTATTTACACTTGTGTATTACTAAATGTTTTCTCTGATTGCTGTTACTGATGTTGCCAGACTTACACTGCAGCTGTCTTGGCCTCACATCAGATGGACTTTTCCGATTGGATTTCCTGGTTTATGATTTGAATGTTTTGAAAGCCTGCTCTAACACATGCTAATGCTATTTTACACCGTGTTACAACAGGTGTTCGCTCTCTGTGGATCAACATTAGCAACAAGCCGACAACATATGGTCATACGTCACATTATATCACGTACATTACTCTTTGGCATGTTGCAAATCATAAAAACGAGCCATTTTCTGATTAAGGTTGAAATATAGTTGCATGTAAAGTTCATAATGCATGCTTTTATAGTGAGGAAATACTGTATTAGCGTAATGAAATCAAAGTCAATATTTGTCTTCAAGATTAAGCTAAAATAATATATAAATGAACTACAGCCAGGTTGCCAAGTTAAATGGAAAAATAAACGAACGAAAAAAGAATCCTGGATGCCAACTTTGCGTTTTGATAGCGAACAAAAGCTGGTTCAAGGCCATCATTCTCCTGGCACAGATTTTTCCAAAAACAAATTTGTTTCTTTAGGAAAAGATAACAAAAATGAATTAGATACTTGGACTAACCTGACATCGCGTAAAAGGCAGGTCAAGCTGAGTAATGGTTTAGTGTTACCAAAGTAAAAATACAGTCTGATGTTCAAGCAGATCAATATTGTCTGATCTTAGAAGCGCACTTGGCTCGGTTCTGGTCTTGTCCAGTATTAGTCCTGTCTAGTTCATAAATAGTTCCAGGTTTAGCCCAAATTTGAATGTGGTGCATCATTCTAATACACTTTGTTGCAATATTTGATAAAAAACATCAAATTAGCATTTGTGTCGTATAAGCCAAAATGAAGAGCATTTATGTAAAACAGTTCAGCCGCAATTCAGCTGCAGAACACAGTTGTTACCAGCAGAGGGCATATGAACCGGAGCAGCCTTTATGATGAAGGTAATGTTCAGATGAAGGTGTGTGGACTGTATAACGCATCATAGGCACCACCACATGAATGAATGAATATGCAAGAATACAAAACACAATAGTTTTGGTGATTATTACACTGTATATTTTGAATATTATGCACCCTTTAATCTTGCCTGCATCGCCAGCACATCGCCTTTGTAATACCTACACCTTAATTAGCCTTAACAAATCATGAACAAAAACTTAATTCATAAAGGACATAGTTTATAAAGCATGATTCAGGCCAAGTAACTATTTAATTAAGGATAAGGTTCGGGTAGAAGTTAGGGTTAGAGTATTAGTTAAGTAGAATCATTCTTAATAAATTATGTGTATTTCTATGGAATAACTTTCTGTTCATGCTTTACTAAGACAGGAATAAGATGTTACAAAGTGTTACCTGATCTTCTTCTGTAAGTCCGTTGTTTCACCAGACAACCTTTATTCTTCATCATCCCTCTGAAATCATGTGTGAGTGCGTGAGTCTGCTACGCTGGAGTTTGAAAACGTTTGACAGTGCGCCACAGACAGGTATTATATTCATCTGGCAGGTACCGCTGTGTATTTTTGCTGTGGAAAAAAAAAAAAGTCTTACTATTGCAGCTTTATAGATCAACTTTAAGATACAGACTTCATGATGTCTATTACTACACCATTACTCAGTGAAAAACACCTCTTTGTCAAGCCATTTTAAAAAAGTATGACACAGTAGTTTTCAAATGCCAGAAAACTAACTCTGGGGAACCATTCTGCACAACACGAGCCTTGTCTGTGCACTTTATGGCCTTATAAAGAAGAGTATTATCTCCAAGCACAGGTTATGAAGGCATTACTCTGTTACTGTGAGGGGACTGGACATGTGTGCAGGTCAAAAACTATAGGGCTGCAATGTGGTGTGTTTTATGAGCAAAGAGGGAGGCTCAAAGGCACAAGGTCAGCTGCAATAACTGTCATTCACACAACCAAAAGGAAAATCTGGAAGCATTACTGTTATGCTATAATCATTAGGTTATGTCTACAGTCTATGTATGACTATAATATTCAGAATTGAGACTACTTTGACTAAACCAGGACTAAACAAGGACTAGAACAGACCAGAACCGAGTCTTCATCAGATGGACTCAAGGGCCAAATAATTGTGAATGCAAGTTTAAATTTAAAGTTTAGAGTTTATACTTTTATTTATTTATATCAGCAAAGCCATCCACCATCCATAGTCTGTCTGTTCTGGTTTGGTCTGAATTTTAGTCCTGTTTAGTCTTGGTTCAATCCTGATTTCATCCGATGTTAGTCCTTGTTTAATCCTGATTTAGTTGTGATTTAGTCATAAGTTAGTCCAGGGTTAGCCTTGGTTTAGTTTTCCTTTAGTTCTCAGTTAGTCCTTGTTGAGTCCTGATTTAGTCCTGCATTAGTTCAGGTTTATTCTTTCTGTCAATGAGAGTGGATCTCTTTTGCCAACGAGGCTTACATTGAAACAGAATTGTGTACTAACTATTACTATAATGCAAACTATTCATGTTACAATTTTGCAAGATAAAATAATCAGAAAATATAAAAATGAAAGTAAAGCCGTCGGGGTGACACAGTAAATTGTTACTACTATAACTATCCTTACTAAAAAATAAATGCCACTACAAGCTTACAACTTCCAGTGTTTGTAAACCACACATTAGCTCCAGTGCATTTTCAATGGGAGAGCGTTAGCGTTAGCCACCAAACATCACACGTCAGTTTTGGCGAACACTTGACCACACATGACCAACACCAGAGAAAACATTGACGTGTGTAGCAATGTTTAGCTTTGTTTATCGAGCGATTATTTCCTAAAATTGGATATGATAACGACCATGTAATAAACAGTTCTTAAATCTAAGCACCAGAAAACCTAAAATCATTTTTGAACTTAGAAATCTGCAGCTGGAAATTAGATATTGACTGTTATTAGTCATTGCCAAATACGCTGTAATGAACACATAAACAACAATTTTATTTGTTGCCTCATTACAATTATTGGATTAATAGACCATTTGTATGAGCCCTGTGTGCACATTCTGAACACGTCTCTCCTGGAAGGGTCTACTGACATAGTTGAAGTGTTCAGACAGATCTTTATAACATTATGGCTATACTATTTTCTTTCAAACTTACACTAACGAAACTCACCAATTCCCCAAGTCCTCGTGCAGTTTCCATGCCTGTGAGTGATCCTGTGCACTAAAGCTGTTAAATGAATGTGGGCGCTGACAGAAATGGGGTTAACCTGCCTCTTTTCCTGGAGAAAGATTTACACATTATATTATTATGATGTGTGCCGATATGACATGAGGAGGGCCTCACGGGGGCAGCCATGTTTACCTTCCAAAGTGATGACATATGCTGAACTGAAGGACAGCTCTTGTTTAAAACAGGCTGTGAAAATGTCTTAGAAATACGGTAAAGCCACTTGGATTTATAGGCAGGAATACAGTGGCTAAAGGGTAAACTATGAGAAGTTATTAAAGCAGTAAATTCTATACATTTTGTCAAAAGAGTCCCCCAAGGCAGCAGCTACAATCATAGAATCACTAAAGGTTTATAGTTATGCCGGTAGCTGCAGAACTAAGGCTAAATTAACAAAATAAAACTTGCTAGATGCATTGGCAAGTGTAATATCGTTTTCCATTTTAGGGCAGAAAATAAAAAACATTATAGAGCCATATTTACAGGCACTATTTCATGTTATAAAATATTGTTGTTAAAAAAGGTGCATGGACTTTGAAAAAAAAAGAAGGCAAAGAAACAAATGCTGTTGCAAGTCATGCTTTGTAGTGAAATGCTAATCGTTTTGCTGCTTTAACGTTTCAACTCTGGTTCACTCCCCACTGTGGCCAGCAGAGGGCAAACCTAAAACAAGCTTTTAAGATATTAGCAAAAAACGTCTCTGTAATTCTGAGAACATTATGACCCCCTGTTCCTGTTCCAGAGGCCTTTTTGCGTGACTCTTTGGTTGCCAGATATGTTTTGTTGCCAGATATGATATAATAATGATCAGATTGAGCTTCACAGCCATGTTTCAGAATGAGCTCAGAGAACGCCCACTTTTTCCAAGACTTTTACAATAAGACTCAAAGTGATTCGAGTGCAGACACCAACTTATGTCATGTCTCATTCTTATTACACTGTTTAATCTAATCAGTGTGTTTTGTTGGAAGATGAAGTAGAATGTTAGCTTTATTATGTTTCAGTGGTTGTATTGTGGAGTTATACATAAACATGCATTTAACTTCATTACCAATAAAACCACTGCCACCGCTTCTATCCTAATACACTGAATGCTACCCACAACTTCTACAAAGCTGGACTGGTTAATACACTTTGTAAATATTATTATAAATGTATAGCACTTTTTATTAGTGACCATTATCTGTTAGGAGTGATTGACAAAAATGAATATTGAAAAATATGAATATTTTTTGGGGAGTATCTCGATAACAATAGTCAGGCAATATAATATAATTTCAACGCAAATTTGTTATAACATGCTTTTAAAATAATTAGTTGAGTCGCTATTTGGCAAAAGTGCAGAAATATCACCTTATATTCCTATTTGAAATTTTACAATGATATACTCGATTTTCAAATTTCGCAAATCTTCTAAACAACATTAAAATGTAACTTTTGACATATTGCTACATCTAGTTGAAGGCAGAAGAAATTACATCTATACTTAAGGCAGAATCTATGATCTATGTAACTTTTCAGGTGGGGGTCCACCACCTGCTTGTCTCCATGGTGATGTGACTTCCTTGCGCGGATTGTTACAGGTCAGATCTGAGGAGAGGCGACACCACTCCCAGTAAGAATGCATGTTTACAAGGGTGTTTTTGAGCTTTTTAATAAATGTATGGAATATATGTTTAATGCAATAGTGGGGATCATTCCACACAAAGTAATTACATCTTCAAGAAGATGTAATTACCCCCCCACCAGAAAAGTTCACCTTTAATTTTGAGAGTTATTTTCCAAGTAAGACTTTTATGTCCCTATTCCCTGTATCTCAGCATTCCTGTTTTGTCCCTGAACATTTTTCCTTTAAAAGAAACTATAATGCTGTATGTTTCATATTTCCATTGGCTTGGATTCAGAACATAATTTCAATAGTCGTGTTTCTGTTCCTCTTACATCTGAGGGAGGTTAAACTCCCAGACTATATTTTAAGTATTTTTCCCAGCCTCAAACATGATGCAATTTAAAGATAGAAAAATACATGGACAGTGATAAATTAGGCTTCATTTTGACCCAAATGGCCAAAGCACCTGCAGAAATAGCATTACCTCAACAAATAAACTCTAAAACAGAGCTCTCCTCTCATTCAGTATGTGACACAGCAAACCAAACATTTACAGTGTTTGGACCAAGGCCTGATAGATTCAATCAGAGTTACTGAGTGATCTGGATATGTTTTTTTTTTTTTCTCAGCTTAAATTGACAATGACTTTGGGATAAAAGTCGAAACGTCTCGATCTTTAAACAGCGTCCGGATGACAACCTCTGAAACCCTTTCTACGATTCTCAGCTTAAAGTTATTTTGAAATGTCTACTTACCACAACTATTTTGAGATTTCACTGTTAATACTGATGCTAACGTTACAGTTACAGCTACTACTGGCACTACCAATGAAATAATACTCAATGTCTGAAAATTAAGGCCCAAAAATGTACAAAGAAAACAAAAAAAAATCCACTTTCTCCCTTCGTGCTGCCTCTGTCCTTTAGCTCCATGTTGTGATGATTTCAGCTTTAAAAAATGCTGTCTAACTTTTTCCAGCATGTGACCCACTTCAATCATAAAAAGCTTGTGGAAAAAGGCGAAAGACATGCACTTTTTTGTTCTTTCAAAACCAATATTTTCCAATGAGACAATACATTTCCCTAAATTACGGACAAATTTGATATATTAAAATAGATGGAGTGGTAGTGATTGTTTTGTATGGGTGCGTGAAGCAGTTGAAAGGTTCTGTAGTGTTTCTAATGAGAGAGCCATGTGTGAAGAGAGCAGGTCTGGACTGGATCAGGAGCAGGCTTTGGACCATGTGTTTGAACAGGACTAGCAAAAACTCTTACACCAAACCTTTGGTAAGTTGAAATTATTTTAAAGGTATTTTATTATGCTAGGCTAGTTTAATTTATTAACTTACCAATTAATAAAATATAGGCATTGTAAGTGTGACACAGCATTTTAAGTGTGACATCACCACAGTTGTTTGGATCCAAACGCTCTCAGTCCCACAGACTCTTGCAGCAGAAACAGGGGCTTTCTGATAAATTTAAGATATTTCATGAACAGAAACTGTCTCACAATAAATAATATCAGTGCAAGGTGTAATTATTTTTCAAATTACTGACTGAGCATTGAGCCCCTAAACCCAACCGACTTATAACTACTAAATACTGTGCTAAACAAAATATTTTCAGCTTGCTTTTAGGTGAGGGGGCAAATTTAATATTGCTTGGTAAACTTTACATATACAGTACATCATAATAAGATATAAAAAGCTAAAAAGCCTGAATAAAGCATAGCATGGGGGCATGATATGTCAGATGCCTTCCCTGACAAGCAGAAAGCCTTGCTGACAACAATTTGTCTTGAATTTGGTGCATTTCTTTCCATATCCCTCTCCATAATTATGATAAATTAGAATTGGATTAGCGTTGTGTGTTCCTGTTCTTGCAGTGATTTTCCTGACAGTCTTGACGGCTCCTGAAGGGGACACTCAGACGCAGGGCCATGACTCTGACGCTAACGTGTGCTAACAGATGTAGCAGATGTGCAGACACGTGTTTACAAAGACCCATTCTCTCTCTCTCTCTGCTCCATCTTAATTGAAACTCTGTGGCTGTAGAGCTACATCAGACCTCTGAGGCATTCACATGTATCAAGAATTTCATTACAACATAGCTCTTAACTTAGCACTGGATAAGAGACTTTCATGAAATATTTTAAAATCTAAAAACATTTTTTTGTGTGCATCCAAGTGAAGCCTGTTTTCTTCTGATATTTTCATATACAGAAAAAATATACAACGATGTGATGTTCAAAAAACAAACAAAAAAAGATTTTTCAAAGATGGCTTTGTCTGTTTTCTTATTGAAATACTAAAATAACAAGAACCTTTTGAAGAATCTTTTAAATGGGCGAATCCCAAAGATCTAGTTCCCATTTTGTCATATTATGTGAACCTACATTTTTAGAATTACAACTAAATTAGACCAAAAACTCCAAAAACATACTTGTATAATTTGCTGTGCTGTTACGATCTTACACAGTAAAAACTTCTCTTATCCCTACATAAATACTGGGCTTTGTGGTTGAGTCCATTAGAAATCCAATTTGAAATCTATCCCTCAGTGGTGGTTTTGTCTTTGATTTTACAGTAAATGTTTTGGACTCACCACTTTCTTTTCTCTCATTCTTCAAGCTGTTTTTCTTTCTGTTGCAGGCTCTTCCAACTGGCTGGACTCTATATTGTTGATTTTGCTTGAATAAATACCCATAGTCAACTCCTGGAAGACAAAAAAACATAGCAATGAAAAGTATCATGTAATAGTTGTGTTTTGGGATGTTGTGGTCAGAATAGCACACATTCAATTGTTCCTGAGCCAATACTTTATTCTTTGTCTGTTTAAATACATACAAAATGCATACAGTACATTTTGAAATAATGGGAACCAAAATGCTGAAAACCAAGTGTTGTAGTTGAGATAACTGTAACCAAAAAATGATGAATGGGAGAATACAAAGAAGACTTTGTGAAAAATAAAGAGACTTTTAAGTGAATTTACTTGAACTGTGAAAGAAAAGGAGGGAAAATCTTTGGTCTATAAATCAACACTGTGAGTATTACACTGTTTACAGAAAAAATAGTGCAAATAGAATCAAGGGGAAACAAAGTGGACGCCAACAATTTCAAAATAACTTGAATGTTTAAAGACAGAAAAAATAGTCCTGTTTTAAAGGTGCTATGTACATTTTAAAGTGAGGGTCTGCCACCTGCTTGTCTCCATGGAAATGCTGTGGCCATACCTGCTTGCCAATGCCTGATCCTGTCAGATCTTGGAAGCTAAGCAGGTCAAGGCCTGGTCAGTACTTGGATGAGAGACCGCTGGAACACCAGAACTGGAGGAGAGTATCGTTGTGTTCTTAGGCAAGACACATCATCCACCTTGCCTAGTATAAGAGTGGTGTGTGCGTGAATAATTGGTGGTGCTCGGAGGGGCCGATGGCTCAGATTGGCAGCCTTGCTTCCAACAGTCTGCCCCAGGGCAGCTATAATTGTAACTTAACACCATCGAGTGTGGAAAGAAAGAATAATGCAATGTGAAGCGTCTTGGAGTGTATAGAAAAGTGCTGTTGATGCATTATTATTATAATGTTATTGCATTAATTGCCTGGAGTGTACCACAGTACAGCAGTAAACTAATATATATTGCATTTTATGAAGTTAGATGTTAATGCTCAAAATGCCTTGAAAAACACATATTCCTAATATGAGTTGGCTCGCCTTTCCACAGATCTGATTAATAACTTGGCCTGGTGGCGTCACCTTCTTGTATAGATTAATGCCATACAGTGGAACACAAAACCAAGCAATAACATCCCAACAATTGACATGCCCCGCACCAACAAAGTTACACAGTGCAGCTTTGTATTCTGGACTTCTAAATTGGTCTCAAGGCAGAAATGAGCTTCTGTTTATTTACATTTTGGTGCTGAGGTCCATTGTTAGCCTGGCTATAGCTTATGGACCTCTCATTATATTATAAACAGACAACACACAGAACACAGTCCTGGTGTTGGTCACAATAAGGTAATTGTTTGCCACTGAACTTTGCTTTGCTTCTGTTTTGAAATGACCTGGCAATGTCCTTAAAAGTGCAATTTCTGTAGTTAAAGGTGCACAATTTAACTTTTCTGGTGTAGAGTATGTCACTTATTGGTTTGTCCTTTGTATCTTGCATCTATCAAATACAGAGGTCAAAGCCTTATTAAATGTACACTCATAAATTGTAAGTGAAGGAAAGTTCAATTTGACGTAACTCCAGGTAGCATCGACTAGTGATTGTGTTTGTATAAACAGGCAGAGATAATAGAGAATTTTTCATCTATGAATGTCTTTGTTTTGAACGTTGGTGAAAAGTGTCCAAAATGAGGCTAATAAACAGGAAGCTGAAACACATGAAAACTTTGAAAACCATGAAGACGTGACTGTACAGTAGGAACTGTGAGCGCAGTCACCTTACATAGAGCTGACCTGTAACTTGACCTGCTTGTCATCATGGATATTCTCTGTAAAACAATAAGATCTCCATGGAGACAAGCAGATGGCGGACCCTCCAGCAGAAAAGTTACATAGTGCACCTTTAAACAAAGCAAGTAGCCGCTTTTATAAAGTTTAACTGGTTTACTCATTGCTTGTTAGTCCCCACATTGATAATAACCTTATTAGTACCATAAGACCTTGTCTTATGGTACTAATAATCTTGGTTTTTTTTGTTACACTTTCAAACAAACGTTACATATTTCCAAAACACACATGCACATATTCTCCTCATATACAGACTGCTTTATATAAAAAGTGCAATTAAAGATACACAAGTATTTAAAGTACTATATTCTCTCTCCGGCTGTGGTTCATTTGTAGTGGTGTCAGTCTTTCAGAATGGCAGCATTGATAAGACAAAGCCTGCTGTGAGTCCATAGTAACATGTCTTCTCGTCTGCAGGTTACCACTTTCCCGGGATGGGGACTCCACATTCGTACCAGCCCACGAACGGGTGGTTTGTCCTACGGCCAATCACTCCGAAGGTGACCGGCTCCTGTCTGTATGCGCGGTAATAACCTGCAACAGAGGACCAAGACCAAGTCAAGTCATTTCAAGACAGATGATTCTGTGTGATAAGAAAACGTCCTCATTATAAATCTACCCGGGTTGTGTTTCGTTTAATTCACTAATGTTTGAGTGAGAAGGTAGTAGTTGCGCTCTTGCCTCACAACAACAAGGTTTGATTCCCGGGGTGAGGCCTTTCTGTGCACAGTCTGCACGATCCCATTGTGTCTGGGTTTCCTCTGGTTGGGCTGCTTTACAACCCAAAACATGCACAGTAGACAAAAGGTTGTCCTGACCAAGATCTGGAGATGGATCCCTGACCGCTGCACATGACAGGTTTCCCCAGCGGCAAATGAATCAAATGCAAAGGGCCACTTTCCTTACTGGCCTGTGACCATAAAATGTATCTGAACCATAAGTGTTGTTGCAGTTTACACTGCCTTAAAGGATGTTTCTGTTCATTTCAATGATCAAACCGTTCTCATCCTCTACAATTATCAACTGGTGTTCTACAGAGTTCAATAATTGGTCCGGTTTTGTTCAGCATTTACATGACCTGCCATTGGTATGTGAGAGTTGTAACCCCTTAATGTACGCTGATGACACTGTTATTTCTGCCAAAGGAAAACAGCTGAAGACGTTGCAGCAAAAGAGTTTGTATGTACTTTTCAAAAAACAATCTGTATGTGAAACCAGACATCTCAATTGCAGGACAAACAGTCAGAGAATTGAAATACCTCGGTCTACACATCACTCAATTTTAAAACACAGATTCAAAAAGTTGGCAATATGACAAATTTCAGTCTACCAAACGTCCGATATAACAGATAAACAGAGACTCTTTATCAACTGAAGCTGCAAAATCATACTTCTTTGCCATAATCCTCTCACGTATCACATACCGTATTATCAGCTGGTCCAATACATCATTCACAACAATAAACCCATAGAATCACTCTAAAAACACTGGACAAAAAACACGTAAGATATCGCCACTGCCATATTTAGCAGATATACAAATGGATGAACTGGGACAATTGTGTCTAATGTACAAGATCAAACATGGCTCTGTCCCTCCTTCACTGATTGAGTTAGATCTAGTGAGGGCAGAGTGACCAGTGGAGCAGTCAGGGAAGACTGCATCATTCCTGCAGAGGAACTATATTTGGTCGGGTCGTCTTCTCTGTCAGAGCATCCCAAAAATGGAACTCTGTCCCTGAAGCCATCAGAATCTCTCTCGTTCTTTTCTTTGAAAAAGAATGCTAAAAAGTGGCTCACAAATTTGTGAGAACTAATTTTATATCATTGAATTTGTCTTTATTTTATATCATTGTATTGTATTATATCCGTCGCACATTTTTTCAATGTTTGATGTTAAGTGTATTTACTTTTAGGATGCCCCTCTGACATCTAGTAAAGCTAGCAAAGGGACTACTGAAGCAAAATAGCTCATATACTAAAGGACAAATACTATGCAAAATTGACTTGAGCTTTTAGCCATGTTCTAACATTGTTAGAATCCCTGGAGTAGCATTTAGCTTGATTCACGTTTGTTTGATGAACGCTCGATTGAAAATCCAACACTGTGTTCTGATCTGCCTCGATGTAGATGATGCTGATATCACTTAGCCCAGAATCTTTTGTTGTTTTAAGTCCTTAAATCATTGTCAGACCCGCTCTGAACATTTCTTCCGTCTAATCACGATAACTACAGCTTTGTCAGATCCACTTTTTACTGCAATGAATTGTGGGTATATATTTACACGTGTGTAACTGCCTCTACAGCCAGTAGATGGAGCCACAGCTAAGTCAAAATGGCATCTCCCAATGCAGCAATAAAGTAATGTTTTTCTCTATAAAAGCATCTTATTTTTAGTTCTAAAACATGAGATGTCAAACTGAAGACACTCAAGAGCAGGTTTAAAGGCTAATAACAAAACAAAAAATGAATAATATTTTTCCTTTAATGTGCAAAGTCCCTTTTCAAATATATAAATAAACAAAAAATAATAAAATAAACTTCCTATACACAACTTTGAAGCCAACAGCTATAGTTTTCAGCATTGGTTGCACTACTTAATTCCTCAGTGCAACAGCATACAGTATAAGGAAGCAAGCTTTTTTTTTCAATTAAAGATACATTACTTGTTTTCCATGGAGTCTATGGATTATTTTATATTTTCAGAAACACAAAGTAGCACAAGTTCAAGTAATTTTTATGCAAACCGTAAGGATCTAGTCATCGCTTGAATCTAAATTTTAAAAAGATCAAAACAAAACAGTAAATAATGCTTGTTAAGAAATTCAAATAAAATTCATTATGCCGTGTTTTCTGCTTGAGTCGTTAAATAATATAACTTTATTTGTGGTTGGAAAAATATCCTACTTTAATTCCGTAGTGGTGACTTATCTGGATTCATTTGACGACTTAAAGCTGTGTCTGACTCTGAACGTAACAATGTGAAAGTAATAATGCTGTTGTCCACATGCTGTAATTAGGAAAGTGTCTGCTAATATAAAGCACATTAGTTTAGAGATAAACCACCCACACAGAGGTGAAGACATGTGTTAGGGTTTTGCTGGTCTGCTGGAAAAAACAGCTGCATTGCTTTGTCACAATACAAAAAATCAAACTTGACATCGATACTAATGGCTTGATACTCAATACTGATTTCCATCACTTAATGAAAAACATCACAATGAAATGCAATTTTCAACTCTAAATATTATGTTTAAATGGTTTCTTCAGCATGATGTGTTCTCAAACTAGTTCTGATACAGATCAAAGCCAATCCAAAACTATTCAGGAAAGGTACAACTTTATCCTATTTATTTTTTTGTATATTTTAAGTATTAATTTTTGCATAAGTGAGTATGTAGCTTTAATACTGGTTTTAATATCAATTAGTATTTGGGTAAAGATTTTTTGACAACCCTAATAGGCAATCTAGTAGCCCAAAAGTTGAAAGAAGAGGCATGAGTTTCTAACTCAGGGGAAGTTCATTTCCATCATTTCAGGACCCGGGACCCGGAGACACGAACCCAAAGACATTGCGATTGTGTGTGTATTCCAGTCTAGTTCAGTCCAGTCTGGCTATGCTTTCCTTGGGAGTCATGTACCCGTACATGTATCTGTACTCAGCCTCTTGGACCTTAGAGCGTGTGTGTATACGTGTGGGCATGTGCTGTGTGTGTATGCATGTGTGTGTGTGTAAGTGTGTGTGTGTGTGTGTGTGTAAGTGTGTGTGTGTGTGTGTGTGTGTGTGTGTGTGTGTGTGTGTGTGTGTGTGTGTGTGTGTGTGTGTGTGTGTGTGTGTGTGTGTGTGTGTGTGTGTGTGTGTGTGTGTGTGTGTGTGTGTGTGTGTGTGTGTGTGTGTAAGCGTGCGCGTGCGAATGTACGGGTATGTATTGGTGACTGTCTGTGGGGGGTTTGGTTATGTGGAGTCCGGTGGTTGTGGGGGAGGTTGGGAGGGAAACAGCATGTGGAAATGTTTTTAATGCACTGTAAAGCACTTACATTTTATGTATGAAAAGTGCTCTATAAATAAAATTTGATTTGATTTGATGTACTTCTGATGACGAAGCCAAGGATAACAAGAGCTGAGCTGGCGGTGTTTGACTGGTACTGGGGAGAGATGCTATTTTCTCCTTTCTACACTTTCTACACAAATTTTTTTCTGAAATAATTTAATTCTAAAAGCTCAAACCAGGGGACACATCTCCACATCTTGAATGAGGCTTGGTCAAGAGTACCAAGCTGGGTGAGTTTGCTTTCTGTACATTTTCTAAGTCAACAGAGGTAAACAGAGCACCATACATGCAAACAACATCCTATGACATTGTAAAATTTTGGCAGTCAAAAGGGTATATCATAAATTTAAATTTATAATAGTCACTTGCCTTTTAGATTGTCTAAAATGAAGAAAAAAAAGAAGAGAAGAAACAAGAATTCCTTTACCTTGAGCTGAGGGCAGCATGTTGGACAGATGGGTGGGGCCTGTCCTCCCGTTCCTGTACGAGTCCACAAACTGACAGTGGTCCTCTCCCTGTCCCACCGTGTCCCCTATACTGTAGAAGGGCTCTGAGAAAGACACACACATTAAAAGAATGGTCTATATCACAATACTGGCAATATTATGAAATTGCAAACAGTCAAAAGGAGATTCTGAGGAGAAAATGACAGTAAATGACTCAACAGTATTTACTTTATGTACTCAGCTGTCATCAAATCTTATGAATGAACAGGACACTTGACAAACATGTCCCTGTACCTCTGAGGCCGTCTCCCATGAAGATCTTGTACCGGAGCGAGTTGCACAGGACCACGCCCACAAACTTCCTGTACCACGTGCGCTTGACGTACTGACTTCCTTTACATGAGCTGTGCGCAGAGTTATACTTGAAGCTGAACGGGATCCAGATCGGCTCCCCACCTGATCACGGCAACACATCAGTATTTATTTTACTAATGTATTTCATATATATCTGTTTTGATTCTTACTGAACCTTGATTAAAAAATGAAATAAAATAAAAGGTAGGTATCGTTGAGTAGTTTTCATCATTTTAATACAACTATTTAAAACTATAAACATTTCAATAATTAAAAGAGTTTTGATAGATGCCATTTTGCATTGTGGTATTTCATTTATGCTGAAGGTATTTTTGCATTGAGCGTATGTAACATTTTGCCATAAAAGTAATTGTTATTTAGACACATTTCAAAACTACTCTAATTTCATGCACATTATAGTATGTATTTCTATACTATTGTTTTATTTCCATTGTAGCATTTGGGTTAAAAGACTTAAAAGACTCAAATCCACTGCACATTTTAGGAGTCACAGTTTGTTGATCAAATGAAGGACGTGGTGTATGGACTTACCAGGCGGCCGTTCAATGAGCAGAGGATCGTCTGAAAGAAAAGAAAAAATATGAAGGAATGCAATCATTTCAGCAGGGAGGAAGAGCACAGACAGGCCTGATGCAAAAGCCATAATGTGGATAATGCACTGTGCAGCTGGTAGCTCGCTGCTGCTGTGACCTCTTTTCATCTGAACGTCCTGAACGCTAATCAAAATGAACAACTGTGACACGTACCAACATTTCACAACTGTGGAGAAGGCCCGCACAGACAAGCAAGTTATGACTATGTGAAAGGGGTGGTTAAACCAAGGGTGTCCAAACTATGGCCTGGGGCCAAATGTGGTCCTCAGACCAAGAACTGATGGCCCTCAGTCTCTTCTAAATTAGCCCAAACTGCCATAAGTAGTATCTGTGTAGCAACTCTGAGGAAATTCTACATAATCATAAATGTATAAGTGTGGACAGAGTTTATATAAAGGTTCCAAGCCAAAAAGATGCATTGCCTGTGAAAAAGAGAACCAGACGTTGTGATATAAAATTATACTTCGTGAGCTTGAGGTGATGGTTTTTCACTTCAAAAGATACACAAAGCAGTGTTTTGTAGGTTTCATTCCTTTCTGAGAAACCCTGTATACCCTGACTATCTAAACCCTTGCACACTCAGGACACAAGAATTGATCTAATTTATTAATGCATTTCAAAATGTATGTACAGTTTTTTCAGTGATTCCACATGTCTGTGTAAGAGTTGAACTTTCATACTACATGTTAATCTATTTGTTTGTTGTATCTGTCCCTATCAAAAAATCCCAAAACATTAATGAAAAATAAGTTTGAAATAATAATAATAATAATAATAATAATAATAATAATAATAATAATAATAATAATAATAAATTAATTATTAATTATTATTTGGTCATTATTTAATGTAAAATGTGCAGGGCTGTGCTTAGTAGGAATCGAGAATCAGGATTAATTTTTGGAGTCCATTGTAATCATCCACCTCCTCCCAGTCCGTGAGCCTGGGAGGAATTTTGTCGATTTGTGAGTCAAAGAAAAGCACACTGAACATTGCACTAGAAAATATTTCAACTGAGGATCAGGCTCTGTATCTTTATCAGTGTGCGATAATAACAATGGCTTAGTGTTTGTCTAAAGTTAGTCTCCAACTTACTTTCAGTAGTTTTGCCATTTTATTTATATCTTCTCTTTTCTTGCCTTTCTTAACCACCCTTGGTATTTTGCACACTTCTTTGAACGCACTGAATAGAAATAACAACACTCACAGTTTCTCCACAGTGGAAAAAGTTGTTTGACTTTTCGCCTGAACGGGAGTTAATGGGGCAGTTTGGAGTTACCTGATTCAGTGACATAGGTGAGAGTTTCGCTGAACGGGCCCAGGCCAAACACATTCTTGGCCTGCACTTT
The DNA here is from genome assembly GCA_019453435.1 of Rhinogobius similis. Taxonomy (NCBI): domain Eukaryota; kingdom Metazoa; phylum Chordata; class Actinopteri; order Gobiiformes; family Gobiidae; genus Rhinogobius; species Rhinogobius similis. The sequence goes on from CM033620.1 coordinate 36,099,066, forward strand.
GAAGTAGTACCTGCATGGAAACACAAGCACAACGCTGGATTAACGGAGGGATTCAAGCGATTGAGGCTGTTTTGACGGTGGTGTTGTGATGGGAGCAATGATGAGCAGAACAGATGGGGCTGATGAGGATGTGAGGAGGAAAATTTGACTGCTACAAATCTCAAATAAACGTATGACTTTGTGTCTTGGCCAGAGGTGGTAGAATTAGCCTGGCTAGTCACACAACTTCTCATTTTATTCTATACAAATAAAGTATTGCTCCATAGAGGTTTGATTTCCTCCCAACTGGAAGCCAAAAGCAAAAGGGGTTTTGCGCCATCAGAATTTCTTCAACAAATGGATGGTGGTTGTAATCTCATCGGTTGTCTGCTACTGCGCTTGCTGCTGTTTGTATCACTCTGGATATGTCATAAATCCACAGCAACTGGAAGCTCTAAAGTTTTCCAGGTAACTAGATTTATAAGAAGTCATAGAAAAGAAAGAGTCAAAGGTATTTGGTGAAATATTAGACAAGTAGAGAGGAGCTGTTCCGATGTTAAGTCTGAGTATTATGTATCGTAATCCAAGTCTGTCATTTAAAAAAAAAGAAAAGAAATCATACCTTAAGAACATGACAGTTACTTTGAAAGCACATACTTTCAAAGTCAATTCATTTGACAAACTCTTGCTCATGGTATTCTTACTTAACATCCTTAAAGGCCAAGTAAAAAAGTATAGCATGATAACAAAACTCGGAGTACAATCAATTCAGAACTCCAACAACAAAATGTTGTCTTCTTTTGATATATCCACACATTTCTTTAAAGGATGTAATTACCTTGTTGAGAAGTTTTTGACTACGAGTCATCTTGAGAACTGCTCTAAAGATAATTCTAAAGGTTATCCATTTGAATGTGACGGGTTAAATGCAATTGATGTGGCTTTGTAAATAGAACTGATCACTGCGTCATCTGGGTTTGGCCAATGTTAATAGTAAAAAAAAAAAAAAAAAAACAGCTGGTAGGGTTATTGCGGAAACACGGATTAGAAATTAAGCCCAACGAACAAGAAAAGAAAGTGCTGGACGTCAGTGCTGAGAATGATCCTGGGATGGGATGATGTGTGATGAGAGACCTACAGGAGCAAGTGTGTGGAGAGTGTAGATCACAGCTGTACTTTTAATAACCACAAGACATCTGTGTGAGGGATCTGGTGCTGTAGAAAAATAGTTTAAAAGCTGTTTATGTTGTTCAACACGCATAGAACACTGCATGTCACAGCTTCCAAAAAGGCTTACAACTCTTGGCACGCTTTAAATAGAAGTTTTATCAGCAAAGTACTGACAAAAAAAGAGATATATAGTGCAAAGTTGCTTGAGGAGAAAAGCAGTAGTTTGAGATTTGCTTCACATTCACAAGGTAAATTCCTAGCATATAGCTCAGGGCATATAGGATTTCATTTCCTCTCCTCAGACACTATTCTGACATACATTTACCACAGCAATACTTAAAGCATTCCACTGAATCCTCTGTAGACAAACCTCTCAGCGTGAGCTTTTATACGTAACCCAAACAAAGGAGCCAGAGTATCCCAGTGTCCATGTGGTTTAAGGATTATCAGTGCCTCCATCTGAGTCAAAACAACAAGAGAGAGAGCGAGAGACAGAGACGGGGGCCTTCACTGAGCCGCAAACTTTTCATCAGCCAAGGTCACTTACAGTAACATCAGGGGCTGACTATTGCCCATGTCATCTCCAGCCGCACAATCTGGAGCTAATCAGGAGGACAAGTGACGAGAATGACCAAAATATATTTAACTACTGAGAGAGAGAGACACACTGGAAGAAGGACAGAGACGTGAGAGAGAGCAAAGATGAGAAAGAGAAGAAAGAAAGAGAGAAAGGAAAAGACTGAGCGAAAGAGTGTAGAGAGACAGGCAGAGAGAAAGAGAGAGAGAGGGGGGAGAGACAGTGAGAGAGTGGAAGCTACAAAAGGATGATGTAATGTCAAAAAAGAAACTAGGAAAAAGTGAGCTCGGTCATGAAATGCAAATCGTAAAATTGTGAATGTCAAATGATTTCAAATGCTCAGTTTGCTTCACTCAGACTTGCATTTGTGTTGCATTAAAATGACTATGGAGTACAAATAATGACTGGATCTCCGCTGAATAAATGCTAATTAATGATGTTGGATAATCTAAGGTAAGTTAAGACAAAGTTTTTGCGAACACACTTAATTTAATTTTTGATCTTTCCACTTAATAATATATATTTTGATATCCTTTAAACCTGGTTAATTTTATTTGCCCTAGGGTAGCTCTGGGTTAATTGTATTGGTTGTAAGTGACTGAATGAGTAACAGCCTGATGTAAAGTGTTAAAAGCAACTGTTATTGAGGTAACTTAAAGGTGCAATGTGAAACTTTACTGCCACCTGCTTGTCTCCATGGAGATGTTACTCCAAAGTTTTTTATTGCTCAAAAATGTCTTGAAATATGTGACCCGTAACGTGGCCCGGAGGCACAACTCAACGGAGATAGTTGTATTTATTACCATACTGTGGAACATTACAGGCAAAGCTATAACATCTCCATTCAGACAAGCAGGTGGTGGACTTTCCACCAGTAAACACTGATAAAACACCTTGGAAAATCTAGTTTGACACAAATCAGTCTTGTTTGAAGAAGTGTAGAGAATACCATGGATATTTCATGTTTGTGATTGACAGCGCCTTGAATTAAAATATACATCGTAATCCAACGCTGCCTTTAAGAAACAAGTATTCTCTCGACTGCAGATTCCAGAATACATCAGCTCCTCATCTGCGCTGCGGTCAGGGCAGATCTCACAAAACTCAGCAAAGCACAAAAGCAGCACCAGGTTCAAGACTCTTCACTGTCTGTTTCTTTTATTACACACGCCGCTGAAACATGTAGGTCACATTTTTGTACCTAAAGTCTTCGAGAGCTTGTGCTGGATCCAAAGGCAGATTATTTCTCTTCACCTCTGCAAAACGTAGAACCATTATTTTCCATTCAATTTGAAGAGAAACCATCGTCATGAATGAAGTAGAATAATGTGTATATTAAACGAAAGTAAATTAAAGACGATCTAGGTTGCTTTTTAACATTAATATTTGCATGTACGATAATTACTTTTTTGATTTTGTCTCCAGCTGTTCAAATTGGAGTAAATAAGAGAAGTCCCTCATTTACTCCCAAAGTGCTGCTTCTGGTGGAGGGGCTGCCACCTGCTTCTCTCCATGGACGTATTATTGCTGTACCTGTAATGTTCCACAGTATGGCATTAAGCATAATCATTTCCATGGGGACTTCCAAGTTATACCGTAGGACAGATCTGTGGAGAGTGACTTACAGTATGTATTCTTGATTTTCCAGGTTATTTAAGCAAGAAAAACACCTGTATTTGAATAAATGCCCTATTGTGGAACATTCCAGGCAATGCAACTCTCCATGGTGACAAGCAGGTGGCATACTCTCCACAAGAAAAGTTACAAAGGACAATTGATTCACTACTATTACTGTTTATGGATGTCATTTACTTTTGACTTTTCTCTACAAGAAAACTTCTTGTCGACGTCTCAATTAAAAACTAATCCATCACTGACGAGGTCCGACTGAAGAGCTGTCTGCGCGAGCCGTGGCTTCTGAGGGGAATAATAAATGAGCCACGCTCAAGAGTCAGAGTCTAGACACATCAATCAAACTCATGTCCTTGAGAACAGTTTGAAATATTATTCACGAACATACTTTATGAAACATAATGGACATTTGTATAAGCTGCTCCTGCCTAATTTGAAATTTACCACTTTACAAATTAATTCAGCCATGTGTCCTATTTATGTTTTTGAAGTAGATTTATTATTATGCTTTATTCAGGAGTTCTAAAACTGCTTTTTGAATTTGTTTAAATGTAGTTTCATCTGTGAAAGTTCCTTCTCTCAGAGCAGAGCAGTGGGTCTTTATGCTCAATGCGACTCCGTTCAGTATATATTAAATTTACAATAAAACTCATATTTTTTTGCCATATCGCCCAGCCCCACCCAATACTCGTGTTGGGACATCCGTAGTATTTCATGTTTTAAATCTTCAATAATGTGCATGTAAAACTAATAAAGACAACACTGCCCTTGTTTTACACAGGCCTCGACAATACTCCAGGGCATGGATTCCACCTGCTGACGCAACGAAGAAAGAAGCATTGTACCAAAATAAAACAATGTTCGATGCTATAGAAATTAACAAATTTCTATAGCAATTAACAAATTTCTATAGCATCGAACATTGTTTTATTTTATCTATTCGACGGTGGATGAGTCATCTAAGCTTTGGAGATGGATTAATCAGGCTGGAGATGAATATGATACACATAATAAAAAGGTCCAAAAAGGTCCAATTAGCTAACAGTTAGGACCTTTTACTTTCTTACACTACACATTACACACTCAACTTGGGCTATACATCCTTCTACATTAGAGACACCTGCTGCCGGTTGCACATAAAGAGTTGAGCTCAGGTTTTCCTACAGTCTGGCTCAGTACTTAGCAACCGTTTGTTTTGCCCTCTGCCTGACGCTGGTGCTTTATGAGACACAGTTGGCACACCCTCTGCTCCAGCTGCGTACGACTGCCAAAGCTCCTGTACTAATGCTTCAGTCAGATCTAAACTCGTGTGTGTGTTTATGCAGCACCGGGGGACAGACAGGGCGACGAGGAGTCACATTTAAGAGGCTACTGTGGAACCAATAAAGCAGGTTGTAAATTTAGGAACACTATATTCTTCACACCTTTTTGCACACTGGTGAAGTTAGTCCGGAGACGTTCTAATTAGGGCTGGACAATTTTGGGGAAATGTCAGTTTGTGATTATTCTGACAGGCGTTTGCGATTTGATTTGTGATTTATCATTTTAAACATGTCCAGAAACATTAACATTTGACAGGCGACTGAAAATTGAACTACTAAACTAATAAAAGCTTCCTTGCACGTGTTTGTAGAGGTTTTAACTGCAGGGTTAGCAGGTTTTACTCATAATAAGACAGGATATTTGACCGTTTGAAAAGGACGTTATGTCACACACCTAATTCATATCATATTCTGCAGAGTAAATAGAAAAGGTGGAGAGTAAATCAATTAGAGAAACATCAAATGTAACATCTAAGACTTTTCCTAAATGCAATAGCATGGCCCATATGACATTCGAGCAGACAGGTTAAAAGACTTGTCCAGAACCATTTAAAACAGTAACATGTGCCGTCACAAACAGCACTGCATGTTTAGAGCAGTTGTTTTTGGTGACATGTGACCTGATTGGGGTCAAGAGGTCAATAAGGCTTCATGAGTGAGAGAAAACAGTTTGGAAATGTTTAGGTAATTTGGCTTCTACTTGACAAACACACCTAAACTACAACATGGTCAAAAAGAAAAAGCCACTATTTGTGGAATAAATGACACAGAATTAATCTGCTCACGTCAGATTGATATTGTGTATCACTTTAAATTGAGTTCTACACATGTATCAGTCTGGACAGGCTCTCGCCGAAAGCCTTTGAGAAAATGCAGAACCTTATGACGAACATTTGAAGCTGATTGTCCAAGTGTCACAACAGCAGATCAAGCCGAAAAATCAAACTGTTTAATCCAGCTGAGAGAAAAGCACTGACCTCTTCCCCGTTCTCAAATGCACAAAGCATGTGCACGTTTTTCAAAACATTGTCAGTAAATCTGCTAAAATAGACCAAAGTAAGTCTGTCAGCGTCAAAATGTTTGTTTAGGTTTGTCCTTTTGACTTCCGCCCAAACCACAATGCTGCGCTTTGATTGGTCCAGCTCACAGCAGCTCAAAAGTGTTTGAAATCACAAATATCATGGGAAATCTGTCTGGCCAGGTTCACACGGAATGATAATTGATGATACATTTTAGGTATTTGTTGGACTTTTTTTTTCCAAGTTGAATAAATAATTTCTACTTCCCCATGTTTTATGCATCTCTGCTTCAAAAGCATAAGGTAATATAATACCAGTATATACGCAATATTTGCAGATGTAGATATCAATATTTTTTAATTTATATACATTTAATTGTGGTATGGTTTACAAATGAACTTTTATCAAACAATCTATAGTTTGGTTTTTGTAACAATTGTGTAAACATAGTGCTTTTGCTTCATTGCACATTTATTTCCATTAGAAAAAGAAAAGAAAAAATCTCAGAAATACATATTGATAATAACTGAAATACTGTCCACCCCTAACTGCAATCCAACCTTTTTCCAAAAGCTTGAACTTTTTACAGAAAATAACTTCTATGTGCATGAAAAATGCCATCAAACTTAATGCATAGCTCTGCCTGTAATAAAGTTGTCTCCTCGGAAATGCATGACATGAATTTAGATTTATGATGCAAAAAGCATCTACGGGGCATTCATGATGACAGTGGTGAAAGGATACAAAAAATACTGTTACGAAGAAGATAATTTAATACACTGAAAAGATGCATGGGAACGGGCAAAACTCCTGACTACACACTTTAAAAATATGCCGTTAATAAGATGATAAACACTGCAAAGTCATTTTAAAAAACCTTAGCGAGCACTTTCCTTATTCAAATTCTCCTCCCCAATGACTCGCATATGGAAAATTATACACAGAATTGCTGAGCCCTAAATATTTGGAGCATGATCTTCAGTCTGTATATGGAATAAAACATGATCAATAAACAAACAAACTGAATTGATTTGTTACCTGGAATTGGGTTTGAGGTTCTCCACGGCCAGATGTGTTCCACTGGAGGAGCGCGACGACCATCTGTTGTTCAGCACGTCATCGTAAGAGGCAGAATGGACCATGAAACCTGCAACAGGGAAAAAGACACATCACAAACTGATTTTATTATTTATGACTTTTTGAAATGGACATCACTTAATGTCAGGGTTTTTGTGTTTAGCCTGCATCAGGGACACTGGGAATAATCAGTTATCAATCATTTATCAATGATCAAATATAATAATAATACTATATGTTAATTCCTTGTTATTCACTTAAAGGGGTCATGTTCACAACTATTTTAAGAGCATCTTAAACGCATCTTAAATCTTTAGAATATGACAATAATAATACAAGATTCATCATACACAGAAATCATAGTATTGTTACAACACAATTGGGTTTTGAAGAGTAAACAACAAAAAACAAAAAGGTTGCTTATCCCAGTTGGTCCTCACAGGAGGGACAAACATAATGACCCTCCACTCTCTGCACAAGGGCACACGTAGGTCAGGCACATCTACACATTATTATCTAAACTAAAAACATCCAATGTGTGCAACCAGAGAAGGCGACCTAGCCTTTTCCAGTTCACAATGGTGGGTGAGCCTGCCACAACCAGTTACAAATCTCAAAGAAGAGTGATATACAGTGTTCAAGGATTTCAGACATTTCGCAGTTGCATTTATGCACTACACTAAATCAGAATACATCGGAAAAGCCTAGTATAAAAGAAGATTCCTGGTGATAGGTGGTCTTGTCTGATAAAACATCTGCAAAAACACAACCTGGCATCTGTCTGTTTCTCTCTCGTCCTTCTACATCGCAGACATATCCTGCAAGTTCAAGAAGGAACCTGGGGCTGTCACCCTTTCAGTCACTCTTTTCACATCTACTGAAAGCACCCAACCACCAACTGCTTGTGCTGCACTTAAAAGCACTGCATGTATTTGTCTTGGATCAGAACCAACACATCTGCTGCTGCTGCTGTCAATGTGTTTCCATTATACACTGTCAGACGATGTGGTGTACTTGACTTTTGCCTTTGCCATGTAACGTAGCTCTCAAGATTTTTCCAATAAAATATAATATAATCCAGTGCTAATTACTACAAGGCCAAAAATGATAAAGCTAAAGGATTTTGAATAAAAGCAGGTAGGAATTCCTGACCTCATCACTTGGACCACATGAGAGCAGATGTTTTGATCACTTGTTTGGAAAGTTGAACAGTGTTGTGCAAACATGGAGTAATAAATAAGACCAAAGTGATCTGAAAGAGTGCATGTTGCTGGCCAGATATAGATGCATTGAAGTTATAAATTGATTGAACAATAAGGTTTATGTACTCAAAACTTACTGTTATTGTTACTATGTTATAAATACACTTAGTAAGTCTTTATTCTTGTTTTAATGTTGAGTTATTTACTTTGAAGAGCTTTTAACCATGCTACAATGTGTTTATCATAGCTTCAGAGTTGTATTTTGATTCATGTTTGTTTGAGTAATCCTGTACTGTCACAAATGTTTCCCTCTCACAAAAATATGTATTTAGACTTCAAGACATACATGTAAGTAGTTTATAACTATATCTATATCGCAGCATAACATGTATTCTAACTCTGTGTTGCCAGCAGAAGTTCAAATGACATGCAGACAAAAAATGCACAACGTTTAATTCACAAGTTAATATTTAAAAGAAGATGGGATGAATTTTCCAAATATAATTGTAAAGGTGCACTATGTAGGTTGTAGGTGATTTTCTCATAAAATTGTTTTGCCTGGACGGTGCCACAATATGATATAAACCCATCTATATTTCATGTATCCAGTTAAAGAGATTTTTGTTGCCCAAAATGTACTTGGTTTCCATGGAGATTTTGCTTGGTTTTATTCCATCGCCAGAAGATTAGAACGTGTCTAAGCTTCCACCAGCAATCTACTACGCTACAGTGAGCTTTTAACCATGTTCTAACAATGTTCCGTCATTAAAAAAAACACAGAAGTTGCATTTAGCTTCATTCACGCTGTTTTGCAAGAAAATCCTCTCCCCTCCGACCGTTGAAAACACCTCCTGCTGAACTCCCTCGATCAAAGACATTTTTTCCAATTTTTGACATAATTTATCCGAGAATGTTAGGCTTCTTTAAGTCCTTAAATCATTGCCAGACTTGTTCTGAGCATTTCTACCCATAAACACGATAACTACAAACTAACTAGCTCACTAGCATTTTTCATTAATGTATGCTTATCCTTGAGGAAGTGCTATACAACTAAACAGAACCAGATACAGATACTTTTTTTTTGGTTCTTTTTCAGTTCTAAAACATGAAACTTAAGGTAGTCATGAGCATGTTTAAAGGCTAATAACAATATAAAAATTAAAACTATTTTTTAACTTTAAATTTAAAAATGATAAAATCCTTTATTTATTAGTGCAATGTAAAAACTGTACCAACAGTTAAAAAGTGTATCAGCAGCTGCACTGAATGATACGCTGTTTTTGCTGTTGGTCCGGTTACTCAGACTTGGAGGAAGCATTTAGGTCTGTTATTGTTTCCCACATCGTTATTGTTAATGTGGTACAAGAACAGAGTGTACTGAGAGACTTTTAGGGGTCAAACACAAGACTGAAGAACACTAAGAACAAGTTAAAACATCTTCAGTATTGTAATTACACAGTTGACAATATGGTCGTAATGATCCACTTTTATTTTGATAGGCTTCCTTTTCTTGTCTTCTGAAATAGAATATAAAAGTTGTAGGCATTATTTGTAACATGGGCCTTAAAAGTTTCAAACAGTTTGCAGTGGTCCACATGTATTGCTCACTTTCATAACGCATTCCGTATCTAAAATTATTTGCTGGGAAGAATTTCTGAGAGTTCCTACACCATGGAGAATAAAACGCACAATAATTAGATGTAGACAACACACAGTGGTCTCATTTTCGCCACAAGAGCTGCTTTTACACTATATATGTACTGGAGCAAAACTGATTTTACTTTTTTACATGAAAAAAGAAAGGGTACAGTAATACTCAGTCCCTTGAGTATTATAGAAAACGTTTGAAAAGGTAGTCATCAGGACAATGTTTAAAAAATCAAGATGTTTTGACTTCCATCCGAAAGTCATTTTTAATCTGCGGAGATGGTCTGAGAAACTCGACTTTCTGCTGCTCTGAGCTGAACTGGCCCTGCCCTCAGGGAGGAGTTCCACCTAAAACTTTGTTTACTTGTAAACCTGTTATGGGCCATTAACCGGTTACGGGCCATTTCAGTCCTTTTGTAGAGTCAGATTACAACAGGACTATACTGGCCCATAACAGATCAAGTATTATTATAACTTTATTTAACCATGAGGTCCAATTGAGATTCAGAATCTTTTGCAAGAGAGACCTGGCCAAGGCAGCAGCCAATGCAATCAACATAGCACAAAAAAGCAAACAAAGGGCAGGGTAAACAATGACTTATTCCTTCAGAATATCTTGAGTGAACACCTTATACGGAAAGAGCAAATGATCAAGGCCACGCAAAAAATATATATATCAAATATAAATATATTTTAAAGAAGAATGTAAAGATTAGGTTTGCAGCCAACCAAAGCACATTATCTCTCTCACACTCTCTCATTATCGTCTGTTCTGTACATATTTCCATTCTGCATCATACGTCTCTTTGATACGGCCTGTATTAAACCCCCAGAGGACAGTGAAAAACTCACATGTGCTCCTTTATCTCAGGGGTTATTAGCTTCGCTCTGCAGTAAAGTCAGTAGTCTTGTGCTGATCTTTGCCTGACCAGCCAGTCCCTCCTACATTCTGAACACAGATTGTAGAGCTCATCAGACAACCGTACAATTTTGGGCTGTTTCAAGCTGTTCCTCTGCACTTTCTTTTTGACTTGTTATGCCATGTTTGCTTTGAGTAGGGTTACCAGACACCGTCTTTTTTGTTTTGCAAAACAGAATATAACCTCTTTTCATAAAATAAAATGTGAAATACTCAGGAAAAGTTTAAAATTGATTAGCCTAGTTCTAAATTAGGAAAAAGTAGCATACATTTATCTTTGTTGAAAGCTTGTCCCTTCACATGAATTGTGTGTAGAGCCTCTGACCTGAGACCATGTCGCCCTTGAGTGGCTGGGCCCAGTTCAGGATGATGAAGGAGTGGCAGCCCTCCATGGCCACCACAGTCAGGTTAAGAGGCTTGTTCTTGGGAGGAGCGTGGGGAGTCAAAAGGTTGTCCTTTTCCAGCAGATTCTCCAACACGTCCACCTGCAGGAACTCCAGAGCCTCGGTCAGAGAGCAAGGAGCACCAGGGTCCTTCTGGATATAGTTCACGTACTCAGCTGAAGGAAAACGACACAAAAATAAGAATTACCTACATGTTTGAGTGGTTCTGTGAAAACATTTAACAATTTGCTTGTTTCTTCTTCCATGTTTTTATTATTTTTCGGCTATAATAATACAAACACAAATACAAATAATACAAAAAATACAATTATATATTCTGAATCTGCTATAATTCAATATTTTTGGTGCAGTTCAAGTAATTAAACTTTGCACACATGAAAATAAAAACTGTAGTTTCATTTCTAGACACTGGTATGATATGAAAAAGCTGGATGGATTGGATTCCTGCCAGTTTGGATTGCATATAAAAAATGCACTAGAGCAAAATTTGTGCATGGTTTATTACAGAGACAGTAAAAAGAAAACTCTGATGTATAAAGGTGTAAAGGTTAAGAAATCGACACAGGAACAGGTCATGTTATGTTTTGATTTTCAAACCCGTATTGAGATGGTTTGGACATAAGATGCATAGGATGGACAGAGTATCGAATTAATCTAAACTCTGAGCCGCCAGAAAACAGTTGATTTATGTTTTATGGATGTAGATGGCATAAGGTTATTTGCAGTGATAAAAAAGTTAAAATACAACAAAAAAATAAGTAATATTTCAAATGTGTTAATCAACCTTATCTAACCTCCCTAGTGTTTCCCTTAGTTTCGACTGTTTAGCTTTCCTTTTAGACAGTGTGAAACTGAACCCACAGCTGTGAACATTTGTGCTTTCCAACAACCCCTGCTTTGTGGGACCTGGAGAAACTCAATTTTTGAATCGATTCCACGGCTCCAGATGAGAGAGAGGGGCACGTCATAAGACACACACAAGCACCAGGAAAACAGAAGTGTAATGTTAATATTTCAGGAGTTCAAAATTGTATCAGTTAAGAGGGATAAAATGGCAACAACAACGCTAATCAAAGAATCTAAAAGATTTGTTTTACTAACTTAAAAGACTTAATAAAAAGGAGAACCAGATGTAGCTAAAGGACAAAACTGGCAAACACAAGGTGTTTGGATGGATAAAATCCAAACACCTTGTGTTTGGATTTTATCGTCATGGATATTGTCATGGATAAAATTATGGAATGTGTAACTATAGAAATTGAGATTGAAACGTCAAAAATGTCATAGTAAGTTGCATATATAGAAAACCAGGTTCATGCATGGATATATTCAGGGGAAAAATATTGACTATGAGGGGTTAAATGATAGGAAAATAGTTTTGTTTGTGGAGACTTTAATATAGACTTGCTGAACCCCTTAGAGCTAACTTCAGTTATTTACAGACTTCATAAATACAATATATAGTTTATGTTTATAACCATCTATAACAAGACCAACCCGAATAACAAGACACAGTGCAACTTTGTTTGACAATATATTCACCAACATTATTGGAAGTGAAATGATAAGTGGGCTTTTAATTACTGATATATCTGACCATCTGCCAGTCTTCACAGTAAAAAAGAGGGTCATCTATTGATGGTCGATTCCATGTCAAATAATCAATATTTAATGTTGTAGTATATGTCAAAATGTGGTACAGGTAAACTTTTTCATGTGGTGATTTTTGCAGTTAAAATGTATCAAAAGACGTTTTATATGGCTTTATGTGTCAATAAAGGAACTTGTAATTCCCATGCGACTTGTGGTTAATGCAATGTTTTCAGACCTTTCTCATAACATAACCGAGCCTTCGCCGCTGCTGCCCCCACACTCTGGAACTCACTTCCACAACCCATCAGGAACTCGGACTCACTACAGACATTCAAATCACTCCTTAAGACCCACCTGTTCAAACTGGCTTTTGTGTAAATTTATGTTGTTTTGTCTGTTTTGTCTGTTTATGTAAAGCGTCTTTGAGTGTCCAAAAAAGCGCTATGCAAGTTTGATGTATTATTATTATTATTATAACCCCAGGGATCAGAAAGAAGAAAGGAGATGAATGTGGGGATGAGCTGCTGTTTGTATTTGCTGTGGCACAAGGGACATCAATGCAGACACACAGACATGAGAGAGTCGAGAAAAGAAATATTCCAAATAAATTATGAAATGCACAAAATAGAAAGGTCTGGCCTCCCACCAGTCCAAATCAAAAGTATATCATAAAAAGTTTTTTTTACTTAGAAGGCAAAATTCTTACTTCCATTAATAAAAAATTCAGAGTTATAAATAATTAAACCAAATGAACTAAAACACTCAGAACAAACATTTATATCATATGTGTTTTTCCCAAAACGTATCAAAATTAAACTGATATTGTAACCCGCATATAGAGATACGTATCGAATCGTGACAAAATTGTATTGTTGCATTCCCAATATTCACAAAAACTCACTTAATATTTCAACATATGACCAGTGTATGTGGCCTTTTTACACCTGTTTGGCTTGAATACATGATATTCAGCCACGCTTTGTAGATTTATAAGTCGGCCAGTGCACTAGACTCTTTTAAAGCCATATTTCTAGCAGCCATATGTTTAAAATCAGCATTTACCTCTGTATAGTCCCAGACGTTTAGTTCAAGCACGAAATCTCTCTACTGTTTGCTGACATTAGAAATAACATATGTTTTATGAGAAATAGCACACAGTACAGTTCCAATATTGTTAACAAAAGTCAGACATAAATTAGCATCCTAAACAGGCAAAAGATCCTGCTACTGAGGTAAAAGTCTGTGTTAAATGTTCTCCATCTGTGTTCTTACAATAGGCACACTGTTGCAAATGATGTTAATGATTATTTGCTAATAATTTGTTAATACTGTCCCTTGTTTGCACTGGTCCTTTTTTACTCAAACCAAATGTTGGTCTGTTTGAAAGTTTGTAATTCTGTAAAGCAGAGATAGAAAAGAAAAGACATTCATTGGAATTAATGCAACAAAAATATGCAGCACACTATGAGACAGAGAATGCAAAACAGGAAGGAAGAATATGAATGTGTTTTAAAACTGCCTGTATCTTTCACAGAACAGAGCAGGGAAAAGGAGGAAAACACAATTACTTGCTCACTTATGGTGCATGCTTCTACAAAAACAAGACATTAAACTACAGGCTGTGGAAGTTTCCACCTCACAGTTACAAGCAAACATCTTCATTTGGACTGGAAATCTGAAAAATCTAAAAATATTAGAGCCATAAATCGCAGAGTACTGTCTCACTGTGGAGCCAAAAGAGTCCTCTGTGTGTGTGCTGAGGTCAGCATCTTTTCTTTAACCAGTCAAACTACTTTTCCCAGACTGACTTTGATCTGGAGATTTGAATACATCGCAGTTTCTACTGAAGGAGACTTAAACCACAGCAGTTGTTTAGTAAGACAAAACTAGTATAGATCACAGTAAGCCGGTGAAAAAGATAAAAATAAATAACAGATAATATGTTTTCTCAAACTTTAAAACAATAATAAGGCCTTTGATTTACACCTTTTTGTGACACTGAAAGCATTTTACAATGGATTGTTAATTCAGGTGCTTGTGACGTTGAGCTACTTCTTGGAATTAGATGTCTTAATCTGAAAAATTTGAAAGCTAAAAAGACTGAATAATGCATGGTAGAAAGTCTCTTAAAACAACAAAAAACAATGCCTCAGACATTATACAAATGTTAAATCTATCAGATGACTCCGCTCCAGTGTTTATTTAGAGTCAATCTGTCAAATTCCAAGAGAACTACCATCCCTTCCATCATGTTACTAAACACTCAAAAAAAACCTGCATCCGAGTGCAAATCTCCACTCTCACACTAACATTATTTCACCTCTGAAGAAAAACAAAAAGCCCCATTGAACTCTATTACAGCAGTGGGACCCCTGACCTGCGGAAGGCTTGCACTCCTGTTTTCATTTCACTCAAGAGAAGAGCTGGCAGTTTATGCTTTCAGATGATGAGATGGAGGATGGGAAGCCAATATAAGCATAAAGCAAGAGTAAAACAACAACTTTTTAAACTTTTTAAACTTGTGTCCTCAATGACCTCTGCTATTATAGTACAAGTACAGTTTGATGGCTCCTCTGTGGATGTGAATTTATTGTTATTATATTTTATAGTTTAAAGTGCATATAGTAAAAACACAAGAATGAAATAGCTGCTTAACTGTTTTGGCACATGGCACTGTGGTCAAGTATGTGCAAGCTTGTAAAGTGAATGAAGACACGAAGGGAAAGCAAAGACCCCAGCCTTCCATGGTTTATTTAGAGCAAAAGGAGAGATGTGCCATTATTAAATCAACACACAATCTTTTTACAGTGTTGGATAGGTAAGCTTTACTGCTGTTTTTCTTGAATGAAAAGTGATGATATAATAACAGACTTTCCAGAGTAGGTAGACAGAGGGTTTTATGCATTGCATGTCTGCAGCAAATCATTGGTGGCCATTTTATGAAATTACAAATAATTCTTATTTATAATTCATATACAGGCAGAGTGTACACAACAACAACATGACAGGAAGCAGACAGTATTCTTTTTAAATAATATAATACATTTTGAAAATAATTAAAGAAATAAAGATGTTTTAAAGCCACATGCAGTTCTGTAGTCACTCTGTGGTCATCTGACATTGCAGTTATGTAGGAAATAAAATCATTAAAATAACCAACACTGGATTATTTTGCCAATTTAATTTGTAATTATTTGACTATTGTTTTAGCCTCAACTAAGCAGCATTAGAAGATGTTCCAGATTCCCTAAGTGAGTGAATAATGCAGTTTTTGGTTGCTGACATAATCTTAGTTAAACAAAAGTAGAAACCGCAGGTGAAAAAACAACTTCCTCACTGTAAAAGAACCTACCTGTGAAGCGCTTCTTGCCGCTGAGGTCGAACTCTTTGGAGGGCCCTTTGTTGGAGACTCTGGGGGTACGTGTGGTGGGGACTGTGGAGGTGGTGGAGGGGAGCAGTGTGGTCTGAGGGATCAGCTCATCTGAAAACACAAATGTGCTACATGTGATCAAAACGAACATCACAAACATCATCACTGGTGGAAGGAGGCCCAATACGAGAACGTCAAACTGGCAAGAAAACCAAATGTACGTAATTTCTACCATGATAAGGATTGTCTGAATTGTCTGTGAATTAAGTGAATTAGGAAGGAGTCATGGAAAGTATTCTGGGTGCTTCCTTTCATAGCTCTACATCTGCCCTCTCTCTGCCCAGCTGTCCTGTCCAATGAAGTCTTTGTGATAGTTAATCTTTAAAAACATAATAATAATAAATAGAAGTAACAAAACATGGACAATTTGCGTGAATAGCAATGACAGCTCTCTGACTTGAACTCTTTTGGTTGATAGAAGGTAAAGAAGCAGTTTGAGCAATTCCAACTGAGCCACACAGTAAGTTTAAAATTTGCAGTTGAATTTAGCAGACTCATAATTCTTGTTGATAGATTATAAATTGTTTAGTCTTATTTCAAAGTCAATTTATCAAGTTAGAACTCTACTCTGCCACGTTCAAACTAACAGCAGGCAGCAGTGTGATTTCACTTGGAATGAGCACTTTTTTGCCCAAACACAATCTTAGGTAATGTTTTGCTACCCCAATTTTCCATATGAGGGGCACGGGTGTACGTTTTCACAACAACAGGCAATTAGACTCCAAGGTTGAGAAACGTTGAGCAGATCGGTGAACAATATTGAATTAGCTGTTTCTTCCTTCACGGCTGGCCTCTGCTTCATTGGACCTTACATGACATCACCGTCATTAGAAACAGACCATTTCAAGGCCTGTGGAAAAACTAGGAAAATACACCGCTGCTAAATGTACACAAAATGTTAGCAGACAGACGCCGATCCAATCATCTGAATCGATATATAAAAATGGGTTGCCTTGTTTTGAGTTACTTCTATCAGAGGGACGGTTTGGCTGATGTTATGTAGCACTCTTTTGGACCTGTTCATTTATGATGTCTGATATTAAAGGACCATTTAAAACTCAACTGGCACTTATCATATTTCTCCTTTAAGAATTTTTAAATGTATTTGGTTGTTGCATTATTTTTATTATTCTAAATTTTTATTTTATTCATTTATTTATTTATTTTTCAAAAGACTTGGTGATGCCAAAATGAACAAAACCCTGTTACAGATTCATCTGAAATGATTAGAAAAGCCCTTTTAGTGATGGAATTTGGACGACACCATAGCATTCTTTTGATTATTTGTTATTATGTTGTTAGCAGGGAAGTGGACTTTGTCATTAATAAGCGTTTTGGGTGTGTTATAATAACTATTATGTATTATTTTACTTTTGAATGTTCCTTTTTATGTGATACTTGCACTGGGGCCATCAACGAAAAGAAAGGAAACAACCATCTTTTTACTTTATTGTTCATGCATCTTGATTGTGTCACTGACTCAATCAGTAACGTATTCTTTGAAACAATGTTAAAACTGGTAAAAACAAAGTGTAAAATAAAAATAACAAGCCAATAGCATTCTCCTCAGATTAGTAATGTTACCCGCATGCACAAGGAGGTCCAAGTCTTTGGTATAAAAAGCGATCAAAACCAGCCTGTTCAGAAAACTATCCAAGACTCCAGCTATGAACCAGCACCAAATCAAACAATAGTGAGATGTTTGGGGAGTGAGGTCCAAGGAGGGAGGGAGGGAAAAAGAGGAAAGTGATAAACAGACTCCATAAACAGAAAGAAGAAAGTTTACAGGGAACGTTTATTTTATTAGTTTTCAAACTGTGGTACGCACACATCATCTGGCTGTTGAGTTTGATGCTAGACTTGAGTAGATTGGATTTGAATAAGCCTTCATTTATTTTCCTCTGAACCTTTAAGCTTCAGACTTTCTATTTTGTTCAGTTTTGTTCGTTCTTCTGTTTTGCTTTACTGACTGTGTTTTTACTTCTTGTAAAGCATTTTGGTGCAGCTTTGTATGGTTGAGTTAAATGTGCTGTACAAATAAAATGACTTTAAAATCTGAACTTAACATAGACGAGCCTGTGTTAAGTTCGGGTTCAGTTCATTGAGTAAAGTTGAACAAATATTCTGTTAAATACCTGTCTCTAAGTCTTCCATTCCTGAAGATTCCTCTGTGAAGGAAAACAAATGTTTCAGTTAGAAGGAAGTACTGGCAGTGTACATAAAAGACTGAAGCTTTCATTTTTAAAACATGTAACATGCTCTCATACTAAAAAGTTAGGTAACAAAGTGACTGTGAAAGATGAACTGTGAAACTAAAACTGTATATAACAATCAAATGCATTTCAGGTCAAACTACAGGTTAGCAGGCTTCAAAAAGTCCTCTGCAATATTTAACTTGTGCTTGCAATTTGTTGTTCATTGTAACCATGAAACTTGTGATTGTGATTTTGATTTATTTTTTAAACCTACAAATGGACCCACATTTTTAAAAGAGCCCACTGTTTGAGTTGCATAAAAACCCACAAGTTATTTTGTCTCAACTTAGATTTTCATTTGTGCCAGCTTGGTTTTGAAGCACAAAAGCATGTTCAGCTAGCAAGGCCAATGGATAATTGAACACAACCTGCAACTGTATCATTGTTTGGTTTTCTAACTTTCTGCTGGTAAAAACAACAATTCTGGAGAGCAACTGCTGTTGTGATTTTGGGCTTTACAAAAATAAATTAAATTTAAACAAATCTACAGTGAGCAATATAAAAATAACAACATACTGACATAATTTTGGGGTTTCTCTGTGGAAGGAAGGAATTGGCTTTTTGGAGTCAACTTTCGCTTCAAACACGCTCTGCATAGTTTTTCTTAACAATAAACCATAATGACAGGCTTGTACATCTCCCATGGCATTGCGCTCTGACAGTGTGCAGCCTGTTTAACCGTCTCTGCTGCAGATGGGAGGGCTCATGTCAGTTTGGTGGTTTCACATACACACACCATACAAACAATTTCTCAACAAAAAACTCATGTACAGAGCTGCCAATCTGCGGCCAAAGACAGGAAACAGAAATGTTTGAGGCCTTCAAAAAGAATTAAAGTCCCGGATATTGAATTGCCTTATGTTTATTCACCACAAAACAGCCATGGAACGTAGTGTCATTCAAAACAGAAACATCAGCAGTAGCAAGTGATTGATTTGATGCAACCACCTTCTTGACTGTTTTGTTTAACATAAATCCTTAAGCTGGATTTGACCAACGACAACTCTATACACCCATGACAGGTCAACGATACAGTACTTTGAGGAAACATACAGCATCTGTGTAAAGGTCCAGCAAAATTGTTACTAACAATTACTCAAAGATAATTGCCAAAAAGATAAGATTTATATCGTTCTCTTTAAAGATTTAGGTCCAGATTTACTAAAATGGATGCTAAATTGCGAGTAGAACTTAAAATTTGCACGCACTATTTTGTGGCGGTGTTGCCCCTCCACAAAATTGTGATAGTGATTAGTGTCTGTCTCCTTCAAATTTGAATAATTTGAATCATCATCATTTGAAGCTACATGTTTGCCTTTAATCAGCGCTGCCAAAAACAAGAATTTGGGACCGCGGATTGTGAGGATTTTATTACAGCCCAGGGATAACAGAACAGCACGGACAGCATGGACGCACACGGCTTTGGACACACACGGGACCAGAGGGAGATGAGGAACAGGTGGACGAGTTGCGTCTTCTCCCGTGTCATCAGTAATCCGTTCACAGAGTGCACTAAGCACATTAAAAGTATCTGGGACAAACTCCTGAAATCCATTTGAGGGACAGTTTCTGTAAGAGCTCCAGTTCAAAGCGACACAGATGAGAATCCAGGCTCCCTTCCGTCAAAAAAACACTACAAGGCCTATTTGTATTTGTAAATGAGCCAAACACAACCATTTGAAACCATTTTAATGCCACATTAACGGGTAAACTGCAAAAGACTGTTCTACGCAAAAAATTCATACCTGCTTTTCAGACAAAATGTTCACACATTTTTGCTCCTCAAAGTCGTAATAAATCAAACGGCACCCGCAAAACATTATCATTTGCATTTTCTCCACCTTTAATTTTGCGTGCTAAATTGTCCTGTTCCGCATATGCATAATCCTAAAGTCCCATGTGCTAAATTTGAGCTGCAGACTGAGAGAGATGGAAATCTCAACTGCATCAGCTTTTTGCTCCAGTTTAGCCATGGAACCCATTTTGCTCCTGTGCAATCTTTAGTAAATCTGGGCCTTAGTGTATAAAGCTGCAAAATTATCTGAAAAAAATAAAAGAAGCTTGCAGTGAGCTTGTGCAAGCTTGTTGTGATGGATATTTTTTTCAGTACTGGCCAGCCATAACAATAACATAACAAATACAAAGAAATTAAGAGGTGCACAAGGTGTTTTCATTGTACCTTCTATGGGATAGCAGTCCAGTATTCCTTCTTCATCCACCTCTGGGTATCCATATTCATCTGTTTTGGAGTAGGTTCCTGGTGGACATGTTGGAACTGGAGGGGAGGTCCATTCTGTCGTAGGGGCTTCAGTTGTAGTAGTAGGAGCCTGGGTTGTAGTTGTAGTAGTAGTAGTGGTAGTGGTAGTAGTAGTAGTAGTAGAAGACCTGCGTTTAGGTACATCCAGTCCCTGTACAGGTTTCCCTCCCACCATGAGCATCTTGTCTTTGGGGTTGACCACAGGACTACTGTCTCTGCCATGTCCAAACAGAGCCACGCCCTCTTGGGACACTAGCGGACTGCCCATCAGGTCTGGAAAACAAATAATTATAATGGATTTGGTTCTCAAAACAGTTTATTTACAACACTTCATCCAACAACAAAAATTAAAACAATAGACAGACTAGAATAGTAACGTCTGTATTTGCTAATGAAAAAATACCCCACCAAAAATGGTGCGCCCATCCGCTCCCAGCACCACTCTCTTGGGTTTGCCCTGTGAGTCCTGAAGAACCCGTCCATCTGAGTTCATGAGCAAACCTCTCTCCAAGTCCACCAGCTGAAAAAAGGACAAGAAAATTAGAAACGAGATAAGTAGGAGGTACTATCACAATGCTTTTTTCTTATCATTCTTTGTATTTGGAGAAATGCATAATATAATGCCAAAATATTGTCCTAATTTCACAATATATGTTGAAATATATGTAAGAGATTTCTTCTGCTTCGTAATCAAGAGCTGCAGATCAAACTCACTGCTTTCACTGTGAGCTGGGAATCAGACTATGAAGCTCTCAAAAAAAAACATAGGAGGGTCTGACTCTCCACGCTATTTCAACATGACATAGAAATATACTGTGGCTAGTTTGTTGTATCATCAGTTTCAATCCTTACCCATTTGGTTCCATCTGGGCCTGTGATATACCTCTGACCATTTGATTTACTGGACTCATCTAACGTAGCAGGCTCTTTATCATCAGCTGTTGTCAGGTTTGGTCGTCCATTTTTATCTAAACCATTCAACACAAAAAAACACAACTTAATGAATCAATTATGTTCTAGGGATGCACCGCTACACTGGTGTAGATCTCGGTGCCAATCCAGAGAAAAAAAAAAAAAAAAATCGGGTATGTATAGTTCAGCCAGTTTCCTGGTTGGGCTTTAATTTGATGAAATAAGACAATTTACAAAAGTCATTGTGGGCCCAGAGCTTTTAATTTTACAAAGCTTTTGTGTAGGTGCTTGAAGGAAAAAATAACACATTTTGACTAGTGTACTGTGTTGGAGGAGTCGGTTTTCTATTCTGGATACTATACTATCTGGGCTACGCGTCTGTTCCAATTCTTTTCCGATTCTGATGCTATTTTCAATCCCAGTAATATCGGTTAATATAGGGAACAGGAGGTACTTGATATCTTTAATGGAAATGAAAAATCCGGTTTGGTGTATCCCTAAAATACACCACGTAGGCTATTACAATTTACATATCCACATTACCATTTCCATTGACTGGCTTGTACCCTGCTCCTCCGTTGATAGGCTTCCCTCTTATTGGATTTCGTGTCCTTCCTCCCTGCCCTCTGAAGCTGTCACGAGTAGAAGTTCCACTGGAAACCAGCCCGCCTGTCCTTGTTAGAGTATTCCCATTGGCATTGCTACTATCAGATGTCAGCACTGGCTTTGCTTCTGATGTGGACTCTGAATCAATTTGTGCCGGTCTGACTGAAAATCTACTCCCAAACTGTCTGTTCTGCAAAGTAGAAGATCGTATTCTACCATTGTTTCCTGTATTTGTTCTTCTTAAAGTTGATGATGGAATTGTCCTACTATTGGTTGCTTCCACACTGCCGCTGTTTTTAATTAAAATTTCTGGATTCTTCTGATTAAATTTCTCAATATTTTCTTCAACGTCATCCTTTTCATGGCTTTCATTGTCCGTAACTTCAGCTGAATTTGTCTGTCCGTTCAAATTGGAAGAACTCGTTGAGGTAGCTTGTTGCGTTGTTGCTTTACTTACTTCTTTATTCCCATTAGGCTTCACCGAGTCAGCCCCGATATTATTTTTCTGCGAATCCAATTTAGGAATATTTTTATGTTCTTCGTTGGCTTGTTTTGACTCTTGAATTATGGACACCCCTGCAGCGCCGGTGGCCCCCGAAACGCGAGTTGGTGTACCTCTTGTAATTGGTCTCCCCGCCCCAGTGGTTGAAGAATTTGTCCTGGTTAGCGTAGTCCTAGTATCCTGTCTAGAATTCGTAACAGAAGTTGGTGATCTTGCAGCTGATCCAAATCTATGTGGGTATTTAGTTGCAAGCCAGGGATATTTTTCCAAAAGTGATGAGCTAATTCTTCCCCGAGATTGTGAGCCAGTCCTTTCTCCTTCTGAAATTTGTGTCTTTGCGTTTGAAGTAGGTTTCTTTGTGCTAACACTTTCTCTGTCGTAATTTTCTTTGTTTCGTCCTGATGCTTGTTTTGAATTTTCATTCGTATTTTCATCAGAGTTGGAAGATTCTGAAACTGAAGAGTGCGTTCTGGATTGTAAACTTGTCTCTTCACCTTCTGAAATATGAACGTTAGAGCTTGAAGTTTCAGGTTTTTTCCTATCGCTGTCTTGACCAACATTTTCTTCAAATTTCAAAGTTTGTTTTGAATTTCCAGCATTGTCTGATTTGGCAGAATCCAAAATGGAGGGGTTACTATGTGTTCTGGATTGAGAAGCAGTCATTTTCCCTTGAGTCCGGGAGTTTGAAGTATCATATTTTTTTCTATCACTTTCTCTGTCATAATTTCTATCAATTTTCAAATTTTCTGTATTATCTGATATCACTGAGTCCAAATCTGTTGATCTACTGTTCATTCTGGATTGTGAAGTCTGTGTCCCCTGAGACCTGGAATTTGAACTTTCAACTTTTTTACTACCGTCATCAAAATGTCTAGTTTGAGATTGTGAGCTTTCAGAAATTTGAGCTTGAGAATTTGAAGCTGCATCAACTTTAGAATATCTGTCATCACCTCTCTCTACTTCATCCCTTGAAGAATGTCCTATATTTTCATCAGCTTTTGAATATCTTTCTCCATTCGAACCAGACTGAGAATTTTCAACTGATTTCACAATAGTCAAACTTTCTGAGCTGCTTTGTGAAACTGAACTACTTTTTGACGTTGTAGCACCACTTTGTAATTTTTCCTGTGCATTAGTTGGTTTATCAACATACAATCCATCTGCAGTTTCTTGCCGACTTGAAAATGAAATTCCTCTTCCTGGGTTATTTGCATTTGAACTGCTATCACTCTTACTAAACCTATTTTGTATCTGTTGATTGCTTTGACTCCTGCTTTGAGCATTTACGCCAGGCGACACTGCTGACGTCAGTGCTGGTTTGTATCCATTTCTAGTCAAATTACCTCTAAATAAAAAGTTAGGATTTCTTCGGTTAAAGCTATACCTTCCAGCCAATCCACCAGTACCCCGTACGATACCCCTGCTTGAAAGTGCTGTCTTTTCTGGCTGTGTATTGGTATTTTGTAAACTTGTACTAGGCTTCTTGCTTTGTATTGATCCGTCATGTACATTTTTGCTCTCTAGAATTGTGGTTGCAGTATAGTCCATTCTCTTATTTGGTGTCATTATGGTGGTTGTAACACGTGAATTGCTTGCAGAAGTTTCAGCTTTTGATAAAGATGCTGTTTTGGAACCAGGTTTTTCATGTACTCTGATTTTTACGGGCCGTCTTTGCGGTGGTTTTGGTTTTTTATTCAATGGTGGAGTCACTACTTTTAAACTAGGTGTCTCTTTTTCGAAAACGTCATTATTTTGCTCTCTTTTGACCTCCACAGTAGTTTTTTCTTGAACCAGAGGTGGAGTTGTAGCTTTTACTGTAGTAGTAGTAGTAGTTGTAGTAGTTGTTGTTGGTTTGACTGTAGTAGTTGTTGTTGGTTTGACTGTAGTAGTAGTAGTTGTTGTTGGTTTGACTGTAGTGGTAGTAGTAGTAGTTGGTGGTGCAGTTGTCTGTTCTTTAATTTTAGAAGTTCCTCTATGGCTATTTCTAACGGACCCTCGAACAGATGAGAAAATATTATGGTAAGATCTAGTTTGGGACAACTTGGGCCTAACTCTGCGGATTGGAGGCGCTCGGCGAGTAGTAGTAGTTGAAGTAGTAGTAGATACTGAAGTAGTGGAAGGAGCTTGTGTAGTCTCAGTGATGGATTCTTCATATTCGGTGTCTTGTTCCACAGGAGCTTGGGTTGTTCTTCTAACTTCAATCTTCTTTGAGGCAGTTGAGGTGGCGCGGCTGGCTGGCAAGAGACAAGAATCGTAGTTAGCAATCTAGTCTTAGAAACAGGTTCAGTAATAGATCAAGATGACTATATTTGCTTCTAATACAATCTCTTTTCGTGTTTAACAAAAAGTGTTAAACAAAAATAGATTTATGGTA
The DNA here is from genome assembly GCA_019453435.1 of Rhinogobius similis. Classification (NCBI taxonomy): domain Eukaryota; kingdom Metazoa; phylum Chordata; class Actinopteri; order Gobiiformes; family Gobiidae; genus Rhinogobius; species Rhinogobius similis. Next base: position 36,123,943 of record CM033620.1, read on the forward strand.
CTATTTTGTGAATGAAATATAGATTATATTACAATAGAAATGTTAAACTTAAATTTAAGTTACATACTGTGGAATGTCTAGAAAGGCATTGGAAACTCTATCTTATTTATATCATCTGCCCCATTCCTTTCTGTCGTCGTCTTGTTTATGTGCCCCTACCACCCTCTTTTATTTCTATTTCCCTCTATATTTTAGGCCTTCTCAGCCTCAGCGCAGACTGCTGTCCTGATGTTGTGTGGGTCTTCTTGTTGTGTGTAGTGTGACCGGTAGCACTTTGAGCCCAAGACAAATTTCTCTTTGGGAACAAAAAAGATAAACCTAAACCTAAACACATTTTTCCAATTTGCTGACATATACTTCAAATTCAAATATTGTCCCCAGTTTGTGACACAGTTCCACGCACTCACATCCAGGCATGGCCACGCTGAAGGCCTTGCTCTGTGGCCCCTGCCCCCTGCGGTTGGTGGCTCGGATCTTGAAGATGTAGCGGTCTCCAGGTGTCAGGCCGTCCACTGTGGCCGAGTAACTGCTGCCCGAGTAGGTTAGACTCTTCATCCCAAATGGCTTCATGGCAGGAGCGTAGGACAGGATGTACTCTACAGCAGACAATATAATGGTTGAAAGAATCAACACAGAAAGTGCACTTTTTCAACCATCTCTTGACTGAACTACACTAAAAGAAGCATAAACTTGGTTTTCCTCTTTCATTTTAAACAACTCTTAAACATTTATTGGATTCTATAGTAATACATTAGCCTTAAATAAAGCTGGGTACAGAAAGTTTTTTCTTATAGTAATAGTTTAATTTGTGTTTCAATATCGATATTGGAGTGTTTTTTACTTTTATGGGTGAATATTATGTCATACATATTAACATACATGTTTGACACTGGTAAAATGTGAAGGTGAACGAGTATTTCTGGCACTTTTTTGGTCTTTGGTACTGAGTTTTGGTACCCAGTCCTAACTTTATATGGTTTTGCTTTTTTAGAATCTGAAAAACGCTTTAAATTTCAGTGCACTACTATTTACTCTTCAATAAATAGTAAAGTAGTGGTGAGCACAGCAGAAGCACTGAGGAAGACAGACAGAAGTGTGGTAGCTAATATCCACCTACAGCTCTTCCAATCACAACCAACAACAACACTACGCACTGGTCGACCCTGGGATTGAACTGACAGTCTTTCATCGTAGAAAAGGTTGTCAAACAGCGTCCAGATGACAACCCCTGAAACCTTTTCTACGATGGAACACGCCTGGACGAATGAGGGATTACATCGATGATAGTCTTTGAGTTTGAAGGCAAACACTGAGCTTTTCAGAACTTTATCAAGTCAGTTACACATTTTTTACTGTCTAGCTATAGACATATTATCGACAATCAAACCTCTTATCCTCCCATTAGGTTCATCAGGAGGGTCCCATGTTGCGATGACGGCTGTTCCTTTGCCTCGAAGGGGCTTGACCTCGAAGTTTTCAGGCGGCCCAGATGGCGCTAGCAGCAGAAGAAAAGTTCAAGTCAGATGAAAACACTAGTGGAATGCTCAGAAAACATCCAACATCACCATTAAAAAATGAGGAAATTGCCCCTAAACCATGCAAAAACAGAAGACATTTTGTGCCAAGGTTCTTCAAATGTGGAAAATACTGCTATATATTTCAGAAAGCGCCCAATAGAAACTGCATGGGAGAACTAGACATGCAGTAAATCCAGTCTGTTAAATGAACTTCAGGTATTTTTAAGATGCAAATGTGGTGGAAACAAAGCCAAAAATCAAATATCAAACAGCCTTTCATGTGGTACAAGGGAGAGAGGTGGTGACATTTGGGTAACGGCATGCAGAAATCATAGTGGAAAATCACTTTAAAGAGCATGTAAATGTCTGTCTTATAGATTTGGTAAAACAACATGAAGGGGCTTAGTGGTTTCAGGAAAAGTTTCAGACTATGCAGCCAACCTGAGTTTATTATCATTACTTTAAAGTACAGTTCATTATACAAACTACATACATATAAGACTAAGAATAGTATTTATATACTTAGGGTTAGGACTACTGGCAGCTTATCATTCTGTACCCCTTGTAGGTAGCTTTATTTCATGTAAAGAAAATCATCTGTTGTTATATGAATTGACTTATTTAACTTAATTCATTCACTTGTGAGACTATAAACTGTTTTTGGATTGCATGTGAATGAGCAGCCCAAAATCCACCTTTACCCGTTCCATCTTTCTCTTCCTTCATCACATGACTGACCAGGCCCGATCCTAGCATGATTATTACTTATATTATACATGTTTGTGTTTTCTGTTTGTATCAATTCTGAATTCAAAACACAAAAGGAATGAAAAATACTTATTTTACACAAATATTAAAAGTAGGTTGGGCATCATTGCAGGGTGTGGGGAATCTATTAATTTGAAGACTTCAGTGTACACTGGTAATACCGGGTTGTGTGTTGTAACTTTAGGCTTACACTTTCAGTTTGTCCACAGTCAGACTGAATGAAAACTTCAATGATCGAGAAGCTATTATAGCAAAGTTACAGTCTGCAAGGCTATCCCTGCTGATCGGCCCAGCTGAACCTATTACAGCTCAGCCTAACAGTTTGGCTCGTGTAGCCCTCCTCCACACAAGCATCACCTCTGCACCTCAGCACCACATTTACACGGTCTACTTTTGTTTAAGGTTTTTATTTCAACCACCACCAGGGTCTAGGCTCCGGTGGGAAGATTGCTATCATATCCTGAGTTCAAGATTTTTATTGGGTGGGCAAGATATCAGTTTGGCCCACTATTGTATAGAGCTGGAGCCGGCCCTGGACTTATTTTGTTGAAATTATCAGCTCCCACTCTCAGGTTTAATTAAGTTTACAAATTAATCAATTTCTGAGTTTTAGTGAAAGTAAAAGCGTACCTGACTCAGGGGTCCTCTGGAACACGGACACGCTCCACTTGCCTTGGTTGTGCCCCTGGTTGATGCGCACAGAGAACTCATACATGCCATCAGCAGACAGGTCCTCCACCATTATCCTCCTCTGAGTACTGTCCTTGAACTCCCAGAGCGCTGACTCCCCCTTCTCCCTGTAACGCACTGTGTAAGACCTAAGACAAAAACAAAATACATTATTAAAATCTGAATAATACTTACTTACTAATACATACTTATTCTAACTCTCCCGGCAACTTTTCAATTACAAGCAAGTGTGGCCATGGTAAGTCATATTGGTATTTTTATCAGCACCAACTTTTTCTTTTTGTGCCGTTGTACATTAACATCTGAGCTGTAAATAGGATTAATATTTATTATAACTACTGTTTCATTGTGCAATTATATTTTGCTGTTCATATTTTACTAATAATACGGTTCATTTAAAAATTGAATACTGTTATGATGCTTTAGTGTGATTGTGTCAATGGCATAAAGTTGTCTTTAATAAAACCGTATTTTGTAATACTTTCTGTGACAGGCCCAGTTTTTGTCTCCCACGACGAGACCTCAAGTGTTACCTTGGAGTCCCTGGTTCCACTTTGCCCATCTCCACGGCAGGATCCACCCACGAGATGAGCACCGACTTTGGGGACATGACTCTCACGCTGATGTCACGCGCCTCATACTCTGGAGGGGGCTCTACCGCAACCAAAGACATATGTGTTCATAATTCCTCATAAATTCCTTCCTTCCTTCATGATTCAATTTATCATTTTGAGTGTTCAGTTTTTTCCCTAGAGGAATTTTCTGACTCCATTAATTTTAGAAAATCAGAAATTAAAAAATCAGAAATATAAATAATGTATTTTAGAACACATATAAATGAATTCTTAATCTTAAATCAACCCTACTCATATCAAGATAAGCTTTCTGACAAATAATCCAATCTAGAATTTCTGAAACTATTGCAGTGTCGCTCGTTAAACAAAAGAACACTTCTTGAAGCATGTCATTTAATTTAGGTAAAAAGGTAGGTAAAAAGTTAATGCATTTATTATTGTTGCGTTGTCTTTATTGTCAGGGATCATTGTGGCCTTGCCTGTACCTGGTATGGGTGTTTTTGCTGCAGCTCCTCTGGTGGCTGTGCTCTGTCCTGGTTTGTTCGGAGCCTGCAGTGACACCACATGAACCGACTCAGAGGCTATAAACAAAGAGGGACACCAGGAGTGGAGTTTACACTAGGCAGGCACTATACACTGTACCAGCTGCAGTGTATGGGAGCGTATTGCAGCCAACTATCAATACAGTCTTTTGTTATTTAAACACGTAATAATGTTAAAACAGTGAAGTATTAATATATAGTTGGCAGCACTACTCTTCCACACATCTCCAAAACAGCACCACATGTACGTACTTAGTTTAGGTGCCTGCCTCTGCCTCCTCTGGTCTGCCTGAGGTTTGGTGTGGTGATAGCGTCTCCTCTCCAGTAGGGGGGTCCCAGCGGAGTACTTCTCAGGCTGTCGGGGGCCTGAGGAGGACTGGGGGGCCCTCCGCAGAGTCCTGGAGGGGGATTTCTTGGGGCTGGATGAGCCAGAGGAGCGGAGACTCCTAGGACTGGATGGAGCAGAGGGGTGAAGTGTCCGGTTTACACGAGCAGAGCGGTGGACAGAGGAGCTGTTTCTGACTGGGGAGTGACGAGGTCTGACAGCAACTGCGGAGGAACAAAAATTAAGAAATTGTTGTTTATTAACAACATTTGACTTTGTTTGTGTATGTCAGAACTTATACAGCTTATTTTCTGATTCTTTTGTAACTATTAAGGTATACGTTATTGCACCCATAGTCAATATTGCTCACGGCCTCATTCTTCAAAGCCCACTGAGCAATCTGTCAGAAGCAGTTTCCACAGCGCTCGTGGGTAAGTCAGTGTTGTTCTCATGAACATAAACAATACAAACTTTCAATAATTGCCATTTATTAAAAAATTCACATTTCTTACTCCAAAGTCTGAACTCTGCTCCGAACCATATGTTTTTAATGACATCTAAATTAAAAAGACCCAAGCTGATCATTGACATGATCACATGAATCTCAATTTCGATTGAAATTTGATTAAATGCCAAGCCTATTTTCAATATAACACTTTTATCTGTTAAGTTTGAATGAATACAAACTAAATACATATATCTGTCACTTAAAGCATGTCAAAATAAAACTTGACAAGTACAAGACAGAGGGCTGATTTGCTTTTTAGTCACATCATAATTTCATGTTAGGCTCGTAAACTTGTAAATTATATACTTTGTTAGGCATCATGCACTGAAGACAGTATAGTCCCAGTACAGATGCACTTCCCTGCTCCTCTGTGAAACCCCCTGATGTTTGATCCCAGTGTGTCCCCTGTCTATATGCTGCGGCTGTGTCTTATTTGTGACTCTGTCTTGGACGGGAGCTTAGACACGAGGTCCAAAGCAGACTGAACGCGTCACCTCCATCTGTCCCCAGACTCCACAAAGTGAAAATGCTGTAATCCATTTAGCCAAAATCCCTCTGCTCCTCCTCAGCTCTGGTCGGCTGTATTTCCTCTGGCACAAAATTCACTTTTTAAATGTATTATCAAAATCAGATGAGAAGGAACCACCCCGAATCTTATCCAGTGTTAGCCATCTGTGCTGACAGCTGGATAAGTACCGTCTCGTGAGTTGATACAATACAGAGATCTCCAATGGCAAAATGGCAAAATGTAAAAGTATTAATTTTGTAAGTAAATGCAGATAATACTGAGCATTTGTGAGGATAGATATAGCAATGGTAAAATATTAGTAATGCATCGGGCTTAAGGTTGTAATACCCATACTTTCTTGAATAAGATTAATGATTAAAGAAACAATTAGTTTATTATAATATACTTTCTGGTAAACGTTGCAATTGTTTTTAGCATTTGTATTTTGTATATGTAATTGTCACAGTGCACCTAAATAATTGAAGCGTTTGGAATGGTATATTTATATGTAAACGGACAGTGCACAATACATGAACCAAGACAAGAGCAATAGGGAAGAGGCTGGTGCCAGGTTTCGTATGAATGCTAAGTTACACCTGTATGCCCTGAGCATGTTGGTGTAAAAAATGTAATTTCTTCCTTTCAATTTCTGTGATAATTCAAATTGTATCTATTGAGCTCTAATTCTTAAATATTAATTTACACCGCACTGCCCAATTTTCAAAGCGTGAAAGGAGGAAGTACTAGCTCTTACAAACCCTTTGGCACAAGAATACAAGAATAAACTCAGGTACCCAGCTCCACAGTGTAGACACCACCACTTATGCCACTTCTAGTTTCACTAGAAGACTTCACACCATATAATGCCTCAAAAGACTGTACTTCAAGGAGAAAAAATCCTAATAATAATAAAGTAAAGTGTCTAAATCCATATAAAGGGTGTGAGTTATCCAGACTTGGAGAGCAGCCCTCAGTGTAACACATACGTCTGTCACTGTCAGCCAACACAGCTGAGCGGATTTCTCTTGGATGGAAGAAGCACTGACAGCGCACTGATTCAGATCCTCCGGCTCTGTTATTTGTAATTTCATTTTCAACATCTGCAAATCCTATTCAACCATGGAAACCTTTTAAGCTGTATTGCATTTGTATTTTACAACAATAAAATTCTTTGTTACTTCATTATAGCAGGGAAAAACTGCAAATTTAGATGCATACCAGACAAGTCTTAACCCCTACTAAAGGTCATGCAAAAACACTCCACAATGGCATTCAGGGAACACATTTTATTTGGGTCATCACTGCAACTTGATGTTTAAAATGTTATAATTCCAAATTTTAAAACGTGTAAACAGCACACCATGGATGGACAAACAAAAAGCTATACCAGGCTTATTTCTACATTGTCATGATGGAGTGGCTAAAGAACAAACTTTGTAAAAAATAAAGAGGGGAACCTTAAATTAAAATGCTCAGATGTTCAATAAAAAAGACAATATATTATAGTTCATGTCTGAGTATAAACACATTTGGTTTTGATCTGGTCCCTTTCCTCTTTCGAGAGCAGAGTTTGGCGCAGGTCAGTGAGCTGCTGACCACAGGATTCTCCCCTCTGCTCTGTCTGTTCCTGGAAGCTAATCATCCGAGGTGCAACAGGCTAACCTCCGACCACAGACATACCATGAGCCTAAATCATCAGCCAGAAGCCAGTTAGGGATCAAAATTAATATTGTTTTAAATTTCCCTTTACCATGAATAGCAACTTGCAGTTTCCACAAAGATAATTTAAAAAAAAATGTAAAAAATGTATATATATTTTTTTTCTTTCTTTTTTTGCATCATTTTAGTGGCAGAAATTGGAGCAACGTATCTGTCATGATGGATGAGATTTAAATAATATTAAATAATATTATTGTAATGTTAGGTTATACTTGTGTTCAAGCTAAATTAGTTCATAAAGGACCAGTGCTTGTTTTTTCTACTCTTCATCTTTTCTGTCTCTTTCAGAGGTTGCCAAGATCAGACGTCTTTGACTCAGTCTTGTAACAAAAACAAAGCCTGATGATTATTTGAGTCAACCAGCAAGAGGAAACTACAAACCATGAGGCTGGAGGTCTAGTTATCACTTCAAATTACTTTGCGCAACAAGATGAACTGCTGTGATATTTGTGACTTCAAGAACTCACGGGAATTAGTCTTGTCCTGCTCCCATGTCCTGCCCCACCAATGGGAATGAGCATTCTGATTTGAGTGAAAGCTATAGGTGAAGCGCCCAAACAAACCAAAACAAACGAACCAAAACAAACGAACCAAAACAAACAAGGTGGCGCCAACAGATGTGCTTTGGCCTATTTTGGCATAAACACATTAAAGAGGCATTGAAGTGTTTAGCATAGTTTTGGATGACTCTTGGTGCACACAAGGAACTCCAAATCTTGTGCCAGTAACATGGCCAGGAGTTCCTAGCTGGAAGATCACCCTATAATGTCCCCTAACCTGTTTCTCTCAGTGATAACTGCCTTATCCAGCTTATTCAGAAGGTTTCCGCAGGTGCTGCCGCTATCTGTGGCCCTATTTCACCAATCTCAACAGCAAATAAGATATGAACACACTACAAAGTTGTTTTCAAGCAGCCCACAGAAACGGTGCATTGCTGACTTTTTGGTGCACATGAATATTGAACATTTCATACAAATCAACCTACTTTACACAGTATAATATTTTAGCTGCGTTTTACTCAAATTCTCCACTGAAATTAATAGAATTCCCACAGAAGTGAGGGTTAGCTGCAGTCATAGGTGAGAGGGGCTGAATAAATCTCATGAGGCAGCTCCAGAACAGCCTATTGCAGTTTAATTGTTAATTTCAATAAAATGTTTATCTAAACTTTTTTTTCTCACTTCCATTTCTTATCTTATACTGAAACTCTACTTGGAACCTTAGATCTACTACTACTTGGCACCCTAAGATCCAACCATGCAAAATGTGACTTGACATTTATTCAAGTGGTCTCAAACTTTTGGTCGGGACTGTAGAACAGGAATCATTAAAAAATAATTTATAGAAGTAATTATTTTGGACCTCGTCCACATGAGAAGTTATCGTTATCTCTAGGTTGTGAATCCCGGACCACACAAAGAGCATGTTTTCAAGGCTATTCGAACCTGCAAGACACCACTCAGCCACTATGCCACCGGTGTTTAAACTATCGCTCTTGATTCCCAAACTTTCCACAGAGTTAATGAAGTACTTAGGCAGCAGAAGTTTCATATTTGGCTGAAATACAACACAAACATACCTGCACCGATGGGAAGGGTGAGTCACAGACCGTGTTTCCCCATAGAGGCCTTCAGAGGTGAGTTAAGATGGAAAGTTAGACAGGCGCCCCAGGACATCAGACCAGGGAGGAATTATCTCACTGTATTCAGCACTTCATTTGATATTTCACCTGACAGCAGCTCATGTCTAAAGTCCACTGATCAGGATAGAACTAGATACTTGTTCCATGTACAGCGGTTGGACCAGGCCTTCAGTGTTATGGGAGTGTGAGGAGGCGTTTACCTGCAGAGTTGACAGGTGCTGCGCTCAGAACAGCAAAGCCATCCAGGTTAAGCCAGTCGGGGTCTACAGATGACAGAACAGGGATATCACCGTTAATGACTGTAATATATCAAGGGAAGTATCAGTTCTTTACTTTAGTATTTTAAAGGTAATGAATAGTAGACAAATAAATAATAATAGCGCGATAGATTAATGGTAATTTGGAATAATTCAGATATGGGATATCTAAAATATATATCTAAATCTATAAATTATTCTTTCAATTAATTTTGATTAGTTGTTGCAAAAGGTATGAGAATATTAAATTTTTACTATATTGGACCCAGATAAATCTAAAGATAAGTTGCTTTAGGTCATCCAGATGAACTACATTTACAGACAAAATAAATTAAATCTCAAAAACACTTGTAATCCCTCATTTATCCATGAGTGGCTCATAGTAGAAATGATTCCTGAGCATTATTTCAGAAATAAATATGTTTCAACTTAGAAGTGGCCAGTGAGCTCACGGTCTTGTGATTTGTGGCTTTTAGATGAAGATTGTAGACCACACTTTTTAGTGCCTTCTGTGTTGATTAGTCTTTAGTCCAGTACTGTTTAGTTTTACCAATGTAATTCTCATTGCAGCCTTCATCACTGCAGTTGAGAGAATAAACTACATTACTCTGCTTTTCTGTGGGCATCTTGTTCTGGATTCTGTGGGCATCCTCAAAAAAATCTTGTAGTTTTCCACACATAAAGCCTGTTTCTCCTCAGTTTTGTTTCCCTTTTGTTCAGTTTTTTTGCTCTTTTAGATGTGTCTTGTCTGTTTATCGTTTATTTATTTGGATGGACATACATAATAAACATGCCGGATTATAACTAACTTCCATTCATTGTCCTGCATTCACTCTCACACTCACTCATACAACAGCATACTGTCATACATGTTTTTAGTGGTAGGGGAAGCCGGGGCAGACACGATGAGAACATGCAAACTCGACTATAGCAACTAACGATTATTTTCAGCACATAAACAGCCATTTCTATAATCAATAAGTAGCAGTTAATCAAGTATCCAACTGCACTGAAACTGTTCATTTTGTATGTGATTTGTTCATCAGATTGCGAGAGGGCACTAGCTGCTAAGTATTGTATTCAATTCAATTCAATTCAATTACTTTTTGTAGTGCCCAAAATCACAACAATAGTTGCCTTGATGGGCCACAGGTAGAAAGCAGTTCAATTAAATAATGTTCAGTAGAATTTAGCAGTGGATAAATGTCCCCTATTCTTGACCCTCCTTCTTGGCAAGGAAAACTACAAAAAACCCTGTGGGAAAAAGTAGAAACCTCGGGGAGAACCCCAGTGAAGGAGAGATCTTACTCCCACAGACGGACAGGCTGCAGATGGACCAGGACTGACACATCCACCTGGACCAGAAACACTCAAGAGGAAGGAAGGTGGCTCATCTAATGTGGGAGAGTTCCTCTGGACAGATGCTCCTCTAGACAGTCCATCCAGCACAGAGAGATCCCTCAGGCAGACAACCAACAGTTCATCTAGAGTAGAGTAGAAGTTGTTCTTCCCAGGCAGAAGAGGATCAGTTCATTCTGCTCAAGGAGAGCTCCTCCAGGTGGATAAGGGGGGGTGTCATTGTATGTGTACAGTAGGTGGCCAGTAATCGCTTGCAGTAAGTCAGATCGGACCATGGGGTGTTTTCCTGTTTTATCTGAAGCCATCCACTCATTTCCAGCCCTTTGAGTGGCAACATGAGTAGTTTTATATGTTTAATGTGAATGTTGGCAACTGTATATGTGATTACCGTATTTATGTTGTTTGGGATGTTTTATTGCAGCTCATTTAAGTTTTTTTGCATTAAATCCTGGTAAATTACAACGCCTGTCTGTTCCTTGCAGGACGTGATGCAAGAGAGAGTTTAGCTGGCTGTGAATCTCAAATAGGGCACGGGGTCACGATGGGTGCAATACCAACATTACCCTATGTTTAAACACATAAGGCAGTCAAATTCTGGTTTTCAATAAGCCGTGCATCTTCATCTAGTAGCCACTCCAATTTGAGTAGGATTTCTAACATGCATGTGTTCTGTGCATGTAGACTGATCTGCCCTCAGTCACTACTAAAAATGACTATCTCTTGCTCTTTTTCTCCTTTTGGCCAGACTTGATGTTGTAAAGACAGTGTGAGCTGTTATTTATGATGCCTGAAGCTGCTGCTCTCACTCTGGATCTGCAAAGAATTTCTGGAGCAGACAGCACAGAGACGCAGTTAGACCAAAGATTTATGGGGAAATAGAAAAACCACAACAACTGTAAACACGATCCACTTATACAACTCCGAGATACACTTTTAATTGCAGTCAGTGGTAAACATGTAAAAGACAATGGTGGTGTCATAGCTTGGCAGCAGACGCATTTTACCACAGCGGAACCACAACACAAGGGATTGTTCAAAATACTGGGCCGGAGTTTGAAAGTGGAAAAGAAGACGGTTTGGCGGATGGAAGTATGGAGCTCAGACGCCAAGGACAGAGGAAAATGCAAGAATAACAAAAAGAGGCTAAAGCTGAGCAAACTCTGTGAATAGAAGATTAAAAACTGGACTTAAGTTTTACAGTGCAGCTTTAGGGAATAGCCAATAAAGCCATAATAAAGCCAAGACTAAAACATTCAGTATTGGTGTGAAATAATGAGGTTTACAGATATTTCCTGTGGCTGATGTTAGGACTGTGATTTTAGCACTGTGATAGTCATCAGGAACGATCCACAATTGCAATATGAATGTTCACTAACAGCTAATATACAAGTAAAATATCTTACACAAATATTTAATAAATATGACCGGTCCAGGTAGGATAGTTTTCCTAAATAAAATAAATAAAATAAAAATCCCCAGAATTTCAAATCACAATGTTGCAATTTGAAAAAGCAAACAAATAAACCAACATAAAACATTGTCATTCTCATATAGTGATTATTGACACACAAAAACAACAAACAAAACAACAACAAGAGATGAAAATGGAAGGAAAAAGTGTGTACATACAGGCCGATTATAAATGCTGCCATAAAGTATTTTGTTGTTCATTAGTTATATTGTTAATTCTGATGGGGAGTCTGGCACTATCTCCATGGAGATATTACTTTGCCTGAAATGTTCCACAGAATAGCATCAAATGATATCTCCATGGTGACAGTTCACAGTAAAATGCACATTTTATTAGACACGAGAGTGTAGCTTGAAATGGGGGAGAGAAAAGGAAGGATATTCAGCAAACTGTCAAAGCTAGCAATCCATCTCACAACATTGAGGCTGACCACAGAGAGCTTAGCACCCGCTGCTGCTGCTCCACCACCAATGCAGATTTTGAATGCATTTTTTAACATCCCCATGGAAACAAGCAGGTGGTGTACCCGTAGCAGAAAGCTTTTATATTGGACCTTTGACAAACAAGACCATAACAGAATAACTTCAATATAAAACAGCTGTGAGATGTTCATGGGAAATTACAATAATTATAAATAATTGTTGGAGAAAAATCAAATACATCTCCCAAGACTTTCTGCTAACTGGAAAACTGCTCAGTAAATTCACAGGTTACACACTGTATTTCTTCTCAAAACGATCAATCAAGCTTCACAGTTTAGATTCTGGCAAATGTAGGATGTGCGCAAATCCAAGAATGAAGTAATCTTACACCCTTAGGACTCCACACAGCTCCATACAGCTGTCCACATCAGCTCTTCGCTCTGGCTCTGCGGATGACAAAGTCCAGGGCACTCGTGTTCTAACTCTTTCATCATATAACTGCAAATGACTTCTGGTGATTGGCGCTACCAGCACAGTAAAGGTCCTCAGAGAGATTTGGCACTTTTTCTTGAGCTGAACAAAATCTTCCCATCAAAAACAACTTTTGAAATGTAAACCAATGATTAAAGCTGCGTTACCCGATTTTCAATTTGCGAACGGAGCTTGCACAGCTTTACAACAGCTGTATTCATAGAGGTTCATAGAACCCTAACCCAAGTGAAGCCGGGGGACCACCAAAGCACAATCAATCCAATGGTGCTAACGGCTCTTACTTCCAGGTTAGCGATAAGTGAAATACTACAACTTTAATCAAGTTTCTCTTAGAAGGAATAAGACAATATTGCTTTGTATATTAGGGATGGATAAAATTGCAAAATTGGTATCATTCAAACATCAAAAACGTCACGTCCAAAAGTCTATCGACATACATCAGCAAAAATATGAAAAAGGAAACAAAAGAGCCGTAGAACAATCTGATAATTTGCCGGGTACAAATACATTTGTCACACTATAGTCAGAATACATTAGGCTAACAAAAGATGTGAAGACACAATCCTAAGCTCCTTAGGCCAATCTTGAAACAGCAAGAAAGCTATCGCTTTAGCTTCACTGCTGTTGCATGCATTTTTATACAATCATCAAAAAGGACAACAAACTACATTAAGACCCATATAAAAAGACTGCAATATTTAGATACTTGGCAAACTTTACTATAATTGTACTTTAATTTATTGTCCTTGAATGTTGATACTAAACCTAAATTTATAGCTGCTAATATAGGTTATCGGCCACAACAGCAAGACAGATATCAGTATCAGCTGAGAAAAAAACCCACATAGGACAATCCTTATTGTATTTCACATACCATCACAGCTTAAAGGCTGATCAGGACAAGTCTGCAGACAAATCAAATGATCTAGCATCAAATCATAATTTTAATTCTTGTACCTGTTTCTGTTTTAACAGTGTTACTGTACTTCTGTATTTAATTGATTACTCCTTGCAATATGCCCAGAAGAGATCATAACCCTAGTAAACATGATTTTCTTACCCACATCCTCAAACAGGTTAGCTTTATTGCCTTTCTCCCACTTGGTGAAGCGGTGGGATCGTCCCGGCTTGGAGCTGACTACAAAGCGGTCCACTGGGGTCCCGTCCAGCAGAATGGATGACTCCCACCCAGGTCTCAGGCTCTTCTCCACCGAGGGCTGCTTCTTCTGGGACTTGTCTGCTGCAAAACAACACATCCTTCACTTTCAGCACATTACAACTAGGAAAGGTTTATGCTGGCACAAATGAGTGAGGTTGTTTATTGAATGAATAGGTTTAGGTCCCAGCAGGAAGAGATATCTGTGATGTCATCAAGGGAAAGAATGATAGATGATAGATAGAGCTTTTGATCTTGCGAGTGCATGAGGCTGAAATACAGTCCTCCTAGCTAAATCTGCCCTTAAGGTAATCCAAGACAGACATTCATTGCATTTGCACATTTAAAAAGTCTAACAAATTGATGTTTTTGCCAAAATGATTTCAGACTACTGTTCACACCCTTAAGTCTCAATTTCAAGAAAAATAGACTTGATTTATTACATTTGGCAAGAAACTCATGTTGGCGTTGAGAAAATATAAACTCACACATGAAGTAGCGCCGGAAAATTGAAAACTAATTTTCAGCTCACATAAATAAAGGGGATCTGGTTGGATGTTTAAAGCTTGGTATCTCAAGAACCACTTGGCTTAAACAAAAGAAAACAGCTAGTATGTTCTGGATGTCTGAGTGTTTGTTTTAAAGAAGCCATATGTGATGGTCCGTCTTTTGTCAGTGTGTCTCTGTGCCCCTTGCTTGTGCAACACACATTTCTCCATAAGAAGACAATAAAGTCTAATCTAATAATCTAATACAAAGCTTTTCTCTGGTATTTAATATAATTTTATATTCAGTTAATTTTAAATTGCAGTACTGATCCAATGTTCAGGTCCATTGATCTCTGGGTTGAAAACTGCACCAGGGTAAAAATCCTCACAACAACAGGGTCCTCCGCTGGACCAGGCTGACGGCCCTGACTATGAACAGCTGCAGATCACAATGTACTGCAGAGAGCAGTGGACATTTTTTTATTTTTATTGTGCCTATACGGTAACTGAGCGCTACTGAATCTCACATGTTTCACCATTTTTAAAACACAAACAGAAAAGTTGAAAGAGTACTGAGCGTGAGTGTGTATTGGTGTAGGGGAAAATGGTAATTTTCTGAGAAATGCAGTAAAATAAAGATGTAAGAATCGCTCAAAATACAAGTTTGAGTTTGAGTTAATGAAAAGGGGAACTCATTATAACATCAAAGCTAATAAAAGTGTATTTATTTATGTCTCCTTTATATGTATTTCTGTGCAAATAACATGCAATGACAAACTGTTCAGTCTCTTATTCATCCAACAATTTGTGGTCACCAATTCACATGGTGAAGGGAATGGTCTAAACATTGTACCAAGAACTTCCTATAGTTAAAAGTCAGGAACACTAACAACTCTGCTCCTCCTGGTTGCATTTAAGAAACCTCAAATGATCTTTTAAGTAGCAAGCAAACTATTGCTGCACAGCATGACAACCATAAAGCATGCAATTACATCCAAATGAACACTATTATCACCTGCTGATGCTATTACTGAAAACAAGCTGAGAGTGCATGATGCTGTGAACACAAACTGTAAATGTGACCCTTCAACATCACTTCAGAAGCCTGGGTCTTTAATATTATATATCGTAGAGGTGCATTATATCATAGAGAAGGTGAAATGTGACACACACTGTGGAGATTTGGACTGGTGATGTGAAAGGAAGATACTTTGAGGACATGATAAAGGATTAGACTCAGACTGCTGCCTCCGTGACCCGGCCTCGGATAAAGTGGGCGTAAATGGATGGATGGAAAAAAAAATCTACTTAATTGATTACTTCAAAGTAAATAATGAATGGATTACTTGATTAGTAAAATAATTGATAGGGCTGCAGCCTTAGATGAAACAAAACTGCCTAATAAGCTTGACCATTTCACACATCACTGAAATGACCAAACCTGATTGCATGGCTCTGTCAGACTTTGGCCTGAGACACAGTGAAGGAGGAGACCAGACTAAGACCTACTGTAGATGCACGGAGAGTCTGGATCCAGAGAAAGATAAAGTGTGCTTCATATGTAGTATTCTGTAGTAAACTGTTCCTGTACAGAGCTGTTCAGTATCAGCTGAAGATGAGGTTGTTTCATGAGGAAAATACTGCAATTACTAATGTAGATTAGGGCTGCACTTTTGATCATAGTGGATTCAAATTGACCAAATCGCACATGTTCAGCCCTAATGTAGCTACAAGTAAACTGTCTTTCACTGCCCCAAGAATACCAGCAGTGTTCAGTATCAGCAATTCTTTCCAAAAAGCTTGTATTTGTTTATCTACGTTCCCGCTAAGTTGCTAACACACTATATGATGATATAGTGTAACCGGGTCAGCATTATGTGTTTTTTTAGCTGAGCTCCATTGACACCAGCCTGGATGCACTTCAGTCAGTGGCCTCCTGTTTCCACTCAGGCTCATCCTGGTGTGACGTAGAGATGTGCCTGACTGAGATCTGGACTCTGTGGAAACATATATCCAACTAACACACTATTCTGATTAACCCAAATCCTCCACAACAAAGCAGATGTCCTGCTGCTCTCCAAGAACTGGTCCATACAATGTATCTACTTCTGGATCCTTATTCCATCTGTTGCTACTGAGGAGTGAAGCAGTTTGAACTAGGTCAAAATGTTTAGTTTACCGCTTAATGAAGGCAATTTGTGGGCTGTTTTGAGCAGCTCCAGAAGAAAGAATAAACAATAAAACTTAACTTAAAACACAGATCACCCCAGCAAGAAAATAGGGCATATTTTTCATCAAAGTGCTGAGAGGAGACGATTGTCGCCATGGACAGAGCACAACACACAGCTGCTGTCAAAATGCTGGATTATCCTAACTACAGACAGTCGTTTTGGGTACGGAGGATTAAAATAAATATTTGTGAAGAATATCTGGGCAGTGACTGTGTAAATGTGTTTTAAATTCTGTTTAAATTCTGTCTCATTCTGATCAGACCTCTAAGTTACGCCAATAAAGAAGAAGAACAGAACAGAAGAACATTTTTTGTGCTGAGATAATTAATTTGAATTTATCTCCTTGAATTATCACATTGGGCTGCAAATTTTGTTTAGGTATAGGTATTAAAAAAGCAGGTATTGTTAAGGTAATGCTTTTTTTATTTTTTATTTAATTGTACCCTGCCAGCCTGACACAGTAACACTTTTTTTTGTCATATCGACCAGCTACATTTAAGTATTAAAAAGGCAGAATAAAATGGATTTCCTCATGGATGTTGGTGTGGTTTTGAGGCGTCCAAGAGCTTTTCCATAATTCTGAATGTATAAGGAGACGAGAGAAACAGTCAAATTGAATTGGACTGTGGAAAGTATTAACTATTTGCGGAATGTGAGAAAAACCCAGAGGCTGGTATGTCAAGTGCCATAAATTTGAACAAGAATCAATTTCACGCCGAGGAAAAGCAATAAATTAGGGTTAAGGAATAGGAGAGCAAACACAGAAATACTCTCACCAAATAAAAATATTTAACAATGTTGGATTTTAGTTTTTATTTATTGAAGATTTGAGGAAGAAATTCTTAGAAAACTAGTTTTTATTCAAAGGCACAGTATTTACTTGTACTTGTGTCTGAAAAAGTAGACAAAAAAACCAAAAAGCATACATATTTTTTTCCATAGGAGGTTTTTGCACCAAAGACATACGAGCAGGCTTGCATCTCCACAAACCTGACTCGCCTCTACCGCCTTGTCTCCATGAAAATGTTATAATATCCCACAGTATGGCATAAAATGTACATCTGCATAGAGAACGTTTTAACTTTCTTTGCCCATGGACTTCTGCAGGTGGCATTCCTCCAAAAAGTTACATACGACCCCTTTGTGTGTGTAATGTTTGTTTGTTTTTATTTTTCGGTTGGGATAGTGCATGTCAATGGGCTATTTTCCATTAGTTGTCCACATTCACTCGCACAACACACTCTCATTCATACACCAGAATACTATTGTACATAGTTTAGTGGTGGAAACTGGAGCACCCGGAGGAAACATGCACAGACACAGGGAGAACATGCAAACCCCACACAGAAAGGCCCCATGCCACCCAAGAGTCGAACCCAGGACCTTCATACGGCGCTAACAGCTGCGTTACTACTTTAAGTATACCATAAACGAAATATGAAATGCAAATTATATGTTGTGCTGGCTTCAGAACAAAGGTTATGAAAAAGAGACCTTGGCTTGTATTTTTCAAACTTTCACTACCACACACACACACACATGCACACACACACGCACACGCACGCGCACGCGCACGCACACACACACACACACACACACACACACACACACACACACACACACACACACACACACACACACACACACACACACTCACACACACACACACACACACACACACACACAGATGCCTTACAGGTGATGCAGGGCTAAAGGTCTCTAGTAAAGTGTCTCTCCACCTGCACTTTCACTTTTACAAGAGCCCTCCTCTGAACCCTGGACCCTCAGAACACACATGTGACCGCACCTTCACCCGGACCTCCTACTGTCCACTGCTCCTGTCCTCTGTCCACTGCTCCTGTCCTCTGTCCAGTGCTCCTGTCCTTTGTCCACTGCTCTTGTCCTCTGTCCACTGCTCTTGTCCTCTGTCCACAGCTCTTGTCCTCTGTCCACAGCTCTTGTCCTCTGTCCACAGCTCTTGTCCTCTGTCCACAGCTCTTGTCCTCTGTCCACAGCTCTTGTCCTCTGTCCACTGCTCCTGTCCTCTGTCCACAGCTCTTGTCCTCTGTCCACAGCTCTTGTCCTCTGTCCAGTGCTCCTGTCCTCTGTCCACTGCTCCTGTCCTCTGTCCAGTGCTCCTGTCCTCTGTCCAGTGCTCCTGTCCTCTGTCCAGTGCTCCTGTCCTTTGTCCACTGCTCCTGTCCTCTGTCCACTGCTCCTGTCCTCTGTCCACAGCTCTTGTCCTCTGTCCACAGCTCTTGTCCTCTGTCCACAGCTCTTGGCCTCTGTTCACTATCCACTGCAAAGTCTTTTCGTTTAGTCTTCCTTAACCATAAAAATGTGTAAAAATATTTAACGTCTTGAATTATCATAAAAATATAAGAGCTTAACTAACTATATTGTTAAAAAGGGTTGCATATAAGACATCACAATAATTACCATATTGTTTTATCGTTCAATATCTAATGGACACTACAATAGACTCAGTATACAATTTTCTTACTTTTCTATTCGTACAGTACAATAACAGCGGTATAGGCTTAAGTATGTATGTATGAATGTAACTTCCCTTAGATCCTAACTCACTACCTTACTGTTTCATTGTGCCATTTATTTGTGGCAGCTCATGTTTTCAATAATGCTGTACTTATAGAAAAGGGTTTAATAGGAGATTATTCTGTTGTCAATTTCCATATTACCGTTTATCGGAATATTTTTTGCTGCATGTATGAAAAAAAATGGCCATTTTGATTATATGTGTAACACTGCACCAACAATACTATTACAATATATTACTTTTTGACACATCATTAGTCCAAGGCAATATTAGGACTTGATTACGAAAATGATGACTAAAATCAGACTGACTTTTTTAGACTTTAATTTCTGTCAGATGTAAAGTCTTAATCGTACAGTGATATATTTCGTTTCTTGCAATATGGATATATGCCTCATTGAAATATCAATAATAATACCATACAGAGAATCACAAGGTTTATCACAATGAAATCAAAACATTTACCTGAATACTTTTGGTCAAAGTAAAAGTCCTCGTCATAAAAACACATAATTTATGTTGTATCTTATTTATTGATTCAAGTTTCCCATTTGGGTTCTGATTCTTCAATTATGAGCTGTGACAAAGCACGATCATGAGAGTTATGTTTAATCTCAAAGTCCTCCTTGTGTGATCTTTTACTGTGGCATTGTAAATAGTAACAGTTGTATGTGAGTTTACAAGACTTGGCTTTAAGCCTTGAAAAAACCCAAATAAAGGCCACAAGTGGGGCGTCTGCAGGTGGTAAACACTGAGTATTCGTGGTGTGGTGATCGTGACCATAAAGTCGCACACCAATCACTCACTGTGGACAGGTTATTTTACAGGAGGTGTTTGAGCTGTGTTTAAGAGGTCACGCTCAAAGACACATGTGTTTTACCATCATTTTGGAGCTCATTTTCAGAATTACAAGCTGTCAGGTTTGCACTTGTATTGGTTTCATTCTTTTTTATATTACTTTGCATTTTGACACTAAATGTTTTCAAAAAGCAACAAATTTATGATGCAAATCAATTAAGTAGTTCTTTTGAAGGTTTACTGCATAATTAGAATTAATTAACTGTGTATTGACTATAACAAGTAAACTGACAATCTGGTAAACAAACAGGGATATCTTTCAAAAATGGTCTTTAGTGAGATTTCTTGCAATAATTTTAACCAACACAACATAATTATGATCTAATTTCTGTAGTTCAAAGTTCTGTAGTTTTAAAGGGCAATGTTCTAAAAATTAAATATGGTCCATATTCACTGGATCACTGACCGACATGGAGCCTGTGACTAACTTCTGCTCATGAGCTCATACTATCACATGTCAGCAGCATTTTTGTAATTTTCCATGGAACAAGTATGTTACACCTTACAAAGTATACAGTGAATAATTAGGTGATGAAGGCCCAGTAATTTTATAGAAAGTGACAGGTTAAGGTGAGTCTTAATGCACACATGTGTAAAATGTACATAATGAGGTGTCAAGAGCATAGTAGGAGTAAAGAAAATATTGAGCCTTTCTCCATTGGTGGCCCTGTACTCCTGTGTGAGAGACTCACAGCAGGCAGATTCACTTTGCAGGAGTTTCCTTTACAGCGTGTGGATGTCAAGGGGCAGGTGTGCTCCTGTTTACACTAAGGTGAGTGACATCATGACCACAGGGTTTGACTCAATGACGACAAGTCTGACAGGCTAGAGAGAGAGAGAGAGAGAGAGAGAGAGAGAGAGAGAGAGAGAGAGAGAGAGAGAGAGAGAGAGAGAGAGAGAGAGAAAGACGGAGCGAGAGAGAGAGGAGAGAAGAGAGGGCAAGGAAGTGTGAGAGAGGGAAAAAGAGAGAGGGTGAGGGAACAAGAGGGAGAGAGAGGGGAGAGAGGGAGCACCAGTTCCAGGTGACTAAACGCGATGAAAAATGCAACACGAGTAGAGAGCTGTGGGTTGAGGTTATGAGTGTGGGTGCTATAGAGCAGTGGTTCTCAAACTTTTTCAGTCGCGACCCCCAAAATAGCAATAGCTCACATTTGCGACCCCCAAACACAAATATAGACGACATGAAAAGTGATAAATTAACCTCTAACCTTTATTTTGAGAATATAGACCTAGAAAAATGACTTTAATTGGCTAACAAATAGGAATCTACATTCACCGCTGCATTTGACAGGTGTCCAGCCTTGTTTAACAGTATTGTATCAATTTTTCCCATCATCTGGGGACCCCCGGAAATCATTTTGCGACCCCCCGACCCCTAGTTTAAGAACCACTACTATAGAGGAATGATACAATGATGCTCAAATCAATATCATCTTCATGGTACAATATTAATTTACTTATTTACAATTGTCGTATTTTAATATATATATATATATATATATATATATATATATATTTTTAATAATCAGATTTTGAGTATTACAATACAATTCCATGGATTTCAGAAATTGTTTGTAGAGGTATAAAGTTCAGCAAAAGTAGAGCTGCTTCGATTAGAATTTTTGAAGCCAATCACTGATGTGTAAAGTGTGATCGGTGCGTCTGATCGACCCAATTTGCAGGTCACAGATCACATTGTTCTTGTAATTTTTATTGATTTGTGATTTTTATTTGATAAATCAAGCAGCCTTAATATTAATAACCATTCAGTTAAGAAAGTATGGCCATTTATACAAAAATCTTTTCAACAGAAATAAAAGCTACAACCACCAAAACCTCTTAAAACCTCCAACTTAAATCATGACCTCGATGTATCTGAATAAATACAATAGGAACAGGAATAGTCTGAACTTTATCCTAGACCGAGATCTTGGACTACAGCACTTTTGGCAACACTACAAAGGCCGAACTAGCAGTAAAAGTAGCTGGCGTCTCTTGAAACATCCAACAGGGGTTAACATCCTCATAATAAAACTCTAGAATGACCATCTCAATCCCTGCTGCTGTGAGTTTGGACATTTCTGTCGCAGAGAGCTCTGAGCATAAGCCCAAAAGTGGAGCAGAGAAATGAAATTCCTCTGGCTTGCAAAGACATGATCTCCTCTTTCCCTTCTCTCTCACTGCTGAAGGACTCTTCTGCCTTCCAGGAATCGATGGACTGTGGCAGCACGGAGGAACTCGAAAAAAACACTTTCTCTCACGGCTCCTGGGTCCCGACTCCAGCCCTGTGTGGGGACTGACAGGCTGATGACAGAGACACACAGAGAGGTAATGGGACGGATTTACACTTGTCCTCAATAACTACTGTCAGACAAAACACGAGGGAAGCATTAAGGTGCTCCTGCTCAGAAGATGAAGTTAATATACGTCTGAAATGAAAAGAAAATGAAGAAAAATCCAGTCCACGTGTGATGAAAACCTTCTGACAACATTTGAAAGTTTGGGTATGAATTTATGCCAAGTTTTGTGTTGTGAATCAAATACTACTTTTCTCACATGAAAAAGACTTGTGTGCATTAACACTTGCACATACATTAAAATGAGACGCAACTCCGACCAAACTCAGAACTAAACATGGGCCACTGGACCATAAGGCTGCTCAAATACGGCAAAAGTTATAATCACAGCCATTTGTCTCATAATAATAATAATAATTCCAACATTTACTTGTAATGTACATTGTCAAAATGATTGTGTAGGAAGTATTTTCTTTGTCATGTTTTAGAAAAGTGGCTTTGCTTCAGGTTTTGAGCCAAAAAAGTGAACTTGTGATTCTGCACAGAAGACAATTCATTGTATTTTCGATGATCTCACTTTTGTAAATGAATAGAGTAATTATTGGACTCACAATTGTATATACGCTTAATTGTGCAGCCCTGTAGATCATGAGTAAACCAGGAATAGGTTATGACCAAAACCATGTCAAGACTACACTGGGTTTAAATCGAGGTCACACCAGGTCATTTGATTGGAACATCTTGTCATGACTGAATACAAATTAAAACAGTCAATATCAAATTTTAGATTTACGATTACGACAAACCATTACTGTCTGAGACCTTGACCAAACAGTGAAATCTGTAATTTTCAATGGGAATGAAAAAACGTGACTTTCCGAATGCCGAAATAAAGTCAAAATGATGAATACAGCAAGATAAAAACAATTGGGACAATAGATTGAATTAAAAAGACAGTTTTTAGTTCTTACAATATCGTGACCTGAATAATTGTGATTATTGAATAATCTTGACATGCCTAATAGTAAATGGATATTACACCAACACCTGGGTGTTAGGGATGTCACGATATTAAAATGTAGTTTTATGATTATTGTAAGAAAAAACATCACGATTTAACGATTATTTACGATTGCAGTGAAATCTTGAATTTTCTTTCATTCCCATTGTCTAAACCAGTGGTTCTTAAACTAGGGGTGATTTCCAGGGGTCCTCAGATGATGGGAAAAATTGATACAATAGTTTTAAACAAGGCTGGACACCCTTCAAATGCAGCGGTGAATGTAGATTCCTATTTGTTGGCCTATTAAAGTTATTTTTCTAGGTCTATATTCTCAAAATAAAGTCAAACATTAGATATAAGGCTAATTTATCACTGTCGCCTATTTTTTGTGTTTGGAGGTTGCGAATGTGAACTATTGTTATTTTGGGGGTCGCGACTAAAAACGTTTGAGAACCACTGGTCTAAACCATTAGTGTTCTTCAAGTTTGTGACCAGCTTTACAAAACTTAACTTTTTGAATAATAAAAAGTGAAAAATAAAATGAAAAATGAGCAAGATAAAAAAGCAGTTCTTAATGTTCATTTTTTTTCACTATATTGAAGTAAAGACTTCACTTTGCTTCTAAAATTGTCTTGATAATTAGTATTTAATTTTGCAATTATATTGTGACCTGAATAATAGTGATTATCAACTAAGTTTTTTAATGTGTTTTTTTTAATAATAAGATTGGGAGAAAATCATAGTATAGGCTGCACAAATTAAAACAAAACCAGGGCTTCACCAGGACAAAACAAACCCAAACAAGCAGTGTTTGCCAATAAGGAAACACATAAACCACATGCATGGGCCAACCCTCCCAGATCTAAGAGAGCGCTCCACACACAGATCTGCTGCAGACACGTTTGGCTGCAGGACCAGGACTCGTTCCCCTCCCCCGGCTTTATGGCTCTGAATATTCTGGATGTTTTACAGTCTTGGGGAAGTGGGATGTTCAGTCTTATTCACAATGGATTCTGCAAACAGAAAACCTTAAAACCATGTGTGCTCCCTCATCCTCCCAAATCAGTCAGCTAAAGCTTTATGACTCACACTGCTTTATCAATTACTTAACAATAAACCTATGAAACTGTCCACCCCAGGAGAACTGTCAGACGGAAACATGGACTGCCATATTATTCCATGAAATGCAAATTTACAACAAATTCTCAATTGTGAGGGTTCAGCCGCATTAGATGCACAATGTTGCACAACGTCCATCCTTTATTCATTTGTTTTTTGCTCAGATGAGGTAATGGTGTAGCGCTGCAGCTGTATTTGCCACTAAAAAGTAGCTAGCCAGAGTCTATGATGTAATAAGTACTAGAGTCTTCAAGGAAAGATCCAGGACAATAAATTAGAAGACTAAACTATTAACTAATACTAATATGTGGAATGGTGCTAGAAAAAGACTTGCTTTATTTTTCAAATTTACAAATTACTGTTTTATAATTCAAAACCATGTGGAAAACATGTTATTATGATTAAAAATGTGACTTAAAAAATAATAATAATAATAAATCTCTCTCACCATGATCATGTTCATCTGTGAAAGTGCACAAAACTGGACAGAAATGCACAGGACCAACTCTTGGTTACAAACAACATGCTCAAACTTGAAATGAGCGTATATCTGTTTAGACAAACCTCACCAAAGGCATTTTGAGATCATCGAAGTGAAAGGCAAGATTGGGAGGATTCAATCAGGGCTGGGCAATATGGCAATATATATATATAATTTTCTTCACATATTGACTGATCATAATTTCTGATTTGAACTGAAGCAAGAAGACATTATTAACAGCCATTAAAACAAACAAAAAAAGTTTAATTTCTAACCCCAAAATTTTAATTCTGCTTTACACACATGCTTTCACTCACAGAGAATTTGCAATATCTCTTCAATTAAAATAACAAATTGCTCATATTGACAATTAGCACAGACTTAATCTCCAAATGTGTTATTAATTGCGCAGCCCAATCAATTATGCCATTGCAATATCCACACAAATTCCATACCAGTCCAAATATGGATAACTAAATTTGCAAATGAAAAGGTGTCTGGCAATGAAATAAGCCTTTTTTCCCTCAACTTTAGTTCTGCAATGCTGTGTAGTCCCGTTAACAAGCCTAAATGAACCGCTCTGTTATGTGATCCACAGACATCTTAAATGTCATTGGTCCTCACTGCAACAACCACACTGTGCCAAACCATGGACTAAGGACCAAACCAAACCTCAACCAGATGAAGCACAAGCTGGAATACACATTTCCAGGGTCAAATCATTTAAAATTAGAAACTAGAAGTGAACAATTAATTCTAGAACTACAAAATAATTATTGAATCAAACATAAAAATCCAGCAAAGGACCTCATTTGACCATTTGAGAAAAGCTGTATTTTCCATGCTTTTAAACTGCCCTTTATAACGTTGTAATTGAGCAACCACGTGTGTTATTTAGCATTAGCACGCTCGCACTCACTTTAGAAAACTTCAGTATCAACAGGTGCCATCATGAAGCGCAGCATAGAGTTCCAGACTGTTGGATGCTGTTTTAGCTGTAGGTTAATAAAGTATGCACCTGCATGTAAAAGCGCATGTAAATCAAAATAGACCTTACCTGAGGAGCCAAATCCAGGTGTGCAGAGCGTCACAAAGAGCGCCAAAAGCGTCCCGCACGCGCTCAGAGCCATAGTGAGTGTGGCGCGCGACTGCAGAGGGGCACGAGGACGCAGGGAGAGGCGGGAGGCTCGCGCAGGGGCGGGAGACAGGCAGAGCAGCAACACGAGCACATCGATAGAAGCTTCTGCAAGTTATGTTTGTGTGCGTAAGGTTTGTCACGAAACATTTGGCGTGTTGTTCAGTCTAAAGCTTTAACAATTATTTCAGAGCACTGGCAAAATGCTTCTGACCAGTACAAGTTTATTTTATTTAACTTAATTGCCATAGACTAGGATATAATTAGCAAAACCTTGTATGTAATTTGTGGCAACACTGTGCTAAAAGTGAATGTCAAGAGCAGAGCAGCTAGCATGTTAAAGTCCATTAGGACAGTTTAGACTAGTCTCATTTGCTGGTGAACATGATTAGATTTAAGATTTTACTAAACATTTTGCCCATTGGCCCTCAGTTTGACAGTTTTTTTGAAGTTTATAATATTACTTCCTGGTTGGACATGGGCAACAATTAAGGCATTGATAGAGGCAATTTTACAACTGTTACTGAGGCACCAATCAGTAAACAAGGGTCAAAATCGATGGCACAATAGTTAGGAATTTACAATAACTAATATTTGATGAGACCTTTATTTTGATGAATGATGGTTGAAACTGTCAGAAAAATGTGTCCGAGATAATCCTAATTTATACAACATAATGATCCAAAATCATAATAACAATCAAATTGGTTATAACTATAAGGCTAGTTCTTCAAAGTCTCCTTTGCTGAATCCTCCTCCACTTCTTTTATTCCAACTAAACTTGTAAAGACAACAAAGACTGCCATTGTTCTGACCTCTTCTATTCTGGTGGGATCCTGTTCCCTGGACTTTCTCCAGACTGTGTTTCCAGTCAAGTCCTGTCCTTTGCTGTTGCAGGTGTGAGTGTGTGGGACAGCACTGAACTCACATCCTGGACCTCAGCAGTTATGACAAGTGACCACCAGAGGGCGCTACAGCTTTACAATGAAGTAAGCTATTTATGGTGATGCTGATTATGGAGTGTAAATGTCATAAACTGTTTATTAGGTGTTAGTAAGCACTAGTTAGTTGTTTAACCAAAAACATGTATGTGTTAATAAACCACATGCACAGAACATCAATAAGCTGCTTATTATTATTATTTTTTTTTCCAATAATCATGTGATAAATCCTTATAAATGCGTCATAAGTGCTTATAAAAACATAACATGCAGTCTAAATTGTTAACCAAGGAACATTCATCTAAAGCGTTACACAAAAACTAAACCTACTTATTTCAATCTTGTATTAAACACAAATTAACCAGTTATATCAATAATAGTCACATTGCTGTATGAAAAAGTTCAGAAGCATTCAAATGAAACAAGTTAAGTGTGCAGACTAGGACCCATCCACCTCAGCAGTAATTAGATTTCAATACTCAATGCCTATGATGTCTCTGTACAAACCAATACCTCCCCCTGTTGGCCAATATTAAGATCTGCGCTGTATAAATATGATTATTTCACCTTTTTGTAATTGAACAATAATTACAATAATTATTATTTTTCATATTTTCTATGTTTTTTTTTCCAATTTATTAATCTGTTGGAACACGTGTCCCAATCCAGTATTTAAACACATGGATTGGCGGTGGGGTCAGGGGCCAGTTAAACAACTGTATTTTTGTACATCAACGATCACAGTTTTTTAATAGGAATATCTTTCCTATTTCACTCTTGTGACCCTTGGAGTACTATTTACATTCAGGTTAACCATCGTCATAATTAAGATCAGGTTCAGTCCCTTGGTGGAGTGGAGCTTTGTTCATTCAGTATAAAATGTCTTCTTCAAAATTCTTTTGTTAAACACTGGTCTAGAAATGTGTACAACAACTCCAGGATATGCATGATTTTGTAAGATTTGTGTGTATCACTAGAAAGTAGATTAACATTACTGCAATAATACAAAAGCCTTTTTATAGTGTTCTGCAAAGAAAAAAAAAGTATATTGCGGCCTAGTTCTTGCTCCTTTCTTCTGCCTACAGCTTTTGGTTAACGTTTTCTGTCTTTTGTTTATCCGCCTTTGTTCAGCATTGTGATTTTATATTGCTCGACTAAAGAACCCTCACTCAAACCCACGACAATGAGCCCCATGTGCAGAGAACATGTTGCCTTACATCGTCTGATCAATGCGATCAAAGTGAACACACACACACCTGCGTCTAACATACGTCCCGTTCCAAATGATGGTGAAGTGATGAAACAGTAAAGACCAGAGGGAGTAGCAGCTCTGAAACACACTGTTCTTCTGCTCTGCATCAGAACAACCTACAGTAGAGTTGCCTGGCAACTGCATCCTGCCCCACAGAGCAGGACCTGCACCTCCACGAAGTTTAAACCCTTTAATCTCACTTTTAGTATTCAAATGTGCAAAGAAGTCCACACGATGCAGGAGTCCTCAGCGCACTATATTTCAAAATGTACTTACTTTATTAAATTTTAGTTTTTTAAAGTTTAAAGTTTTTAAATGAAAGAATGATTTGATTTTAATGCCACACACAGTGTTCACTCTAAAGTGTAAGTGCAGTGATTTGATTTTACAGCTGCTGCCCTTCATTCACATTATTCACACAGAACTGACAATAATACTACATTGGCAGGTGATCCCTTATGACTGCGATTAAAAGAATCAACATGTTTTGTTTTTTAATGTGGCATTCTTATTCTTAATAACATGTTTTATTACGACATAATAATGTTGTGATTCTCAGCTGCTCCAACTAGACATACTAGGCTGTTGTACTATTGTCAGACACCATCTTTGTATTGCCCAATTTCTCTGAGCATCAGTGGATGCTGTATTTTTCAATGGGATTCTCTGTGGCCCCTCCCCCTCCTCCCGCACAGTGAGAGGAG
The DNA here is from genome assembly GCA_019453435.1 of Rhinogobius similis. Lineage (NCBI taxonomy): Eukaryota > Metazoa > Chordata > Actinopteri > Gobiiformes > Gobiidae > Rhinogobius > Rhinogobius similis. Next base: position 36,152,960 of record CM033620.1, read on the forward strand.
TAAAACCAGTGCACAGCAGAGATGCGCGACAAAGCAGCGCTGCATCCTTCAGAGCAGCCAACACAACAGGAGATATGTATTTAAGTGACTTTCTCCTCACAAGTCTTCCTTAGGCGGCCAATATGGATTACATAGGCTTTATTCATTGGATCTAAATGTGAGGAGTCATTTTTTGTTCTTATTGCAGAGGTTTTGCTTTATCCCGTTCAAGTTTAGTTTGGGGTGGAGTACTTGTGCTCCGCTCGTGGAACGGCCGGACTCATGATGGCTCTAATGGTTCACCTGAAGACTGTGGCGCACCTGAAGGGGAAGAGCGACCGCATTGCTAAAGTCACATTCAGAGGTGAGGGTTATTAGTGTTACAAAATTTATACTGTTTGGTTGTTAGCGTTGGAGTGTTGTACAATGTACAATACACACAAGATTGTACGTAATTAATTTATAAATACAGGATATTAATTGAGGGTATGGTTTTGTATAATTTATTGTCACAGATGCAGTTGTGCCATTGTTTAATGAAGGAAACTTTAATATTAGTACTATTAGTATTTCTCTCTATATCATAGTAAATAGTATATTTTACATACAATTTGGCATTAACTTCTTCTAATTTCACCCATTTAAAAAACAATAGTATTAAAAAACTAATCCCACTCAGACTTGATTTGAAAATTTGAAATTTCTATTCGGCGGTTTGAGGTATTACATTTATTGTGTTTGTTCTTTGTCATTGTCATTTGTACATGAATTCACATTCATGTGAATGCACCAGAGTTTGCACTAAAGAGTAGAAAACACTGCTGCGTAGCGTTAGTGTCTTGTAAACATGTTAACACCAGCGCTCTCTGACAGCTGTCCATGCATTAAGTTGGTTCTAAATATTTAATCCTGTCCTGCGCTTTCTCTGGTGAGTGAGGACCATGAAGCCTGGAGGCCGGTGCTCTTTAGCATTGATTACTGTCCAGGAACAGCCAGAGGAAGGTGAAGAGGTGAGGGGGCTCTCTATTGTTTTATTTTGGATCACTGCCAATATTCACCAGCTGCTGTACCTGCAGACTACCTCCACACTACACACTCCTCTTTAATGAATGGGACAGAGAGGAGGACCCTTTGAGTAATATGAACAGAATCAATTACGATCTATTGTTAAACATGTCATAATTTTCAGACTTTTTAATATCATTATGCCGCCACTTATTAATATAATTAACATATTAGCTACAGAAATGTGATGGACTTTTAAGAATTTTATGCCATGGTTTCCACTCAAAGTTTTATTTAGAGTTGCTGCCAAGGCACCATGGCTCTGAAAAGTCCCTGTTTTCCTGGACCTCCCATACATTCCCACTGCTCTGAACTTACTTAGTTCTCTGATGTTTTTGTTCTAGTCTGTGATACATGTAGATACGTAGGATTCAGTAGCCTGTAGCCATTTTTGCACAAATTGGAAAAAAAAAAAATCCTCTGTGATAAGTCTGTAAACATAATCCTTCAGAGCTGCACTTTGTTGTGATGACATTTGTTTTACTATAGAGACAGGCAGAAATCAGTACCATTAGTTTTAACCGAAATTGTTTGCCAGAGCTTTTTAGTGATATAGTATAAAGGTAATATAAGTCCAAGAAAGTAACTAGTAACTGATGTTGTGTGCACTGGCTAGTCCTTTCGCCTCTAAGAAGGTCTTGAATTTGATTGCTGGGAGTCGGAGAGGCCTTTCCATATGGTGTTTGCACGTTCTACCCATGTGTGCTCTGGATATTTTGATGAATAGAAAGCAATGCTAATCTTGCTTTCAGAACATATATGAATATCCCTGGTGTACATGCTTTATTGAAGGTCTTGGGTTTAACAACGTGGTAGAAACCTGACAGTGGAACCATGCTGTAGTCCCCTCTGGTCTAACTGTCTGCATGTGTCAGAGCAGGAGCTGGACGTTTGGCTGCTTACTATTTCAAATGCCCCAGCAGTGTTCATGCTCTGCTGTACCTCACTGCTGACCTATTTCATTCAGCAAGAGGAGCGCAAGGCTGCAGAGGAAATGATAAAACCAGGGCAGAGGAACAACTATGTGCTTCTAAGCATGACCAAATTTGTGAGCTGACATGGACTGCCCGTCCCAGTCAACCCTAAATGTATGAGTAAAGAGGCAGGCAAAAATCAGCACTGTGAGTTTTAACCGAAATAGAGAAATAGATAGCTTTATGAGCTAAAGTTTTCATCTTTCAAAATGATTTCACCCACATCTTGAGGAATATCACTCGCAGTTGTCTAAATAAGAATAGTACATTACATAATAGCCAAATGGCCCAGACATTATTATTTTTACACTATTAGGCACTATTTAAGCAATATTTTTAATGGTTCATATGTGTAATGTGAATGTGAAGAATTGCAGATTGACCTAAATAAATGGTTAACTCTGTAAAGATTTTCACACAAACCTGTCGATTGATCAATTCAGTACTATTTTAGGTCATTTGTATTCCTGTTTTTAAATGTTAGAGGTATGTGCGAAGAAAAATCTATAGTTTTTCTTTACCAAGCATTGATCTGTTTGTGTTATGTTGACATTAGCCATTATAATAGTCCTTTATTATGCCAAACTGTTTTTAACCTTGTAATAATGATTTTTCACGTCATGGTTTAGTAATACTTTCTCTCTCTAGAGAGCTCAATCCAGCCCCCCCCATGTTTTGAAAAGACCTTCATCTGACCAGATTTTGAGCTGAGACATCCTTCACTCTATGCGGTTATCCAAGTTTTAGCTGTAGGTTAACCTTTTGTCTGGTTAATGTCCTCTCCAGTGTACCAGCTGACAAAACAGACAGACAGACGAATCAATTTGTTTTCCAAATATAAATCATTTTCAGTTATACATCATGAGTTAGACTAAGTTAGTCCATACGTTGAAGAAAGATAAGGAAAAAAACATGGAACATCTTAACCAAGCTAACTGTCAGTAAAGCTTTGCTTACGGTACAATTTCTCCAAGTATTCTCCATCACTTCTAAATGCTAGTCTGGTTTCTGTGGGTCAACCTCAGTCCATTTCCCTTTTGACTGTCATCACAATGCTTTTAACTGGACTTCCTGTCTGGAGCGGACATGGCCAATCAGAAAACCCTGCTTTCAACAGAAAAAGAACAACAAAATCAAAACAGACTTAACCCTTTGAAGTGCCACCCCTATAAGAAAACTCCAGCTGTACCTCACTGTACTGGTTCAAGACTGCAATAAAAAGGGCAATAAAAATTTACCATTTTCTTTCTCAAAAGCTGTGATGTTAAATGGGATTTCCTGACTTCGCTGGTATAAATAATTAATCCTCAGTGTTATCTTAGCCGTATTAAAGATTGACGCGGTGCAGAGGGAATTGTAGCCTGCAGCATATGGCCGTGCATGTAACAAGATTGACTCAAATATTCACACAAAGCCTTTTGATTAGCTTTCCTCTGCACTCTTCTGAAACCATCATGACACGACTATCAGTTAAGAAGTTTAGACTCAAATTAGTAGGATACTGACAAGCCTACACGAAACTTTGCAGCATCAAAGTGCTTCAGAGTGTCACTATTTGTGGAGAAATAACATAAATGACAGTTGCAAAAGGTTTTGATTTATTCTTAGTGCTTTAGTTGGGAGTGCAAATGGATATTATTTAACAGTTATGATATTTAAAATACTACAAAGAAGTTGTTGTACCTGTAGGGAAATTTGTTCTCCGCATTTGATCTATCCTTCTATGCCACCTGGGCATCTCATCAGGAGCAGTGGGCGCCACAGAGCAGCGCCTGGCGGCCCCACTGGAGATGTTGTGCTAGGCCTGGTCTGGTGGATTTTTTGTCGTTTTGGGTTGTGTTTAGTGACCTTTTTCCATGTTTGTTTAGCTGAAAAGGGCCCTGGTGCGTGCTTGCTGGTGGTGCAGTGGGCTTTGCGAATGTGTGGTTCTTTGATTCCAGTCCTCGACCATTTGCCGAATATCACTACCCCCTCTCTCTCACTGCAGCAAAAAATAAAATAAAAGGACCATGGTCTAGTTTCTTGCTTTTTCCCCACCGAAACTAATTCATTTGGGACCAGGAGCTAACAATTCATTATACTGGGTGCTAGGGATGTCACAATATCAAATCTGAGTGTTGGCACTGTGACTAAACAACAGTGAAATCCTTAATTTACTAATATCTGCAACCATACCTGCTTGCCAATGCCCAATCCCGTCAGAAGCTAAGGAGGTCAGGGCCTGGTCAGTACTTGGATGGGAGACCGCTGGAACACCAGGTGCCACAGGGGGGCACTGGAGGAGGAAATGTGGTTGGGTCCTTAGGCAAGACACTTCACCCATATTGCCTAGTATGAGAGTGGTGTGTGCGTGAATGGTTGGTGGTGGTCGGAGGGGCAGATGGCGCAGATTGGCAATCTTCGCTTCCGTCAGTCTCTCCCAGGGCAGCTGTGGCTACAATAGTAGTTTACCACCATCGAGTGTGGAGTGAATGAATAATGCAATGTGGAGTGTCTTTGAGTGTCTAGAAAAGCACTATATAAGTCTAATGCATTATTATTATTAGCAGTATTATTAGTATGATAAAAAAGTACTTTTGCATAGTTTTACTTATAGACTGAAATCACAAAATTTTGCAGCCTATGATTCTCGCTCTTCTTCTTTTTTTAGTTCTTACAATTATATTTACTTTGCATTGACCACTGAAAATTCGAGAACGATTTCATGCTCATGTCTCACTGCACTTAATTTACGTGCTGTTTTTAGCTCATGTCAAAAGCAGCACATCTGGAGGGCATCCACTTCACTTCATATGTTTACCTCTTTCAACTCATCTTTCTATGGTCCGTCTGCCTCCAACACAAGCTTCCCTCTGCCGGCCCTTTATTCAACCCTTGTTTTCAAATGAGCCTTTATTCTCACGCCTGAATTCCACATCATGCGTCTCCGCTCCGCTCCGCTGCGCCGCAGACCGCCTCCGATTTAGAGCGCAGGCCCTCGCCTACTGGATGCAATTTGTCTCCGCCAGTCCGCGCAGCGCAGGGCTGCGAAGTCCCGAGGAGGGGGACTCGCGGGACCCGCGGGACCCGCGAGAACTCGCGATCAGAAAGCGCTCCAAAAGTATCGGAAAGAAAACAAATGCAGATTAACTGAAAGTCTGTCGTTTGTGCAACTGCAATCACTTTTTCACCGAGTCAACACAGCGCATGAATAGAGCATTAATAAAAGTGACAGCCTAAAACTGTATTTAAGACATTTACAACCATTTACATGTATCGGGTGGAATTGATTGTAAACATTTGCCTTCTGGGTAACAAAAAGTTTAATGCACGTCATTAGGTCTGAGTTAAAAGTTTTTGTTTTGGAAACCCAGATGTAGTTCGTGTTCTCTTTCCTGTTTGGTGCGATCTAAACTGCGTGGCTTGATCCGGTCGGACTCTGGCGCAGAAGAAAATAGACTTGATCCGCAATTCTGTCGGAGAGCGGCGGAGTGGCGGAGCTGAGGCGCAGACCTGCGCAGCGCTTACGCGGGATGTGGAACGGGCTTCATTCTTTCAGATGGCTGCGTAAGTTCTGCGCATTGCGTGGCGCAGCGGAGCGGAGCGGAGACGCACGATGTGGAATTTGCCTGTCAGTGTTGACATCAAGGCAAACCTGATGAAAACTCCACTTACATAAGCTTCACATTCGCTCCTGTTCAAAGCCCACATCTGAGCCTGATCACTGTTTTGAATAATGTAGGTGGATTATTGTCTCTTTGATTTCAAGAGCTGTAGCATCACTACGATTTGATATGTTTTAGATTAGAAGGTAAGACACAGTAGGGGAATCTAATTAAATTAAGAGGGAAATTAATATTAAATTAAGACTGGAATTAAAAGGCACAGAATTGAACATGGGTTGCCTTCACGTTGTAGAATTTGTTGATTGATCTCAGCTAGAGGGCAGAAGCCAATAGGACTCCATGGAAGATTAGCCATTTATGAAAGAACACTGCAAAGAGAAGAATTATGAACCAGATTTTTTGGAGTTTTGCCACATTAATCTTATGACTTTGGCAGTGTAACATTTTTGGTTGAGATTCTGCCACCCGCTTGTCACCATACTGCTTTAAATGCTATACAATTAAAGTTTGCCGTACTCTAGATTACTGAAGTTCTTTGTTGCTAAAATAACTTGAAAGACATGTGAGCAGGGCCACCTCTCCACAGGTCAGACCTGGTGTTTAATGCCATGATGTTACATAGTAAACCTTTTGTTTTTACAACTGACAACAATCATACTTAAATTAAATGATGCCACTACTTCATTGGCAACTTAAAAGATATGAATCATAAATCAGGCCAAGACTGAACATAAAGTTAAATTCTACTAGAATTAAAACTCCTCTACCTCAACGCTAAACTATCGCATCTTTAATTGTTATTAAATATCTTGAATACAAAAAACTAGTTTCTAGGCCTCTCACAGTAATTATTAAATCAAAATAAAACTTGCTCATACACTGTGCTTCTTTGTACTATTTATTAATTCAAGCTTATATTTTATGGGTATACAGCCTTTCAGAAAAGAGTTATAATATATGTGGAATAAAGTGGTTTATCATGATCTTTTATGAAACAATATAACATGTAACTGGCCTATGCGTTTAAAGAATAAAAATATAAATCATGGATAGATCCTTCCCAAACTCTCAGAATGCAAACTAATATATAATACCTTGAGCTTTTCTGGTTGTGTCCAGCTGTTTTTACAGCTATGACACTGCCTTAAAATGACATTATGCTTTCTCAAATTTTCTCCAACATGGTTCGCAAATTTATGACTATGACTTATTTTAAAATGTATTTAGATAAATTAAGGTTCCAAAAACTGCATTTGAGTATGTTGCCTATAATGTGTGTATGTGCAGAAAGCAGTCTAATGTAATTACAGGTGTTCTTTATGTACACTAGTGTCACAGAGTAAACAAAGCAAATGAATGGGACAATCGAAGCCACAAATTTCATTGAAAGAGCTTCCAGGTGAGCTCAGGCAATAACACGCTTCAGTGAGCCGGCCCACTCTTACTGTGGGGCTGCACTGGAAAATATTTGTTTAGTATTATTTGGTTCAGTAAAAGCTGTCATCTCCCATCCAAGGTTTGACATATCTGTTTGTTTTAGTTGTAATATAATTGTGTTATTAATAGATGCATTTGTTAGTAATATTGATCAAATGGTGACTGTGAAGTTCATTGAACTGTAGCCCACAGTCATCAGTTCAGCACAACAACTAAGGTCAGGATCTTTCTGAGGGCATGATCAGAGAATGTGCTACATTTTACTGTTTAAAAACCAACTACAATGGCTAGAAACAAATCAAATCTGTGAGCATGTAGAAAATGTTTTATTTATTTATTTTTAGAAATCAAACCTATTCTTATGAAACTAACTATTTATTGTAATAGTCTTCTTTTATTGTGATAATGACAGATCATTATTACTGTGGGGGTTCATAGTGATGAGGACTACGGATGGAAATTAGCTTCAGACCAAATCCAGCATATTTACACAAAATACTGAATTGGGCTCCGGAGGTGGTGAAGAGGAGGCGATGGAGAGGCAGATAGTTCTTCTGCTGCGATGAAGAGGGTTGTGGTATCAACATTAATATCAATCAATCGATCAATCAATATTAATAATATATTAATATTATTATTTCATATTGATTAGTGGATTGGTAGAGCAACTCATGCAAAACAGACATAGATTATAGTATTATATGGAAAGTAAATCTCACACATTAATTCTGAGACAGTCTGGTTATAATAGTGTTCCCACATAGTCATTAGCCTGCTCCCAGTTGTATTTTGATTGACTGATGCATGTTTAAGTTAATCCTGTATAGTTCTGCATTTTAGGCTTGAATGTTCTGAAATGTTCTGAAATGTTCAGTTTTCACGTACCCCCATCCCACTTATAGCCTTCTACTTAAAACCAAACAAAACATACACATGGGTTTAAAAATTATCGCCTAGCCATTTCGCTTATCCAAAATAAATCACCATAACTGAAAAACACGTCTTCTTTCATATATAGTTTTAAAGTTTAGTAAGTCTATAGGGACATTGTTGCTCCCAGTTCCGGGCCAAATTATGTGGGAGGCATCTCCTACCAGCATTATATATAACAGCATATTATAATTGTATATGTACTCATATTTTATCACTTACACATAATGGGAAGTGGGAGCAGGAGACTGTTCCATCTGCTCTGGGCACAAGTTGCTCTACTACCTGGAGAATGGCCAATGAATCACAGGCTGAACACTTTTAGACAGCTATTTTCTCTTATTATTCTCTAGGTGAAATTCATATTCATCAACCCACCTGCATAACTTTGAACAGAGCAAACCCGAGTATACCAAGAGACAATTGGTCAGTTCACAGTAAATCATGTCTCAACATTACTATGGTGCAATGGGCTTGTTTTCTAGAATTGTGGCCGTTAGCACCATGGTAGTTAATTGCTTCTATTAGAAACAGTCTCACAGCATCAGTAGAGCACACCACAGTATCCTAGATGCCCTAGCACAAAGGGAAGCATTGTTTTTTGCTCATTCACTTATATTTGAATACTTATGTGTTTCAATAGAAGTGAATGAGCAAAAAACAACGCTTCTCTTTATGTGGACTAAGGCATTTTGAAAAGACAACATGTTTGTCAATGTGATACTAATTAATGCTTTTGTGATCCGAAGATCTATTCAGAAAACAACTGTAGACGTATTTCTTTATTTCAAATGCATACCTGGATTGATTACATTACTGTTGCTATGTTGATCACAAAAGTTAAAGGGCCTGTATTTGATTTTGAACCGTGAGACAGAAACGTTTTTGTTTGAACTGTTAGCCCCTTAGTCCTTCCTTTTACTCAATATTACACCATGGCTGTGTCCGAATGTCCACACTCATTCCCTAACCCCTCATTTACTATATAGTCCTACCTTGATCTGTGGACTATATAGTGCCCTCAATCCTGGAGCAATTCAGACACGCAGCTCACGACTTTCTCCTCGCCGCGAGTCACGTGACTCTGGCATCTGAGAGAGAAAAAAGTCAGCAAAACTCAGAGAAAAATGGATTTCTGTAATGAATATGGATTACACACACATATTTATGGACTAATAATCATCACAAGTTTTATTCATCATGGATTGCATGTTAAACATCAAAACGGACTGGATAACTCATCTTTTTGCTGGATATTTGCAATCTATTCACAGCTTAAGCTAAGGTAAGTGGCTAACGCCAGCAACGCTGCTGCTAACGGTTTGTCAACCATTTGTTTAAACAGCTCCTCTTTCTGCTTTCATTCATTCCACTGTAGTTTTTCCGACCCTTGCAATGTTTCGTGACCAATATTGACCAGTCTAGTCACCATGGCTGGACACTTTTCAAGATGCATTGTGGGAAATTTTGAGTGCACTACTGTTCACCTGCTGGACATTCTGACACCACTAAAAATGGCGTGACCACTATTTAATGCCTTATACAGGGAATAGTGTGGACATTCGGATACAGCTCATGATTCCGAAACGACTGTCTGGAATAGTCGTATGCAGTTGTTTCCATATAGTTCCTCTAACTCTCCTTAAAATTAGCTTTTAGCACTTTTGAAACTGCACCATGCCAGAGAATCACATGTCTGGGATAGTGTCAAGCAGTTCATTTTCCCATGAGTCATAGGGTGCAATATGAATGGCTGAAAAGAGGTAACCTGATAAACACTTCTGCACTAGTTCTTTCCTAACAAAGTGTTTATAATATGCAAGATTATACATTACAAACTTTCCATGAAGTTGCTTCTATCAAACAATGTGTAATGTAAAGAGAATTTCTCTTAACTAGAGTGAATAAAAATCAGATACAGGGCATTTAAAGTCTCATTCAAGTCAATTTTGACTGTCTCCGTTAATGTGTTTCATAGTGTGCATATAAATACTAATTATTTTTATATGAATGTGATGGAGAGTGCAGACTTATTTTTGACCTCTGCAGACTCTAAAAGCCTTTGTATTTTCCAGGACTGTCCTTCTACAGCCGTGTGGCAGAAAACTGTGAGGATGTGGCTCCGTTTAATGAGGTGAGTGTGACAAACATGTACTATTTGACAAGATAATGAACAATTAGCGCTTATCAGCGCAAGGCTTATTAGAAATGACAGTGTTCACTGTTGAGGTATTAACAAGCTCCCTGTATGGCCTAAAGTAGTGTGTAGCTGGAAGTGGTGGGAGATAATGCAGTTTTGAGATTTTTATTGTAGGCTCTGTACAAGCAAATCTGGGAACCACAGTGTGCGCCATGATACAGTACGCAACACATAACTTCCAATAACCTATGCCTAAGCTGCAGTATGGTTTGCATTTAATTTATTGAAACAAATACAGTTTGGCTTATACTGTACAAAAGGAATTATAGCAAATACAAAGTATGCAGTAACGGATATCAGCAATATATTGATACAGGTCAATGTTAGTATTACATAGTATTATATTAGTCATCCCTCTACATGCAACTACAGCCCCCTTGCTGTGGGCTTTAGCATCTGGGGGAGTTTTGGCACCTGCTTGTCTCCATCGAGATGTTAATGTTTTCATGGAATGCCCCGCAGTATGGCATTAAACTTATCTTTGTCTATGGAGACAAACCCGCCAAGTTACCGGTCAGATCTGTGGAGATGTGAACCTAGTAAGAATGCATTTATTAAGGTATTTTTGTCTCTTCTCACTTTAAGATCAGTAATTCTTCCAACCTCTACTTAACCTGGGATGTGGTCAGGTGAGGATGCAGTCTTGGGTTAACAAACTAAAGTGAAATCTGAAGGTATAGTTGAATTATATTTAGTTCTGGTGGAGTAAGTTGATCTTGGACAGTCCTGGGCTTGGGGCTCAGAGAATTGTCACACTTGCCAAAGCTGTCTAGTGAAGTTGTAAAAAAATGTAATTACATTCCACACAAAGGAAATATAATATAATGCAGCCCTTACAGTCAGAGTCATTAATTGAACATGATTTATATTTAACATCATTTGGATTTTATTCAATGCTTTTTTCAATTGTCTTTGGGAGAACAATGGTACAGCCCCATTTAGGAATAAACAATGAATAACACTCTATTGTTTTGAAATACTAAGAAATCTCTGAATCATTTGTCTTTAATAAGAGAAGGCATTATTATTATTATTATTATTTAACCAGGAGAGTCCCAGTAAGACCTCTTTCCCAAGGGAATCCTGGTCAAGAGGCAGCAAATTAAAACAGTTACAACAAACAACATTAAAATTACAGTAAATGACATCAACATTAAAAGTTATGTAAAATAATTCCACATTGTTGAATGTGGCCTCACACAGCCTCTAATGCTTTCAGTTTGGTTTTAAACACATTTAAAGACAAGAAGTCAGTAAATTTCCAGTCTTTCTGTAACATGTTCCAAGCAAAAGGAGCTGAGTGGACAAAGGCCTTCTTTCCCAGCTCTGTGCGAACAGAGAGCAACAGCTGATCGTTTGACCGCAAGAAGTAGGAGCCAACACTTCTCTGTGTGATTAAAGTACAATTTTAGGGAGGCAGTAATCCAAGCTTTGCCTTGTAAATAAAAGTGTACCAATGTCCCTGCCTGCTAGTGGCCAGAGAAGGCCATCTCACTCGTCAAAACAAACCACAATGATGCGATAGGGCTCTACATTCAGTAATGCCTCTTCTACATGTCTTCCACCATTTGAAGACGTGTAGAAACGATCACCATAGTCTAACACAGATTTTAAAAAGTTGCAGTGACAAGGTGCTTTTTTACCTAAAAAGAAAAACACATTTTATTACGGAAAACGAAACAAAAAAACCCAGTTTAAGTTTTAGTTTCTTCACGTTTTTCTATGTGTGGTTTAAAAGTGAGGGAGTCATCGATCAAGACATCGAGGTATTTATATTAATTCTATGACACTTCCTTCACGAGTGCACACTTTCAAACTTAAGGTTTGAAAACAACATTAGCTTAGTTTTGTCAGCATTGAGGACTAGTTTTAGTTGGAGAAGTGAATGCTGGACAGTTACAAATGCTTTTTGCTGAGATTCAATGGCCTGAACAAGAGATGATCCAAAGCAGTTAGTGACAGTGTCATCGGCATAAAAATGCTTGTTGGCACCAGAGACATTTTGACCCAGATTACTGATTTACAAAATAAATAGTAGGGGCCCCAAAACTGAGCCCTGGGGTAGCCCCTTGTGGACAACTACAAAATCAGAACAGAGACGCTTATATTTAATGCACTGAGTCTTGTTACTCAGATAATTGGAGAACCACTACATGCTCTGACAATCCAAGGCAAAGTCTGTTTTTTAAAACAGCAGGATCGACTGTGTCAAAGCTTTTGACAGATCTATAAAAAGTGTTGCACAATACTGTTTCTTAGCAAGTGCCACAATAATATCATTTATCACCTTTATAGTTGCAGTGATAGTGCTGTGATTTCTTCTAAAGTCTGATTGAAATTTGGGGAGTATGTTATTAGAGTACAGGAACTCTTTCAACTGATCACAAACGAGAGATTCCAATGTTCGCTAAAACACATACATTTGATGTTGGCCTATAATTAGTCATAACTGCTGGATCACCTCCTTTTAATAAAAGTAGAACAAAAACTGATTTCCAAACTAATGGGATTTCTTTGGGTTTGATTGGAAGATTAAAAATTATTAAAAGTGGCTCTGCAAGTAAAACTGCTGCCAACTTCAAAAAGTAAGGCCCCATCAAATCTGGTCCAGGTGCTTTTCTGTGATCTAATGTTTTTAGCGCCTCATGCACTTCCTGGACACTCAAGAGTGCAAAATTAAAAGGGCTTCCAGAAAACATTTGGGATTCTACACAGGGATTCACTGACAAAGTGCCTGCAGAGTTAAACAAGAAACCAGATGATACAAAGTGTTCAATAAAGCAATTCAAGATCTCAGTTTTACCATAAACTGGTACTGAATCTTTGAAAACAAATACAGGAAAAGACAGGAAGATATATTTTATTCATAGAAAGTTACTTCATTTCCAGAGTGTCTGTGGATCATTAAGGTTCTCGGTAAAAGAAATATTCCAGTTTTGCCTTTTTGATAAAGAAGTGCATTTATTTCTAAGTCGTTTGAAAACAGACCAATCAACAGAAGAATCTGTTTTTCTTGCCTTGTCACATTCTCTGTTACGCTCATGTAATGTATCTGCCAATATGGCTCTACCCTGTGACCCGCAACAATTACTCTTTCCGAAATATCAGAAGCCCAATAGGCATATAAGAATAATAAGTAAGGCCATCATTCACAACTTAAGCACAATTTTAGAGTAGTGAACAGTACAGGCCTCAGAAGAAAAAGCTTGTTAGCCCCAGCAGGATGTAGCAGGCTCAGGCCTGTTAGCTCTAGGAGTGTGAAGCGGGCTTAGGATGAAGCGGGCTCAGGATGAGGCAGGCTCACGATGAAGCAGGCTCAGGCCTGTTGGCTCCAGGAAGCTGTAGTCCTTGAATTCTAAGAGTCCACAATCCACATGTTTGTCAAACAAACCATAAAATACAGACTGCCATGTTCAAAAGATTGAAAAAATGCAATAAAATCAGCAAAATAAAAAACGGCAAAAGAAACAAAGGACATGCTGCCATCTTGGATTAAGGGCAAACCCCTTAGATCTGCTTCTTTTTCTTCTGGTTGTTTCCGGCAGGCTGGACACAGTCAGTGCATTGCTGCCTCCCATTGGTCAGTTACAAAAATGTTAGGTTAGAAGAAGGAAGACAATTCCGCCTATAATCGGGTACAAAGCAGTGTTTCTCATGACTGCGCTGATTCTTTCTGGGGGAGCTCCATGTTCTAAAATAGCTCTAAGGGAGAAGTGACTATATCTCAGATCAGTAAGTGAACAAAATAAAGATCTTCTTTCATCTTCATACATTGGACACTGCAACAACACGTGCCACTGACACTGACACTCCACATGAAGAACAGAGTCCAGTGGGATGTTTCCCAGTAACATAGAGCCCACTTGCGAGACCACAATGACGCAGCCTAAGCCTGGTAAACTTCACCTCATCCTTTCAGCATTAATGAAGCTGCGACACTCCATCCTTCCAAATGAAATCCTTAGTCCAACACTTTCATTACTCAAACTGGCTCTTGCAACAAGATCTGCAACTGCACCTCAAAATATTACACTTATTCACTATGCTGTATATGCTCTTTAGTCGCTCATCCATCCATATTCCTAAGTATTTGAAGGCTTTAACTTTTTCAAGAGGTTGACCATACAGTGTTAGGATCTGCTTTCTTGTTCTCCTCTTCCTGCTAAAAAGAACAAATTTGGTTTTAGACACTTATCAGCCCAAACCTGCACTTTATCTAATGCTCGTTGCATCTGCTTGAAAAGATACTTTACATTTTTACCCTTTTTCCAGAGCACCCCATTTGCAAATAGTGCTTGGCCAAAACTGCCCTCCATACCATCAAACTTATCATTAATTATGATGTTAAAAAGGACAGGACTGATTACACTGCCCTGCGGAGTTCCATTATCTACATCCACCTAGACATCCACCTATTCTAACATGGATACTACGAGAGCTTAGGACGTATTTGATCCAGTCTTAGATCTGCTTAGAGCATAGCACAATTCTTACACAGTTACCCAAAATGCTGCTGCTATTTTTATCCTATTTTTTAAATGCAAGTTTAGAGTGAATACTTTTCCCCCAATAGATTTAATGTGTTATTGGAGCGCATACACTTGCAGGTGTGTGAGACAGTTACAACTGAATCACCAATGAAAAAGTAAATAATTCGTTGATTGACAGTAGAGGGCTTGAAGTTTGTCCAATTATTATGCTTATGAAACACTTATGGACATGAATACATGACCATTTACACTTGACATAACTTCAAAGGACCTATACAGCAGGATAGACAGATACGCCAGCATCTATAGCAGAGGCTACACCTGATAAACCACTGATTCGTCCCAGTCTTATCATCCAATTACTGCAGCAATCAGGAAACAGAGCCAAAATGGTTCCTTCTCTCCAATGACCTGTGCCCGGCCAAGAGTGTGTGCTAATAGCCTTCTCCACTCCACTCCACTTCACTTATTTCTGGACGCGTGGGGCATAGTTAGCAGCCTGTATAACAAATCACTTCCAGAATGGTAATTAAACTAGACATTTTAAAATGTACATACTTTGTGAATAAATCAAAATAAGGCAAAATCTAGAAACTTTTAGAGGCGGAGGACCTCTGTCAAGACCGGTGACTGGTCTTACCTAGCAATGGTTTATGACAAAAAGAAACCTCATCTAGTTCAATGGTAAATGCTGGTTCTGGTGTGCAAAAAAAACACAATATTCTGCATCAGTAATAAAACACAATATAATTCAAATGTATAATATACATTGAAAGCAGCCCAAACTTGACCAAACTGATATACAGTGGGGTGTAAAATTACAAAGTCTTCATTGGTTATAAACAAAACATCAAAAATAAATCACAATTGGTGCCTTAATATCCATTTTTAAATCCTCACTATGCTTGTTATTGTTGGGCCTGGATAAAATGTAGTCCCATTTTTTGTTTATTACAGGTGGAACTAGGGTGACCAGATGTCCTGCTTTGTGCGGGACTGTACAGCATTTTCAACTCAAATCATACATCACGCAATTGAATTTGGTGTCCGCATTTCACTGCAAAAACTTAATTTTCATGTTCGGACGTAAATAGAGCACTCGACAGCAGCCACTACCTGCTTGCCGCTAAAAAAAATCTGATCATTATCATTATTTGATTTCCATAATTATCAAATTATTGAAATGTCATGAAAACAGTTACAGGTGATGTGAGTAATCTGATTTCTTTCTGATTATTCACATCTGTGTAGGTTTTGACTGGAATGTAAAGCGCTTTGAGTGCCTTAAAAAAGGTAGAAAAGCGCTATATAAATGTGACCATTTACCATTTTTTTGACTGGAATAAAATGTGCAGAAAAAAGGGCAAAGACAAAAATGAAGTAAAATTAATTGCTTCCACTTCGTCAAACATCCTTTGAGTAAGTCGTAAGTGTCATCAGGTGTTTTTGATGATCTGATTTCTCTTGGGCTTGTAAACTCATAACAGAAATCAGATCTTAAAATTGGTTATCTGATTGTTTCAGTGATCTGAGTTCCGCTGGCCATGTAAATGTACTCATTTCCGCCACAGCTTGATGTCTTCTAGAGCAGTGGTTCCCAGAGTGGGGGGTCGCGAGGGATGAGCTGGGGGCCGTCAGTATATTTTAGTGAAATAGGGTCTCAGAAGACTATAAACTGTTCAAATAACATATATCAAACCTAATTTAACATGCTTTGACACTTAAAATATTTTTTCATTGCGCTTTGGGGATTCCAAGTCGGTTGCATAGCTGTACTGGGGGTCCCGGCCAGAAAAGTTGGGGAATCCCTGATCTAAAGTAATGCAGAATTGCTCCTGAGTGTTTTTTCTTTTTTTCTGTTCACCTCCACTAAACTTTTTTTAGCACACGTGTGCCTTCCCTAGCTAACCAGCAATTCTTCTTCAACTATAGCAGCAGTGCCACAGGTAAATGAACTCGATCGCTACATGTTTACAGTTTTTTTTAACTCCTTAGACTTAAGACTTAACTCAAAAAACGACACATTGCTTAACTTTGGTCCAGTAGCACAAATTAAAGTGGTAGTATTTTGTTGTTGTCGTTTGAGAGGAACAAAACACAACCTTTAGATTTCTCTTCCAGTCAAGTAAAATGTTGATTGATACAAAGAGACACATAAAAAGGTACTGGCATATTTGAATTCAAGGCTATGTTTTGTTGATTGATACAATTCAAAGAGACACATAAAAAGGTACTGGCATATTTGAATTCAAGGTTATGTTTTGAGGCTACACTATACAGAACAAATATCAAAGAGCGAAAAGAAGCAAGCCAGAAGAATGAAAAACAAAGGCTTTCTGTGTGCTTTAAGGCCACAGCATACCAGTCCAGACAGTTCAGACTCACTTAAGCCTGAACAAAAAAATAACAATTTCATGTTGTGTTCCGCTGCTGAGTGCTGCTTCCTTTGTAGATAACAGGGGCAGTTGTTTTGGTGCACTAATCAGGCAAGTGGCCAAATGACTATGCACATTCAGTAACCTGCACAGTCGAATGTTAGGTTAAAAACTAACATTAGTACACCTTTTTTTTTCTTCTTTTTTTTCTTCTTCCCTTTTGAAATGAAAAAGTATATTAAAGTATATTAGTCGTCACTGTACAATGGCATTAGATATTGCATGTTAATTTAGATTGTATTGATTAATTTGAATATATATATCACACTTTTACAAACAAAAGTTGTGTAGTATAGGGTCAATAGACGTACGACATTCAGATAACAAAAGCTGCTCAAAACCAAGTGTACACGATTTTGTGATGTGATGGCCACAAAATCTGTTTCTTCTTCAACAGTGAAAAAATGTCTTGTAATTTACATATAGTTTTAGAATGAAATTGTGTTTCTTTTTATCTGTGTGGTATTTTAAACAACAAAAATCCTTAGAATGAGTTAGTTGCATCATAGATTAGTTTAGTACTTGAGTCAAATTACACAAAAAATATAAGAACTTTAATGCTGTAATCACAGTGGTGTCCTGTGATGTGGCATAAAAAAACATATTTAAAAATACAGTTACACAAAAACCAGAAGGAGTTCATCTGTCATTTATGCTTCAGGACAAGCTCTGGGATCCACAAGTCAAAATAAATAATTATTATATTGCTTTTGTGGAAAAAAAAAAAAACAACAACTTGGTGTTCTGTGATGTGACAGATTTATTTCCACAGCTTTATTTCCAAACAAAAATATAATTTCAAAAATGTCCCTTAGGATCAGATGGGACAGATACATAATTATTTAACATTTCACATTATAGACGTTTTAGGAAGTTATGTCACAATAACAAATTTTGAAGTGATCACAATAAATTATAATATTGAAACTGGTTAATGCAACTTAAACAATAACATTAAAGCAGAATAATCTAAAAGAAATGAATAAATAAATAAAATAACAAATAAATGTGATAAAATTTACTACAAATAATGTAAAAAGTTCAATATTGTTTAAAACAAAACTGTGATAAATAGATGCAATAAATGAATTTACATATTTTTGTGAAGGTAAAATATCTAAAATTAAAATATTTAAACCTAAAATGATGTAATGCTCATAAAAAGCTGTCCTTGTGCTTGAATAAACAGATACATTTTATTTTTCACTTATTTTTAGGACAGAAAAAAGGTGTTACACCCTCAAACGTCAAACCCATGTACATTTTGCACGAATTCTGCTGCTTTTTTCCCTCTGCCAGCATGATGAGCTTGCACTAGACAGTATCTGAGCTGGATAATTATTTAAATGCATAATTCACAGAAAACATTAGCTTGAACTTCCAATACTTGGTACAGTACAGTGTGTGTAAATCCTTTGGACAAGCTGACCCTATGCACTGGACTAGCACTGGTCTGGTCGTTAGCTTCACTCAACATCAATAAAACCACCCAGACTTCCCTTGGGATGACTCGTGCTTCTCGATTGCGGTTCATGCTTGCCGTGAGGGTGGTTTGCTGGTGCCTTATCAGAATACTAGGCCAATCCTTCATCACATCAAATGCTGACATCTCCACCCACTGCAGGACATTTTGCACGGTTCACCAAGTTTCAGCCAAGCCCCCGGAGTTAGTGTTAGCGTGTTAGCTGCATTAGCCTTGCAGTTGTGTCTTGTGGGTGTTTTATGCATGGACTAGCAGAAGTGCCTTTGAACTCGTATGTAGATAGATGAGATGGGGAAATCTCTATCCATTATTTATGCCATATTGGGAGCGCTAGCTTTTAGCAACGGCACACTTGGGCTTTCCCTTTCGGTGGATAGATGGACAGAACTAGAGCAAAAGGAAAATAGCATCCAGCATGTGGCCAGTTGTTGATACACTGGGCTATATTTTTGCCATAAGAAATTTTAAACTTGCCATGTTGACGTAAAAAACCTGGAGTGGAATTGATACTGTGTGGTTTGCAAACAAAAGCTTCGAGCTGTGTTGTGAATGCGACTGTTATTATGCAAAGATAATGAGGCGCCTCTCTATGGGTATTTTGTGCTACAGTTTCACATGAAGAGTCCCACTTCTTCTAATGAGCACCGGTTACATAATGTCAGTAAGTCCCATGACTTTTATAATAGTTATCAGACGTTTCCTAATTGTACTTGGAGAATTTTGGTTTGCAGCTTGAGGCATAATTTTTTAAATATTGTATATTATATTTATATTGCTTATAAACTATTAGTTTACTATAGTACATTGTGGATAAGGTAATGAGCTCTATATAGGTGGACAGGGTTAAAATGACCCTTTCTTATGGTGAAGCTTATTGATATATAGTGTTAAAGAGCTGTGTTGGTGGGTGCACGGTGGCAGAGCGGCTAGAGCTTCTGCCTCTCAATAAGGAGATCGTGGGTTCGAATCCCAGACCACCCCAACATCGTGGTTTCGAATTCTGAACCACCCTAACATCACACGATCTCTCTGGGTGGAGTCTGCATGTCCTCCCCGTGTTACCGTGGGTTCTCTCCGGGTTCTCCGGCTTCCTCCCACCGTCCAAAGACATGACTGTGTAGGTTAATTGACAACTCTAGTGAATGAATGTGAGAGTGAATGGTTGTCTGTCCTTGTCTGTATCTCTGTGTTAGCCCTGCGACGAGTTGGCCACTGTCCAGGGTGTACCCCGCCTAAGGCCCAAAGTCACTGGGATAGGCTCCAGTCACCCGCGACCCCTAACGGGAATAAGCGGTAGAAAATGAATGAATGAATGAGCTGTGTTGGTGAGAAACAGTTTTTTGGTTTTGAAACAGAAGTCAGTGCATTTTATGTTGTTTTAAAACAATGTTGCAATAAAATGTAAAATAATGACCTATGACTATGTCATAACTCATCTCAGAATACTAGAAAAGCATCATGTCTTTAAAACGTTCAACCTGTTGTTAAATTATTTATAGAAATATAATTGTTGGATTAACTTAATGTAATGTACAGACTTAGTAACAGTAAGCCTGTTTTGTCTCTTTCACTCCATCTTACTTTATGCTGAATACACATTATCTTATATCTTACATTACATAAGACTCCTTTACTTTAATCTCGTTTAAAGCATGATGATTATAGAATGAAGATTGAGTTTGGGTTCACTCCACTTCTCCCTTTCTTCATAATCAGGAAGCAGGCAGACTTTAATTGAGACCACTGTGTTATCTGAGAACTTATCAAGCACTGAGTGAGGCTTAATACAGGGCTCACCTTATGTACTTCTGAACGTAACATCACTCCTACATCATTTGCTACACATTAGTGTTGCCAGGTTGGGAGTTCAAATTTCAGCTGACCATAGCTGCAGTGACTGAGGAGAACTTTTGCTAACGTTGATAAAGTATGCAGAAGATTCAGCAGTGCTTCTAGAAGGTGGTGTCCCATCTCTTCAAACTTTTAATAAATGATGAGTCAAGCAGAATTTTTTTACTGCCTGCTTTGTGTTTTGGGAGTTGCAATGATGTTTGAGGCTAGATGGATTTAACCACGTTCTTAACAGTATCTTATCTTATCAGTTTAGGCCACAGAAGCTTGTTTGTTATATTATGCCGCTGTGCTGTTGTTCCTTCTTCAGACCACTGTTGATATGTAATCATAGTTATATTAAATGTGATATTGATGTAATTTGTGATCTGTGTTCATACTTTGAGTTGAAGCAAACTCCGATGCGCCTCTGGCTAAGTTCACTTTGATTGCAGTGATGGCACTATCAAACAAATCAAGCTCACATCTGGTCTATTTAAAATCAGATGTCTCAGTGCAATTACAGTACACTTCCAGTTCACAGCTCTCCTCGAGCACAACTGAGAGCACTCAGCCCAAACTGAAGACCTATGATGCAGAACAATAATATAAAAACAGCATATGTCCACACCTAATAACAGCAGGTGAGGCATATTAGCCCAGAGACAATTTAGAAAAGTGCATGACAGGTGGTGTTAAACACACAACAATCAACAAATGATGTGGCATTTTCCATTTAAATGTCTGGTAGAGGGTTCACCCACCTGATTCATTGAGATGTTATCGCTTTGACTGGAAAATTACATGGAATATGGTATTAAACTAATTCGTCTCTATGGAGATAAGCAAGTGATGCGACCAGGCCAAGTTACAGATCAGATCTGTGGAGAGGCGTCTTTGTTCACAGAAAGAATGTTTTTCAGGGTTAGGGTTATTTTAGAGCACTGCCTAAAAGGCCAACTCACACCAAAGCGTGATGCGCCGCAGTGCGTATATGACGCGCTTCAAGCACACGCAAGAGGCTATAAAACAACTCTGAGACGTTTTGAATATGTGCACCGTCGTGAGACAGGTTAGTTTTACCCTAGTGATGATGTTGCAATAGTAATGACAAACAGACAATATGAGAGGAAGAGCGAGGCTGTGTGAGGAGAGGAAAGACGGTGGTTTGGGCATGTTATTAATGAGTTTAGTGAGAGACGAGAGTTTTCTGAAGGAGAAGCGCAGGAAACGAGCATTTACTCTCTCTGCGGCTACTGCAGCTCTCGTCTTATTGAAGTTTTTAGCCGTGTTTCTGTCGGTCACAGGGCAGAGATCTGTCTGTGATCCCCTGAGAAGTGCAAACAGCATGTGTTTTCAGCTGCGGCGCCACGTCCCAATTCAACAAGCGCCAATCGCTGGTGTTCTCTGTGTGGGCACGCTCACACAACATAATGGAGCCGCCTTATTTGCATCCCGGTGTGCGTTGGCCTTAGTAAAGTTATTTTTTGTTGTCAGTTTATTTATTTCTTCTTTTTTTTCTTTTGTTTTCTTTAATGTTATAAAGGATATAGTGTTATGCAGAAATGGACTTAACAATTTTATAAAGAGTGAGGAGGGACAACAGTAATAATTGAGAAGCACTGTTTTAGAGCTACAAAAACACCTAATTGAATAAATGCAGATGGATGAGTTTAATGTCATACTATGGAATATTCCAGACAAAGTAATAACATATCCATGGGGACGAACAAGTGGGCGGACCATATTGGGTCATCGTTGATCCTTTCCAACTTTGAGAACTCCAAAACAAGTACGCGTTATGCTGCAGAGAGTGTGTTCAATGCTCCCTCAACCTCATAAACATCATATTCTATGATTAGCAGAGAAAACTTAAGTGTCAGTATTATTACAATTAGACTTGCTCCATGTATATTCTTCTTGTTGCAATATGGATGTAGTTAGCTCGTGTTTCAAGATGGATGTATTATATTTAATTTGCTCAGTGAACACATTGTAGAAATGTGAAAAGGATAGGAATAATAAGCTTCAGCCTATGCCTTTTTGGTCATGTATTTGATTTATGTAATTGAAGCAACCTGTTATTTTTGTTTTATTGACTGAAATAAAATACACTAAAAAAGTTACATCTATCAGCGGTGATAAATTGACAATAAACAGCTCAAAGGTGCAAAAAATTGACTTGTTTATATTTATTTATATATTTATATAATGATTCATTTTTGAATTACTGTGGGCAAAAGCCAGAACCACAGAAAAGTGATTAATCGCTTGTAGCATGTAAAATAAAATGGGAACGTAACTTTTTACCGTGCCCAAAAGCTAAGCCATTATTTATGACACTGGAACAACTCCAAAGCCACTGGGAGGTCCTGTATAATTACACTTTACTTATTAGCTGCAACCAAGCTTTTTGCTTATACCTATATTTGTCATTTTTTTAATTAACAAAAGTCCAAAGGGTAATGTTCAGAGTGCAAACTGCGGAAGTTCTCTGAACAGTTTTACAGGTGGACTCCTTTTGCGACTTGAAGCATTGATTATGTTCCTTTTTAGGAGTTTCTTCCTGACAAGTTCATTGTTCATTATCAGCCACCATCTGCGTCTCCACAGCAGAGCCTACAACGCTAATTACACTTCTGTGAGGGTCCAATATAAAGAGAAAGTGAAGATAAAACAATATTTAATGCTGATGAACTAGAAACTAGTTTGCAGCTAGTTGTTGTAAACAATATTGTCAAGTGTTTATTTTTGTAGTTTTCAAACTAAATAAATATGACTTAATCTCCCAGATCACTTGGTGTGATGTAATTACAGTACTAACCACGTGGTATAATATTCTGGCCTAATTCAAAAGATAAAGTAAGTAATTTAAGTAATAATGAATCATTCCTTTATCTAATGTACTATAATTAGCTAATCTGACCACATCCTCCAGAATTTGTGGCCCTGGATTGTGCCTGAGCAGGTCAAAACGTGCACTGCAGATACAGCTGAGAGCCTGCAGTAAAAGCCGCTCAAATTTATGAAGCCCCCATCAAAACTTTATCTTCAATTTTCTGCAACATAAAGCACAGTATATCTCATGGTCAGCATTCTGAACAGTTTTACTTTTACCATGTGTTTCACATGCCCTTCCCTTGCTGCCCTCTTAAAGTGCAGTAGTTTATGTGTCATTAAACATAAACTTACAGAGCTGGTCAAATGAAAGCTCAGTCTTGACCCATTTGTTGTTGTATGAATTTGGAATTGCCCAGAGCAAAGAAGAGAACATAAACCATAGAACAGACCATCTGTAACACGTTAGTTTAGGGTTGGGTGTTATTGATAGAATGTATTATTAGTATTATTTTGGAGATATCCTGATAACAATAATCAGAAGATACATTTGACACCCTAATGTGCTAAAACATGTGAAAGGATGCAAAATTACACACAAAAGTGCAGAAATACCACTTTACTGTCAAGCCTTGTTTGAAAGAGAACAACATAAGTTTGTTTCATAGGTTTCATCAGCTCTTTTTTGCATCATTTCAGACTGGTTTTTAATAAAGTTTCTTCAAAACACAGTACAGCCCAGATTATATTGCCCGCTGTGATACAGGCTCAGAGGATATCAGAGCGTACATAACACTTGTTACACTTCGAACCTCAAAATCAAGATCATTACCAAAAAGAAAATGCAACTTTATTTTAAACCACGTCAGAGTATAATTAGGTTTTGCTGGCATTCTTTCACAGGCACTAAATGAAATTGATAAATGAGCTGCATTGAATAAGATGTCACTGATGGGTGGGTTGCCAAATTTATAATGGAACACAATGCGATCCATGTCAATAAAAGGCTGTTCCATCGCGCCTATAGACTCTGGGCGTCCTATTTGACATGGGTTAAATGAGTTGAAACCAGTGGAGATGCCTGGGGTGATGGAGGGAATCGGGCAGAAGAGGAGCTTTGGGAAGAAACCGACAGCCCAATTACACCACCTTCACTGAGAGGCAGGAGATCAGGGCTGGAAAAGATATCTGTATATGGAGCATTGATAAACGGGTATAACCTTGATCAATTAAATAATCAATCATTAATGCTTACTGTGCAATAGTTTGTTTGGGGAAAATTATTTAGAATTATTAAAGATGAATCCTTTATAAATTAAAACTGTTCTTTCGATTTAGGGGGAGAATATATTTTGCCAAAGTTTAATATTTGAGCATTCTTCTATTAGGGGTTCAAATTGTTTAATTAATTGATTTAATTAACTTTTAGTCTCTGTCATTGTCTTCTGAATGTCATGTCTTTTATTTATACTTATACTTGTTATACTAGTATAATATGGGTACTTGGGGCACATTATTAAGTATTAAGTATCAATCAAATACATAAACCCATAAGAACTCGACTGTGTCAATAACATTAATGGCATGGAATTGTCCCAAAAAGTAATTCATATTCTTTTCTAATAAAAGTGAAATGCTAAAAGGTAGAGAAACATAATCTCAATAAGGGACACTAGAAATTTTAATATAAATGTTTTTTTGTTTTTTTTAAGTTTTTTTTTTTATATAAATGTTTACTTTTAAGTGCACGGTGGCAGAGCGGCTAGAGCTTCTGCCTCTCAATAAGGAGATCGTGGGTTCGAATCCCGGACCACCCCAACATCGTGGGTTCGAATTCCGAACCACCCTAACATCACACGATCTCTCTGGGTGGAGTCTGCATGTCCTCCCCTTGTTACCTTGGGTTCTCTCCGGGTTCTCCGGCTTCCTCCCACCGTCCAAAGACATGACTGTGTAGGTTAATTGAGAACTCTAAATTGTCCCTAGTGTATGAATGTGAGAGTGAATGGTTGTTTGTCCTTCTCTGTCTCTCTGTGTCAGCCCTGTGACGAGTTGGCCACTGTCCAGGGTGTACCCCGCCTAAGGACCAAAGTCACTGGGATAGGCTCCAGTCACCCGCGACGCCTAACGGGAATAAGCGGTAGAAAATGAATGAATGTTTACTTTTAATTCAGTAATAATCTGAAGATCGTAATGGCATCGCTGTATAACACATGTTGAAGATTTATTGAAAACTATTTATACGTAACATTCTTGACCATTTAAATCTGCCTCACTTCAGAGAATAAAAGTTGTGTCGCCTGAAGTAGGCAAGAGGTAAAGTCAGGTAAAAGTACAGGCGAGAAAAGTATTGAATAATTTAGTTAGAGATGGACTCTCGCCATGTTCGACAGCGGGTGTGGGAGATACAGAATGAATATTAGCCTCTACGAAAAGTATCCTCTAGACTTTTAACTGCAGAGAATATGGGGGCATTTATGTTCATAATTTACTCTGATCAAATATTCCTTCCGACTTTTTTAGTGGAGTGTTTCTGCTGGGAAGTGTAACACAGACACCCACTGTTCAATATCACATTTAATATTCGATCAGACGTTTTCCTGATGTGCTTGCCGGGTCAGGGGTGTAGTGTTTAAGGTGTTGGACATGTGTGGTCGTCACTGATGTGATGGGTTCGATTCCTGGCCTTGATCATTTGCCCAATGTCTCTTCCCTCTCTCTCCCCATTTCACATACGGTCGGTCTCCTTACAGCAGAGAAGATGCAGTTATTTCTTTAATGTTCTTCACCAGATTTTATCATTTTCTACTGTGTTTTATGTTGTGTTGTTTATATATTTATTATAATATGGAATTTACTGGAAGAAACAAAGCATTCAGAGCTTACATTAAAGTTAGTTTTTGGGTGTACTAATTTTCCTGCAAACTCTTCTGTCATCTCCAATCTAACAAACACACATTCAAGTAGCAGCTTCACCAACCTGGATTATACTTATCCAAATTAAATCAAGGGGTGGGTGATATTGATAAAAAGTAATATCTCAATTTGTCTAAATTATTATTATTATCCTGATGACAGTATTTAGACAGCATTTAAACATTTCATTAAAAATGCGCTGTGATAAGAGAAGGGTATTCTAGTATTAACCAAAAAGTTAATGGAGAAATGTATCTACAAAAGTGCATTGACAGTATATATATATATTATTTTTATGACTTTAACCTGCTCTTTTTTTAAAATATTTTTTATTATAGATGATTCACTATTTTTAATTAATTAATTTTGGAAATCGCGAAAATATTACCAATTGAAAAAAATATATATCTCTCACGTCTAACCACATTTCACATTTTTTTCCTGAATTTTTGTCAACATTTTTGGCGGAGTAGTCAAAGAGCAGAGAGAATGTTTAGAGTTTTAAATTGAATCTGCTTTACAGCATCCAAGACAAACACTAAATGATAGCATGCTTTATAAATGGTGTTTTTCCTCGGAGACTCCATGGAAACGGCGATTACATTTGAGTCCAGGTCAGCAGGGCTTTTGAACATGTGCTCACTCAGCTCTGGGACCACAGCTGCAGCACTGCTTTGTGC
Source organism: Rhinogobius similis (assembly GCA_019453435.1). Taxonomy (NCBI): domain Eukaryota; kingdom Metazoa; phylum Chordata; class Actinopteri; order Gobiiformes; family Gobiidae; genus Rhinogobius; species Rhinogobius similis. The sequence continues at coordinate 36,179,822 of CM033620.1, forward strand.
AGTAGGTCTTTAGTTCTTCTCAGTGGACATCACAGACCCAGGCGCTTCTAATGAGCCCCTTCACGTTGCCAATTAGCTACATAAAGTCGTCTATGGGAGGTTACAGAGGGCAGAGCGCTAAAATAAGACCCCTGTCATTAGCAAACGGTTGTAGCCCTGGTTGTGTTTTCTCATTTCATTTTAGACTAAAACCAGCAGTTATCCAGTTGAATGTTTACCACCAGATCTTTACAGTCACATTCATATTTGTGATAGGATTGTCAAAAGAATCAAGAATTGACTTACTGATACTCATGTCAAAACTGAACCAAAACAAAATCACAGAAAAATGACTAAGTTGGATCTTTCCTGGATAGAATGGTCTTCTTGACTCTCTTGATCTTGTGTTGATAATAGTGTTGTTGTTTTTTTTAATTATGATTGTGGCATTGAAATCAGTATTGGTATCAAAATCGAGCTTGAAATTTTAGCATGACAAAACTAACAGCGATCCATCACACTTCTGTATTTAAACTGATTCATTGGGAAATGTGTCGACTGCATTTGAACATTTGAACTCCCAACAACCACAGTGCTGCTCTCAGAAACCACAAATTTGAAGATAAAATAAAAATAGACTTTTTGATCCCTCTTGAAAATAACACATAACCCTTTGGAAATAAAAGATTAATAATAAAACAAACTGATAATTATAATGAAGTAAACATTATAGTATTAGAATAAAAGAATACAGATACAAATACAGATTTCTTTGTTCTGCACTTGAAAAAAAATATGGTGATATGATAATGGACGAAAGTAAATGTTAGTAGTACCTCAGCTTTACATCACACAAAGTGACAATTTGACAGCTCCTACTTTGCTGAGCTCCACAAAGCAGCCCTGATCCCACCAAAACAGTGTTACTCCTTACTTTATGAGTCAGTTTTATATTTGTGTATTTTTGTATTTGTTCAAAGCCTCGTCGTAATGATATTTGCAAATATATAGAGTCCACACAACAGGAGCTTAGTCCCTTGATGTGCATATAAATCATGTATTATGATGCAGATAATTCAGCAGATATAGAGATAGAAGACATTCATTAACTACAGGAAGTCTCTTGGGTCCTCCGCTCATACTCTTTTGTTGATGTCCTTCACTTTTTAATTAAAGTTTTTTTGAAGTGGTATTTATGAAGCATCACTTATTCGGATTCTACACATCTAGATCAGGAAATGAATATGTAATTTCTATCTTCTCTAAAACTCACAAACAGGTCTTGCTTTCTGTCATCTACAGACAAGGAGATTAGGGAAGTAGATTTCTGTTTGATGAACATGTCCCCTGTGTTATTGAAGGTTTTCTGAGTATTCCAGCACTATCAAAGCTCTCAAACCCTACCAAACAAAGCTCACTCAATCCACTCTGCTCACACATAATATACATTTTAAGAGGAATTCCAGGTATTTGCCAACCGAGCACTCGTGCTAATGGATGACATATTGCACAAATGTATTATCTGTCTTAAATAAACTAAAATATTACAATACACCTGGTTTATTAAACTGTAACTAGACAGGTTATTTCTAAGCAAAATTTAAAAAATGCATCCCCACAGCAAACTGGTTTAGTTTTTCTTCTCCGCTCATCAGTGCCTCCAGTGAACAGAATTTGCTGTTGCCCTCTAGACACGCATATTTTCTTGTCACTGCAGAATGATAGGGAGACTTCTGGGTATATGCTTTTAACACAATGGCTATTTCACCCTCTGCTGCCTTTGCCCTGGTCTTGTATATCACTAAATGCACCATAAACAAAAGCTTTTTCTGACTTAAACTTTGTCACAATAAGATAGCTGTGAAGCACGATCAGCTCTACTTTATTAACTGTTTGTATATGTTTCGCTACGTCATGCTAGTCTCTCCTAATTGAAATACAACAAATACATCTAAAAATAAATATAAAAGTCAAAATAAACAAAAAAAACTGCTAATGTTCCAACTCCTGTAACAGTATGTGTGCTTCTTTTCACAGAATATACACACATTAACCCACTGTTTCTTATATACCCCTACACTGCCATTGCATATTGCTGTTTTTGCTGCTATTATTTTCCCCAATTACTGTGGCTTCTGCCATATACGCAGCATTACTTTCTCACTGGGGCCCCTCTCTCTCTCTGTGGAGGAGATTAACTGTAAATTTCATATTCTATAGCTGTCAAAGTCACAGACGACACCCATAACTTAGAGGCAATTCTATCACTGTAAGAAGTAGCTACGATGGGTTTCAAAAGTATATGAAGAGAGAAATCCTTGAAGTCTTGAGGGAGAATATGTGGTGATTTAATTCAAAGCACACACATCATATAAAGTTTCTCCTGAGCTCCGAGAGAAGAGCTGCTAATAATAATAAGACAAATAGCCTTGAAGTGCATTCTGCTATGCCCTTATAGGCTCCTCTGTGTTTGTTTTCCAATGCATTTTCCACAGTCTGTGCTAGAGAAGACCAAAAGCTCATGGGAAGATTTTGAAGCAGAATATAAATTGGTGCATTGTTATCTTTTATACTTAGATGGGACATATTGTTTGTTCTCATGTGTACCGGTCATTCTTAACTTTTATATTTCCTTTTGTATTCATTGAATTTAGCCTTTTTTTTTTTGTCTTTTTTTTTGTTACTCATTCTTAGAAGCAAATGACTTACTTATCTATTATCTTCAGAAAGCGTTATTGAAATAAATAAAACCTCTGATTTAAGAGAGTATAGAGTGATTCAGGTTTTTTCATGGATGATAGAAATTGTTTAGAATATAGAGAAACTGATGGCTGATAAGCTCTGACATTATTTTCGACCTGATATGCTGGTCCAATTTTGATGATTTCTCCAAAATTGCGTACTTTGAATTTACTACAAACTCAGGCCTCCGCTAAAAATTTCATTATGCTAAAAAGTGCAGATATCGACTTAACAATACCCGGGGCTGTCTCTAGCCTTGAGATTCCTATCTTTTTATGTCCGTTAGGTTTATTTGACAGGACTGCGTAGCCGGGGGATGAGAGAGGGAAGGACATACAGCAAATCTTGCCAGAAGCTAAATTACAACGTCTTCACATCCATCATAAATACATTGCTCCTTCTCTTCAATCTAGACTTGTTTCAGGTAAGCAGCAGTCGCAGAGGAGGAGCAGCCGTAGCAGAGTGTTACAGTGTTTCAGATATGGATGGGAGCAGCAGGAGGGCACCCCAGGGCTCAGTGATGGGACCGTTCTGATAAATGACCCGTCAAACACCCGTAGAGTCTTCAGGAACCAGAGCCTAACATCAGCAGGGGGGCAATGAGTTTTAGAATCACCGCAGCAACCTTTACCCATCTGCCCTATGACCTGAACTGTCATCCAGTGCTTCAGTATAGATGAAAATACAGGTAGACTAGTAGAAAGATTAATCGGTGTGTGGTACTTTTAGAAATTTGCAGGAAAAACAATAACCTGATTTTTATTTATACAGATGTACATGATTTTGTACTGATTCTTAATTTTGGTTCAGGGTTAGGCCAATTAATTAATGGATTAAATGCTATATGCTGGCCTCTGCCGATGCTTTATATGATACCTGTGAATTACTGTTTTTGTTAACTAATGATACTAATTGCACTGATATTGCACTAATATATTGGAGATGCTCTGATACTGGAATGTAACCCACTATCAGAGCTGAAAGTAGATATTTCTTTCTGTAAAACACAAATAATTTACTACACAGCAGCTCCCTGTAGGTGTTATTTATTCCTCAAATGAAACAGCACTCATTATCAAACAATTTGGGCCAAAAAAGCCGAGTAAATAATCTCCTCCCACCATACTTGTGTCACATTAATCTGAGAAGCGCCCCTAATGAACGAAAGTAATGGTCATATTTATTTTGCTTTAACACTGTTTGTATTTCACTAGTTCAAGTGTACAACCACCTAAACTGTGATTTAATGTTACCCATACAGTACCTGCAGTCCTCATGCTCATCTGTGTGAGGAGCCATGGATCTAACTTGCTGAGGCTGATTAATCTGACAAAAGCTATTAGTTCACCTGTCATCACACATAAAACAATTTTACGCACACTTCTCTACCAAGGCAGCACTTAAATGCACCTATCAACTACTGTCAAACATATTTCAGCTAATTAGACACAAAATGCACTTGCTGTTTCCATCAAAGTCCATATGGAATTGTCTCAAGGATACCTAAGCATATTTTAGAGTTTATTGCATTTTTTATTTGCACTCAAGGCAAAGTGTATATAAAATGATGTGTCCTGAAGATGTTTCGATGATGAATAATAGATGTACTGCTTGTGAAATGAAGGATTTTTAACGTTTGGGTACTTTATTTTGTATAGCATAGCTTGAAATGCATGTATGAAAAATAATGATGCAAAATTACACCATGTTTTTCCTGTACACAAAACAAGCGTTAGTGTTGGTTAACTGTGTTGCGATGGCAATTTGAGCAATGTAAATGAAGAATTTCAGAGTAGATTTGCAAGAAATCACCGAAATCACAGTCTCAATGGTCACAGTTAGACAAATGCAAAAACTGTAATTATTTTGTGAACTTATTTTCCTCTGTAAACAGTACAATATCCTGTTTTATTCTGTGTAACTGTAATACTCTTTTACTTTTGCATATTTAAGTTTTCTCACAAGTAAACGTGATGTTAGCTGTTAACAAAATCGTACTATCAAAACATGAATCACAGCTCTAATTGCAACATCAATGCTTGTCGTAAAAATCACAAGCCAATATCTCAAGCTCAAAATTGTTCAGCCCTATTTCTTATCGTTAGATTTATTAAAGAAAGCAACACACACACACACACAAAAACATTGCAAATGATGGCAAAGCTATACGTGAGCTATGAAACATGGCAGTCGTGGAGTGAAATGTAATTTATTAGTTGCTGGATTTAGATGCTTGAAATCGGATCCTGACGGTTGTACTCGTGTACAGTGATCCCTCGCTCTATCGCGTTTCATCTTTCGCGGCTTCGCTGCTTCACGGATTTTTTTTACAGTGCGGATATTTTTACAGTTCGGATATTTTTACAGTGCATCCACTGAACTTCAGCGCACGCACAAGAACGGGACCCTTTGACGAGTCGTTCATTGCAGTTCTCAAATATAATCGAAGGTGGCATATCCGTTTATAAAAATCTTCTTGCTCAGAAAAAGAAAGAGCGCCAACAACTACCCATAACAATGTTCTTTTCTCGGAGAAAGACTCCCGAGACTGCGCCTTCAGTAGAAACAGACGCTACAGCGGAGCGGAGTCAGGACCAAGAGGCACAGACCGTGTTGAAGTTGTTTGGATATTGGATATTCGACACATTCGACACATTCGCTCTCACGGGCAGCACTACATGAGAGTGCCGAACGCGATGCACTGGACGCGGCTTGTGTTCGCTAGACTTGTCGGCAAATGTTCCGGGTGGTATTTAGGGACCGACAATAAATTACCGTGTATGGACAAAAACATAAAAAATTCATTGAAAAATAATTACGCATAATTCTACATGATGAGGAGGATGGGGTATAGCAATTGATTTTTTCTTGAATATGCATTTTCAGTTTTTTGAAAAAACATTTTCATTACAAAAATTAGTTTTTTCCTTCAATAGCGTTTTTGTTTTGCGACCCATTCACTCCAAAATGATGCAGAATAATTCTACATGAGGAAGAAGATGGGGTACGTCAATTGCTTTTTCCTGAAAATGCATTTTCAGTTTTTTTAAAAACATTTTCATTACAAAAATAAGGTTTTTCTTCAATAGCTTTTAGGTTTTGTGACCCATTCACTCCAAAATGATGCAGAATAATTCTAGATGATGAGGAGGATGTGGTACGGCAATTGCTTTTTCCTGAATATGCATTTTCAGTTTATTAAAAATAATTTTCATTACAAAATTAAGGTTTTTCTTCAATAGCTTTTAGGTTTTGTGACCCATTGACTCCAAAATGATGCAGAATAATTCTACATGATGAGGAGGATGGGGTACGGCAATTGATTTTTCCTGAAAATGCATTTTCAGTTTTTTAAAAAACATTTTCGTTACAAAAATAAGGTTTTTCTTCAATAGCTTTTAGGTTTTGTGACCCATTCACTCCAAAATGATGCAGAATAATTCTACATGAGGAAGAGGATGGGGTACGCCAATTGCTTTTTCCTGAAAATGCATTTTCAGTTTTTTGAAAAAAAAAAACATTTTCATTACAAAAATAAGGTTTTTCTTCAATAGCTTTTAGGTTTTGTGACCCATTCACTCCAAAATGATGCAGAATAATTCTACATGATGAGGAGGATGGGGTACAGCAATTGATTTTTCTTGAATATGCATTTTCAGTTTTTTAAAAAACATTTCGTTTAAAATTTAAGGTTTTCTTCAATAGCTTTTAGGTTTTGTGACCCATTCACTCCAAAATGATGCAGAATAATTCTAGATGATGAGGAGGATGAGGTACGGCAATTGATTTTTCCTGAAAATGCATTTTCAGTTTTTTAAAAAACATTTTCGTTACAAAAATAAGGTTTTTCTTCAATAGCGTTTTTGTTTTGTGACCCATTCACTCCAAAATGATGCAGAATAATTCTACATGAGGAAGAGGATGGGGTACGCCAATTGCTTTTTCTTGAATATGCATTTTCAGTTTTTTGAAAAAAAAAAAAAAAAAACATTTTCATTACAAAAATAAGGTTTTTCTTCAATAGCTTTTAGGTTTTGTTACCCATTGACTCCAAAATGATGCAGAATAATTCTAGATGATGAGGAGGATGAGGTACGACAATTGATTTTTCCTGAAAATGCATTTTCAGTTTTTTAAAAAACATTTTCATTACTAAAATAAGGTTTTTCTTCAATAGCTTTTAGGTTTTGTGACCCATTGACTCCAAAATGATGCAGAATAATTCTACATGATGAGGAGGATGGGGTACGGCAATTACTTTTTCTTGAATATGCATTTTCAGTTTTTTTAAAAACATTTTCATTACGAAAATAAGGTTTTTCTTCAATAGCTTTTAGGTTTTGTGACCCATTGACTCCAAAATGATGCAGAATAAATCTACATGATGAGGAGGATGGGGTATGGCAATTGCTTTTTCTTGAATATGTATTTTCAGTTTTTTTTAAAAACATTTTCATTACAAAAATAAGGTTTTCTTCAATAGCGTTTAGGTTTTGTGACCCATTGACTCCAAAATGATGCAGAATAATTCTACATGATGAGGAGGATGGGGTACAGCAATTGATTTTTCTTGAATATGCATTTTCAGTTTTTTAAAAAACATTTTCGTTTAAAATTTAAGGTTTTTCTTCAATAGCTTTTAGGTTTTGTGACCCAGTCACTCCAAAATGATGCAGAATAATTCTACATGATGAGGAGGATGGGGTACAGCAATTACTTTTTCTTGAATATGCATTTTCAGTTTTTTAAAAAAACATTTTCATTAAAAATTTCAGTTTTTTTTCAATAACTTTTAGGTTTTGTGACCCATTGACTCCAAAATGGTGCAGAATAATTCTACATGATGAGGAGGATGGGGTACGGCAATTGATTTTTCCTGAAAATGCATTTTCAGTTTTTTAAAAAACATTTTCATTACAAAAATAAGGTTTTCTTCAGGAAAGATCAATTGCCGTACCCCATCCTCCTCATCATGTAGAATTATTCTGCATCATTTTGAAGTCAATGGGTCACAAAACCTAAAAGCTATTGAAGAAAAACCTTATTTTTGTAATGAAAATGTTTGTTTTTTTCAAAAAGCTGAAAATGCATATTCAAGAAAAAGCAATTGCCGTACCCCATCCTCCTCATCATGTAGAATTATTCTGCACCATTTTGGAGTCAATGGGTCGCAAAACCTAAAAGTTATTGAAAAAAAACTTTAATTTTTAACTAAAATGTTTTTTAAAAAAACTGAAAATGCATGTTCAAGAAAAAGTAATTGCTGTACCCCATCCTCCTCATAATGTAGAATTATTCTGCATCATTTTGGAGTGACTGGGTCACAAAACCTAAAAGCTATTGAAGAAAACCTTAAATTTTAAACGAAAATGTTTTTTAAAAAACTGAAAATGTATATTCAAGAAAAATCAATTGCTGTACCCCATCCTCCTCATCATGTAGAATTATTCTGCATCATTTTGGAGTGAATGGGTCACAAAACCTAAAAGCTATTGAAGAAAACCTTATTTTTGTAATGAAAATGTTTAAAAAAAAACTGAAAATGCATATTCAAGAAAAAGCAATTGCCGTACCCCATCCTCCTCGTCATGTAGAATTAATCTGCATCATTTTGGAGTGAATGGGTCACAAAACAAAAACGCTATTGAAGAAAAACCTTAAATTTTTAACGAAAATGTTTTTAAAAGAACTGAAAATGCATATTGAAGAAAAAGCAATTGCCGTACCCCATCCTCCTCATCATGTAGAATTATTCTGCACCATTTTGGAGTCAATGGGTCACAAAACCTAAACGCTATTGAAGAAAACCTTATTTTTGTAATGAAAATGTTTTTAAAAACTGAAAATGCATTTTCAGGAAAATCAATTGCCGTACCCCATCCTCCTCATCATGTAGAATTATTCTGCACCATTTTGGAGTCAATGGGTCACAAAACCTAAACGCTATTGAAGAAAAACCTTATTTTTGTAATGAAAATGTTTTTTAAAAAACTGAAAATGCATTTTCATGAAAAATCAATTGCCGTACCCCATCCTCCTCATCATGTAGAATTATTCTGCACCATTTTGGAGTCAATGGGTCACAAAACCTAAACGCTATTGAAGAAAAACCTTATTTTTGTAATGAAAATGTTTTTTAAAAAACTGAAAATGCATTTTCAGGAAAAATCAATTGCCGTACCCCATCCTCCTCATCATCTAGAATTATTCTGCATCATTTTGGAGTGAATGGGTCACAAAACCTAAAAGCTATTGAAGAAAACCTTATTTTTGTAATGAAAATGTTTTTCAAAAAAACTGAAAATGCATATTCAAGAAAAAGCAATTGCCGTACCCCATCCTCCTCATCATGTAGAATTATTCTGCAACATTTTGGAGTCAATGGGTCACAAAACCTAAAAGCTATTGAAGAAAAACCTTATTTTTGTAATGAAAATGTTTTTTAAAAAACTGAAAATGCATATTCAAGAAAAAGTAATTGCTGTACCCCATCCTCCTCCTCATGTAGAATTATTCTGCATCATTTTGGAGTGAATGGGTCGCAAAACCTAAAAGTTATTGAAAAAAAACTTTAATTTTTAACTAAAATGTTTTTTAAAAAACTGAAAATGCATGTTCAAGAAAAAGTAATTGCTGTACCCCATCCTCCTCATCATGTAGAATTATGCTTAGTTATTTTTCAATTATTTTTTTTATGGTTTTGTCCATACGCGGTAATTTATTGTCGGTCCCTAAATATCACCCGGAACATTTGCCGACAAGTCTAGCGAACACAAGCCGCGTCCAGTGCATCGCGTTCGGCACTCTCATGTAGTGCTGCCCGTGAGAGCGAATGTGTCGAATGTGTCGAATATCCAATATCCAAACAACTTCACCACGGTGAGGCACAGACTGTGAAATACGCGAGTGACAATGTTTCCAACCTGGTATTACTATATTAAAATGATTGTTTTAAACAAATTTTGGGCTTTAAAACAGGTTTTGATTTTTGGTTTCATTCCATAGTTCAGTATTGCATTGTAAAATAATAAAAAATAAAGCTGTGACTACTTCACGGATTTCACTTTTCGCGTGTTATTTTTGGAACGCAACTCCCGCGATAAACGAGGGATCACTGTAATTAAATAAAAAGTTGCTCCAATGGGGAACATTCTGAGATTGTTGAAAGTTACTCCAGACAGCTTCTGAAATTAGCCTTTGCAGCAGTTTTATCATAGTCGCATTGAAATGGATCTTCTTCCTTCCCAAGCTATTTTTGGTCAATGATTGTTAATTAGAAAGTTTTGAGTTTGATTTCTGTCAGTGCAAAGTTCTGAACAAAAGGTTAGTTAGATTTATATACTCTGTGAAAGTTTTGGCCGTTTGGTTTTGTCAATTACTGAGTGAAATAATCTGCAATGGAAACAGTATTATACTGAGACTAGAAAATTACATAATGTTTACTAAACTTATTAACTTTTGGTTTTTGAAAGATTTTGGCAGTGGCAGTGGGTTTAGTCAGTGTCCACCGGTGTGGTCTGAAGTGACAATGACATTTATTTTATCCTTCCCCAACCCTGGGTCAGAGGGAGAGAGTGAAGCTAAAATGTACATATATGCGACAATACAGGCTTCTCAAATTAAACAAGTCATCTGAACGCTTTCTTTACAACACTCAGTGAAAACATGAGGTACCTGTGTATCAGCGCTGAATCGCTGAATACGCGTGGCGGGGTCGAACTCTGCGAGGATGTTGTTGTATTTTAGCTGCTGCTACCAAAAGGACAGTCAGTGCAGCGAGAGAACTGAGCTGCTGCTGTGATGTCTCTTTGCTCCTGCTATAGACTGTAGATGTATGGCTGTAGCGAGTGTTTTCTTTGCCCCTCCCAGACACGTTTTGCTAACAGCACAATGCAGACAGACTTTGTACAGAACTGACTCTCTGATCACCCTGTATGCTCTATATTCACACTTTAAAGTGGCTGCTTTTGAGATCGTGTCACTCAGGGTCACACATATTAAAGAAGAGACCATAGTCAGTGCTGCGGGACCTGCCACTTTCCGTGTGTTGTTGCACAAAGCATGGATGAAACCTACATAGAAATGTCTGAAGCTTATTGATAATGATAATGATAAGGAAAATAACAAAATGACATAATTTACAATGTAGAAAGAAGTATTAATGTTGGCATATAAAATAATACAAGACCAAGCCACAAGTTGACTGTAATTACAGTGAGCTTATGAGCAGGCTAAAGAACCCAATACAATTTCTTCATATTTATATATATATATTTTATTTTTTTATTATTTTTTTATTTTTTTGAGTGAATGGTTGTCTGTACTTGTCTATGTCTCTGTGTCAGCCTTGCGATGAGCTGGCCAGTGTCCAGGATGCACCCCGCCTAAGGCCCAAAGTCAGTGGGCTAGGCTCCAGTCTCCGTGACCCCTAACAGGAACAAGCGGTAGAAAATAATTAATGAATGCTTACTTTTTATGATCTGATGATTTCAACTAGGCTGATTTAGTCATATTTAGGTGTATTAAAAAAATAATAAAACACTTACAAGAATGTATTCTAGTAATCCACTATGGCTCGAGACACACTCCAGACTGCAAAGTCTTTTCACAGTCAAGTCAAGTTTAGTTTTTTTGCAATTTGCTGTTAAAAAACAAGTTGGAAAAACATGCGCAAAAAACAACCACATCAACAAACAATGGACATTAGTTGCAAAACACTAAAAGTTGCAAGAAACATTTTGATAATGTGAAAGCTAAACAAGATTTACTAGATTTACTTAGGAAGGCGCTGAACTCTTTTACACTCTTTTTTTAACGCTTTAGATGATTTTATAGTGTTTTTCTTTTGTAAAAATGTGTTTGCTGCAGCCTTTCCATTCTTTCGCTGCATTGGTTTGTCTACTTTCATTCATTTACTCTTTTTCATCTTTCTTTGTGAAGATGAGGATGGTTTTCATCAAACTAACATTTTGTAACTTGACACCAGTGTTACAATGTTGTATAGATTTTTTTTCTAGCAGCCGAATGGGCAGTGTTAACTTATGCAATATTAAATGTCAAAATGTCTGGCGAAAGTCTATGGACTTTAAAAATAACATGCAGAAGAGATTTCAACTGGTTTCAATTGCTTATAGACATATAGATGTGATGTATCATAAAAATGTCCCCTTTACCTGCTGTATTTGTTTCCTTCCAAACCATTCTCTGTTCAAAGTGAATTATTTCTTCAAAGTTTGTAAAAATTTTAATACCAATCTTTATTTTGTGCGCAGGTGTTCCGGTGGCCCATTGCCAGTCGCCTGGACGGAAACGAGATGCTAGAGGTCCAAGTCTACAATTACAGCAAAGTCTTTTCCAATCGGTAAGCTCCATTGCTCTGAGCCAACACTAACAAAATCCAGAACAAACTGTTTACACCGATAAAGAGTGACACATCAAGCTGCTTTTTCAACTCTGGGAACATTACAGGTTTTCCCTTGGAGCCTTGTGGCAAATTGAATAAATTTGGTGAGTAAGAGACTGCAAGGAACCACCGAACATGCCATGGATTAGATTAAAATGAAACAACATCTTCAGTTATAGTTACATTAGCCATCTGCGTTCCTTTTAACAGTGTAATCTCAAGAAGCAAGGGAAATTACCTAAAGGCTGTAGGAACATGGAGCATTAAATTGAGCAAATCCAGCATTATAATTTGCACAACGTACTGTCATTTGTGCCCTATTATGTGTAAATGGTTTTCAGATCAAATATTTTACAATTAGCATGTGTCGTAATTACCGGAGCAGTTAAAGTTAATGTGTTAACTCATGGGATTAATCATAGAAAATTGACGCATCAACAGATTCAACATGAAATACAATGTCTAGACTTAATTTGTAGTTACTTGGGCTTTTGGATAATTTAGTTAGATTTGTAAAATAATAAATAATTTAATCTTCTTAAGAAAAAGTGTGTGAAAATACTTAAAAACAGAAATCTTTAAAAATGTCATTTTAAAAAGCATGCATTGCTTAATCATAGTTTTAAAATGTGATTAATGTTAATGTTAATGTTTTTTTTTCTATTGACAGCACTAATATTTACATTCATTAACTTGACAGTCCAATTATCCTACAGTTCATATTCCCATATTACCAAAAGACACGTAGCACAACAAATGATGATTTATAGGTTTTTTCCCTAAGTCTTACTGGATACAGCATTGGGCATAGACCACACTTTGAATCTTTGAAAAGAATAATTTTACTTTTTTTATGTTTAGGATTTATGGCATTAAAACATTTCTATCCCCCTCGAAACAAGCAGATCACGGCAAACATTTTTTATTTTATATTAAAAATGCCTTTAAGTAAGAAAATGCAAACGAATAAGTTTCATACCATACTGTTGAAAATGTTATTTAAAAATATATTCTCATAAAAGTTTGAAATTGGTTCCCATTTTAATTTAAAAGAAGCTTATTTTACAAGCTAATTTCACAGTCTAATTTACATGTCAGCTACTTTGCCTCTTCTAGATAACCTCTTATTATCTGGAGTCGCGCCATGACACTAATTGTACACTGTCATATTATGTGTATCTAATCCAACAAATTTAACCAGCCTACACACCACCATCTTGCTGTTTACACACTGCATAGCTGGCCTTAAGGCTCCCGTGTCCTTATCTGAAAACATGTAGGCAATTGAACAAATAGAACAGGATTGTTGCTGCCCCATTGCTCTCCCGCGGACATCCTGACAGCGTAACCACAGCCCACACTCATCATTAGCCGCGCTCTGTCCGTGTAGGAGGATGTTTATGTTACAGGGCATCCACACTGCCTTATCTGGACCGGACTCATGTGGAGACAGTGGGCAGTGGGTGGACAGACTCAGAGCGGTGTAGGGTTTGGACCAAGATGTGGGTGAATGGGAGGCAGGAAATACACAGAAATAAGTTGAGTAGATCCAGCGGAGAGCAACAGTCCTGTCCACTTCGAAGTCCATCATGGTTCTGGAAGTAAATGTCTCATTCGTTTATCTATATTATGAATTAAAAGATGCTAGAGGCTACGCAGCTATGTGGTAACTAATGTATGTAATACGGTTGTTTCCAGTTCAAAAACACACAGTAAGAATTTTGCAAACTGTTTTAAAAATGTTGCAGGTTATAATGTTTCAGTAACAGATTACAAATAAATTATAGTTATACTTAGCTTATTACTTACCTTATCACTTACCTTTTTTTAATGAATCTCTGTGAAAAATGAATGGGAAATGTTGTTTGGGCAGTCGCAGTTGGGCTGATAGTGGTATAGGTAACTGTGCTAATAAAACCCCACTTTTTAAGAGTGCAATATTGGCGAGAATCTAAATCAGTTCACTAACACAATACCAAACTGAATTGTATCAGACAGTTGGTTTTGGCAGCTGCTTTGGATCCATTTGAAATGTATGATATCAGAAAAAATCCGAGTGATGATATATATGAAACCTGAGTGAACGTGTTGTATATTATATAGACTTTTGTGTTTTTGTTCTTTGCTCAATTCACGCTTCAACCAGCGCTGGTGGTCACTCTGTCAGCAGAAGTGGGCAACCACAGTATTAACGTCCAGACACTCTTTCTCCTGACCTTGAGCCAGAGTCTTGGTCTGGAGTACCCAAAAGTAAACAGCGAGTCCCACACAGTCACTCAGAAGCTGAACCAGAGACCTGAGGGCATAGTACTCAGCCACCGTGACGGCAAGTGTTAGAAGCAAGGAAAATGGACAAGTGTATTGATTTGAGTGAGTTTGCTGTCGAAGTTCAGCATGTTTTTTGGGTTTTTTTTAGAAAGAGTTGCATGTTGTTGCAGATGACAGGTGTTACTCGGTGGACTATATGTCAAATTAAGAAAGCGTTCCACATTTTGTTACAGTCTTGCTCACAAAATATTTCATCCCAGTTTATGTACACTTCAAAATGGCTTTAAAGCTTAATTCAAACTTTGTGCTGAGTATTGACACTTGTGATTGGTTAAATCCACCTTTCACTCACTCAGAGCAGTGTCAGTGTACAGCTTTATGATGATTTATGCTGCAGACCATCTGGTCTGTACTTTATTGTGTTTTAAGAGCTACAATAACAAGTGGGTGGAGTTTTATAGTTATTTCTTTTTTCTTTTATTTCATTTCTTATCTTTAGTAAACTATACCCCACTCAGTATTTTAATAATTTATAAAATTAAAAAAATAAAGTTACAGTACAACAAAGTTTTACTTAGTGGTGGCATCACTTGGGAAACAGACCTGCAAATGTAAATAGAGGAGAATATAAATTAAACAACAGGTTAAGTAGGACAATTGTGCTTCTCATTTGCATGAAACAGTCCTGGTTCATCTTTGTCCTCCACACACCATCTGCTGTTGTAATGATTTTGTAAATAAAGACGAGTGCAGTCTTGAATATAACTTTTATATTTTCAAACTGTTGTATTGGCAGTTTAACAGTATAGAGACTAGGCAGACATTCTTAAACGCCACATTATCTTTTAATGCGACTTTTGGTGCATAATATTTGCTGCTGTTGAGGTTGACAGCAACACAATTCATTATTTACGTATGTTATAGCTTTGTACAAAATACCTGAATACCTCCTTTAAATGTTGTCAGTGTCTGCTGCTCTGAGCTGTCTTTTGTTTTCTTTTATTGTGTGTATGAGTTAATGCAACCGCTGAGTATCATTGTATACTTTGTGTAGAGTGTGTTGATGTGATGAAACAGATGAAGAAGTTTGTTTTTTAACAAGTGACTATACACTTTACATATTTCATCGTCTTTCATTAGACAGAAACCAAGACTAAAAGCATACAGCAATCATAGAGCTTTACAAACAACAGCAAATGTTTGTTTACTCCACAGATGGTGTAACACACTGCTCTTGTGACAAAAGAAAATACTGACAAAAATGTATAGAAGTGTAAGTAATGGCATTGAAACTGGTGCTAAAAGTTTTAAAGTCCTATTTTTAGGATACAGGTGTAAATAACTTTATTTAAGTTGAAAATTGTCTCGTCTTGAAACCCATTTTTATTCTCTGGCTTTAACGCTGCATGAGTTGTGTGGTCATCCTCTATGTTTTTAATTTATTTCAATTATTTTATTGCTTTTATGTATGTCTATATTATTTATTGTTATTTAATGCTTCTGTTTTATTATTTTGATTTTACTTTCTTTAAATCTTTTTTAGGATTTGTAAAATTAACTGAGCATTTACACCTATGTTGTCGTTTTTTTATTATTATTGTCACTGTCTCTCTTTGGAAACGTAACGAGCAAACATGGTTTGTAAAATGTTCTATATAAATAAAGCAGATTGAATTTTAGAATTAATGGAGGAAACAAATTTCTGAACATTATTTCAGTACACAAAAAGGGATAAATTGCTCCATTAGACTATATGCATACTTTACCCCTGTGGGCCTTTACTTGAGGAGGTAAATAATTAAAGTGGAGCTGTAGCATATGTCCTCACACCTGCTGGTTCTGTGTGCTATTCTGGATCATTGCCTCTGTTACTGCTCTTTCCCCTTTGACCACCACCCTCCTGGCCAGAAGCATGTCCTCATTGTATTCGATAGCCAAAGTCAGTTTAGTTTGGAATGTAGTGTTGTAGGTGGACAGGTACTGCAGAGAAATAATAGAGTATTGGCTTTATTATCTGTAATTACGGATGTCACAAAATAAAATGTTTAGTTTTAGTTTAGTCTTTATTTGGAGGGACAATGTACAGAGACATTAAGCTCATAAAAAACAGAGATGTTCCGCACCAGATTATAGCTAAATAGCTAGTTTCCATCTGCAGTCCCTGATTTACAAGAATAAATAGTACAGAGCAAACAACAAAAGATTTAGTAAGAACAATTCACAAATTCCACTCTGACTCAAGGACTCACTCACACAGCATCACACATGAACAGAAAAAAGTATTTACAACATTTGTCTTATAGAATATACATGACCTACCTATTTACCTTTCACTATTAAAACAGTCCATAAGCCACTTGTCTCAGTTACATATACAAATATATATTTCCATACTATACACATACAGACTTCCACTGTGTGTGGAACTAGAAAGCAAGAAAGTGCTACATTGGGCTTATTTGAGGAGAAGCAGATATCTGTCAGTGCTGACAAGTCTGAGCGCTCCATAACCACTTTTTAAGTTCTACAGAGAACGTTGAATAGTTTGTTTGACTTTTCAGTTGTTAGTCTTATATTTATTGTCCGAAGATATTTACAATTTATTTCACAGTTATTCACGATTATTGACAAAACAACAGTGAAATGTATTGTTTATTGTCCAGTCATTGGATTTAATAGTACCTCCTACAGAATGAAATCCACATACTTTTTTTTCCGAAAATGTAAGAAATTTTACTCAAAATTCCATTTTGTGCTTCACAATCAAAAATGTTACCATGTTGTATTTTTAATAACTTTGCCATGGTGACGCCTGAAAGCACCATGTTAATCTAATGGGGGGTGTATTCCTATTGATGAAAAAAATATTAGTGTCATGGAAAATGTGAAATTTGCCACAAATACTTTTGTGTGATGACTTCACGTCATCCCAATCAAAAAAGTCAATGGGACCCATATGGTATTTTACATTGTTGCCATGGCGATGAAGCGTGATAGCACTTTCAATGTGGTCTCACCTTTTAATGCCACAACAACACAGAGGGGGTTATGCACGGTTTTATGATATGGAAAAAAGTGTGCAGGTAGAGTATGAGAGCTATCATTATTGTCAGTTGTACATGTGTTATTTGACCGAGGAATCTATAGATTAATTTTGACAGGTATTATTTCTCCTACATTTCAGTCTTCTCGTACCCCCATCATAATATAATGATTAATTCTTGTTGTAAACTGACCCCCTGTTGTCCTGTCTTAGAATAGTTTTTGGTGCTGTTCGTCTCATTCAGGGTCAGGATTGAGGTGAGATTTGTGATTGTCTGAAGGTCAATCTCATTTCACTAAAGTCCCGTTCTTTGTCTGAGCCTAGATTGTTTCTCTGCCTCGGAAACTAAAAAGCTGATGTTGGGCAAAGTCTCATTATAGTGGGCACCATGCATGAATATATGGTCTATTCATGCTTGAATTAATGATATATGCTTTAGTACAATATGATTATCAGGAATCACTGTGATTTCATGTTGTTTCACATCACTTTACTGTTAAATTAAACCATTAACTACTGAATAACATGGAAATCCTGTGAGTTCATCAGGATCTAAAGATCATGGATGAAGATCATGAATTTGCAAAAGATACAGACACAGAACCAAGTCTAACCTTAGTATAAAACTAACAGCAGTGATAAACTTATCATTAGTTCATCAGTATTTCATCATGATTGTGCCCACTCAAGTAAAGTAGTTTCTAATAAAGATTTAAATAAGCCTTTGAAGTTTATTGGACAGCACAATTAAAGCACAATTATTACCCACAAATACAAGATGAATGAACTCTCTTTTAAATTGCATTGTGCATTACACTTTAAGAACATTTATAAGTTCTTAATTCTGTCAGTCCTCAAAGTATCAACATCAACTACTACGTCAACAGTCCCAATATGACATGGTAAATCTCGAACGAGCTGTTTTCTTGTCCCTGGAGGTTATCTTTCTCTGTGCAAAGAGCAACACAAGCTTGTGGAGCTGTGTACTCATTTACTGAGTTGTGACACTTACCAAAAGATTAAATTTGATGTCTCTTATAGTCTTTCTTCTTGCGCTGAAACCTTGTGTAACTATGAATTATATTGTGTATTCTGAGCTGTGGACTGTGTGTGCCTGGAGCCTATTACACTCCAACACAAAGCAGAACACAAAGACTCCCTATGGTTTAAGTTAATATTCTGCACTGATATCGTAGTTAACTTTTGAGCACATTGTCTTTGTCAGTTTTATACACTTCAATCCCTAGTGAGCAATAGTTGAAGCTCTGACAGACGAGCCCTATCAAAAACATTGCCACCCGAGCCCATAAAGACAATTATTGTACAATATCTTCCTATGGACAATGACATCGCTCTCAGTTGTATTTAGTATCTTTCATCCATGTGGTGACTCGACTGTAGAACTGTGGTGAAGTTCTAAAGTTGTTAAGGCCAATTAATTTGTGCAAGCAGAAAGAGTTTCCTCTCCGTCAGTCACTGAATGAAAAGCAGTCCTATCTTAATCTAAGGAAGTGCTCACAGCCTTTATTTTCAATATTTTATGCATGCCATTTTTAATACTTTCTCTCTAGTACAGTTTGTAACAGTACTGTGGTACGTGAGCACCTCTGGTAAGACAGAGATTACTCGGCAGTTCGAGCAGTTGTTGTATTTAGTGGCAAACATTTTAATGTTTTTGCCCTCCTTAGGGTCAATAGTTTTGAAGAATTATAATGTCCATGGTGTGGTGTAATTTCAGACCTTGTTTAGTCTGTTTTTTTTTTTTTTTTTACGATGTCTTGCCCTAATTTTAGCCTGTAGTAGTCTCAATTTAGATACAAACATTTAAACAGAGCAGTCAACTGAAACTTTTTCTAATTAACTATTTGAACACATGAATACATTTGGTATAAAATAGTACTAAAACAGGATTAAAGGTCCCATATGATGATGATGACCTTCTATTAGTGTTACTCGTACTCGTACCAAGGACGAATGAGGGATTACATCGACGTACTCGTACCAAAGTGGTTTTTTTTCTTTCATCCTTGCATTTATTAGCTTTAATCATGAGCAGAAGCGGGTGGAAGCCAAATGGAACGCTGAACCTGCCGTTGTAGCGATGAGGCAGAAGGTGATCTGAGCTAAGAAGTTTGTTAAAATTTGTGTTATGTCCGTACATACATTTTTAGCAAGAATTCCACATAAAGTTTTATAAATGAGACCCCTGATCTGCAATCTGGCTTTGTGGTTTCACTTGCCTGTCTCCATGGAGATAGATAAGTTTAATGCCATACCATGGAAAATTCTGGGCAAAGCAATAACTTTTCCCTGAAGACATACATGGCAAACCCTGAAAAGTCACATTGTGCACCTTTAATACATTGGGGGGGGGGGGGGGGGGGGGAACAAGACCAAACTTGTGCTTAATGAGGACTAAACTAGAATAAAGATGAATTTGGCAAGATCTACCTGGATTACACCTGGATGTCATTAACGGGTTCTGTTTGCCCTGGTGACACACATGGGGAGGCGGGCGCTGGTGCTTCAATTGAGAAGTAAATTATAGAGCAGATGAAAGTAAATTGTTTGTGAATCAATAATAAATGGCACCTTTTGAAGTGTTAAAAGTGAGGCTGAACTCGATAGGCCCAGTGCGCTCAATAATTCACTCATTCAAACTCATGGGACAATGGAGCAGGGAAATTACTGTCCACTTGCTAGCTTCCCTACAGAGTCATTAACTGTTTTAATCATCCTATATTATGATAAATGGCGTCAACCATGTTTTAAAGGTGCACTATGTAACATTTCTCATTTGGTTTATTTAAATAAATTAATACTACCTTACAAATACATTCTGTAAGCAGGTTCACCTCTCCACAGATCTGACTTCAACATCCCTATCAGCAGCAGAGCCTCCACCAGAAATGTTACTTTAGGGTTACCGCAGGCCATTAAAAAGCATTAAAAGTCATTAAATACATTTTGGCAAAAACAAGACCTTATAATGCATTGAAAGGCATAGGCATTAAATCTAAAAAAAAAAAAAAAAACATTTTGAAAAAAGATTTATCAGAACTATAATGCAATAAAAAATAAGACCAAATAATTATCGCAGTCCGTGTCAGCTGTGTGTGTTGATGACATTCAGTTTTATTTTGATGATGATTTTGATTATTTAGATGTTAACAGCTTAAATCAAATAATCTAAAAACTAACTAAGCTAGGGTTCAAAACAGGTGGTTACATTGTAACCCAGGTTCTCTGAGTGGAGAGACTCTCTCCACCCTACATATTTAATACATATGGAATATGTAGGGTGGAGAGAGTCTCGACACAAAAGAGAACATAAATTTTGTGTAAATTTGCTTTTTTAATATTATAAAGTAGTTTATTATATTCTCGTCATTCTGCTGCCCAGTGGAATGGTTACAAGCCAGTAGTTTTGACATGATAAAACCGTAAAATGTAACAAACGTAAAAAGTTGTTTAGAAATAAACAAAACAAAACATAGATGTTTTGACATTGATTATGGCATTAAAAATCTTGAATTGTGGCATTTTAAAAAGCATTAAATTTGAATTAGCGCTGAAATCACATGGCACCTTTTGTAGCCTGTGAAGCCCTCTGTGATTTTGTTCTGTGAAAAGGACTGTATAGCTATGGAAATGGACTTACTACTTACCTCATTATTACTATATCCTACAATATATTCCTTTAAAAAAACAAAAAAAAACAAATATAGGTTTAATACTCATTCAGATTATGTACATTTTAAGTACATTTTTATTAATCATACATTCAACTGTATAAATGCTACAAAATTGCATTGCTGCAACAATTTAGTGTTATGGAAAATTATATTACAATGTTGTCACAGTAGTCTGTCATATTGATACTGCGTAACCAAATAAAAGATCATGATGAATCAGTATTTTGAGGCTGTCACACTCCTGTGCAGTCAGTAGAGTCATTTTGACTACACCTTCTGTTCAAATATTCCAGGTTAAATTTTACATATGATCAGACCCTATAGCGAGCACCTTTCTTCCCCTTTCACTCTCTCATCTCCAAAAATTCAGCTTGGAACGTCACACCTCCACAAAGGCATCCCCACAACGAGAATGAGTGACTAGACACACTTTTTATTGCAGGCTTTTCTAAAAACCAGTCAAGTCCTGCTGGTTCAGATGCACCTTGATATTGCGTTTTGTAGTTTTGCTGACAAATGTAGCATCGCTTAGCAGCCGAAATCCCATTTATCTTCACAGGGTCCAGGAAAATGAGGAGGGAGAGAGACAGAGAGAGAGGGGAATTGCGCTAGATACGGGTGATGTAATCTCATGGATAAGAACCACATTGGTATTTTGAGCAATGTTTCTACCATTGTACATGTTCAGTGTTTAGTTCATTTTAAGATTATTCACTAAAATTTTTGTATCATTTACTTATATTTTAATATTTTTGTCAATACTGCCCACCTCTAAATAGAATGTTTTTATGTAGAAAAACATTATTATATAAATGTGCCATTGCTATCCTTGTTAAGACTTGAGCACGTTGATCAGAGAGCGTATAAATGGTGTATGTTACAAAAAGCCTTCATCTTGACATGGATTTCAAAGACTGTTGAGCTCTCGTCATTATTATCCGTTCCCCTGTGGATCTCTGGCTCCGTGTGCGCTACCTGGTGTGCAGAAACCCTGTCTTTAATGGGACTGTGGGCCAAGTGGGGTGAAGGAAGCCATTAGGAGAAGAGGTGAAAGAGCTGCTGGAAGGTTAACACTGAAGGCCTATGTGTAACTTGGAATGTCCTCAGAGAGACAGACAGAGGAGTAAATGTGTGCGTCCAAGTGCTGGTCTATTATTGATCATGTTTCCTTGTTTGCGATCTGATATTATTCCTCCCAGCGGGCTTTTAGAGTGTGTAGTGATCGAAGTTTAACTAGGATCTTTTAAAAGTATGTCAGATCGACAAGAACATTATGACAACAATTATTAATTGCTTTCAGAATCACAATTGGAATGATTGATATGAGTTAAGTAGAGATGCCAACAATTATTTTAGAAGTCTAAGTAATTTAGAAGTTGAACCTTGAACCTTGAATCTTGAAGTCAACTGGTCAGCAATAATGTTTCAGATTAGTCGACTAGTCAAACGTATTTAGAATTTAGAAAAAATATGATTTTTATTGTACACTGAGACTTTTAAAAATACATTTAAAATGTTTAACCAAAATAGATAGATGGAATAAAGCAGGTATGTCCAAACTCAGGCCCGGGGGCCAAATGCGTTCCTCAGACCATTTTTTCTTGGCCCTTAGGCTTCCTGGTGAACTGGCCCACATTGTCCTGATAAGTACTATTTGCAGCACATTTCAGATTTTCTACAATTCCAACCTAAATAACTAACATTTTGGTGCGACACAGACCTGATATTAAGGCACTGAAACTGAATGTAGATGTGGTGGTACTTAAAATATCGGATAAATGCAGCTTTTTTTAACGTTTCGCGATTGATTTGTGGCCCTCCGCTTGGTCTATATTTCAATATGTGGCCCGCGATGGAAAAAGTTTGGACACCCCTGGAATAGAGGCTTATAGACAGAGATAATTTACAAATAAGTGTACTGTTGATACAAATCAGATTTTTTTTTTATTTTTTATTTTTTTTTTACATTTTAATTTAATAATGCCACTGGCTTTGTTATAAATGTGTTTTAGAGTCTGTAGAGGTTTTTATAGCCTACTAGTCACAATTAGTTTACTACTCGCTGAAGCCTTAAAATACAATGAGAAGTCATTATCCTGTCTCTGTTGGGTGTAGAAACACGCAGTTTTGTAATAGTAAAAGTCATTTTTCATTGTGCTCCCTAATGTCACGCTCCTGTGCACAGTGAAGTGAATTCTGTTTGAAAAATGGATATCACAGATCTGTGGAAAATTGCAATATTTGTCAGACAATTTCATATTTTCTAGTGTCTGGGCCTAGTGTCGTCCAGACACTAGGCCTGTCACCATAATTGCTATATTGACCTACTGAATATATTGCTATGGAACAATATCTTTTGGAGCTTAATATGTACAGGGTCAAATAAATTACATCAATGGTTAATTATAGATACTAAATAAGTACTTCCATAAATAAGTCTTCCATTCTGATGGTTATATTTATGTATTATACATTTAGAAAAGGATTCACTGTGATTTATTGTTATTATATCAGTGGCATGAAGAACTTTCAATATTACTGTTTATCAGAATATTTTTTTAGTTTATGTGTTATTGTGACAGGCCTACCAGACCCACTGCACAAGCTTCTGCAACATTTTCTTTTAAAGTTCATTTAGTAAAAAATTCATGCATTGTTATAAGTGCCGAAAAATGACAGGTCTAAAAGACTGCTGAAGCCGTGTCCTACTTTTTACTGCCAGTCTGCAGAGGATGGCACCATGAACAACTGTTTTGGAGGAGACTCAGTAAATTATTCATCAGAGCTAATTGGTGTGGTGAGTGTGGGCTGGAGCTGCGTTTGTCTCTGCACAAGTCTGTCAGCTCAGTGGGACAGTTACAGTATCTATTTTATGATGTTTAGAGAGATAGAAACAAGTCTGTGTTGCTGATCCCACTACTTATCTCCACACCTTGAGCCCTGGTCTTGGTCATGAGTACCTGGCTGGAGGGTTAACCCACTGTAAAGGTCTTTGTTTGGTAGGGGACACCCAGAGGAGACCCACCCAAGACACGGGGAACATGCAAACATACCATATACGCAACTTTTTGGTCCAGGAATTGAATATATGACCTTCAAGATGTGAAGTGAGCCACCGTGGTACATCTGTCATTCATATATAAATTACAAACTTTTGAAAAGGCAACTTTGCATATGGCTCCACAGTGATTGGCATAGCATACCATTTAATCGCACATTTCCACTGATGAAATATACTCTAGCTGCACAGGTCATATGACACTTGAGTCTAAAGAGAGACTTTCACCAAACCTATCAATATTTGCTCTTTGTTAGCTTGTCCTTGTTTCAGCTTGCAAATAAAACAAAAGTGAGACACTATTCAAGCTTTAGAGGGTTCGTCCTTGGAGCTTGGTACAAAAGAAGAAAAACTCTGATGGGAGAGAAAAACTGTTGAAAGGATGCCATTAGCTTCAGGAGGATTGATTGACAACAGCCACTTTCTCTTTCAAAGGTTCAGTCTGTTGTCCTGTTGCCCACACACCTGCATGCTATCTCATTCTGAATGAAAGCTACATTGTTTCTGTTGAATTAGTATGCTTTTCACAGTTGTATCAATAGAGATGTAGCAATAGCTAATTCAGACATTTGTAGTGCAGAGTGTGAATCATTTAACTAACTGGTATTTGTGTTGTTTGTTACAGACTGGTAGGGACCTTCAGCATGGTGCTTCAGAAAGTGGCCCAGGAAGGACATCTACAGCTCACAGATACACTAATAGATGACAACAATACTTCTATAAAGGTGAGCATAGTTGGGTGTGTGAATAATGAAATTAAAAAGACACACGATCTAACTGTGTACTTTTTGTCAGACAGTATGCTTTATATTGTGTTTTATTTGTTTTATTTACCTGTTTTGCATGTTTGAGCTACTTCCTGCCTTCTTCAGAAGCGTCGTGTCTGAAGAAAGCTACAGGACTTTGCTGAAACACAAAACATGGCCTGGAAAAAGCTCTTTAGATGTCTTTATACAGGACTAATAAGTTGTAGAATTCACCCAGTGTTGTGTTATCCTGTGGTTGTCCTATGTGTTCTGCTCCTTTGGCTCACTCAGAGTCCTGGTTCAGTCTTGGTTTAGTTCGGATTCAAACCTTACAGTCATCCAGTTTCAGTCCTTGTTAAGTCCTGGTTCAGTTCTGGTGCAGTACTGGTTCAGACAGCTCACTGCTTACCAAATATTTTGTGGTAGTTAAATGTTTAATTTTTAATTGTTTTCAAAGTAAACATCATTGACATACGCAAGACTCGCAACAATGGCACATTAACGTGCCCAGCTTTACTAAAAAGTTACAAATAGAGGTTAAAATAGTACAGGCTTGTGATAATGACCCATATTTGTGCTGCGGTATGCATAAAATCTACAATCTCTTTTTATGTCTCCCCAGCTTGCTAATCTATGCATATTTTTAGAGCAACAATCTATATTTTAATAACTTTACATTTTACATTATTCACTAGAAAAAGCTGTTAAGGCTGATGCTATATTTATCCCCCGAAAGAAGTCACTGAATTCCCCCACTGCTGTAGCACATAAAAGCGCAATCCAGTGCATCATAGACATATTTATTGACATAAGAGTTACAAAATTTACTACCATGAATTTTTACCTTGATGCTTGCAGAATTTGTATAGATCTTCCCTGCTGTTGATACCATCCTATTCAGAAGCAAATAGACAAAAACCTAATAGCTCTATCCATCAAGCACAGCAGTGAGATTGTGGGTAGTTACCAGCATCTGTGCGCCCATAAACCTCAACACCTTTACGACCTACAGCAAGATGCCTCCTGTAGAATCACACACAAAGCATACGCATTACATTTGAGCATTATCTATTGATCAGTCTGCAGTGGTGAATATGCAGCAGTAAAATTTAAAAGTGAAATTTGTACGAGAATGAAAACAGTCCGTTAAAGAGATGACGGTGAGACAGTGAGAGAGCCCCCGGGTGCAGAGAACATTACTGGGGCTGGGTTTTGCTGATGCGATGATCCAGAGATGATGGTGGTAGTGAAGGGGTGAGGGAGGGGGAGACGCAGCAGGAGACTGCTTTAAGGCGCATACTGCCATAACATACTGTATGTCATGGTTCTTTCATCAAACTGTACACACAGAGATCAGTGAACATGGTACAAGGCTGTGGCAGGATAAAGAACAGATACTGGCACAGAAGAAAGGCAGACAGTACTGGTCTGTGGAGAGAGAAGAGACGGATCAAACTCCAGATGAAAACGTGTGTTTATAAATAGTAGGAATGCACAGATATCGAGTAAATCCTGGCAATTTGAATGGATTAAGTATTGCTTTTGAGATACGATGCTGATACGATATCAGCCATGTATTGGTTGTTTTCAGATTCTAGAATGTAACGATGACAGAGAGGGGGCCACTTTTTCCTGTTGATTACATTGTACTTTGCCATGAAATATTCAAAAGGTAATATCACAAATGTTGCACCTGATCATTTCAAACTCACTATATGAGAATAATCAGCATGTTAACTATAATTTTAATTGCCCCCTATCTGTACTAAATAATATTGGCATATAAAGTTGTGATGTCGCTTGAGGACACATTTTAACCTCAAGTAATATTAACATTACATTTTTAAAAGCTCAGAAACGACCAAATTAAGTTGCTCATTTATTATTGAATGTCATGCAAAAGTCTCCAGATATTACAAGTTTGAAACAGCCATCGAGGACAAATGTATGAACTTGTTTATCAGAGACAGTCTGAATGCAATGCCAGGGCACATCGTCTCTGATGTTACCCCTGGTCACCAGATATTTGGGGTCTTTAAAGTGTCATACACCATCACACAGGCGACCCAAACAAGGCTGATCTGACCTCGACCTGTGCCTTAGCAGCAACATACGGATCTCCCCTTTTCAACCAGAGCCATAGACGCTTCCTGGACATGCCATAACTAAGAACCCCCAGAATTTAGATGGATTTACTATACTTTTATTTTTGATAGCTGCACAAACGACAGCAATAAGAGCAAGTGTTGTTAACATCACACGGAAAAAGTAATTAAGGCGGGCGCGGGAACAGAATTACTTTACTTATTATGTTGTGTGTTGTTGTTTATTATTCATTGGTTTGCTGTTGGAGACTTACTGTGTTTTTTGTGTAAATAATATTGTAACACTATATTATAGGATATTATTATAATTATAGTAATAGCAACTCATATTAAAAATTTGAACCATTTTTATACCTCTTTAAGCAAAGTTAAAGTTAATAAGAAATTGTACAGGACAGGGTAAAAGGATGAAAATGTACAAAGCCAAATGTTAATTTTGTTTTCTTTTATACATCCATAGACTTAGGTTATTTAAAAGACATGAGTTTGGAGATATACCTTTTTGGCATGTTTTGACTTCTAACTGAAGATTATGTCGACAAATGACAGCTGTATTCTAACTTCCAGTATTTTTTTTCTTCAGTAATACCTCCAGCTCACTAAATACAAGACAGAGCGATATTGTCAGCGGACCAGTAGAGCTCTGGGTATATTTGGTATACATCCATCTCTGTCAGATAAATAAATTGTCTACTCTGTATTAAAGATCAGGGCAGTATTAGGGGTGCCAGGTTTGTCCAAATTCAGCCTCCCAGAAGATGTCAAAGACAAACTACAATGTCATGAGCCCAGATGAATGTAATGCCTGCTGACGAGCTAAATTCCCAGCAGCAGTTTGGAAACACACATGATTTATAGTCTGTGAGTTGTAGAGATTGAGAGGCTTTTATAAAGACCATTAAATGGGCATTCAGACGCCCTGTAGGCTCTATCGGACATGTCTTAAATGTGTGGCTGTTTCAACAATTGGATTCACTATAACTCCTGACAAGCTCATAAAGGCACCTAGGCCGACAACGTTGGTGTTGCAATCAATTTGTAAAGGATTGAGTGTTAATTTTGGAGTTTTCATCAATAAACTATTTTTACTGAATAGTTTTACTGAAAACTAATCCAAAACGATATGATAATGGCAGGATAGTTTTTGGGAACAAATGATAAATAAATTAAAGATGGGACCAGTGTAGACAGATACCAGACTGCAAAGGTCTTGAAAATAACCAATAATGTTTGAAGTGAAACATATACTCTAGGTGAATTTGATCATTTTGGACCAGATTTTTATTCCACAATGGTTGGCTTTTGAGCTTGTTAAATACATATTTTTCTTCAGGAAACCACTTTGATAACAGTACTGTGTTTCAGACCAGCGTGACTGTGGAGATCCGGTACCAGCCCATGGACGGCACTGTGGGCTCATGGAGTGAGGGGGAGTTCCTGGACGTTCCTGATGACAGAGACGGGATCTTTAGCTTTGAAACAGAGAGCCTTCTGTCCAGCCACGGCTCTGGCACCTCACCAGGACGCTCCCTGCAGGGATCCATACCAACATTCAGGAAGTAAGCACTTCTACTGAACATAACTCACTTGTTTGTTTTTAATGATACTGCTAAAGATATCAGTTGAAGAAGTCTATGATTTTAAGTAGGGCCTGACAGATATATATCAGTTGGCCCATATGAGCAGGGTTATACCTTGTTATGAAGCTTCTGAAGACTCTGTAACAGGGGTGTCCATCACACAGTGCTCAGCCTGCAGCGCTGAGTCACAGGACTCAAGGGACTGGTGTCCTATCTTCAGAAGTGGTGGGTGCACAAACTCAACTACTAAGAGTGTGGTTTGCATTAGTACGTTCTTAAAACATCCTGTTCATTTAGTATTTCTGAGAATACTTGGATTAGGCCTCTCCTGGCTTCGGTAGTAAAATGGCCATTACACACTGCTCAGAAGGAGGTGTGCGTCTGTCTGTCACCATTAAAAATCATAAAGAGTATCATATTGATAAAATATTGAAATAAACAATCATATTTAAGTAAATATCTTTAAAACACGGACATGGCTTATTTTGTGTGATTGGGACATTTACGAAATATTTCCACGATCACAGTCTCTAATATCCACCAGTCGATATTCATTTAATTGAAATGCCAGATGTTATGTAAGCAAATACAATACTAGTTCTACAGATGCAGCACCACTCAAGCTGATCCTTCGGCCATGTTTCGTGGACCAGAACACTTGTAGCCTTGACAGACATTTTTCATTACTCACAATGACATGCTTTCTGTTTTCTACCGCAAACTTATCTTGGTATGTGTCTTGTGGCGTCTTCATGTTGTCATGTTGTCTCGCCTCGGGCCTGTAGGTGCTGCGAGGCTCTACAACCTCTCATAGATATGAAGAAAGGCTGTTGTAGATAAGCTTCACTCGCAGTCTCAGTATGCGTGCTGAACACATTGTAAGTGTCACTGGAACATAAATTACATATGGTAAAAATATTTCATATTTACATATCATCGGTCCTCATATCTAATCTTCAAGAATAAACCGCTTAGCATAACACAATTATAATAATTCCAAAAATATTCCACTTTAACAATATGGTTGGCTTTCTTTCTTTCTTGGATGATGTTATGGTTCAATATAGTAAATGTGTAAGAGATAAGTACTTCAATATAATTTTTAATCTTAATCAATAACACAACTTAGAACATACAAGATTATTTAAATAGTCCTCACTTTTGGATCAACAAACCCGGCTTCTTAAAAAAAAAAAAGAAAGCCAACCATATTGTTAAAGTGGAATATTTTTGGAATCATTCCACATTGATTTGGTATAAACACTGTCAGACCTGGTTTCTTCTTGCTGCTCTTGCACTATAGCACTTGGACCTCGTCTGCTGAATTCTATATAGAAAACACAGTGGGAGGAATCAATTCAAACTGAGACTAGCTGCACTGCCAGAGCCCAAACCGCCATCATTCGTGCTGCATTTGGAATGGGTGCGTGGAGAATCGAAAGGCTTATGTAGCTTTATGTACATGTTGTTTGTTGATACTAAATACTGAGGAGGATGTCTTAAAGCAAGCCATTTAACATGCAGAAGTACCCTGGTGAGAACAAATAAACTTTTCTTCATCCCTGGGGAGTTATGTAACAGAATGAGGCAAAACTAGGCTGCCTCTGCTCGAGCATTGTGTCTTTTCCCATGCAGTTTCGGGTTTTAAGAAAAGACAAAATTACAACAACAATTTGGGCTGTAATCATTTAGTTGTTCAGTCGATCAATGGCGCTTTAGTCGACCAACATTTTTATTAGTCGACTAATTATTTCTTAACATTAAAGGGTTTCTATGGCACAGCAGCAAAAAGAAAAAAATATAGAGTGAGTTAGCAGAAGATTTTGGAGTGAATTATGAATTTAATCTAATATATAAATACACTGTTTTCTTGTACTTTTCTGTATAAATAGTTATTTTTCCATGAATTCCTGTGCAGTTGTGTTCTTTTGAGTGCAGTTTGGGTCAGAGACATGGAGATTCTTTATGGGTTTTGATGGCTTTTGCCACACGTCCTTTTAGTCGACTAATCGTTCGATGGGACATGTCTTCAGTTGACCAGGAATTTCTTTGGTCGACTACAGTCCTAACAACAATTTAGGAAGAGTATTGCTTAGATAAGACTTGGCTATCCAATTTGGTGTTCATGTGTTTTGGAGACTGATTTTAACCTTTATCATAATAGAGTCCTTTGACATTGTTAGCTGCACCCGACGGATTTATTGAAAATCACGTGTGACAATACGTGATTTGCAATTGAAGGGGCATGTGTTATCAACAACAACATTAAGTACAATGGCGGATAATAGAGAATTGGAAACCGTATCGATTATACTGATTATTTTAAACTTATTGGTTGTGAGATGTCGTGGACGAAGTCAGTAGGAAGTGTACTTGATCATTTTAGCAGAGCATCAAAGACTATTAACAGCAAAGATTGGCCCGGGACAGTCTCTGAGCGTTTAAAAGCCTCAAGGCTTATAAATTCTTCAGCGATGGCTACGTACAGAAAATGAAAACTGCTTGGCATATTGACGTGAACAAATCGGACGGTGGTTTATTCCTGGTGAATGCTGAGGTGAGGCTTCTATGTCCTGTTCTATCTACAGGGCATTGTGTGTGTGCTTCAAGTGGGAAAATCAGTGGGGCCACTTGCAGTTGTGTAAGAAAGCGTTGTTGTTACTTCTCTCTTTGAAGATAACACATGCCCCTTCAATTGCAAATCACACACTGTCATGCGTGTGGTTTTTATGAGCTCCCGGACAGGACTCACGGAGAATCAATGTGACTGAGGCAAACTGGTCCCGCGGACTTGACTTTAAAATCGCTAACCAAGAAAATGAAAGTTTGAGGTTGCGACTTCCAGACAGGGAAGCCGCATTCGCAAAGACTATGATTTTCTGTGAGTCCCGCGCGGGAAAACCACACTCGTTCCCTTCTTTGTCCCCTCGATGATTGCATCCAAACACGCAATAATAGTCGTTATTTAAAAATCGATTTGAGTAAAGTAGATTGGTGCCAACATAAACAATGCCCCTTCAAATGAACTCTCGCTAAATATCACGTACACAACGGGGACCTGGGCATTCACACTAACAATGTGAAAAGACTCTATTGCTATTTGCCAAACCTTTACCTAAACCCTAACCATAACTTAAATTTACCCATCCTAACTTTAATAATGACAGGATTTCATTCATAGGGACGTGATTTTCTATATTGAGGTTGGTCTTAAAGGTCTGGTTGTATTTCTTTCAGTGGTGGCTGTACTCCTCTTGCCTTTTTTAAAAGTTCACCTTTAGTGCTAGCCCCTTTAGTTGTAGACTTACTTATACTGCTTCACTCCTTTGTGCACCAGAGGTCACTGCGCCCTCTGTTAGCAATAGTATACATTTATTCTGTAAATGATGAACAATGCTTCAGTTTTTTTCATACCAATGCATTATTTTAAAAGGCATATACAGTATGTCAAATACATTTTTATGAACGATGTTCACTCATCATTGCATACAGCACTCAGAGGTTCCTACCTACTCCTGCCATAGCTCTAAACATCACAATGAACAGGTGGGGCTTATCAATATTGCACTTTTGAACAGGAAGTTAATGGACATGTTTTTATTACTTAGCTGTTTTAGATTGATATTGTAGTTTACAGTGAACAAAATGTAAATTCATGATTCATTTCGATCATGTTATGTATAGTTTATGTGGAGGGGTTACTGTTACTCTACAGTAGGAATGTCAGTGTATTTTTCTTGGCAATAAAACCACCTGTAATTGAACAAGTGCAAGATTTTTTAAATACCCATTCTGTTAAACATTTCAGACAGAGCAGAACCATCTCTATGGAGACAAGCAGGTGGCAGACCCCCCACTGGAAAAGTTACACTTTGCACCTTTATAACATATGATTATGAAGCTTATAAAAATGTAAATGATATGCTACCACTTGCGTGTAAAACCTTTGCTTAGCTGTATCCTTGTCACATTAGCATTCCCTCACTCCAGCTCGTGTGCCCTTGTGGAGAGAGGACACCTGTCTGCAGAGGCACACTGCGCTGCCTATCAGACTTGAGAAAAGCTGCTGCAGGCTGCACCTCAAAAGGAGAAGAAAGTGAATATGGAAATGCCCAGAAAACACTAAAGTCTAAGAAGTGAAGTCAGGGCTGTAATCCTTGTCACAAACCTTCACACAGGTGCCTCCAATCCTTTAAGTTCATGAATTTTAATGTTAGACACATGCTCATGTTTGTATTTTTTTTTTTTTAAAGGTAGTTGCAGGAGGAGGCAAAGACCCAAAAGCGCTTTTATTAAAACCTCCACGTAATGAATAAATAAAATATAATATTGTATCTAAAATTACATAAATGCACATGTAACTTCCCTTTTACATTACTCATTATTTTCAAACAAAACTGATTACTTAAACCTTTTTTTAATGTATATTGTGATAAACTAATTTGAAGTTGCTGCATGTAACTTTTCGGGTGGATTTTCTGCTTTCTGTTTGTCTCCATGGAGATGTTATTGCTTTTCCTTGAATGTTCCAAAGTAAAATCCACAATATTAGTTTATACCAGCCCCTACTGTCTGCTCATGTTGTATCACTTGGTCTAAAGGTCAGAGATGCTGCTTACAAAAATGAAAAACCCTCATAGCTTGACTCTGGTCATTGGTTTTCATTAGAAAGTATAGTCACACCTTATTAACACTAGACAGCCAATTGGTTCCTGTCTTTTCCAATAAAGTCACCATAATAGCACCTAAATTTGTCTGTCTCTGGCTCTCCCCTGCTACTCACTAAAACTTTTATCATTTCAGGCTTGATTTATTGCTGTGTTCATTCTGTCCTATCTGCAGCACTCACAATGTGCAGGCTTTGGAGGCTTTTTGTTATTCCTAATAAATAAATCACTGGCTGCATGGCTTTAGTGGCAGCGGGCAGAGCACATGCTGAATAGTGCATGCAGTCCCCCACACAAGACGGGCCAAAGAATGGATTTGAAGCTTTAGAAATGATATCTGAAACGCATTCGGACATCACATACACTGCCAAATCAAACTTGGGCAATTATTACTCAATCAATATTTAATTAGTCAGATACCGTTTATAGAGCAGTTAAGAGCCCAAGAAATAACATTTTTAACTATAGTGGAAAAATAAAACACATTTTAAGTGTCGCTGTAGTCTGAATAATTTGGGTATTTTGTGAACCCGTAAGGAAAAATATTATTCCTACTGTTTGCTCATTAGTTCCAAACGACTGAATTAGTATTATCCATTAGAACTGCACAGTTATGGAAAATAAAAGTAATGTCTTATTCAGTCTAATTTACTTTTGAAACAACCAAAAGTACCAACAACATGACATTTTACATCCAGGCCATTAACACTGGAGAGAAGGGAGAACAACAGAGGTTTGATCTTCAGGTTGGCAGGTTTATGACATTATATGATATGACATGTTTTTGTTGTTTAGGGGATAGAGGATATTATTACCTAAATAACTGCAATTTTAACAAGTACGTTCAATTATGCAATTAATTATGCAAAGAGTTGTGTATTCCACTTAATAACACTAGAATTCTCATGCACACAAAGAAAGGGTGGCTGCCAGTAACGTTACAGCTCATCATTTTTTAATTGCCAAAGAAGCAATACATTGGAGTAATGTACAGTGTTATTGGTTAACTTTTACGTTCTGTGCACAGAAAAGTACGCATCTAATCATTACAAATTGTCACTGTGTTGTTTATCCAGCCTGTTAAAAATGCATGACCCTCTCTTTGAACTGCATGGGAGAACAGAGACTCGAGTCAAGCAAATGTTGGTTTATGTCTTAGCCTTTTGTTCAGCCGCAGTATATGCCACGCTCAATGGGCACTGAGTTTGTTTCCTCAGCTTTGGTAGTTGGCCATAACACAGGGCTGTCAAGCAGAGACGTTAAAAAGAGCACAAACTAGAAAGGAAAACATGTCACTCGAGTAAGAAAGATGGGTAAATGCCTTCTGTATTTCAATTGTAAACAACCAAACACAACACAGAGCAGCAGTTTTTTTTTTTTTTTGCCTAAGATATTTAAAAAAGCAAAGTAAATGTGGAGGACATATTAATAGTCTGCAAGGCTACACTATAATGTCCTGCATTTGACCCATCCTTCAATGCAGCTGGGGCGACCTGTTAGGAGCAGTTTCTGCAATAAAATGACCTTGTGCCCCACATAATGTCCAAAGATGCAGGGATAGGTTACCACAATTCAACACAAACGCAATGCCAGCAACTGAGATCGAAGCGCCACTATTCAGTTTCGTGGGGGGAAAATCTCTACCTACAGATACTGCTACCCTAAAGTAGTAAGCTATCATCCAATGACTGTTTTATAATTTACAAAATAGTATCTTTTGTACATTCATCATTGTTTTAAAATATTCTATTGTGTTTTTAAGCAGTGTGAGTTCGACACCTAAACTCAGAATTCACATCGGAAATCATTATATGAAATCAGTCGCCCGTTTCAGTGCTGAGGTCAGCTGTCAGGGGTAGTTGAACAAATGATCATCAGAAAATATAAAGTCCTATGAACCAGAAATGCTGTGACAACACAATCACTGTTGGGGTATTATTTGTAGATAGATAAAAAAAAAAAATAGTTCAACAATTTTGCACAAATGAACAGTAAGATTTTTCTTTGCTCTTTTCCTCAACCTTGACATTTCTTGGTATGCTCTTTTCTCTTGCAAAAGTATTTTTTGTTGACACACTCTGGTTTTTAGTGGCATATTTTCCACTGTTGCCAAAGTGAACAGTGTGTCGTTTAAATGTGCGGCATCAAAACCAGGAAAAGGTAATAACACTTTTTTGTAACTTTGGTCAAAAATAAATGTATCTAGCTAAATAAAAATATAATTTGGAGAGAAGGATGCTTTCTTGTCAAGACTGAAAATTTACTTTTTTTAGAGGTATTTAACTTGACTGGTACACATAATCATCTTCATCATACACACACAAGTAATGCAATGAAACATGCATTCATTTGCCACTTCATTTTGTCAACATTTTTCATCACAACATGTTATGCTTTAAATGAATAAGACGTCTTTTAAAGCACGGAGAGGCGTGTGAAGCTGGGAGAATGGGGGTTGCCCTGTTCCAGCTCAGTTGATGCAATAACACTGTAAAAAATGCAAGACGTCTACTCCTAGTCACTATCAAACATTTATGCGGCGAACATTTTTATAGACGCTTGTTACATAACCTCGTTTTTTGTCTTCCTTTTCTTATTTCAATCTTCGAAGTCTGTATGTATTCTTGTGAATGATCTATTTAGAGTGGGTGGGTTTTTAAATATGTGACACTGTTTCCAAACAAAGGACTGAACAAGAGAGAAGAGAGTGGTGATTAGTGACTCAATTAACGGTCTCTTTAGGAATAGGCAGCTACACAGCTTGAAGTAGTAGTTGTAGTCCTGGTGGTAATCCAGTTGTATTATTATTTAAGTGAATGTGTTAATGTATGTAACTTTATGGTCTTCCTTTAGACCTGCAGACTGTTAACTTGCTGTCACTTTGCCTCTGCCCAAGGGCTGTAGATTAGAACGCGCTTGTAGCTATCCTGTATATGGTTCTTGCAATATATAAGATAAGAGAACCTTTATTTGTCCAACAATGTGGAAATTCCAGTGTTATAACATACAGTTCAAGAACAGCAGGTGAATTAAAACATACAATATCTCGGTTAAATAAAATAATAAATATAGCTTGATTCTTGTTTACATTATTGAGTTTATTGATGTCCCTGCACATCTTGCTAATCCTCAATTTTTTGGGTTGAAATTGCACTGATGTCAGATCGATTGTGTATATTAGCGACAAACTTGGTCATTCATAATCACATCACAAATTTATATACATTAATATTTTTCCTGCCTTCATCTCATATAAAATAATAACATGATTTAAAAAAAAAAATCACAATATCACCATCCATCAATACAGTACTATATGCACGGGTGTTATTTTGGATTTATGACATTATGTCAAAACAAATTCACGAGTTCTGTAATAATAACATAAAATAACTAAAAATTAATGCACTGCGACATGAATGCAATCAAATTTAATTGATAAGAATAGCCGTATTTTTTTTCTCAGAAGTCCAGGGCATCTACGTTTGACAATTCAAGAGAATTTACAATTTGTTTATTTTTTTATCAAAAGTATAGTAGTGTGGCGTTATGGTTGTCAAATTGCAGCTTCCCCTGTGAACCTTCTCTTCCCTGACGTCTTCTTTTAAACTTATCATTTCATCATTGCACCAGGGCTCAGGCACGCTGACTTTTTAATACTTTGAAGGTTTTGACTCTGAGTGGAAAATGTGTTCTTTTTATGTTCTTCCTTGTGAAGAGAAATAGTTTTTTATTTATTCATTAACGGTGCTCAGTAACTTTTCTGAGAGAGGGTCTGCCACCTGCTCCATTGCTTTGCCTGGAATATTCCACAGTGTGTCATTAAACTCATCTATCTTTATTTATTTATTAAATTGATTTTATTACGGGTATTTTAATTGCTACAATAAAATACCTCGAATATGCTTCTTTACAGTGCGAGTGAGCTTCTCCACAGACCTGAAGTTTAATGTCATATAAATGTATCTGCATAATTGAAATGAAGTTGAAATCCAGTGCCATGCTGTGGAAGTTTTATGAGTATTAATATTTTGGTCCTTATGTTTCACTTGTCGCAGGAATTTCAGGTTAAGAGTGGAAAGGGACATTCAGCGAACTGTTACAGTCAGGAAGCAAATGTCACTAAGGCTTGCAACGTCTTTAATAATGTGTGGACTTTGTGTTTGTTTGTAATGTAATGGTAATGATGATGTTTTTCATATTTATCAGCCTCTGTCAATGCACTACACTAGGATAGTTTAGTTTTAGTTTAGTGAGGTGCAGATACTTCACTTCACTGTTTCTTGCAGATACTTTCCCCCTTACTGTATCCAGATGACTGTAGGACTGGTGTCATGTGTCTCTTAGGTTGTCAATGGTCTGTGTAGTAAGGCCCTCCCCATCTCCTCCTCCAAAACAGGTACCTCTGCTGCTCTCCATCCTCCAAAGTATCACTACTGTTCAACTGTCTGGATCTAATTCTACTACAATAAACGCTGCTGCTGCTGGAGGCTATGGAAATATAGAGCACTTTGCAAAAGGAGAAGTTATTTGATGTGGATTATTAGAGATTTGACCACTTCTGATACTAGTGGTATGTATGGAAAATGTTATATTTGTTTGGAATATTTTGCCATGAATCTCAAATAAACCTCTATAACAATGGAAATGCCTGTTAGGCTACTCTTCACAGATAACTCAAAACAAATATGTGTAAATATATCACGAGGTTATTAAAATCTAAAAATTTGCATTTTATACTTCTGTATCCTGGAGTCCTGGTTAAATGATGAAATACTAACTTTGAAAGAACATATCCTGGGAGGAGAAGGTCCACATTGGTACTGTTCAGTTGGACACTCATAATGGCACATTCTTGTTTTGTGGATTTAACAACAAAAAAAAGGCAGAATTTGTCTGGTTACTGTGGATTTTTCTTGAATTATATGAAGAAAATTCTATACAACCTATTAGAGTGGCTTTTTCTTGCATTGGAAATATATGAATAAGTGCAACCAGAGGTGTGCTACAGTTTCATCTGTAATGAATGAATACAGATGCGTCACTTTCTGAAGGGAAAATGTAATAGAAAAGCCATGTAATTGTTGGGTGAATTATCAGCTTTTTCAATCACACTAAGAAGAATTTCTTATCCTTTTTATGTCATTTGTGTCGTCATAATATATTAATTATACTCAAAATTAGGGATGAACTGATCCATCTTTTTCAAATCCGATACCGATTTCGATACATCCTACTTTAAGTATTTGCAGAGACCCGAAATAACATTTATTTTCTTAAAACAAGAATAATGTATGACAAAACTAATCAAAATGGGTTGTGTATTCTTTATCCTTCAACTAACAACAGAACAGCGTTATGTAAACAAAACCTCAAATAATATAATCTTAACTCAATTTAAAGGTCCAACCAGGATATTGGCTAAACCGATATTCTGAAGTCGATATCCGATTTACAGGCTGAAATTAACCATGGCTATTGCAGAGAAGAAGAGTTTAATACCTACTTGATACTGATTGAAAAAAGTGCTTACACAGTTAAATACTGGTTTTATTATGATATTACATGTTTTGCTGGATGTCCTGTGTCTCAGTATTGTGTGCTCAAATGTTAATGCCCCCAATGGATTTCAACGCTGATAAAAGCTCATATAAATGAGTGGTGATGTTGTCGGTTGGCTATTCGGATGATTTCTATTCTTCGGGCGACTCTTCTCAGTACATTTTGAATGCCCTTGGCACTCGTACGTCAAACTTAATATCTCCAACAATCTTTCCTTCTGGCTTTTTCTCTGGCGCTTGAAGTTTTTCCCACATTTTTATACTGATCACATCTTTACTTCCTCTTTCTAATCTCCAGAAAGTAAAACTCCGCTCAATAGCTTCCTTGCCCTGTCTGTATGCCCTCGCAAATTGGTTGCTCTATTTTTCAATAATTAATGCTACTTATTTGTCGCGCTGCAGATGGCTATTGAAAGTGTGAGGATATCTGATCCAATAGTCTGAATGTGGTGTCATTGGATACTGTTGTTTCGTGATTGAGAGTCTTAAAATGTGGTGATAGCGATTGTCACCAGCTACATGCAGCCCTGTGGTGTAGGATTGCATTTTGATTAGCATTTTTCCCTTCTGGTTTGCGATGTATCAGTGGTGAGGGGAGCATGATTTTATGTTGATAACAAAAAGTTAAAATGTCAGTGCAATGTGCTAAAATAGTAACAAACAAAAGTAGCAGAGGTAAGTGGTAGTAAGCTGCAGTTAACCTTCTTGGATAGTTTTACACATTTTAAACCACTTTATTTTTCTACTTGTTTTTGTTTTTATATATATCCTGATTATCCTGCGTTGTGGGCTTGATTCTGGCTCCGACAATTTGCTACATGTCCTTCCCTCTCAACCTCATTTCACACCACAGTGTCCTGTTCAATAATGGCTACAGGGAAAAAAAATGTGGGGGCGATAGAGCAGCTCTTCTACATTGAAATGAATGTCTGTTTATTCCACAGAGAAATTGTGTGAGGTGCCTGTTCCGACAGCAGTTTAGTTCAGTGCATGTCTGATCCACATTGATTACTCTTTTACTGATGAGGCTTTTTTTCTCTTCTACAGAGCGGGGAAAGGAGTTTTCTCAGCCATGAAACTCGGCAAGATCAGAAGCCCCCGGGAGGACCACAGGAGGGGTAAGAAAATCACTCCACCAGAACACTTTAAGAGAGATCGGGAATGATTTGTCAAGTCGAAATCAATTCAGGAATAGTGATTAGATGTATAATAGTAAACTAAAGGAGATTTTAAATTGCACACCTGACTTTCTGGATTGTGTTAGTTATATTCACTAGCATTCGAACAGCACTTATAAAAATAGTGGACAGGTTTTTGTTATGTATTGATATGGTTTTGGCTTAAGTAAATCTCTGCTCTGAGGTGAGAAAAAATGAATAATTGTTTGGTAGAATTTGCTGTGTATGTGTGAAACAAATGATTTAGTCTTGGTTCTCGCTTCATGATTAAAATGTATCATTTCAATACCATATACATTTTAACTTTATGAACGATGATACGCTCTGACATTTCTGTTGCACAACGAAAACTTTTTTTTTTTTTTTTTAAATCCACAAAGTGCTCCCAGACATATTCTCTCTTGGCCGTCTTCTTCTGAGTAAAACTAAGATGGCAGCAGAATGTATCCTTGGGGGTTGAGTTCATGGTAATGAGTTGTGATGCTGGGATTTGTTTCAGATGAGCCTGCAGTACTGGACATGATGGACGACTTGGACAGGAAAGCCATGAGGATCGCTGGGAGTCTTGATCCTGACACCGTGTCTCTGGCCTCAGTCACTGCGGTCACCACAAATGTCTCCAACAAGAGGTGTGCCGTCTAACCTGGCTGTCATATTACATGTCATGTTACCTAGAAACAGGCTGTATGTTTGTAAAAAAAAAAGAAAACAAAGTTGAATTGACGTAAAATGTGATGCCTGCTGAGATTGAATCTATGTTTTACTTCTGGTGAAGTTTGAAAGTTGAAGTTTCACAGAATGGCATTAAACGTATCTATCTCCATGGAAACAAGTTGGTGAAACAACCAACGTAAGATTGATTAGTTTATACCATACGGTGGAAGATTCCAGGCAAAGCAATAATCTTTCATGGACAAGACAAGCCTGCTGCGGGCCTCCTACCACAAGTTACATAGTGCACCTTTATCATTCAACACTTTGTCCCAGGACCAAAAACGTTTATTCCCTGGGGGTATCTCCAGCTGCCTCTCATTGTCCACACGCTTTCATTCTCCATGTTCACACCGCACTGAGTTGTTTTATTCACAGGGAGTAAGTAACATGTCGTTTAAGAAAAATGCTCATCCCGGGGGCACAGGATGAACAGCAGTAGAGTTAAGCCATCAATCTGAGAAATAAACTCTAGTCCAGGGTGTGATGATTTCCCCTATTATTGGTCCAATTACAGACTGAAGGAACTTGTTTGGAAGGTGAGCTATGGATTCAAGACAATGATAAATACAGTATAACTATACGGTATATATTCTTGTTTTTATTCGCTAACTTCCTTCCTTGTTGGCTTTATTGTTAACTATGTCATTTGTTAACTGTTAATCGATAATTTTGATTATCAGGTTACAGTATAAACAATAATAATTGGGACAAGCAAAATTTAGGCATTTCAATCCAATCTATATTAAATGTCTGTTTATTCTACATTCCTGCTTTATTCATAAAGTTTGATTTAATAAAGCTGGTCACATACTAGAGAAATAATAACATATTAGACAGTGAGATGTCTAAGAAAAATGTTGTTTGATCATTCATTCATTCATTCATTTTCTACCGCTTATTCCCGTTAGGGGTCGCGGGTGACTGGAGCCTATCCCAGTGACTTTGGGCCTTAGGCGGGGTACACCCTGGACAGTGGCCAACTCATCGCAGGGCTGACACAGAGACAGAGACAAGGACAGACAACCATTCACTCTCACATTCATTCACTATGGACAATTTAGAGTTGTCAATTAACCTGCACAGTCATGTCTTTGGACGGTGGGAGAAGCCGGAGAACCCGGAGAGAACCCACGGTAACACGGGGAGGACATGCAGACTCCACCCAGAGAGAGCGTTGCGAGAGAGAGAGAGTTGTTTGATCATGTTGTCACTAATTAAATCATGATCTTTCTTCCTGTTATCTGATATCTTGATATTCTTACAGTAAACATAAAACACGGGAACATAAAACTGCATCTATAGATAAACTCGAGCGATGACTCTCACTATTGGTCACACATTAAACTGTAGTTTATAATCACTCATGAGAAATAGGTACTGTGTGCAGAAGTTACCCTTTTATTTCATGTGTTCAAATCAAATATTTGTTTTATTCATAAAAACTGGTTGGATGATTTACTTACAAATAATAAACTAATTTTCTTTTAGGTCAAAGCCAGATATCAAGATGGAACCGGGCTCTGGACGGCCAGTGGACTACCAGGTTAGTGACTTTTCGCTCAGTCCCATTAATTTATTTTCACCCTAGAAAGAAACAAACGATAATGTAAGCATCTTTTATTCAGTGCCCTAGTTTTGTGTGAAAGTACATCTTCAGACCAGGATAAGTCGACAGAATGGCTGTACAGTTGCTTTTGTGTTTCAAAAGCACTAATTAACCCTCAGGGACGCTCCTGCTGAATCGAGTTTGTCCATCACACACTGCAGTACTGTGGCCTGGGGAAATACCTCGCTCACATCACAGGCCTAAATCTGCCACTGCACACAG
Organism: Rhinogobius similis; assembly: GCA_019453435.1. Classification (NCBI taxonomy): domain Eukaryota; kingdom Metazoa; phylum Chordata; class Actinopteri; order Gobiiformes; family Gobiidae; genus Rhinogobius; species Rhinogobius similis. The sequence goes on from CM033620.1 coordinate 36,222,389, forward strand.
CCAATAAGAGGGGCTTATGGAGGGCTCGTCTGATCGATCCGACTGCATCATGATGAAAAATCTGCATTCAAGACTGAATTGCAATATGGGGAAAAAATTTTATATTTGAGTGAATGAATATACATATATTTTAACGCTTTCATACTGCAAATTCGAGCAATTTAATTCTAATTTTGTAATTTTAATTCATATGAAGAAATACATTGTCCATCCCTCATTGTGTTGCTGGAAAAAAAGTAGTGGATTTTTTTTTTGGAATGGCCAGGATTCATTTCTGCTTTACTCATATTGTACATCTGATAGTGTATGTTGAGATTATTGTGAGTGAGTAAGTTATTCTTTCTTTTAACAGGTGTGTGTTCTGTTGCTTGAATATACTTTTATTTCACAACAAGATATTTTTTCATATTTTTGGAACATATTTTGTCATGGTCATTTGAGAAAAGTATTAACAATAAATAAAAATAAGAAGACATGAGGTTACAATAGTTATGTGCACATATTTTATAGACCTCACTAAACAACTTGCACTAAAACAATTGAAGGTTAGCCTTTAGACTCATATAATTTGTTTACTTTTGTTGAATGACAGTTCTTTCTGTCTCCCCTCAGATCAGCATCACGATCATTGAGGCGCGGCAGCTGATCGGCCTGAACATGGACCCAGTGGTGTGTGTGGAGATCGGGGACGAGAAGAAATACACATCTATGAAGGAGTCCACCAACTGTCCGTACTACAACGAGGCAAGTCCAATATATGTGCCATTCTTCCATTCCTGTCAGAAAGCCTGCTCTTAGTACTTTTCTATTGTACAAAGTCTTTATTTAATTGACCACTGCTTTAACAAAAAAGGTGTGTTATTGTATGAGATTTTACAAACAAACAAGACAACTGTAAAGCTGACTATTGACTCCTTGTCTGAAGCTATGGCCAACCAATCAATGAATGTCAGTCTGTCTGTCCTTAAACCCACAACTTTTTTTATACCGTATTTTATTTTACCAGGAAAACTGCTTTTGTTTGTGTTTATCAAGGCACTTGGCTGCTAATAAATACTGGTGCTTTATTTTACACTGATGCTTATGTACTCTATATAGAGAAAATTCCAAGTTGGTCAGGGGCTACTTGAATAAAATGAAAAAGCTTGAAATTATACAATTGAATCTCAATGAACTGATATACGTACAGTATATTAACGATGGCAGAGGTTAATGGTTCAGTTCGCTCTCTTGAATGTAATGTGGGGTTGTGTAAAGGCAAAATACTTGAAATGGCGTTCACAAAACTAGTAGGGATGAACAAAGACAGACTGAGGTAAAGCCGTACATGCACTTTGCTTATGTATTATTGAGCACATAGATTCATTCATATTTAAATGCAGCCTCTTCAAAAATGGAAAGTACATTTACTGTAAAATCTTGGACATATGCTCTCAGTCTCAGTTTATTGGTTTGGACTTTTGGGCTTCATGCTGGGCTGTCTGCAGAGAGCCCCCTGTGGTGTGGTAAGGAAGTGACAGTTAGTCTCACATTGATTCTTCCTGTCTGGAGGGATAACAAGGTATGCACCTGTCTGAAGGAGGTGGTTCAACATTGTGTGCATCAATTTAGAATTTACTTTATTAGCTGGAAACAAGAGCTGCCAACAAGTAACAAACATATTTTTCTGAAGTGTTTATTCTGTGTTGTATAGTTATAGAAAATAAATTGCCAAAAATATAATTCTGATTATTCATGTAACTGCCTCTAAAAGTATGCAATAAGCAAAGAAAGCTCAGAGCTAGATTAGCCCTGGCCTAAGAGAGAAGTTAAAGCCTGAAACTGCTCTGTCTTTGTTAGCTGATGGCCCAGTTCCAGGTCGTTTTCCCCCTATTGTTCTCTGTTCGCCTCTTCCCCACTGATGATTATCTACTCTGGTCGTTAACAACCACTGTGCTGTGATGGCATTCCCCTCCCAGCTGCCAAGAGCCGGTTGGCATGATTTCTGACTTGGTTTTAGTAAAGAGTTATTGACAGAAGGCAGATTATTCCTTAATCCACCATTTTCTGCTTAAAATGTGCAGCCCACTGTCTTCACATAAGTGTTTTGTAACTTTAAGCAGATTGTAAACCAGAATTGTAGTGCCTTTTGTGTTGAGACAGTCTTTTGTTTAGGGTTGTTTGGTTTCGTCAGTGTGACGACTATTGCAGCCTTTTTTACCTCAGTGGAATAATTCACTATGACTTTGTATAAATTCTAGCTTCTCAGACCAGCGCCTTTAAATTCGAAATGACTTGATTTCAAAAACAGTATCCAGATGACAACCTTCACACATACACTTATAAGATTAATAATATGTCATACTTTAAATACTTGAAAATTAACAACCTTTGTGCATCACCACCATTTACATAAAGTTGAGATGCGTGAGGTATATTGCCATAGAGCACAAAAACAGTATGTAAATGCTAGGGGTCATCTGTAAACCTTTGTGTTAATAAACAAATATATCTACTCTCTGAGTTACTACCAACAAAGTCTCTCTATTTTTATTAAAACTTGGAGATGTGCAAAATGTTATTATTTGCCATCAAAGATCCTTCTGCTGAAAGGTCACACTGGCTAAAAATATGTTCTGTATTCTTTTGGCTTAGATGAGATACAAGCAAACGGCAATTCTGTTCTTAGATTTTGTTTGCATCTACCAACAAAATATGTCTGGGTTTTGAAAAATGTTCGGTGGTATTAAGGACTTCCAAGTTTGATATAAAAGCTATAGTTAAAGCTGTACATTTTAGTCACAATTATAGATGAGTACATTTTGAAAATGCCTCTGTGCAATGTTGGTGCTTTTTAATGAGCAAACTTTTCTTCTTTGTCTGCAGTATTTTGTCTTTGACTTCCACATTCCTCCCGATGTGATGTTCGACAAGATCGTCAAGCTTTCAGTGAGTAAAACTAAACTTCAACCCATACAACTAAGAAGGGGACTTTTTATGCTTTATTCTGAACTTTTTCCCTTGCATTGCTATAGAAACTTGTTTAGCAATAGCTATCTTTTGATGAATGCTTGAACCTACATTGATGAATGATGAGAAATTACTACCATTGTCATAGTGATTAACAATTAAAAACAAACTATTATAACTTTTATATAAAAAAAGTGCCCAAAATATTGCATATAACAGGAAACTGAAATCCATGAATAGTCCATGGACTAAAGCATGTGGAAGTACTTACCTGTTTCAACTGCAAGACTGAAATTTCAGTTTAATGCTTTAAAAATCACAATCTTGTACCACGCTGTTGCTCTGTGTCTTAATAATATAGCAAGATAACCCCTGTTATAAATTCTCAAAATTTGGCACAGGACATTCCAAACATACGTGAGTACAAGCTCTTCCTCATGGACAGAGGAGGAGAAGGCCATGGTGCAAAACTGAACAAGTAAAACTAGAAGACAACATTTTGTGTGCATAACTTGTGGAAAAGGCTCAGCATTGTTTCATTCACAACTTTGTAAAATCATATACATGTCGTAGTCGAGCTACAGAAACTTAAGGCTCAGATTTTTTTTTTTTTAAATCTCACTTTAAACCTTGCAAGTTCACAGTTTACATCTGTTGAGACAGAGGCAACCTAATAATAATAGTATAGGAAAATACATTAAAACATTATTTTAACACATTTTAAAGCTAAATATTTTATCTCTACGAATATGGGTTGTTAAATGTTTTGTTTATTGTAGACTAGGCACCATAGCTCGCAGATTTGTTCACTTTTCCAGAAAAAGAGTCCTTTAACGTGCACAAATCTCTATGTACTCACCACCTCCCTCCATGTCTGCACAGGTCATTCACTCCAAGAACCTTCTCCGCAGTGGGACACTGGTGGGCTCTTTCAAGATGGACGTAGGGACAGTTTACTCACAGCCAGGTAATTGACAAACACACATTAAAATTGAAAGCAAATAAAATGTAATGTGTTGGGTAATACTGTAGTTGAGTGATTATTGTTTTCAGAGCACCAGTTTTACCACAAGTGGGCGATGCTATCAGACCCGGACGATATAACAGCTGGATGCAAAGGATACCTAAAGTGTGACATTGCTGTGGTGGGGAAAGGCGACAACATCAAGACTCCACATAAGGCCAATGAGACGGAGGAGGACGAGATAGAGGGGTAAAGGAGGCTTTGTATATGATGATATTTGTTGTAGAAATGATTTCAAAGGTAGTCACAAGACAGTTTGATTGCTATCCAGAGTCATTTTCAATCTGAAGGTCTGTCACTGCCAAAGAGGTGGGTAATTTAGTCTTTCTTCCGCAGTACGTGAGGCATAGCTTTCTAAACAGAGATGCATTGTCTGAAAATGAGGTCCTAAGCAGGTGCACACTACTCAACACATAACTTAATACCAGTAACTTCAATATACTTTTGAGTGTCCTGTGGCTTGGCCCATTTGCGTCACATAAACCAAGTGCATTTGATCAGACTCTGTCAGAGAGAAATACATTCAACACAAAATGTCACAGCCTTTTCTTCATGGTCGCAGCCTTTGTCAACGTGAGACAGTTGTATTTAACTTATATCTAAACATGGAAAATCCTTTGTAGTGGGCCAACGTAAGAAACAAATGCAGTCTATAATGTTTCATTTGTTTGTGCAGTATTGATCATTTTATCTTTTTATAATAAAAAGTTAAAGTAGTTTTCAATAAATAATCATAATAATCTACTAATACAACTACTACTACTACTACTACTGCTACAACAACAACTACTATTACTACTTCTACCACTAATAATAATAATATTATTTGTCACTTAACTTTACTTTATTATTCAGAAAGATTGATTTCATGAAGCTTGAAAGAAAGAAAATGTAAAATTTGTTGTTGTTTGGTCATGGTGTTAATAATTTTGAATAATTTGTGATGTTTCTTATAACAATAAATGTGACATCCCCAATGATGATTTTATGTTTATACAGCAGGTAAAGTGAAGACTCTAAATGGACCTTGTGAATTAGTCAGTAGCTGTATACATTTACGATACAATATAGTCACTGGGATTGGCACCAAGTAAAAATATTTTAAGAAATGTATGAAATATTACATTCATATATTTCAACACTATCTTAAATCCGGGTATTTCCCAGGGTTCCTTCCTCTCTTCTAACAGTATAAACATATAATCTCATCAGACATTCTGGTTTTTCTGGTTGGAAAAGCAGGAGCGACTCATTGTTATTCCATGTCATACAAATTGACCAACTACAGCAGACAGAATTTGAAGAAACATGGCATTGTGTGACCCCAATTTTTGAGATAAACAGAGCATCTTCCTTAACCACAAATGTCCTGCACCGCGGCATCTATTCACCGCGGCTTACTGCTTTTACAGATACAACTCAAATGGAGCGTGGAGGTATTTTCCTGTTGGTTGAGCTCAACAACAAATGCCTTCAGAATGCTTCACTCTTTTCTGCCTTTCTTATAAATTGTTGGCATTGAGTGTCCATGCTTCCACTTCAAGTATGATGATGTGCTTCTTTTAATTCTTGGATTTTATGCCTTGCAAGTTTTTCCAGCAACAATGTGGAATTTTTATTAAATGTTACATTTTAAAATTAAAATTACAATGATGCTAATGTGCATTTAAGTCTATTCATAAGGAGAGGCGCTCACCAACTGAGACATGCAAGCAAAAAACCCTACACACGTTTCTCTTCTACCATTTTTTTTATTTTACATTATTGTTCAGTTGCACCATATAGAATGTGAAACCCATACTTTCTCATTTGTATTTAATCTTTGCCTCTGCCATTCCCCTGTGTCATTCCCAGAAACCTGCTGCTCCCAGAGGGGTTCCCAGCTGAGCGACAGTGGGCCCGGTACTACGTGAAGATCCATCGCGCAGAGGGTCTCCCCAAAATGAACACCAGTATCATGGCCAACGTCAAGAAAGCGTTTATTGGAGAAAACCGCGATCTGGTGGACCCTTACGTACAAGTGCAATTCGCTGGACAGAAAGTAATTTCCTCTACATGCTCCACTTCTACTGGGCTTGTTTAGGGTCAGTCAGTGATGTTCTGAATGTAGTTGTGACCATGAAATGCAGTTTAAACACAGCATAAAAGCCTAAGGATTGTGCACTAATGCTGCACTATTGTCAAAGGGTTTGGTCGTTTTGGTTGCATTGTTTACTGGCGCCACAAATAAAACATTCTACTCTCACTCAGTTCTACTGAGTGTAAAGTTATATAAATCAAGTGAGTTTAAACTACCAAATGTAAGGGAAAGCAAAGCAAAGAAGCAAGACAATATAATTTACAGGATAAAGATTGTGTAGTGTAACTGTAACTTCAGCAATTTTCATGGTCTTTGGCAAAGCTCTTGTTTTTAACAATGCAACAAAATACCTATTTAGTTTAGTTTAGCTATAAATCATTCTTAATTATATATTAATTATTTGAAATGTATACATTAATATATACTCCACGTTTATGTTTGATAACAAACAATACCTTCAATATAGTCCCAGTCCAACTCAATGGTTCAAATGGTCTCTTGGTCATGCCAGTCTAGTTCTTTGCGATTAAAGACTCTTTCCTGCCCCAGGGGAAGACCTCGGTCCAGAAGAGCAGCTACGAGCCCATCTGGAATGAGCAGGTGGTGTTCACGGAGCTCTTCCCTCCTCTGTGCAAACGCGTCAAGGTCCAGATACGTGACTCGGATAAGGTCAACGATGTCGCCATAGGAACACACTTTATTGATTTACGCAAAATCTCCAACGACGGTGACAAAGGTAGCAACCGCAAAACACCCCCGGGAGCCCACTAGCAGTTTATCTTAACACCATTGATTTTCTATTGTGGCATTAATTAGCCAGTAGATACTGTGTGAATGCAGTAATTATGGCTGTCGCTGTAAATCGAACCTCATGACCCCCCTGACCGCACGACCCCCCTGACCCCTCCTGACCCCTCCTGGTAATAACCCAAATAAATTTATTGTGACGTTTTAATCAAGTGCAAGCCAGGGGCCAATAATCAAACAACAGGGAAATGTCTGGGTCTCAGAAATCATAACATTTTACAAACATTTGGTGTATAATAAGGAGATAAATTAAATTAGTATTGTCAATATGCATGTTTTGAGGTGTGTTTGGATAGTTTGTCTGTTTGTAAGTTTGTGTCCTATAATTTGGGGTAAACTATCAAAATCAGCCTGACGTATCGTCATATCATATTGGCACTGATCAATCTCTATTTATTCGTATTTCAAAAACAGGCAATATGGCAAAGTAATATGTTTTGGTCCTTCATAGTGGTCGTTAAGGTTCAGCAGAGTATGAGTGGAAAATAAAGTGATAAAGGATGAGGTGGCACACGAGTAGAAGCCAAGAGCATTTTTCAGTCTGTTCTCTCAAACCAGGCACGCCTCCAAGGCTTCCTACAAATTAAAATTTTAGATTTGGTAATTTGTCTCCATATTCTCATTAGAGCGGCTCTAATAATGGGTTATATGCACAGAGATTATCATTTAATGTAGGTGAAGATGCAAGAAACTTGAGTTCAAGTATGTGAAGGGATAAAATATGCACAGAAAACGTGAATAAATCATTATATGAATTTTATATTTTTTAACATACTGTAAGTGTGACTTTTGACTGCTATCAACTTGAAAGTACTACTACTAGACTTAAATTCACAGAAAACCCTTGATTTAGATGATGATGACCTCTGGAACTTTCCCTTCTGAGAATATTTAGCGTTGTTGTATCTTTCTGATGGAGAATGTCCAATGAAGATGAATGGATGTTAGAATATGGTGGTATTGAAACTGTTGTAGAGGGATTTTGTCTCTTCAAAGGGAAAAGAGACAGCCTTATCAAACAGGATTGTATGAGCGTTAACCCTTTTGTGTTGTGTAGGTTTTCTGCCCACGCTGGGTCCTGCCTGGGTCAACATGTACGGCTCGACTCGACAGTACAGTCTGATTGACGAGCACCAGGACCTGAACGATGGGCTGGGAGAGGGCGTGTCCTTCAGGGCCCGGCTGCTGCTGTCTGTGGCTGTGGAGGTCCTGGACACCACCTCCCCTGAGCTCACCTGCTCCACCGAGGTGCAGAGCGAGCCCATCTCCAACATATCTGAGGTGAGGCAGCACTATTACATTTAGGACCGGCCATTTTATTCTTTTAGGAGTTTGTTTCTGCTTCCTCAGCTGCACAGCTCGTGAGTTATTTATGGTGCCATGGAAATTTCTCCCCTCATGATGATGCACAGTGCTCTTTGAGGTGATGGTGATATCGGAGGGTTTTCCCAGATATTGGTTTCGGTCTGACTTTGAAAATTAAGGCGATATTTGGCACCAACACTTATTTCTGTTCTACCCCAATCTTCTTGTGTCATTCCCAATTTGTCCTCACTGCATCAGATTTGACTTTTTGTGTCAAAATGGAAACAGGAGGCCAATTACGCTAATACAAGTCTATATGTTTACACAACCATGCAGCATTTTTTTTAATTTCCCAGATAAATATATTTTGTTAATATTTTTTACAAAAGTGAAGTAATGTGAACTTTATTATAACTTAAAGCCCTACCGTGTACGATTTCTGCCGAACAACAGACTTAATAAACAAATTTACTTAATTTCAGGTGCTTTTATTTCACACACAAAAAATATAAAAACATACATATTTGCTGAGAGGAGGCTTGTCTCTCCACTGATCTGACTTTGTTGTTAAGTGTTTAGTGTCACGGCTCAAGGAAGGAACCCAGACGCAGACACAAGACAGAGATGGTAAAATATGGGTTTATTGTTACAAAACTGGGAGATTATCCGGCAGGAGCAGACTGGAGCAAGCTGGAGCGGAGTCCGGACTTGAGGGTGCAGGATGAGGTTCGGAGCAGACTGGAGCTGGATCAGGACTGGAGGTGGCAGGACCGGGATCAGAGCGGACTGGAGCTGGAGCAAGACAGGAGGTTGCAAAACGAGGATCTGGAGCGGACGGGAAAAATACAGGTAAGTTCAAAAAGGTCTTCTGATAGCAGGTAAGTATTAAGAGAGCAAGATGTAGCACTGACTAAAAGTAGTATTACAAGGAACAGGACTGGACAGGTTTGATTAAGGACACATGAAAGGTAGGATGAATCTTAAGGGAACTGGGAAGCTTGAGACGTACCGCAGAGGGATTAACCACCCGCTCCACCTCAAAAGGTCCAATGAACATGGCGACAACTTCTTGGATTCAACCTTAAGAGGTAAGTCCTTAGTGGAAAGCCATACCTTCTGTCCCGGTGAGTAAGTAGGAGCCCGTGTGCGGTGGCGGTCAGCTAGAGACTTTGACCTGGCTGAGGCACGTTCAAGAGCCACACGGGCCCTCCTCCAGGTCTGGTGACAACGGCGGAGGTGATCTTGAACAGAAGGGACAGACAACTCCCGTTCCTGATCTGCAAATAGGGGTGGTTGGTAACCATAACAACATTCAAAAGGGGACATGCCCAGAGAGGAGTTAGACAGGGTGTTATGGGCGTATTCTACCCAGGGGAGATGGCTACTCCAGCTGGATGGGTTAGCAGAGGACACACAGCGGAGTGCAACTTCCATCTGCTGGTTGGCCCGCTCTGTCTGACCGTTCGTCTGAGGATGATAGCCAGAGGAGAGACTGACATTAATATTCAAAGCAGAACAGAACGCTCTCCATACCTGAGAGGTGAACTGGGGACCCCTGTCAGACACAATGTCAGAGGGAATGCCATGTAGCCGGAATACATGGTTCACCAGCAGGTCAGCAGTTTCACGGGAAGGCGGAAGCTTAGGGAGGGAACAAAATGAGCAGCCTTGGAAAACCTGTCTACAATGGTGAGAACCACAGTATGTCCATTGGATGGGGGAAGACCGGTTACGAAATCTAAAGCGATGTGGGACCAAGGACGATTGGGAATGGGTAATGGTTGCAACAATCCAGCAGAAGGCCTATTAGAAGTTTTATTCTGGGAACAGACGGAACACGCTGCAATAAAATCTCTTGTGTCTTTGTCCATGGTGGGCCACCAAAATTTACTCCGCAGAACTGTTAGGGTTCGGTTAATTCCCGGGTGACATGTTAGATGAGTGCAATGGGCCCATTGAAGAACATCGGAACGGACTTGATCTGGGACAAACAGGGAATTCGGGGGCCCAGTGCCAGGGTCAGGGTGCTCACGTTGTGCCTGTCTGACACGGGACTCAATTTCCCGGGTAATAATTCGCCACAATGTCTGGGACTGAGGCAGAATTGGATCACCCTCTGGAGCAGAATTACTAGAGGAATAGACTCGGGACAGGGCATCGGGCTTCAAGTTCTTAGAGCCAGGGCGATAGGTCAGAGAAAAATTGAACCGGTCAAAAAACAGGGCCCACCTGGCTTGCCTGGAGTTGAGTCGCTTAGCAGTCTGGATATAAGTCAGATTTTTATGATCAGACCAGACGACGAATGGGTGAGTCGCTCCCTCGAGCCAGTGACGCCACTCCTCCAGTGCGAGTTTAATCGCCAGGAGCTCCCGGTTGCCGATATCGTAATTTTTCTCTGCGGATGAAAGCTTTCGAGAAAAATATGCACAGGGATGCAACTTTTGATCAGAGGGAGATCGTTGGGAGAGTACAGCCCCTACCCCAGAATCAGAGGCATCGACTTCGACAACAAATTGCAACTCAGGATTGGGCTGAATCAGCACAGGGGCAGAGGTGAACCGAAGCTTTAACTCCTTAAAAGCAACTTCCGCCTCAGGAGTCCATGCAAATGGGCGCGAAGAAGAGGTGAGGGCTGTTAAGGGGGCTGCAATGCGACTGTAGTTGCGTATAAACCTTCTGTAGAAATTGGCAAATCCTAGGAAGCGTTGCAACTCTTTACGACTGGTGGGGGATGGCCAATCACGGACTGCGGTGAGCTTCTCAGGGTCCATTTGCACTTGCCCCTGAGCAATGATGTACCCTAGGAACGAGACAGAGGAGGCATGAAACTGACACTTCTCAGCTTTAACAAACAACTTATTTTCCAGGAGTCTTTGGAGAACCTTACGGACGTGAAGTTGGTGGGTTTCGAGATCCTTTGAGAAAATCAGGATGTCATCAATATAGACGAAAACATATCTTCCAATCATGTCCCGTAAAACGTCATTAACCAGGTTTTGGAAAACAGCTGGGGCGTTAGTTAGACCAAAAGGCATTACCAGGTATTCAAAATGGCCAAGAGGGGTATTAAATGCTGTCTTCCACTCATCTCCCTCTCGTATTCGCACAAGATGGTAAGCATTGCGGAGATCAAGCTTAGTGAAGACCGTGGAACCACAGAGAGGAGTGAAGGCAGAGCTGATTAATGGAAGTGGGTATTTATTCTTGACTGTGATCTTGTTAAGACCCCGAAAATCAATGCATGGGCGTAGGGACTTGTCCTTTTTATCAACAAAGAAAAAACCAGCACCCACCGGGGAGGAAGATGGTCTGATTATACCGGCTGCCAAGGATTCCTGGATGTACTTCTCCATTGCTTCGTTTTCAGGGCGTGACAGGTTGTAGAGACGGCTGCTGGGAAGAGGAGCTCCGGGGAGTAGGTCTATGGCACAATCATATGGCCGGTGGGGCGGAAGGGATAGGGCATGATGCTTGCTGAACACAGCTCCGAGGTCATGATACACTGTTGGAACAGTTGACAGGTCAGGCGGATCTGGGCTAGGAACAGACTCGGACAAAACAGGAGGTAGAGCAGACAACAAACAATGAGAATGACAAAAGGCACTCCATGAAATTATTCTTCTGGCCGCCCAGTCTACATGGGGATTGTGTACTTTAAGCCAAGGTAATCCCAAAACGAGTGGTGTGTGACTACAATCAAATATGTAGAAGCTAATAGTTTCTCTATGGTTACCTGAAAGGTGTAGGAGGACTGGAAGAGTTTTTTCAGAAACTCGAGCAAGTATTTGTCCATTTAAAGCTTTAGCTTCTAACGGAGTGTCCAGAGATTGAGTTTGGATACCCAATTGATGAACTACTTCCCGATCCAAAAAACTTTCATCAGCTCCAGAATCGATGAGTACCGGTAGAGTTAAGTTCTGGTCGTGCAAGATAATAGTCCCCTCGAAGCTTGGTTTTGGAGATGAGCAGCGAGTTTGGCTCAACAGAATATCTCCCACAACAGCTGAGCCCCCCCTTTTTGCTGGCCGCACCGGACAGGCAGAGAGAAAATGTCCAAACCGACCACAATAGAGGCAGCTCCGTGTATTTAATCGGCGTTGTCGCTCCTCAGCATCCAAACGGGCGCGTCCAAGCTGCATGGGTTCGGCCTCAGGAGTAGACTGAGGAGGCACCGTAGGAGGTGCAGAGGCGGTCGCCCTTGTAGGGGTGGCTGGACAGGTAACTGATCTAACCGAAGGCACCCTACCAGTCTTTTCTCGTCGGCGCTCGCGAAGGCGGTTATCAATACGAATAGCTAATTCAATGAGTTCATTGAGACCACACGGAATGTCTCGGGACGCCATCTCATCTTTAAGATTGTCTGACAGCGAATTCAAAAATGCCCCATGAAGGGCCTCCTCATTCCACCCACTTTCAGCAGCGAGAGTACGAAAATCAATTGCAAGCTCGGCAACACTGTGGCTTCCTTGACGCAGGGAGAACAGTCTCTTGGCAACCTCTTTTCCAGTGACAGGGTGATCAAAAATCTGCTGCATTTCAGCTGTGAACTCTAAATATGAAAAACAATTGTTGCCCTGCTTCTCCCAGACAGCAGAGGCCCAGTTAAGAGCTTGGCCACGTAGACATCCAATTAAATACGCTATTTTGGCTCTATCATTTGAATAAGTGAGGGGTTGTTGTTCAAAAATTAGGGAGCATTGGGTTAGGAAGGACTTACAAGATCCAAGGTCTCCACTGTATGGTGCAGGAGGAGGAACAAAAGCTTCTCTCGTGGGTGGAAGCTGGGTCAGAGACGATGAGGAAGACTGAACTGAGGCGCTTGTAGAAGGCTTGGGGTTGATTGAAGTCATCTGTGTACGGAGGCTGGCAAGGCTGACAGAAAAACCCTTCATATGTTCCATGAGGGACTTTAAGGTGTTATCGTGCTGCTCCAAAAGAGACATCTGAGCGGTAAGGGTCTGGTTCAGGGAGTCTGAGTCTGCTGGGTTCATTTTCTGGCCAGATCGTACTGTCACGGCTCAAGGAAGGAACCCAGACGCAGACACAAGACAGAGATGGTAAAATATGGGTTTATTGTTACAAAACTGGGAGATTATCCGGCAGGAGCAGACTGGAGCAAGCTGGAGCGGAGTCCGGACTTGAGGGTGCAGGATGAGGTTCGGAGCAGACTGGAGCTGGATCAGGACTGGAGGTGGCAGGACCGGGATCAGAGCGGACTGGAGCTGGAGCAAGACAGAAGGTTGCAAAACGAGGATCTGGAGCGGACGGGAAAAATACAGGTAAGTTCAAAAAGGTCTTCTGATAGCAGGTAAGTATTAAGAGAGCAAGATGTAGCACTGACTAAAAGTAGTATTACGATCTGGCACCGAGGAGCAGGCTGGAGAGGCTTTTGTAGCCAGTTGATTGCAGAGTACCTGCAGCTGGCTCGACGCAAACGAGGCTCCTGCACACCTGTCCCCACTGTGAGAACCAGAAGGGGAGGAGACAGAGGCAGGCTCTCCAGAAGAAGCAGGGGAGGGCTGGGCTGCTGGAGGAGCTGTGACAGTTTAGCATCTGCTTTTTCCATGAAGATGTTTGTGTCTTTGCCTCGAATAGTCCCAAAAAATGCATAAAACTGATCTATTTCTGGAGAATGTTCGAAAGTTTGGTTTTAAATTTGTATCTTCATGGAGACATCCTGCTTTAAAATAAATTTGTGGTCTTTGGTATTGGCAAATATCTGTTATTGGCCACAACATAAAGATATCAGATATCAGTAGCATCGGACCATCCCTTCTCTGAACACTAATATTATGAGTAAAAACATACAATATTCGATAACTAAAATTGTGATAATACTTTTAAACACACTAAGTGGTTTTAGTGCAGACATGTATTATTCAAAATTTTAAAAAGTGTTGAATCTAGTTGAATCTCAGGAAACAGGGCCCAGAGGAAGTCCAAAGATGTTATTTTGGTGAGTGTGAAAAAAGCGATGCAGATGTATAATCAGAGAACAAATTATTCTCGAAGAAAAACCCTGACAGGAACAGCCTAAATGGAAAACCCTAAAAGATGCTCCTCCTGACAGAAAATCTCTGTTCTGTTGATGACTAAAGGATTAGGTCTGGCCACCTCTGACCCCTCAATAGCAAACCCTGCCTGAGTCCATATTGGTTTGTACAGCTCTGTTGGGAAATCACATTCCTGTCCTCCCTATGTGGGGTTTAATTTAGCTCGCACATTTGGACCCCCTGTGCTCAATTGTCGGAGAAATAGCCACTGTAAGACGTGAGGGTCTCAATCTGTTCTTCTATAAAGGAGCAGTGACTTGTTTTTCACTGGGTCAGAAACACAGAATTCACCTGACCCACTATTTTGACCCCAATTTCTCTATATGTGATTGAATTATATTGTCAAAATTAAGTTATTTGGCAGCACTATTACGTTAAATAACATGATTTTACAAATAACGTTTATGTCTTGACTGAAACAATGGCCTTGCCTTTTATCTAAACGTGTGCAATGGTCCAAACCTCCAACTAGGTGCTCCTGAGTTGGATCCTGGCTCAGATCTGGAGTGGATGAGCCTATAATTTCCATTTGATGTGTGCTTCCACATTCCTCTTGCTTTGATTGCAACAACAAGAATGGTCTAAATATCCACTTGAAATGTACTGACAACAAAAATGAGATCTCATCCTTGTGTTGTAATTGATGTACTGATCTCAAAGTGCCAGCTCTTCCTCATCTTGTGTTTCTCTGCCAAGCTGCTGCCGCCAAATGACTCTTTATTGTGAAGAAATGGACTGATCCTCCTCGATCTCTGCCAGGAGTCAATGCCAATGAATCAGGATCTGCTCCAAGTCTTGTCCAACACAATACCCACATGTCTCCCATTTAGAACTGTTTTTGTCTAAGCATTTTCAAGTCTTAAAGTGTGAAACTGCTTGGGAATTAGTTTCTAATCTTTAAGCTAAAAAGAGTTGGATAAGAATTAATATTTGTTCTGAATTTGTCTTTGTTCTACAGGGCGCCACGGGAAAAGTAGAAGAGTTTTTCCTCTTTGGTTCCTTTCTGGAGGCCACAATGATCGATCGTAAAATTGGCGACAAACCAATAAGTTTTGAAATAACTATAGGTAAGTGAGACAATTTGGTTTGGTGTGCATAATCAATAATATCATGTGTCATTGATTTACTAAACTTTTAGAGAAGATACAATTATTATTTGGCCCGAGCGCTTTCAAACACTCACTAAAGCACTTCTCAGCTCTTCCACGCCCCGTGCATGCCAATTAGTAGTGGGAAAATTGAACATTAACTCAATTTTGTATGGGTAACAAAAAAATGTATTTCATTTTTCACAATATTCAGTTTTGGTCTCCCGAGCAAAAAACCCAATGAGACTCAAGCAATATTTTTTTTACGGCATAGCCATAGCAACAATGGAAAGCCTTAATGTTATCTCTATGGGAAATCTCAGAAATTTGCAGGTGGTTAACACTTCATACTTTTATGAACTCCTCCTGGAGTATTTGCCCAAATGAGCTCAAATATCAAAACTTTTCCAAAAGTTTAGCACAAGAATAACAGTCTAGCACCATGGATTCGGCAGTAGGTGACATTTAAGGAGGGAAATTGGGGCGCATTAGTGCCCCCTCCTCTTGCGTTGTGAGGAGGGGGCATGGTGCAGGTCAGTCATTGCTTGAAATTGCAGGGAGAAGACATTTTTGGTTAGCAATATCCCTCAAGATTAGAAGATGATAACAATTCTTGAAATATTGAATTTTTAATTTTCATTATTTTTATTTTATGATTTCATGTTGGTTTTTGTGTGTGTTTTTTTTTTTTTTGTGCTGATCCTATTCAGAAAATTAGAGAGTGCATGAGGGAGGGCATCCAGCTTCACAATGGAGGCAACAGATTGTCTTTGTTTTTTTGTCGTTGTAGAGAAGAACTTGCTTTTAAAAGTTTGATGTAAATCTAGAAAGTTGCCGTCTGATTGTAGAACAGCGAACATATTCCTAAATGTTTTTAACACCACAAGCTGCTGGGGCCTTGAACACTGATATCTCCACTGTCTTCATTTGTGGCAGGTAACTATGGAAACCAAATAGACGGCATTAGCAACCGTTCTTCATCAAAGAAGAAGAAGAAGGATGGAGAGAGTGAAGACGAGGAGAACGAGCTGATCCAGAACTCGAGTGAGGAGGAGGGCGAAGAGGAGCGGGACGTGACCTCTGTGTCCACCACTCCAGCCATGAGGCCGGTCATAACTGACAGGTCCGAGGATTGAAACAAAACATGCACATTGTATGTATGTGTTACAGTTGTCTTTGGAGGTCGGAACTCGGACCTCAGAGAAACATTTCTCCAAGTTTCAGTTCTAACCCTAGTCTGGAAGAACCTGAACAATACATTACAGTGGATGGACTGTGTTGATTCAAATCAAACAATAAAATCCAAGAAGGTGCTCAAATAAACCAAAATACGGATCCAATTAAGTTAACTTTAGTAACCCAAAAAGTGTTATTACATTTGTAAGTTATAAATCAACACTTTAATGGGAATTTCTGCTTTTGTGGTCTTTAGGTCCGTGTAGACTTACATAACAATGCATTTATAACTGCAGAAGCTCAACGGCAGCACAGGAGCAGCTTCATAAACAGCGGGTGAACAGGAGAGACAACTAATGAGAAAATAACCGAATGTATCACTTTATCCAAACACAGGGCGCAGCCATGCTGAATTGACTAACTTTGATAAACTTGGGGTTCTGAAATGTTACCCGAGTTTCCAGGAATTCACAGAAGTAAAAGTGTTGAAAGTGTGAATTTACAAGTCGGAACTCAGGAAATCTGACCTCTGAGGACAACTGGAACGCAGCATTACAGTGTCTGTCATTCATTTTAGCACACACAGTAAATATGAGCAGATAAGAAGGTGTACTGCAAAAGTTATCATGAATTAACAGGATTTATACATTTAGACTAGTTTCATGGTGTATTGGTTTCAAATTTTTTTTGTCCATCTCTCCAAGATTTTATATATTTTTTGTCAACTTAATATATATGTTCTGTTTTGTTGTTTTTTTTATGTTGGATAAAAACGTATTGTAACATTAGCCATTTTGCTTATTACCTTTTTTGTAAAAGTGTAGTGGCTTTAGTTCAACATTTTGTTGTTGTGAATAATAATATATATACATGTTTTTTTTAAGTCACTTTCTGTAGAAAAAGCATATTTTTTAATGGAAAAAGTTGTATCCAATCTATCTTCTGGCCAAATTGAGCTACACATAAAAATATACAACCAAGATAAACCAAGATCTATTTTATTGAATTATTATGGTTTTTACAGAAACTACTTCCATCTGCCGTACTTTGAGAAGAAACCTTGTGTGTACATCAAGAGCTGGTGGCAGGACCAGAGGCGGAGACTGTACAACTCCAACATGATGGACAAGATCGCAGACAAACTGGTCCGTCACACTCTCATTACAACAGTGACATTTAATTTAGGATTATTGCATTCTACTTACACTTTAATTTTTGTCTTAAATGGGAGATATATTATTTTATTAATTCATAGTCTAATGAATTATTCATGAATTAATGAATAATTCGTCCAACTCCTAACTGTATCGTTTTTTACTGCTTATGACTGGGGATATCACGAAATGTAATAATAATGTAAAATGGTACATATTTCGTGCAACACAAAACAAAATGTATGCTTTTTATATTGTATGTTTATGGTTTTGTAAAAGAGTTTATATTCACATTATATAAAAATGTATTGTTTGGTATGGGGCATTTACATTTATTAGATGCTGTAAAATTGTCATTCATATTTGTGAAATGTGTTTGCTGGCATAACATATAGTATAATATGTATTTGACATTTTGATTGCATTATCAATTGCGTCAATTCTCAATCTGAAACTATATTTTTCAAAACCCTCGCTATACTCGTATTAACTGTGCAAAAACTGTTCCCCAAATGATATAAACAACATGGGGCACACAGCAGAAAGTGTGGCCAGGTCTCATGTCAAGGCCCCGCCCGGGGGGCCCCTGCCCCCAAGGGCAGCAGGAGTGACTATTCAGGATAGAAGGATCCTGGTCCTTTGGAACCGAGGGTGGCGTGAGGATTTTGAATTAGTTTCATTAATTCTCAGTACCCATTAAGAATGCAGGGCCTGCGCTTCTGCATCAGACTTGTGTTGCAAATATCCCCATGGTGTGAGTGTAAATAACACACTTGTTTTGCCTCATTTGTACACACTCTTGTGTTTGCCTGTGATCCTGCAGGAGGAGGGTTTGAATGATGTCCAGGAGATCATTAAGACGGAGAAGGCTTTTCCCGAGCGCAGACTCCGGGGGGTGCTGGAGGAGCTCAGCGTGGGCTGCAGGCAAGGACGCTTTAAAAATCAAACTCTGCACATCTGTCACAAATTGTGCTAGTGCTGAGATTACAAGGATTTTACTCCATAGTCACCGAGGGATAACTGTTGTGCCTCATGCAAGGAAAAACACTGTGACTGAGGCCACACAACACTGTAACTTTCATTTTATTCTGTTAATGTGACAGCTGTGCAGGGTGGGGTCAGGGGGCAGGTGCATAGGGAGATTTTCTGGCACTGATGTTTCAAACGCAGGACAATACAGCATTATTCAAACATACATCACTCCAAATAAAACTCTGAGTGGCGTAATCCTGAGGAAACAGCATTATAGCACAGTTCACTTTTAAGAGTTTATTTTGCAGAATGTCTCCTTTAATTATTTTCTAATTAATTTAAATTCATAATTTATTAACTAATCACTTAAATGCTGTAATCATTACAATGAACTGCAATTGCAATACACATTCTTCCTCTGTTTTACTCAGTCTTTTTATGTGTTTTTTCAGTCGATTTGTAACCTTGGCCAATAAGGACATTAACCAGGCCGGAAGGACCAAACTAGACCGGGAACGCCTCAAAGCCTGCATGAGGGAGATGGTAAGTCAGTAGTTTGTTTGAAAATAATAGAATAAACACACCCTAAACACAGCTATAAGCACCACTTTAGCAGGTTTATTGAGACTAATGCTTCAAGCTATACATGCAGATTAGACTGTTTTACATTTTCATTTCCCTTGCAGTAGCTTTGTTGTACATTTACAGCTGTTTGTAATTCATCTTCTGTCATCTCACTTTGTGCTTATGATTGATTTGAAGATAACGGGAGGTAATTCACTGGCACAAATTGATGCTGTATTGTGTTTGAAAAATATGAAATCTCAGATGGCCATGTGTAGATTAGCAATACAGTTATCTTTTAGAGAACATACGCTTCTCAAGTGTATTGTAGCCTATTGAAAGACTTGAATACATTCATGAACCTGCAAAGTAATTTATGTATAGTCATTTTCATAAAAGACAAGGTAGGTATGCTATTGTTCCCTATTCAGGCAATAAACATTTAAAATAATAGCAATTTTACACCACAGTATAGTTTCTGTCGGACAACCATAACTAATCTTTTAGATCATACTTTCTTCACTGACTCTAAGATACAGCCAGTCTTCTGAATAGAAGCAATACTGAAATATAGAACATTTCTACAATACTGTGGCAGTTCTCCATTGACAGTTTGACTCGGCCTCTTCAACTGTCAAAAAGATACAATGCAACCATCTTCAACAGCTCGGTGTGGATGTGTACAGAAGGCTGCAAAAGAAACATTTTTAGACTGACAACCTTCAAAATGAAGTTTACTTAATGATTACTGCAGTCTCAGTCACGTGAACTCTTTGACCAGTAACATAAAACTGTATTTTTGCTCTATCACACTTTTATTTGTACTTGAGTGAATTCACTACTCTTTATGTTGAGTGTTGACATTATGAAAAAATTTCAGAAAATTGGGTTAGTTATACTTTTTTCTAAATATAATATATTCAAAAGTTACCTTTTTATTTATATAGGATCATTTAATATATGTTACCTCTACATAGTACTTTTTTTTACTCTTACTGAAATAAATAGAGGACTACTTTTCACATTTACATTAAAATCACCGTACATTACAACACACTTTTTGGCTCCTCTCTTATCTCTGCAGGACAGTATGGGGCAGCAGGCCAAGCAGATGCGGACACAAGTCAAGAAAAACAGCGTCAAAGACAAACTCAAACTGGCTCAGCATTTCTTCCAGAGACTGCGCTTTCTGGCCGATGAGGTTTACTTTTTATACCTGACTAACTTTCATTCTTATCTCTGTGTATTTGAACTGAAACAGCATGGAATAGGAATAATTGTTTGATTTTCTTTCACTGAACTGTCTTTATCTCAGCCTCAGCACAGCATTCCCGATGTGTTTGTTTGGATGATGAGCAACAACAAGAGGATCGCTTACGCACGTATCCCGTCCAAAGATCTGCTCTACTCCATCGTGGACGAAGAGACGGGGAAAGACTGCGGCAAAGTCAAGGCTGTGTTTCTCAAAGTGAGTCCAAAGCCAAACAATTATCAGTGCACAAACACAAATGTGTTCTCAGTAAATGAGAAGATCATGCTGCATTTATTCCAATGACTATGTTAAATATCAACTCCTCAGGCAATATCATGGCAGTCAGTCTGAAATGTACTTAAAAAGTGCTGATAAAACATTAATGGACCTCAAAATCACAAACGTGCAGATATTTCAATTTTAATGCCATTTTTGGGATGATTACACTGCAAGTTTCTTTTATTTATTTTTATTTTGATCAGATTTTTTTTACAGCCTTTATAATAAATAGTCCAAAATATATATTTTGAATATTCTTATTTTGCATATCTAACAGCAATTGTGATATTATTAGTTTAGAATATTTAGAGTAGAAGAACTTTTTCAGACACTCTCTTAATGGGAGAGAGTGGGATATTCGCAAGTAATAGTAATAATAGTAATAATTTTATTATTGTGCAGTATTTATCCCACTCCACAAAACATGAACATTAACAATACTCAGCACTTCATCTCCATCCATCCATCCATCCATCTTCTTCCGCTTATCCGGGGCCGGGTCGCGGGGGCAGCAGCCTGAGCAGGGACTCCCAGACGTCCTTCACCCCAGACACTTCCTCCAGCTCCTCCGGGAGATCGGCGTTCCCAGGCCAGCCGAGAGACATAGTCCCTCCAGCGTGTCCTGGGTCTACCCTGGGCCGCCTCGGTGGGACATGCCCAGAACACCTCCCGAGGGAGGCGTCCAGGAGGCATCCGGAACAGATGCCCGAGCCACCTCAGCTGGCTCCTCTCGACGTGGAGGAGCAGCGGCTCTACTCCGAGCTCCCCCCGTGTGACTGAGCTCCTCACCCTATCTCTAAGGGAGCGCCCAGCCACCCGGCGGAGGAAGCTCATTTCGACCGCTTGTATCCGCGATCTTGTCCTTTCGGTCATTACCCAAAGCTCATGACCATAGGTGAGGGTAGGAACGTAGATTGACCGGTAAATCGAGAGCTTCGTCTTTCGACTCAGCTCTCTCTTCACCACAATGGTCCGATACAGCGCCCGCATCACTGCAGACGCTGCACCGATCCGCCTGTCAATCTCACGCTCCATTCTTCCCTCACTCGTGAACAAGACCCCGAGATACTTGAACTCCTCCACTTGAGGCAAGGACTCTCCACCCACTCGGAGAGGGCAAGCCACCTTTTTCCGGTCGAGAACCATGGCCTCGGATTTGGAGGTGCTGATCCTCATCCCCATCCCACTTCACTTCATCTCAATTAAACATAAATGGTCAACAAAATAAAGCAATGTTTCAAACCCTGGAATTGCAATAGTGGTTGTAATAAAAGTAGAGGTTTACAATGCACTTGTATTAGATCATTATCCAGAGAGTGAGCAGTTGGATGTTTGCTCAGAATGCATATTTGTGTTTTATTTTATAACCAGGAAAGACAGTTCAGTCCCTTACTCTTGTTTTTTTGTGAAAGAAAGGGCGCCTGGAGGAAAAATCAGACACATTTCTGTTGAAAAGGAACCTCCAAAGAAAAGTTTATAGATATTTTTGTCTTATCTTAGCTTTTTTTTTTTTCTTTTAAATGTGCTGTGAAATCTGTTGAAGCAATCTGCTGAATCTGCATCTGTCTGATAACTGCAACGAAGCAAGAAAATAATTTGGAAAAAGAGCAATGTTTTTAAGTTGAGCCAGTGTTTACAAAGAGACTGTGTGGGTATTTGGATTTGGATTCATTTGTGAGTAAATTATATTCCTTGTCCACCAAGCTGGTTTAAAATAGAAATAACAAACAATGAACCATATCATTATCTATTTGGTCTCCATACATCTACAATATTAACAATACAACATGAATCTATGGCTCAAAGTCTTTTCCACTGACAACAACCATGTGTTTGAAGTTGAATAATGCAACCACTTTGAGGCTACTGTGAAATATGATTTTGATGTATTCATTTCTACTGACAGAAGACTTTGAACATTGTCAGTTTTTGTTTCTTGTGGATAAGCCCAGTAATTACAGCGATATGAACCATAAGCCAGGTCAAAATATCTGCAATCTTACACAGCAAACTCCACCATAGAAATCTGATCTGTCTCCGCTCAGTTTAATCTAGAGGTTATGCAGAAATATTCTATTATTTTAAAAAATGCTCCAACATTTCAGTGGCAGAATTATAGGCAGCACAACTGATAAAATGTATTTCTTTGCTTTTCTTATACCTAATTCTTGTCCATGGACTGTTTACTTAAATGTATTTTTTAGGTGTCGGGTACAAATTAAATATTGAGCAGAGTTGTAGACTTTTATATATATTATCTGACTTGGGAAGCTTTTTCACATTTTAGTTAGTGTTTTGAACTTTTTCAGAAAAAAAGTCATTACTCACCATTGACTCTTATGTGTTAATTCTACAATTCAAAATGCTGTGATGTCTGTTTAACCTCCAATGGGATTTTAGAACGCTGTGATGTGAATGCAACTTTTTATGCATAGAATTCTTTATAATAGTATAATTAGATAAACATGCTTTCCAAACCTGTTTAGATACAAGTTTAAAGCTGAATTTTACTCTAATTTTACAGTTGCCTGGTAAGAAGGGTTTTGGTCCCGCTGGATGGACAGTGCAGGCCAAGCTGGAGCTGTACCTGTGGCTGGGCCTGAACAAGCAGAAGAAGGACTTCCTGAGCGGGCTGCCCAACGGGTTTGAGGAGGTCAAGGCCTCCAAGAGCCCACCTAGTCTGCAGTCTGTACCCCCCGTCACCCTCGTCTACAACAGTGAGTCCATATCTGTTTGTGACACAAACAAAAAAGTATGTGATGTGACTTTATATCACACAAGGCAACATTGTTGTAAATGTTTGAATTTGTTATTTTAAAAATGGTTCCTTTCAGTGTAATATTTTATTTCCAGGTGTGTCAACAGCATTTAACAACCTCAAACCAAAAACTAGACAAAATCTTCAACTAAACCAAACCTAACAAGCATCAGAATCAGAATAGGTTTATTGCTATTGTCACTCATCAAAATTCACAAACATAGGAACTTGCTTTGGCGTAAGGTGCAACATAGAACAATGAATAAAATATTAGCAAAATATAAAAAAGGACATGCATAAAATTAAGAATAAAATAAAGTAGAATAGACTTGGATATATATACAGAAATGTACAGTTGGCCAGACAGTAGTGCAAATTGGCAGTACAAACTGCATGAAACTTGTGCATATAAAATCCACTAATCTAGAAGTAAACTAGTTTACAAACTGAGCTAAAAAGTAATGAGTAACACATCCACAATAACTGAAACAAGCACTGAAGTAAACTAAGACTTAGAGATTCCTGAGTGCTACCCGAAGAATAGTCCCAGTACCTCACATTGGGACCTGTTGAGGCAAAAATAACTACTGTAAAATTATTGCAGAAAATATGACTCTAAATCAAATGTAGTATTGCATACTTTTATCTTCAATATTTAGTTTGAGAACTGAACTTCAATCCCTAACACGTCTATAAATTCAAGGCAGTGGCTGAAACAGGTTTTCTATAATATTTGGAAGTCAAACCAAATGATTTATTGCTTACAGTGCAATTATGTGCAAACGTGGTCATTTAATATCCATTTAGTTACATTATGAAAACAGGGCAACAGCAATAAATCATGTCATCTTGTCATTTATTCCAAGCATAGTATATTAAAATGAGAAAACAAAATCGAACATCAATGATTTGCGGTGAAATAAAGTTAGTCCATCATTGTAAACGTTTTTCCGTTTGAGTCAGAATTAAGCTCTAAATCAAAGTTAAATCAACGCTGAATTAGACTTGGGGCGAGTATTGATTTCTTTATCTTTTCTTTAGAGGAGTGAGTGTATTTCTCCGCTGTAATTGTTCTGTTTGTTCCACAGTGAAGCAGGTGTTCCAGCTCAGGGCCCACATGTACCAGGCCCGCAGCCTTTTTGCAGCCGACAGCAGTGGGCTTTCAGACCCGTTCGCCAGGGTCTTCTTCTCTACGCACAGCCAAGTCACAGAGGTAAGTCCTGCTTTAGTCTTGATGTAAACTTTGTTGTTCTTTACGGTGCCTTCACCCTAAGTCCTGGTTTAGACCTAGTCCGGGTGTAGATTTGGTTTGGACCTGTTATTGTCCTGGTTTAGTCCTGATCTAAATCCAAATCTAGATCCAAAAAAAAGTTTCAGGTTTAGTCACAGTTAAGTTCTGATTTTGATGTGGTGTATGTTTCATGTGTGAACACAGATACGTTAACGGGACAGTATGAGAAGAACAAAGAACAAACAATCATTGGAAGTCCAAGTGTTTGTTTGGTTTGTTAGCATAAACTTAGTATTATAAAGAACAATATTTTTCAATAAACACATTTAGGACTGCATTATATTGTTGCTGTTACTGCAACTAACAAAAATGTTAAAGACCACTTTATGCCTCAGATAGTGAGGCATAAAGTGGTATGATAGTCCAAGCTTATAAAGCAGGCCTTTTGTACGTTACTGAAAGAAATGTATACTGAACATGTGTAGACGTACAACGATGCATCATAAGCAGACAGCAGCAAGTCCCAAGACAGAAAGAGCCTTTTTATTTGCATCCTACTGTCCCCATAGTCAAAGCTCATATGGGCTTACCATAATAGAAATGATATATTTGCCGTGTCAGATCCTGAATGAGACGCTGTGCCCCACATGGGACCAGCTGCTGGTGTTTGATAATGTGGAGCTGTTTGGAGAGGCCAGCGAGCTCCGAGACGACCCTCCCATCATCGTCATCGAGTTCTACGACCAGGACACGGTGGTGCGCACTAAACTAAACAACATTAAGCAGTTTTTTTTTAAACTCATTTCTATAAAAATGTGATCGCAAAGGACTACAGGCTGTACTAAATATGCTACCTAAACATACCCATACTAATGTGAAAAAACCCTCCATTAACTACTGAAATTTTGAAATTGCCATCAACTTTTTCTTTATAAAATAATGACACTTGCAGTACTTTTTATTTTATTTTTTTTTTATTTTTTTGAGAGATTTCAATTTTCTGTGAAGTGATTACTAAATTGTTAGTGAGTAACTGTATGCATCATCATACTTTTTAATCACTGCATTGCTCTGTTTTGGTAACGGGTAAAATGACTTCTTTCACAGCAAATACCATGATCTATAGTTTATATGTTTGATTACAGTTCTGTTATGATAATGTGCTCTGCTTTTGTCTTTCTTTGGCATGTATGAGAAATCACTCGTACTTTGGTTACTACTACATGGAATCAGTTGTTATTAGTCATAGGTTTTGTTGTCTAGTCTAAACCACAAGTTATACAGATCATGATGTCTAAAATTAGATATCCTTTGAACCTTTGCTGCAAAACTGTCTTCTTTTATTCTGTGGATATTGATGTTAACAGTTTTGTGTCTCTATCTCTTACTTGCCCTGATTACACTCCTATCCGTTTCCTCTTTGCACTCGTGACTCCCCAAATAGAGTTTTAATACTGCACTGTTTTTAAAGATAATAACGTCTAATGTTGCATGAAATTACAATCTCACTAAGTTTGATAGAAAACTGCATGTGTTCCTAGTTCTAATATCCCCCTTATTTTGTCCTGTGTTGAACAATACTGACTCCAAGTGGCGGTTGTGTGAAAGTGCACCCCCTCTAACCCTGCGGCACATGTCCCTCTCCCTCACTTGTTCGTACTGTCACTTCTACGTGGTGTTCAGGGCAAGGCAGAGTTCATAGGTCGCACGTTCGCCAAGCCCACCATTAAGATGTGTGACGAGCACTACGGCCCCCCGAGGTTCCCCCCTCAGCTGGAGTACTACCAGATCTACAGAGGCCACTGCACGGCCGGGGAGCTGCTGGCTGCTTTTGAACTGCTACAGGTAAAAATGATGTTATAGTATTATTTTAGTCATGGTATTGGTAGTAGCAGTAATACAATAGGAGAGGAGCATTTCCTTCTGCTTACTTTTTGTAAACTTTTTTTCTTATGCATAAAGGTCTTCGTTGAGTTGTAGAGTAAGAGAAGAAGTAGTAGTGATAGAAAAGTTTTGATACTCAATAACGTTGGGCTAGTCATTTAATCCTTAATTCACACAGGAATGATCTTTGGAAGGGACGGTTTCAGAAGTAGTCATCTGAACAACATTTTACAAATTTTCAATCTGAAGGTTTTGGACTGAGGAGCTAGAATCTATACTACCCTTGAAGGTCACAAGGCTTTAAGTCCAAGTCTCTTGTTAATTTTATCAAGTCAAATCACAAATCCCACATTTCTGAAAAACATTATCTGCACTTTTTAGCTGCTGTATAAAATATATAGTAATAGTATACAATAACAACAGTGCCTGCAGTAATTGGAGTAAAAGAAGAAAAATAAGTCACAAACATAATAGCATATAACATTGTGACATTGATTGTGCTGTAGTATTTTCATATTATGTAACCACTTTTTGCTATTGTTGTTATCATCAAGTTTGTGGTTTGTTTTTCTTTTTATTTCCACTGTCACCTTTATTAAGATTTAATTCGCTCTACAAAATGTCTTCTGGTTGCCTTTCTACTCTGCTACTCTCCGTTGCTTTAGTGTTGTTTCCATTTTCTGGAGTCTTTCTCTAAACTACATTTTCTTGTCCTGCTCTGTCTGTCCACATCTCCTCTGTGTGCGGCAGATTCCCTTTGACTCAGAGGAGATCAGGAGAGCGCTGATCGCTGTCCATAACTTTGCTGTCCCTCAAATCAAGGTGTTATTTCTCATTCTCTTCTTCATTTCACTCTGTACCGTGTCTTTTCTACCATTTAAAAGAAATGCTGACCAAACAATTATAACAGAGAGGGGAATTGACAGAATATACAAGAGAAGAGATAAAACAAATAAGATGTGGACAACAAATTATGGAAACATATTGTGGATTTTTGGCAAATTGGCAACAAATTATTGGGTTAACTTCCCAAGACATAAAACTTCTCCCGTATCGAAATTGTCAAGCCAGGTACTCCTGACAAGATGGGGTTGGGTTACTGGCTTAGATCTAGAGCAGGGCAGTTCAGCTTTATTTTACTGAGGGCCTGATTTTTCGGAGGATTGTGGCCACAGGGCTGGAGGTGCACAAGACGTCATCACTTTTAACCAACGTTGGGGTGTCCTCAAATCTCCCCAGCTTTCTCCCCAGGTTTCACAATTGATTGACTTATATATTAGGTTTTTGTTTAAAAATATAATAGTAAAAAGGTTTTACCAACATTGTTCTGAAAAATTGCCAATCCAGGTCCAATCTAGGAGTAGGACCTGGCCTGTGTAAAACAGGACCATTAATTAGCATAATAAACATTAGCATAATAAACACAAATAATTTCAGCACATGCACATTTTACTTCCCTACCATGGTAACAAATTCAACATTCAATAATCAAAAGACTAGAGTGCTCAAACTTCATTGCACCATAATTTACAATGCATCAAAAAAGTAGTTAGCAGTGCTAATGTTTATATATATATATATATATATCCTAAACAGTAAAGCACTTAACAAACATGAGTGCAACAGACAGAATAAACAATGTAAATGGGAAAAAACGAGTGAAGAAGATAAAGATTTGTTAGAGTTGTATGCTATTTCCTAATGCAAATCAGTAATTTATGCACCCGCTGCAATTAAGCAAAGTTTACGTTTTAAAATGCAGCTTGACTTTGCAATGTTTGAGTCTGTTTGTTTACATTAGCGACTAGGGCCAATATGGCCACAGGTGGTGTAGGTCATTTGTCTGGCATGAACCGATTACACCTGTTTTGGTTGAAAACTGGCAGGGGAAAAATAAAAAAAAATAAAAAATATATATATATTTCTATTGAAGGGTACACCAGCTTGAAAAGTAATTAATTTAGTTACTGTAGCACCTTGCTGCAAAAATTCAGAAAATATGCACGGCTTAAAAGTTACATGCGGTACATCAGTAACAGATATTTTTCATGTTTTCCTCCCTAGATTGGTCAAGGTGGCCGAGCTGAACTCCCTCCCATTGAAACGTCCACAGACTCAGAGCGAGGGCCCATAGTTGCAGTGCCTCTGGGGATCAGACCTGTCCTAAGCCGCTACCGGATAGAGGTATGACTGTTATTAAAGCTGCTTTCTACACTCACCTTGCTTTACAGACATTTTTATTTGATCAAACAGTCCAAATATCAAGTATATGCATTTTAACCATGTAGAGTGCTCTTATTTCTTGCAGGTCTTGTTCTGGGGCTTGAGGGACCTGAAGCGGATAAACCTGGCCCAGGTGGATCGCCCCCGTGTGGACATAGAGTGTGCAGGACGAGGGGTGCAGTCTGCACTTATTCAAAACTATAAGAAAAACCCAAACTTTAGCACTCTGGTCAAATGGTTTGAGGTGGTAAGTGCAAGTCTAAAGGGCATAATGACTTTAAATATAATTTCACTCTAAACTATAGATTCCCTTTTTGATAATAATGAGAAGTAAAAAAGAAAGCCTTACATAATCTGACGTGGTAATATTATGAGATATTGTTTTGTGAACAGGACCTCCCGGAGAACGAGCTACTTCACCCTCCTCTGAACATCCGCGTGGTCGACTGCAGGGCCTTTGGGAGGTACATCCTGGTAGGCTCTCACGCAGTCACCAGTCTGAGGCGCTTCATCTACAGTGCCCCGGACAAGAGCTCCAACCACTGGGCCACTGCAGGTACATTACACCTTTTGTATGTGTGTTATGGTATTAGATTAGAAATATCTCCTTTCTGTATTTTCTGTTGTCTTTGTGTTTGCTGTCTTTATTTTTCTGCTTTATAATTACCTTTTTTTTCTTAGGCAGTTTTGAAGTTTGTAGTTTTTGTTAGTCAGATATACATTCATATCCTATAAAGTGCTGAAGTTATATGCCAGAAATATTAAGCATGAATTGGATAATGGACAGCTGACAATTACTATCAATTAATGCAGTTGTTAACTGAAAATTTGAAAGAAAAACTGAAAAAATTATAGGCTATATAGATATTGTTTTTTAAATTGTTTCTCATACCGTCATTTGTGCATGAATGTTAAAATTGTAAACTTCCAGTCTTACTTTGTTCCCTAAAAAATATAACTGTATCTCTTTTCATTGCTTACTCTGCTTCACCATCTGCCTCTTGTCTCTATGTTCTTCTCTTCTCTTTTACATATCTGCTTCCGCTCATCCTGTCTTACCACCTTGAACCTGCACTCACCTGCTGTTCTCACTACCCCGTGGTGGTCATGCTTCAGCTAAACTAATGAACGGCTACCTGGTACTAGCTAACGGCGGCTCGCAGCCTCGTGCCTCACCCAGCGTCTCCTCGCGCACTTTCTCTCGCCCCGCAGGTGACATCATCCTCAACATTGATGACCCCAGTGTGCGCAAGATGGACACCATAGTCAAACTGGACGCTGTAAGACGCCAAGTTTAACTGTTGTTGAGTGTGTAAATAAAGCTGCAGAGAATCCCTGTGGTCCTAAGCCTGGATTTAAAAAAAATCAATATTGAATAATGAACATCTTGAGGCTCACTTAGAAATGTTTGCAATCTATTATACAGACTGAATTAAAAAAAACAGCAACAACTAGTGGACAACATCTGAATGTAACACCATCTGCATCAGACTGGCAAAATAGGGACCAGTGTGTTAAAACTAGCAGCTATCTTTGCCCACTCCCTTTCTGATATAGGCAACTTAAGGCCTATATTGTTGTCTGCCCTGTAGGCTTTGTACAATGTTTATCCTTGTAACAGCTTCTGTGGTTCTGCTCCTGCTTGTAACTGTGGCTATTAACCCCTTGTGTTCTGTGTGATGTCCTGATGTAGATGTCTGATGCTGTAGTAAAAGTGGACATGGTAAGTCAAGAGAAACTACTAAAACTGCTATAACCACTTTGAAAACATACAGTTACTGTTTTGTTTGTTTATTTGTTTTTTGTTTTTATTGGTGTGAGCAGAATGAAGAGGAGAGCAAAGACAAAAAGAAGAAGAAGAAAAAGAAGGGAATGGCTGAGGAGGAGGAGGAGCCAGATGAGAGTGTGCTGGACTGGTGGTCAAAGTACTTCGCCTCGATAGAGACACTCAAGGAGGTTTGTGGTAATAGAGTAACACAGCCACAGGACATCTCAGTCCAGAGTTGTCCCCAGACTAGTCTCAAGCCCAAAACACAAAAACTGGTGTTTTTTTTGTATAAACGTGTTTTCACTCCAGCACAACATCTTATTTCTCCTCATGCAGAAGCTGAAAGCTCAAGAGGCAGCCCAGGCCGAGGCGGAGGAGAGGGAAGATTTGGAGATTCTGGTGGAGACTGGAGGTATAACCACACACTGAGACAAACTCTTACTTCCTAATAAAGAGTCATACTGTGTTGTTATTATAGCTTAAGAGGGCTACATAGTTTTAGCTTGTTAATGAAGCAAAGAGGAGGAGCAAAATAGCCCCGTGTGTTGAACCTAAAATGGCATGCCCAAAGCTGCAGAACATTCATATTTTTGCTGCAATGCTTCTTTTAGTCCCATCAATGTTATTAAGAACACATGTTTCTTGTTTTTCCAAACTAAGCAATTATAAGATATTTTAGTTTTGAAATGAACATGGCATGAGTAGTTGTTGTGGATTCTTGATGTTCCATTATGCAAATTTTTTTCCCAACGCAGCACAGTTATGCCAAACAACAGCCACTTTGCATTTGTGGCTGCCAAATATTAATTTGAATCGATAAAAATTTAATTTTTAATTAATTTGATGGTATATTATTTCACTATCAGATTAGTTAGGCTAGGGTTAAATTTAGGAACGTGTATTTTGGTTAAGGTTGGGGCTCTGGGACAGGTGTGCTAATCCGGTCTTGGCAGAACTGCGTTGGGGAAGAACATCTCTTTACTGAGAGGTCCTTCATCTATTCATCTATCATGAATTCCCTTGAAAGATGGTTTACTGATGTAGACTGTAAATTATTCATAAATTAATCATATACTTGTATATGCACTATTTTTTTTCAGTATACGCTATCCAAATAACTAAACTGGAGATATTTCCAGTCAATGGCTTTGGAGTTGTTCATTACATTCATTTAAGTAAATAAATCAAAATATTAATGTTGCACTCTTAATATTTGAGAAGGAATAGTCTGGATGGAATTATAGGCCTGTAAATCAGTACAAGACACTAGTAACACGTCAGATTGATATGTGTAGCACTCTAAATTGAGTTTTACACGTTTATCAATCTGTAAAGGCTCTCACCAAAAGCCTTGTTTGCGCTGGTCACAGCGTCACAACAGCAGAACAAACCAAGGAATCAAACTTTGATTAAATCCAGAAACTAGTAAAGCACAAACATTTTTCCTGTCTACAAATGCACAAAGAGCCTCTGTGTGCAAGGCCGTAGTCATCATCAAAATGTATAGATAGATAGATAGATAGACAGACAGACAGACAGACAGACAGACAGACAGACAGACAGATAGATAGAGATACAGATACAGATATAGATATATAGATATATAGATATATAAGGCCAATTCTGCTGTGTAAATCCCCACCTGCATCACAACTAATTCTTACAATATACTCACTGTCCATTATATGTCTGTTACAATCCTTTTTTAATATTTAAATTATTTGACTGCATCAAAATAGAAGTTATTTTCTCAAAACAATAAAGAGTTGCCATCTTTCATGTAGCTGTGTCGTGCTGTGTCCATATTGTCCTCATGTCTCCATCTGTCCACTCCATGTCCACTCACTGTAAATCAGAGCTCAAACCAGACGACCTTCTCCTCAAAGGCCCCAAGTTCAGGGACAAGGGCAAAGAGAAGAGGTTTCCCAAAGACAAGAAGAAAGGCAAGGAGGCTGCAGACGGGATAGAGAAGAGGCCTGTCAAACTGAGAGTGGACGAGCTAATGGTAGACACACACTTTAGTTATTTAGTTTAGTTATATGTCACTGCACATAAGTGGTCTTTGTTAATTTGGACATATGTGCTGTTGGTTTCAGGTGTACAACAAAGAGCTGGAGTCGGAGTACGGCGAGTTCGAGGACTGGCTGCACACGTTTAACCTGTACAGAGGAAAGGCCGGGGACGACGATGAGCATGCGCAGGACGATGACAGGATAGTCGGGAGATTCAAGGTGAGGTTATACGTTCTGTACAATTTAGGGTTGTCAAAGTTAACGAGTTAACTCATGCGTACTCAATCATAGAAAATTAACACATTGATCTCAAATTGACGCAGATTAATCACACGGGTTGATTTGACAAAACACGCTCTTTTAGATCACGCAGGAGGCTTTACCTGAGAGAAGGAGGAAGGTTGGAGGAAGCGCTGTAGTCACACAGTTCATTTTATACATATAATCCATAAATCCTCACGGTGATGAGCGCAGAAATCTCAGGGACTGATATTTACGAGCGCAGAGCTGCGAAGAGCAGTTCGGCTTTGCTCTGCACTAGTAAAAAACTATGGAACTGTTATACTGTATTTTACTGTATTTTATCATTAGTGTCATGTTGTGCACTTTCCCTTCTCTAATATAATTTTTTTGTTTTATATAAAGATGTAATACTGCCATTTGTCTCCTCGTCCACACCTTTTGCATTCTGTAGTATCTCTAATTTAAAGCTGCACTATGTAACTTTTTTGGTGGGAGGCCCGCTACCTGCTTGTGTCCATAGCAAGGGTGTTGCTTGACCATGAAAAGTTCCACAGAAACATACCATCTTCATTGAGGCAAGAAGTTACAGAGTGCACCTTTAAATTATTCTGTGAAGGACAATATGTAGATATTTATAATGACCTTTTGCAATAGCTCAACAGTAATTTTAGATAATCATTTTAATATTTCAAGAAAACATCATTTATCTTTTTTTAATCCTGCTTTGTTCCAGGGTTCCTTGTGCATGTACAAGCTCCCTCTGTCAGAAGAAATCACTAGAGAGGCAGGATATGACCCAAACATGGGCATGTTCCAAAGCATCCCCCACAATGACCCAATCAAAGTGCTGGTTAGAGTCTACGTGGTCAGGGTGGGTCAGAAATTCATGATGTACTGTAAATATTTGAACACACACATTTATCACATTTATTTATTAATGATTTTTGCCGACAGGCGACAGACCTCCATCCCGCCGATATCAATGGAAAAGCCGATCCATATGTTGCCATCAAACTGGGCAAGTCTGAAATCAAAGACAAGGAGAACTACATCTCCAAACAACTTAATCCTGTTTTTGGAAAGTGAGTAGAGAGACATTTTTCGTGAAGTAAAGCAAGATGGTTGAAACATGAGGATGGTGGATACACAAGCAGAAGAAAGGTAGAGAGAGATATATGAATGGGTGGAGAGTGTGTTATGAGACGATGTAGAAGATAATCATTTTCTTCAGTAGCAATCCCCGGAAGCCTAAAAGAAAATATTTTGATATGTAATGCATAGACAATGATAGTGTTTATATCGTTGCTAATCTTTTCACACTAACATTTTTCCTCGTTGCCTCTCAGATCCTTCGACATAGAGGCCACGTTTCCAATGGAGTCCATGCTGACTGTGTCTGTGTACGACTGGGACCTGGTGGGGACGGACGACCTGATCGGAGAGACCAAGATCGACCTGGAGAACCGCTTCTACAGCAAATACAGAGCCACCTGCGGCATCTCCTTACACTACTCACTGTGAGAGCATTGTGGAAACATTAAGGCCGAGAAAACACTGCAAACAGCAATGTATTTAAGTAGTGAACTGACCAAAGCAATGCAAAACTAATTATTTATCAGATGTTTC
Source organism: Rhinogobius similis (assembly GCA_019453435.1). Lineage (NCBI taxonomy): Eukaryota > Metazoa > Chordata > Actinopteri > Gobiiformes > Gobiidae > Rhinogobius > Rhinogobius similis. Next base: position 36,256,837 of record CM033620.1, read on the forward strand.
CTTGTCCTTGTCCCTTGTCTTGTTATTGTCTTTCTGTCCTTTGCTAATCAATGCTTTTTCTGTCCAAAACTGTAGCCACGGATACAACATCTGGCGGGACCCGATGAAGCCTAGTCAGATCCTGGCCCGGCTGTGTAAGGAGGGGAAGATGGACCCTCCTCAGTACGGGCCTGGAGGGAGTGTCCAAGTGGGGGGCCGGGTGTTCCAGGCGCCCACCGAGATCGAGGACGAAAACGGTTGGCAACAAATCAGTTTTCCTTTTGTTTACACACATTTCTTCCTCATGTGGATGTGTGAATATTGCTGAATAAGCCAAAATATATCAATAATCTTTTTTGTCATACACCCGCTTAGGTTATAAAAGAAAAAGGCTGAGGCTTTTGTAATGCCCCAGGTTCTGGACAGATGATGATTCATGGATGTGTTTGCAGGTTTGAAGAAGCAGACAGAGGAGCACTTGGCCCTGACGGTGTTGAACCACTGGGAGGAGATCCCCAGAGTGGGCTGTAAACTGGTGCCTGAACATGTGGAGACCAGACCTCTGCTGAACCCAGACAAACCCGGCATTGAGCAGGTAAAATACAGACAAACGCATTAGATAAGGTTTGCCAGTGAGCCATGTAGTGTGTTGGCTTGTTCATAAGGCAAAAGGATGTCATTTATTTAAAGTTTCACCATGCATCTTTTCTGCTGGGGATTGCGACAGTAGCTCAGTTGGTAGAGTGCTTGTCTTCTGATCCGAAGATCGGTTGTTCAATCGAGAGATAAGATCCACTGGCCCACAGGTTGGCAGATCAATCCCAGCTCCCTCAGGTGAATATTGCAAACACTCGTCCCAGTATCTGCCAACACTTTTTTGCGAAGGTAGAAAAGTGCTATATAAATGTGACAATTTTTGCCTTGTCTCAATGAAGATAGTATCGCTTTGCCTTCTGCAAAATTCCACATTAAACTCCATTGAAACAAGTGGTGGTCCTCTAACAGAAAAGCTGCAGAGTGCTTCTTTAAAAGAGTACAGCCTAAAGTGAAGGGAAGCCTTGTTTAAAAATAGTACTTAGATATGAGTATTCTTTATTTTTTGAGTAAAAAGTTTATATATTATAAACTCAAACAGGTATTTCTGTTTACAATAAAACTTTACTTTACTGAATAACCGTATAGATATTGGTTTAGACATTTTATGCAAAATATTACTCAAATGTCAAGTATCAGATCTAATTATTTATCATATTTTTCCTTGTCCAAGCCTGAGCTCCTCAGATCTCGGAAGCTAATCAAGACAGAGCCTGGTTAATACTTGGATGTGAGACTGCTAGAACACCAGGTGCCACAGTGGAGCAACTGTGGCTCAACTGTTGTGTCCTTAGGCAAGACACTTCACCCACATTGCTTAACATGAATCTGGTGTGTGCACGTGGAGGACATACAGGAGTGGAGAACCTTTACCTTCACCATTATCACAATAATATTTATTGTGCAAAATATTTACTGTCATTTTACCTTTTCGGCCTCATAATATTTCAGGAAAGGTCTCAGAGTCCGTTTTTCACCTTCTCAAATGAATCTAATCTTTATTGTCTTTCTGTCCTTTGCTAATCAATGCTGGGGTGATTAGCAAAGGACAGTGGGTTAGTCACTGTATTAGCAGGGCCTGGTTAATACAGTGACTAACCCACTGTGCCTGCAGGGCCGTCTTGAGATGTGGGTGGACATGTTTCCCATGGACTCGTCTGCTCCAGGACCTGCTCTGGACATATCGCCCCGAAAACCCAAAAGGTACAGCCAAGACAGACTTGAATGAAAGAAGGAAAAGTTTGTTTTTTACCTTTTCAGTAGACCACTTCAGTTCCACCCTTGTAGTAATCATGGGAATGCTACTGAATTAAGAAATGTAATGAAATATGTGATAGTTTTGACCATACTGTTAATATTGATTTATACTGGGAGTAGACCGTTTTCATTCTGTAACTAATACTGACAGGTTGTTGCTAACATGGTGAGTGTAGCTGTAGCTCTTGTGTACTGTCCATATTGAAGTGCGTTTGTGTTCCTCGTCCCTCACCAGATATGAGCTCAGGGTGATTATTTGGAATACAGACGAAGTAACTCTGGAGGATGATGATTTCTTCACTGGGGAAAAGTCCAGTGACATATTTGTGCGGGGGTAGGTAAAGGCGGGCGGCGGCGCTGTGCAGGCTGGTCCCGTGTGTGCGCTGTGCGTGCAGTTTTTCTCTTTTGTTTAACCATGCTTTTGTTTTGTCTTGTCCATTTGTGTGTGTGTGTTTGTGGTGTCTGTGTGTCTGTCCTCTCTTCTCTCCGCTCGTGCTCTGTCCAGCTTTGAGCTGCGTGTAATTATTTGGAACACTGATGACGTTATTCTAGAGGACGATGCTTTCATGACAGGAGAGAAGATGTCTGACATCTATGTCAGGGGGTAAACACACCACCCATCGCATGGCTCGTACAGTCCTCCCACAATCATCAACATGTCTCCTGTGTCCTCTCATATCCTAAAGCCCTTGTCGTTTGTTCTTGTCTCCTACCCTACTCTCAAAAGCCCTTACCGTGTCTCGTCCTCTCTTCTAATCATTCTCTACCTGTCTCTTCTCTTTCATTCTTAAACAATGATCTTGTCTTCTTACTTTCTCCCCTACCTCCTAAAACACAAGCCACATCTCCCTACATCCTCTCCCTCCTTCCTCCTAAAACCTTAAACCTGTCTCCTCTTACAACCATCATCTTTTTTATTGTAAAATGTCCTCTCTAACCTCCTTAGGCAATGATCTTTTCTTCTTGATTCCTCTCCACCTTCTAAAGTCCTTATTTTGTCTCCTTGTATTCTCACTCACCAACTCTTTTCTTCCTTTAATCTCCAACCACAAGTCCCTTGTCTCCTCTCCGACCTTTTTTCTCTCCTGATCTCCTTTCATACCCCCCTAAAGCCCTAGTTTAGTCCCTTGGTCCCTCTTTGCCTCCTCCAGTTTTCATTCAGCATGCAAACCTCACTTGCCTTTTGACTTCAGCACGAAACTATAAGCGATGTGTAATGTCAAACAGTCTTTAGTCAAGGCCATACCACACCAACACATTTACATAAAGGTAATAAAATAACAAAACTGAACTTTTTGTAGTATAAACAGTTTGTGGCTAAGCAAGAAAACAAAATATTATGAAAGAGGTAGTATGTGACTTTAATTTCAGTTTAAAAGTCTTCTCTTTTCACTGCATTAAAAAACATTTATTTATCAAATGCCATAGGTCCAATATCCCCCCATGGAGTGGATACAATTGTAAAACATTTCAAATATTTTTATTGTAAAAGGTTAAGATGTGGTGTTTGTGGTATGGCTTTGAAATAAATTGAGTGACTTTTTTTTAACACTAAGTAAGGGTATGAACAATAAATGCACAAAAGGTTGTACTGCTGCATATTTTGCAAAAAAGAGCAAATATCTAAATGAATTTAATGCATGTGCACTGTCTTACAAAGACACTATTTTCCACACTCAAAGCCCTCTGTTGTTTTCGTGAAATGTATATAATTTATTTTATTTACAACTTAATAACCACAACAATAACAAAAGATTTACCCTTTCCCACTTTTTACCCGATGAACCTGGGGTATCTAAAAGTACATGATGGACACTTCTGCTGTTCATTTCCCCTGTTTATGGTTTGGCGTTTGGCTGTTACCTACATTGTGCCAGACCTGCATGGCTTTATATTGTGAGGCCCCAAAACCAAGTCAAATTCACATATACATTACTACTGAATTTAAAGTCATTAATTTCAAAGATAAATTCAGGATTTCAGATTATGGTCAGTGTCTATCAGAAGTGTTCCAAGCTATAAACAATAGAAACCACAATATATGTGTATAGTCATTATATTGTTCTTAATTAGCATTTATAATAAGTTAATTAACCTTCCAATACATGTTGGTATATGTTTGATTTGATATTGGGGAGTCACGTACTGTACTGTCCCTTAAAGCATCCTCTCTCTTGTTGACTTTTAATGTCCTAGAAATCAAATTTTCAAAACTAAAAACTGAACACATTAGCAAAGTGCATGACCATTACTGACAGATGATTCTATCTTTGTGGTTATTGTAAATATAATGTAATGCTTTTGCTCTTACAGGTGGTTAAAGGGCCAGCAGGAGGACAAGCAGGACACAGATGTGCACTACCACTCTCTGACCGGTGAGGGGAACTTTAACTGGCGGTTTGTGTTCCCCTTCGATTACCTCATGGCCGAAGAGAAGATTGTGATATCCAAGAAGGAGTCTATGTTTTCCTGGGACGAAACAGAGTACAAGATCCCCCCCAGACTGACCATGCAGGTGTGGGACGCGGACCACTTCTCTGCTGATGATTTCCTGGGTAAGAGTGTATCCTTCTTTTTCACTTAATGTGGAGCCAAATGAGGTGACTTTGATCTTTTTCAAAAACTCCCATTCCCAACTATTATCCTATACTGTAAGTCTGTATCTATTTAAATGTGCCAATAGTCTATTTAAACTATTTATACGTGCCAGTGTTAAACAGACTCTTTCTTTTTCAGGTGCCATAGAGTTGGACTTAAATCGTTTCCCTCGTGGGGCAAAGACAGCAAAACAGTGCACTCTGGACATGATCCGCAATGAGCAGGAGCTTCCCACTATCTCCATCTTCAAACAGAAGAGGGTCAAAGGTTGGTGGCCCTTTGTGGCCCGCGACGAGAACGACGACATGGAGCTCACGGTGAGAAGTGTTGCAAGCATTTGTATCTACATAATGGCTTTACGAAGTTCTCCTACATCTCCACTCATAGAATGTTATTCCTGGCCTGGCCAACCAATTACACGCTTTTCCTGTACTGAACATATAGTCTGGGACTGGGAGTAAGAAGATTTAATTGTGAACGCTAGGTGGATATTTCCTCTTGTGAATATTCCCACAAGAAGAAATCTACCCTGCATTTTAATGACGAGAGTCTGTCTCACCAGGCTGTAATTACCATGTTAATCCATCAATCAGCTACAATAGACCTACAATAGAACTACAATGATTTGGTTCATTCTTTGTACCTGAACATACATTTGAATATAGTTAACTGGACATGAGAATGCACAGGTGTGAGTCAGTCTGTCCCAGGGCCACTGTTACCGGACTTACTCACCCTTGTCCAGTGCTCTAGGATGACAGGAAGAATAGTGACTGATACTTCAAGAGCTAATGAGGAACTTAATAAACTAAACTAAAAGTTCATTAGCAAGGACCACGCCACAAGAGAGATGTGCGATAACAGTCATTTATTAATGAGATGAAGCTGGTGATCCGCAATAGCTTGAACCAGCAGACGATGGCTGGGTGGTGAGACTCGGTGTGGTGGGCTCCGTCTCAGCGATCTGCCCAGCCGATTTGTGATCCCCCATTCAGGGGACTGGACGCTGAAAGAGAAAGCATATTACACAGAAGGGGAGGGAGGGTGGGTCGAGAGAACAGTGGCAAACATTGACTGAGGCATTAGGCTGGTATATGAAGGGCTTCTGGCAGTTCGAGGTGTGGCCCGTAGACGGCGATGGAGGCGTGGTCCTGCTCATGAGCCTCAGTTAACATATTAACTGCATGTAGTATATTAGCGGTAATGAGACTTGACTTTTGTTTTCAGGGTAAAGTTGAGGCGGAGCTGCACCTGGTCACAGCAGAGGAGGCAGAGAAGAGCCCGGTCGGGCTGGGTCGAAATGAGCCTGATCCTCTGGAGAAGCCAAAGTAAGATCCTCTGTTACCAGCAACACACTCCACAGGCCACATTTACGTTAGCGTCGGAGCTATAGCTGTGCAGAGTTACATCTGATCACAATAACACATCAGTTTGTATCAGGCACACAGTGCAAAAAGCAGTTTCCTGACTTATATAATTTTGAACAGTAATAAAACTACTACTTAGTAGATCTGTATAGACCCACTGCTGTTTGCACTGTCGCTCCTCTTCACCTGTCTCTCCCTCTGTCTGCCCCTCTCTCTGCCGTGTCTCCTGATCCCAATCTGACTTTTGACCTTCACTTTAAATCCCTTCCTTGCGCCCTAACCCCTTCCCTCTCCTCCTCTCCTTCTCCTCTCCTCCCTCCTTACCTCCTGAAGTCGCCCGGACACCAGTCTCATGTGGTTCTTGGGCCCTCTCAAGTCCATTGGTTACTTCATCTGGCACAACTACCACTGGCTGATCCTGAAGGTGTTGGGCGTGGTGCTGCTGCTGCTCATGCTGGGGCTCTTCCTCTACTCTCTGCCCGGGTACCTCGTCAAGAAGATGCTCGGGGCCTGAAGCGCCGGTAGCCTTCGCCCAACTTCTACTTCTACTGTTTCTGCTGCTGTTTGTGGGTTTCTATGTCCCTTTCACAGATTTAGTTAAATGATCTCCTCTGAATTCTGTGTCCGCAAGCTGTGGAGTCCTCTGTCGTCCCATTAGGTTCTGTTTATTGTGTATCAGTAACAACAAGAAAACATTGCTTTTCAACAACAAATTATGAAAAACCTCACCTGTGTATTCATTCGCTAAAAATGTCAAGCTTCCTTGAGACATTGGGACATTGGGTCTTAACCTTTCATTTAATTCCAAAACCCTATTATGTTTACTTTCATATACCTATCCTTTGTTACACAAAATGTTGAAAAGCAATAAAAAATCAGGGGATAATCCTTTAAAGGGCTGCAATTGCTGGAATAGTGCCATTATCTCTATGTCACTGATTGCAGCTCACTGTGAAGCCTTTACTTTGTGTAACCGGCAATGTACATTAATAGTATTTTGGAGGATTTATTTTACACACAATAGAAGATTTCACATTTTACAGTTTAGATTCAGTATAAATACAGGCCAAAAAACACCCATAAATATTGGACCATTTTTGTAAACCTCAAAGTCACTGTCCTGAGTGTAGAGCTACACACAAAAATGACACGAAAAAAAATGCAGAAAAGTGCACTGTGTAACTTTTCCTTCTTGGGTCCAACACTTGCTTGTCTTCATGGAAAAGTTGTAGCTTCGCCTGGAATATTCCACACTATGGCATTAAACATTTGTTACAGGTCACAGGTGTTTTTTTGCTAAATAATTGACTCTGTGCACAAGGTGGCAGTTGGGTTGTTTGCTTTTAAATTGTTATGCATTAGCGTTAGCACTGAGACACAAACACATTTATAAACACACAAGTGTCCTTTGGTGAAGTACTCACTTGTTTTGTAAAGTCTTTAACATGTTTCAGGCACGTCCAGCACAACTCACTGTTCACTGCAGGATCTGTCTGGATTTATTCATTTTAGACTGACTGGACCAAAACCCCATAGAAATGAATTAGACAGGAAGTACTGAGCTAGCCATTTCAAAGGTAAACAGACCAACTGCCAACTGAGTCAATTACTTGACCTTTGTGGCATCACCAGTTTAAAGCTATATTGTAAAACATTCCTGGCAAGGCAATAACATCTCCATAGAGACAAGCAGGTGGTGGATCCTCCTCCAGGAAAGGTTCATAGTGTTACACATGTTTAACTCTGGGTCAGTGGACAGAACCATGACATAAGAGATTAACTCCAAACCATCTGCGGTCATGTTTCTGATGAGGGAACAACTTTGTAACATGTTAAAAAGCTCAAAAAGTAGAGTTTGCAATAAATCATTTGTGAACACGACTTTTTACATGTTGCTGACAGGATTTGGTCACCTCCATCCTATAAATGTACATGTGCTAATGCAAGATGTATCTTTCTTGTTTCCCATCATCATTTCACTCACCCCCCCCCCTCCCTCCTTCCCCACCCGACCCCTGACCCGGATGCCCTACAGCCGCCCGGACACGACCTTCCTGTGGTTCCTGAGTCCCCTGAAGGCCGTGCGTTACCTGATCTGTACCCGATACAAGTGGCTCATCATCAAGGTGGTGCTGGCCCTGCTGCTGCTCATCATGCTGGGGCTCTTCCTCTACAGCATGCCCGGGTACCTGGTCAAGAAGCTCCTAGGGGCCTGAACAAGGACGTGGACCTGCTGTGGACCTGGTCTAGCCCCTGTTTACATCTGCTACAGAACTGGTCCCATGTGGGCTTTATTACGGATTTAATTCCAGTTTAGATTTGGTTTTGTCTTCGACCTGATTTAACTTTTGCTCATACCTGCTATCGACCTGGTTTAGACCTGGCCTGGTTTAGACCTGGTTTAGTCTTGAATTATATTGGGTTCAGACTGGTTTAGACCCGATTCAGCCCTAGTTAGGCCCTGTGTAGACCTGGTTTACCTCTTGGATCAGTTCAGGCTCCCCTGCTTTATCTGTATCTTACAGCCAATGTGTTCAAGCACAGAATTCTAAAGTCAAATACATTTGAATAAGACATGCAAGTTTTAGAGCCTCTAGTTTGCTTCGATATTGGGGGCACTGCAATGGAAAAGCAAGAGATGACTGCAACAACAAAATGCAGCGGTTTCTTACTTTACAGAACTCCACATTTAGACTAAAAATCAAGATGAAAAGGGGCCTAGTCTGATTGCACAACCAGCTTAAGTACTCACTCCAAAAGTCCTTTTCACACATGCACTATTCATTTGAACCACTCACAATCTGATTTAGACTTATTTTAGTTCAGACTTGGTTTGGATCTAATTGAGTCCTGATTTTGTCCAGGGGTTATATTTGAGATGGAGCTGATATAGACCTGGTTTAGTCCTGAACATGTCTTTTAGATTAAAGTGGATTCAACCACATTAAAATACATGACACTGAACTTTGTCAAAATGTTTATCCATTTTTTTTCCTGCATTCATCTTTGCTGGGACCCGATATAGGAACATATGATCTTTTAATGTAAGACGTAAAAATAATAAGTCTGCTAGATGGACAACTAGCTGATAATAACTGTTATAGTCTTTAGTATTGTATTCATTTATTTATTTATTTGCAGGAACAATGCAGTCAAACATAATCACAAAGCAAAGTTTGCAGCAGATGCGATGCACACAGGGTTTATAGCACATGCTTGTAGATGTGATCATATTAATGGGTATGTGTGAAAAGGACTTACTGTACATTTATTAAACCCACATGCACTGTTAGACATGACAGACAATGTTGTGTCGCTTATTTCTTCTTATTTAATCATAAAAATCATTAAAAATACTAAAAATGTAAATGAGCAATGGTCAGAGAAGTACGTGTCAGAATTTATTGCTGTGATAAAAACATGAATTGTAGGGAACAATTGAACAATATTTTGCATTTTTGCACATTTGAAGAGTAATAATGTAATACTAGTGTGAAGAAGACTATTTTGATAAAGGCATGAGATTCGGAACAAGGTGGTTTTTAAGTGTAAAGATATTAAATGTGCTTTTTAAGTTTTTTCTTCTTTATCTTAAGTCACAATCAGAGTACATGAAACAAACGATTTCTTAACAAATAACATGCATTTCTGCGTTTGTTTTACTTTTAGATGTAATTTAGTTCTGGTTTGGACCTAGTTTATCACAAGCAGTGGACTTGTGGCATTGTTTGGGAATCAGGGACCGTGAAGTGAACATAAATGAAGCTGCTTTTTATGTTCATAGAAATGATCACTAGGACCTACTGTCTCCTGTTTGTATTTAATTAAAACAGTGGTTCTCAAACTGTGGTACTGCTGGTGGTACATTATGGTATTTTCTTTAGACAAAGTTTCATCATAATTTAACCTGGCCTAGTTAACATTTGGTTTTACCCTGGTTTAGTTCTTATTAAGTTCAGCCTTGGACCTGTTGTAGACTTACGCGGTAGGTCTAGTCCTACTGTCATTGTCTAGTTCAGGTTTAGTGATGTGTGTACAAATGTGAACACACTCCAAAATGTTTGAAAACTACTGATTTAAGACATGTTTCTGCCACAGTCCTGTCAAATGTTTTTACACCTTGTAAATTCAGTCTGTAACTGTTGATAAAAACAAAACCAGTCTAAAATGTCAATATGCATGCCTCATTGTGATAATTGTGCTGGCATGACTCCAACTCAACCCTCACTGCTGTCCAGAACAACACTGGGGGAAAAAAGCAGAATTCTAAGTGCACTGTCTCCGGATTGGCCACATTTACTTCCTGTTCACTTCCTGATGGCCATTTATGGAGGACTAACATGACTTAATTGGAAATAACTAAATAAAAGATGTAGAAACAGAAATATGTACAAAGGTGTAAATAATTAGATTTTAAACATAATTGCATACATTTTAGGCAATAAATGTCAAGTTCAAATTTATTAATACTTATGTATACTTATTTAAAGATTATATTGACAGGAAAAAAATTCTCCTTGAACGCACAGAAATATAATTTGAAATAGATAAAGAGATGCAAAAATGAATACTTCCGAAAATGTAATCATATATGTGCATTTTAATTTAAAAAATGCATGCAATTATGTGAAGGGGTACGGTTACTTTTATTTATTTTCAATTAACTTTTTTCAGTGCCTCCCTTTCTTCTCTCTCCTTTCTTTTTGCCTGAGCTCGAGCTATTGTTTTGTTGTTGTTTTGTGTTCAGTCCTTTGTGTTTTGTGTGTTGTCACCGTTCTAACAGAAGTTGCACTATAAACTTTGCCTGTTTTTTCAGACATTTCTTTTTAAATGTGTGCAATACTTGTTTCTAAATTGTCCTGTACATTTTGAGAGATAAATAAAACAAAAATTTGAAAGAGATTTACAGATTTTCAATCTTACATGAGGAGTATTTGAGCATTTTAGTGAAATCTGGTGCTGCACAAAAAGAGATTTGTTTCTTTTTCAGTTTTTCTTTTTTGTGCTTTTCATTTTGCCAAGAATGTTCCACAATATGGCCTTAAACCTATATATCCCCATGGTAGAAAAGGTTAGAGGGGTTGTCATCCGGACGCTGTTTGAAGATCGAGACGTTTCGACTTCTACCCAATCAGAGTTCTCAGACCAGCTCACTGATTGACAATGACAGAAGTCGAAACGTCTCGATCTTCAAACTGCATCCGGATGACGACCCCTCTAACCTTTTCGATGATGGAGCGTGCCTGGACGAATGAGGCATTACATCGACTGATTTATCCCCATGGAGACAAACAGGTGATGCCACCAGACAAGTTACAGGTCTGATCTGTGGAGGGGTGATCATCATAATTCTGCAGAAAAGTGAAGGAATAATAATAGCATCTTTAATTCACTTTAATTCATTTGATGGATTGGACTAGTTAAGCGAATTATAGTTATCATCATCAGTTTACTCAAATTTATATTTTGATTGATTCCTGCATGTTTGAGTATAGATTGAGTATTGATACTTTGTCTTGCAACTGAGGCTCGAGTGCTCTAAAAAAATCCTATTCTCACCTACCCCCATCCCTGCCCACATTCCTCTACTTATTGGCGATTATTTAAAAAAAAAAAAAAGAAGACTCCATGTGACCCATGTGAGGTTCTGAAATGGCATTCATTCATTTTCCTCATTTCCCCATCTTGTTCACGTTAAAAGAGTGACTGGAGCCTATACCAGTAACTTTGGGCCTTAGGCGGGGTACACCCTGGACAGTGGCCAACTCGTCGCAGAGCTGAAATGTCACATGCAATATTTAAATAACTATCTGATGCTTGAAATGTCACTAATTGAGTCAGGGCTTCTCAGTTGCTTTGAACAGGAAGTCAATGGACATGTTTCTATTATTAAGTAATTTAGATCAATATTGTGGTTTACAATGAACAAAGTGTTAATGAAAATTTACTCTTGTCATAGTTCAATTCTATACAAGCCCCTGGAAAGGGCATAATATTGCGTTACGTCCTCCAGTCCAGCAGACGTCGCACCATCCATACAAACTCAGCTTATAAAACACTCGAGTGTGAGACCCACAAAAACAACAGAGTCCCGCTCCTCTGCGCTTGTCCCCGCTGTCCCCGTTGTCCCGTGCCTGTCACCGCACAGGCCCATGCTCTCTGCGGTGCTCGTGGCCGCTGTTGTAGGCGGCGGGGTCCTGATTATCCTCCGCCGGTTGTTCCCTCAGCAGAAGACCGCCGATCTGCTCCGCTATCCCGCCGGAGCCATGCGGGGGAAGACGGTCATCATCACGGGGGCCAACAGCGGCATCGGGAAGGCCCTGGCCGGGGAGCTGCTGAAGCTGCAGGCGCGGGTGATCATGGCGTGTCGGGACCGGGGCAGGGCGGAGGAGGCGGCCCGGGAGCTGAAGAGCCAAGCCGGGCAGGAGCAGGGAGAGCTGGTCATCAAGCTGCTGGACCTGGCCTCACTGCGGTCTGTGCGGAGCTTCTGCGAGGAGATTATCAAGGTGAGGCAGTTAAAGTGCACATGACAGGCGCCCATGGTTTTTCTAATCATCACTTTGTTTGGTGGGAACGTCCTTGTGGTAAATATTTATCGTGGTTTTACATCTGTTAAGTTAAAGAAAATTTTTAAAAATGAAAGTGGAAAATTACAGGACGTTTGTGCTGAGTTCCCTCTGTCTATATGTCATCAATCACTGACATCACAACAAAAAAATACAAGGAGAATTTATGCGCTACAGACACAATTTACAGTTTAAACACCCACTTAACAACAACAAGTGTTTGTTAGATGTCGAATTATAACTATTGGGATTTTGGTCCTTGTTCACAATATGGTTGCTGGTAATAAGTGAAATTGTCCAACCAGTGCAATAGTAAACGTTACCAAAAATCAAACATTATCAAAAAAAATTGACAAGATGACTATCAGCTTCATATGGAATAATAAGAATCATAGAATAAGCAGACAGAACCATAGGTCGGCTAGCTTAATATTGGGCAACCACTTTGCCGCAACTCACAAGATGATTGGATAATATTGGTGAATATGACTCAGCAACTGCAATGGAAAATTAAGACTGTCTACCATATGCAATAGAAGCCATAATTTTGTCTCCTACCATACTAAGAGAGAGAGAGAGACTTTTGGCCATTGGCAACTTTGGTTTCGTATCAACATGGACATAAAAGAAACCATATTTTGTTCTATCTCTAATTTATTCACTGTTATTCACTTCAGTGTTTTGTAATAAATAAATATATAACATAAACAAGGGAAGTCTTTTATTATTTCTAACCACTAGGCGTCAGCGCAGGACCACAATTTGTGCCTTTTAATGGGCACAAATTGATAGCAGCCACTGATGGTACAGTATTATTATTTTTTTCCTTAAGAAAGCCTTATTTGATATGAGATTCCAGTTCAGTCATTTCAATTAAAGATCATGCCCATGCACTCTGTGACTAATCTCTCTTTAGACATGCAAATTAAGTCTACCAATTATTATTTTATGTCTCTTTTTATAATTTGTTTCCAACAGTAATAATCAACCCACTACCTGCTATATAGACTTGAAGAGTTAAATGAATTTTATGCAGTTATCCCACTGCAATAACTATTGATTTGCCCCTCTTTATTTCAACCTCTTTCCCTTCAGGAGGAACCCAAAATTGACGTACTGGTAAACAACGCGGGCTTGTACCAGTGCCCGTACACAAAGACCGAGGACGGTTTCGAGATGCAGTTTGGCGTCAACCATCTTGGGCACTTCCTCCTCACCCACCTCCTCCTGGACCTGCTCAAGACGTCTGCCCCCAGCCGCATCGTGGTCGTCTCCTCCAAACTCTACAAATATGGTGGCATCAACTTCGATGACATCAACAGCGAGAAGAAATATGATAAGGCCTTTTGCTACAGCCAAAGCAAGCTCGCTAACTTGCTTTTCACGCTCGAATTAGCTAAGAAACTGGAAGGAACTGGCGTGACGGTGAATGCTCTCACTCCTGGAATAGTGAGGACCAATTTGGGTAGGCACGTTCCCATCCCGTTTTTGGCTAAACCGCTTTTTAACCTGGCGTCCATGGCGTTCTTCAAGAGTCCACTAGAGGGAGCGCAGACTCCGCTGTACCTGGCTTGTTCCCCAGAGGTAGCGGGCATTTCAGGGAAGTGCTTTGCTAATTGTAAAGAGGAAGAGCTCACACCTGCAGCTAAAGAGGCACAGGTGGCTACAAGGTTGTGGGAGGTTAGCTGTCAGATGGTGGGGATAGCGGAGTGAAGGAGGACATTTGGTGGGGTTTTTGGGACTGTTGTCTGGAGGGTTGTTGGCCTAAAAGATGGACTGATTTTTGGGACACTGAAGGGAATCTGTGCAGGAGCCAAGGGAAGAGTGTAATTTGCAGTGCTGATGAAATGACCTATTAAACTTTAAATGATTCTGTGACAAAAGTTGCGTTTTGTGTGTTTTTTCAATGCCAAACAAATTAAGCCATCTCCATGGAGATGAGTAGGTGGCGTACACACTGGTAGAAAAGTTACATAGTGCATAGCGATATGAGTTGAGTTTCAAGTACCACTAAAAAATTAACCACAAAATGGTGTGCAAAAATACGTATTTTGTTTTCAACACAGAACAATAGTACTGTACAAAATGTTGGCATGTATAAGGGATTTTATTTCCCAGCATCAATACTCAAATGAGTTTCAAGTTTTGATATAGTTTTAATATTATCGGATTGTTTATACTTTTCACAACGCTACTCAGTACATTTGCAATCTTGAAAGTTTTGAATGAGCAACCCATTAAAATAGAAATTAAAGTTAAATTGTCATCTACTGAATGAAAAAGGGTGAGTAATCAATTTAAGTGTTTCTTTGAGTAAAATGAAACATGTCTTCCACCCACCATCAGTGGATGAGTCATCCGACTGCCAATCCAAAACTCACATTATAAAACCAGATTTTAGGTAGAAATGGTGAGTAATAGAGAAAAAGTGACATTTTAATTGATGGATTCAAGCCAATATATATATATTTATTTATTTTTTTGCTACTATCTATTCCATTTCTGATATGGTTAGCATAAAACAAGACTAGACTAGTCCTAGCCACAATCCTGGCTCAAGATCTTGCGACTGGTCTTTTAAGTTAAATAAGGAACTAGAGACAGGCCAAGTTACATGTTGTGATGCAACTGAATAGATCCATGCTGTGATGGGGAAAAAAAGCCTCATAATACTGCCATCTACTGGGGATTTTTATATATTATGAATAACAAACTTTCTTCTAAAATTCCCTACCTGTATGTGTGAACGTTTGTTGATTTCAACGGTAACCAGTCTTTTATGAACCTTTTCTGCTTCACATATTGTTTCTTAATACTTCTATTCTGACACAAACCCAAGACCTCGATCACACGACTTCCTTGTTACTAACATGCTTTGGGGCTTCATATGGCAAGCAGCTTTTTCACAAAACATACATAGGCTCCTCACTTACAGGTCTGATCTGTGGAGAGGCAACTGCATTCACAAGACTGCATGTTTTCAAGTTGTTGTTGTTTTTTTTTTTTTCCAATAAAACTCCTGTTATTGACAACATGCAAGAGCGATATGTTTAATGCCATACCGAAGAACAATGCAGGCAATATAGACAAGCAGGTGGCAGACCCTCTCCCAGAAAAGTTCAGTGCAACTTTAAATAATACACCACACAGATATAAGAGTATAATTTTTATGTTGGATTGTGCTTTATTATATAAACAAAACAATCAAAATATCCAAACATGCATCAAATGAACAGGAGCACAGCGACTGGGTGGGGAGTGGGAGTCTGAACGTGAGGTAGAACGGGGCGGGTAAACCTTGGTATATCAAAAAGCAAAAAGTATAACAAGAATCATAATAGAATAACAATTAAGAATCATATTCACTGATGTTAACACCTGAAAACCATCAATTAACAACAGAACATCCATCAAAACCATCAAATTCAAAAAGAGAACATTTTACGATAAGTTGTCATCCATAACCTCATTTAATTTTATTCATATTGTTATAAGATTTAAAGTTTTCAAGTCATAAAAAGACTGCCATCTAATGTGCATTACTTGGGTTTTAGCCACGAATAAAATATTAATATGTAGCATATATTTTATATTTTATTTACACATTCCACATTTTCATTTAAATTGGGTTCCTATGAATGTCTACATACAAAATATAATATATCACTTAATTTTACATTTGTTAAATACACTTTTGAATTATATTCAAACCAGTTGTAAAGGCTGCGATGCCCCATCAATAGAATGGGCACGCATAGCATAAAAACCATCCAAGTGTTTGAATACTATTAAACAGTAATTATATATAAATCCTCTTTTCAAAGTGGACATGCTAAAGTCTCTGTGCAGGCCTCTTCTCACCAAACCATCAGGCAAAACAATAAGACCACCACAATATGGCACCAGAGTAAGACAAATGCTCCTGGATCTAGTCCTGGGTTAGACCTGGTTTGTTTCTAGTTTATGTAGCACTTGTGGGGAGTTCCCAGTCTGCAGTGGTCAGTATCTATCAAACGTGGTTAAGATCCATCCATCAATCAGAGCTGGTTTGGACCTAATTTAGTCTTGGTTTAGAGTAGACCTGGTTCAGTCCTGGGATAGACCTTTTCCAGTATGTAGTGTACTGGTCAGTATCTATCAGAGGCACTAGACCTGGTTTAGTTCTGGTTTAAAGCAGCTTTGGTGTGATGTCTCTGGAGGTCAGTATATCAAAAGTGGGCCAATGAAGAAAAGAATGCTAACCCAAGCACAGGAGATGCACCTCTGGAGTAAAGGACTGCAACTCAATTTAACGTATTTAGTTGCAGGCAATCCATTTCGTTTTCTTCATTTCTACAAGGAGTCCCGTTAATATCAAGCAGCAAAACAATCAAAAACTGACTTGAGGTGTTCTTAAAAACCAGCCACACTATCAGACCACAGCAGTATAAGGCGTGGCATCAGTCAGGTGGTCGTAATGTTCTGCCTGATCATTGTAAACAGCTAATAAAAAAGTGGTTTAGTTCAGCAGTGTCCCGTAGAGCTGGGCCTTGGTCAGACTGTCCTTCCGGGTCAACCCCAGAGACCCAAATTTGGTCAGAGGGGCGTGGTAAGGCGGGGGCGGGGCCACGGGCGGGGTCTGGCTCACCTGGGGAGGCAGACTGTGCATTTCTACCTGGTAATGCTGCAACTCCGCCGCCATCTCCAGCGACCTCTGGTGAAGAGACTCCGTGGAGCTGTTGGGACTAGGCTCCTCCCCGTACTCCTGGCCCTGCCCACCCGCCGCTACAGGGCCCGCCCCCTCTCGGTCCTTGGAGCTTCCTGAGTGGTACAGACTCTGCTCCGACCCCTGGCTACCCTCTGCTCGATACAGGTGGGCTTGGCTGTGCGCTTGCCTCATCCCGGGACTGCATTCCTGGCTTCCTGCCGCCGCTGCCTCTACCCACCCTTGATCCATGAGAGCGCTGCCCTGGCGTTGGAGGTGGTAGTAATCGGCGCCCTCCTGGAAGCTGCTATACATGGGACCCAATCGGATTTTAGCAGGCCGTACTGAAAAATGTTGCTCAGAAAAGCTGTATGGTGATGCTCGGCCAGGACTGCGGTATGAATGCAAATCCTCCACGCTAAGTTGTCGCCACCGGCAAATGAGCTCCTCCTCCTCAGGTGCTAATGTGCTGCCGCGGCGACTGTCTCCATAGGCGACGCTGGGGGAGGAAGAAGGGGGGAGGGGCTCATAAGGCTCGCTGAAGCACGACGACATTGTGCGGCTGTAAACGGGGGAGCTGCCGTTGTTTTGGTGGTGCGACATCTCCCCCTGCTGGAAGGAGGGGGCATTGCTGAACACCCCGGGACTGTCGGCGTCGCCTTCCCAGGACGATTCGCTCTTGTGATCGTCGTACTCGCCCGCGTCCCTCCACTCCATGTAGAGGGTGTGGTGGTGGGGGGAGGAGGCATTAGAGCTGGGGGGTCCTTGGGCCTTGTCCTCAGAGCCTGCCGCGCTGAAGCTGGAATAGGAGCTGGAGCCCGTGCCCAGCAGAGGGGGGAACTTAGAGAAGTGCTCCTGAGAGAAGCCCTGGGTCAGGCCCACTGAGCCCTCCTCGGGGTTACTGTGGGCGGAGAGGAAGTGATAGGGGACAATTATGACAAACCTTTTTAATATTTACAATGTATTCAAAAAATGGAGTGCCATTGTTATTTATTTTTTTCACTCGCTTCTCAGGGCTTCCGAACCAACATTATGAATGCTTCCATTAGTTTAATGATAGCACTATGTGGTTCACCATTTGCCATTCCTTTTAGAAAGGATTCACCTTCAATAAACTAGATTACATTTATTTGAAGCAAAATATAACATAATTTGAAAAAAGTGATTCTGACATTTCTTTCTTTTTCAGCACTGTCTCCTCACCTCTGACTGTCGGTGGAGTTCTGGGGCCCGTAAACCATGGCCCTCTGCCCGTGCAGGTCCATGCTGGGGCGCCTCTCGCGGTGCCTGTCGTCGGGGCAGTACAGCGCCGTGTCACTACTGTACAGGTCTGACTTGTAGGCCGCCCTGAGCCCCAGCCGCCCCCCTGGACCCCCCAGGCTTTCCAGGATGAAGGTGTGCTCCTGAGCCGGGGGGCTGGGGGAGCGGGAGCCCTGGCTACTGCTGCACCTGTCGTCGGGCTTGTCCAGGACGGGGCCGAGGTGAGAGGCAGGGACCGGGTCAGCGTACAGAGGGGGCTCTTCCTCCTCCTCTTCCTCCTCCATGTGAAGAGTCATCCGCTCCTGGAAGTCTGCCGGCAGCTGGAGACGAGCAAAAGGGAGAGCGGTTTGTCCCCTTACATTCAAATACAATTTTGGTCAATCTGCTATTTGTGCTGAAGATATTAAACAGTTAATACTCAAAGTGAAGTCCTTTGGGTGGACTACATGGTTCAGAGATTTAGTTATTAACTCATATTTTATAACAATATGTTGTCTGTTTACCTATTTTGATTCAAGGAATTATTATTATTATTATTTACATACTTTTTCCAACCACTTAATGTTGAAAGCCAGAAATACATTTGAGTTGCATGTTTTGGATATTGGCATTGTCTCTGATTTATGCCAATTAATTTCATACCCAGAAAATTAAATGAAGTCTCCCTCATTGACCTCAAGCGAAGTTGAAATAGAATCTTGATTTTTCCCTCCTCGGTGCACACCTTTGATTCTAGGATTTGAATGGCCAGAGACGTATTAGAATAAATTGTCATTGCAATTGTCATCACAGTAGTCGTTGTCATTGTCGTTGTCGTGATAGCAGAAGTAGTAGTATTAGTAGAATACAGAAAAGGCATCTGAAAGCTATATTTAGTTAGTTGTTTGTTACTGTTATTCCTCAGCTTGGTGCATTCATCAATATGTTTTCGACCATCTGACCCACGAGCCAGACCTTCACAGAAATATACCGTAAATGCATGTATGGCTTTTAGCACTAATGCACTGTATTTGACATTTCACATGCCTATATATAACACATGTCCATAGCTAATGTTATGTTATGTAAACAACTGAGCTGTACTGATATTTCCATTGGGACGTATGAGCACACTGTAAACAAAAATTTTAACCTTGTGGAAATCACGGTGCTATGTACTGTTTACAATATGATTCCGTTTATGTATAGTTATGTTAGATATGATTGTGTTTCATGGTATTGTTTGTTTGTTTGTTTTTTAATTGCTGTAATTTGCATTTTGAACACTTTCCTCAGCGAAAAGGGCTATTTAAAGCAACACTGCAAAACTTTCTGGAGGTGGCATGTCATCTGAGTCCTTAAAGATAGAACGCTGAAAGCATACTTCGGGAACATTCCTCATAGAAGTTTATCAGGGAAAAAAACAAAAACAAACAAGCAAACAAAAGATGCTTTTATTTTTTGTCTCTTATTTTACTAAAATTGGGACTTTAAATGAAATGTTTTTTTTTATATATCATTATATGAAACAGTGCAATATAAAAATAAATATAAAAGTATGAAATAAATTGTAGCAGTGTGTAGTGTTAAAGTAGGAGCGGTCATAGTAGGATTACTAGCTGTAGTCGTAAAAGTGGTATATTGCAGTAATGTTTGTAGTAGTAGTAGTAGAAGCAGCAATAGTAGTTATAAAAGTCTAATATTCAAGTGACATCACAACATTCCATCAGCCAATGATATTTAACACAGATGATGGGCAGCTAAAATAAATACTGTTAATATGCAGAGTCTTGCTGTAATGCAAAATGTTCTTAGGTCAAGTCACTGAGAGAAATCATCAGGTTCAACATTTGTGGATTTACTTTTGAGATAATTCATGGCAAAGTCCAATGAAATCAATGGAGAAAAGTGGCTGTAGAACGTGAACACAACCTATTGTGAAAGTAGCAGTAGAGACAGTATACAGTATACACAGAAGTGGTAATACTGGTGATGATTTAGAAGTGATTTACAGCCTCCTCAGCCTCTACATCTCAAGTTCTATCTATTCACTGCACCTCACTCATTTATCTATTTAAGTCACCACTCCAGGTTAAAAGTACATGACAAGCCAAAATTCCTATTTTTCATTTTGGACCGTTTTATTTCACATTAACACCTCGCTCCTGCTGCAGTCACTCCACCTCGAGGTAATCTCATCCACGTGTCATGTTTGATCAGTGTAACATGAGTCAGGGCCAAATGGGTTCCTCAGAAAAACCTCACCAAGTCTTGTGTGATGAAGAATACAAAAGACATAAGAATGACTGGTTGAACTGGTGTACACGGAAAAGAGTTTAATTCAATACGATATATTTATCTACATATCTACATACATATCTACATTTTAAGTGATTATAAAACATAGGTGATAGAATTAAAGTTGAATGTGATTGTTAGGTCCAAACCAGGTCTAAACTAAGACAAAAAATGTGATTTAGCTGAGTCTAACTTATTTCAGGTCTAAACCACTGTGTCCAAACCAGGTCTACTCTGGTGTGTTGACACTTAGTTTGGTTGTGAGTTTAGTCCTGATGTAGAACGTAGGTTGAGTTGGTCATGTTTCAGTCCTGGATTAGCCCTAGTCTAGTCCAAATTTAGTCCCAGTTGTCGATGTGGTGGTGGTATTTAGCACATTGTGGACTAAAGTCTGTGTTCACACTTAATTCATGGGGACCCGCCTCTTTTATGGGGACAAAAATCAGGTCACTGTGTCGTGAAACATCTTCCCCTTTTAAACACATAAAAATGCACTATGCAAAATGCACAAATAGTGTACTATTTAGCTCTACTTACACTAAAAAGATATATCATGTCACCTATTTTGTTTTCAAATCTTAACACTTATGGTATTTAGTATATTATGCTATTGCTTTTTCCTCCTTGTAATTGCACTGTGGTTTGTTAGCTTGAATGGCAGCGCCTTTGCCCCTTTGCACACACTACCATATTATTTGTAAACACTAAAAGGTCCATATAACACTGTACATGGAGGTGTGAGGCTTCTCTGTGCCTGGAGGGTTATGCTCCGGTTGCTATGGTGACATCTTATCTTTGATAAACATGTTGTCCTCTGCAAACCGCTATTCAATGTTTATCATCTTATTGGCCATAGACACTATTTCTGCGGTGAAATGTGAAAGACATATTTGATTAAATGCATCAATATAGAAGATATGTGGAGTTTTAGCAATTTGTAGTAATTGCAGTTTAAAAGTAGTAGTACTCATAGTATGTGCCAATGAGTGCTAGTGACAGGGGCAGTCTGTACGCAGGGGATAACAGTAATTGTGTTATTTGTGTAATGGCAGAGCTTTCAGTAGTAAAAGTATTATAGAGCAGTAGTATTATTATCATCATCTCCATGACCCTTTTTTCTATCCCATATTCAAAAAACAAATTCACTCTAACTATTACAAAAAGGGTGCTACAATCATAGAAGTGAACCTGTGTTGGCCAATCACTAGCACTTTTTTTTAGACCCTCAAAGTCGCTTTACAGTTTTGTGCATTATTCATTCCCTCCGCACTCGGTGGAAGTAAGATACTACTGTAGCCACACCTGCCATGGGGCAGACTGACAGAAGCGAGGCTGCACCATTGGCCCCTCGGACCAACACCAATCACTCACTCACACACCACATTCACAGAAGTGGTGGGAGAAGTGTGTCTCCTGAGGACACAACAACAGTTTGCACTAGAGCCACTGCTGCTTCACTGCGGCACCTGGTTTTCCCAGTGGTCTTACATCCGCTTAAAAGACGAGATCTGACAGGAATAACAAACTACTCCTCACGACTCATATTTTTTCTCTGAAAGGCACAATCACTCGCATAAACACTTTGGACTCGTCAGATTTGTACGAGACCCCTTTTCCCCTTAACACTCAGCTATTTCCGTAATTTGTTCACTGCCTGCTAATGTCACGGCAGAGGAGGCTCACAGAATCAGCTCGTATGTCTTTATCAGCGCGTCAAATGGCCTTTTTGTGATCACAGGCTTGTCTAAGAGCTGAATGATAAGAGGAAATGGGTCTGTTTACATTATGACTTGAATGGAACAGGGTCATTTGAGTGTAAAAATACAGTAATGAGAGGGTCTTATTGTCCACCTGAGCCCAACATGGGTACAGAGCTAGGAGAGTCAATACTAAATATATATTTTTTAATTTAGACTTTCCATGAAGGAAAAGAGTGTTGCTAATTGAGAAACATACTGCACAGGCAGTATACAAGCATCTCTTCATAGCAGCATCAAGTAATCACAGTGACAGGAGGGATATGTTTCTAGCTTCATCGCACTCAAAGTAGGCTATTTTACACACTCATTCATACTCAAGTGTAAGCAGAAAAGCTGGGTTAAGTGTTTGCCCAAGGACTAATGACAGAATGTAATGGACTCAGCAAACTGCCAATCTCTTGTTCAGAGAAAAAGCTCTACCAACTAGCTCCCTTTGTGATAAAAGTAGATGCATTAGTGGTAAGTTTAGTGTTAGTACGTAGTAAGTTGGAGTAATAGTCAGTATTAGCAGCAACGCCTTGGTTCTCTTAAAACAGCTTTTAAAATCTTTCTTTCTAAATAACATACATTCTGTAGATTTGAGTACTGGTGTCTTACCTCGTCCAGCTGCGCCCGGCACTGCAGGAGCTGAGCTGCCAGAGTGCAGTCTTTACGGTACATGTCCTACACAGAACACACACAATAAATACAGCAATTATATGACAGTCAAGGGCCCGTCACATCTAAAAACCCTGCTTGAGTCTCATTGACTGAGGTGTTTCTGCTCTTTTGTACAATGGACTAAAAGGGTCAGATAAAAAAAAAAAAAAACATGAAAGTAATTTTTATTTGGTCCCGTGCAACAGTTTAAGACCAGTTAAACAAATTCTTGTTCCTTCAAGCAACAAGAAATAGGAGTGAGACAAAAAAAAAAGTTTGAGTAAACATTTTATTGAAAATAAAAATTAAACTGAAATAGGCTGTTCTGCAGCTGATCAAAAGTTTAGGACCACACCTCAAAAAACAAGCCAAAGCCCCCTCAAAACAGAAATCAAAGTCCCAAACATGAACTCAGCAATGAGTAGCGCCACTGTTATTGTTGATCACTTTAAAAAATGGGTTACATTATGCTTGATGTAAGAGTTTCCACGAGGTGAATGAGAACATTTCTCCTACTGGTGATGGTGACCTCACGAGGGGCATGTACTGTCTGGAACTGTTGTCCATTTTTGTAAACTTCCCTTGCCATCCATCCCCATCTCAATTGGATTTAAGGATGATTTTATGTTATTCTCCTGAAAGGATCCCTTTGTCCTGTGGGCTTTGTGAACTGTAGGGCCCTCAGTCATGAGGGATGCTCTCTGCAACATCTGCACAGAGCCAGCAGCCCCTGCACCACCTGGATCATTATGGCGCCCCCTCCCTGTGGCGTATAGAAAACATCTCAGGTGGATCTGCTTGTCGTGCCAGTAACACTGGAAACCATCAGGAACATCAAGGTTACATTTTTACTCATCAGAGAATAAAACTTTCTTCCACTTTTCAGTGTGTTTGGTGACTCTTTGAAGATGTTTTTTTTTTTTTTTTGAAGTCCTTTAGTTGCAGATGCTTTGGTTACTGGGCTGTGTCGGCACCAGAAATGCGTTGTCCAGTGTCTTGACGGACAGTCAATCGCATCCTCCGGCTTGGTGCTGGTGTCATTTTTATGCAGCAGCAGTGATGGCGCTCTGCAGTGATGGCGCTGCGAGAGGCTCTGCTTATGCAGCTCAACAACATGACTACATTAAAAAGAGAACTTAAAAAAAAAAAAAAAATCAGAACGTCATGATAATGTCATGACACAGATTTTGGCTTTTAAAGGCATGTGGTCCTAAACTATGATGATCATCTGCAGAGCACCCTATTTCAGTTTAATTGTTGTTTTCAAGAAAATGTTTGCTCAAACTTGCTGAGGATCAATCTCACAATGCTGACAGCGTCTGGTGTGCTGCTGCTCAGACCACTCAAAGTCACAATTTTAGAGAGCCTGAAGCCAAGGGAGCGGATTATTGGTTAGTGGCAGCTTGTCTAAATGTCATGCTATGTTGATATTTAAAAGATGCCTTTTTAGATAACAATCTGCTGACATCCAGTCAATGTAAAACAATATAGATTTCATTTCCTGAATTGCAGACATAGTCAATCAAATGACAAATAAGCACTGTTTGTACTTGGTCTATGCAGCATTCAACAAACACAGCGCTGAATGTAGTATTAATAGTTTACATATCCGTTAGCTGCATCCACTGTTCAACAAATATTTTTTCTATTTCTTACTTCACAAAAAACTCCCTAAATAAGCAGAATGAAGGGCCTTACATTGTCCTCCTGAAGCTTGTCGATGGTGAGCTTGGCCTCCACCAGGCGGTTGTTGAGGACAATGATCTCTCGACTCAGGGCTCGCTTCTCGTCGTCGTGATGCTGCGACTGGAAAAATAAATTCATTTAAAAAATAATAAATAACATTTGAAAGATGAACACTGCAGTGATCATAATGTTTGTGCATCAACTTCCAAACTGTTACTGTTTTTAAATTTCAAATAACACTGTTCATTTAGAAAACAGCCTCTTGTATTTATTCCTCCATCACAACACACAGCGACCCTCTTCTTTTACTTCTCCACCGGAGCAGCAGAGCCATTAGCCTCCACAGGCTCTTCACCTCCTCCTCTTTACCACCAGGGGAGGCTTTTTATTGAATCAACCTCTCCTTTCATCTCGTCACTGAGAGTGGAGCCTAATCATCAAAGTTAATTCTGATCATAAGTGCAGTTAAATTTGCACCACAGTGTTGGAAAATACACAAAATACACACAATATATTTCAATCTTTTAACATGCTGCTTTTGGTAATAGTGTGTGCCATTATTTTTTGACTTAGCTATTGTATTATAACTTACAATTTGCCTGATTCTGTAATATTGTATTCTTTTTGTTTTCAGGCTAATCTCAACATCTGTCAAAAATATGAAAAGAATGACATATGACATATATTTAAAAAGTAAAAAATAAGAATATATAAATATATTAATTAACATTCCTGTAAACATGCCAGAACTAGCCCAAATTGTCTTTGTTTTCACTGTCCCATAAATAAACCAATTGTGAAATTAAATCCAAAAATCATTAACATTTTCGGGCTATCTAGTTATAAAAACACAACTTCACTCCCACAGTTCAAGAGGAAACAGAAAGAATGCGTTTCTCCAGTTACTATTGGTAACCGGGGCCCAGTTTGCCTTGGTGTCTGCTGTCCTCTCTGCACCAGACTTTGTGCACAGTACTTGGCACAGAAATGCTTTGACAAGATCTCCACTATATTAAACTGCCATATTTCCCCGGTGTAACCAACCCTCGTCGACACAGTTTTATTTTCACTGCAGTGGAGCTTACGGTGATTTGTTTTTGCAATTTGATTTACGCAACTAAAGATCAGTGCTTCTCAAACTGTGGTGTGTGTCTCCTTGGTGACGCACAAGGGACAATTCTTGGAGTTCAGTTTGTTTTTATTATATCTCGGGTTTATTCAGTGGTTTACAAGCTTCTCAATGACAGATTATTGCTTTGGTGTTGCCCAGAGAAACAACAATTACTGGGATCAAATAAAACATTTGAAGCATGCTGGATTTAAAGGTGCACTATGTAACTTTTCTGGTTGTGGAGGGTTTGCCGTGTGCTCATTTTCTTGGAGATGTAATTTGCCTGGAATGTTCCACAGTGCGGCATAAAACTGACTTTGGACAATGTGAGTTGTATCATCTGTTGTTTCTGCAAATGAGTGATGTGCCATGTGTTACCACAGAATCATTGTGTGAGTAATTCAGGCTCGGAGACAAACAGGCGGCTAACCTTCCACCAGAAAAGTAGCATAGTGCACCTTTAAAGGACTCATACGTGCGTTATTTGTGCTGTTATTGGAAATTGATGGCAGAAATGCTGAACAAATCTGGCAATGATTTATGGACTCAAACCGCACAGGAGATCTTTGGGGCTCAAGCTTTGACGTAGTTAAAACTCAAAAAGTCAGTTTTGCATAATAAGTGTCCTTTAAACAGACACACGAGTAGAGCGAGAGGCAATGAATGGAATAAACTTTGGCGCTCAGACTCTGGCGGGGAAAGACATCAGTGTTAAAATGAAGAGAAAGAACTGTTTGACAAAAAAAAAAACTTTGAGAAAAAAGTTTGAGATGCGATCGGTACAGATAAAGTGGCTGTGATTGGCCGACAGTGACACAAAAGTGGCTGGAAGGAGAAACAATGAAGAACTTTCTGGTTAATTTGACTTAATTTCGATTGTATAAAGTGCTAGCTCGTCTTCACGTTCAGCCAGCTGACCCATATGTAGCCCTTTATTACCTGTACCTCAAATCCCCTTTTCAGCATTGTCATCAAAACAACTGCGCTAACAACGACTATCATTAGCTTTTAGCGCTCTATTCAAGATCTGTGGCACCTGATGTGTTAGCAGACAAGACAGCTAATTGTGTGTTATCCAGCGCGGCACAAATGAAGCGAGGTGCGCTGGACTGAAGAACAAAGCCACTGCGCGTTAGGAGGAGGACAGTTTGGTGAAATAAGCTGTAATTAGCGTCAATGGCACCACCACCAGGCCTTTCATATTCAAATCAGCACCAGACTGCGCCTGTTTTCAACTCCAAAACCTTGTCCCTTTTTATATATATACTTGTAGTTAGCATGTAGTGCGATCTAATGACTAGTTGTTGGTTATGGCTATCCATGTTTAAATATGAGGTAGATTTATTTTAATGATTGTTGATTATTCAATTTTTTAACCCTTGAACCCCCTGCTGGCAACAGTGGGGAGTACAGCATTTTGGAAACGACAAACAGGTTCATTAATAACAATAACTAGCATCCTAACAGTGAATAGCATTACTTCATGGTTCAGGGCAAAAATGTGATGCAGATGGGATACAATGGCCTCATTTTGACCCTAAGAGCTGCTTTTACAATAACTGTACTGGGTCTCAACCTTCTTAAACTCCAGTGAGGATTGCCAGATATATTATTCATATAGTAATATTGTCACATTTACATTTATATTGCCAGAAAAAAAAAAGCTGGTAACTAGTATTGTCAGATAACCCAATAATTAGATCTGGTTATTGCTGTGTGTACATGCTCAAAAGAAATCTGATCTTTAAAAACACACTTCAGTTAGTAATGCATTTTTAGACTAACTGTCGTATTTGGAACACAAGTACAATTCATTTTTGTCTTTATCACATAGTTTGACCTATTTTTTGCATAATTTTCATTGTCAAAACCTGCACAGATGTGAACAATAAGAAAGAAAACCAGATTACGTACATCAGATGTAACTGTTTACATGTCATTTCAATAATCTGATAACTCCAGAACTGCATTATTTGCAGATTTTTGGTGTGCATGTAAACATTAAACCCACTGCCTCCACTTATCATAATAACAAACAAGGTCAAATTTTGTGGAGATGTTAAAGCATAAATTAAGGGCACATGTTCCTGCCAATTGAATGTTCATTTGCCTGAATAAGGGATATTTGAGAGCGAGGAGGTCATCAGTATTTCCTGCTCTTCAGTGATTGGTTGACATTAAACTGATGGGGCAAGTAATAATTTAGTAGAAAAATAGTTGTTGCTTCTAAAAGTGAAACTCAATATCACAGATTTAGGTTTTTGATGTGTCCTTTTGACTTACATCTCGGTGGATCTTCTCCTCCAGGTCCTGGTTGATCCGCTGCAGGGCTGAGTAGCTGCTTTGTATTCTGCACAACACAAAGAGTAATGACAGTGTGCACAGTGGTATACAGGCTGCATATAGAGGTGTGTGGATGAGGACGCATATGCCCCCTCAGCAGTATACGCTCCACATGCGGAGGGGGCTGTACGGGTCACTCCACACACGCTAGCTCTTTTATACTGAGAATACAAGGTGAAGTCCCATGGTAGAGCTGTTTTAGACCTGGTTAAGTCCTGGTCTAGACCTCCTGGTTTAGTCCTGCTTTAGTTGAGCTTTAGTCCTCCTTTAGTTGATGCTTAGCCCAGAGGCCTATACTACGAAGCTGGATTAGTGAGTTTAGCGTGGTAACTTCGGGCTTAAACCTGGTGTGGCGGTACTACGAATCTGGTCGAATCACTTCCTACCAGAGTACATCTCTATGGCAACAGGCCACAAACTAAGCTTAACCTAACCTAACCAGCTCATGACCAGTTTAAGTTCCTGGCAGCTCAAATAGCACATGCAGCTAACCAATCACATCTCACCATCGCTATGACCTCACCCTTTCTTGAGAATCCCAACCCAATCTCATCCCAAAGCGTCGACGTAAGGGCGAACGGGCAGGCACACTAATGGGCTCCTTTAGCGTACAACATTTTACGCAAAGGGTTTTCTATTGGTTTTCAATAGGATTTCCATTTGTTGACTGATGGATTTGTATCTTAAGTGTGAATACGGACACTTAAAGCACTGGGGACAGACTTCACTGTCTTATAAATCATATGGCTGTTCACAAAAGATTTCTTGGCCTCATTAGATCAGTATTACAGTAGTACATGAGACTAACGATCGACACCCTTTCGTGCCGTTTTGGAGCATTTTTAAGCTTCCTGGGGGGCTGGGTGACCCTAATTTGACCTATAAAAGAATTGTTAAGATCTCAAAAACTAAAGCAGCATAAATGAAACATTTTGCAGCACAAACGAAGCACACACGATTGACATAGTTTTTGTGTGGATGTGCGTTTGATGGGCGGGCCAACACGGAGGTGAAAAACCTGGGTTGAGAGAACGAGATGCAGTACGGCTTATCCAGAGACGCTCATGTCTCAGTTAGTCAATCCAAGTAAGAGCAAATTATTCAGGAAACGTTCAGCGAGCTTCACAGTACAAGCCTTTGGTTTAGCCCTGTTTTAGTCCGGCTTAAACCCCTGTTTAGTGGAGTTGCCTTTAGTCCTGGTTTAAACCTGGTTTAGTCCTGCTTTAGTTGAGATTTAATTCTTGTTTATTTATACTTTAGCCCTGGTTTAGTCCTGGTTTAGTTTAGCTTTAGCCCTGCTTTAGTCCTGTTTTAGCCCTGGTTTAGTCCTGGTTTAGTTTAGCTTTAGCCCTGGTTTAGTCCTGGTTTATTTATGTTTTAGCCCTGGTTTAGTCCTGGTTTATTTATGTTTTAGCCCTGGTTTAGTCCTGCTTTAGCTGAGCTTTAATTCTTGTTTATTTATGCTTTAGCCCTGCTTTAGTCCTGTTTTAGCCCTGGTTTAGTCCTGGTTTATTTATGTTTTAGCCCTGGTTTAGTCCTGCTTTAGCCCTGGTTTAGTCCTGCTTTAATCCGGCATGAGGCTGATATAACTCTTTAGTCACACTGCTGTGACTGGAGAAGACAAGTGGCATATGGAGCCTTTGAGTCGACTCCAGTCGCCTGTGGCTCCATCTGGACCCACATTCTGATCTGCTGGGTCACACTCAGGACAGAATACACTTCATGACTTTTAGTATAATGTATAACCAATACTATAGTATTTACGGGTGTTGTAAAAAATCAGAAGGTATTTATTCGCTGTTTGTTGTCCTCAGTGCAACATCAGTATGCACTAATGATGCACAGGTAGGGTTTTTCTGTGACCCGTCGAAGTCTGCATCACGACATCTGTTTTTTAACTCCTCATCTGTTGACTAAACTACACACAGAAATACTTGCAATGTAATTACAGGGATTAAAATGTTTGCTTATTTCCTTCTCATCCCCTTTCTCATGGAGGAGCCCAGTGCAGGGACAGGAGCAGAGCAGACACAGGTAAGTCAGCTCACACATGAAAGATTGTGGACAGAGGGGACAGTGGTGACTACAAATGCAAGTTTTCTGCACGTTAAGCTGTAAAATGCTGCGTGCTATATGCTTCGTATTTATGGAGAAACAAGTGTTATAAGGAAATTAACTAAGCGCCTAAAAGCAAAGATACACATTACTGCAGACGCATTCCAGACCATCCCGCCAAAAGACAACTCTTCTCTTGTATGTATGAGCTATGAGTGTGTATGAGTTAAATTCACTGACAAATACAATCATGAGGATGATTTGAGTAACGTTTGACCAGGACAGGACAAGAACATGGTAGAACAAGTCTACAACGGGATTAAACTGCAATCAAACCAGTCCAACTTGTTTCATTATATTTTTGATAGTTTAAATGTATAGTTTTCTTCTTTTATGCAAAATCGTCAGCAAGCATGGTGTTCGCTGTGTTTTCATTTGTATTATTCCCTATACAATTGACCTTCATTTAATTTCCCTCGCTTCCCCATTATGTATCTGGCCCATTCAAACATTTAATCCTACTCTCCAAATGCAACACTAACACGCCATAATGTCTTTTCCAGGCCAACAGTTTTGTCCTGACCACATCTGAATCCTCCTGAACTATCTCTGCCAGCACGCTTGACATTTTGCACAAAAACGCTGACAGGCCCAGATGAGCTATCCGACCGAGCGATCAATAATAGAAATCGGCCATATTTTGCTATCACTGCACACTAATGGGGCGAGCAGAGTGGAGATGCAGGTCTTGGCCAATGCATACAATGTCATTCAGAGCGATATTATAATTATTGAGAGACTTGTGATCGTGTTTTAGAAGCTGTGCTAATTATGAGTTTCTATAGTTTAGTACTCTGGCAGACATTTTGACAAAGGAGAGCCTTTTCATTAGAGGTGCTGAATGTCAAGCTTGTCAGAATCCAGCGTTGGGAGGATTCACTTGGTCGTTAGCAACAAAAGGATTACATAGGCTCCATGTCAAATCACCATGAGGATGTTCTATAGGCCTACATGCAAAATGTCCAGGCTTTTTTTTTTTCGTGCCTTTAGGGGAAATCTGGCTCTTTATGAAATTCTACAGCTGCAAGCGCACAAAGACATAATTATAGATCTTTGTGGATGTTTTGGACTTTTATTATGTTGCCAGAGTAGACAAAAGAGGCAAGACATAGACATAGACAATTAAAAATGTTGTAGAAGAAATACTGTATACACAGTGTTATGAAAAAGTCAACCAAATAAATGCTTTTTCATAAATGTCTAATTAGGATTATCTAAATTTTGATCAATTTAATTATTTATAGCTACTTTATTTCTTTTCTTTTTCTTCCGTCACAAAAATGTTTTAAAATGTTTCACACCAAGTAGCACCAGATCTAAACCAAGGACATTCCACTAGTCCGCGTCACTCTTTTCAAAATATAGTTCTGTCAAGACCTGGTTATCTAACCTGTCCCAAAGCCCTAAACATCTCCAAATGAACTATCCTAACTCTAACCCTAACCTTACCTTAATTGTGAAAAAGTATACTGTAAAAATTACAAAACTGCTTGCATAGCCATCAATGCAAAGTGGTGGTTGGGTGGACTAACTGGGCTGGGAAACATGGAAGCAGACTAAACTATAACTAAACCAGCTCTAAAATTGGATCACACCATTAAAACACCAGTTATAAACAAGGACTAACCCAAAAGAGGAGATAAATGTGGATGAAACTGCAGAGAAAAGAGAAATGTTTTGGGA
This sequence comes from Rhinogobius similis, assembly GCA_019453435.1. Classification (NCBI taxonomy): domain Eukaryota; kingdom Metazoa; phylum Chordata; class Actinopteri; order Gobiiformes; family Gobiidae; genus Rhinogobius; species Rhinogobius similis. Next base: position 36,288,756 of record CM033620.1, read on the forward strand.
CAATGTTGGGACTTTTGTGATATTACCAAAAATGTAACGTAACCCCTGCAATAATAGTAATAATGCACACACACCTCACTTTAAATGCATGGATTGTGCGCCCCCCCCTGTCCACACACACATACCCCACCCACCTGCGCAGTTTGTCGGTGAACTTGTCGAGCTCCTCTTGGGCTCTCCGCAGCTCCGTCTCCAGATACACTTTTGTGGAGTCAAACTCATTCTGCAGCAGCTCCAGTTTGTGTGTCGTGTACGAGAGACGCTTCCGCAAGTCCTCTTTCTGCTCCAGCAACGAGCTACACGCACAGAAATATGGTAAACAACCACAAATTGTCAATTGATTTCACAAGTATGATGATACAAACCACCGGAAAGCCAACAGGTACGGATTGAAATGTAGTAAATGACAAAATCTTTGACTGGCGTGTAAATGGAAAGACACAAAGCCACCATAAAACCAATGTTATCACAAAAATGTTGATGACAATACAGTAAACTCTGGGACGTAACAATATCACAGGAAGAATGGCTGAAATAACTGTAAACCCAGAATAACAGGGTTGTTGTGGAGAGGTGATTCACACACAGTGAGCAACCGTAAATAAACAACATCACGAATGCGAATGGAAAAAGTCAACCACCGTGAAGCAGCAATATCACACGAATTACAGTGAAAATGCAAAAAAAAAAATAATGCAGTAAACCAAGAATATTTTAGGTAAGGTATGGACCACAGTCACAGGTTTGGATGGAAAAAAAAACACAGTAAATAATTCTAAGCCAAGAGCATCACATGCCGTTGGAGAAAGAGTAGACAGGGGGAAAAAGTTTTAATGGGTCATGTTGATGAGTAAGACATAATAAGAGTAACAAAATGCATCTGGTTTGTGATTTTAAAACTGCAGAAGCTAATTGAAACAAGTGAGATTTTGATGGACGATGCAAAGGGAAGAGAGTGCATTTATATGAATGGCTTGAGTTGATTGTTGACAGACTGGTTGGCACTGACGGGAAAGTGTCAGGAGAATATATTTGACTTTACAGAGATTCACAATGTTCTCATTTCTGTGAAACTAAAGCACATTCCTTTGTTTAACTTACAAGAAAATGGTTCATATAAAGCAGTGGTAAAGAAGTACAAAAGTACACTTATGTAAACTTTTAAGGCAGTCATTCCCACCCTGGAATTTGGGTCCCCAAAGATTCTAATGGGGTCCCCAGGAATTTTTAGAAAAGAGATTGGAACTAGATTTTGTAAATTGTAATTAGGGAATTGAATTTTAATTGCTTATATTTTATAATCATTATTGTTAATTATTTTAAGAATTCTTTATTAACCAGAAAACAATTATATTTTTTCTGGGTAGGGGAAGAATGATTGGGTCACTAACCACGTAAACGGGTAAAATATGGGTCGCTGGGAGAAAAAGGTTGGGAACCACTGTTCTAAGGTCTGTACTTTGCTAAAGTAAATTTTACAGTGGATACTTTTTCCACAAATCCATATTTTTTTTACTCTACTACATTTTTAAAAGGACTGAAAAGTAAAAAGATGGTTTATTTTCTGGCATGTTTATGGCAATATCCTAACCAAAGGTTTTCAGTTCAAGTCCCAGGTTCAATACAATATTTTAAACATGCACTAGTTTTACTTAAAGGGGCTCTACCTGATTGTTACTGTTTTGAAAACAGTGAAAAACAGAACTAGTTCATGTGTCTGATTATTTGCATGTTATAAAGGAAAATCTGTTTTACTCCTGTTCTGATGTCTTGTAAAAGCATCTATTCAGGTGAAAACGAGACCGCAACAATTTCTCTGCATTTATAGAGCATTTTATTCTACAAGAAGTAGGAAGTGCGCCGTTAGTATGCTAATGTTTGTTAGCTTTACCCAGGACTAATGAGACTTGAAAAATGCTTCTAAACTCATCGCGGTGAATATTTAGGATGCTGTAACTACATTAAGTGAGCAATACATGTGACTACTGTAAAGAGTTTAGAAGGAATTTGTTCTGTTTTCAAAACAATCAAAATCAGGTACAGCCCCTTTAAGTAGATTTTTATATGTGATATTTTTACTTGCGAACATTTTTTGTTCCTGTCTATCTACTTTATTTAAGAAACAAAATGGAATACTTTGTCCACCACTGATATACAATTAATGCTAACAAAAGCTTTACAATTTTAGATTAACAGTAAATTGACAACGTCTCGTGTTGCTAGAATGACTGAAGTATTTCACACACACTCATAAAAAAACATGTACTGCTGATGAAATCCTGCCATAGAATGTAATATTGTTTTCCTTTCTTCAGCACAATTGTAATCACACCTACAGTAGATTGCCTGGGCCCCACACGCCCGGCTGTGCTCTCCAATGAACTCTAATACATCACATGAATGGACTTTGATGGCTCACGTTTACTCTCTCACCTCCAGTATATTTGTACAAACCACCGTCACCATTATTTTTATCCACCACACTGTACATGCATTAGCAGGCCTTCAATCCAATCTCAGGCCAAATGAATTGTGTTAAAAATGTCATCTACTTAGAGCTGATGGGAGCAGTTTGAGCTGAAAGATAGAAGAAGTTATGGATTGCTTGCAGAACGATTTTCTTTAAAATGTTATGAAATGTCAATTAAAATGCAGAAAGTAGTGTGGGACGCTTGTTGGTGGATTTGTTCACACTTTGGATGAAACATTTCCTGTGTTAATAAATACTGACGCTGTCAATTATTCCAATGGGCAAAACACCAAAAACAACTAAATGCAGCTGATAAATGATTTGGATAAAGATTTGGAACGATTTGGCGGTAATATGGAATTTGGTCAAATGCTATGTGTGGGTTTGTACAGTGGGCTGGTAAGATTTCAGTTCAATGGTACAGTTACATAAAAAATTAAATAAATTAGACATTACACATTACAAATTCTACAAGACAAAGATGAATAGTATGAGTGAACAATGTATCATTATGGACGGCCATGACCTCAGCTTAAGTGTTTAACATGGAACATTATTTGGTCAGTTGGGAGGAGGTTTCTACAGTACAAGCTGTTCTGTTTACTTTCGTGCAATACAATGTTATTTTTTGTCAATTTCTTGGACCACTACTTTGAACTTTTTGAATTGTTTGACTATTATTATTTATTAGGGCTGGACAATCTATTGCAATGAAATCGAAATCGCAGTTTGAAATGGCACATTTACCAAATTGTAGAAGTTGCAATGTTTTGGTTTGTAGAATGTCCACTACAAACAACAAAAAATAGTTTTTCTCTTAAAAGTGTGCTGTGTCTTTAATGATTTTCACTGATACCGTGCAGTTTGAAGTTTAATGTGTGATCGACAGTCACAGTGTATTCCTTTGATTTCAGGAAAGTAACTGTGTTCTGAATAGCTCCAAATGACTGCACCAGAATACAGTTCTGTACATGTATTTTCGGTACATGAATGCAGTTACAATCCAACACTGACAACAGTACTCTTAAATACACATTTTGGCTGCACTACCCTTCTCTGGTTGTAGCTTAATGCTTTTATATTTCCATTTCCATTGTTTACACACCCACAATCCAATAAACAGCACTATCCCTGTCTGCACAATGACTCATTGTCTCTGCTGACCGTATGCCATTACAGCACTACATTACCCAGCTGCCCCGGCCCTTTCACCTACGCCTGTCAGTCAATGGCGCGTATTAGCTCGGGAATACAGGTGTTTGTTGTTGAATGTTTATTGTAAAGTGGATCGAGGGATTCAAAAAATAAATAAAATAAAATTGTTAGCGTTAGGTCCCTGGAGTGTGAAAAGGCTGAGTCACATTCTGAAAGCTTTTATGGCAGGTGTGAGGAGCCGGGGGAGGCACAGAGGTGGGAGTCACGGAAGGATGTGGAAGGACTGTGAACGGACGCAGTAGAAACATGTGACAAGAGTAACTCTTTGGAGTCTGGTCTCCTTTTCTGGCAACGGCAATTAAGTATTTTGAAATGAAATGAAAGCAGCATGACTTTTGCTAACATGACACTAATGGATCAAGACTTTATGACGTGAAGCAATTATGAGCTCACTCTCATTTACTTTTAAATAAATCTGTAATGTTCTGTTTACAATAAATAAATACACTGAAGCTTTATGGACATATTGTTATGATCGGCTTGTTTCGACAAATGCAGTTTCAACCATGTTTTGCCCTGGTTTTGACATGATTTAGTTATAGATTGGGTCCTGGTTTTGTATCGGGTTTAGATCTACTTTAGAATTTGCTTAGCCCTATGTTACTCCTGATTTTAAAGCTGGTCACGGTTTAGATCTGGTTCAGCTTGTTTTAGGACCAATGCATTTCTACTGTAGTTTGGACCAGGGTTTGGCCAGGTTTAGTCTAGTTTCAGACCTTGTTTAATGTGGGTTTGGTTCAGTCTTAGTTACATCTTTGACTTTGACATGATGGAGATGGAGGTGGAAGCATGACTAAAACCATTCACCTCAATGGGACACAAATATGGCGGTGATGATGGTGGACAGATTCGGATCTGGCTCTTACCTCTTCTTGGGATGCTTGCCACCATTGCGGGACACTTTTAAGGCAGTTTTGCCAATGTAAATCTTTTTCATGGTTGGCCTGTGTTGCTTGCCTCTCATGTGTTAAAGTCGGGGGGGAGCGTGCATGTGTGTAAATGTCCCGGAGGAGGCCAGCTAACAGTGGCCAGGCCCAAAACTCACTTGGCTAATCCCTGCGCAGAGCCTGAGCAAACACAAGAAAGACAAAGTTGGCAATTGTTAATGTGCAGTCGTCGAGTTATGAGAAACGCACAACGTGAAAATTAACATTGCAATATCATCAAAATACCTGGCAACTGGAATGAGAAAAAAAGAAATCGAATAGCACCTATTATTCTAGCTGTAAAAGATACTCATTTCAATTCAATTACCTAATACCGAAACCATATCCAACTTCTGTAATAGTATTACAAATTAGATGCAAAAAATACTAATAGAAAAAAATACAAGAGAAATACATTTCTTGAACAAAGTGAAGTGTTTTCTCAGCGCTCTGCTGAGAAGGTGATGCTGCAGCCTTCCATCTGTCCAGGACCTGTACGTCTCCAGGACTCGGGGACGAGCAGGTCGGATCACAGCTGACCCTTCTCACCCTGGACATGGAATATTTGAGCCCCTCCCCTCGGGCAGGAGGCTACGGTCCATCCGGACCAGAACCTCCCGCCACAAGAACAGTTTCTTTCCCTCTGCCGTTGGACTCATGAACACTTTATAACACCTACCACTTTAACAATATATTATATAAGAACTATCTATTTGCACTACCACATTTGCACATCTGCCAACTGTACATTCTGTATATAGTCTCAGTCTATCTTAGTCTATTTTATTTTAATTTTATGCATGCCTTTTTATATATTTTTTATATTTTATCCATTGCTTTATGTTGCACCTACACCGAAGCAAGTTCCTATGTTTGTGAATTTCACTTACAATGGCAATAAACCGCTTTCTGATTCTGATTCTGATTCTTTTGTCCAAGTCCAAAATTCAAGACTTAAGATTAACCCACTTTACATGGCCCAACTCCACTGAGAAAACAGCAGCTCTGGCAACACTGGTTTAGTTATACAATATACTGTGCATATGCAATGTGGCACTTTACTGACACTTGGTCGACTAAAGTCTGCTGTCAACAACGATAAACGTCATCTTAAACAATTTTGGATGTCACACAAGGCGCCCTGAATTCAAAACCATGGACATTACGTTTTTCTCATTGTGCAACACTTCATACGATCAACCAAAGTTTGTCTGAGCAAATACCAGTCTCAGTCATGAGGTTAACTGAGGCTAGTGCTGTGGGTTTGTGCTTGGAAAAGTTATTAATGAGAGGGGTAAATATGTCCTGTTTGTGTCTGAGCAGCTCTTCTGCTACTGTTACTGTGACGGTTGCTTGTGTTTACTGTTGGCAGAGATTGATCTTAGACGCAGCGAGAGGCAGGCTCTCTCTGCAATCAGCTCTCCGTTGATCGTAACCCAGTCCTATGCTTAATCTTTTTCCCTGTCTCCCTGTGAAGCCCACCCTCTTTTTAGAGTTGCGACAAAACAATGTCAGTAATCTTTCATGGCCAAAGTCGTGCAGTGGAAGTGCAGTTAGTTTAATATATTTGAATGCCATATATTTCCTTTGTTTGGCCCTTAAGGTAAACAGCAAACTACAGAGTGTTTGTGAAGGTGAACATCTTTGCAAAGGTTAACTCAAACCCCATGAGCAGCAGGTGTTTCTGCTGTTCCTTCTGTAGCTTGTTAGACAGTGTTCGCCACGATAAATGTCAAGTAGTCCAATGTTCTGCTCCAAAGTTCAGCAGTCTTTATGGAGAACAGAACGAAATACCAAGGATTCCAAAGCAAAAATAATGGTACAAAACACACAAAAGACATGAATCATCGACATAAATACATAGTAGGCAAAGGAAAAGAATTGTTATGTATTGTATAGTATTGTGAACATGAATTAGTCTGGTGAAGAATCAAGTTTTGTTACTAGAATAAGGATGTTCCACAGCTCTTCAGTTTCTTATTTTTTAAGGTTTTTGAAAATGTAAGCAATTTAACACAATATTCATTCATTTTTGTCTTTCCAATCAAAAAAGTAAATGGAAACCATGCTGTATTTTTCACACCGTTGCCATAGCGATGCATGAATGTGCCAATGTTATTCTAATGTGATATCAAGAATGTTTTAGAATCATGGAAAAATGTTAAAAAAAAAAAAAATAGCATGATGTTTCCACCATGACAAAGCACGTCAGCCCTTCCATTGTGTTGTGGTCTGTTTAGTGAACAGGCTCAAATTCACCCTGAAGTAACAATAAAACATGGAGTTAGCGCCACAAGGAGTTGTGGGGCAGCGGAGGCACGTGGGGGCCATTCGATGGTGTTTTGGCTGATGCATGTGTTTTGCACGCTGGTATGCAAACATTTTGCTAACAAATGGTCATTTTTTGATGTTCCACCCTGAGCGCTGTAATAAAACTACCCAAACGTATTTGGACCAAAACAGCACCTTAAGCCATTCCTTCAAATGCAGCCCATCATCGTCATCACAGCAGCACAACCAACAGCCTCAAACTTCACAACCTAAAATGATGTGTATGTCTAAAGTGCTCATTCACTGTCCATGTGGATGCAATAGCTGATGCCCTCTACGGACACAAACGAAACCGGTGCATGGCTGTTGTTAACAAGATGCTAACAATGCACTGAAATGATCAGAATGAGTCCAACGAAGGTTTATAGCAGTACCTGGTTTTAACGCTAACAGAAACTATCCACTTACTAACTATTGGAAAAAAGAAATCAGGAATGTTTTTGAGATGTGAAGCAACAAAAAAAAACATGTCTCTTTCAATGAAAACCATTTCCTTGAAGCTCTGTGTCCTATGTCACTAAATTCAGACACTTCCTTCATGCGTCCCCTGATTGTCCGTTTTCCCCGCAGTCACTCTGTGCACACACCCAGACAGAGTGTCTCTGTCGATGCTGGCTCACAGCGGGCAGCTGCAGAGAGTCAGTCCATCTTTCCTGTTTGTGGTCATAGTGTTTGAGCAGCGCCGGAGCATCTGTCGGCCCAGAGGAGCAGTGTCTTTATGGGGCTGAAACACCTGTCTGGGGATGATCAAAGCCCCTCAGATCCAGCCCAGGACACTCCATTCGGGGGCAGACTGCAGGGACCAGCCGGGACAGTGCGCCGGTGCCATAGATGAAAAGGACAGGATAGGGGTCATTTTTTCTCTTAATATAGAGGATACAACGATGATCACAGCCAGATAAGAGCCTAAATCAGGGGTGTGCAAACTTTAAACTTTTCTCATCAAGGGCTCCTGTGTAGGGTCGACCAACTAACGATTATGTAAGTAAGTAGTCAGTGATTATTTTTGATTAGTCGACTAGTCAAAGAATTATTTCTATTGTACATCGAAATATACATTTTCAACCTAAGAAAAAATTAAACATGGTTACTGAAGGCTTCTAGATAGGGAACATTTATTATTTGTTATTCTTTGTTTAATCTCTTTAATCTAATCTTTTTTGAACATAATGATTTAACAGTGCCGCAATCTTAAGATCCTGGCCTGTGTGTTAGATTGCAACACACACGACTGCAAATATTTTAATAGTTGACTGGTATTCTGAATAATCGTTGCAGCCCTAATAGACAGGTGGTTATTACAGTGAATAATTCAAAAAGGTACATTTATTGCAGGTGACACCAACAGACCTTTATTAAAGACACAACCTCAATAGGACACACAAAAAGATTTGATATTGCTTTTATAAAGGTACATTTTTAAAACGTACAGTAAAATATACTGTTTATGGTAACGTGGACCAGTTCACCAAGAAGCCGTGGATGAGATGAGCTGTTGAAAAGGACAGCCGCTTTTAAAAAGACCTTTTTAAATATTCAACATTCATGTGTGGTGTAGGCTGAGGTTCGGCAACAAAACGCCAGCGTCAGTTTCAATGTCCACCTTCTACAAAATCTGCTACAATCAATGAAGATTCAACTCAAAAATACATTCTTCAAAAATGTCTAACAGGCGGCAGTAGTTCAGTAGAGCTTACAGTAAATATTGCTACAGATGAAATGTTTGTGGTTTGGTTACATGTGTGAGTATCGGCTTGGCGGGAACCAAATTCACAGTCTCTATATTTATTTTAAAAAATGATTAAGGATGGTCTGATTTGGGGTTTTTTTCAGCCGATACCGAGATCCGATATTTAATTCCACTTCTATTTCCTTTTTTACTCATTGCCTGTTTAAAAACACAAATCTGATTCACTCAGGACAGTTACGACACAGGGGCAGGCCCGGGTTTAGGGTCCAAAAAGGTGAATTGCACCCTCATATAAAAGTGTTTGCACCCTCATTTGAGGATAAAAACAATGAAACAACGCTGCTTAATGGGAGAGTATTCTTTGCACCTCTTTGCACTGGATGCACCCTCAGTCAGTTTGGTCTGTCATACGTGACATGCAGTATTATGAGGGTTGCATTTAAGGCTATTTTACAACCCTCATTTGTGCATGCATTTGTTTTCATCATGGTACATTCTCACTGTAATTATTCATTGTTTTATGTTGCACCATACTGCATGCTTCATTGACAATGGCAAACAAACTGATTCTGATTTTATTATTGTAGTACTATTCTTTCATACGTCTGCTGCTGCTGCTGTGATGCTGCTGTGGAGGCTGGTGTCCTCCTCCTCCTCTGGTGACAGCTCACACCACAGACGCTCCCAGCTGCTCTCCTCTGAGTCATCACCAAGTACAGCGTGTGTGTGTGTGTGTGTGTGTGTGTGTGTGTGTGTGTGTGTGTGTGTGTGTGTGTGTGTGTGTGTGTGTGTGTGTGTGTGCGTGTGTGTGTGTGTGTGTGTGTGAGATTCGGAGGTATACTCTGTGTGGGTAGAGGACACACGTGGAGGGTGGGGATTTAGACAGAGCAAGAAACAAAACATTAAAAAAGCATAGATAGAACAACATGTGCAGACAAAAACAACAAAGAGGCAGGTGTCACAGTGAGACGGGCCTGGCTTGTATTGAGTTACTCTTGTTAAAGGTCTAAAAAAAGGTCAAAAACAGAAGTTGTTCATTTTCACGTCTTTGCTGCACAAGTGTCGCTTTCCTAATGCATTCTGAGCATCCTAATTATTCACTATGATAAGTTTGTAAGCACTTTTCACAACTTCTGAAGACCAGAGTGAGTTTTGCCAGTAGAGCTAACAGCAACTAGCATGCTTACAGCGCACTTCCTGCTTTGTGGTGAATAAATCTCTCTATAATTAGATGCAAAAAGTGCACATTTGTCTAATTTTTACCAAATAGTTACTTATATCTGTGCTGGGGGAAAAGTGATTTTACTTTATTGCATAAATACAAATGGGTACAGGTCCTTTAAGTTCTCAGAGTGAAGTGCTGTAGTGTGAGTTTGAGTTCACTGCCTTTGCACTAGTTGTATCTGTAGGTTTTTTTTAATTTTCTTTATTTTCAGATTTGGCTGTTATTGGGAACTTACTGTCAGATGCCTTGGGCCCTAAACGATGGGCAGATGGGAGTTTATTTGTTTGGTAATAAAGGCTGTAACACTTGCTCTGTGTTTTTAGATGAGTGCCTTGTGAATAGCATCTTTTTCTTAACAACTGATTCTAAAATTCCAACATTCATCCTATTAATCTTAGAAACACCATGGTAAAGTATCCAGTCCTGATGGTTATCAGTGAGCAGTTTGCAGAATGAAACCTCCGGAGAGAAATGGACTCGACCAGTATTAAGTTCTGCCCTTGTTTTTGCACCATATTTTGGAGTGAACACATCAGGCTTGCAATCAGATATCAATAAATCGCTCTGAAGGATCCATTAAAATGTGTTAAGTACAAGATTATAAAGTTTGGAGTGTGTACTTTAAGGGCTGATCTTGTCTCTAAATAAAATAACTCCAGCTCAAGCTATGGCTTCTCCTTGTGGTCCATATGGATCATGACAACATAATTAGTCGATTAATAAAACAATTAGTCGATTAAGACGCCATCAATTTGGCCGTATCAGGTCAGGAGTACAGTCAATTATTCATATATTTTACTCAAACACGGATGTATGAATAGAATATATCTGCAAATATGGCCAGATGCTTCGACAACTTTTTTCCATCCCCTTCTGTCTCACTGCAGAATCAACTGATGGACTGAGACTGCTGCCTGCTGCCACCCACTCTCTCTCACACACACAAGCACACACAAATACACACAAGCACACACACACACACACACACACACACTGACATTTCACAGCCACGGAGAAGAGAGGGAGAGGGACGAAGAGGGGCTGGAGAGAAGATAAAGAGGGCGAGAAAAGAGGGAGGGATGGGTGATATTGACAGAAATGTGTATCTCGACATCCACTTTTATTTTTTGTTGCATTATCTTGATTATGACATTCAGATTGGATTTTCACAATGCATTAAGATTTGGAATGTGTTCAAGTGCACAAAACGCGAATGGATCATAAAATTAACCCTAAAAGAGCTGTTTAACTCTTAATTCTTGTTTGTAAGATCACACTAGATGTTTTTGTTTGTTTCTTAGGTCATTATTAATAGCTTTATCTCTTACAAAATAAATTATATTCTAATTTTGTTCAAAATAATAATGGTGATATTATCCATTTTTGATATATTTCTCAGAGAGGAAGGGAAAGAGGGAGCAAAGAGTAAAGTGGGGAAGAGGAAAGAGACAGACCAATACATCGATTGGCAGATATATGGATGATTTTTCATACTTTTTAAGCTATCTTCAGTCTTAAATCCCGAACACTGCTGATATGTTGGTTCGGCTGACCGCTTGATTTAAGACATTTAGCTTTAGTGAGAAGATGGCGGCAACAGAAATAGGGTTGTGGGTAAGTTTGTTGCAATTTCAATTCCTTTATTATGGGGGAAATAAGCTCTACGTGCAGTATGAGCAGAGCTTATCGACAATCGAGCTTAAACAATCAGTATTGACATCGGCAATGAAAAAAAAGAGATAGAAAGGAAAAGAAGAGCGAGGAAAATGAGGATTGAAAGAAGATGCGCGGAACGAGGGAGTGGAAGGATGATGAGAGGAAGAGAGAGGAGGACATAGAGAAGTATTCATGGTGCAGTCAAAGCAGCAGTGATGTGAGGAAACAGCCAAATGAAAGACTTGAAAAGATCCATCAGCACACATTCACTCATGACGTTTTACAGATGTGGAATTTGTCTCCAAAAGCGCCTCTCTTTGTGGGTTCACAAAATGATGTTACTCAGTCAGACGTGAACTGTACTCAGTTACGGTTTAAGTTTTTAGAGTAGTTTTTTTGACACCATAGTGTAATATTTTGTGTTACAATAAAAAAGTTTTGATTCCTCTTACCACATTCTGAAAAAATCTTAATAATTTTATAAAAACAGAAAACGAGACAAAGCTTGCACACTAAAACTGAGTATAAACTGAATATAACAATGAAGTGGGAAAAACATCTTAAATGTAAAATAGTTTAAAGAAAAAAAACGTAAGGGCATGTTGTATTTTAGAAGACACATAAGAGCTAGAAACTCCTGGTCAGTAGTTGGTCACTACACTTTTTTTACCAGGTTAAAAATCAATTTATTTTTCAAGAGTGGCCTGGTGACATGTAATTACATTTATCTCACCATTGTGTCACATCTTAAAATCTCCATAGGTTTTACAATCACAATCTGAAGGTGATAAACTCTGCTGATGTTGTGAGATTATTTTATTTTTGTATCTAGGTGAGGTTTCCACCGAGGACTCTGGTTTCATCATCCCCAATGTGGTGCACAGCAGCATTAGATTAGCGCCCCCTTCTGATCGACTAAAACAAATTCTGCTCAAACAAGTATCTTAGTCGACTTATTTATTTGCAACATGTGCGTACATGTTCACCAAACTTTCAAACTGCAGGCCTACTGTGAGAAGAATGTGTAATTAAACATTGATTAACTCTGCCGATGTACATTGATTTACGAGACATCATGAGACACGACACATCGAGGGGTATATTCTGGCCCCTAGAAATGTGGTCGATGTATTCTGGCCTGGGCCATTTTATTACTCTGGGTATAGTTTATCCCTGGGGTATAACCCGGCCTGGGCCAAACTATACCCGGGGTTGGTCTGGGCAGAGGTTAATCTGGCAAAAGAGTGCATTGCAGGTTAAATAATGACTCTTAATAGAGGAGGTTTTGCCACGTCTTTACCACAGCCTCAGTCACTTTGGTCTGGGCCCCGGGCTGAGTCCTGGTCCGATCCTGCTATGGTTTAGCTTTAGCTTTGGTCCAGTCCTGCTTTAGACCTGGTTTAGCCCTGATTTAGTCCTGGCTCTGGCCCTGTCTTGCTTTAGACCTGGTTTGACCTTTGAATAATTACTTTCAGTTTAAATGGAAGCTTTTGGTGCAATTTTGAGTTTTCTGTAATAAAACAAACACAATTTACACCATTTCAAAATATTTGTAGTAATTATTCATTGTTGATGTGTTGCATTCCAAAACATCATCACTGCACTGAAGTGTGCTACCTGCAGTCTGTGTTTAGACCCTGTCTCCTTCATATCCCCATGTGTCCTCGTCCTCTGGTCCCCTCGGACATTACAACCAAATATCTGCCGAATCAGCACTCTTCGCTCTGACAATTAGCTATTCACCGTCAACATCTCAGCGCGCGCCAGCTAATGCAAACTCAACAGCTTTTCTAACACTGAATAGAACGACATGAACAAGAAGAGTGATCACAAAACCAAGAAAACTTTGAGAAACCAAGGCTTTGAGAAATCATGAATAAACATTCATATATATATATATATATATATATATATATATATATATATATATATATATATATATATAAAATATATAAATAATCCTGTATATATATATACACATATATATATAACAGGATAATTACATTTAACACTAGAATCGCTTTTTGTTATTTATAGAATAGAGCGTGTCCAACCTGTGGGAGCAGCATAACAAAAAACCTTGCTTCCCTAAATCAGTCTGCGTTCGAGGGACAAACAAATGATAAATGTCACATGGATGCAGGGCATAGTGTGTTTCAGCTCTCTGCAAAAGGGAGCATTAATAGGGAGGATGTGAAAGTCCTGATTCACAGTGGGGTCAGGAGTCCAAGCTGCAGACCTTGTGGTGTTTCGGCCCGTTCCAAATGGCTGAGTCCAAATTGCTTTTTGCATTTGACATCTTATAGAAAATAGCAGAAGGTATGTCCAAGTACTGAGCTGGAGAGTGCTGCGGTGTTCACCTGTAAAGTCTGCTGTTCACTGAAACTGTGGCAGACCAACAGAAAAGTAACATTGTGCACCTTTAATAAGTGGTATACTGCACAATGTTAAATATAAAATATCTAATCTAATATAAATATCTTTCCATAACCCTTATACCATGATAATAAAACACTGACACTGGCCAACAACTGGAGTGAAGTTTTCAGAAGACAAAAAACAGTCCAACGCTTGGACTGAAAAGTTGATGATTTTCAGAAGGTTGAGCTCATTAAAAATAAAACTAGACAGAACACAGACGCTGACGGACCTCTCACTCTGGAGATCTTATTCTGCACATGTCAGGAGCACCACAGGAATCCGCATGTTCACGGAGCGAGCATGGGGCCTTAAGTGTGGAAGTGTTGGTAGTTCAAACCTCACTCAAGCGTATTATTGTATTGTCACTGGACAAGACATTCCACTCACATTTCACTCTCCAGGCACACATGGAAGGCATAAATGCAAGTTGTTCTATATTCTATCAAATCTACTATTCAAAAACAACACACATAACATGACAACTGCATAAAAGCACACACACTTCTGCACACTGCATTCAAAGTTGCAGCATATTGTGTCCATTTCCTTGTTAGCCTGATTGTGAGTGGGTGGAGGGCCCCACAGATGCACAAAAACAGGTCTGGAGCGCGTTCAGACGACACAGCGCCCACTGAGATCTGCGCGCTGATGGGGACAGGTACACATCTCCTCCTCTGCAGAGGACCTGCGCTGGCCTGGGGTTCAGCAACATAATGCAGCTCGAACTATTGAACATGTATTTATAATAAAGGTCAGGGATCAGAACAAGGACTAAACTAGAGTACGGATGTGTTCAAACTTGTCTGGTCACGTTTTAGTCTTGGCTTAGTCCTGTTTTAGTCCTGTTCTAGTCTTGGTTTAGTCAAATCTTGGTTTAGCTCAGGTTCAGTCCCAGTGTAGTCCCATTTTTGATGTGGAGATTGTGCGAGTGTGGAGTCAGTTCTACAAAATTAAACTCATATATTGAAGTTAAAAACAGGACTGAACTAAACCAGGACTGATTGGACTAAGCCAGGACTAAACCAGCACTGATTGGACTAAGCCAGGACTAAACTAGCACTGATTGGATTTAGCCAAAATGAAACTAGGACTGACTGAATTAAGGCAGGACTAAACCAGGACTGATTGGACTCAGCCAGGGATAAACCAGGACGGACTGGACTAAGCCAAGACCAAACCTGAACCAAGGCTGGACTAAGCCTGGACTAAACCAGGCCTGAACCAATACTTGACTGAATCAGGACTGAACCAAGATGCAACTCAGCCAGAATTGAACCAAGGTTGAACTCAGGATTGAACCAAGACTAAGACTAACCCAAGTAGGATAAACCTGGACTGAACAAAATTGGACTTTACCAGGACTGAACCAAACCTGTTACAAAAATGTACTTGCACAATGAATGGCAGAAAAAGGTAGTGACAGTTCCTGCTGCATACTTCACAACATACAGTGTCTGTACACACACGCACATGATAGAGAATAAATAAAGAGAGAATACACTTGTTTTGAAATGTGTCCTGGTTCAAAGCGAGGAGAAAAAATAGAACGTATGACCTGCATTATCCGTTATAAATAGATCCACATAATGCTTTCAACTTCAATACATTAACTGTCTGCTCTTACACATTTGTTTACCTTGGGCTAGTTCAGAAGCGGATTTAAATATAGCTAATTATGAAGATATTTGGCAATTTGCATATTTATATGTAACTACTAAAATGAAAGGTAGAAGGCACATTATGCAAGATTGTTTTTGATGTTATTTACTTTTCATGCACAACGTTAGAGATGAAAAAAAAAAAAATTAACAATTAAACAAATGAAAGAAAACACTGTATAATATAACATGTGAACTTAGCATGACATTGGCCCCTTTCAGCCAAAAAGGTCCATTTATGATGCACTGTTGGACCATTTCAAAGACATTCGACCGCCTACTATTAGTGTCTATCTCTGGGGCATTTCCACTACAGTATATGAAGCCTGCACTTTGGCTTCTGCCTTGAGCATACGGAGGAAGCGGAGGTGGAAAAATCCTATTGTCGAACTCCAGTCCCAGCGGCAAACCAGTTAAACAAACATGCTCAAGTGCCATGGGCGGTTTTTGGAATTAACATAAATTTGGTGCACCTCAGAAGTAATTTTGTCCATTATTGTTGAAATATATGACCAGTTTTAAACTCTAGTGCTGCAGTGGATGAAGCAAAGGCTCGATAAGAGGTTCAAATGTCTAACGTGATGCTGTTGTGTTTGTGGGCAAATAGATGAGAAAATAATCCTAAAATTAATAATGGGGCCTTGTTTCATAAAGGGTTATAAGCTTAAAGAAAAAATAAACAAAAAACAATAAACAAATCAACAAACTCAACATCTTTATGTATCTTTTAAGAACTAAATTAAATGTTCTTTTGGCACTGTAACAAAACAATGTATTCTAGTCCAGCAGCAGACCAGTGGTGTATGAAACAAGTTTGTTACTTAAATAAAAGTACGGATACAGGAAAAAAACAATACTGAAGTAAAAGTATTGTTTTACTTAAGTAATGCATTAAGTAAAAACAATAGAAGTATTGAAGTAAATGTTTCAAACCCTAACCCTATTTAGAGTAAAACGTAAAAGTATTCAACACTGATTTTGAAACATTTAAGAGTCAAATGTGGTTATCTTGATAAAATAACTTGTGCTGCTGTTTAGTGAACAGAGGGGGTTGAATCAATAACTTAATTTTCGAAGCAAGACGTCACATAAACGTGCAAAAAATGTAAGAAAAGTACTTTATACTTTTCAGTCCAGTTAAAAAATAGAGTGAATATAGTGAAAATACAGACACCTGCTTTCAAATGTAGTGAAGTAAAGTAAATAGTCAATGCAAAATAAAAAACATTTTAGGTATCTGTACTTTACTTAAGTACAGTGCTTTCACTTTTGTACTTCATTATTTTCCACCACTGTCATTAACATTGTTTTTTTTGTTGTGAGACGTTTTATATTACAAAATTGATATTGCCAACAATGTAACATCTGCTATTACTAAGCTAACTCATTTGCAGCTTAAGATTGGACGTGCAGCTCCACGTCAAATTCACACTTCTGAGCTGAAGCAGTTAGGTGACAGAGACAGAAAAGATGAGCCTGAATTTCAGCATGTTTCATCATTTTGTGTGCTAAGTGAAATTCTAAATAATGAAGCTCAGCGTGCTGTGGCTTGGGTCAGTAGTGCTGGCTTATCAGAACTCATGTAGCTGTTTTATTGCTGCTCTGTGCAGACCTTTGTTGACAGCATTTTTCACTAAGGCTGTGCTTACACCTGTGCTCACATTACATCTAAAATACAACTAAAACCAAAACAAAACCTGGGTCAGGACTAAACTAAGACTAGCACAGGAACAAGTGTGTGAACGCAGTTAAAGCACACATATTTTAGATCATGTATGTACTGTATGTTAGGATTTACAAAGTGATTCTTCAACACACCTGACTGAAATTAATGTCAAAACTTTCCACATCATAATGCAAATCACTGCAATGCAATTGTAGCAGCAACCTCCTCAGATATAAAAAAATAAAAAAACATACATACATACACACACACACGCACACGCACACGCACACGCACACGCACACGCACACACACACACACACACACACACATACAAAACATAAAATAAGAAATGTTGTCAAAAATACCTGCGCTTATACAATTTTGAAATAAGGTCATTTACAACTTGTTTGACAAACTGGAATCAAGTGCAATTTTCTCTCACAACTACACATTTTTCAACCTTATGATAGGAAATAGTATTTTGTCTACATATAAAATAGTATTCAAATGTTATTTTAAAGATGAATATTGAGTGTGTCTTTAATATTTTCTATACTATGAATCTCTACAAAGGTGCCAAGAGTTGACAAGAGTTGATAATATATATATATGTATATATATATATATTTTTTTTTTTTTTTTTTTAATTATGAAGCTGAACAGAACTGGACATAAAGTTAATGTCATACCTTTATGCATTTTCCCTTTTTTTTTTTTTTTTTTTTTTTATATTTTTAATCTTTAATCTTTATGCATGATTAGAGCATTTCTGATTACAAAAAAAAAAAAAAAATCTAATTATTCTGATGAAATATCAAGATATTAATATTCATTCATAGCACCCACATGCCCATCCCGTCCTGCTATTCCCTTCTTTCCTGCACAGGTGACATACGCCTGGAGGAGAGGACCGGGACTCCCCTGCTTTTATCTCCACCAGTCGCTCTAATTCAATAAAGACTGTGACACAGAGGTGAGGACTGCTGTAGGGAACAACCACCCAGCGTTAGCCTAATTACCCCTCATTTCCAGCTTACAAGGGCTTTCGCAGCGTAATCTGAGTGAAATCGTAATAATACCATCAGCAATCGTGAACAATGGGAGAATCTGCAAGGGATTAATAACCATAATAGAAGTGTTAATTTCCCATGGATATAATGTAACATATGAGAAAGGGATGTTACTGGGGGTTTTGGCGCATTCACCGTTTGTGTGGATGGTTTGGCTCCTGGTGTTTCTGCTTTCCACACCAGCCTAAGGTTCGCCTTTATTGTCCCCGTATAATTTGCTCACTACATTTGACCCATCCTTCAAACTGTCAGGGGCAGGGGGCGCTGCAGTGCCTTGAGCTCGGCTTGATCAGACTTAGCTGAGATTTTTATCTATGGTGCATGTTTTAGTTGATGGGGGGAAAACCATCCAGGCACAGGGAGAAACTTTCAAGCCACTCAACTACCGCGCCCTCCTCAGTAGGTAGATTTGTAGCCCTTATTGTCACCGTGGGGAAATTTGGTCACTGCATTTGATCTGTCCTTGAATGGTGCTGGGACAACCTGTCAGAAGCAGCGGACCACGCACCTTCAGATCATGAGCCAGGCTGGAGGTTTGACCAACTCTACACATTTTATGTGAGTGAGAAGTGCAGAATACACCCCAGTGAAACCCATCCAGACACACGGAGAACATGCAAACTCCACACACACACACAGGAATTAAACATGTAACATTCTAGCAGTGAGGTGAGAGAGCGAGTTATTCATCCATCAGGGTTGACCTGTGCTGCTCCTTCAGGTTGCCCCATGGTATTGAAGGATAGGTTAAATGCAAAGGTCAAATTTTCACACAAGAGGTCTACCTAAATGTGAATTTATGATAAGAAATAATGATCTACATTGTAGAATCACAAGGAAGCACATTGAGAGACACTGTTTTCAATCTGCAAAGATCGTTAACAATAATAGTGACATTAATTTCCCAAGACATTGCAGTTGCATAAGTAAGCATTTTTACCTCTTTTATTTCTTTCAAAATCGATTCAATTTAATGTATTCCTCCTTTTCTGCATGGTGGTACATGTGACTAGAGACAACTATGGGCTTTAGAAGGAGTGCATCTTGTGTAATTGAGGCTAAACATGTATGTTTTTGGTCAGACAAAAGAAAAGTAACATATTTGCGATTTGGAATAATCATTTTCATAGACCACTGAGAAAAGCACTATTCCATTGCAGAGTAATGAATCAGATTCAGTGGTGCACTCCGACAGGTGCGAACTGCAAAAAAGTCAAATTCACTCTGATTAAAATGACTACAATTCTGGGTTGAGTTGAGTTAATTTGATTTCTACTTTTCAAGTAGAAAAGTTGATTGAATGATTAAATTTCTTATCAATACATAGTCCCTTTTTTCATGCAACATTTCAGCAGAAAATTTTGATTGAATATAAGACACATACAACCCACTTACTGATCATCTTTGCTCCAACAACGTTCAATAAGTAATTAATCCAGTAATTAAACTAGTCAAAATCACTCAAACCAAACGGTCATTTTAAAAATGTATGCATGTAAAGAAGCAAATATGCTTCTTTTTCAAACACTGCTAAACAATTTGCAAGATTTACCATTCAAAGCAAGTAAATGTTGTTAACTGGTGCTCCAGCCATAGCAACAATGCATTGCAGGGTAATCAATCAGAAATACAATCTGACAGTCTAGTCTCAAAACGCAATAGTTACACAACAATACAAACAAATACAAATATAAGTAATTTAAAAAATACTTTAATTGTAATTTCACAAGACAACTCTGCCGGCACTGCAATGTGATCTAATAGTTCCAGAGACGCATTCCGACAGGTGACCATATGACTCCCATTAAAAAAGCTCTGCCTCTCACCATAAAAAACAAAAATCAAAACACAAATTGCACATAAACCAACCACTGTGCCAGGAGAAACAACGTAAACATTGTATATTCAAAATGCATTGCAAGCTGTGCTGAACTAGACAGCAGGAAAGTGCAGCATCACATGTTGAAAAAAAATAAAAGCCAGTATTGTGATTCAAATACAAGAGTGTGTCCGTACCTTCCAATCACGCAGCGCTGCATCCCGGAGGTGCAAAGCTCAAAACCGGGGGAAAAGAGGAGAGAGAACCCCCCTATCTGATCACAAGCAGGATTACCCACTTCTGCCTATGTCGCTAGGAAATACCCCATAATATTAGCACGTAACGCACGCTAACCCATCCACCACCAGCCCTGCAATCACTGCTGCTCCTGCCGCTAACACAGCCAGTACAGAAACCACCAGTGCTAAGGAAAAGGAGCAGATGAGAGAGAGAGTGTGTGCAAGCAACCGAGCGAGTGAGGGAAGAGCGAGAGACGCGGAGGAGAGGACGAGTGGGTGGAAGCAGCTTATAGGGAAGGAAAGGAAGAAAAAAAAAGCGAGGGGGCGTGAAGATTTTTGCAAAAAAGATTTCATAGGTGCAGTTGAGAAATGAGACTTACCAGATGGTGTCGGATTGGTTCATGTCAGGAACCTGGAAGAAACAAACAAAATATACTGAAGTTGCATTTTGTAGCTCGCCAAATGTTTAAAGATTACAAGTGTAATGAACTAAGCTATGCTACTTTAGAACTTGGCAATGCTTCAAGGACTTGTAACCAACTAAGACTGAAAGAAAAAAGGTAGAACAAGGAAAGAGGAATAGGAGTAGGTGGGTGGGGGATAGTGAATTCTCTAGTTGCTGCAGCAGATACATGGCGAGCCCCCCCATGAGGAAAAACTGGCAGCAAGTCAAAAAGCACGCAAGGAAGAGGCGCGAGAGAGACAGAAGATGGAACTATAACGACTTAAAATACAGGAGACGTGAACAGGTGGCGCGATCTGTTGAATGCGCCAGTGTAGACTGTTAAAATATGCGTTAACGTTTGTACATTTGTTATGAAATATGCATAATGCCGTTTGGATCGGGTTTTGGTTTGGATCGTTACTGTGGAGGCTTATCAGCTGTGACATGCAAGCTGCTCTGTTTTCATGTTCCATTATTTAGTCAATGGATTTGATAATGGGTTTTTAATGTGTTTTTATAACGGCAATGGAAAAAGGGAAACTAGATACAGCCAAAGTGTTTACCCGATGTGCAGGAATGTGAAAAGTCGCAGTCACTAAGGAAATATACATGGATTTTAATTAGAGGGAGAGAAATGTGGCGAGCCAACCAGGAGAGAAAAGATAAGGGGATAATACTGGTGTTGATGTAGTTTAAGTACACGGACAGGAGGATAAAAGTAGGCAAGAAGCCAGAACGTTCCTGGTTCGATTCCCAAGTTTGCGTGGGGGGAGGGGGAATAGGGTGAAATTTAGTAGTATTTGTAGTAAATTTTACATCCTTAAGAATGTTTTGGAGGATTTTGACAGCAATATCATTAAAACAAGAACATATATTAGCGACAGCATATTTTGGAAAATATACTACTATTTTTAATACTATTACACATTTTTGCCTAGTGCCTGAGTTATGCAGTGGACAAATTGGCCATAATGTAACTCAAGGATCATTTTTCGAGCCAGTTATGTAAAATATTCTATACAAGCATTTTTAAGACAACAAAACACTCAATTTGACTTTCTGCCCTGCAGCAGTTTCATCAGAAGTAGGCTAGATAATGGTCAAAATATGTTTTTTCAAATTCAGGTCAAACATAATAACAACTAATTATGACAAACACAATTGCAGAAGTAGATTGTTAAAACTGTTGTCAAACCATAACTCTTCATTTTGCCACTGAGATGTAATACTGTATTGCAGTGGTCCTCACTATTTTCTAAAGGAGAGCCACATTGTCAAACCAAAGATAAGGAGCGAGCCGCAAAACATCATCATCCACTCTTGTAGTCCTAGTACTTTTCGTTTTTTTTGCTCTGAGTACCTTTCGTTTGCGTGTTCTGTTTTCCCGGCTCATCCCCTCACCTGCATCTTCGTGTTGTCCAGTGGTGTAGTTTACATTTCTAATGGGTATACTGTGATTTTTCAAACGTATATATTTATATAAGTATATATGTAAAACTACTTCAAACGTAAAAAAAAAATCCCTGCTCACCCTCCGCGGGTGGTCACATCCATCTCTGAGCTCGGGTCCTCTACCAGAGGCCAGGGAGCTTGAGGGTTCGGCGCAGTATCTTAGCTGTTCCTAGCACTGCGCTCTTCTGGACTGAGATGTCTGATGTTCCTCCAGGGATCTGTTGTAGCCACTCCTCCAGTTTGGGGGTCACTGCCCCAAGTGCTCTGATCACCACGGGCACCACCTTGGCCTTCACCTTCCAGGCCTTCTCCAGCTCTTCTCTGAGCCCTTGGTATTTCTCCAGTTTCTCATGTTCCTTTCTCCTGATGTTGCCATCACTTGGTATCGCCACATCAACCACAACGGCCTTCCTCTGCTCTTTATCCACCACCACGATGTCTGGTTGGTTTGCCATTACCATTCTGTCAGTCTGTATCTGGAAGTCCCACAGGATCTTCGCTCGGTCATTCTCTACCACCTTTGGAGGTGTTTCCCACTTTGACCTTGGGGTTTCCAGTCCGTACTCCGCACAGATGTTTCTGTACACTATACCAGCCACTTGGTTGTGGCGTTCCATGTATGCTTTCCCTGCCAGCATCTTACACCCTGCAGTTCTGTGTTGGACTGTCTCAGGAGCTTCTTTGCACAGCCTACACCGTGGGTCTTGTCTGGTGTGGTAGATCTGGGCCTCTATCGCTCTGGTGCTCAGGGCCTGTTCCTGTGCAGCCATGATGAGTGCCTCTGTGCTGTCCTTTAGTCAGTCACGCTCTAGCCACTGGTATGATTTCTTGATATCAGCCACTTCAGTTATGTTCCGGTGGTACATCCCATGTAGGGGCTTGTCCTCCCATGATGGTCCCTCCTCCGGCACCTCACCTTCTGTTCCCCATTGCCTGAGACATTCACTGAGCACATCATCATCTGGGGCCTTATCCTTGATGTACTTGTGGATCTTGGATGTTTCATCCTGGATAGTGGCTCTCACGCTCACTAGTCCACGGCCTCCTTCCCTACGGCTAGTGTACAGTCTCAGGGTGCTGGATTTGAGATGGAACCCTCCATGCATGGTCAGGAGCTTTCGTGTCTTAACGTCTGTGGTCTGTATCTCTTCCTTTGGCCATCTTATTATGCCTGCAGGGTATCTGATCACTGGCAGGGCGTAGCTGTTTATCGCCCGGGACTTGTTCTTGCCATTGAGCTGGCTTCTTAGGACTTGCCTTACTCGCTGGAGGTATTTGGCAGTTGCTGCTTTCCTCGTTGCCCCTTCGAGGTTGCCATTTGCCTGTGGTATTCCAAGGTATTTGTACCCATCCTCAATGTCTGCTATTGTTCCCTCTGGGAGTGAGACCCCTTCTGTGTGGACTCCTCTCTTTGTTACCATCCGACTGCACTTTTCCAGCCCGAATGACATCCCGATATCAGTGCTGTAGATCCTGGTCGTGTGGATCAGTGAGTCGATGTCTCGCTCACTCTTAGCATACAGCTTGATGTCATCCATGTAGAGGAGGTGACTGACGGTGGCCCCATTCCTGAGTCGGTATCCATAGCCAGTCTTGTTGATTATCTGGCTGAGGGGGTTATATATATATATATATATATATATATATATATATATATATATATATATATATATATATATATATATATATATATATATATATATATATATATGTAACTACATGTCCACATACTGATCTGATGCATGTTTGCCTGTATTCTGGTGGACATTGGGTGTAATAACTAGCTGGCTGGCCCGTTCTAGGTTGCATGGTATGGTTTTACTTTATTTTTAGTGCCCCCTCAGTCCCCCTAACCCCAAACCCCAAATTTTTTCTGCACAGGCCCTGCACTCCTCACACGCAGTTTCCCTTCTTCTTTCTCCTCCAAAATTGTCAGTCTGCAAATGTTTAATCCAGGACAGCTAAACCTATATTTTTGTATGTACATTTCTAACATTTGTCTTTTGCAAGAGCGAGTTTGACTTCGCTGCACGCGCTCGTGGCGCTTCTGTGCGTCGGCTATATTTGCGTCTTTTGCTCTTTCGTTCATTCAGCGTTTTGCCTCCTTTCTCCGTGAATATGAGGCCGATTAACGTAAAAAAAAAAAAGAACATTTTGTAGCTTGAGA
Source organism: Rhinogobius similis (assembly GCA_019453435.1). Classification (NCBI taxonomy): domain Eukaryota; kingdom Metazoa; phylum Chordata; class Actinopteri; order Gobiiformes; family Gobiidae; genus Rhinogobius; species Rhinogobius similis. The sequence continues at coordinate 36,313,206 of CM033620.1, forward strand.
CCAGAATAAAAATGTTTAGTGGTCATATAGTGGCCCCCAAATAAACCTGACCCGCCCGCGCATCTCTCCGAGTCTGCTCCTAAACCCAGACTCCGTCGCTCACTGTCTGCGCCCCCCGTAAAGAGAAAAAAGGAGTGACACCTCAAAGCAGCGCTCAGAAGTGACTGCGGGGAAAGAGGAGGGATGTAAAGTTTGTACTGGTCTCCAAACGGAGAGAAAGCACTAAAGTACCGCAAGGGTAATGACTGTTATGTATCAGTGATCAATTTGAGTAGAATCAAATCCAACTGCACTTCTAGTGAGGATATGCGTATACCTGTGGATCACGTAGACTACACCACTGCTGCAGACTTTCGTTGAGCTTCTACATTTGTTTCTTCAGTTGTCCTTCCCACGCTCTGTGTCTGTCCACCTGGATCCACTTTTTTCGGCTTGCTGTTTTTTGGCTAGTGCGCTAACTTAAGTTGAAGCGTTGGATGCACAGCAGTCACAAGTGCCGCTGGTACACTGTCTTAAACATTTGAGCTCAGTGCGCAACATTCGCCAACACGGAATACAACAGAAAATAGGACGGGAATGTGTGTTCATAAGTGTCATTTTCGCGCTATTTAGGGAGACGATTGATCAATCTATTTTTGTATATTATTAGAAAATATCACATGATTACGCGAGCCGCCAATTAAGGCTTGGAGAGCCACATGTGGCTCGCGAGCCGCGCAGTGAGTAACAGGGCTGTGTTGCATGATATGTGTTTCACAAGAAACAATAAAATGTTGTTGGTGTAAGTGTAGTTGTTAACATTTAAAATTAAAAAGTCACTAAATCTATAGACCAATGCGTTTTTTGACATGGATACATTTTGTTGAATAATGTATAATTTGCAATATTGTTTGCAAAATGCTTTAATGGTATATTAAGTGTAAGGCAGAAGTTTTGTAATGCATGCTGTGCAGTCAGCTATTAGAGTCCATAAAATATTCTTCATCTACGACTTTAATAAGGCACAGAGATTAATTATTGATGAAAATATAAAATACAGCAGATTAATCAATTTTTGAGGTCACTAGTGACTGGAACATATGCAAGAGACTATATCGTAGCCTATTCAACATGTAAATGTTGTTTTGAAAAACGGTCAATAACTTTCATTTTTTAAAGATAATTTACGTTTTGTTTGTTTTTTTGTTTGTTTGTTTGTTTATTTTAAAATGCCATCATTGACTGTAAATGTATGTGACTTTTATGTATTTTTACATATTTTTGACAATAATAGCCAACAATGCATATAAAAATATAATATGGGTTGCCTATGAAATTTTGCACACTTCAAATGACTATAGCAGGATTAGATCTTTTTTGTATTTATTTAAGTGCACATGAATGAATGAATTAATAAAGCCCTGGTGAACCAATAACAAAACAAAAAGAATTGTAGTGTATGTAAAGTTAAAAGGATTTTTGGATTAAGTAATGCAGCATAACAAGCGGTACAGACGTGAGTCTGCTACGTGAGTCTCGCTGCTACACCTTTACACTCATAAAGGCTAGGCTAGGTGTGTTTAAATAATTAGAGGCCACAGTCACATGACAGTGTCTGCCGGGTCACGGAACAAAAAATTAATATTTACAATAAAATGGTGGATATTTTAACACTAGCAAGAGCAATAAATATTGTTACAGTAAACAGATAAAGTGCCTAGTGCTTTAAAAATTAAAAATAATTTGTAGGGGACACATATTGTATAACAATTTATGACCAAAATTAATGGTTTAATATATTGCAGAAATGGAAAAAAGCAAAGGTATTTATTTATTTGAGTGGGATAGTGCATGTTAGCAGCCAGACATTATACAACATGAATGTAAACACTCCATTGGAGCTGAAGTTTAATTTCCAGTTGTTCCAAATGTCTGGGGTCAGAAAAACAATAAAACAAGTACCTTTCATTTACAAAAATACATTGCACAGTCCACGTTATTGAATAATCCACCATATTGTAGAAAAGGTTTCAGGGGTTGTCATCAAGACGCTGTTTGAAGATTGAGACGTTTCTATCCAAAGGTCCAGAAGTCATTGTCAATCAGTTATCAATGATTGACACTGACAATGGATAGAAGCTGAAACGTCTCGATCTTCAAACAGCGTCCTGATGACAACCCCTGAAACCTTCTCTACAATAGAACACGCCTGGACCAATCCACAATATTGCACAGTCCACACTACTACTGTTACTACTACTACTACCACTACTAATGCTATAACTACTACTACTACTACTACTACTACTACTACTACTAATGCTATAACTACTACTACTACTGCTACTACTACTATTACTACTACTACTACTACTACTTATACACTACTATTACTACTAATGCTATAATTAGTACTACTAGTACAACTACTACTGCTACAACAACAACTACTACTACTACTACTACTACTGCTACTATTGTTACTACTACTATTACTACTATTGCTACTACTAGCTACTACTACTATTGCTACCACTACTACTACAACAACAACTACTACTATAACTACTACTACTACTACTGCTGCTACAACAACAACTACTAAAACTACTACTACCACGACTGCTACTACTACTACTACTACTACGACTACTACAACAACAACAACAACAACTACTACTACTACTGCTACAGCTATTACTATTGTAGTACTATACTACTTATTTTCCATTTTAAACAAGCATTACATATTATGTAGTTATGTTAGTTACTCTTCCAAATGGTGTCCCTTGAGTGGTGAGCGAACTCGGAAACTCTTTTTTATCCAAAGAATTTTCACCACAGAAGGCCGAAGTTTTTTTTTTCTTTTTTCTTTTTCTTCTCACTCAAGTACAAGGATTTTTGCTAGCAGAAACTTCACTGCCAGACACACACATAGCCCCACACCACTACCACCCACCTTTTTTCAAGCAGTTGCTAAGGTGACGGCAAAGGCTGAATTTTAATCAGACAATAAATTAAGGCAATGCGATGGGCTCTTTTATTATTAAATGGCAGCAGTAGCGCCAATGGAGAGCTCCTGTCAGGTGTGTTTATAGGATTTCAGGGGAGGAGCGCAGGATGAATGCAGATTGGAAGTTTACAAGTTGGAAAACATGTTCAATTAAATATCTGAAGTGCTGTAGGTAGGAAATGTTGGTAGCGCTAGAAATAGATATGTCTTTGGTTAATTCAAAACACAACCTGTTAAACTTAAAGGGTTTGCATCAGACTTTTATTTCTTATTGTTAAAAAACACAGATTGAATGGTTTTGCGTATATATATTTTAAAGGCATTTTACTGGATAAGAACTCTTGTTGTGGGGAGAGGACCATGTGGAAACAGCTGCCTTTCAGTATCCCTGACAGCTGTTTCTCTGTCATGGTGCAACATCAGAGTGAAAGAAGGGACTGAATGGATGAGGCGACCAGTTTATTCACGTGGAAACTTGTGACTTCATGAGGTGGTAATCCAGAAAGTGCTGCTGTGTACAGTATTTCAAGTCCAGTCACTTTTACAAGATTTGTTCTGAAAATTTCTGCACTCAAAGGAACCTTTGATGATTGAAGATATTTTCATTAACTTAAGTTCAACTGGTCGATGTAAACCCTCATTCGTCCAGGTGTGGTCCATCGTAGAAAGGGGTTCAGAGGTTGTCATCCGACGCTGCGAAGATCGAACGCTGATTTTTTTATCCAAAAGTCATTGTCAATCAGGGTGACCTGATTGACAATGACTTTTGGATAAAAGTCGAAACGTTTCGATCTTTAAATTAAGTTCAACTGCTTCACTCCTCAGTGCAGTTTCAGGGGGCCGTTCCTTGTTGGCAACCATGACATTTATCTATTTTATATAGGTTCAGAACATATTGTGTTATTTTCCATGCTATAAGCTATTTTATGTTGTGAGTTTACAAAGTCTTGAGAATCCATCTGGACGGTGTTCCGCTGTTAGGGCTGCACTGGACACTGTGTGCTGGACCAATCAGAGCCCTGCATTGTGGTTTGGGCGGAAGTCAAATAGACAAACCTAAACATTTACGGACTTCTTTGCTTTTGAAAACGTGCACATAGAAGTGCTTTGTGCTTTTAAGGATGGGGGAGAAGTCTGTCAACAGGATTCATTGATTTCTCGCCTTGTTCAGCTTTTGCACCGCTGCAACATCAGTTTAAATGTTTGTCATGACGTTATGCATTTTCCCGAATGACATCAACGGGGGCCTGTCCAGATTGATAATGTGTAGAACCAATTCCACATATCAATCTGGAACGAGCCATCTTATGCCACTTCCCTGCCATCACAAATACTTAAATTCTGGTAAAACATGTCAAATCACTTGTGCCACTAGGGGGAGTCAAGAACACCTCAGTTATGTCAAGCTAATTAACCATGAAGTGTGACATTTCCCTTGCCAGTAGCTGTTTTGGACCATTATAATTACTTTTGAAACCTATTCAACAAATAACATGGTCTGCCTAGCTCGAAGATATAACCACACAGGTAGTTGAATTTGAGGAAAACTGGAATTACTGAATTACTGGAAAGACTAAACGCTTCAACAAAAATACATTTTACAATTAAGTACATATTTTTCCCCATATTATTATGTTGTTTTGGATTTTAAAAGTACTACTCAACACCTTTGCATTTGTTTTGCTTGTAGTATAGCTTAAATATATGTGGGAAAACAACAAAAGGACATATTTGTACGTATAAAGAATGGATTCCATCTGCAGACACACAGTTTTTACTCAAAAAAACTCTTAAAACTGATAGAACTGAAGTATATTAGTTGCGTGATAAAAGAAATTTGCCCACCAAAAATATCAGAACGAGTCAGATGAAGATGAATGAACTTTGAAAAATCACAGTGACACTGACATCACATGCGGGAACTAAGCATTTTAAACGTGAGGCATCTTTAATATGCCGGATTATTCAAACATGGGATTAAATGTTGTTGTTTTTTTTTTTATTTGTGTAAAATGTGTTTTGTCCAAGATGATTAAATTGCCTTTTCATAATAGGAAAATAGACTTTTCCACAAACAAACAAACACATTTCTTAACACCATTAACCAAAACCTAATTACACGTTTTAAATTACTTTGTGGTTTTACAGTAATTGTTCGGAGAATTTCATAACTCACTGCGTTGATGCCCTGAGTCAGAGAGGCCGATGTGGCTGGGGGTCTTGGGTATAATTCTTTGTCTATTTCCAAAAAAGGATCACTCTTCTTCTTAACGTCCATAAAACCTTGGCAAAACTGCGGCGGCGGAGGAATCAAAAGTTTTTCATCCATATCTGACATTTCCGAATTTGAATTTTTGTCTGTCAGCTTCTTTGCTTCAGAAGGATGACCTGTTGTAATCTCAGGTGACTTCCGTTGTGCTGTTGAGCAAGGTGATTTCACTCTCATTCTCCCCCTCTCCCCCCCAACTCCTTCTTCTTCTGGAATTGTCATCATTGAGCTTGTTGGCGAAACTTGCTTTCCAAGTGCTTGCAGACTATTTTGGTCAAAGACATTGGTCGTCACCTCATCTAAAAATTGCGAAAATTTGACTTTGGTTTTGATCGTTTCTCGCACTTTTGCACGTTTCGAGTTTGCACGGATGTTTTTACCATTGGTCTCTACTTCACAACACCTCCCCTGGTCCGACCCTCCGCCTAGTGACCATGTACTGACCCAGGGCTGACTCTGTTTCCACCTGCAAGGGTCACCACCTCGCGGCCGATTATTGCTCCGTGCCAACTGACAACCTTCCAGTCTCGTCATGGTGCGTCTTATCCGACTTTCGAACACTTCTTGGCTTTGCTTTTTGATGGAATGGTGCAAAAAAGTGGTCACCCCGGAACTCCAGCTGCTGTTGGTGCCATCGCTGCTGTCTTTAGATGAAGAATAGTTGTAGTCGCAATGCATGACAGGTCTAGAAGATCTAGGATTATTTTGTTAGAGTAAAAAGGCGACGCTAGCCCCTATATATGCCAGCTTGTCTTTCGAGAACTGTGGCTGTGTCCTAATTGTGCCTTTCACTGGATGATTCGTGGACGAACAGACAGCTCGAATTTAAAGTGTTTTTCTTTTTTTTTTTGTCCAATCCTGTCTGATTAGGGTGCAAGCCTGACCCAGTAGAAATCCAATACATTTCACTGTAGGCTCCACAGATGGGCCTTCTTGCTTTGTCAGCCAAGGACAGTTAGGGAATAAAGATTGAAAGAGATAAAACTACAGCCAAATGTCAATAATATAATAAAAAATAAATGGAAAATAAATAAATGAAGGGTTTATTTGCTTACACAAGGACAGGAGAATGTAAATGAGGACGTTTACGTGACAAACAAACGACTAAGTCTACTATCCATCTACATGCACAGACATAATTGAGATATTCTAGTGGTATAGGTTTGTATTTGTAGAGGATATTTAAAAAAGTGATTAAAAAAAGATGAGAGTGAACCCTGTATGATGACACTGTGAGAAACATCATGTTTTGGGATGACTGGGATTTGGATTGTACTCAGTAACCAACTTTAAATGCAGCTAATTACAATAACATGGCTCAAAATACTCAATTACAAGTGCAAATACGTGTTTAAAAATGTACAAAGAAAAGCACAATTACATTTTTGCTGCTCTTTTAAACTACAAAATATCTTCTGTGCCTAACTGCATTTGGATATCTATGTTTTTTATCAAATGTTTCTTAAATGGTGACCACACAGAGGCAAGTATGTATATCTTGAATAAAAGCAAAATGGATCAATTTAAGGCCACACGCAGATGACAGAAAACGTCACACAGTGCACCTTTGTCACCGTTGTTTTAAAAGTGCTACAACAAATTTGACTTGACTCTACAATAGGCCACTATCTACTTTTACGAACAGTATTTTTTTTCCTCCTGGTTATTTCTAAACTCCTTGATTCTGGAGTAACTTGTCACTCTCCATCTCATCTGCTCAACACCTGCTTATTCCACACACAGCGCCTTCACTCCTGTTTGTAATAATGTTGTGCAGCTTCAGGTAGAGTTTTAATGAGAACATGTCTTTATTATCCCCCACACAGCAGCTTACACCGGCGTTTTGTTCTTAATTAGATCGTGTATTGAAGTATAGATGCCTGGCTCTCAGCTCTATGTGGGTCAGCAGCAGTATAAAGGCATTGATCGGCCTGCACTCGGACAAACACGCGGCTAATGGACTTGTTAGACGGGCACACTGTGTGGAGCAGAACAGCACATGGCATTTGTGTGTGAGGATCGATGTTAGTCAATACAAGAAACAGACATGAGCTACAAATAATTATGAAAAGCTGAAAATTACATATTTTGGGGGTTTTAGGGTTCTCTAATCATGACTTTGTTTGGTTGGATGGTCCATATGGTAAATGTTTGTCATGATTTTACACGCGTCAAGAAAATTTTAAATAATAAGTGAGTGCTAAACATATTGACGACATCACTAAGGAGACTCCATTCATGTAACTCACGCATTTATGCACAAGGAACTCATTTTTTTGACCCTTCAAACACTTTCGTCATATTTTTGTATTTGCCAAATAATAAGTCTTGTGTAAATTAGACAAGTTTTGACCTGTGTATAACACAGTTGCTAAGTAACAGTGGAATTGCCTAGGGTGATGTCATCAATTTCAATCAGGAAGTAAAATTACAAACCACAAAAAGTACTAAACTGGGGCAAAATTGATTAAAATGTTTAGCAAAATCTTCCATGTAATTAAGTGAATGTTCTTTAGTGACATCGTCATACTGCACTTTATGCTGATTTGCAACTTACTTTAAAGTGCACTGCGTAACTTTATTCGCCATAGAGATGTTTTTGCTTTTCTTAGAATGTTCCACAGTAGGACGTTAAACATATACTGTATCTATTTAGCAATTATTTCCTGATGGTTGTTTCGTCAATAATACTGTACAATCATACATGTCGGCTGCACACACTTTGATTACCAAAAGGGCGATACAAACCTGCATACCTTTACTCTGCCTTTTGAATATCTTCCACCTCTGATTTCAAGACTTCTATGATGCTTTTATCATTAATTCCACTTCCTCACTCTGAGAACACCGGTGGAATATGAAGTGAGTCCTGTGACATTCCCGCAAGCGTTTCATATATCTACTATACATCTTCATACATCCTTACACATGTCCTATAACTAAGCCTTTAACATTCCGCTCCATTATTCTGTCTCAGTATGGACAAAGCCCCCCTGTCCTCCTCCGTGTCCCCGCTCAGACAGCCCTTCTCCCTGCCTCGTCATGTAGCAGACAGCCTGTTGCGGGGTCTCCTGGGACATCATTAGCACTGCATCTGAAATCTGTACGGAGCACTTTTGGACATGACTTGGGTCTGAGCTGGTCTGAGCGGCGGAGAGTGGCTGTAGAGTGGCTGCGTTTTTACCAGAGGTTTACGGGTTCAAAATGTCACAATGAATGAGTTGAAATGAGTGATTGAGAGCCCACGTGGGGAGAATGAGGGGGAGTATGGGCCGGGTCACTGGTGCTGGTGAAGAGGAGGAGATGAAGAGGCTGAGGAGGCCGGTGGGGATGAAGAGGACGACCAGCCTGACCAGGTTATGAAGGGGAGAGAGAGTGCCTTTATGACAGGCTTTAGTGGTGATGGGTGAGAGGCAAATAAATCAGGCTGTGATTGGCTTGACCCCGATCTAGTTCTGCTTTAGTGCCAGGTTTTGCCACCTGTTTGTCTCCATGGAGATATTGTAATTGCTTTGCTTGGAATATTTCACAGTATGACACTATTCTTTATTTTCTCAGCTACATGTCAAGTGTTTTTATTTTATTGCTTTGACAAACCTGCATTTATAATGTGCGGGTTCGTCTCTCCACAGAGCCTTGTGTCATACAATGACAGTAGTGTATAAACAATTGTAAACAAAACTAAATAAATTATCTTTTCTACATAAAAAGTACAACATTGTAATAATAATAATAAAAAGAAATTTAAGTTAAGTTATTCTTCGTGCTAATCATTTACATGCAGATACTTGTTTTATGATGAATATCTTTATTTAGGCTATTTATCCATTTTATGTCATTTTTGTCTATATTTTTCTCAACCACGACGAGTGCCCAGTCACTTACCTCTCTTCTGGGACATTTAGACACATCTCTATATCTCCCCCCCTTCTCTTTTCATCCCGTTCCGTCATGCACGCCATTTCTCACCATTCTCGTACAACCGGGGCCTCCGCCATGATGAATGTCTTCAATAATCTGCTCTTCATCTCAGGAGGAGCAGAGGGCGGGAGCCAATTTAAAGCTATGGGCCCGTCGGGACACAACACCAGTCCCCGACACGCCTGGGGAAAATTGTGTCAAAATGCTTTTTGCTAGTTTATCCCCACAATAAACTTAGGTGTATACAGAGGCAAAGTGGTTAGCTTAGAGAGGTTTAAGATCCCAACCTTATGTACCCTGTAGCAGGCCTGTGCAGAGCATCAGGGGCCCAGACTAACTGCAGGTAGAGTCTGACCTGACCTGGCCACCTGTAGTACACCTGGGATAAACTGTCATAGGCCAAATTAAACCCAGGGTGGTAAAGTAGAATAAATAATTAATTATTTATAATTATTAATAATTTGCCAATATTATGTCTTGTTCATTGGGCCTAATGAAGCCTAAACTTATTTATTGATTTAACATACCAGGTCACCACCCACAGGTACATGGGAGTCACAGTTACAGTCACAGAATGACCGTAGAGAATGACCGAGCAAAGATCCTTTGGGTAAACCAATGGTAAATGGCAAACCAACCAGACATTGTGGTGGTTGATAAAGAAAGGAACATCAGAAGAAAGAAACATGAGAAACTAGAGAAATACCAAGGGCTCAGAGAAGAACTGGAGAAGGCCTGGAAGGTGAAGGCCAAAGTGGTGCCCGTGGTGATCGGAGCACTTGGGGCAGTGACCCCAAACTGGAGAAGTGGCTACAGCTGATCCCTGGAGGAACATCAGACATCTCAGTCCAGAAAAGTGCTGTGCTAGGAACAGCTAAGATACAGCGCAGAACCCTCAAGCTCCCTGGAGGACCCAAGCTTAGAGATGGATGAGGCCACCTGCGGAGGGTGAGAAGGGAATTTTAAAAGAGGTTTTATATATATATATATATATATATATATATATGTATATATATATATATATGGAGAGAGAGAGAGAGAGAGAGTTTTATATATTAATAAATATATTATAGTTATAGTTTTATATATTAATAAATATATTAATACATATATATTATAATTTAAGGTACTCAAGAGCATATTTAAAGGCTAATAATGATATGAAAAATGCATACAATTTTCCTTTAAGAGATGGTTTGTTCAGTAATAGAATAAAAAGAGTAGCAGTTGCTTTGCAGTTACTGTGAAGTATTATTGCTGTTTAAAGTGTGTCAGAAGGCCTATTAGTTCCAATACTTCCATAACTGAAACTGTAGAAATATTAGCAACTTACTTGAGCCATCGGACCAATTTTAATTAAACATTGGACCCACCTTAACACACAAAACAAATTTGCAAGTTATATTTGTTTTGTCCCAGTTCACATTTACCCAAGTTTGTTGTACATCCATTGCAAAATATCTTCAAATGTTTCACCAATCTAAAGTGCACATTTCATTATACATTTGACCCAACTCACCAAACACTTGACATGCCTCTTGCTTCAGGCGTCGTAGCAGGTAATTGTTGACACTCGCTTGTTTCGTGCAATGCTTGCTACCTGGTTCTTTTTTTCTGGGGCTTAGGTTGTCAACTGCCTGCTGTCTGTCCAGAAGGAATTCAAATACAATCTGGACATGGTTTGGCGCAGGAGGTACCGTTAGCATGACACTTTCTCAAAATGACAGACAGCACTTAAGGTTGTGGTAGAAAATAGCATGAACGAAGGGAAAGGTACATTCTCTTCAGAGTAGTGACAAGCTACAGAGGACAAGAGGAGGTAAAGTGGGGTACTATTTGTGCAAGTATGTTTTGGACATTAATCTGCAGATATTGGAAGAAATGGAAGCAAGGAAAAGAAGAGAGATTAGGTGTTGTTGGTAAAAAGATCTGAAGTTGTTATGTCAAGACAGGAGCTTGAGAACCTGATGAGTAGTCTATGTTTGGAAAACCAGTCAAATTGATGTAATTATTCTTTGTATTTCTACAAAAGCCCATAGACCAGGGCTGCATATTGAAAAAGATGAAGCAGGGGGCCACAAAACGTCATCCTCCTCATCCTTTCCATCTTCGCTAAACTTCTTAATCAACATAATGAACCCAGGGAGAAATCAGACAATTCTTCCCTCCCAAAGTTCAATAAGCAAATCCCCCTCATTTGTGTATGTAAGTCATTCCTGTTGAAAAATCTGAATTCAATAATGTACAATAATACAACTTCCTTATGTTCTTTCTGTGATTTATAACGCAACAGCTGTACAGCCATCGATGTCTGATATTTTGAGACGTTTTCATTTCATTGAAACTAACTTGTATTTTTGCATATTGGCTGCAGGCTGCTGAGGGCCTTGTTGGAGCTGCCTGGTTCAGAACAGAAAACAGAGAAAAGCTGTCGATACAAACGATATAAAGCCTCCATAGACGGTTATAAACACAGATTGAATGAGGGCTTATTGGTACATTCAGATAAGAAAAAGCTTTTTTGGCTGAGGGCAGACACAGAAGGACCGGTCGAGGACTCTACAGTGCCAGTTTTGTTGAATAATAAATGTAATCAATATCTTAATCGGGAGTTAGGACAAAAGAAATATTAAATTCTGAGTCACGTGTGGTTTACTATGATCTAATAACCATAAGACATCTGCTTCATAATGAATCATAATTTAAGACTGCAACTTTATGACAATGTTTGCACTGATAGCAAAAACTGTAAGGAACTTTTGTATTGTTGTAAAGCTGTTCTGTAAGTGAAGGATAAGTAACACAATTCAGTTTTTGTCACACATTATTGCTGTTTTGAGGCTCATCACAGGTATCGGATGTTATCGGGTATTTCAAAATATCAATATCTGAAGGGAAAAAAATACTCGGTGCATCTTCAGGTATGACATCACACATGTTGTCACAATATTATGATTTCACACTCAATCCTGATACTAAGGACAAGGCTCAGAATGGTATCTTCAACACAAAATTAGGTTACATGAATATATTTGATAGGGGAAAACTTCATAAAACACATGAATAAATATGAGTTAAAAAGTTTTTCATCTGTAGTCCCATGGCCATTACGTTAAAGGGGCAATAAAACAAATCAACAGACAAAACTACAAGTATTTACAAAACATACATGACCAAATAGGAAGCAAAACATCACCAAAACTGTCAAATTAGGGAGAAGTAGGCAAGATTTATGCCAAAATCTTAATCTAACCATGTTGATTACATTTTAGTGAAATGAGTAGTCCAACCTTTCATGTACATAAGCATTTTAAACTGCTCCTTCTGCAATATATTTGTAAAGTGTAATCTCTACATCGCACTTCCAGCTGTCTAAAAGGCTATGAAGAGATCCAGAAGTACGCCAACACCACTAAATATTACATCTTCACACAAGTTTATGCAGGCTTTTGAAATGTAAATAAACTGCTGTACCATACACGCACAAGGCACTCATGGCCCTGGGCACTGGATGTATCGAACAATGGCGGCTATAAGAAAGTGTGGTAGAAGGAAGAACACCTGACCCCTATGTGCGATTGAGAAGGATCTTTCTTCATCATTTCATAATAATATAGCCTATTTATATTGCACTTTACAATCTTGAGAAGAGCACTAGACTAGACCATCATTTCTTCTCTGGTGGTGGTAAAGCTTCTTCTGTACTCCTGCCTTGGGGTGGATTTATGAAAATGTAGAAGCCAATCTGTGCCAATGACAGGGTATTTGTTTGTTTTTTCTGCTGAAGGACTTTTAACGAAGAAAGTGAACAAAGTACATTCTAAACTAAGTGTAGTCTAATGTGAGCTATTTAAAGGGTAAGTCAGAGGTCTATGATAGAATAAGGTAACTCTAAAAATGCTAATGTTTTGTCCTGGTTCATGGTTAATATCTCTGCACATCAAACAAACACTGGCACAAAGTTCTAAAAGAGAGCATAAATGTTTTAAAAATACAAATTCTAAACAAAACAAAGGTATAATTTAGCTCCTTAGATAGAATGTAATTAAATCAGCTAAAGTAATGAGCAGCTAATATTGATAGCTGGTCAATAATCAATAATGTGACATATAAGTCATGTTGGTTGTCAGAAGTCCCCTAGTGACACGTGTATCACAGCCATTTTCATTTTATTTTTTTCTATAAATTTGCTGAAGAAATGTGAAAACAGCAGGTTGGATGTAATAAAGGACTTGTAACTGTTTGAACACTGAAATGGTTCAACTTTACTTTGAACAAGAAGAAATTCAACTGACAGATGACAAACAGTTGGATCTGATGGAGATGATTAAAATCTGTTCATACTATCTGAATCATACAAATCAGAACTCACTTATACCATAACAATGTACTGTTATGGTATACAATGTAACAAATGTATTAGGGAGCTTAACAACAATTCTACTGTGTAAATCAAAAATAAATGGGAAAAAGAAGGATATTGTGTTACAACTGATGTAAAATGGGAACATATGCACATATCAACTGAGTAACATAGTCTCATGTTTGGAAAAGAATTGTGGTGGAAAATGCATTACGGTCAATTAGCTCATCACTATCATGAGGAGAAGAAGTTATTATACAGTTACTTTAGCACATGGTATCTGTAGCTTTCAAAAATCAATTTAAAGTTTTTCTGCTTGTTTTCAAATCCTTCAATGGTCTAGCCCTTGTGTACTTCTCAGAAATGATGTCTTTTTATGCTCCTGTAAGAGCCTTGAGGTCATGTGACCATTTGCTTTTCGACTGCACCGGATGGAGGCTAAAGACCATAGGTGACAGGCTGTTTGCAGGACCGAAACTCTGGAACAGCTTTCCTCTAAATATTTTATCTGCCTCTTCCATTCAGAGTTTTAAATCACTACTAAAAGCATATCTCTTCAGGCTGGCTTTCAACACACGTTGAGTTCAGCATGTATCCTTTTTTGTACGTCTGTTTTTATTTTTACGGATGGATTTATTGTGTGAATATTGTAACCTTGTAATTGCACCCTTGAATATGTACAGCACTTTGTATAGTGGAAACTGTCTTAAATGTGCAATATAAATAAAACTTAAACTAAAGTTGAACTCACACTGCACACAGGGAGTCAGGACTGGAGTCAGGTCTGAAGTCTGGTCTCAAAGTCTGGTCTCAAAGCGGGGGTGTTTCTCGAGCACAATCTCACACATTGGGTTTGGACGGAGGAGCTTGTGTAACTTTCAAACAGTCGCCTCTTTCTCTTCTGCTTCTTTTGTGCAAAATAGTTATAGCATTTTGTAGGACTTAAGGGATTTAAGTAATAATCCAGGAATTTAACAGGAGAAGCAAAAAATGAGTTCTGTTTTTGGTGGCAGTAGCCTATATTTGCCTTTAATGCCTAATTCACACATACAAATAAAAGTTCCTGGCTAATTACTTGAATATGTTTACGAACAGGTACAAATATAGGCCTATAATTGAGCTGCTATAAATTGTATTAAATATTCAATATTTATATAAACCCCCAAGTGGCTAGCAATACATGTTAAAGCGAAATTCATTACTTAATAAAAAGACGGGGAAAAAAGCAGAGAAAACGTATTTTGAGCAAATTACTTGTCAAGAAGATGAATGCAGTGGCCATGGTCTAATATAGTGTAAGGTAAACGTGGCGCTTCTCACTGTCCTCAGCAAGGTGTATTTATAGAGGCACACACTCACCGCGGGAGGCACAATGTCCTCAGCAGGATGTATTTATAGGCACACACACTCGCCACGGGAGGAGGAGATGCCAATTATAGAAACAAGAGACAGTGCAATCAGCTGCATCTGGAAAAAGGAGACAGAACTGCAACATAGAGCAAAACGTATGCTATTTTTAGATTGATTAGTTTGTTTACTCATTGAACAGGCAATGCTTCATGGTTTGATCCCATGAACTGCTGCTCTAATGTTAGATGTTAATATAGAGACAGTGTATACACATATAGGTTATTGTAGGCTTTCCCCATTTGAAAGAAAAATGAAAGAAAATGTGGACACTGTAATTAATATTATATATGGCTATAGTTTTATATTACTGACACTGGCAGGAGGAGTAAATAAGCCTATGTATGTGACACATGTTGGTTAGCCAGGTATTTGTTGTCCTCGAAGTTTGTTTGGATTTTCATCTCCAACTAGTGCTAAAGCAGAGCAGAACAGGATTAGGACTTGACAAGTCTAAAGCAGAAAACATTCTAAATAAGCACTATCAATGATAATTCCCTTCTAACCAAAACTATCCACCCAGGACAATATCAGGAACATATCTCCCCTGAGGCCTATTTATGCTGTGGAAAAGGACAAGATGAAGTGTTTGTAGAGAGTGCATTTATATGAATGGCTTGAGAGGTGATAGTTTAGTGGCAAGTATTATGTGCTTGGCTTACGGTGACAGGTGAAAGTAAGAACTGCCATTGCACCATTTGGCACCAATTTTGAAACTGCTCATGCTCAGATACGGGAGTGCTGAAGTCGCTAGTGACAATCTTTGAGACCTCAAACTTGAGTTTCTTTTCATTTACTTTTGGAATCTAAACTGTTTCCCTCATCAATACTCATAGGCTTAAGTAAAGTGAGTAAAGTAGTTAGAACTTTAGGCGATGTAGCCTACTTTACTTATTATTTTATACTCCACAATAGGCCAGGGCCCCACTGCAAGCGTATACCGCACGCATAAAACAGACACGTTTTTCACACGTTTTATTTAGCCAGAATGAAAAGTGAATGAGAGTGGCCACACTGCACGCTCAAGACGCACGTGAGGAGCAGCACGTTATACGAGCGTGGACTTCAGAAAATAGAAAACATCCTATTTTTGTCACTCTAGGTGCGTAACCCTGTCAAAATACATAAACAGCATATAAAACATTGTATTTTCTATATGTATGTCCAAGCAGAACAAATAAACGTGAACGCCTCATTATCTCTCCACCCCTATTTAATATAGTCACGTGATATCCTCTCCGTCGAAAACTTTTCACGTGCACTTCTATTCTGCAACGATGGATGATGGGCTTATCGAGGCTGTGGAGCAGTTTTTGGAGCTATATTCACCAACATACAATGTATATTCCGTTTTAACACAAGTTGGAATGATGTTCTGTAGCAGTGACACATGCGCACATCAGCTTTCCTATGAAAACCAGAGCCGTCTCCAGCTGCAGCCTGCAGTGGGGCCCTGGCTTTATTCCTCGCATTTCATTTCATTTCCCTCATTTTGAGTTTTTGCATAAGTTTCAGAGTTTTGTCATCAAGCTAACAACAGCTTACGTGATGGTAACAATGCACTTCTTGGTTCTTGACTGATAAAAATCCTTGCAGGCAACACACAGTAGGCACATTTTCACCCTGGAGCTGCTTTTACAATAGATCTGGACTGGGGCAACACAGACAACAAAAACTTGGTAAAGCCACTTTGAACTGCAAACTCCTCCAATTGCATGATGGACTACCAGAAGTGCATGTACCATATTTTGAGAACCCCTAGTATGAAATGACATGATTGTATTTCACCTCAGCATGTGCTCACAGCACCATGCGTTCCTCCTCTCACTCACGCGCACACACTAGCCATGGGAAAAGGTGCCAATTATAGCAGCATTGTGATTAGCTTCCTTGCGCGCTAGCCCCTTGCTACCTATGCCTCCTCTAATCCTTTGTTATTAATTATATCTTCCGACACGACAAGCCTACACAGTTCTCCCGGTGTCAGTGCCCCGGCGTATCCATGGCAACAGCCTCTTGGTCCCGGCTCTATGCGATGTATGTGTGTGCACACAGCAACGAAAAGCGGGTCGAGATGCTGCAAATCGGATGCTACATGAACACATAAGCTGACAAGATGTGTGCAAGTTAATTTGAGGTAACGGAAAGGCAATAGACTCTGCACGTTAGCAAATGGTGCTTCCGGTTTTAAAATTGCACTTGGGCGAATCGTTTCCGGTGACCATTTGTGCCGCAGTTTGTAACTGGATGCAGCCTCTGTCTCCTTAGTCCTTTTTCAGCTTTGTGTGTGTTGCTGTGTAAAGATTGAATGAACAAGATCGCTGTTACAAGCGGTCAAAATGAGTTTCCTTTGTAGGGAGGCTGGGCGCTCTATAGGGCGAGGAATTCAGTCAGACAGGAGGAGCCTGGAGTAGAGCCGCTGTTCCGCCCTGTCGAGAGGAGCATTTGTTACGGATGCCTGGATTCCTCCCTTGGGAGGTGTTATGGGCTCGTCCCACTTGGCTAACTAATCTCTCTATTAAAAACAGAAAGGATTTTTGTCAGGTAGTGCCTGTTCCTCTGGAACATGCATGACATGCAACACTGATTATTAGAAATTATATACAGACCAATAGCTTCTATTGAGTCAATATCTATTAGCAAAACATTTAAGTAATAAACTCACATTGTGGTCTATCTTTCTAGCCTAGTCTATAATAGACTATGTTCAAATGTTCAAAACTCTGGGATTGAAGTGACTGGAGATCATAATACATTTTCTGTGATAAAATGAAATCCGTCTTTATAATAAAATATAAGATACCATTTTGTCAGTTAGTCTTTCCATTACAAAGGAAGAACAAAAAGAAGTCTATTCTCAAAATTGTATTTGAGCTTCACAAATAGTAGACTATAACTTGCAGTTAATTATGTAATATATCTGTTGATAAAACTTAGAACTATTGTGGGGTCAACATTTCTGTAAGTATCTGTCGTGTAAAACGTGACAATCGTCTATTAAATAAACAAATAAAGTAAAATACCATTGCACTTTAAACCAGGCTGTGATAACACTCACATGTGTCTGAGTGGTTTTCGTTTGCCAAAACCACCTTATTTGTTTGTATTTTGTGATATTCAGTGGTTACTCCTTGTTTCTCCAATGAAATCACAATATGTTATTTCAGTTTTGCCTCCATTCTAGAATTGAAAATGTTTTGTTTACAAACTTTTAAAGTCTCTATTCTCTGTCATCAAATGGCATAAAATAAGTTATGAAGCTATAAGCAACAGAAGGATAAATCTAACTATTAACATATTTGCCAATTATTATTGATTTTTTAAATTTCATATAATGGAATAAAACAACAGTGGCTCTCAAGCTTTACGCACCAAGTGCCATCTCTTAAAATATTTGGCCCAAGTGCCACCAGCTCTGTACTCAAGGGCTAAAATGACCTGGACTAAGTTATGTCTCAACTGGTTATAAACCAGATCTAAAGAGGCAAAAGATCAATATTTACCACAAGCAGTTTGACAAACACTGAACACAACTACATATTGCAACATATTTAAGATATTTCAAACCACTATCAAAATAATATTGTATTTAGTATGATAATTCAATTTGAGTAGCTTATTCTAATCTAAAATAATCCAGTGAGTCTTTATTGAAGAACAAGCCTTTTTCCATTAACTTCTTATCAAGCCCCATGCTCTGTCATTATGAGCTGTTTGCATGATTAACATAAGCTGCTTGGGTCTTGTACAATGCCATCTTGTTTAGGGCCTAACTGAGCAACATTATAGCAGAGGTGTCAAAACAATAAATGTATAAGTAGGCCTATAGTTTTATGAAACATTTTTGCTTTTTGGAACTGAATATGTTGAGTTGGCACAGCTTCAACAGTGCTTTCTACTTAATTTGGGGCGCCCTCTTCAGGCTGCCTTGGTTACTTACACTGCCTGTGCCAACACCAAAATGTGATTATACATTTTATGACATTTATAAATTACAAGGATGTCTTAGCAAGAATGGGATTTCATTTACAATAAAATGCTAAAATACATATTTGGTCATTCAGTAAAAGGGTATATTGTGTTGAAATATTAAATAATCTGGCTATTAACTCAACCAATGTTAATGCACCTTTTAAAAAATGTAATTAATGGAAAAATCCTAGCACCAATAACCTATAAGTAGGCCTATATTGAAATAAAATCAAAATAAAACAGATTATTGAATATAGCATTGTGCAAATTTTAATAAATGGTGTCCAACCAAGCAGTATATTTCAATACAAAATGTTTTGTGCATTCCAAAAACATAAACCTACAAAACAAGAAGTGCCTGTCTTACGGCCAAACATCAGTGATCCCGTGCCAACACCCAAAACCCACCCTCCAGCATTATGCACATGAAAAATATAAAAAAATATAAAAAGTTCCTATTACCATGTTAATAATAATTGTATTCTATTTGTAAATTGTTTCTCAATTGTAGGTGACATTCTGATAGAGGCAGTAAAACACCTCTTCATTCTTTCCTTTTTACATTTTCAAACTTATGTTAAATTTGTGTTGGGTCTAATTTTAAACCTTGAGATTGTAAACCCTTGTTATGCAGTAAATTGAAGGGTATCCCCCTGAAGAGTTATAAATACAGATGTTGTCTCTATTACTGCTGCCAGTCATAACAGTATGAAACAAGTAAATCCTGCCAAAAATGGGAAAATGTATTCCCATAAGAGTAAAACATAAACACTATTTTAAAATATACTACAGGCAGATACAGCACATAAATAAAATTGTAGTAACTTTGAAAAATAAAACACAAACTAAGAATGGAGTTTGATAACACAGAGTTCAAAGCAATTTCTTCACTAGAAAAATGTGTGTTTCCGGACTGTCGTGAGAACTACTTAAGTGCATCTATTGTATGGGCAGTGTTCCCATTGTGTAAACACAAAACTCTGTCATACAAAATTGTGTATTTAAATAAGTGCAGTGGAGTTGAAAGTACAAAAAGTTTGTTTTGACATATAGCGAGGTAAAATAAAGAAACATTTATCTCTTGTAAACGTTACTGAAAGCTGAGGTACCAGATTTTCAAATTGCAAAAGGAGGACGACTGTAAACAATTTCTCTGATAAACCCTTTGTAACATCACTAGGTTTGACATGCATGAATTTATCTGGCGATGCAGAGCTTTAGAACAGATTATTCAGATGGAGAGGGGAAGCAGGGTGGACCCACAACGCTAATTCCAAAAATTACATTCTTTCATATTATCCTAAAATGTTTCATTGCAGTGCAGTGACCTGATTTTGTAACAAAGTACAATATATTTTTGGATGAGTACCTCAGCGTTTAGTAAAACAAATGGTGGTAAAATGTCACGCTTTTCCACCTTTAAGGCACTCAAAGCACTTTACATCAAGGAAACACTCACTCATTCACTCACACATTCACACAAGGCGGGTTAGGTGTCTTGCCCAAGGACACAACGGCAGTATTCACCTGAGGGAACAATTGCACCGCCAACCCGGGCATCTGACCGCTCAACCAAGGATGTTTATGTTAGGATACAAATACAAATAGAATACAAATACAAACCGTTACAGCTTAATTTCCACCATTGCAGTTACAAACATCCCAAACGCAGTAACCCATGACTGACATTAAGTTTTAGATTTTCTGTGTCTATAGACCCTTCCAGACGTGACGTATTCAGAACACACACAGCCAGGTACCGATTTAAACATTCTATGTTGTTAAATTTAGTAGGACAGCAAAATAAAAACAATCATTTTGAAGTTAGTGAGCTGTGCAGACCAGTGGTTATGGTTTATGTATTTGTTACATTTACCAACAAGTATTACCAGTCAATATCTAACTCACACCTCTTATTTCTAAAGTTTACACATTTATGTTGGATTAGTGGCGCTTGGTGAGACAAAATAATTATTTTCTTGTCAAATTACAGTGGCTTGCTGTGATTTGTCCAGCACAATGCTAGATTTAAAGACATTTTCCAAATTAGGCTCTGGTTTTACTCACAATTGGTCAAGTCATTGTCAGTCATCAAAACAGCCCTGGGGCCTCATTTATAAAACAGTATGTAGTAGGGCTGCGCAATATATTAAAAAAAGATTGCACTTGTTATTATCGTGATGCATATTGCAAAGATGCGTGGTCATTTCTAACGGTTTTACTTTTGACCAATCAAGAGCACAGATGTTCACCCCCAAAAGCACCGTTTTACAAAGTACAGACACGGCAAGAGAATGTTTTAGTGTTTTTTGTTGAAACTCTTGCTTCAACATTCTCATAACGTTTTACTATTTCATACACACATAAATAAAGGTGAAGAAAATGTCTTAATGTTTAAAATGCCTCAAATATATTTTTATGTTTTGCAAAATAATGGACAAAGCAACTCCAGGTTTTAACACTCCAATGTGTGTATATTTGTGCCTAAGCTAGAGTTTAGTTTAGAGAGCTAAGAATTTAATTGTTATCCTTTATACTTGGAAATGAAAAGAAAAATATGTACAAATGAGGAAAAAGTATTGTGATAGCAATATAATCGCAATACTTTTTCCTCATTTGTACATATTTTTATTTTTTATTTTTCTGACATCCATGTTGCATATCACACTAATGTCCAATATCGTGCAGCCATAGTACGTTGAATTCTGACTAAAAGAGTACATGGGGACAAAAAACAAAGTTCACGTAGGACAAAAAATATTCGGATTTCTAAAAAAACACTGTACGTGCTCCAGCGGGTCATTTCCTCCTCCCAGATCACACCTGCAGCAGAACTCTGCTCAGATGATCCTGCCTCACAGCCCCTCCACGCCTCCATGTCACCATGTAAGGACGATGCAAAGTAAGTTATGACTGAGATTTACCTAAACTTGAAGTGATAATGAGCGAGTTTGAGTGACACACGGAGAGTGAATGGGAGGAAGAGCGATAGGGACGCTGTAGCAGAGACACATGCACGTGGAACTTTAGTGAAAACTCTAATTTTCTGACAAAATGACATTCCCCCCCTATATTTACTTACTTAACCGTGGTTTAATGCCCTCGAAACCACACAGATGTTTTAATTTACATGTATGATGTGCATGCTGTACGACGCCTGACAACACCGCGTGTGTCTCTGTGTGTGTGAGTGTGTGTAGCGTTTGAAAGTAGCGTGTTTTTTCGGCCAGATCCTTGCTTTAGATAAACTTTATGTCCAGATTCTAAAAAAATTTATAAAACAAAATGCCCCAGCACCTCGTGCGCTACTTTATAATGACAACATTATAAAGCCGCACACACATTAGCGTGATATCAAAAACGTTCATAATTCCCCACACAAGTTGTTAATAATTGTCTATAATTTGATATTTCTTGCAAATGACGAGATCTAAATGCATTCGCACTAAACAAACTTCCTCAAACTGGTGGACACAATCGCACAATCCCACATCAAGTTGTCTTTTCATGAATCCCAAACTTAACGTGAAACATCATGTAGGTGACGTTTGGCCTCATTTTGAATGTACACGTGCTTCATAAATGAGGCCCCTAGTTTTTAATAGTTTATGGTGTTTTGAAACTAACGCTAACTCTCCCATTGAAAATGCATAAGAGCTGATGTATGGAATGGTACCAGCCTTAAATTCCAGGCCTTGTGTTTACAAACACTGGAAGGGTCTATATAATATCAGTTTGCTTTTTGACCTAAAACTATTGCCTTTTTCTTAATGTCATATGGCTGTCACTGTGTAAAGTCACCCCTTTGTATAGTGCATGTTTTTATGTTTCTATGTCTACTTCTTCGCTGGTTGTTCAATCAGCTTGCCCTTGTGGTACTTCTGTCCGATACCGTAGGGGACATGAGCTGAGATGGTGCCCATTTCTTGGGCCCCCTCTATGTGGAACATCTGGTCATCGAAGAAGATGTGTGGTTTGATTTTCTGCAGGAGGGGTCCTTTAGGTGCCCCGGCCAGGAAGAGGGCCTCGTCTATCTCTAGGCCCCAGGAGCGCAGGGTCTTGAGAACGCGGGCCCCCGAGCTGGCAGCGCTGCGGGCTGTGACGAGGAAGGTGCGGATGGGGCACTCCAGGCGCTCATTCTTGGCATAGAATTTGCGCTGGAGTTTGCCCAAGGCTTCCAGGAAACACTTGAGAGGCCCCTGTGCGCAGAGATACAGGAGCGGAGTTTAATTGAGGTAAAAAGTTGCAGAATAAAAACTAACAAAGAGTCCGGACTTCTTTTAGTAAGCCGCTTTAGATCAATATTGCAAATTAAAACATAAAATATAAAATATTGAACCAGCCTCAGATGTCATAGATTATAACAGATATAAAATCATAATAATATAATAAATAATAATAAAAATGCAGTTTAAGCCTCTGTCACAATGACCCGTACGAATCATTTGTTTGTACAAATCTTACAGGTCGTATGAAACCAGTGCTCGTAGATGTTCGTGGAGGGGAGCAAAGTTTCACACAGCCTTCTTAAAGCGTTTGTGCCTTTCAATTCTTGGTAACAACTCAAGGTGTTCAAGGTGTTGGATTGTTGTTGGATTTATGTCCTCCGTGGAGGCGGTTAGACTCTGGAATCAATGTTGGGCAGACTGAGGTGAAAAGCGTTGCCGTGAGTACAACTTGACTTCGCCACAAACACTGTTTGTTGCTGCGTGTGTAAACTCTGGGGACTCTGTGGAAAAGTTATTAGCCGATTTCTTGGTGAACAGCTTGTCTATTATTTGTTGGCGACAAGACATATTTCAAGTGTTGAATGCGTTTACACTGGAGCGTGGGGTGGTGCCGATCATTGGCCATTCGTTTGTCTACCTAGCGCATCAAATTAAAGCCATTTGTTGGTTCCGACACTTCAATGACTCTGTAGCTGACTGGCAAATATTCAACAAAAGTATCAAAGCAGGAAGCATGCATATATCGTTTCGCAATAACCCAAGATGATTATTTGAGTACCAATTTTGATATTTATGGTAATTAAATATGCATTTATCTGCCATAAAGTGTTCAAGTTGTCATTTAATGGACTTTATTGTCCACTTAGATCACTTGTATCCAGCTTGTTTCTACCAACATCGTACTACAAACTCAGATACAATTTAAAAACATCTTCAGCGTCATAAGAAAGATGCAGTGGTATGACTCAGGAACGACGTGAGAGATCATTAATAACTCATTAATGCGCTCTTGAGGAACACTTAAGGCCAGTGTAGGACGTATGAGGTCTCTGGAGTCAAGTTTTGACACCTAAACACTGTATGTTGCTCTTGGGGCGTTTGTGAGGCATTCATGCGTCGCTCATAGGAAGAGGGGCTTCGTAGGCTGTTGTAGAAAATCTTCGACAAGACCATCGACCTACAAACGGTCTACGAACACTGCATTTTTGTAAGGCGGTTTAAAAAACGGCATAAGAAACGAGCAAAAAATCGTTCATAGTCATTCGTACAGGTCTATGTGACCAAGGCTTAAATACCAATGTAAATGTGCTCAAAGGTATTCAAACCATTAAAAACGTTCTTGTCATATCTGATATTGTTGTGCAGTGTTTTATAGAGAATAGGAGATGAACAGCAGCACTGTTACCTGTGCCAGAGGTAGGTTCTCGAAGGTCTTTTCATGCTCAAAGAACTCGTCCAGGCCCTGCTGCTTGACGATGATCTCAGACTCATCAGAGAAGAGCACCGCATCCCCGTCGAAAGCCACCCTGAGCTGGGTTTCACTCAGCTGGGACTGCATCTTCTCCGGCATGAACATGGTGGCTGCGGCTATACCTGAGGAAGAGCACAACATCCTGCTTGGACTTGCATTCATTTGTCAAAGATGTGTCCATCTTGTGATGGAGAGTTCAGTTGCCAGTAACGATATGTTGTTTTGTGAATTTGCATAAATTGTAATTTGCACTTGTACTTGTTATATTTGCAAAATCTCATTTCCTGACAGCTCCAACCTCAATATCTGTGCCACATATTCACTACAGACGAGAACACATGCCAAATGGATATCGTGAGACTGAGTGCACATGTGAAAAGCGATCTCGCAAGATTTGATCCTCCATCTTAACATCTGACACAGGTGTGAATGGGTTAAGTTGTGTGTCTTTGAGCAGCTGCAGTTAAAAGACCCAGAGATTTTTAGTCAGGGATGAGGCACGGTGCAAAAATGTATATCACAGTTTCCTTGCAGCAAAATCATGATTTTTATTTTACACACTTACTATATATATATTAGCTTAAATATGTAAACAAAGGTAAAGGTACAGTGACAGTGGTCCTAATTTTAATATCCTAATAAAAATTATAGTATGAATATGTTATTCACCTTATTTCGGAAGTTGCTGTACACACCACCATCTTTTTTCCGTTGTAGTTTACATGAGCTTGTCTGCACAAGCTCAACAGAAAATAAGTTCTACACAGACTAAAAAGACGTTTTCAGGCCGCCCAGGAAATCGGTGCATTGCTGACTTGTTTTTGCTCGTGTTCATTAAACATTTTACACAAATCAATCTACTTTATATAACGTTTTAGCGAGAGACTTTTCCCTCGTTCGCCATACACCGTTCGCATCAAACCAAAAGTCCCAAAAGTGCGGATCATAAACATATAAAGAGGCAAAAGTGGGCAGAATAAGGTGAATAGTAATCAGTTGTGGCACATGTAGGGAAATGCAATGCAGAATTGGTCTTAGTCTCTAATGGTCTGTATTTACTAAAGTCAGGCTGTTAATGCATTTAGGCTAAAGCCTGTATGATGAAAATTACTTTGTCATTCTTGGTTGTGATTTTTTGTGAATTAAAACAAATACTATGTGTTTGTACTAGATGTCTGTGTTCTACCTGTGCTTACCTTCTCCAATGGCCTCTGAGACCTTCTCTGCGTCTTTGGACAGGTACAGGTTGGTCATGTAGGCTTTCAGATAACCAATGGGGCTCTTACCACCAGTCATGCAGAACCTCTCTATGGACAAGTCTGCAGCAAGAAAAAAAAAGTAATGTGTTTCAATTCTTCTCACAAAAGTGCAAATTAAACAAAGGGGAGAGGAACCTCTGGAACAACCTCTAGACAATGTCAAGAGATTTTAGATAGTGTTTAGAACAAAATATTAATGAAATATAAATACAATAACAAAACATTTTTGGACTATATATATATATTTGACAACACAAAATAATATTAGTTTGATAAATATAATCATAGGACCTATTCTAGGTCTAATAAAGATCCAGACGATTCTAAAACTATGGAGCTTAACATTGACTGCCCACTGCTTGGTTCCAGAAGTAAATTATCCGTTCATTTTTTTCAATAGTGATTCATATTAATATAAAATATATAATTAGATTATACAATATAATCATTTTTCTAAAACCCTATAGGAAAAATTTATGGGAAATTTAGGGAAGTGCAATCAGAGTGGAGTACTAAATCACGCACCGTAGTGGTTGATGGAGTTGATGAGGCGCACTCCGACCTGTGCGTGGTTGTTGGTCATTAGAACAATGTCAAACAGCTCCTCCTCTTCTGGGTACAACTTTCTCAGGCGGTCATTCACGTTCATCAAAGCCTACGAGCACAAGCTGGATATTATTGCATGTTTGAAAAGTAATTTGTCATAACCACAAAGTACTTAGTACTTGTGATTCATAAAGCACTGAATACTGTTTTAATCAACAGGTTTAAACTTCCACCTGAAAGTAATTTTCAATCAGAATTAATGAATTTTGAATAATTTATTTAAAAACATGTGCACCAGTGATTTCCTTGCTGATGTGGATTCTGACAAACTGAAGATGATGAAGAGTAGAGAAGCAAATTCTGATTTCTGAATATTGAATCTATGAAACGAACAAATAATTTCTAAATGTAAAATACAACAAATTTTCAAATAACATAAAGCTTCATACTGACTTACCAATAGAGAGAGGGGAAAGTATTAAAAAGAATATTATTCAAGTATTCTGTTACTCTGACAAGTAAATGTAAAATAGATTGGAAAAAAGTACAATTTCTTGATGGAGATACAAACGTTTAATATCATATATCTCCACATGGATAAGCAGGAGGCAGAACCTCCAGCAGAAAAGTTGCATAATGTCCATTAAGATACTGTCAAATTAAGTCCACACTGTTCAAATTATTATATATTTTTATTATTATTTGCCTTACTCCACAAGTTGACCAGGATTGCTACAACTTTATGTAGAAAGCAGATGCTCCGAGTTGTGAGGAAGTGGTTGCATTGAGTAATATCAACAGTGCATTTACTAACTACACCTGAGGCACATTCATGCACACCCTATGACTTCTGCTGAACCTGTGCCAAAGGAGAATACTCGTCATTGTGGATGAAGACGTAGCAGTAACACGGATTATTGTTTGATCCCATGTAAATTACATAACCGTTTTTAGCATATTGGCTATCGGCCATAAATCACAGAGCTAAATCACAGAATATTTTATTTGAATATTTCAGTGCAGTGGGCACAAATCATCAGTCCAACAAACCAATCCACCCAAAATATCAGCAGAGCTTACACATAGGTTGCTCTGGGTTCTAAACAATCGGTATTGGCCATTGGAATTTGACAAGCCAAATATTTTGTACTTTAGAATCACAGTTTTGAAAATCACTGCCCAACAATCTTGCTTTATTTTGTGTTGTTGAAATTTAGTGTATCATTTAAAAAACACAGTGGAAGTGTTTATCTACCGCTCTGTTGCAACCACACCCCGCGAGCCCTGCGTCACACGCAGGTATCGGCCTAGAGCTCAAAGGAGTAGCCCACCTTTACGAAGGGGAACGCAGGCCCGGGCTGGAGAGGCTGGTGCTCGTGCTCCACCTGATGAGCTACGTACTTCTCCACACCTTGTTCTTTGAAGATCTTCCGCTCCTCCACCAGGTTGAAAAGTGTACGGGAAGAAACAGCGATCGTGACTGCGGTACGGGGTTTGGGCTGCAGAGGCAAAAGAAGCAGTTCATGTGTAATGCCTAAAGTGACCCTCAACAATGGCAATATGGATGTATGTAGCCTAAATGAAGACAAGATAGCAAATAATGCAAATGTGGGAAAATACGTGTAGGACCTACGCCAGTAAACAAGGAAAAATGAAGTGTAACTCGGTATTAAAGGCGTTATATAGCAACTTATGAGTGGACGAAGCGTAATAATCGTACGTATAGCGTTAATGTACGACAATGTAACGAGGAATAAGCTAATCCTCTGACATAATACAGTAGTAACCCGTCTGTGATAGTTACTTACGGGTCTGGGCTTCTTCGTTTTGAGGTTGTCAAAGAAAGCCTTGGCAGCGGCCCAGTCCTTCTCCTCCTCCACTTTCTCAGGGACTAAGGTCGGCTTGATTTCACTCATTTTTACAACTTTACCTAACCTTACGGAGGAATAGGAGTAAAACGAGCAGTTATGGCTGATGCAGGGTGACAGCCCACAACTCCAACGAAACTTTGCGGAAATGTGGGGAAACAGCCACGGACCGAAGGGGCGTGGCTCTGTGCGTGACGTAGACGCACCGACGAAACTGATTGGACCCAGAAAAGAGCTTCATATTCTGCACCAATGTATCAAGTACGTCAATAACACCGATCTGCTTTTATGACACGAGTGCACCTTCATTTGTTGTGAAAGGTTTTACTCACTTACATTTACTTAACTTTTTACGTAAAGTTAACGAAACTTTTGAATACAATTGTACTTCTCTCTGCTTGTGCAAACTGTTATTTTGAAACAGCACTCATGGCTCTGCAGTGTCCGTCACAATCGTTCTTAACCCACTGTTCAATATTTTACTTGATCTTGTACATTTTGTAGCCTACACGTTTTACAACAATATTTATGTCATCAGAATGTTCAAAATTCTATACTCTGAAATGGACCGTAACTGACATCATTTGAACTACAGTTTTAGAAGCCCAGTGTAGAAATATCAGTTAGTTTTCTTCTTTATTTAAAAAAGGAGTGAAAAGTACTCTAACCTCCATATACTTTATGTGGTTTAAGTATATAATACAATTGTACATAAAAATAAAAACTCTTACATGGTCAAGTATTTGTCCATTGAAACCAAAAAACCTAAAGCTGAATGCTTTAAATTTGCTAAAAAACCACCTTGATTTTCGAATTTTGTGATATTCTGCAGCCAATCCAAGTTTCTCCATTTGAAACGCTCCTCTTCCCTTTTTTCTCTGTTACAGAATTTAAAAGATTCATGGCATGTATGGCCTGTGAACAAATACACCAACAAGGAATAAGGAGCACCTCAATTAAATCATAGACCTCTGTCACTTATTTGGAAAACAAATTCCTTTCAATTTTGTGGCAGTTGTTTAATGAATTAACCAATGGACCTAAATACGATTAAAAAAAAAAAAAAATGACAGCAAACACTGAGCTAATAACGAGGCTTATCTGGCCTAAGCCAGCGCTGGTCTGGCTGCACTGGTCTGGGCTGTCATGGTAATGAGGCTCCTGTGGAACCAGCTCCAGGCTTCACTGCAGCTAAAATGTCATACAGTAAATCTTATTACACACTGATTTGTGTAATTTTAACTAGGTTAGACTGACCTTACCTGTTGCCTTTTATTTGAACTGCAAGCTAATAATGAAAAATAAAACTTCTTATATTCATGCTCCATTGGCAGATAAGATGTATATTTTGACAGTCAGAACTTATTGAAACAAGTCAATAACCTTTAATGCAGCCAGTGGAAAACTATGTAAACAAATAGAACTAGATAATAAAAGAAAATTAAATTTTATATCAAATAGACATTTATTTAGGCCTATACCTATGTATTATTCTACAGTCAGTATTATTTTCTATTCATATGTGTTTAATACTATGTAAATCTAAGAAGAAAACACTGCTACTTTGGGAATGGCAGGAGGAATCCAAATGTTTTATGTTGTTGTGAATGTTGCCAAAACAATAAAACTTGGCCTGCATGTACTCACTGTTTGGTCCCGTGGAATCCCAATGTAATTCACATTGCCCCATCACTGTATGTTTCCCTGATGAGAGCAGGGTACACCCCCCTGAGCCTGCGACAGAGTGTGAGGGTCTGGAGAAGCTGTGGAGAACATTATGCTGCTGTAACAGCATTTACAAGCAGTTTGGAGGTGGAGCAGTGATGGTCAGGGGAGGCAGAAGGACCTTCTTGGGCTGCAAGAGCCCCCTGACTGAAAGTACTTTCCCAGCTGTAGACAACATTTTTAATTACTTTATTAATTATTAGGATTATAAAGGTTTTATGTGGACAACAGTGGAAAGGGGAGGACATGGAGTGTGGCGTGGACGGAGATTTTGATGTGAATTGTGAGTTGGGTCAGAGGCTTGGTCAGATCATAAAGATACACAAGAGCCCCCTTCAATCAACTAAGAATTTTTACTCGACCACAGCCTTAGACACATAAAAAAAAAAAAAAAAAAAAAAAAAAACATTCAACACCTTGTCCCTTTATGGTGGTCATTCACTGTGGACTGTTTATTCATCATCACCGTGGCATGCCTTTATAGCCTATTTGTCATAATAATCATAATGCTGTCCTTTTATCAGTGTTTTAAAAATGAATCCCTTATGCAATTGGATGCATTGATTTCCCTGTGTTTATATTTTCTGTCGGTCAATAAACTAACAGAGAGCGCGCGAGGACAATCTCTTTCCTCATGGTCCCACCAGGCTTCTGTCTCCTGCACTTTCTCCAACATATTTAATACCTCCAGATCTTATACAACCTGCTGCCCGGACCACAGTGCCCTCCCCTCGCCCTCCTTACCTCCGTCACCCCCCTCCCGCAGAGGATGGTAGCGTCCGGGACGGAGCATCATGGCGGTAGACGGTGAGTCCTCCAGCTCCTGCGCTCAGGTGGACCACGGGACAAACTTTCTCGGGACATGACAGTTTCTGCGAGACGTTTTGTTTGTGCTCACGTCTTACCTGCTGCTTGTAAAGGACTGTTTAGGCAGTGACATGACGGACATGCCACTGCAGTCCTCCGTGGGACAGCAGCGGGACCAGGACTCGGACTGGTGCAGGACTCTTGTTGTGGTCCCGGGCTGTAAAGCGTGACACAGACCGCGCAGGTGTGCTCAATTACAGCCTCACCACGGCGTCTCGGGGCAGTGCTATCGAAATGTTTTTAGGATATCGAAGCGGTCACGTGTTGTCTATAGAATATTTTAAAGATGATGCTCTCTTCCTCTTTTATTCAGTGTCGTTTCATTCACAGTGTGCGCACGTTTTCGCTCTGCTTGCACGGTTAGCTCCTTGCCTGTCCGTTTGGGATGTAGCCTAGCCTGTCCTGGTGTGGTGACAGTGTTGGTGACAGAGGTGCAGTGAAGCAGGCGCGTGCAGTGTCCCGTCCCGCGCTCACCGCACTCTCTGCTGTCACGTGCGCCCGTGTGTGCCGAGCGTGCGTAAAGCCTGCGTCGTCAGACAAATACAGGGGGGGAAAAGAGGCTTAATAAAGAATACTATTAAGAGAGCAAAATATCGTTGTTGAATGAGATGGATATGATGTAAGGCTGGGCAATTAACAATTATTTATCGGTGTTTCGAGAGTCATCAACAGCCAATCCAGCCGTGTGGTTTAGACTTTGGAGGAAGAAATGTGATGTTTTTTGTAATACATGACCATTATAAATATCTTCAGTTTATGTTGTAAGCGTTTTCTACTGCTGCCTGGTGGTCGAGTGTGAGTGGACTAAGAGCAAGAGAATATACCAGCGCCGTGAGATCGATTCCTGGTTACGGCAATTTGCTGAATGTTCTCCCTGCTCTCGTCTCATCCCAATTTTACACTGCAGTGTCTTGTAGTAATAAATCTTCAAAAAACAACAACAAACAAACTACATTTTAAAATAAGACTAAATAAAATCACCTAAAAATATAAGGGTGGGCGATGTGCTAAAAAGTGTATTGTCTGTCACATACTCAGACAAATTGTGGTATGGGCGGTGCTTGCAAACTTAATCTTAAAACTTTCTGCAGGTTGCCATAGTAATGATGCTGCCCTAATCAGTGGTGGATGAAGTACCAAATTTTGTTACTCAAGTAAAATTACAGATACAGCAGCAAAAAAAAAAAAAAAAAAACCTCAAATAAAAGTAAAAGTATCACATTTAAAACCTACTCAAATAAAAGTATTAAAGTACTCAATTAAAATGTACTTTAGGAGTAAAAAGTAATTATTTTTGGTTTGGAGGACTATTAACGCATCAAATTGTAATCTTGATTGATTTATTGAGTTTTTGTCCTTAAAGGCAACTTTCCAGGTTATTTTTCTCTTTAGAGACTTTTTATTTGTTCAAAGGGAACCAGAAAAAAAACAAAACATGTAAGATGTCGCCATAAATAAATAAAAATAAACCCCTCAGCCTTTTCAGCAGGGCTAAAACCTTAATAAAATATACTTTTGCTTTTCAGTTTTCAGCAAATGTTGTGGAGTAGAAAGTACAGATACATACTCTGAAATGTAGCGAAGTAAAAGTAAAAAGTATCTGTAAAATGTACTTAAGTAAAGTACAGATACCTAAACAGTTTACTTAAGTACAGTACTTTTACTTTTGCACTTTGTTACTTTCCAGTTTCCACCACTGGCCCTAATTAAACGTTTACTTTCTGAGCCATATCTAGTAGTATCAAGTCGAGAACAAAACTAAACTAGGATTCAAAGCGGTCGACTCGGGTCAAAGACTAGAAACTGAGGGCTGAACAAGGACTAAGCCAGTTCTTAATCAGGTCTAAACTATAATCAAAGCACTGGTAGAAGATGCCTATATCAACATTTCACTAATTCACTAATTTCACTCAATTATATTACCTTTAAATGTCCTGAGTATCAAATGATTAGCTGACATGACACCAGTGTTGGGTGTGTGCCTGCTCCTGAGTCCTGAGTGTAAAGCGAGCTGTTGCAGAGCCGTGTAAATCACAGCCGCGGGCTCTAATCCCTTTTGTGCGGCACAGGCTTAATAAGTACTTTAATTGCTTTTTCAATATAATGAGTGTCTGTGTCTCTTCTGCTGTTTTTGTAGCCTCTAAAATGTTGAGTCAAACTAGATGTAATGACTAGTGTAAAAACAATTAAAAAAAAAAAAAGTGTACATATATATATATTGGGACCAAAATGTATTGTGACTTTTACCAGTCCTGATAGATCAAGACCATAAACTATTCAGGAAAGTTTCGCCGTTGTCCCATTTCTATAATTATTTCAGTTTTCAGTATATTTATTGACTTTTATGAGCTGTTCACCGTGTTATAACTGTATCCCCTCACCATCACTTACTCCGTGTTGTGTTTCCATTTATTCAGGTATGTTTGAGTAACCTTGTATTGTTCTGCAACTGAGCCTTGAGTGCTCAGAACATTTCGCCTACCTCTTATGCCCTCCCACAGCTCTGTAATTATATATATATGAACATAAAGCTAATAAATAAATCAGACCTGTCAAACTTGTAGAGTGAAAAAATCCACACTATTTTTACCAAGCCATTTTAGATCAATATTACTTTTTAAAATTGACTTTTAAAAGTAAAATGATGAGTGATCTGTGTATGTTGTAGTTAATGTTATAATTGACTTTTTGTATCTTTTCCAGGAGGGGGGCGGAGCTGTGGTGCCCACGAGCTGATCTGTGCACGGAGAGGTAATATTCACTTGTATCAGTGCTCATCTCTAAAATATGACTCTTTACGATGCATGAATATTTCTGAATTTCTGAGAAATGGTGCATTGTTGATGTGTTGGTCACTTGGTCATCGAACATTTTACACAAATCAACTTACTTTATATACCATTTTAGTGAGACTTTTCCCTCGTTTTCCACTCAACCGAAAATGCCAAAACAACAAAAATGCAGTAGGTTTCAAAATCAAAACTGGGAGGTGTGGAAAACGGTGAACTGAGTCCATGGAAACTTGGCAATCCAGCCACTTGAATGCAGTAGCACCCATAGGACCATCCTTCTCTCTCGAAAGTTTGGTGACAAACCAACTGACTGCCAAACTACAGTCAATTATTTGTAGCTAATTTCTCTAATGCAGAAGACATCTCCACCATCCATATATCATTCTTAAATAAACTTTCCTTTCCACCTCTACATATTTCTCTAGAACTTTCGGTGTGGCTCAGTGTTGGTTTGCGGTACACAAATAGTGTGTAGTGAGTTGAAAAGCGTTCTGTCTGTTTGTGCATTATGTATGTCCAGATCAGGTGTTCTCTCTGTCTCTCTAACCCTCTCCCTCGCTCTCTCTCTCGTGCAGTAGAACCAGCTGTGTGCTCATTATTCATTCATCCAGCAGGTTTTGTTTTCGTACCAATGCTCTAAAGTGTGAGTAACATCCCAGGATTGTTCAGACTGTATTTGAACAAGCGAGCCCTAAAACGCAGTGCAGGTGAATTTATACGAGGTGACCGTCACCAGTTATTTTTGTTTTTACACTAAATAATTCTAATTTTGTAAGATTAAGAATAAGTTTTCTTACCCTTTTGGCAGACTTTTTTTTCCTATTTCAAAGTATAGTATTTAAAATCTGTCACAAATTTCCTAAAAGATAAATATATCTAATCTTAATCAATATCAGTATTCTGAATTAAAGTAATTTTAAATTATTATTTTGAAGTGTAGAGGGCATTCGCTTCATAGCAGTATTGTCCAGTGTTATTTAGGGTTAGTGGTGGTGGCTGTGTGGTGACTTTACCTGCACTGAGCCCATCATCACTCCTCTACAGGCTATGCTAACAAGACGGATCAGGTGGGACAGATCTGGTTACCCCACAGTCCTTCCATTATTCAGGGCTGTGTGTGAACTGTCCCACAACCCACAGGATAGGTCAGGAGTCTTCAGACAGCTTCAGCATGTAGAGGTCACTTTGGCTCAACCATCACAGCGGAAGAAACGTGTCTTTTGTGCATGGATTAATCATTCTCATCATGATCATTTAGCAGGAAGACTTGAAACACTTCTTTGGACATACTGGAGGTAAGCTCTATGCTCCAGTGCATGATTCTTTGAATCCTCGTTATTTTTGTGCCCGTGTGCTCTTCATTAGTCCTGTTGCCATGGTGAAGGTATAGTTTTTGACTGGTAGTTCACCCTCTCTGTGAAGCTCAAAGGTGGACTTTTGGACATTTCTGGTGGATGGTCTGCCGCCTGCTTTTCTCCATGGAGTTGTAATTTCTTTACCTGAAATATTTCACAGTATGTTTTCCAAGGTACTCGAGCTATAAAATCATCTGCAAAGAAACCATAAAACCATAAACCTTTTGACGCCATCTTGAAGGAAGTAGTATACAGTATTATTATGTAGCTGTCAATAATACCCTACATTTTGTTAGATATTTTAGATATTACTTTACCTTGTGAAGGCTACAATGGGTATTGCAGAAATTATAAATGTTGGAATTGTAAGAATGCCACAGGTACTTTGAAACATGCTCTAACGGGACTTGCCCCCTCATTTGAAGTGTGTAAAATAATGACATTTAATGGAAGTGTATTTTCTTTACACCCCTTTGAAACTTGCACCCTCAGTTAGCTTGGTCTGGACCTGGGCTTGTAAAGGTATAAACGTAAAAGTAAAGTATGTGATGATGTATTTAGTAAATTGAAGTATCATGAGATTTGACACTGGAGTTTTATTTACCATCAATACAGCTGCTGGAGCTGGAGAGACGAACCCACAAGACATGTGATATTGTACATTCAAGTCAAGTCTACCTATGTTTCTATTGTAGGGAGTATTTGATCTCTGATGACGTAGGCCAGATGGCCAAGACTGGGATGGCAGTGTTCTTCACACATTTTGAAATATCTAAAATATACTACTCAAAGTACTACCATACTTAGTAGATACTTTTTATGCAATTTTAGAAGTATTATATTATATATTATATAGTATTATATCAGTCTTGTAAACCAAAATACTTTGTAGAGCAATTAACACATCATATCCCAAAAAAATCACACATTATTGGATCTCTTTTCAAAGAAACACTGGGGACACACTGAGGATCTGGGTCCCCACCCACAGGTTGAGAATGACAGTAAACAAAACTTGATAAGTTAAACCATGTCAAGCTGAGTTAAGTTGTTTTAAACTGCTTTGAGGCGTGGACAATTAGAGCAGGTGATGCAGATGTGTGTTGTGTGGGAAGGAGCAAAGACAGTGAGACAATTTTATGTTGGAACGATTAGGGCTTGTACTGTTCTTTGTTACAGCAATGATTTTAAATGTGGCCATTACAATTACAAAAATGTACAATTACCGCAAAATTGTCCTCTATCACAGTAATGTGAGTTATTTTTCACCTCTCATGATACAAAATTGTTCTCATCTCTTATGATCATCAATTTATTTAAGGGCTATGTTAACTGTTATCTAATATCTAATGGCTGTTCTGCTTACATACAAACGATTCTTTCAAATGGCATCTTCGCTTCAACCTCTCCCTCTCCTCTTCCTTATACATTCCTATATGTTGTACAGTGAGCCGGCCTATAGCGTGCTTTGCTGTTCAGAGTGACCAGTTAGTGAGTATAGATGCATTTTTCCTATGAGGCTCTTGTTAAAAATAGCAGCATCATATCAGCAGAGACATTTCAGAGTATGGGTGGCCTACATACACGGCTCAAGCAACCCTTTGAAGTGGAAAGTACAATAGCTTAGACTCCCTCCACTAAACAGGGATTTAGGCTGAGAAGAAATGGATGTAATTATATTCAGAAAAAAGTTTGAGAGAAGTTAAGTTTCTAAAGTAGTTTGCAGCCCATTCAAGACCATTTAAACGTGCACAATAAAGCTTGTCTCAAACAACCAATGACTATCCATCCATCCATCCATCCATCCATCCAACAATCCATCCATCAACAAAACTTTATTTGACCAACAAAATTCATATATAAACACAATTCAAAGGGCTTTTCAGACAATGACAATCTCAATACAACTGCATTCAAATCAGAATACAAACAAACAAATAAGAACATAAATAATAATTTGCAAATTCATTTAAAAAAGAGAGAGAGGATACATTACACCCATTGTTTTGAGACTAGTAGGAGCGTAGCGGGGACTCGTGTCCATCAGAAAAGTTAGGTAGTGCACTTTTAAGATTCCACTAAAATATTGTTGTTGTAGTGGACAGACTTATAAGAATAATTTAAAAATTGTATTTTTTCCAACAAATGTTGTGTTCTATTTGCTGTTTTGCTAAATAAGGAAATACATTTTGCAATCACCATCAGTCATTAGTCATTTACTATTTTTGCAATTTGCTTATTACATGATTTATCTTAATATGTTTATTTGCATTACTCTAGCTGCCCCTACTTCAATATGTGTCCAAACCCAAAACAGAATGAACTCAAGCGTTACTCAAACTAATAATTCAAGTAGAGCAAACATAATAATAAATTGAGTCAAATTATAATGTCTGACTTTTGACTAGTACCTTGCCAGGGCAATATGTCAGGAGCAACCATGAAACCCACCTAGACACAGGAAGAACATGCCCCCCCAAACATGCCCCTATACAGCCCAGGAACTGAACAATGAACCTTCTTGCTGTGAAGCTACAGTGCTAACCTCTATTGTGTCACGCTGCCATTCCACATTTCAAAAGTCATTTAGTATTAACTTTATTAATTGTCTTATATTGTGTTTGTGTGAGAGGTCGTACACTATACGCCTAAAAACAACAAAACAGTTTTTTCTGTGTTATTACTGTCCCATAGTCGTGTCCATCGTACATGTGTGTCACTCATGCTCTCTCTCTCTGTCCTGTCCCCCTCTCCCTCTCTCCTGTCCCTCTGTGTCCTCAGTGTCCCCCGAGCTGCTGGGCGTCCTGTCCTCCATCGCTGCCTTCATGGCCCTCATGGCTCTGTTCTTTCTTTACCTCAGCAACAAACTGTGTGTGGAGAGCCCGAGGAGCCTGACGCCGCAGCTCCACGACTGTGAGGGCCTACAGCCACCGGGTATGACACACAGTTTAGACCATAATGTTCTTCCCTCAGCAAAAACATGCTTGATAAAGTTGTATGAAATTCATTAACCAGGGCTGCACAATGTATTATATATCAATATCTATCACAATATTGGAGGAATATCACAGATGTAGAAATATCATAGGTTCTTCATTGGACAGATTTACTTTTTTTTTTAGATGTGACAAATTGGACATTTTTCTAAATTTAGCCTTGTTTGTATCTTGTAACACTTTCTGGAGGTGGAAGGTGCACCATTCCATGAAAATAGAAAGTTAAAACCTTCACAACCTTGTCATTCAGATAGATGAGTTTAATGCCATACTGCGCAATATTATAGCATAATGACCTTTTTTTCCATTGAGACAAGCAAAGAGTCAGTTTACACTCACTAAAACAGGCTTCACTGTTACCTGCAATCCTAGAATTCTGCGTAAAACTCAAATCAGCGGTGCTGACAAAACATATTTTTCATACTTTATTTAATTCGTTAAACATGAAGCTCTAATGTCTGCACTCACTCTCTGATGGTCATGAGCTTTGAGTAATGACTGAAAGGACAGGATCATGAATACAAGCAGTCAAAAAAGAGTGCCACGTTATATTTTAGTTTCACTTTTTGATTTTCAGTGTTCAATATGTATTTACAACTTCATAA
Source organism: Rhinogobius similis (assembly GCA_019453435.1). Lineage (NCBI taxonomy): Eukaryota > Metazoa > Chordata > Actinopteri > Gobiiformes > Gobiidae > Rhinogobius > Rhinogobius similis. The sequence goes on from CM033620.1 coordinate 36,351,843, forward strand.
AAGATCCCAAGGTGAAGTGCTTTATCAAACACGGCTTGATAACAGCTCCATCGACTGTTTAAACAATATGTAATCTTCTACCAGGTGTTTTTGAGAGACTGACACAACTGTTTGTTTTCAGAAATGATCTTGCCTTGTGCACAAAATGATTGCTTATTCTCTCAAAGATGAATCACTCCAGACGCACAGTGATTGTGTGAGGTTTAGCAATGTGAACAAAGCAAATATTTCTCCTCTGGCTAATAATAATCAAACTACACTCAAACCACAGTTTTATGTTGATTATTATGACAACATAATAATGATCTATAGTTACTTTTACAAAAATTACGAAACCATGTGCAGAAGACTTTTGCCTTAAAGGTGCTTTGTAACTTCTGGTAGAAGTCATATAGTCATTCAGTATGGTATTAAATTGATCTATATACACTCAATTACAGGCGTTTCTAGTGCCAAATTGTGCCACTTATTTCGTGCATGAAAAAGTATGGTATTATAATATGTTTGTTTGTACTAGTCTGTACCCACTAACTAGCTTCATCTACACAGTTTACTACATGCCAGAACTGTGATGAGCTATTCTAACTTGAAAGAGAGAGCGCCATGGCCTTCTTCAAGTCCTTCCAAAACAACCTCCCGACTGTCAACATCTCCTCCATCTTGGATTCGGTCACCAGCCGCGTGGACGACCTCGCCAACACCGTTAGCGACGCCACCTACGCCGTCAGCGACCAGTTAACCGAGGGTGTGACCACAATCGTGAAAAAGGTGCAAGATGTCGAAGAGGGAGACAACAGCGGAGGCAACACCGGGCAAGAGGGCAGTTCAGCCGCGGAAGGAAAAGCAAGGAGCAAAAGCATTTGGCAAATCACCAGGGATACGGAACCAGAAAGTCAAGCCAACGAGGCCACGGACAACAACTATGCTCCATCTCAGCTTGAGTGGGAGTGGAGAGACGGATGCTGGAGAGTGAAAAGAACGGAAGCTGAAATAGAGGAGGAAGAGCGTAAGAAAAAAGAGCAAAGAGAGAAAGAGGAGAAGAGGGAGCAGAAGAGGAAGGAACGCCAGGCCAAACGGATGGAAGCCCAAAAGCAGGAAGAGCGAGAGGGAGAGGTGGAAGAGACAGAAAGTGTACAACAAAATGATAAAGCATCTGAAAGTCAACAGCAAGAAAGTGAGAGTGAAAGAAAGCAAGAGTGTGAAGAGGAGAACGAGCTAAAGATGTCCAAAGAAGAGGAGGATGAGGTGAAAGATAGTCCAGATGAGGAGGAGGTAGAGGTATCCAAAACAAAGAAGAAGAAGAAAAAGGCTGACAAGAAGAAGAAAGGAGAAAAAGAGGTTGTGAAAAAAGAGAAGGAGGAGGAGCGAGAGAAGAGCAAGAAAAAGAGACATAAAAAGAAGAAAGGCAAAGGTTAGAGAAGTACGGGGTGTCATCTGTGAACAAATGAACGTCTCTTTTCCGCTTACTTTTTCTGTGGTGCTTTGTGTTGAGTTTTGAATGGGCATATTCACCTTATTCAGATTTTGACAGTAAATTATTTATATACAGACCACAAAGCCAGAGAACAGGTACACTGTTGACTGATTGGTACATTTTGCACAAATCAACCTACTTTACATTGTCCTTTAGTGGTCAGAGTTTTCTCTAGTTTTCCATTTAAATAGAATTATACAATGCCCCTTAACCAAAAATGCAAATTACAATGGAAGTGCTGTTTAGTTGTAGTCAAAAGTCAAAGTGGGAAGGTCAGAATATGGTGAATATACACAGTGGTGGAATGGTACTGGCTTCAGCAAACTCTTCTTCTCTTTTGTGTTTCCCTGGTGTCATGTGCAGAGTTTTGAATCTCTATGTAACTGTCCAAACTGTGAGAAAGTAGACAAATCTGAAAGGCCTCAATGTTAAATAGCTCTTGAATCAATCTGGACAGACTCAAAATAAGAAATGGATGTATTTGGGCAAAGGCAGGAGTCAGGAAGATAACTCTGCTTTGACGCTGACGAGCGATGCATTAGAGGTGCAGAGCTAGATATGAGATGGGAGTACTCCTCCAGGACCGGACAGCTGACATAGTAAATGTCATGTTAAAACATGTTGGCTGGTGCTGAGTGTTGATAGGTGTGTCAAGGCAGCAGCTTGAGCATGTGGTGATAAGCAATAAGCGAGGAGAGGCTGAGCAGGCAGTGTAGGCCCAAAGGTGAAGCTTGTGCAGGTGAGGGAAAGAGTGTTCTCGTCTAAATATTCACTAGAGCTCTGTTAGTTAATTTTGTATGACGTTTGTTAATACTTAATTTCTTGCCGTTCACAATAAAATACGCACAAAATGATTTGACAACATTGTTTTTCTTGGCTGCAAAATTGGAGGTGACAGTGATATAGTGGGTTGAGTGTTTGATCACCAGCTGGTTTATATTGTTTATATTGTGTTCTGGAGCCAGAGACCACATTGCCCACTCCACATAGACAGTATAGTTGTCTGTGGCAGGGATCACATCCGGCATAAAAAATACAGTCTTAGCAACTTCAACTTCTTTTCTTCAACTGTCTTCTGTGTGTGGTGCAGGTTTTGATTGTAAATGTCATTCTACTTCTTGTCATTGAGCTGTACTTGTGCGTCCCATCCAGAGGGGGCAGCGTCGGACAGCGAGGAAGAGGGGGAGGAGAGGAGTCCAGAGCCCATGGCTCAACAGAGAGCATCATCCTGGGGAAGCAAACAAGAGCAGGAGGGCTACAGCAGTGAGGCATCCAGTGAGCGCGGTGAGACACCACAGTAAAAATATATATACATAGTTGGGTTTCAAAATTTTTGGAATTTTTAAAGTTGGAAAATTTCTGGAATTATCAGGGACTTATAATAATTAATGGGAATAAATGGGATTTAATGGGCTCTAATACTGCTGAAACTAAAGAATCATAAATACCTGAATTTATGTAAATGCACAATACACAGCCGAGACAGTAACAAAAAATAAGTTGACCTCTAAGGCTTTATGGGGGGGAGGTTTTAGGCCAACAAGTATGGTATTTAAGGACATGGACTGTCTATGTGTCACATGGTGCAATATTTGTATCTCAGGTCTGTCAGGTGTAACTTACATCTTGTGTCCATGGTAACCTAACACCTGCTCATCTCACCTGTCTCTCTGCTCACTTTTCTGTCCTGTCCAGCTACCATCCAGAGAATCCACAAAGACGCCTCCCTGAACGAGCTGCAGCCTCCGCCCTACCCCGAGCAGAGAAAGACCTCTTCATCCTCCCGCTCCCACAGGGGGGGCAGGAGACCCTCACCAGCCCAGCGTGGCTCCAGTCCCCCGGGCTCCAGCCAGGCCAGCGAGGAGGAAGAGGAGGAGGAGCCAGACACAGAGAGCTACCTCAACAAGGGCTGTGACGAGGACATACCCAGTGACAGCACCGCCGTCCTGGGGCAAGAGGTGAGAGAAGGAGTCACACATCCAACAAGCACAATGTCAGTGTGAATTATTCATGCATTCCATTCACCTGGATTACAAATACTCATCTTGTCTTCTTAAAGTCTATGTGACAGGTAAGTCTAACATTTTACAAAAAAGTAGTGAACATGATTATATTTAAGATTTTACTAAACATTTAAATTTTTTGACAGTTAAGCTTAAAGTTAAATGTTACTTCCTGGTTAGACATGGCCAGCAAATATGACATAGATAGTGGTAATTCTACAGCTGTTACCTAGCAACCCATTTGAAAACAAGGTCCAAAATCCTTCAAATTACACAATAGTTATGATTTGACAAATAATAATACCTGATAACACCGTTATTTTTTATTTAAATTGTCAAAAAAAAGTCTCAATTGCCTGTAAACTGTGTTTGTTCCAAGGCCCAGATTGTGCTATTATTAATGTGCAAGCATTCATGATTTATGTGTCAATTTCTTTTTATCAATCAACATGAGTTAATGCTTTAACTTTAACAGCCCTGTTTCGTAATGAAACATATCACAATTATATTATATATGAAATTATATTATGTGCGTTGCAGTATGTCCACAAAGCCTGAGCAGATAATACAATGTAACTATAAAATTACAATATGAATTGACTTTGGTTGTCGGACAATATTAAAATTCAAATAAAACATTGATCTTCCTCATTGGCTGCCCAATCATGTATCATATTGCAGAGAGAATTTAATTCCAAATTCCATGGCAATAATGACAGGTTTAGGGACACGACCTTATGGCATCAAAATGAACGATCTGAGTCCAACAAGTTTCTCAAGTCTTTATAATTCTACAGTATCTTGAACTGAAAACCTCGACACAACAGAGCTCAGCACTGAACCTATAAAACAGTAGAAATCACAACTTCATGGGACCAGCGTACTTATGACTTGAGCAGAATGAGCAAGCTGAAGGCTAAAAAGGCTAAAGACAGAGACTCCTGCACTGAGGCCAACACTTGGGACTGCAGACGAAAACCAAGAAGAGCTCCAGAAGGATGATCTGAATGCTCAGTAATCCATGTGGGCAAACCTGAACCCAAAGTCCAGGAGAAAGAACCATCCTTTGACCCTGAGTCTGATTTCCCTGCCCTCCAGAAGAACAATCGTGAACTTCAACCTGGGGTGCACAGAGGCAGAGCAGTTAGAGTTCCTACCTCCCAAGAGGAGATGATTGGTTTGAATCCTGGACCAGACCAACGTCACACGATCTCTCTGAGTGGAATCTGGATGTTCTCCCCGTGTTACATGGGTTCTCTCTGGGTTCTCTAGCTTCCACTCACCGTCCAAAGGCATGTATGTGTTAGATTAATTGGCAACTCTAAATTGTCCTTAGTGAATGTCAGAGTAATAAAATACATTGAACAAGCATATTACCAGGACCATCAGCATGTTATGTTTCATTAGTAAGGTATGACCCAATTAGAGTCATTCACAAAAATCAATGTGCATTTTTATTGACCAATAATGTTTCAAAGGAGACATACACGTTAACATGTTTTCACTGTTATACTTGTTTTCCCTTCTCATTACTTTCTTGAAGCTATTGTCATTACCATTGACTCTCAAGCATTTGTTTGCCACTCATTGCTAAAATTCAGAATGTCACCTTAAAAAAACAGCTAACGTTACAGGGTCTGTTTCAGGGTCAGCTCATGTCAATTATAAGTAATGGCGCTAGCATGACGGCTAAGAGGAAACAGGAGAGCGAGAATACGGTTTTAAGTAGAAGATGTATTTCAAACAGGTTAGTTCAACTGACCAACAAACTAGTGAGGAGCTGTAGTCTGTTGAGTGATACAGAGGCTTGTAATAAATGTCCTAACCACGTTGTGTTTAATAAGCTGAGGTGGAGATTTCAAATGTAAAAATAAAGCTAAGTTATTTCCAGTTAAATCATCCATTCTGGGATGAATCAGGATCAGTTTATATTCCAAACCCACAAATAAAAAACAACTAAAATTTACAAAATTTTAAGTGGCCTTTTATATTGATACCTTCAGGATGAAAAAAAAAAAAACTTTATTAAAAGTTCCCAAACTAATTTTTTGTGTGGAATTAGCTTCAGCTTTGAAAAAAAGAATTGTCAGTACCTAAAAAATGCCCAAACTAGTGTCAATCAGACCAGACCTCTAGACACCAGCTTTAATATTCCTTATATTTAACATTTTCTTATTCTCCAAAGGGTTCAGAAACAGCTTCAGTTTAGTCAGGCCTTTTAGTAAAAAAAGGGGGATAAGAAATAAAGGGATCAAAAATCTTTGAGACAAAAACAGAATGATTTTTCTGGTAAATACTACAGGTACTACAAAATTTGTGAGAAGATGCTGAGATTTGATAATTACACCAACTGAAATTGTGTTTTTGATTTAGATTATGATATATTGTGCAGTCCTAATTCAAACCCCATAATAATGAGATCCTTGCTGCTCAAAAGTCCACATTGATTCCTCACTCTTGACATCTCCCGCTCTTGTTGTCCCAGGACGGCTCTGTGCCGCCCCTGCCTGCCGCCTACGAGCCGGAGCCCATGGCCAAATATGGCACTCTGGACGTGGCCTTTGAGTACGACTCCAGCGAGAAATGGCTGGCCGTCACTGTCACCGCGGCAACTGACATTCCTGCCCTCAAACAGACTGGAAACATCTCCTGGCAGGTAACATGCCAGGATGGACCCTTTGTGCATTTTCATGTTTTTATTTGGGTACTTCACGTGACAGCCATATTTCACATTATCACTTTAAAAAAGTGTAAAAAATATATAAAGTCCCACATATGTTATATATTAGAATTTAAAAAAACAAAAATTAAAACAAAACAAAACACATATTAAAAAAAGACATTCAAAAACCTTAAGGAGCTCATCTGTCATTTATGCTCCTGGACAAGCTCTGGGGTTCAGGGTTTAAGTTACAGGTAAAAAAAAAAAATCATTTTGAAATAGCCTACTTTTTTGAACATTTAATGTGCACCAGTTTGATCTCCTGTGGTGTTAAAGCTTTATTTCTGAATAAAAAGGCAGTTCTAAAAGTTAACCCCAAAATTATGTAAAGCATGTGAAAAGCCTTACTTATGCTTGTTGAAGAACTGTTTTTGAAAACGTATTTTCTACAAAGATGCATCATGACAATCCATGCATCCCCAAACGTCCAGTACCCATTCACAGCACTGTATAACTGCACCCCTACTCACAGGTCCACCTGGTCTTGCTGCCCACCAAGAAGCAGCGTGCCAAAACTGGTGTGCAGAAGGGCCCCTGTCCGGTCTTCACGGAGACGTTTAAGTTCTGCCGGGTGGAGCAGGACGCGCTGGAGGACTACGCTGTGAGGTTCAGGCTCTACAGCATCAGGAGGATGAAGAAGGAGAAGGTCCTGGGGGAGAAGGTTTTCCATCTGACCAAGCTCAACCTGCAGGGCAAGATGGCTCTGCCCGTCACGCTGGAGCCAGGGTCCGAGGCTACGGTGAGTTTGATGTTAACGGCGGGCTTACACCTGCAATATTGCTCTACTATGGAACGGTTCAGTGTCATAGCAATGCAATTCCAGGGTCAGGGCATTTTGGCTTTTTGGATAATGTAGTATTAAAACATTCTATAGTGCAAAAATCCATTCACTCTGGATATTCTTCTGCAGTGTTTTCAGACAAATTTGTGTATTTTGTATTTGATTTGATTCTATCAGCCAAAACAAAACATTAAAGGAGACATACTATGCTTTATTCAGGCTTTTAGCATTGAACTATAACATTAGTAGACATTGTAAACTGCAATATTGATCTACAATGGTTTAATAATAGAAACAGCTTCAATTGACTTCCTGTGCAAAACTGGTAAGAGCCGCTTCTTTAGAGTGACATTTCAGGACATTTCAGTGTCACGTTCATGTTTTTATTTTTGCTGTTTTAAGTGGCTACATGACATTTTAGAACTCTGCAAGTATCACAAGTAATTGCAACAAAGCACAGGGATGTGGATGGGGATAGAGGGTTGGTGAAAACAAGACTTCTCTGAGCACTCCAGCCTCAGTTGCAGGACAATACAGGATGACACAAACAGTAAACTGTTTATGAGGAAACACAATTATAAGAGTTTGCATAATATGTCCTCTTTATATTAAGAAAGATGTCTAATGTCTTGCTAAAACATCAATGAAATGACCGTTAATATTTTTACTAGAACTGCTTCATAGTGATATCCCCCGTCCCCAGGGCTGTGGTTCCGTGGTGAGCGTGTCCCGCAGTGGAGGTGCTCTGTCCTACCGCTCCACTGAGGACACCTGCCTCCCTGAGATCCTCCTGGGCCTCATCTACAATGCCACCACAGGACGGCTGTCTGCAGAGGTCATCCAGGGCAGCCACTTCAAGACCTCCGCCACCGAGAAGCCCATCGGTGAGGGCTGCTCCAGCACCGCCGAACTATATGCAAACTTACTTTATATGTTATGTGAGTGGTACAGGTTGTTATTGTCCAGAATAATGATATAGACCCTTTAAAATACCCTGTCATCAGAGTTTTTAAGAAGTAGATCATTACACAGTTTCAATATTTAACTAACATCAAATATCTGATTATAAAGACTTAAAACAAAGTATTGTTTGTTTTAAGTCTTTATAACAAGAAACAATTTAGAATTTCCCATAAAAATGTCTAACTTTTCTATTACATGGGATTGAAAAAATACAATTTTCTTGCACCAAAATTGTATTTGAGCTTCACAAAATGTTTACTTATGGTAAAGCATGTAATAGATGCAGTATGTAGAGTGTATGTAAGTGAAACACTGTTGTGGGGTCTGCATTTCTGAAAGAATGTGTCCAGTGAAATGTAAAATAGGATAGGATTTTGCCTTAATCAAAAATACGATCAAATAATCAAATAATGTAAATACAATTTTAAGTGTGAAAAAAACAACAAAAAAAAAACAACAGGCTCTGATCTCGCTCACATGTGTCTGAGTCTTTTTCATTTGACAAACCATCATGAATTATCACATTTTGTGATATTCTGTGGTTAATTTCAGTTTCCCCTGTGAAATCACATTATCTTCCACTTCACACTTGCCTCTATTCTGAAATGTATTTGTTATCAAATGTTTAAAGGGTCTATAAGACCAGAAGTGTTTTGTAATTATGTGGTTAAAACATGACTCTGGACTAACCCAACCCTCTACCACTCTTTGTATTCTCACTGTGTCTGGCCCTTTTTTATTTTCTGGCAATTGTTTTTGTAAAAGTATTTATGCTAAACCTTTCAAATGCTTCAAAAACAATTGCAAGTGACAATTTAATTTTTTCCAAAGTTGTTTTAATATTTATTTTTCCCTTTTTCCTCTAAACCTCTCTCTGCTTCTCCTCTGTGTGGTGTGTGTGCTGTTGCAGACGGTCTGTTTTGTTGTGTCAAACATTTTGTTGGTGGACAGCTGTATATCATGAGAGGTAAGGCTATATGGAATTATTTATCTATCCATATAACCACGGACAGATAACGTCAATTTAATATTGCTATAATGTTGGTTTAGGTTCAGCGTGTTAGAGTCCATGTCAAATGATTCTTGTATTAGTTTTGCAGTTCATATCTTAGTGCTCTCTCAAATATTGATTTATCAATATTGCAATATGCAAGAGAAAAGAAAGTCGCATGTAGACGTTTTGTTCAGCCTTATCTGAAACTTGGAAAAATCAAGTGCAATGAGACTAATTTCAGTCACTTCAATGACCATTATTGCAGTAGATGTTACTTTGCAGGTGAGGTGACCACCTCTGCACATGTAGGCCCTGGTACCTCGTCCCACTTGCTTTGAGAATGTCCCACCTTTTTGGATGTACTGACTTTCAGGATTCTAATATGTTGGAACCTAATGCTGCTCTGTGGGTTTTTGATAAAAAACAATTATATGCGGCTAGTGCTGTTATCGTCTAAGAGCCTAAATTTCATTGCACCACGTTACACAATTTATTCCCGCTTTATACACTTTGTGGTGGTCACCCTATTTGCAGTTTAATGCATCCACGAAACATCTGATTTATTTATACAAGCCTGCACTTTTCAGTCTAACCACTTGGTGTCACTCTCGCCCTGTTTTCTCCCCTGTTCCCACACAGACACTTACGTGAAGCTGGTCATGCTGGACTCCAAGGGCAAGGAGATGTCCAAGTGTAAGACAGGCGTGTGCCGCGGCCAGCCCAACCCCACCTACAAGGAGACGTTTGTGTTCCAGGTGGCCCTGTTCCAGCTGTCTGAGGTGTCCCTTGTGCTGTCCGTGTTCTGCCGAAGGAGCACCCTCAGGCCCCGGGAGAGACTGGGCTGGGTGTCCCTGGGCATGAACAGCACCAGCGACGAGCAGCTCAGCCACTGGACGGAGATGAGAGAGGCAGAGGGCCAGCAGGTGTGTCACTGGCACACGCTCTCTGACACATAAGGAGGAGTGTTTGGACTTGAGGGGAGACGATCCTTCATCAATGTGTCATCAATTTGTGAAAAGACACTGATTTTACAAGTGAAACATGAAGGTATAAAAAATGTGTGCGGTGATCCAGTTGTGATAAAGGTGGAACAACAAAAGAACACATCATGGTGAAGACTGAGCAATATGTCTAAAAGTGTAGGTATTCACTGACACAAGCAAGGAAAAAAGTAATCATACTATGATTAATGCAATGGACTTAACAACTGGAAATTTAAAGGAAATGGATGGATTTTTGAACTGACAGTGATACTGGTTGCGCAAAAATGTTTAAAGATATAACTTAACACACACACACAGTTTGATAAACCTCCAGGTATTGACTGTGAACCTGTAGCTCAAGATCTGGAGATGGCTCCCTACAGTATAGTCGCCCACTGCTCCTGACTGGGCGTGCTTAAGACCTTGAGGGATGGGTCACACACAGAGGAAACACATTCAAAATGCACAATGAAGACAGGCCTAACTCATGGCATTACAAGAGATTAATTGTCAAATAGTGTGGTTTGTGTTGCATGGAACGCCCTTTAACATGTGAACCTGCTTAACTAGTGCACAAGGATCTTTGAACTTTTCTTTTTCAATAGGGACGGCGCTTTTCTTTTCCGTGATTTAGCGGATTGGATTTCAGGTGCCCTTCCTGTCTCCACTATCCACTGAAAACTGTGATTGGACTTGTCTTGCCCAAGGATTGAATGAAAATATTGCAGTTAACCACTCTGCAACTCTGTGAACAAGAACAGTGGACACAAAACAAACCATTGCCTTCCAGAAAACTTACTTAATAATAAGGTGCCCTCTAGTGGATAAGATGAGAACAAACAAAGTTGTTGTACACGTCATGATTTTCCAGAAATGATGCACTTTCATAATGCAGTGTGGACATTTTACACATGAAGATGACAAATGTATGTTTGAAAATCAATACTGAAAGCTGTGTTTCAAATCATGCATGTACTGAAAATGTTTACAGATTTTTTCAATCGAGGATCAAACATTTTGGTCCATCTTTATGGGCTTTTTCAAATCTTTTGCAGCTACTGACCACCAGCACTCCGGACTTGTCTCTGTGTCGTTTCCATTGACAAAGACAACAATATATTGAGCAGACTGTTAAGAAGCCGACTGCGACATGCTGCAATGCTATCTATGCTTCTACACTTTGTTTACATGCACATGACTAACAATGCAATATCTTTGTTTTATTATGGGACCAATCCGCTGTGAGTAAAATCTTATTGATAAAAAATATAATGCATATAAGTTTGTCAGCCTGGCTTACGTCTTTTACTTTTGCATATTGATTTTTGCTGAAGGTGGGTTAATGGTAGACGTTCATCTGCGTTAAATGTTGGTTCTTGCAACATTTAAATTTTTGTCTTACTTTGTTGTAGTTGTACATGAATTAGATGGTAAACTACTTCAAATCTAAGTTAAGGAGATGTTTAAATACTGTTAGACCCACTACTTCTGCTGCTATATTGCTTTACTGCCATCAGATTTTTTAACTTGTTAAACTTAAACTTGTTAACTTTCCTGGATATGTTCTTGTTTTGCCTGGGCTCTTCCACAGTATGGCATTAAACACATCTATCTCCATGGAGACAAAGTATATGACACAATGGGGCCAATTTACAGGTCAGATCCGTGTTGCCCAATAAAAAAAACCCACAAACTTCTTATTGATTAAGTGCAAGATAAATAAATGTAATGCTATACTGTGGAACATTCCAGGCAAAACAAGAACATCTCTATGAAACCATAATGGCTACATAGTGCACCTTTAATACAGTTTGTTAAGCAGTTTCTTTATAGTCTTCATATGCTTTGATTCAACCTTTTGGACATTTTTGTATTTTTCATTTTATAACTTAAAATAGCATAAAACATTGTGTTACATTTTGGCATTTCTTGACCTGGGCCCCCAAATTTCTGTCAACGGGCCTGCATGTGAGAACGTTAGTATTATGCACCTGGCGCCCTCTGCTGGCATCAATTATCAGCATAACTTTTGTCAACATGCGTGTAGTAGGCTTTTCATTACTTACATTGAGCGCTGAACCTAAATGTTTACGTCTGCAGAAGGAGACACCAAACGCACTACTCCAGCTCCCTTTTTCTGGAGGAAATAATTTTACGGCTACTTGCATCACCATCCTTACCCGAAGCTGGGTTAAAAGGAGCAGATTTTTGGTCCAGCTCAGCCAGGTTCATTCATGTAGAAACAAGGTGCTCCTGCTGAGGACCAATGTGCCGGAGCCTGCTCACTCTATAAATCTGACAGTGCCTGAGGAGCTGCAGTCAGACTGTGGGGTAAAGAGCCTATCCAACAACTAATGTGTCCTAGAGTCTGTGTGATGTCAAGCTAAAGTATCTGCCAGTGCTTAGAAAACTGCACTTGAAATACCCACCACCCATCAAAGTATTTTCTTATCTCAAACAGGGAGAAATGCCATTCAACAACTGTAGGTCTTGTTAGTGAATATAAACCAAGATTGTTTTGGAAATAGAGACAAAATTTAGGTCATTTTCAAAGTTAGAAAATGTCTCTTTGTGGGAGTGAGCCTGAATTTATGTCAATACGCTACAATCTGTGTTTTCACTTATCCGATAATTTATATTAGCTGCTGTGTTTAATAAAGTTTTTTAAAATGTAATAGCCAGATGTGAGCGCCATGGAAAATTCTGTTAGATGTTTTCGGCCGTTTTATATTTTAAGCTCTATAGATTGTTTAAATAAGCCCCAGTGTGTGAACCACGATTACTAGACTTTTGAATATCATGACACGTAATGAAAAGCATTTGTTGTAGCCACACCCATGTTTTACAGTGAGGCAGAGGCCGGGTCTACATTCTTGTCTCTGTTTTTAGTGCTACTGGGGTCAGAACAGCTGAGAACAACCGACGCTCCAGATATGTGTCAAAAGGACTCCAACAGTCAGAATTATTGGACACGTTTCATATTCACTAAATTTCAAAGAAAATCAAATACATCAATTTAAACAAAGCATTTACCACATTTAACTTTTTGTTCATGTTTGTTTATGTAGCCTATTATGAAATGATCAATAGATTTCTGGATGATGAAAATTTAAAACAAATACTATCTTTTGAATGGGCAAAAAGTACTCAAAATGTCACCTTTAAACAGAAAACTGAAACTCATGAAACGGACCACTCAAAATGAAATGTTAAATTAAAATGGATACATCATGTTGCCTTTTTCCTTTTTTCCGTTAAAGGATTCAACCAAAACAAATTATTGGAGTTTAAGATTAAGAGCATATAAATCATTGATCAGAAAATATTTAAATGGTTTTGAGGAAAGATTGTAGTGAATATTTCATGAAGTTGAGCGCAGTAGAAATGTTGAACGTTCTGGGTAAATTTAGCTATTTTAAACATTCAGCTTAAAGTTATGATAAATTACAGTAAGAATGAAGAGTGTAGTGTGTGAATAAAGAATCATGTGTAGTTGAACCATTGTAACAATGTTTATTTCCATTCATTTGGCCTTCACTCGTTGTCAGTCAGTGTATACAGCAGCACTGCAGATGGTCGACCAAACCAGACCCATGTTTATCTGTTTTAGAGCTGTAGAAAACCAGCTGTGTCACTGAGGAGAGCGAGAGGAGCAGAATGACCAACGACCTGCCCCTGCGCCCCGGGACAAACTGACAAGGGATTAGAAGGTTCACGGGGCAGGAGTTAAATAGAGGGGCAGGGAGGCAGTTCACAGCAAAGTGGAATGACAACTCAACCTGGGCGTAACTTATCAATTATTTTATAACAACATAATTGGGTCTGCTAACAATTTAGCGCCAAATAAATGCCTTATGAGCTTCTTTCCTCACAGCTGCATGAATAGGCCAACATTTGAAAAGAAATTCAATGAAATTCAGTTTGAAATGTTAGCCCCACTCACTTAGCCCCTTCTTTCACTTTAATGTTGCACCTTGACAGAGAAACAGTCATCTGTCTAGTAGTCCTGGGATGTTGCATCCAAATGGTCACAATGGTGGATTTTACTTTTGTCATGCTTATTGTTACCCATACTCCCCATAAGTCTAAAGTCCTGACACTATTTAACTGTAGACTTGTCAAATACATAATGTCATATTCATTTCAAGTGTATTCAACTAATAAAACATATTTTGAGACATTTTCCTCTCATTGGCGCAGCTGGTTTTTCACAGCCCTGCGCTGATGTGTGATCACAATCTACTCCTCTGTTATTGCATGTTTTTATAAAAACCCTTTTAATAATATATTCAATAAATATACAGGGACTGCAACATTGTTCAAAGAATAATTACAACTAGAACCTCATTCAAAAACAGACTTTTGACTTTTTTTTAAAGGGACTTAAAGCTTTGTCAAAACACAAACAATCTGACAAATTGAGATGAAGCAATTGTGAATTTACACTTTTCAGTTTGGTGGACAAATTGTGTCGGGTCAAGTACTGAGCAACTCCCTGTAAGACATCGTACCATTTGGCAAAGAAAACATTCATAAACAAAAAAAAATTAAATCAAAATGGCATCTATGCAGAGCAGCTTTCCTGTTTGAGGTGCTTTAAGTAAAGACATGATCCATCTTCTCTTGTTGTGCTTTTCAGTTGTTAATACCTCTATAACCATGATTGCAAATCTATTATTTATGGGCCATTTTCAAAACCATTCATGTTTATGTGATGAACAATTTCTACATTTTGGCAGCTCATGAGTTGAACACATTTGAGATATTTTACCATTTTTACAGCACAGGGGTCTTAAATTGACCAGAGACCATATTGTCATGTTACCATAGTAGCAGGCAATTCATTACTTTTTTAATGTACATTTTAATTCTGATGCTTTTACGGCTTGTTTAACATAATGAGCAATAACAAAGAAAATACAAACTGAAAAAAGTATCTACACTAATTTAAAAATGTGATGAATGGTGAATATTAGAAGTTTATAAAATTAAGTTCAGAATTATTCGTAAATTCTTTTATGTAAAGGAAGTTTGATAATTTCACTATGTACGTCAAAAATGTACTTTTACAGCTCACTTTGCTTGAAAAGTAAAAAAAAAAAAAAGATCTAATCTGTAAATTTGATCATAAAAACAGTAAAATACAGACTGAACTAATGTAACAATTAGATTGGGGATATAGTGAAAAAAAGACAAATAAGAATAGTCAGAGTTTTTAGGTGATAACTATAAAATGAAATGGACCGCCTGTTGAGACCCCTGTGCTGAAGTGACAAGATGGCCGTCAGTCATGAGGCATTACGGTGACGTTGTAGTGAATTCCTTCTCCTATATGAACACGATTAAATACGCTCTATGCTTGTCTACTAGTCCGACTGTGCGTAGGATCTCCCAATGAGCAGTACACATTTACACAGCATAATAATAATAAAAAAACAAGATTTTTTTCAATAAAATACTTCACGTCAGTGCTTTTGCTGTACAAGATTTTCAGTTCGTAAAATGTCCACGCAGTTCTGTTCATGTTTTTTAAGCTCCATTGTTCAAAAAAAGTCTTGATTTTCTGTACACTTTGTCCATTTGTCTTTAGGTGCAAATGTGATATCTGTAGTGGTTGAGAATAGGTTGTGTTCTTGTGATATTGTAACATTCTGAAGTTTGAAGGCAGGTCAGAATGTGTGTGTCAAAATACAAATGTTTTGACCTGGTTTAAAGGACACATATTATGCATTATTAATATTGTTGTACCGTTACCTTGGCATCTGATGTTTTAGAACTTAAAATAATGTAAGCGTTGAAAACCATACATGGTTTTCTACCAGTAACGACAGTTATGACACGCATCTGCTCAATTTGTGTAATTTAAAGTTAATCAGTTATTGCTGGGTCTAATGGCATGAAATAAAAACTGTCAAAAAAAAAAGAAAAGAAAAGAAAAAAGGGCAGCTGAATTCATATGACACATGCACAGATTAACTGTGGACCTGTGAACTGTGGAACCTTTACAGGGACAATATGTAACTTTTCTGGTGAGGGTTGACCATCTGCTTGAATATTCGACAGTATGGCATCACACGCATCAATCTTACATTTATTATTTTATTACTCAGCAAAAGAACTTTCGAAAAATCAATAAAATTAATTCAAAATAAAATAAGCATGCTTACATGCTGCCTCTCCACAGATATGACCTGTAACATGGTCTGGTGGCATAACTTGGTCGTCTCCATGGAATAAGATTAGTTTAATGCCAAACTGAAATATTCAAGGCAAAGAAATAACCTCAAACTCAAAAAGACAAGCAGATGGTGAAACCTCACTAGAAGAGTTACACCTTAAGCAATGTAAAAGATTTGTGGTCTTTGTTTGAATATTTCTTTAAAAACATTTGTAATAATATTTGCCCTTGCCTTCCATTTCATATTTCACCATTGTTCTAGTTTTAGAACACAACCTATTTTGACATGATTCTGAACATAATTAAATTGAATTTGATTGGCAAAAGGATGACCATTGCCTTTCCCACTTAGAGCGGTTAAGATTGACGCTTGCTAGTCTTTCAATCTCACTTTCGGCTCTGCGTTTGACTGTGTGTTCCGGGCCTAGATGAACTTGAAGCATTTGGTTTTGTCGTGCGGTAGACGTGTCTTGAACAGTACCGAGTCCACCCTGAACTGTGTGTAGAGCAGGGGCATGTAGCCGTAGACTTTGACAAAGAAGTTGATGCACTTGTGTCTCTCGTGGAAGTGAGAGTCGTCGTGGGAGAGGGCCTGGGGGCAGCCGGGGCAGCGGAAGGTCCAGCGGGATGTCACCTGACGGGGGAGAGGAGTGAGAAGACAGGGGTGTTTACTGGAAGACAGGGACATATGGTCAAAGTTTTTATATCATGTTAAATTTAATTATTCAGTATATTTAAGTTTTGTTCAGTTCACACCTTTAAAGGAAAAATATTATGCATAATTTGAATTGTTTTTAGCCTTTAAATTTTCAATCAAGCGGACATGAATCAAACTAAATGCTAGGTATGTTTTTGATTGCAGAACAATGTTAGCACATAGTTAAAAGCTCAACACAAGCCAATTTTGCATAATATTTGTCCTTTAAGTAATCTTGCATTTTTAGATTTTTAGCTCAAAATCTTTCATTTTCCCCTGTATTGATTTTCAAGTCCAAACAAACCCCTTTACCAGAGAATACCCGATAATCACTTCAGATGCTAACTGCTATTGTAATAAAGGAGAATAAAGGAGACATATTATGCATTATTTGTATTGTTATTGGCCTTGAAACATGCTCTTGCTTCAGCATCTCAAGTTTTAGAATTTTGAATTAAGAAGCATATATGACGTTTTATTAGTCATGTGTTCCCTTCTCAGGATTTGGTGTTAGCGCTCCATCTACTAGCCGCAGAAAGAATTACCCTGGGGAGAAAAACAAATGCTAATGTGGGCACACAGTTGTAATGCGCATGACATAGCACTAAAATGAATGCAAGATATACATGTTAAGCGCCATACTGTGGAACATTTCACACAAAGTAATAACATTTCCATGGAGACAAGCCGTGCTTAAATGAATTTTTTTAAGTACTACATTATTCATTATAGTAATAGTAGTAATATTATTTTATAAACCAAGCTTCATCACTTGCTTTGGAACTTAATGTGTCAAACAGTAAACACCCACACTAACAAATGTGTCAGAATTTTCAACAAACACTTACATTTCTAATAACCTCCTCACAGATGATAACGCAGCAATTAATTCATGTAGAGCCAGTCATTAAAAACTGAAATTAATTAGCTTTATGTCCAGATATGCTCATGTTATATCTTGTACTTCTGATGGAAATAATATACACAAACAAATGGAAAAGAAGATATGAAAGGTGTATAATTGCATCTAACCTTTAAAAACACACCCTTGTGCTAGATTCATAATTCATAAAGCATAATATGCAACAGGAAATGTACTTAAATTGTTGTTGCCAAGCTTGCCACTACTTTGGTATTTTTATTGGGAGTGGGTAGTTTATATTGTTAATATGAGCAATCACAAGGAATTTTAATGTGTTTATGTTCACATGATGTACCTTCTTGTCTAATAAAATAAACGTGAAGATGTTTGGACAGTCAAGAAGTTTCCCTCCCCCAGTGCCCCTTGTCAAGTTGCTCTTTGGTCGATGCGTCTTATTTTTGAAAATAAAATGAAATATATCCTAGATCTAGCTGAGTTTCTGGTCTGAGTTTCCACGGTTCCCAATAAATGCAGATATACAGCCTGACGTTCTGAATTTGTTTCCATTTTGCTCGTTTTCAAGAGAAAACAACAGCTCCACAAGCTAAGCTAACGGCTAATATAGCACTTAAGCTAGCGCCAAAGCAGCACTCAAACACCTTGTTTTTGTTCCTTGCAGCATTTGAACCTCAGACTTCAAGTTTGGTACTATACTTTTCTGTTTTTCAAAAGCATTTACAATGATTAGGACAAAAAACATTGGAGTTTTTGTTTCAACATTTACCGCCACTTTGTGACAGCGGATTAGCTTAACTCAAAAGTAATTTCTAACTAAAGCTAACTCTGTGAAAATATACATCTATACTTCTATCGTGTTTATGTATAAGAGCCATAGACTTTTAAATATTAAAAGGATTAAACTTTGAATGCAGTTTGATTAGCAACATGTTTTATGTCTAAATCAGTGTTTGACATGGTCATATTTGTGAAATGTTATTCAAAACTTTGATTTTATACCAACTATATTTGTACAAAATTTCTTTAATTTCTTTATCCTCAGTTTACATGCACATTTTTAATAATTTAATGGGGTCTGTCTTCTAAATGAATCATTAGAGGTTGAGTATTTTAATTTTACTGAATTTAAAGGTCACGTTTTACTGAAGGCCATGTTTTCCCTTACTTTATTTTGCTGGACTCTTCAAATGACTATGTGCTAAGTATGTTTGAGAGTAAAAGTGTGCATCCATTGCAAGATTTTCCCAGCGTAAGTATATAAAGTTAGATTGGAAAAGAATTTCAACGGTAACCAAAAAGAATTTAAGCTACACGCAGATATTTCAATAAACATGTTGTTTACTACACATTCAAAACAGTAACGTTTTAGTTTTTATTCATTGGGGCAATGGTTGGAGTTGATAGAGGTGGTTTATTGTTTCCTCCTCCTCCTCCTCCTCTGCTTCTCCATGTTGAGGTCGAGGTTGCTGAGCCTTTTGTCCTGCTCTGTCCTAACGTCTTTGCTGTTCTTCAGAGTGGAAGAGTTCATTTTGCAGGTCTGTGTCCCCAGGGTGGAGGCACTTCTGCGTTCAGGCTCACTGACGGACTCTAATGCTCTTTGGCCGTGCCCTGGTCGTTTGTTGCTTCTTTCCTTTATGAAAGTTCAGGTTTGGCAACAGCAAATTTCTGTTTCAGGCTGACAGAGTCCCTCACAGATGTATTGTAGAGATATCGGATATCTTTGTAGGCTGTGATCTGGTCTTAAAGCTTGTTTTCTGTGTTTTTGAGTGTCAGTTTGAGCTCCAAGTTTGTTTGGTTTGCCAGTCTCTCCTGGGTTTTAAGTCTACATTCCTGGGACTTAATAGCCTGGACCTGATCATCAAATTGAGCTTTTAATGTCACCCACTGTTTTCTTATCTCCTGAACCTGCAGGCTCTCCTCAGGTGGCTCCATGACAGGGGCTGCAGGTGCCTCTTGAATTGCTGTGATGGATATTGTTTCACAGGTCTGTGTCCTGGCGGTGGAGGCACTTCTGCATTCAGGCTCACTGACAGACACTGTACGCACCTGACTGTGTGTGTTCATCTGATGCTCTTTGGCCTTGCCCTGGTCGTTTGTTTGTTCCTTCCTTTCTGAAAGTTTACGCTTGGCACCAGCAATGTCCTGTTTCAGTTTGGCAGAGTCCCTCACAGATATATTGTAGAGATATCGGATATCTTTGTAGGCTGTGATCTGGTCTTAAAGCTTGTTTTCTGTGTTTTTGAGTGCCAGTTTGAGCTCATGATTCCCAGCCTGTTGAGAGCCACAGCCCTGGGCCGTCTTCCTCTGGATCCTCCGTGCCCCTTGGCCCTGGTGCTCAGGTCAGTCGTATGTTTCTCTGTCAGTCTGTGTAAAGCTACTGCTTTGTGATTGTTCTTAAATCGAAGGTAACATTTCTGTTTTGTCTGTTTTCATCAGCCCTCCAGGAGCCAGGACCCTCGGCCCCCCACCTCGGGCTCCTGGGGCCATCGGGACCTGGTGAGTGTCCTCATTTACCTATGACAGTGCAGTGTACTTTGGGTTTAACGAGTCTGTATGTTGTTGTATCAGCCTGGAGGCCTTCAGCTGCCCTCCTCGCTCCCTCTCTGGCTCCACGTGTGGGACGAGCCCCTGTTCTGGGAGGTAAACAGGACCCTACACTAGAACACTGTTACGATTGTCATGTTACGACTGGATTATAGTACTAACAACTGTCACCTGCCTTTTCTAATTGCTGACTGAAGTGCAGATTGTGGAAGAGTGTACATTTCTTGGTCTGACCCTGTCAAATGATTTGAGCTGAAACAAAAACACATGTAAAGAAGATTCGTCAGTGTTTCTTTCTGCGGAAACTTTAAAAAGCTCTTTAAGATCTGTTAAAGCTTTATTTCTGCAACATTTAAAGTCTTTGTGTTTGCTCTATCACTGTGTGATGGAGATGGACGAAGAAAGAGATGGACCAAAGAGACTCGCACCTGATAGAATTGGTAAAAAAGTTAGTTTTGAAGTTTAAGAATGGCAAATAAAACAGATACCCTAACGACTTAGCACTTCTAATAATTGTTGTTTTTCAGTGCAAATCAAGTGAGGCAGGTTTTGGACAGAAGAGTGAACCTCCACAAAAAAACACACAGGGTTTGAGTAGCTCTTTTACTGAGTAATCTTGTGTTAATTCCTAACATTTGAATTTTTGCTCATAGATTCATGAACCAGAGCAAATACCATCATGCCATCATATGAGTGAAGAAATAGGAAAAGCATTGCATCTTCTACTGTGTTCCAAGTAGGGATGCACCGCAACCACTTTTTTCCAAAGGAGTACAAGTACTTCATTTTGAGTACTCGTCGATACCGATATTGTTCTTAAAAATTAAAACTCAACTCAGTCAAAATGAAAGAAAAAGCATTTTCATATGTACCTAAGAGTCAACTTTAACAGCTTAGCAGCTTCTTCTGCTTTTATTTCACTTTTCTGCACCTCTGCGCCCTGTTTTAACATCTCTATATGAAACATGTTGGATTGGATAGAGTTGGCTGTCATATGCACTGAAAAATATATTTATATATTATATATAATATATTTATTTGGGTCTAAATGTGAGCGCTGTGCGTCGTAAACAGGAAACGGCTGATGCTAACGTGTGCTCGCTTAGTTTGACTAACCTCTGTCGGCTCAACAAAGTTATCGTCTCTGAAAATACACTGGTTTTTCACAAGATCAAGTCAGCATTTGGTGAGGAATGAGGAATTTTAAGATTAAATCAACACTATAAGCGTTATCAGCAAAAGCAATTCTTGATTTGAACACGTTTATCTCATATCTGGGGAAGACGGATACAAATTTACAAAGCACTGCTTTACGTTTTCTATTTTTACCAATAAACACTTTTTGTCAAACTGCTCTAGAAGAGTGACTTGAGGTGTTTTAGCATAATAAATAAAGACTCATCAAAAACATACCTTGAGTTGCATTCACACTTGTTTGATAACTCGTTCTTACCATTTCTGTCATCAAATCATACTCCTTTATGTTAATGCTAAAAATGCTAATGAGGCTAGCGCTAATGGTTGTCTTGCACTAGAAAATAAAGATTTGGAGAGTGTAAAATGAATTTAGCCCATGTCCATTGCTGTGATGGATATTGTTTCACAGGTCTGTGTCCTGGCGGTGGAGGCACTTCTGCATTCAGGCTCACTGACAGACACTGTACGCACCTGACTGTGTGTGTTCATCTGATGCTCTTTGGCCTTGCCCTGGTCGTTTGTTTGTTCCTTCCTTTCTGAAAGTTTACGCTTGGCACCAGCAATTTCCTGTTTCAGTTTGGCAGAGTCCCTCACAGATATATTGTAGAGATATCGGATATCTTTGTAGGCTGTGATCTGGTCTTAAAGCTTGTTTTCTGTGTTTTTGAGTGCCAGTTTGAGCTCATGATTCCCAGCCTGTTGAGAGCCACAGCCCTGGGCCGTCTTCCTCTGGATCCTCCGTGCCCCTTGGCCCTGGTGCTCAGGTCAGTCGTATGTTTCTCTGTCAGTCTGTGTAAAGCTACTGCTTTGTGATTGTTCTTAAATCGAAGGTAACATTTCTGTTTTGTCTGTTTTCATCAGCCCTCCAGGAGCCAGGACCCTCGGCCCCCCACCTCGGGCTCCTGGGGCCATCGGGACCTGGTGAGTGTCCTCATTTACCTATGACAGTGCAGTGTACTTTGGGTTTAACGAGTCTGTATGTTGTTGTATCAGCCTGGAGGCCTTCAGCTGCCCTCCTCGCTCCCTCTCTGGCTCCACGTGTGGGACGAGCCCCTGTTCTGGGAGGTAAACAGGACCCTACACTAGAACACTGTTACGATTGTCATGTTACGACTGGATTATAGTACTAACAACTGTCACCTGCCTTTTCTAATTGCTGACTGAAGTGCAGATTGTGGAAGAGTGTACATTTCTTGGTCTGACCCTGTCAAATGATTTGAGCTGAAACAAAAACACATGTAAAGAAGATTCGTCAATGTTTCTTTCTGCGGAAACTTTAAAAAGCTCTTTAAGATCTGTTAAAGCTTTATTTCTGCAACATTTAAAGTCTTTGTGTTTGCTCTATCACTGTGTGATGGAGATGGACGAAGAAAGAGATGGACCAAAGAGACTCGCACCTGATAGAATTGGTAAAAAAGTTAGTTTTGAAGTTTAAGAATGGCAAATAAAACAGATACCCTAACGACTTAGCACTTCTAATAATTGTTGTTTTTCAGTGCAAATCAAGTGAGGCAGGTTTTGGACAAAAGAGTGAACCTCCACAAAAAAACACACAGGGTTTGAGTAGCTCTTTTACTGAGTAATCTTGTGTTAATTCCTAACATTTGAATTTTTGCTCATAGATTCATGAACCAGAGCAAATACCATCATGCCATCATATGAGTGAAGAAATAGGAAAAGCATTGCATCTTCTACTGTGTTCCAAGTAGGGATGCACCGCAACCACTTTTTTCCAAAGGAGTACAAGTACTTCATTTTGAGTACTCGTCGATACCGATATTGTTCTTAAAAATTAAAACTCAACTCAGTCAAAATGAAAGAAAAAGCATTTTCATATGTACCTAAGAGTCAACTTTAACAGCTTAGCAGCTTCTTCTGCTTTTATTTCACTTTTCTGCACCTCTGTGCCACGTTTTAACATCTCTATATGAAATATGTTAGGTTTGAATAGAGTTGGCTGTCGTTTGCACTGAAAAAATATATTTATATATTATATATAATATATTTATTTGGGTCTAAATGTGAGCGCTGTGCGTCGTAAACAGGAAACGGCTGATGCTAACGTGTGCTCGCTTAGTTTGACTAACCTCTGTCGGCTCAACAAAGTTATCGTCTCTGAAAATACACTGGTTTTTCACAAGATCAAGTCAGCATTTGGTGAGGAATGAGGAATTTTAAGATTAAATCAACACTATAAGCGTTATCAGCAAAAGCAATTCTTGATTTGAACACGTTTATCTCATATCTGGGGAAGACGGATACAAATTTACAAAGCACTGCTTTACGTTTTCTATTTTTACCAATAAACACTTTTTGTCAAACTGCTCTAGAAGAGTGACTTGAGGTGTTTTAGCATAATAAATAAAGACTCATCAAAAACATACCTTGAGTTGCATTCACACTTGTTTGATAACTCGTTCTTACCATTTCTGTCATCAAATCATACTCCTTTATGTTAATGCTAAAAATGCTAATGAGGCTAGCGCTAATGGTTGTCTTGCACTAGAAAATAAAGATTTGGAGAGTGTAAAATGAATTTAGCCCATGTCCATTCCGACAAGAGCTGCGTGGGCTTAAATGGAAATGTGGCCCTGGGGGGTACAGAACGTCATGCTCTGGTACTCTGGGTGCAGAGTGTACTCTTGGGTGCTCTGTCACTGACCTTGATGGGCGGCTTGCGGGTGATGTGCGACACCAGAAAGTTCATAGCGATGTCCTCACAGTTGATGTATTCGTCCACCATGTCCCTGATGGCCTGGGGCATCACATACGAGTACAGGTAGGCGTAGTACTGCGGACGACACGGGAGCACAGACTCATTAGGATTAGGAGAGGAAGGAAGAGTAGCCAAAATATATACTCTAGAGTATATAGAGTATTGTTGCTTTGAAATGATTTTCAACAGACTCTACATAATAATAATGATTTAAATGATATACCATTCATAACAGCTAGGGGTGAGTGATACTGACAAACCAGGTATATGGAAGTTATCTGTTCTTTACCTTGTGAAAGAAGGCGGCGCCTGTCAGCACCATGGAGAGCTCACAGGAGTAGTTGGAGTTGTAGAGCCAGGACTGGTGATTGACGTCCCAGGCGTGGTACCGTCCAGGGAAGCCCACAATGCGGTCCCTGGCCTCCCTCCACACCCTGGAACATACAAGAGGAGGAGCATACAAGTGAGACAGCCTTAGGATCATTTAAAGAGCTCCACAACTCCAGACAAAATATGAAATAGGCAACGCATTATAAAAAGCCATGACCTGTATTGAGGCCCACCTTTTTAGACCAGTTTTGATATTTTCCATTAGACTTGTTGTGATTAAAGTCGGAATTTAATGTAGAGTTCACATTTTGAACACGCATAGGTGGATCTTAATAAAAGACTGAAATATGAACTGCAATGGTTCGTCTCAAGTGGCCCCTGTTTATACAGTGGTAGTACACAGCCTGGCCAAAAACAAAAGCTGCCACAGAAGTATTTATTTGGACCACCTTTTTTTTTCTTTTTGGCCAGGCAGTGTATATCATTTATTACTATTACGTTTATCTTTTCTTGTACTTGATGTAAGATAACCTTGAGGGCCCAGAAAGGCACCTAATAAATAAAATGTATTATTACTATTATTTTATTTTATTTATATTTTTTATTATTATTATTTTATATGTAATGAAATTGCTGTCCAAAAATCCACCAAAACCTTGTTAAAAATGTAAAATGTATACTAAAAATAAATATCAGAACATGTTTGTAGAGGTTTTTTTTGCAGAGGACATTAAGGTTAAGGTATAGTTCATTCATTTTCCGCTTAATTGCAATATATGGAGTGCTCAGGTGGAGGAAAAAAAAAAAAAGAAAAACTGCAACAATGTGCCAACTGTAAGCACCAATATTATTATAACATCTGAAAAATGTATTCAAATCATATTATGTCTTTGCTAAGATGAGATCTGAAAACAACTTATTGATTAATAACTGATAATTGTAAATATCAAACAAAAAAGATTATTATATTCATACTACAGTTGAAACGTACATGCGACTTATGGCGTATTGGTGCTTTTTTTTTTTTTTACAGTGCATAGTCTGAGGGCCGTCACAGATGTCACTCTTCTACCTCCATCTGTTTAAAGATGACTCATCTGTCAAGTGTCTTTTCCCTCAGGAATAATTAACTTCACATTCTGTTGCAATATTTTACACACAACAGAAGTGGTTTTGCTTTCTAAAGACAGGCCAAGGTCCTATAATTTTTTTAATGTATTTATTTGCTTTTCTATGCTCTATGCTTTTCAGTACTGTATCCTTAAACAAATATTTAAGGATAACATGATGGACATAGAGTTACAGATGGATAATGAAAATGGAAAGCAAATGGCAACATAATTAAAACAGAAATATTAAAGTAAATAATTTTAGTTTGCAGTTGTACTTCTATTATTTTTCTATGCTAGCTTGTTAAGCGCCATTGTGCGCAGAGCCATTTGCCACAGGTTAGCAACTTAAACAGCAGCTGTAGTTACTGCTGTCTTTTTCACCCATACTGGCAGTATTCCAACATGTAACAAGCCTTAAGTCCAAACTTAGTTCTTACTTCTAAGATGGGACTACATAATGAGGAAATATGTGACATTAATAACTATGTTGAATATTGTAGTAAAATGTTACAAATAAACAAACGAAGGTTAAAACAAAGTTAAATTTAGGATTACAAAAATAAAAATGATCACTCAAACATGGCCTTAATACATTTTCAAAAAATGCTGCCCTATTTTGAACCTACAGCAAAAGACAAAAGACCAAAAAGGTTTGAAAAGGAACAATCAAAAGGTTTGAGTTCATCAGAGTTCACGTCATGAGGGCTGCAGACTGTTACATTCCTGACAGATTCAGGTAGAATTCATGACAAATGCCCTGTGTACAACCCCCTGTGTGGAGTGTGTGCCTGCCTGAACACGCTGCACCGGCATAGCACAGAGGGGAGGGCATGCAAGTACTGCAGTTATCTTATAGCTTTAAATCTAAAAAAAAAAGCCAAATTATACAAAATGTCAAGTGGTTACAGACAGGTTTAGAAATGTTAGGAATGGATTAATGTGCAAAATTTGTAAAATCTTGCATTTGGGGGAAAAAAAACTATATATGGAAGGTATGGCTAGATGATATGACCATAATAAATAATTCACCCATATTGATGAATATGTTTGTCCTGCTGTATGTCTATGGATCTCAGTCTGGGTGCTTTTCTGACCTTCTGAATGAGTTGTTGTTGCACTCATAATTATGGTTACTCATTTGTTCTTGATATGCGGCATAATGTGTTTCTTTTTGAGATGTAGTGGCCTACTTGACTTTGTCTGGCAGGTTATGGTAATCTGGCCAGGGTTTGGCCAGTGAAACTGAACTCATCTCTCCAAAAACTGTAGTTAATCAAAAGAGGCAATCACTTTTTCACTCAAGGGGTCAGAAAGGTTGCAACACAACAATAATGTTGTCTTTGTAAGATATAAAAATTGGTTTGATGATCTAAAACATTGAAGTGTGATAAATATGCACAAGATTCAGAAATCAGGAGGATTCATGTACTTTTTCTGTTAACTGTAATGTCTTCTACGGTCACGGTACTTCTTGCTACTATTTTATTCATTGATTTATGTTGCACCTTACCACCAAAGCAAGTTCCTATGTGTGTGAATTTTGATCACTGACAATGACAATAAACATTTTCTGATTCATTCAGCCTCAGGGCAGTTGTGGTGGCTGAAGTAGCTTAAACAGTGAGTGAGTAATGGCTTACTCTAAAAGTGCTTTGAAAAACATGTCAAGTGTGTAAATCAAAATTCTAACCTAAATCATAAGGATCATAATTTCAGTCATCTCTCAATGGTTAATGCTCGGGGAATAAAAATGTATTGTAAATCTAATCATAATATCACAAGATATATTTAAAAATGTGTACAAAAAGCATCTAAAATCATCATCGTGCATTAATGGTGCACTTTTCTGCCCGTCTCCATGGAGATGTTATTGCTCTATCTGCAATGTTCCACAGTATGGCACCAAACTTCTCATCACCACAGGGACAAGCAGATGACAGACCACCATCAGAAGTTTTGTAGGATATCTGTAATAAAATAAACTTGATTTTGTGTATGTAACCAACCTGAATCCAAACATGATTTCATCGTGCCGGAGGTGAGCATCGTCGTCTATGGACAGGATGGCCTCTGTTTCCACGGCGTCCCAGGGGAGAAACCGGTTGTTCAGGCTGTTTTTCTCCGTGTGGACAACCTGTGATCAGACACAGAGCTCAAATTAGTAAGACAAGGTTACAAAGTAGTGCTTGAGGTGACTTTTTGGGACTAGTACGGCCTAATCAGGGGGAAAGGCAAGATTCTAGTTCCAAAATTATCTAATTAAACAAACTTTACGATCATGACAGTATAAGATAAAATATATATGTTTGCTTTAACAAACGGAGTATACTGGAAAGCAGAAGCTGGTTCTAGCTTAGTTGGCATCATGTACTTTTCCCCCATTTATCATGGTTGAGAATGTGTTAGTGTGATGAATGTTGAGTGCAGAGATGGTATCTACGGGAAAACCTGTGGCGACTGTGGCTATAGACTGATCTTATATTAAATGGCGATGGGGAAACAAAAATGAATATTGTTTTTTTTAAGGAATCGGGGTAGAAAAGTTTTCAAAAGTAGTCAACTTGACAATGTTTTCGAAGTTGAGATGTTTTGACAAACAAAACATACAAACATAACATTACCAATGACAGCTGATAAATATTCAAGGAGGAAAAGCAGCAGCTATTCACCTTATTCTGCCCACTTTTGCCTCTTTTTGGCACAGATCCACACTCCTGTAGTAAACGCACTTCTGGTTTGACGAAAACCCTGTTCACGCAAATGGCGAACAGGAGAAAAGTATCGCCGCTAAAACATTACATTAAGCAGACCGGTTTGTGTAAAATGTGTAACGTACACAAACAACAACAGGTCATCAATGCACTGATTTCTTGGGTGCAAGCACAGCGCGACTCAATTGCAGCCAGGGTGCAGTGTGACAAACTCATGTCAACTGAAATACGGCAGAAGGAACTGCAGCACCAGAGTTGTATAAATGTGCAACTGCAGTAAACGTTTTGCGTGCTCCTAGGTGAAGAACAGCTAGATAAACAAAGCGAGCATGTGACCCGATGCATGTGAGCTGCGTGCACGAAACCAGAAAATAACTATAGCCAAGTACGTATTTTAAATTTCAGTCACTGTCACGCACTCAGAAGACATGCATGTTTATTGACCTGGTCACAGTGGTCAGTAACTTCTTAATAATGAACAGTAATTGTTTTAAGACATTTGACTAAACGAAGTACAATTATTATTCAATCATTAAAAAGTATCTGTTAAATATTTGGAATAAATTAAATATTTGGAATAAATCAAAAATCAAGCTGACATTTTGAATTTGAATTTTTAAAAGAATTTGCTTTGTTTCCTTTCATTACATTGATAATCGCAAATAATCGTAAAATCGTGTTTTTTTTCCCCTTACAATAATCGTGACTCTAAAATTATATACCTAGTTTGAAGTGTAAATCACTCACCACAATGGGCAGACCGATGTCGGGCCACAGCAGATCTTCTGAAGGGGGCTTGGGTG
Organism: Rhinogobius similis; assembly: GCA_019453435.1. Taxonomy (NCBI): domain Eukaryota; kingdom Metazoa; phylum Chordata; class Actinopteri; order Gobiiformes; family Gobiidae; genus Rhinogobius; species Rhinogobius similis. The sequence goes on from CM033620.1 coordinate 36,380,931, forward strand.
AGTTCCACACCACCACCACTTTATTAAGATAAGGCAGTCCATTCAGCCTCTCCAGAGAGTTCATGAGCACCTCCTCTCTCTCATAGGTCAGCATCACCACGGTGAACTGTTCTCGAGGCATGTTCCCACCTAGAGCTGCCTGGAACTCTTTACCCGACCCCCCAGTTCCACCCCCGATAGGTCTAAACCCGGTGCCTGAACCCAGAAACTTGGCCTCTGAGGGCAGGACGGGGTCTAGGGGGGTGTGGGGGAAGAGGTGGAAGGGTCCTGGGGCACGATTCCATGTCCTGTACAGATAGGAATACAGTTACGTTTTTGTAGATTATTCATGTAACAGAAACCTTACAAATGTATACAAAATGTATTACAAAATGTATGCTCTGTATTGGATGTTTTCCTTTTAAAAAAAATTTTAAAATGTGTTTTCATATGTGTTTTTTTTTCTTACTGTGTTTGTAAATGTACAGTACTTTGGGCAGCGGTAGTTGTGTAAATGTGCCAAATAAATAAACTTGACATTGAGCTCAAAACCTCTTTTTCAAGGGTGAACTGGGCCAGAGTGCATAAATTCTTACAGTAATTATAACACATAAATAATATTAAACCATCGAACCTGTAGATGTCTGACGCCGTGTACGTGAAGTTTCGGAGGAACCGTGGCGAGGCGTAAGGGGGCTCCGTCTCGACTGGCCCCAAATCCAGGTCCGCGTTGTCAGCTAGGTTGGCGTCAGTCCCGGCTATCTTACCGGCCTTGTGCGGGATCTCTTGCACAGGCTCCTCTTTTATTGGAGCTGCCGGGATTTGTATGCTAGTTCTGATGCCAGCTAGGATTGTATTTAAGACATTTTCGGATGTCGAGAAGTAAGCTTCCCACAAAAACCTCCCCTGTCGTCGCATTGCTAGCAGGTCATTGTCCGATAAGCTACGCAACAGAAAATGTAGCTCCGTGACTCTGGGTTTTGGGACAATAATGGTTGCTTCACTCCAACGAATTAAGTGATGGTATGGAAGTCTTAAATGGTCACCCAAAATGACTGGAATTGCACCAACTTCTAAGGCTTCAAATAGTCTCATGCCACAGCCAGCTGAAGCTACAACCTGTCCATCTCCTGGAGCAATGACTAAAGCAAAGGTAGAAACTTTAAGAACCTCTAACCGGTCTTCCCTGGTCCCACAAAGAGACCACTCGGTAGGCAAGCTCGGTTGAGGACTCTTGCAAGTAAACTCAACCAGAACCTGATCTAAGTGGCTATCCTGAACCGCTTTTAAGGTGCCAATGATGCGGTCGTCATAGTCTGCGGGCGGGTCTCCTTCGATCTCCTCTTCAAAAGACTGAGGAGGTGCCTCTTGTAAACTGGTCCTTAATGACTCCACCCTTTCCCCTTGAAAAGTGAACAAGTACTTCCTCTTGACAGGAACCTGTGGAGGGATTTCTAAAAAGTTTGGTTCTGAAAGCGCGTGGACTAGCGGTGATACGACCAGGTCAAAACCCTCACGGTACTGTTGCTCAAGGAAGGTGGACTGCGCCACTGCTGCCCTTCCCGTGCTCACATTGTACAAGAAGTTCTGGATGGTGGACGTTCTTGAGAAATGGATCAAGACGTGGTTGTGTCCGTCGTTCCGCCAGTACGGAAGAGCTTTAAGCTGCTTCTCCAGCTCTGAAGGAGGAGGCTGCTTGGAGGTTTCTTGGAGCTCACCCACAAGAACCAGGTAAAGACAAGCGATGCTAGGGTTGTCTGTCACATAGATGTTGCTTTTCGCTGCAGCGGCAAAAGCCTGCTTAACTAGAGGATCGAGAAGGTCTCCCCATGGGTAAGATGCTGGTTCGTAAACATACACAGGAAACCCAGAGGTGATGGGGCAGCGGGCGTAGTCGAAGCAGGAGTGCAGGCGACACGACCGTGACGATTTTGGTGGAGGCATTCCTGGATCCTCCTTATCTGGGAACAATCTTACAGGTAGTGACAATTTGGGCTGATTTTGTGCCATCAGTTCTTTGTATGAATGCTCTGTCTGGCTGATGACGTTCTTGAGCTGCAGTAGATCCTGTTTTGCGCTGTCAATGCTCCTCTTACACGCCTCGATTCGTAGGTTCAATCGGGCAATCTCACCGTTCAACTCCTGCCTTTTTGCTTCCAGTTGCAGTAGCTCTTCACTGACTGACTCACGGATCCGGCATAAGTCTTGCACGTGCTTGGCCTCGCAGAGCTCTCCTCCGGGACGTGGGCCAAAGATGCGCTTATCAGGACCCCCAGCTTCGTCGATAGTGGTGAGGTAGTAGTGAGCGATGAGTGGAAAGAAGACCAGGATGAAGAAGAGCATGAAGCTGAGCCAGGTGAGACGGACGCGGCGCAGCACCCATGGCTGGCCCCCCGTCGAGCCGCCCCCTCCGCCGGTACGCAGCATGTTTCAGTCTGCTCCTCGCCCTGGCAGACTTTGGCGGGCGGCGTCAGCAGCAGCCATGATACGACCTTGTCAGGAGCAGCAGACGGACGCTAATCTGAAGCAAAATGCGGTGCTCTCCTGCTGTGACGTCTCCACTGAGTTTTTCAAGGGGCGACAGAGCAAGTCTCACCTCACATTACTCTCTGAGGGGTCCGAATGAATTGGCAATGAAGCCATTTTGGGGGAGCTAAAATGTCATTGAGGTCTATGTGAAGAGAGAGGGCTGCATGTGGGGAGTTGTGCCCCTCGGAGGGTGAAGCAGGATGAGCATGGTGTTCAGTGACAGAGGGGGCGGTGTGAAAGTCTGTCCCAGTGGAGCATAGTTGCATTAGTGCATCAGAATCTTGCTGTTCACACCAGAGCCCTGCAGAAAAAGGAGAATCGAATTAGTCATGCAAGGACATGAAGAGCTCCACAAGGAATTATGTATTCTGAGTTGTAAGCAATAAACATCTTATTTATTTGCAAAAAATGTAAATAGCTGTCCAGAGACTTCTCCTTTGGAAGCCCAGTGAGTGTAAGAGCCCACACAGTCCAGGGTGTGATGCTGACCACTCAACGCCCCTAGGGCCACATCTGCCCCATGGCCTGTTTCAATCCGCTCCGTGCAAGTTTTTGGATAATAATTATTATGATAATATACATTTTCTTTTTCTATTTTTAATATCTTAGCTATGGTACATGTGTCCTTAAAATGCTTAAATTAATTAATAGTCTACAGTGGCCAATATTTTAAAGACATTTGCTAATTAGCATTTCACCAATGATCGCACAGGTCCGGCCATTTGCCACATGCTTGAATTCGAATATAGCCCTCAGGGAAAAAATAACTGCCCACCCCAGAGCTACGCTAATATATCAATTTTGAAATCGTTTTATTCATTCCCACAGATAATTTTGTAATTGCAGATCATTATAATAATGCAAATATATGTATGAATATCCCCGACCTATTTGCCCAGTGTATCATTACTTGATCTAACCTGCACTTCTGTTCTTGTTAGCACTTAACACACAAACAACAATTCCATTCATTTCAATGTAGACTAGAGAAAATCTTGCTGCTAAAATATTACAAATATATATGTATATATATATATATATATGTTCAAATGCGCCAACAACAAGTTAACAATGCACCCTTCCTCTGGGGGGCATGAGAATGGCTTTGTAGTCGTAGTCTTTTGTGTAGAAATTATTTACTGTCAGCAGTAAAATCAGCAGCCCTTTGCAAAATCATGCAACCAGAATGATAATGGCGATGCCTGTGGAAACTTCTGGAATAAGGTCAATAATGTGCCATAAGACTGTGTGCAGCAATGCAATTGCTTTGGGCATTTCTTATTTCTATTTTCTCATTTTTCAGGTTGCCTAGAGAGGTGAAATCCAGCCTTCTACAACACACCTACTTCCAGCAAAGCTTCTAAAGTCTGAAGCATCCTGCCCTCATCCCTGACTCAGATTACTCACAGTATCACAGACCGGCTCCATCAAACCAGGGACATCCAATCATCTGCATCGGACCAGCGCAGCACCAGGCTCGGCTTTCACACTCAAATGACTCATGTTTGATGTCACTGCAGTCTGAACAAGTCACCGGGAGCTTGTTTACATACTAAAAGCTTTGAATTGAATAGAAAATGTCTGTAGTCATTTTTGATAGATAAAATATTAATGGTGAGCTGGTGAAATATAAAACACAGGTACGGGATTTCAGGTGCAGGTTTACATTTTTGCTGACATAACTGCTGTTGTTGTTAAACCAGATCGACTTTGATAAGACTATGCTCCCCCAGGCTACTGCTGAATTTAAAACCATTTCATTACAGTATACACTGCACTGGAGAACGATAACATCTCACAAACAAACACAGAAATAAAGCCATCCTTTATTCCTTCTCCTCCATGGGACCAGCATTCTAGATGTATTGAGATTACAGTAGGTGTAGGTACAGTAGGAGTCCACAGTAAACAGGACATCTCGGAGTGGTGTGATAAAGGGTTGACATTGTGTTCATTTAGAGTATCAAGTATTGTGTTTATCATTAAAAGATGTCAAGTGGAATCTCCAAACAAGAGTGTTGTGATATTTCTGTTATTTAGGGTTACTTTTATGGTCCTTTCACATTTTGTCTACAATTACTAATGCTGTGATATATAAAGACACAACATTTACAATATATTCATACTCATTCATACAAAAATTGTTCAGGAGAAGATGACCAGGGTGTCCAAAATGGTGAGGAAAAAATGTTGTTGGATAAGCATTAAATTTACCCACAATCATATTTTGGCAATATGTCTAATCTTCCATTGTGGATCAATAATTAGACTAAACCAGGACTAACAGTGGGGTAAATTTAGGATTAAATTACAACCACTTTAATTGCCAGTCACATCGGATGGGATTAAGTAAAAAAAAAAAAAAAAAAAACACGTCCAGGAATATTAACATCTGAGAGAGGATATAACAAAACTAAAAAAAGATTCCCATGTTTGTAGAAGTCTAAACTACAGAGTTACAGATATTTTGCTGTGTAGAGGACCATACCAATACAAATGCTAATTTAGACAATTTGTCTTGCAATTTCAGTTTGATTTCAATTTAGTATCTATAAGAACCAGCAAATGGTAATAGACTATGGCTATATAATATAACAAATTACTTTTACTGCCTTGAGCCGCTGCCATCTCCCAAGCTAATGGTCCCATACGTACCCCCTGTGAGGCCGACCGCATGATTTCCTCCTGAACCTGACTGCCATGATTACAGTGATCGGGGTAACATTAGGTCCCACTGCCCACTCTCCCGTCTCCAACACAATTAAAGTCTGATCCTAAGCGCAGCTACCTGGTTCAATATAAGACTGTAAGTGTCTAAAGGAAAGGAAGGAAGTGTAGGGAAACATGAGTATGGGTCTTTATACGTGTGACTTCCCTGCAGTGGTTATCCTGTCTACGGTTCAGATTGTCTGAGAACAATAGTGATTAATGGCACTCAGTAGAGGTGAGAAAGTAAGTCAAATCTGGACGTACATTTCTAAAAAGCAAATACTGAATACCTAGTTCGACAGACCGACAGACTAAAAGACAGACACACGCGCACACACACAAAATATACAATATATAAAGACCTTGTATGCTGTAATAACTGTCACGATACGAAACGATTTAAAGGTTTTTGACAGTATTTAACTCAAAATGATTACAATTTCTTTATTAAACTCTGTGGTCGGAACAAGAACAAGATTTTTCCAAAACTATTCAGGAAAGGTCCAACTTAGTGATTTAAAAATAAAAAAATAAAAAATCAATGCTTACTCATGAGTATCTAGTTTCAATACTAGTTTTCATATTGATTAATATCTGATATTCAATACCTTTGACAACCCTATCTGTAAGATTCAAATTCATACACCACATTTAGAGATTTACATTCCTACTGAGTCCAAGTATAGTCCTGGTTTATTTGTGATTTACAGCTGGACAAGTTCTGGTTCTGATTTAGTCCAGTTTTGGCTTGGTCAAAGTTGCGTAGCAATAATAAGTGTAAAAAGAATCCCCAAATTGCTGATCCGTGCTAGTGGTCGCGGTAATAGCCGACAGATGTTTCTGCTGCTCTTAGTCCTAATCTCCTCCTAAAACATGCGGTTTATAATCCGTGTGTGCAGGAAAAGGAGAGTCCAAATCTCTGAACTGGAGATTTGTAATCCACAGTGAGTCTTGTTTGTCGTCAGAGACAGAGTATATGCTAAATCAACTCTGAGCTGTTATCCATTGTAGATAATGTGCAGTTATCAGTTTCATTCTTGCATGTTTAGAAAATCTAGTTTGAAAGGTAACAGAGGTACACACGATAACATAACTGAAACCAAAGTGCTCCTCCATATAAGTAATAATAAGTCAAATCGTCAAATTAGCCCAAAATTAGTTATAAACATTATAAATAGTAAAGCCACAAAAAAAACAATGTATTTTTTTTATATGAATGGAGTCTGCTCAAACATGCCCCGTGGTTCAGTATTGACTGGTTTGGACCCACTCAGAGAATCGATGGTAATGCCCTTCTCACCCACTGCTGAGGCGAAAATGGCCAGCAAAAAAAGTTTAGCAGCGAAGCAATAGAGAATTCTACTCCTTAGAGAAACAAAAAGATGAGTTATGTAATATAATAACAGGCACAAGATACAGCATACTGAGATTTCAATAAGGTTTAATGTTTGTTATCAGTATCAAGTCAAACCACAATCTGAATGGGCACAATTAGCGTATAGCAAAGGCTGCAATTAGTTGTATAATATACCTTGATGTTCTCTGCAAAGAACTATGCCATATCCATAGAGTTGTATAACCCTGTAGTTTAGACCTCCACAAACTGAAATGCATTTGATTCTTGTGTTAGTTAAGCAGTTCTGATTTCAGACATCTCTCAGCTAGATATTTTCTTTGCAATATATTACTTTTCATTTATTCAAAGAACAATTTTGATCAAATTATTATTTATATTGCGCCCTTAATAGTGTTTGATATCTGTACAAAACAAAAATTACAATTTCGGATGTCAGAATACCTGGTTAATCCATAATTGTGTTTATTCAGATCACAATATATTCTAAAAAACTCACTGCAACAATTTTAGAGGCAAAATGGAAACCTAATGTAAAGAGCAGTTTTTTTCTGACCATTTATGTTATTTGGAAAGTAGGGGTGTTCATGGTTAACCGATTAGCTGATTAACCATGACTAAATGCTTGACCGAGTGAGGAACTCCTGTCTGGTCAACTGGCACATTTCATTTTCTGCCTTGTTTACTATGTTGTAATACACAATTGCACCACCACAGGGCACCCAAGAGGGCACCTCGTGCAATCGTAATGCATCTGACGGAAAACAAGTGCGCAGACAACTTCAAAAGAGTGGATTTATCCCATAAAGATGGAGCAAACCTGAGACACTGCAGTATATCTGAACGTTGGTGGAGAAAACAGATACCTTTTTGCCTCAGATCTTTTACCTGCACAAGCCAAGGTAAGCGGCGAACTTAAGCGACTTTACAGTATGACTCTTGAAAAAAAAAAGTGCAAACAAAGTGCTTTATTCTTAATCACTTCAACAGTGCGTCAAAACAGTGTTTATTGGAGCTTTCATTCAGTTGTGTTGTGCTGTTTAAAGACCTGTTGCTGTCGTGCTGCTCTGCGTTTGCTCTCGTAATGCACTGACATCTACAATAAGTCATAAAAAAAGTACAACAGAAAAGCGCTGTGTTAACACAACTGGTTAATCGATTATTGACTGCAAAGGGCTCCAATGATGATTACAGAAAAATTCAAAATGTGCATCTCTACTGGAAAGTTTAATTTCATAAAGCTCGTCATCTACTAGGGGTTATTACTGACACCACTGTGGTCATGGTGTCAATAATCGTGAATAATTGTTGATTTGTAACATTAAAATTTGATGTTGTGACGGTGTGGCTGGTATGTCTCTTGGAAAGCTATAGAAAGTGTGCAATGGTAACCTGAAAGTCCTACAGCTGACTACTCTCTCACATTACAAATAATGACATTTTAGGGGCAGACGCTGCAGTGCTTTTAATCATGAGGTCAGCAGTGTGCACAGGGGGGCTGAATGTTTAAGTGATTCCAACCTGATGACCCAGATAAAAAATAAACTACTCTCCACATGGGGAAGTACAGCGACACGATCAGCAGTTTACAAGTGCAGCCTATGACTAACAGGCCAGTTCAGGGCTTTACAGCACCTGCCAGGACGAGGTGGTGTTGTAAGTAAATTAATTTTTTTTGGACAGAGGTTGACTCCTAATCGTGTTTAAGGTTAAGGTTAAAGTTTAGGAGTTAAGAGATATGATCAAAAAGCTCAAGAAGTCAGTTTTGCATCGGGTAGAATGTTTAGGAAGTAAAATGGTCTTGTTTGTTTAAGATTCCGGGCAAAGATAAACTGCTTGTAGTTGCTTTGCATGGAATGTTCCACTGTATGAAGTTAACCTTGAAAAATGTATCATATTGCAATTGTTCTTTTGGAAATATGCTAAATTAGACTATCAAAGAGACACTAACTTCTACTGAAATCCACTAAATAAGAGTATTAAGTGATATTTCTGTACTTTAGAGGTTAATTTTATGATTCATTCCCATTTTGTGAACACTTGAACCTCAACCAAGACATTTACATTCAGATTTTCCACATTCAAGAAGAGACAATTACTGAATCCTTATAAATTGAGTTTACCAAAATGGCAGATTGTCACAGGAATGGGATCATGATTCAATTTTGTCCAGCCCCAATTTAAACATTATAGAAATATCACCACTGGGTGTGTTGGAATTAGCCTGACCAGCCATTCCCATTATCTTTCAATATCTTTCAATTTAGAAAGAAAGTGGGTATGGGTATTATCATTAAACCCCCTACTTCCTCTATTTTGCGGTAACCGACCCAATCAGAGCCGTGAGAGAAGAACATCACATCCCGCGATTACAAGGAATAACAAGCAAGATCGCGTCCTCGACAGAGAAAATGTTCGGGACTTCTCTCTTTTAAAAGACCAGCACGTGTCGTTAAAACCACAGCGAGGAAGCTTTACAGCTACACGCCATTTTGGACTGACAGCCACAGCTCTCTGCTGCCTTTCACGCAGAAACGGTACTTTCGTGGTGCTGGCGTCACGTCCATTGTTTGTCTGATTGACACATGCTTGTCCTGCTGAAGTCAAACTGTGTGGTGGCATCTCCAGACTAATCGACAGTATTGAATAATACACGGAGATTAGAATGGAGGCCAGGCAACGTTGGAATGGCATAGTAGTAAAAAATGTTGTACGCTAGTTGAACCTGTAGGAATCTGCTGTTTGTTTGAGCCATTTGTCAGGCATTAATCCCACACAGGTTTGGACAAAAAGGTCTGGATGGGACAGAGCCAGACGAGCCCGGGACAGCAGCAGGTGTGAAGACGGGAGGGGAGCACATTCTGGACCCGACCGTGTCAATGTTTGAACAGGCTGTGCACGCTGTAGAGCCTCCCAGGGCCCAGCACGCTGTTGACAGAGGAAGTGCACAGAAATGATTCAGAAACTGTTTACACCAAGTACCTCATAGGAAAATATTTGGATTCAGAGTACTAAAAGTGTGCCAAGTCAAACTAGGAAGAAACAGGGACTTGGGGCATCTAAGGACTAAAGGATTAATCTAGTATTGAACCAAGACATTTTTGAGGCATTTGCGTGCACGAGTAACATTTCTGGTGGGGGTTCATCACCTGCTTGCATTTCTGCATGGAAATGCTTTGCCAAGAATCTTCCAGTGTATGGCATTATACGTCTCTATGAAGACAAGCAGGTGAAGCTACTGGGCCAAACAGTTCAGGTCTAAAAAGGATACAACTCAAGAGTACGGAAACATGTTTTAAAGTGTATTTTTGAACGATAAAAATATAAAAACACCTGTTATCAAAAAATTGCTAGATAGAAATTGTAGAAGCAGCACAATGCATGTGAAACTACCACTACAGACATTTAATGACATTAACAACTACATAGAGATAAGTCAAGTAAAAGTGAGGAAGTGCAGCACTTTTAACTAGTAAACCAGGGATATACATTTATTTTTTATACATAAATCAAGGTGATTCAGAACACATCTTTAAACCAGGATCAAACTGAGGTCCAAACAAAAAAACTGAAACTTGCCTAAACACTAATAAATTAAGACAAAACAATCTTAAACAGGAGTAAACCAGGACTAAAACATACATGACAAAATTAGAAAGACTAAAACCAGGCTCAATTGGGATACAATTCGGTAGGACACAAGACTTAACGAAGTCTAAATCTGGACTGAACTAGGAGAAAATTTATGACAATAAACCACAAACCACAGCTTCAGTACATCTAAATCAGAACTATGGCTATACAATTAACGATAGAACTATGGCTTAGACAAAGCAGGAATTAAATCAAAATAACGATTAAGTCCAATTTAGAAATGGTTTAATGGAAAAAATAAAATTGCCAACTGCAACTAATGATTATTTTGGTAATCATTGTGATTACCAAAATAATCATTAGTTGCTGCCCTAAAAAAAAATCTCTTGCAGTATGTACCACCACAGCTTGAGAACTATGCAGTGATTTTATTCCAAGCGTAACCAGCGGACGTATGTGGGGAAAATATCAACCGCCGAGAGTAATACTAATGCCACGTAACAGCTGGAGTGAGGTGTGATTTTCAGTGTGACCCGCAGTGACAGACTGATGCGACAGGGCTGCAGGCCTGGAGCTGGACGAGAGCAGGGCCTGGGTTTTAATCAGGCCCCTGACACCACAGGTAGGATTATGAAATATTGATGTTTTGATAGAATATATTTAAGAGAAATTGAAAAATTGGAATGCAGTTTTTGATGAAGAACAATTAATAATTTCTAAAGTTCTACATAATTTTGAAGACTAGTGTCATATGACTAACTGTGTATTTTGTCATTTCTAATGTACTATATGGCAATGAGAGAAAAGTATCTAACCCAAAAGCGGGCTACCTTCTGATCTGAGGATTAATGTCAGAGATGGCCAGATACTGACAATACGGGGTTTTTTTTTTGGCAGTTGACTAGTAGACTACTTTTGGCAGTAGACTAGTAGTTCAGACCACTAGTTAAAATAAAAGATAAAACAATAAATATTGAGCATCAAAATATATTTTTTCATCTATCCATCTATGATTTATTGAACTAAATAAGATGATACAGTATTTGTTGAGACCACCTTTGTGTACCATGAACATATTGCACGTAATCTTTTAAGAGCTCTAATTCTGCAATGTCTGCATTTTTTATACATAGAAGTTGCTATAAACGTGAACAAAGAATTGTCAGCATCACTTTGCGACGTCAGTCCAAGCCCTGCACTGTCATCTGCTTTAGGCGATTTAGTCTGATCAGAAAACACAGGGCTTTTATCTCTATCTAGTTCTTTCACTCGCTGCTCACAACTCTGCGAGATGAGCAGTCAGCGTCAGGTGGGAACAGTATTGTGACCACATGACAGATAGTGCTGAGACAGACACTGATAGATGCACTGATGCCTGCCTTTCCACCACTTGCATGATAAAACTGAGACATTATTGGTGTCACTATTTAATCGTTATCTCACAATTGTGCCATTTTTGTACTCATCAAGCATAATAATCATAATTCGATTAATTTCACAGCTCTATTGTTTAACTCACCAGACAGTCCCGTATACTGGAGCCTTGTGAACAGAACATCGTTACACTTAATGTTTTATGTTCCACAGAGCACATCCAAATCAATAGAACATCATTGTACTGCCATAAATAATTGTCCAGCATCTGTTGTACATTACAGAAGGCGGTTACAGCATTGACTTATTTTTCCCCCTTTTTTACACGCTTCTATAGATTTAGGTTGTACTGTGCAGAGGGAACGTTTAACACTCCAGTGCATTCTTCTTTGTTATCAGAAGATATGGTGAGAAATAAGAAAGCTCCAATTCATGTAACTATTGCATGTTCCCTATTGTGTTGGTTGGTTTCTTTCAGGTAACATTGTAACATTGTTATCTGTCTGGATGTTTCACAATATGGCATTAAATGTACCCGTATTTATTTTATTACAGGTATTTTTTATTAAAAAACAAACATACAGGCTTGCCACTTCACAGATCTGAGTGAGATCTGTGGTGTCACCACCTTTCCTTCATGGAGAAAAGGGATGTCACAATATGAAGTTTTTTCTGTTACTATTATTGTGAGAAAAAACACCATAATTTAACGATTATTCTTGATTGCTGAGACCTTAGCCAAACAACAATGAAACCTTTAATTTCTTTCTTTCCCACTTAGACAGTGGGACGTTTTACGAAATCATTTTCTGAATGACAAAATAAAGTTAATGTGACAAAAACAGAACATAGTTCTTTACATTTAGATTTTTAAATGACTAAATGTTGCTACAATTGCTACAATTATTATCTGTTTTAGTTCTTATGATTATATAGTGACTTGAATAATCAAATCACTGATGAATCTAATAATCTTGACACCCCTTGTTGACACAGATAAGTTTAATGCCTCACTTACAAAGCAATTACATCTCCATGGAGTGAAGGACATGGCGGACCCTCCACCACAAAAGTTACATAGTACTCTGAGTTTGAACATTTTCTCAACAGACTAACCCTTCAAACCTGCAGCGAGTACCCAATGCCCTTGAAACATTGGTTGAATTATGAAACCGAGGCTGATTGTGCTTGCAGTCCACGGTCGCGGTGATTAAAAGTGATGTGATGGAGGTGATGGAGGTGGGCCCTGTCCCTGCGGAGACTGAGGGGGCTGACGGGGGTGAGGAGACAGGGGGAGACAGGGGGAGCAGCTGTCGGAGCCCTGGATCACAGCCTGTCTGCGGACGCCTCGCTGCATTCATTCAAGGAGACTGCCTATGGGGTTAGACCAGGGACCGTGAGGAGACATACCAAGACTAACTTCTAAAATGGAATTATATAAGCATCGCAATTGGATATTCTTTTGAAATAACGAATAACCTTGTCATAGACTGTTCAGATTGGATCAACAAATAAACAAAAATCTTTAGAAATTGCATTTTCTGATGAGACAGAAATCTGAAATACAAAACATGAGCTGGGGATTGGATTCTGATTAAGTTTAATAACCTAAGATCAAATTTGGGATACGGAAGTGAAATGATTTGTAAAAAATAATAAACTCTTTAGGTCCTTTGATGAATTAGATGTCGGACAGTCCAATTTGATCTGAATCGATCACATGAATCTCAATAAGATCTGGGCTCCTTGGGGGAAAAAAAAAAAAATTATATATACACTTTTTGAGAAACTGGAAATATATGGAAGGTGTAAGGCCATGTGCTGCAGTTCCAAATTTGCCCATTATTTACGATATAATAATGGCTACATTGGCATTTTTTGACACCACTCACAACACCACCACACAGAAGCAGAATGTGATAATCCAATTGCCAAAACCCTATTCTGTCGACCAGAATCTCCAGCCTATAATAAGGCAGTGATTAAGCACCTTTTTCCACTAGTCATTAAAAGTTTGATAAAATTTGCACTGAAACTTGGTCAAACCATCTTTCTGCAGTGCTGCTACTCTTTGTTACACTATTCTCAGCTTCCTGACAATGTCAAACGCGTGTGAAGTCCACAAAGGCAGGGTACGGTGAAATTTGGGGGTAATTTTTCCGTGATGGAATTCAGGGTTCAGGCATGACCGTCCACCATGCACAAATAAATGCAGCAGAAACACTGAACCATTCTGTAAGGCTCAGAACTTAAATTGCACGTTGTGTATGAGATAGAATATTACACATTTCACGCCCTGAAGACACGTAGGCGTATCCCTTTTTTCATTTTATTAAAGGATTTTTATGCAGTCGGAGTGCCTCGGATTTTCCTTCGTTTTGTAAATGCTGTTGATTCCTTCACTGTGGTCCTGAAGAGCACCTGACCTCATCTTCCCTTATAAATGACACCTTTATTTTGTTAGATGAATATTTAAAAGTGCTGTACCTAATGTTTACTGTTTTGAAATGTGAAGCTAGTTCATGCAGGGCTCCAGACTAACCGTTTGGTTGCACTGGTGTGCCTAACTTTTTCATTTAGGTGCACTATTTGTCACAGAAACATACATGACACATTTTTCGCATTTGTTCTGCCGAAATTGTAGAAATAATCAGTCTGTGCAATTTAAATCCAGACAGTACAGTCTTTATTTTACCCACGACAATAAACATGTGAATTACTTTGCAGAGGTTTTGAGTGAAAAGGCATGAGGGATGGGAATTGATAAGAGTGATATGGCATTATTTATTCCTTTTTATTAATCTGGATCCTTAACAATTCCTTGTTATGACTAAATTGAAAACATTTAAATGTTGTAAAAATGCATAAAATAAGAATATACTTAAAATAAAACTCATTAAACTGCGTTATATAGTTAATAGCTTACCTAAACAGACACTCGGGGATCAGACAGTAAAAGGCTTTTGTATCTTTATTCCCCCTCCCTGCTCCTCATACATGTCCTAATTTGTTGATATTAACGGGCAGTTACACTTAGGTTAACTGAGTTTACATGTTCTGTGCAAAGTTTTATCCACAGAATAAGCTCCAAGGCTTTACGTGTTCTACCTGTGTGTCTCCTCCTCTGACGCTGGCCCTATGATCTCTCTCCTTCGCACCTTTCTTCAGCTCTTTGGGAGGGCATCTGTAGCCATCTCCCTCTGCTCTGCTACTCTCCATGCTCAGTTTATCAGCTCCACACTTTCATTCATGCGCCCTCTCTTCACGTCGAAAATTTGCAACTTTATTGACTCGGGGGTTAAATCGTTTGTCTCGCAGAGGGCAAGCGACGAACGTGAGAACTCGCATGTTCAGCAAGCCCTGAACCCAAGTGAGGTGCCGCTGCTGCTTTGACGTCAGGGGGTGGAATAAAGGTACGCGGGGCTGTGGTGATCACGAATAGTCTAATAGAACATTTGGCTGTTTGAAGTCAAAGTTAAAGAGACACAGCAGGGTCTAACGAGAACAGATCTTTGATACACCAATGCACCTAAAGATTTCATTCAGTCGCACTGGCTCAAATTGCGGTTGTACGTGTGCCCAAATTAGTCGCACTCTCGAGCTCATTTTCTGCATGTAATAAAGTAAAATCCACATTAGGTAGGTGAGTGATACATGTGGACTGCAGTAAAGACTTTAAAATAAACTACTGCAGTTTTTCATGTTACAAAAGAGTAAAAATCAGCTATGGTGCCTTTAAACTGCTCAAAAGTGTTGCTCAAAAATTGTCTAGCTGCATTTTGGATGGATTTGTCTGCGTTATGTGTTAGGAGGATTCCATAGAATTGCTACTTCCTGTATTTTGTACTTTTCTCCACAAATTTGACTGACGTGAAACTGTGATAAATATTTACCACAGGTCCAATAGAAAGTATGTACTTTGTCAACATCCCTCTTTTCTCTAACTAAAAGAAACACTCAGCATTAAATAGAAAATCTAGAGCATGGAAGACTTTTCAATCTAGAATTTAAAAAAATGTACGTGGAAAATTGCTTCTGGTTCAGATAATTGCTTTACATCACCAGAATGGCTAACTGACAAATTACTGAAATTAATTTTAGAATATCTAAAATAAGGAAGCAAAATTCAGCGATCTGGACTGACAGATTGTTGGCAGATTGACTTAACGGTGGTCATGTTGAAGATTGACCTTCACTCAATGATGGAAATACACACGACTGACAAAATGGAGAGGGAGAGAGATGGAATTATTCGGTAATGACAGCTGGGACGTGTGTCTGCCAAGTAATCTGACAAATGGAATAATTGTGAATTAAAACACAACTCAGCAACTTTATTTATCTATCTATCTATTTTATTGCTGCTTTTTGGTCTATGGACCGCTCATAAAATTTCAGTTATTCATTTTGATAAATATTACAATTTACCCATTAAGTCCCTGCTCTTTGTCAGCCAAATTATTAGACAATTTGGGGAAAAAAATCTGTTACTAAAACCTGAAAATAAACAAAACCAAAAAAAAATAATAATAATTAAATTTAAAAACTAAAGGGTATCCATATTCTGTCTCATGCTTTCTTTCGCAGCCCAACAACCAGTAAAGAGCAAATTAAGACTTGTGATTCACATAAACCCATTGTACTGCAAGAACTGGGTCGGTGTAATCCCTCATTCGTCCAGGCTTGATCCATCGTAGATAGTCACCGGGACAATGTTTTAAAAATCGAGACGTTTCAACTTCCATCAAATCCATTCATTTCCTATATGATTTGGCATTGAGTGATTCAAGTCTTTTCTCAAAGTGTACATTTTTTTCTGCCGTTCTAAAGCTCTTCACTGAACAAAAACGAAAAAAATCCATCGCTAACTTGTTTGGAGGATTCAACAGTTACATGTGGTTTTGTAGAGAACACTTCACTCACGTCACAACATGCTAAGGAATCTCATTTACTCACAGTTAATTTCTACTAAAATAGCCTTTACAAATTCATTTTAAAGCATGCCAAATCCAGGCTCACAGTTTGCAGAGGAAATTAGATTAGGTTAATTTGCGGGCTTTTCAATTTGTTAATCATTGTACATTTTAATTTGCTGGCATTTGAATCAACAGCAGAAGTCGGTGTTTTCACATAATATTTCAAGTTCATGATAAGCCAACATGACTCATTAGCCCCGACTTGGCTGTATATGTGTCCACAGTCTGTTTACTCAGCCTTTAATGAGTGACGCACCAAATACATGACACTTCTCCGTTCAGCTTATAGCACTCTTGTCATGGACACACTGCCCGGGAAAAAGCTGTGGCCCAGAGAGTAAAACATGGAAGACAGCAGCCAATTAAAGCCAGCACAAAGAGGCTCTTCACTGCCAACTAAACGCTGTCTTTCAGGTTTACTTCAGTAGCTCCTCCTCTGGCAAAAACAAGGACAAAACTATAATTGTGTGGGTGACATTTTGTGTAATTGCAGCAGTGTAAAGGACTGTTTGTGAAGGACGCCCCAGTAAAACGCTGCCAACTGGAGTTTTATCACCTTGGGTAATTATGGCCGCCTGTGCTGAAGTCTAAGCGTAGGAATCAACACATTTAAAGGGATTTATTCAAGTTCTAAAGCAAAAATTGTCACTGAAAAAGTAAGTTGAAACAAAATACAAAAGCAGTGCAAGGTACGGGAACAAGAGAGGGACAACATTCACAGCCATTCAGTTAGTACAAACATAATGCAGAAGTTTATGGTCAAACCCAGCTACTGGCATTACAACCGTTACCATTTTCACTACGCATGACCAACCCTTTAGTGCCGAGCATGGTTTTCTGCAGGACGAGCACATTTCTGACAAACTGCGTTCAATGTATTTTGTCACGTGGGTCCTAATTTGAAACAGAAGAGAAAGATGACAATACTCCAGAAGTACTTTCTTGTTTTAGCTTTATCTCAAAGTGACACAAACGTCTTTTTTATTTCAGAGATAGGCCTGATGATTAAAAACTAATATAGGAATGATTTTGATTGTATTTATTAAGACAAAATGTGTTTGGGTGACGTCAGTTGCCTGTGCAAGCCCAGACCTGAGCTTGGAAATGCATGCCCCCATTAAAAGGGAAACCAAGGCCAGTCAAAACGTGGCTATATTGTGGAATATTCCTCGCAAAGCAGTAGGATCTCTATGGAGATGGTGGTGGAAGAGCGGAAAAGTTATAGTGCACCTTTTAAAGCAGCACTATGAATTAAAATGTTTTTCATTTAAGTAGCTCTAGTGCAACCATTATTCACTTTGTGCTGGAGCTCTGTCAGTATACTTCTAAAATAGGTGTCCTGCACACTCGGTAGAACTATTCAGGGAAGAAATGTTTAACAATTTTCTCCTATAATGAACAGTGGCATGCCCCCGACCTTTGACAGTCGCTGTAAGAACTTCAGACTCACAAAGAATGTCAGTCTCTCTTATGGTTTTTGGCCCATTCATTTACACCAATCTAATTACAGGCCCCACGTGGCTCTCATTTAAGCTCAAGCATCTGTAGAAGTGCTCAAATGAGAGTCTAAGGCTGAGGAGATGCACCGATAAATCAGGTTTGCAAAAAAAATAAAAATGTGATTTCAAAATGCTCAACTCCAAACGGTTGTCTGCAGCAGTCTGACAAATAACCCAAGCATTCAAATGGAGAGTCGCTGCATGAAATATATACATTATACAAACATAAAATGAAATATCAATGCAGAGGTGTCCAGAAGTGATAAAGAGCCACAATAATGCAAAAAAATGTAAAATGTCTCCTTATACGTTCTCAAAATGGTTTGGCCTGGAGTGTTTGTGGCTACTCCGTGGTTAGCGTCACAGGTAGAATATCTCTGCATATTATTTTCATACTTGAAGTCGTTATGGTCTGCAGTAATTATACCACGTTACCACTATACTTATGCTGGTGCCTTGTAAAAACATGTGCACTTTAGTCTCACCACAAATTATGACTTTAGATTTTAGAGGGGAATATTAATTTTGACTTTGTAGTTTGTCCTTTTGAGTTCCCCAGAGGTAGAATGAATTAAGACCAGATAAATGTCTAATCATGAGTTCTTAATTAGTCATATAATTACACATAATTCTTGGCGTCATGGTGGCTGGTTTGAGTATGTAACAAAAGAGTGTTGAAGATCGTTTGTGCCAGATTAGGAGCCATCAAAGTAATTTAGATTTATCAGGCCACCAAAGGTAACTGACTCAATTATAGAATGTTAATCATATCTTAATAATGATTACAAATATTGCTCCAATCAATTATTTATTCAGTGATAAAAAAAATAATTGAATGGTGGTGATTTTCTCAAATGCAGTCAGTTCTAGAAGCTTGTTATGCCCCACAAACCCTGGAGAGCCATTTGTAATCTATAAAATATGAAACATGGAACACGAAAAAATAATCACAAAACAAATAAAAGTAAAAATAAAAAGTCTACACTTTCTCTACAGATTAAATTAAACTGAACTATAACTTTTGGGGGGAGTGTCCACCACCTGCTTGTCTCAATGGAGATTTGTTACTGCTTTGCCTGGAATGTTCCACAGTATGTCATTAAACTAATCCGCTCTCCACAGAGACAAACTAGCGACACTACCAGTCCAGATAAAGCTAGGCAAATGTGAGCATGCACAGTAACAATGCTTTCTTTTAGCAATAACACACCAGGAATTATTCCTTTCAGTGTTTGTGAATAAAAGACTGCATTCCATATCGCGATATTATTCCATGAGTTAGCACTAACGCATTTTCAAAGGGGGAGTTAGCGTTAGCCTCCAAACATCACATCATATGAAAAATCAGGGCTGTTTTGGCGACTGACAATCACTTGACCACCAGAGTAACACCAGAGCCTCGGTAGAATATTAACAAGTGTAGAGGTGTTTTGTGTAGTTTGTTACTGTTACTTGTTACTGTTCTTCTGGACAATAACGCTCCACTGTGATAACAGTTTGACAGGAAAATGTATATTTTATTTTAGTGCCACAAATCTTACAGTTTTAAGTGAAATTGAAAGTGAAAATAAAAGTGAAATAGAAATAAAGGATGAAGTCTGATATTGACAGTTATTACATGCTGGGATATGTAATGAACATACATATACATATATATATATAGCACAAGATAGAATGTAAAACATAAGAACCAGGCTGCGTGCGCATCCTGGTATATGCATCACTCCTAGAAGGGTCTATAGATAGATACGTTTATTGAAACATGTAGAACATTCTAGGCAAAGCAGTAACATCTCTATGGAAACGAAAGTGCACTGTGAACTGTGTACACAATGCACCTGTAAATATTGACATTACAGAGAAAAAAAAGGGGATAAAAAATAAAAACATTCTGTACAACCCCAAAAAATCAAACATATTTCCAGAACTGACTGAGGTCACACGTTGCTCAGAGCAGCTCCCACACTGCAGCGGCTGTGTGCATATTGTTATTGAACTACTGTTTAATCAATAGTGAAATGGAGCTAAATGCTGTTTGTGATGGAAAAAAAACACTTCACATTTTATCTTTTAACAGCTCCAATGAAAAAACAGACAGCAAACAGTGAATGTAGCAGAGATGAGACTGCCAGCAGCAGAAACATCTCATGGATTAATTCTGTTCAACACACAAATTAATACAAACTGTACAACAACATTTGTGCCTGTATATTACAAATAAAAAAGGCAAGTAAACACTATAATAACTATAGTCTCGATCAAAAGTTTAACATTGAATGAGTTGAATGAATGGCAAAAGTCACATTTTGCATGGTTGGATCTTAACAAGGTTCCAGGTAGAGCTTCAATACGCAACAAGAAATGGGAGTGAGACAAAAAAAAAAGGTTTGAGAAAACATTTTTAAAGAAAACAACAATTAAACTGAAATAGGCTGTTCTGCAGCTGATCAAAAGTTTAGGACAACACCTCACGAGGGGCATCTACTGTCTGGAACTGTTGTCCATTTTTGTAAACTTCTCTTGCCGTCCATCCCCAAAGGTTCTCAATTGGATTTAGATCAGGGGAACACACAGGGCGGTCCCAAAGAGTGATGTTATTCTCCTGAAAGAAGTCCTTTGTCCTGTGGACTTTGTGAACTGTAGGGCCCTCAGTCATGAGGGATGCTCTCTGCAACATCTGCACAGAACCAGCAGCCGTTTGACGACCTGCACCACCTGGAGCTCCATTGTTCCAATGAAGGAAAATGTGCTCAAAATGTGACTTTTGCCATTTATTCAATGTAAACTTTTGATCGGAACTGTATAATGACTCAAATTAAAATTAAAATGGCAATTATGCTACATTAATTAAGTTATTAACTAGCATCAAAACTTTGAAAAAAACGTACATTATTAATGTCAGAGGGATCTAACCTGTAAGTTAGCAATGCCATACTATGGAATATTCAAAGCAAACGATAACTTCTCAATGGAGACAAGCAGGTGGCATACCAAAAAATGTCCTATACATTTATTAATTTGGGGTTTTGTTTCTTGTGTATGTAACAATTGATTTATTTATCAATTTATTATTACAATATTAATTTATATCTACATCTATTATGGCTGGGGTTACGTTTTTTGTAATAGAGTACATGGAATAGGGGGAATGTAAAGCTTGAAACTGGTTATTTGAACTACATTTGCAGAAACAGCCTGAAACTCTTAATGCTAATCATTACACACCGTTTTCATTTGAATTTGAGCACATTTCGCAGAGGCCTCCACAAACGCCACAACAAATTAGCAAATCTCCAAGCATAAAAAGTCAAAAAAATTAAGCACTGCTCCAGATATTTGCTTTGACAACTGAATCTAATTGCAGCGTCTTTGCCAAGCATTCTGAACTACTCCATGCCACTTTTGCAGTATCAAC
Source organism: Rhinogobius similis (assembly GCA_019453435.1). Lineage (NCBI taxonomy): Eukaryota > Metazoa > Chordata > Actinopteri > Gobiiformes > Gobiidae > Rhinogobius > Rhinogobius similis. The sequence continues at coordinate 36,402,360 of CM033620.1, forward strand.
ATTTATACTTGGGTTCAGAAATAGTCTATATTGTGAGCACTGATATTATTGGTGAAATAAAAATAGCTTGTCTGGCTGCGTGTCAGAATGATGTAAGTCCATGGGGTCTTGTCCCCGTTTCCAAAATAAGCTACATTTCCACATATATTACTGTTGATGGAGATGGCTTAAAACACTCAGGGTCATACCAAGTTCATGTGACCATGAGGAATGTGAATTTGGGAAGAGATGGGTCAATATTTTTATGTTATATACAAATGCATATGAACAGCTACAACTGTTAAGCAGAAGGAAACAGCCCATTATTTGCATGTCAAATTAGATCTTGACATGAACAAAAGTGGTCCTGTAGTAGATGTACATAAAACCACACGAGGCGCCTATGAACTGGGTGACCGTTGCATTTCATTATCCATCTATTGGTATGATAAATGTGCATTGTGAAGATAGCTGCTACGCTAGCGGGAGGCAGAAACCTGTCAATCAAGTTGTGTGCTGCATATCTCACAAAGGGGCTGACCTGATTTTAAAGGCATTTAGAAGCGCTGCATGAGGAGTGACAAACCGTGCAGAGAAACATTAAGTCAGAGCAAATTTACAATTCAAAATATATAAAATAGGCATAATACAAAATGATTTATGAGGATTTGTCTTGCTGTAGTGGTCGAGGCCGATATTTGAAAAGACTATTATTTTGTTTTGGGGTAAATCTTTTATCTTTTTGGTATTGATGGATTGTGAAACCTGAGCCAAACAGATTAGCTCCTGACAGAGTTGATTAACTAAACCACACAAATGGAATCCCACTCGGACAATGATACAGTAGTCTCAGTCAGCACCTCTGCCCAAGTGGAGTGTCCATTCACTTTTTTAACAAGTGGAACAACTGTGTGCAGCTTTAGGGGCATTGATCTGTCCACTCACTACAGAAGAGGAAGAGTCTGTCTAACCGGACCAGACCCCATTGTCAGAGGGACTTTCATTGATTTTAAAGAGACTGTGGTTCCAAATGAGTGACAGACCACTATCCACGCAACAACGCAGTCCAATTGACCATTTACTTGTCTCAGTAGTTTGTTTCCTTGGATTACTACTGCATACTGTAGTAAAGCTAGTCCACCAGACTATGGACATAATATCAGTGAGATTGCACAGGGATGCACTGATTATTTTCAATATTGATGCTTGCCTTGAGTGTCAACATTCAATATCAACCGATACCAGGTAACTTTCATTGGAACTAGTTGCTAAATAAGGGTTATAAAAAAGTAATGGAGTAGACAATGGTCTGATGCTCCATTTTAAAACCACCGACATGTGGAAATGGCAATGTTAACTGTGAAGCATTCTTAATACTTTTTAAATTCGAATTATTATTAAACACAAATCTTGAAAAGGACAGCACTGACGAAGGTACTTAAGGCTCATCAGTGTATTTACAGAGAAACCATTAGAATACCTCCATATAGGTCGCAAAGGGTGAACATAGGGATAATGTCACAGTAAATGTTATGCCTGATACAATAACCATTTGAATATCTAAAACAAAGAAATATAAAATGGTAAAGAAGGCTATATGTGCTACAGAGTACTCTGCCAGAGTCAGACCACTCCTCCTGGTGTTTTGTGAGCAGCTGCACATTTTATTCCTGCCATGTTTTTCCTCTGGACTGCGGTGGAGTTACCGGTTAAATGTCTGAGCTCACTCACTTACATAGAGCTAAAGTTTGATTTGACGGCCTGATTCATCCACGGCTGAAATACATGACATATAAGGGAAAATTCGCTTGAGTTTCACTTGTTCAAAGCTTTCTGAACAGACAGGGTGGACAAAAGAAGTGACAGATACAAATGCTCTGTTCAGGGTTTGGAGGATCACAGGCCAGTTCCAATAAAGGCTCTGTTTGGTCAGTGTGTAAGATTTACCTTCAAGCGGCTGAATACCAGCTAATAGTAGATAATGCCATTGTCCTGGTCATATTAATCCCACAATTCACTGGAAACAGGCATTTGGGAATAGTTATGAATTAATGTTGTCATGATGCTAACATTTCAAACTTGATTCTGAGTTAAGGAAAAGAGTTCATCCTCGATACAGAAAGCAATAAAACAAAGAAAATAAAATACACTTTTTTTTAGTTTTCAACACTTTTTTTTTTAACTATCGAAAAATGAGAATAGTTTTTATGCTATTTTAGCATTGATTAGTATCTGGTAGGCTGCAACAATTAAGTGACTAATCGTCGTGACTAGTCAACGAGAAAAAATAATCAACTAAATTGATAAAAGACTTAACTATACAGACTCAATAACACATGTCAAAAGACATTTAATAACAAAGACCACGATATTACTACATCAAAAAGTAAAAAATAATAGATTATTGTTGATTTTCATCAATAATAAACCTCATTCATAAATATTCTCTCTAGACACCTTCAGTCACCATATTTCAACCTTTATTTGGCTGATAAGGTTAAATACGCTATAGTTTTATATGTTATAAATATTTTAACAGAAATAGTTGTTTGACTAGTCGAAAAAATTATTAATAGTCAACTTCTAAAACAATTGTTAGTGACAGCCCAAGTATCTGGGTATAATTTTATGACATTTGAATTTAGAATATATTAATGGAGATATACTTCATTATTACAGACATTTTTATTTGAGGTTTGGTTTTTAATATGACATCATCTCCTTTCTGAATAATTAACCAAAAGCCAAACTAAAACACAATATTATTTAAGCAGCTTATGTTTAGTCTAGTTTAGTTTATTTGATTAACAAGTTTCACTGCGATAATATACAGTATTAATAAACAAAACAATTGAAGCTATCTTGAAAGGGAGTGAGAAGAAGTGAAATGTATGCACTCTTAATTAATCCCCCGCAATCAATCTCCCATTTTCTCTGCCATCTCAGAGTCATTTTTGATAATCATCTACATTTCCAAGCCCACATCAAAAAAGATACTCAATCCTGTTTCCTCCATCTCTGGACCTGGAAAATAGAATCTATTCTCACCTGCCCAGACCTGGAAAAAGTGACCAACGACTCCCTCCTCTCCGGCCTCCATAACAAGTCCATCTCCCTCCTCCAACTGGTTCAGATCGCAGCAGCTAGACGGCTCACTAGTTTTAACAGACGAGAGCACATCACTCCAGTTTTAGCCTCACTGGCTCCCTGTGCATTTTCAAATTGATTTTATGATTTCACTGATCACTTTTGAAGCTTGTTATGGTCTAGCTCCAAGATACATACCCTCCCCGCAGCCTTAAATCCTCAGATAGAGATAAGGCTTGCACCATCAGTATCATCTTTTAAATCACTTCTTAAACCCCCTTTTATCGAATGGCATTTCTTTAATAGTTTTCAAATTGTACTTATTTATTTTTTATTTATCAAAGTATTTGTAAGTGTTTTCTTCTTGCTGTATCTTTCTTTATATTTTTATTTTTATTTGTTCTCTAAATGTTTTTTTCTTTCCTGTGTACTTTAAACTGTTTTTGCAGACACTGCAGTACTTTGTAAACCTTGTTTTTAAAAGTGCTATTCAATTAAATAAATTATTGATCCAAAAATATTAAATTACCACCTGTGGCTGGACAGAGAGTGTGACTTTGCTTGGACATGATTGACCAGGAGCACAGCACAGGTGAGAGCAGTGAGTCAGAATCTGTCTGGTGTCATAAGAAGTTATAACACCTGGTTCACTGCTCAAGCCTGTGCTCGGCTGAAGAGAGAGGCACATACACAGCAGATGTCTCAGTCCAAGTCATAATGATACAAAATGTATGTTTCTCTTAAAGGCTGGATAGACCAAATGAATAATAGAACTATTTGCTGCCTCACGGTCACTGATATTGCAGAGGGTTGACATTCAATATATCGACTAAGATTATATTGCAATAATGTGCAGTTATCACTACTGCCATGTATGACATTATGTGATTGCGATAAGATTTACAATTCAACATTAAGATTCTGTTCAACGTGAACATAATAATGTATCAAGGTGTAAACATTTGAGATAAAACTGAAATATGAACAGCTAAATTAATACAAGTATCACATGCATCTATAATGTTTTGTAGAACTACAGGGTTTGCAGCTTTTATGCAGGGGTATTTAGTTATTTGTAGAGGAAATTATAATTGCAGTGTCTGCAATTTGCTAATTGCGACTCAACTGCTAAGCCTTGCAGCCCTTCTATGGTCGGTATAAAGCAGGACAGACGGTAGTTCTTGTCCAGCAGCAGTAGTTACAACATGATCATTTACTGTGAGTGAGATGTGTTCCAAAGCCTTGCCCTGGGGCCTTAAACTCCCACAAACATGCAAAGCCTTGCAATGTAGACTTCAATGAGGCATTATGGTGAGTAGGCCAACTGAACAATCAATCATATTTTCAAATCGCACCAATTTTAGAAGTCTAAAAGTATAATAGTTTGGGCTATAACATTACCAGAAGAAGAGAAATATCACCTTGTGCTTAAATGTGTTCATAGTTCCTTATTATAGATGATATACATGATATTCAAATCATGCTCCAAAACAACCGTTGCAAAATAATTAAAAAACAAAACAAAAAAACATGTCGACACTAAAATTGATCTTGTAATACTGTGGGGGGTCCACTGCACACTTGTTAAAATGATACAGGCCTAATGACAGCATGGCCTGTAGGGTAGACCACTGACATGCTCCAAACATCCTGCTAATCACACACAGATGACACATTTAATGGATGGCTGCAGAACTAGTCACTAGGTTGGGATTTTTTGTTTTACGGTTGCATTTCATAACTGTCAAATTAGAGGCAGTTCTACAACAAGAAGGTCCCAGGTTCGATTCCCGATGGATAGTGTTGGTGAGGCTTTCTGTATAGAGTTTGAATGTTCTTCTGTGTCGGAGTGATAAACAAAAATCGCATATCTATTCGCAGCGTGCTGCTCTATTTAAAGTATCAAAGTCCAAACTGGCTCAAAATCTGGAGACTGGTCTCTAGAGAAACTACACTGCTGCTGACAGCTTGGCACTGAAGGATAAGCAATATTCAGACGGATAATGAAGTACCTTACAACACATTCAGCGTGGCTCTGATCGCACATGCTCACCAAAACGACAAGAACGCGTTTTTCATGTATTCCTGCAGCAAAATCGCAGTGCATAAAATTCGGCAGACCAAATGTCAAAATGCAAAACATGTACACAACAAGTGCTGCTTTAGCTTTTTGCTGTAAGTAGATACAAACTCCACCGGCTTAGGTTGACGTGTGCCCCTGGATACTGCAAGCAGGCAGCTCTAAACTATCCCAGAGCATGTGCACAATACAACCGACTGCGCGTAAAAATACAGAGCGGAGACGATAAAGCGATTGTACTGAGGCTGTTCAGAGGATAAGGGGCTATTGAACACAGGTTAAAGAACGAAGGGGGTCGCGGTGCAAAGACACAAGGGGCCATAGGTCTCATCTGGCCAATTAGCACAGCAGCTAGCCAGCAATGGTCACAACAAAACGCATTTCTACTCCACTGGCGCACCGACCAAGGCTAGCTCCTCTTGCTACTCACCCGGGAGAAGAGTCCGGGGCTTAGATCCAAGTCTTAGGCGCGTAGTGGGTTTGTCAGACCGAGGAAGGGTGCAGTTCTTGGGGTGGAGGAGGAAAGTCCCCTGGCAAACCCGACGTGGTGCCAGCGGCGCTCACGGCTCCATTAAAAACTGCATTGTTGGAGCGACGGCTGGACACGGACAAACAGCACCGATTGCACGCTGCAAGGCATTGTGGGAAACAGTGAACAGAGCAGTGGGTTTACAGGAATGTGGTGCAACGGTGCCATCTGGTGGTGAATATATGAACCAACGGGGATATGTTTTAATATATTTTTATATAATAATAACGTATATTTGTTGTGTAACCTTTCTGGTGGATGGCCCACTATCTGCTTTTCTGCATGCAGATTGTATTAATTACTGCCTGAAATGTTCCATAATATGGAATTAAGCATCCCCATAGAAACAAGCAGAAGATGAGGTGACCCCGCTCACAATTAGAATTCATTTTTAAAGGCTTTTTTTTTTTTAACCAATAAAAGTACCTATAGTAAAATAATTTCATATTAGATGTGTTAATACCTCAATAACAAAAATAATAACATCTCCATGATAGTGCAAACTCATCGGAAAAGTTACATAGTGCACCTTTAAGATCAAAAAGGGGTGACATCATAGATTGATCAATTTTACTGAGATCATACTGATACTTAACATGATGGTCCTTTTGGGAAAAATAAGTAGGTGAATAAATAAATAAATAAACCCTGCTTTAGCATCTTCCTCCCCAGGAACCAATGACAGGATACTGTTTGTGGATACTGTTGTCAGTTGTTCAACACCATCCTCCCTGCTCTGCTCCAGGACAAGCTCTTCCAGCTGAACTTGCCCGACTCCACCTGCAGGTAGCTCACTGACCTCCAGGAAGAATGTCTCAGAAACTCAGACTATCAGCACAGGATCTCCACAGGGCTGTGTGTTTCTCCTCTGCTCTTCTCCCAGTTCACCAACTGCTGCACCTCCAGCTACGATAGGCACGTAAAACTGGTCAAGTGTGCGGACGACATCTTCCTCATTGGACTTATTAATGGTGCCATGAGTCTGTCTACAGGAGGGAGGTGGACCGACTGGTGTCCTGGTGCAGCGGCAACAACCTGGAGCTCAACGCCCAGAAGACAGTGGAGATTATCATGGACTTCAGGAAAGTCACAAAACGCCTTGACACACTCCGCCATCACCACCTTTCATTTCCTCTGCCCCACCATCATTCAGAACTTCATGTGGGAGCCGACCATCAGTCAGGCCCAGCAAAGGATGTACTTCCTGTGGCGGCTCAGGAAAGCCAAGCTGCAGATGGTGCAGTTCTACACGACAATCTATGTGTCCATCCTCACCTCCGGCATCACTGTGTGGTACACTGGAGCCTTGCCAGGAACAGACACACACAGCAGCTGACCCTTCTGGACATAGACAATTTGAGAACATTTTCTTCAGTCCCCTCTGCTGTTGGATTCATGGACACATTCTGTCACTTTAATAACTCATGTCGACAACACTATTAGCACGGTTGTTGTGTCCATACATATACTTTATTTTTAAGTCTATTTGTCACAATACCTTATTTTATGGTGCCTTTTTTGTATTGTTTATATTTTATTATAGCTATTCATTGTTTTTAGTTGTACCATAGCTCCGGAAAAAGTTCCTAGTTTGTGATAGGTTTACTAATTCTGGGATTATTTATGTCTGTGTACAAGACTGTGGACAGTTAAGTCTATTACTTTAATATAATAGGATTGTCTTATTCTCATAGTGATATTAGAAACCATTTCAACTGGAAACCTAAGTTTGTAACATTTGTGCAGCATCAGTTAGTTACTCCACGCAAACATTGTCGTACGGGGGCGCTGTTGGCTCAAAAGCTGCGCGAACAATTTCAAAGTAGAAGAAAACCTTGGTCGCAACTTGATGACGACAACAACAACAGAGCTGGAGCAAAATGGAGAGAAAACACATGTCTGCTTTTGCTCTGTATAAAACTCTGTCTGCAGACCAGCCTCCTCCTGCCAAAATGCCTTCTTTGCAGGTAATACCAAACAAAATTATTTTTCAGTAATTGCAAAATGTAAAACTAGGACAAACCTGTACCCCAAATCATACATGTGCTAGTGCTACCTGCAATACAAAGCAACCCAATTTTTTTTTATTCCTTAAGGTGTCAGCTAAGAAGAAAAAGAAAAAGTCAAATGGGACTCAGAGTAATAGTAACAACAACCAAGTGAAGCAGCCAAAGAAGAGGAAAATGCAAAATACAGCTGCAAAGTCTCCAGCAAAACATGTGCACAGTTCAGAGGTAAGTATATTTTTTCAACCAGTTTCTTCTAGTGTCTCTTTGCTTGTGATTTTTTTTTTTGGGTTTGATTTAGATTGATGCACTGCCAAATAATACAATAACATTCACATTTAAAGTAGTTAGTCATTTCTGATCAAGGGATTTTGTGCTACATACTTACTACTGTCTAGGGCTGTAGTAGTTTAGTCGTTTAGTTGATTAATCGGTCGATGGTGTCTTAGTCGACCAAGATTTTTATTAGTCGACTTATCATTTTATTAAGATAAAATTTTATATGTAGCAAAATCAGGAAGCTATAGAGTGAGTTAGCTAAAAATTTTGGAATCTAACATATAAATACTCTGTTTCCTTGTACTTTTCAGTGGAAATAATTTTAGCATGAATTCCTGCGCAGCTGTGTTCTTTTGAGTGCAGTTTGGATCGTATACATGGAAATACTTAATAGTTTTGATATATTGATTATCGATAGGGCTGGTCTTTAGTCGACCAAGAATTTCTTTAGTCGACTAGTCCTGCTATTAAAGAAATCAATACACTGTAAGGCTCAAGAAGTTGCTTGCATATTATTCTTGTTGTTATACATATTTGTCTTTTAAATTAAGCTTTTTGACATTATTACTTCTTTAAAGCTATGCAAAACTGCATATTGTGCATAAGGTTTGTAGTGAACAAAATGTGCCAAAAATAGTAAATTAAAAGTAAAAAAACATAACGACTGAGTGTATTTCTTCACTTTTGTGGATAATTTTACAGCCCATTCACTTTTGTCTGATACTTATATGTCAACTAATACATTTAAAGATGTGTTTTAGCATATTTCCACTAGATTAACATAATACTGTATGAATATCATTATTGAGTTACTAAAAATATTTATCACAATGTAACGCCTGAACTCAGCATTTGTTCTTGTAGTTGTTGAACAGTACCTGAAAGAGCTGCTGTTCTCCATTAAAATGAATGGATTGCTTCCCCCACAGAGGTTCGTGAGTGGGCATTCTCGTGGATTGACTACATATGAGGCAGCAAAGTGCAGACACATGGTTGTTGTTTATATGTTCATACAGTTGCCAATGAGTATTAACAGATACTAGAGTTTGAAAGTTCATTTATTGCTGTAGGATTTGTGGCACTTGATGAAACAAAGCAAAAATGTCCTAGACTGTTCTGACCCACTATGTTTATGGGGCAATACTGTCCAGAAAAATGTTAGATTTAAGAAATGTTCATTACGTGGTTGTAGCATTTATGTTTTTTTGGCCTAATCCCTAACTTTTTTTTCTGTCTCTCCTCTGGTGTTACGCGTGGCCGAGTGGTTGTCAGTTGCCAAAACGGCTTTGATTTTTAAAAATTTGTGACGTTTGTTTGGAAGTGAACTCTTCCACTGAAAATTAATTAGTGGTAATTTGCGGTATGATACCGCAAATGACCTTTTTTTTTTTTTACAAACACTGGAAGGGTCTGGACGTTGTGTTAGTTTTTTTCATAGTGGCAAAACTTATATTTACTGTTAAAACTTTAGCTCAGTTGATAAAATATAATTTTCTTTCACTACCTTCTTCTACAAGTACAGAACATAAATAGTTTCAAATGCTAAATGCAACAGTAGGGCAGCAGTGGCTCTAGTGCAAAATGTCATTTTGTCCTTTGGCAAGACCCTTCATCCACCTTGCCTAGTATGTATGTATGAATGAATTCTGCACATGTTTGCTGTAAATAAATTGCAGAATTAAGTGATAACGTCTAGCCATAGAAGTTACTACACCCCCCACAATTGAGAAGAAAATGCATAAATATTTAGAACCAAAATATATTGATCCATTATTATTTAAAAAATGATGATTTAAAATATGACCTAAAAATTAGTATTTTCCCCCATAATTGAGCAGCCCTAGTTTAGTTGTTTTTCCCTCTTTCTTATGCCAATCTTTTGGCTGCAGGAGGAGCAGTTTGGAGGTGGTGAAGAGTGCTTAGACACTTTGTTGAAGGAGTTATCTGAAGTAAACAACAGCCGAGAGCGAGCCAGCAGGTTATTCCAAATGCTCATCAACCCCATCCCAACCAAAGCTTTCTTCAGGTACATTTCTCATTTTGCTTTTAATACTCTTGTTACTTAACAGAGCTTAACACCTGTCAAAGTACCCTTTGAACTTAAAACAGTATGAGATAGGTACAGAATATCAGAGCACCTTTATTTTTCCCGAAATGTGGAAATGGGAAAGTGGTGCTTGAGTTTAGGAGCTCCTGCTATTCACTTTTCACGCAACAAATCGACACACCATCATCCAATTTTCCAACCCCCTTCATTATTAATTATTTCCAGAGATTTACTCTAAAATGAATTCTTCATGTTATGGTGAAACAAACTTAAGTTTAATTTATAATATCTGTACCCTACTGTTTCAAGAACATAATGTAATTTAGATTAGCTGAGCTTTACCTTTAGAATGGTGTCAAAACCCATGATGATTTTTTTGAGATTTTTGATTGTATAAAATTACCATATTGCTACACATCTAGTAACATACAATACCATAATTTTGATTAAGGCCAAAACTAATTTGACTACACATTTCACAGCTAAATTATATGGTCTATTTTTATTACTTATTATTTTAAAATAATAGATAATTTAAAAGAAAGCTGTTTCTTCTATTCTTGTGGTTAATGGAGTCGCCTCCCACAGATCAGGGGTCTCATTTGTTAAACTTAATGTGGAATCCTTTCTGGAAAAAAAAGTACGTAAGGACTAAACACAAACTTCCAAAAACGCCCTCAATCATGCTCATGTCTCGTCTCTCTGGGCTCTTATCATTTTCTGTCTTGTCTCTCAAAGCCCCAACACACAGAGTTTTTGGACTGAACCGCTCATTTAGTCAAGTCATTTGTTTAGTCATTAGTCATTTGATAGATCACAAACTTAACACTGTGAGTCACGTATGCAACATTTTTGTTCGTACGCAAGCTTCATAAATAAGACCCCTGACCTGTAACTCACCCTGGTAGCATCAACCTCTTGTTTTCATGGAGATGGGTACATTTAATGTCATACTGTGTGTAACATTCTTGCATCTTCATGGAGCTGAGCAGGTGGCAGACCCAATGTTGTATAAGTAAAGTTCTATCTGCCTCATTCTGTTTAACAAGCACTTTTGGTTGGCATGATAAAAGTCATAATATGACAATATGCATACATTTTTATTCAAAAAGAAGACATTTTTTCTTCTTGCAGAGAAACCTGGGAAAAGAAGCCCATCATTGTCCAACGCAAAAATCCTAATTACTACACAGGTCTATTCTCCACTGCTGAGTTTGACAGAATATTGAGACAAGTATGTTAACACCCCTCTACACTTTTAATTGAATAACTACTTCACAGATTTGAACACTATTGCATTGTAAATTTAGGAGGACGTCCAGTATGGAGTGAACCTAGATGTGACCAGCTACACCAAGGGTAAAAGGGAGACCCACAATCCCCCAGGGAGAGCTCTGCCGTACACCGTGTGGGATTTCTATGACGTAAGCTTTAAGGCTAAAAGTGCACATCTCAACTAATCATACAGTAATCAGAGTATTATTAGATCTGTGTTGCTTGTTTCCTCTATGGGGTTCATTAAAACTTCTGCACTATCTTTAGAAAGTAAACAAGGAAAACTGTCCGGGATATTCATAATGTTATATAACTTGTTTGGAGGAGGATGAGTGCTGTGACTTGGAGTTCATGTGTTCTTGTCTTCTTGTTTTGGACCAGTTTTAGTTTGTTTAATCTGTTTAGTACCGGTTTTATTCCAAGTGAGACCTTCTCTAGACTTGGTTTAGTCTTGGGTCAGATCTGGTCAAATAACTACTGTGGGTTGTAGGACAGAACAATTAAGTATGCAATATCAGTAGTTTCCAATAATCAAAGGGTGCATTTATTAATGAGATTGAATTAACTCTGCAGAGAATCTCTTCCTGCATGTAATTCTGGATACAGCTACGACTAATTGATGATTCAAATAATTGATGACTCTTTAAATTATCATTATCTAGACTTCAGACTCTAAAACACACACTTTGTGCTGTTGTCTTAGATCAAAAATGGCACACACTAAAAAACTCCTCTTACAATTGGTCTTTAGTCAGCAGATTTGGACCTTTTTTCATTTAGTTAAAATGTATTTAAAACGGGGCCCCATTAAAAATAACCATTTAACCAATAAAAAAAAAAGTGTGAAAAAGAAAGTGAGATTATTTCACTTTTATTGAACAAAATGTTCCTCCCCTCAGAGTGGCTGCTCCCTGCGCTTTCTGAACCCTCAGGCCTTCTCCTCCTCCGTCTGGAGCGTTCTGTCCATTCTGCAGGAGTACTTTGGCAGCATGGTCGGAGCCAATGTGTAAGCATTTTTATTTACTGTATAAACTCTGAACTATTTCTGTTTTTGAACTGCCTGTTATACTCCATGTTGTTGTGTGTTGTGTAGATACCTGACGCCTCCGGGGACACAGGGATTTGCACCACATTACGATGACATCGAGGCCTTCATCATTCAGCTGGAGGGAAAGAAACACTGGCGTGTGTACAGTCCAAGGTAACTCAAAAAACAGGAACCAACTAGAAATGTGGTATGCTTTTTATTTTTTTTTTTTTTTTTTACCTGTTAGGCATTTGCACACTTGTGCAGACTGTTGTTGTGTCTTTAGGCATGACACTTAACCTGCTTTTGTGTGTGTGTAAGTTAGTAAATGCTTTCCTAACAACAAGCCAGTCAGTTAAAAGTCCACCATTCTTTCTATGAGATAAGTTGAGCACTGTTCATAATGTTTTTTTCCATTGCAGGTCAGAAAATGAGGTGTTACCAGTGCTTTCAAGTCGTAAGTAGTTCTCAAATTGACACATCATTGCCCAAGTAACATCTTACCTTGTGCTGGCGATTCTTAGGAAACTATGCTTCTATATATTTAAAACACAAACTTAGGAAATGCAATATCAATATTTCTGTAACTATTATATTTATTTTATTTTACATTGTCATTTTTCAAAATTATAAGCCAATTCATAACAATCACTACCAGCAGCTTTGTAATGCAATACCGATAAATCATAAACCCTAATCTGTAATTATTCTAACAAAAAAATCTGATATTCAAGTATTAAATATTCAAATATTATCTGAAATAATTCCATGTAACCTATTTTAAAACAGATATATTATGCAAAATAGACTTTCAAGATCTTTAAGCCATGTCATAATTGTTTTACCTTCACAGTTATGTACTCAAAAGTAGCTTATTGCTCTGAAAATCCCTGTTTTTATCTGCTGTGTCTATTTTCTTAATCTGTGATACACGAAGGATCAGCAGCGTTGCTTAGCCGTTTTGGGACAAAAAAAAAAATCCACAGCTCACTATCACAATCTTTAGTTGTCCTGGTTCGGCAGCGGTACTTTGTTGTGATGTTGTTTGTGGTGACGTATTGAAAAGGAGCATGCAGAACTCAGCGCTCCAGTTTTCAACCTGGCTCTGGTTCTATTAATATTGCAATTTAAAGTGCGTATGACAGGTTTTTATGATTTTCTAATTTGGACTTTATTCAGTGTATTAATACAGTGTGTGAATATAAATGACAGTTTTACACCAATCAGGTCGCTGTTTGTGGAGAAAAGTTGAAAAATATGTTGAAAATTACAGGAAGTAAACAAACCGATGACATCACGCTGGGGAGACAAAGGTTATACATAATTTACACAAAATAAACTACTTTTTTGACCAATTAACCACTAACCACTAAATAAATAAGTTCAAATGTATATTTATTTGTCAGGTAAAAGAATTGATGACATTAGATGAGTTTTAGCCCAGTTTACAGTGTGGTTGCTATGGTAATTTCCTAGTGTGATGTCATACTTTACAACCAGGAAGTGAAATTAAAACATATAAAACTGCTAAACCAGGATAACATTTGTAAAGAATTTTAGCAAAACTTGAAATATATTTATCTTAACCGTCTTTTAGTAAAGTAAGTACTTCAACCTGTCATGGGCCCTTTAAAATGTCAAAAATGATCTACGGGTGTCATAGATAATAACCATACAGCTGACAAAAGCATAACATGTCTTCTTTGAGTGATTTTTATTGCTGGTCTTAGTGGTCCCTGTACCTTTTGATGAAACATGTAATTTTTCGTACTATTCCTTTACTGTACTTTACCTATCAATATTATATGCAACTTGATTTTTTTTTTCCCTCCACTCCAGCAAACTTTGACCAGTCTGAGATTGGAAAGCCCATTCTGGAGGTGGTGTTGGAGGCTGGGGACCTCCTGTACTTCCCCCGGGGGTTCATCCACCAGGGGGACTGTCTGCCTGATGCACACTCCATGCACATCACCATCTCCTCCTTCCAGAAGAACAGCTGGGGCGACCTGCTATTCAAGGTACTCACGTTCTCATCGCACTGACACTAATGGCCTCGGTGTACAAACATTAGCACTTGTTATGGTAAATCCGACATTATGTTTTTTAGATGGTGCCGGCTGCTTTGGAGATCGCGATGGAGGAGGATGTGGACTACAGGCAGGGTTTACCGCTCGACTATCTGACATATATGGGTGTGCAGAATTCAGACAAGGTCATTATTTACATATCTTATCATTTTTGCTTAAGCTGGGATATCAGACTTTAGTTTAACAAAATATTTTTGTGTGGATGTTTCTTCTTCTATGAGAATATATTGGCCCTTAACATCAGTTGTTGAAAATGAAAACCACCTACTGACCTTGCCTCTCCCTGTCCAGGATGACCCTCGCAGGGGGAAATTCCTCTCTCGTATTGAAGAGTTAGTAAAGAAGTTAACCCAGTATGCACCTGTTGATGCTGCTGTGGATCTGAAGGCCAGAGACTTCATGCACGACTGTCTCCCTCCCAATCTCACACCAGGTAAACTGTGATTACTTCATTTCAATCATACACTAAATTTAAAGTTAAGTTTAAAATGTATGTGGATTATGAATGCACATTGTAGTATGAGAGACATGGTAATAACATTGTAATTAGATACAGAAATACCTAAATATCATAATATTATACAACAGCTTGTAGGGCTGCATGCAAAAAGAAAATCAATAGTATTATCATACTAAACTAAATCACAATATGTCAAAAGGTCTTCCATCTGAACTGAGAGAACTACAGTTTATTTTCTTCTCAAAAATGAAGACAAAAATTTTTACCATAATTTAGCTTTGATTTAATAGTATAATAGTCTTCAATTCTGGTTTCTCACAGTTTGACAATTGATTAAAAAAAAGTGTTTACATTGTTTTTAAAGTTTAAATAAATATATTTGTATAAAAAATATCAGTATTGTTTTCTGAGAAAATAATTATTGTTTATAATAATATAAAATATTATTATTCTGTTTTTAAGTGAAAAAATGTCTCAATGTAAAAAAACGGTCCAAAATATGTTTTGTATGTTTTAATCCATACAGTGAAATAAATGTGGAAAACACAGAAGAAGGCAAATGTACTGCTCAGTTTTTACACTATTGTATCTTTCATTTAACAGATGAATTAGCCACTAGCGTGCAAGGGGCTCCAGCGCGGTGGCACCGCGGGCAGACCGTGGATGTGGGCTCGCCCATCACAGCTCAGACCAAAATTCGCCTGGTCCGCGCTGCCTGTGCTAGGTACAAACCACTATTTTATTATTACATTTCTCCTCACGTTCACGACACGGCATTAGGCATAATGAACATCCACAAGCATTTAGCCTGCTGCGTCTCAACCATTAGCCAAGAACATTAAACAAGGTCAAATAATACCCCTGGAAATGATTGATTATATTTATTCCATTTCCATTATCATAATCTGCTTCTCATAACATTTTACTACCCTTTTTATCTTGACAAGAAAAATACTCTATTTGCCCTTGACTTGAAATTATTTATTTTTCCAATCTTTTAGCTAGCATCTCAAGACTTGCCTGTCCTTGGTCTGTGCTAGTGACAGTGCATTAGAATAAACTCCATCTGTGTGCGCCGTCGTGTCCTTGCGTTAGATTGCTTTCAATTCAGATCCTTGAGGTAATTACGAACATGTTATGCATATAAATTAGATGAAAGCAACCCTTTTTAGGAATTAATTTAAATGTGTGAAATGCTAATCAGTAGAGGCGGGTGTCTAAAACTTGATACCCCCCATTTTGTAGGTTTCAAAATCGTACGGGGAGGTTCAAAACATAATGTCTTTTTTTAATGCCATGGCAAGTTTCTTCTGTTGAGAACTATTTTTGTTTTAACTGTGTTTTAAATGTATCTCAGGCTATGCAGTGATGGAGATGTTGTTAGTCTGTACTACACAACAAACAACTCCAGAGTTTATCACAAAGAAGAAATAAAAAGTTTGGAAGTAAAAGTAGAGGTTTGTAAAATTAGATTTAAAAAAAAAAAGTGAAGAAATAAAACTAAATAAAACTTTTTGTTTTTATCACAGAATACAGATGCTGTAGAGTTTCTCATCCATTCATATCCCAAATTTGTGACTGTTGGAAGTATCCCATGTGATTCGGCAGATGACAGGGTATATAGTTCATCAAATTATTTCTATTTTATTTTTCTTTCATCATTGCATTCCTTGCACTACTTTAATGTATTTTTCTCTCAACAGATTGCGTTGGTTGAATCCCTATTTGAGAGAGGGATCATCCACACTGAACAACCTCTGAAAGCAACATCTTTCTAGGGCATTGACATGTAAATGTTGACTCTTTGACTTGTATGCATAACACTTTTACAACCCTGCATTGTGTAATATGCCCTGTCTAAATCAAATTTGGTTTTAAAGTGATGCAACTTGTTAGACAAAGAGAACATGCCAAGTTTTAGGCATTTCAAAACCATAAAAAAGGTAACATTTTACTTCATTTTCAACAACAGGTTCCTCACTTCGTTTGTGGGAAGAGTAACCAATGTTATTCTTCACATGAAATAGATTACAAAATCAATAGTGTGTTCAATAAACAACTCTAAAAGTACCAAGTGAACGTATCGCAGTAAATGTAACTCATATCCAACTTTGTAAACATGCGTTTAAATAAATATTTTCTGACAAGTTATGGCTTTATTGTGAAAGATCATGTTTTATTTGTAGATACAGTTGAACATATTTATCAATTTTTACAACACATAAATATTCTGATTTGAGGTCACATTCTTGGATGCACTACTTCCATGTCACCTCCTCTCCAGGCTTCAGGTCCCTAAGAAGAAGAGAAAAGGTTGGAAATGGTATTCACATGTAATCTTTAATTTCATAATTTTTCTGTGCCTGTACTTTGACAAATATACAATGATAAAATACTATGATAAAACCAATAATTAAATTTAAAAAGCTAAATCATATAACACCTTAGAATAGAATTATCATTCAAGTCAAGGAAAGGACACAGATGACACATAATGGTAAATGGTTTATAATTATATTGCACTTATGTTACTCTTAAAATTAGTCCAAAATACATTTGCCTTATATTCTTAGTGGTAAGTGACTTCTGTACATGGCACATTTACACCATCTATGTGGCTGTCTTTCTGCAACAATACCACCAATCATACAACCACAGTCATACAGTTGAGGTGAATTAATTATCTTGCTCAAGGACACAATGGTGTGGATCAAAACGCTGCAAAACACATTGTGCCAATAGCTGGCATTTTATTTTTTGATTCAGTGTTTTCCATTAGTAAAGGAGATTATGATGGCCCACCATAGTCTTATGTCACTATTACTACGAAATTATAATTTTTAAGGGTAAATATTTAATGCGGGTACTTTGTCTTTGTACAGGTGGGCAACTTTGTTATTTTTTTCCTGTACTATAAATATCTAAGCTGCATACAATTTAAGAAGTAAATTGTATGACACAATCTACTAAAGCAGGGGTTCCCAATCTTTCCTGGCCAGGATCTCCAAAATAGCCATGCAACTGACTCGGGACCCCAAAGTCAAATGAAAAATAATTAAAAGTGTCAAAACATGATAAATCAGGTTAAATATGGGTTATTTGAATAGTTTATTGTCTTATTAAACCCTGTTTCACTAAAAGATACTATTTTTAATTTAAAATAATACAGGGCCATCCCCTGGCATAAATTAGTTTCTATACGGTTAACGGTTTACATTTTTTCAGCAATATATCATGCTTAGTTACTTGTAATTGTGACAGGTCTATTTTTGCTATCTTAAAAAATATAAAAATCTACACTATTCAAAAACAATATAGATAGATATAGTAAATATAATATAGAACAAAGATAGAATAATAAATATATTGAGCAAAATGTATTATTATTATTAAAATAATAATGGATCGCTTGTGCCACCACAGGCTCAGCAAAATATATAGAAAACACTGGGATTAATGCAATCTTTTATAAATAAAGACCACTGTGCAATCAAATCTTCCATCTCTACAGTAGGTTCCATGGCAGTCTTTTTTGCCCTCACCTTTTAAAGAGCAGACTTTTGTTTCTGAACGCGGTCAGCTTCTCGTCCTGTTTTCTGTCCAGATACATGCCGATCACAAAGCCCATGGGCACCAGGATCTGCATCCAGTTATTTCTGACAAGTGCAGCAAGGTTTGTCATCTTTCCTGCACAAACATTTCCACACAACATTTATTACATGGTTTGGATTGGAATACATAAAGTTTATATTGTAGCCTACCAGCACTAAAATAATTTTTGAATATCCACACAAAAGTAAATGCAACAATAACTTACTTTTCTCTCTCTCTCTCTCTCAATTTACGCCTTTTACAATACAGTTTAAACCATAGACAAACAAACTAGCTACATTGACTTGTGTTGCTAATCTGGCTAGCTTGTCAGTTAGCATCAGTCACATTTTTGTAATTTTTGAGATACATGTTTCGTTGGCTTCTAAGCTAATGACTACAAGCAATGCACTGCAAGAAATGGCACACGCTGAATAGATAACATGTTTAAATATACCTTATTTTTATCCAATATCTCCGTAAAAGCCGTGGCCTCCAGCTCCCCGTTCAGCAGGCAGAGGACACGGGACTGCACCACCTCTTTACGGGTCATTAGTGAAGTAAGTTACTACTTTTGAAATATATTCAAATTAAATACATACCTAAATCTTCGCATTCAAATCTAATTCACGTTTGATTTGTCAGATCTCTAATTAATAGCTATGACGATGAATAATGAGTTTTTATAAGAATTTACATTTTCATTCCCCCCTGTACAGATGGTACGGACCGTCACTAAAATCATCCACGACTAGTTTTTTTTTTTTCATCCACGACTAGTTATCGTGTTTTGATCATAGTTTTCATCATCATAATCGTTAACTGAACTGAACACACTCTAAAATACATACAAGGAGACCCATTTTTACTCCAAAGATAGCGACATTATTAAAATTAAAAACATTAAAGCGAAATAATTATAAATCAATACAATAATACATTTAATGTGTAAATATCTAGAAACCTTTAGTCACCATGTTTCAATCTTTATTTGAGTTGACAATCTATTTTAAAAGTCTCATTGTACATTATTTAAAAAAAAAAAAAAAAAAGTTTGACCAGTCAACAACTAAAATAAGTGACAGCCCTAATGGAGGTTTGTAATCAAAAGGTACATACAGGACAAATTGTTAAGGCTCTTCCACAATCTCTTATAAATATGGTTAAATGGTTAAACAAGATATAATAATAATATAATAATACTTTCTAAGCGGATTGTAGAGATTCTGATTACAAGTGTAATAACAATTTATGCGAAAAAGTTAACTTTTTTTTATTATTCCGTCACTAACTCCCTTAAAAGAGAATATATTCTCAGAGAGTTTAAAAAGAAACAGATTAAAAAGATATGCTGCAAGTATTTGACTTTACCTCTCCCTTTTAAAACAAAACAAATACAATTTAAAATTATAAACAAAATGTATCCAACAAATGAGTTCTTAAAAGCAGATTTAAAATGGATCTTGGTAATTGCACATTTTGTAAGAGGGAACCGAAGGATTTGGATCATCTATTTTTTATGTGCAACTGTGTTCTTTTGGTTTGACCTTCAACAGTGGATTAATTCTCAAGGGATTCAATTAGTAAGTTTTTTCATTACTGATATTTTGTTTGGCACTTTTATTAATGTCTCGTTGACAATTGTATTAATAACATTATTTTGTTAGCAAAACATTATATGACCTCATCTCAGGGCAGGATTGGACAGTTAAAGTGTCTACTCATTTAACTACAATTCAGGTAAGATGAATATATTTACAGTAAAATGTTGCTAAACAATGAACAGATTTGCAATTGACTCTGTGCACAAGGTGGCAGTTGGTCTGTTTACCTTTAAAATGGCTAGCTCAGTACTTCCTGTCCAATTCATTCTATGGGATTTTTGCCCTGTCAGACTAAAATGAATAAATCCTGACAGATCCTGACAGTAAACAGTGAGTTGTGTTGGACGTCTCTGAAACATATTAGACTTCACAAAACAAGCGAGTACTTCACCAAAGGACACTTGTGTGTTTATAAAGGGACTTGTTTGTGTCTCTATGCTAACGCTAATGCATAACAATTTAAAAGCAAACAACCCAACTGCCCTTGTGCACAGGGTCAGCTTTACTTCCTGGATGTAAATTATGACAGCACGCTAGGAAATTACCATAGCAACCAGCCTGTACACTGGGCCAAAATTCATCTAATGACTTATTTTATTTCATTTATTTATTTATCTTTGACTATTAAAATATATGTGAACATTTAGTTGAATTGCTGGTTTAAAGGTCGTAAAAAAGTTGTTTGTTTAACATTAGTGTAAATAATGCATAACGTTTGGATGGAATGAGATGATTCTCCCTAGTGTGATGTCACCAATTTGTTTTTATTTCCCTTAGTTTTCAACTGCTTGATTGAATCAAATCAAATCAAATCAATTTATTTTTATAATGCCCAAAATCACAACAACAGTTTCCTCGATGGGCCACAGGTAAAAGCAAGCAAAGCAAAGATTGGTGTAAAACTATAATGCATATATATATATAGATATAGATATATAGATATTTCTAGGACAAATAAAGTTAAAGTTAGGGGGGAAAAACTGAACTTTGTCTCTGCCATAGAGCCTTTCATGTAGGCTGGTGCTACGGACCACTCTTGTAATGTTCTCTTCTCACCGAGAGAGGCAGCACGGCGCCCAGATGCGCCTAGTGTGTCTCCTGAAAGTAAACGAAGCAGAAGCCAACGATGTCTACTCGTCAAGTGTGCCGAGAATAGCGCTAAAATGCTCAAATTGCAATTATTTCTTGCTTTGACTTAATTCTACCCATTATCACCAAGTGGAAGTTTTAATTTGACTAATACTGAATGGTATGAGACCTATGTATTTGACTATGGTGAAGTAACAACAAAGAAATGCTACTTCTTGGCTAACATGCTAAGCTTAATTTCCAGAGGAAATGTTGAACGGTTTCTTGTGCGCTTATGCTGTTTATGGTTTACGTAATGTTACTTTAGCTTGGTCTATAAGATTTTGTAATAGATGCACATGAAGGTTTTCCGTATTAGAGTATGGCGTAATAATTTGCATTTGAAGAATGAATGGGTTGCATGGGAAAACAACTATGACTGTTTGTTTTACTAGCTTTTATTAGTTTAGCCAATAAGACACAATTGGTTGCTCCTGTATTCACTAAATAGTTGCAGAGAAAGAAGGTCTCAGTTAATTAAAAAAGAAGGCAAGGTTTTAAATTTATCTTACAAATTCAACAAAGTGGTATGAACTCTATTTGTTTGTAGTCCATTGTCGATCGTCAGCATTTTTCTTGGGGGTGAGCAATTCATTCATTATCCATGATCAGCTTGGGTATTTTTAATGGAGAGGTCTACAGCCAATCTTCTGTGTTTGGAACATAAATGTTGTATTTAATTGCTTGTTTCTAACTTTTCTTTTTGTGTTCTGCAGCTTAAAAGCAGAGGACCATGACATCTATTATAAAGCTGACCGCGGTCTCCGGGGTCCAGGAGGAGTCTGCCCTCTGCTATCTTCTACAGGTGGACGAGTTCCGCTTTCTCTTAGACTGTGGCTGGGATGAGAACTTCTCCATGGACATCATTGATGCCATGAAACGGTACATGGTTCATTCACTAGCTACGCTATACTTAGTCCACAAATTACTCCAAGTATAATGTTTGTAATGTTTTCTGTCCAGATATGTTCACCAGGTGGACGCTGTTCTTCTCTCTCATCCAGACCCCATTCATTTGGGTGCCCTGCCCTATGCTGTTGGCAAACTGGGCTTAAATTGTACTATCTACGCCACCATTCCTGTTTATAAGATGGGACAAATGTTCATGTATGATTTATATCAGGTAAGCTGATCCCTCCCAGTATGTGCTGTAAATACATATGTTACAATGTAGAAATCATGTAACAATTACAAATACTTGAATTTTATCTTTGCCAACTAAACTCCAAGAGAAAAATAAATGAAATATGTTATTTTGTATTTCTGGTCACACATCTTACCCATATTACATGGTTAGCCTTTCTCAACTCTTAGTATATTACAGCATCAGAAATAGCTTGTAAGAATCATCTGAGGTTTTTCAGATTATATGGTAATATCAGTAACATCACACCCCAGAGAATTTTCAGTTACGTAGCCTGATGTTAAACCAACAGAGAAAATACTACTTTAATTTAGTGTTCATTCAAAAGTATTCCCTCTGACACTACTGTGTGGTAATAATATTTATCTACCAGAAGTGACACGGCTGCTTATCAGGTTGTTCCATAGCTTTATTCTGACGTTTGATCCCAAGCTCTAAATATAGTCGAAACTATATACACATTCCATATATTTACTGATGTTTTTCTCCTCCTTAGTCTCGAAACAACAGTGAAGACTTCACGTTATTCACCCTGGACGATGTAGACAGTGCCTTTGACAAAATCCAGCAACTGAAATACTCTCAGATTGTTAATCTAAAAGGTGAGATGCATCAAGACGCAATGGTTTATTTAACATGTTTGATGTAGATGTAGAAGCATTACCATCCTTCCTTTTTGTTTTAACAGGTAAAGGACACGGGCTGTCCATAACTCCTCTCCCTGCTGGTCACATGATCGGAGGCACAATATGGAAAATAGTGAAGGATGGAGAGGAGGAGATAGTTTACGCTGTGGATTTCAACCATAAGAGAGAAATGTAGGTGTAGACAAACTGTTGAGTACAAAATATATACTGTTATTGATATTAATGCATCATTGTGTGTGCTTGCAGCCACCTGAATGGATGCACACTGGAAAGCATCAGTCGTCCATCTTTACTCATCACAGACTCCTTCAATGCTACATATGTACAGCCGCGACGTAAACAGAGGGACGAGCAGCTCCTCAGTAAGTTTTTTTTACAACTAATACAAGGATGATATGTTTTAAGAACAATCGTTTTATTTTAACATTTCATGAACAATTTAGGACCAACATTTATGTGTAATCTCTTAACAGATATTGTTACTATGTATTCTTTAAATCAACACGGGTTCAATTGCGGTTATAGCTATGACCACCAGTGATCATTTTAGTTTTTTCAGTAATAAATGCCATACTGTGTAACATTCCAGACAAAGCAATAGCATCTCCAAGGAGGAAAGCAGGTGGCAGGTTACACTGTGCTCCTTTAAAGCAAAGCATTTGGAAAGTGTGGAAATATTACGGTGCTTGTTTGAATAATGGCTTGAAAAACACTGCGATAGAATGACCTGCTTTAACTTTTAATTCTATACTTTTTCCCAAAGCAAATGTGATGCAGACCCTTCGCGGGGATGGGAACGTCCTCCTGGCTGTGGACACTGCGGGACGAGTGCTGGAGTTGGCTCAACTGCTCGACCAGATCTGGAGGACAAAGGACGCAGGGCTGGGAGTGTATCCTCTGGCTCTGCTAAACAATGTCAGCTACAATGTGGTGGAGTTCTCTAAATCTCAGGTATTAACTCACTCAATTAATTTTTACTGTTCTAAGAAAGTAAACCCACTCTCTTAATATAATACAGTATAATATAAAAAGTTAGAGAACACTCAATCCCACAACCAATAGCAGTAAGTAAAGGTGTTGAGAACTTATGTTTAAGGACTAAAAAGTTTTGTTCAATATCTGGCTTTGAATGTTGTTTTGTACAGTAACCCACAGCTAAACATAGACAGATCAATATATAAAGGACATACATGAGTAGAACTAGGACTAAAGTTGTTGTTTTTTTTTTTGTTATCAATTTGAACCAGGCCTATTAATATTAAAGCAAAGTAATTTCATAGAAAAACAAAAGCCGTCCCCTTGTACTGCAGATGGAGCTATGACAGTCACAGCTCTGATAATCTGATCTATTTCAGGCCAAGTGATACAATTATTGAAAATTGACTTTTGGAAGCTATGACCTAGAAATGTTTGACATTAAATTTAAAATGGCATAATCATTCTCAAAAATGTTGTGACTCTATTGGTTGATGTATGTGTACTGATAAGTTGTTATACTTGGGTAACATGGACAAATGGTGAACCATTAAACTGGGTGAAAAGGCATTTGTATGAAAATGTGTGCGCGTCGGTGCATGCTGACTATGTATACAGTTTAACAATACCACTTTTATTTAGGTTTTTTTTGTTCATTTTTCTTTTTTTACTTACAATATTAGGGAAATAAGGTATATTCTTGTCTCTTCTTGCAACAGCACATGTAAATAGTGTTAAAGTCTTATTTTTTTGTCTTAAGCTCAAAATAAACAAAACAGTCAAACAATAAACAAAGCTTTCCAAAAGTAGAGTTAGTGGCTGATGTTTACAAACCTTACAAACAAGATTTCGAGTTATCATAGAGTTAAAATATGTGCGTGCATAAACTGCATTTTATAATTTGTTATTACTATTTGTGAAATTATTAATAGACTATTATTTGAAACATTATAATTATTACGTTTAAATATTGACATTACAAATGTCGGGCAGTGATTAATCGTATTTCAAAATTGTGATTATTCTGTTTAATTCTTTCACTCAGTTGCCGACACTAATAATTAAACCCGTCTCTCACTTCGTCCAGGTGGAATGGATGAGTGATAAACTCATGCGCTGCTTCGAGGACAAGAGGAACAACCCTTTCCAATTCCGCCACCTGACCCTGTGCCACAGTCTGTCTGATCTGGCCCGGGTGCCCAGTCCTAAGGTGGTCCTGTGCAGCCAGCCTGACCTGGAGTCCGGCTTCTCCCGCGACCTCTTCATCCAGTGGTGTCAAAACCCCCGGAACTCCATCATCCTCACTTATCGCACCACACCAGGCACGCTGGCACGATACCTCATAGACCACCCCGAGGAAAAGATGATGGACCTAGAGGTATTTGAAATCACTAAAACAAGCTTGCACATCAAGAATAATAAAGCTACATAATAAGAGAAAAATGCATTCATTGTATAGACTTTTGGACACAGTGAGCTCTAATTTCAAAAAACAGTTTAATAATAATCCCTGGGGGCAGGACTCCCAGTACTCAGAGTAGCATATAAGCCTGAGTTCCCATACCAGCTCTCTGATTGACAATGACTTTTGGATAAAAGTCGAAACGTCTCGATCTTTAAACAGCGTCCGGATGACAACCTCTGAACCCCTTTCTACGATGGACCACACCTGGACGAATGAGGGTTTACATCGACGAGTTTAATAATAGTTAAATATTATCTGCAGTATAAACACTATATTGCACAAAAATACATTTTGTAATTTTGATGACTCTCTTCGGTTGGTATATTTTACTTAAATAGTAATACATGCCATGTCTTAATGAAGAAAAATAATAAACTAGTGCGTATTGTTACATTGGTCATGATTTGTAAATTCAACTGTTCGTCTACCCCACAGGTAAAGAAACGTGTGAAGCTTGAAGGAAAGGAGTTGGATGAATACCTTGAAAAAGAGAAGATTAAAAAAGAAGCGGAGAGAAAACTAGAACAAGAGAAAGAGTAAGTCACCAAATTTTGGATGCTGTAAGGTACACAAAATTCCCTTCATTTTTATGCTTTTGGCCTTTGATTTTAAAGAAATGCAGAATCATGTTTGTCAAAAGCCGAACCAGCACATTGTGTTTTACAGGAGTCATCAGTTTTTGTTGTACCGTGAAACTAGATGCAAATAGTGCCCCAGATTGTGAAACGCAGCACACGACCATTCTAAAAGGGAAAGAGGGATGCGTCACAATACAGCTGCAGGGCTAAACTTGTACCCCAGCAGGTAGTGTGTGTTCCCATGGTGTGAGGAGCTGATCTGGGCAAAAAGACACCAAGAGTCGTATTGAAACAACAAAATATTATTCAAGTACATATGGAGCATAAGTGGGATCATTTTTTAATTAAAGAATGTCTAATAAATAAATCAACATGCTTTATTATAAGAGATTTTTTAAAGATTATTTAACACATTTACTTGCAAATCCTTTTATTTAAACCTTTTATTAAAACAGTTTTCAAAACACAATTTATAAAACAGATTTGTTCAAACTTTACCTTATTCATTTACAAATCTTTTGCAATTTGTATTACCTTCTGCGATTCATCTCTCTGATTAGCTTTTCTGTGGTCCTCCTGGCAAGTAAATACTGTAATTTGTGCCACATGATATGAGGGACAGCGTAGAATATACTTTTCTATACTAAAAAATAACTCAAATTGAACACTTTATGGCACTTTAAGACTTAACAAATACCCACCAAATTACAACATTATTATTATTATTATTATTATTATTATTACAGACTGTTAAGAAATCATGACCATCAGACTAAACTTACAAACCATTTTATATTAACCACTGTAGGTTAAAATAAAAGATTTGCTCTTTGACATGAGCTGATATTTATTTGCGATGATCATCTTATGTTCTTCTTTCCATCAATAGAACCATGAAAGTGTAACATTTCTAATGTGTTTTCAGAGTGGACATGGACTCAAGTGATGAGAGCGACATAGACGACGACCTGGAGCAGCCGGCCGCCGTGAAGACCAAACACCACGACCTGATGATGAAGAGCGAGGGCAGCCGCAAAGGGAGCTTCTTCAAACAGGCCAAGAAGTCCTACCCCATGTTCCCCATGCACGAGGACAGGATCAAGTGGGACGAGTACGGAGAGATCATCAGGTACTAATAACATAATATATAATGGAGGAGATTTAGAATCAATGGACACTTCTGGACAGATCATGTCTAAAGCAGCGTGTCCACTGCATGACTTTGGCCATCTGCGACATAAGATTTCTGCTCATGGGAAGAATCTTGAGTCGTAGCTCAAAGTCATGGCTCGTAGGTCTCAAAGTGAGACGGGACAAAGACTAAACTTAGAAGAAAAGAAAGCGAGAAACAAACTTTTGTCGTAGCAACAATTGATCATGTGAACCATCGCACAATGTGACTGTGTTCTGTCTAACAACTTTTAAATCATTATGTCTTGCAGTGTGATATCCATAAACATTATAAGATGAAAACAATTGTGCAGTGAACACCCGGCTTAATCCGATCCACTTTATTCATATAGCACAGTTTCCAAAGTGCTGCACAGACAACCAAAATAAATAAAACACATAAAACAAATAAAAACATATAAAAAATATATACTTTAAAAAAAAACTGCAGCAAGTGGTTAAAAACAATAAAATCAAAATTGATAAAAGACGCAGAGGACCCACAACTCACGCAGGTTGGACTACTCATTTAACTAAAATACAGTTTAGATAACTATATTTCAGATTTTGCAAACATTTTATCCCAGTTTTGCAATTTTTTTGTTTCTACTTTCTAGTCGTAAATGGTGACATCACACTAGGAAATTACCTAGCAACCCCACAGTGAGCCAAATTTATTTTACAAATAAAAATGCATGTGAACACCTTTTTGTTGAATTCATGTATAAAGAGTCAAAAAAGTAACCTCTTTTATGTAAATTATGCTATAACCTTTGTCTCCCTTGTGTAATATCATTTATCTGTTTACTTCCTGTAACGTTCTACAGATCTTTCAACTTTTCTCCAGAAACGGCTACTTGATTAACTATAATTTATATTTACGACCGGTATTAATACACCAAATAAAGTCAAAATTTGAAAATTATGAAAACTGGTCATACGCACTTTTAACACAAATGAAGTGAAACATTTCTTCTCCAAAATTGTGTTTTCTGAGAAAGTACAGATCCAGCAGATACAAATATTTATTCAAGTCTGGCTTAGTTTGAAATGAAAAGACATGAACATACATTTAGGTAACTCCTCCTAACTGTGTCCTGTTTCAGACTAGAAGACTTCCTTGTTCCGGAGCTACAGGCCAATGAAGAGGAGAAGATCAAACTGGAATCTGGTCTAACAAACGGCGCCAAGGAGCCCATGGACCAAGACCTGTCTGTGGTCCCCACCAAATGTGTCTCCAGCATCGAAAGCCTGGAGATCAGGTCAGTGCTGCACGAACTGAAGAGAACTGTGTGTGATTTGGGACTGGTTTTAACTTGAGATGATTCTCTGCAGCGAACATGACAACTGTTGTCTTCACCGCAGACAGTCCCTAGACCCTATTCCTGTTTGTGTTTAAATCACAGGTGTTTGTTTGTTTGTTGTTTTGTGTGTGAGTGCAAACTGTTTATCCCATAACTGGAATTTACAAAATAGAAAGAAATACACCGTTTATTTTTTATTTTTTTCCTTTAAACAGGACATGAATTTGAGGGAAAAGCACGTGGCTGTGAGGGCTGTTTGTACAAAGCATCATATCACAATTATTTTGGCTTTAGTATTTGAAACATGTATTTAAGTACAGTATAAGTTAACCTACTGAGTGATATTAGTCTCTTGGGTTGTAATGTTTAATTAGATAACTCACTAGTCGATTATGAAAAATAATCAGTCATATTTTGAAAATCATCATGGTTATTTGGACTATACAGGCTGTGAAACACATATAAAATACCTTTAATGACAAAGACAGCAACATGATTAAACCAAAAAAGAATTGACTATTTCTGATTTTATCGTTAAAACACTTTATTTGTAAATATTCTTCATCTTGAAGCCTTCAATCAACATAGTTCAACCTTTGTTTGGTTAAAATATACTTTAAAAATCTCAACTTACTGGTAAAGTAATAGTTGATAACAGTCCTAGTATGTAGCAGCCTATTCTTGATTTATGTTAAAAGCCACAATAGAATTCCATAGTTTTTTTCTTTTCCATAATGGTTTAAAATTGAATGGAGTAATAATGGTTTTCATGATTACAATTTTGATTAATTGCACAGTTCCAAAGGCCGTTACAGTTTTTTTTTTATAATTGACACACGTCATTATATAGTATATAGCTTTAAGGTAGTCTTTTACTGACTGACAGAGGGACTGATGTTCACTGTCCCACTGAACACTTACTAAATAAATAAAACTACAGTCTGCATATGGTAGAGAGTCATGTGATTGCACCTCATTAAAAGCCACTCATCTGTCCCTTTAGGGCGAGAGTGTCGTACATAGACTACGAGGGCCGCTCTGATGGAGACTCCATAAAGAAGATCATAAACCAGATGAAGCCTCGTCAGTTGGTGATCGTGCACGGCTCTCTGGAGGCCAGTCTGGACCTGGCTCAGTCCTGCAGGGCCTTCAGTAAAGACCTCAAAGTCTACACGCCCAAACTGCAGGAGACCATCGACGCCACCAGCGAGACACACATCTACCAGGTCATATACACAAACCTTTCACCCACAGACACGGTTCTAAAATGAGATATTCTGGAATTTGTGTTGTGCTGCAAAATAATTTTAATCAATAACCAATAACTTATTTAAGCTGTAAATACTAATGTCCCCAGGACCCAGCTTTATACTTTGAATTTTTGAATATAGCCATAAAAATCTATTTTTGTACTTTAAAGTCTAACCTGTTTTCACTTGATGGCTGAGAAAAAGATTTAAACAGACATGGGAATTACATACCTTTATAATATTATTCACATATACTTAGAGAATACACTGTTTTTGCATTTCTATTTATATTTGAATAATTTAATTTAATAATATACATTTTTTTCTTCATTCACATCATCTTCTGTTTGTATTTGCAACATATGTACCATAGAGAACCATCACTGAATGAATTGAGAAAAATTATGGGTGTCCAAAAACATTTGGTGGTCCACTATGTATTGTTGCTTTGAGTCAATGCGCAGTCTCTTGTTACTCTTGTATTTTCGCCTCTCTTCCAAAACATTTCCGTTTCAATGGCCATTCAGCCCCAACAGCTGCTGTGTACAGAGCCTATAGCTCCATCTAGAGGACACCTCACTTAAAGCTATTTTTATGCTACAATTCACTCCTTTCAAAAAATTGTAACTACAACTTTTTACAGCATTCACAGAGCACATTTTTACATAGCATGCTGTGTCCTCCACAGCAGACACAACTTTGACTGTGTGAGCAGATATGTTACAAGAAACCAGCAGGTGTCACTAAACTGCACAAGGCCCTGGTGTGTAAGTGTTCTCCTTGCTCTGGTGGTATTATGGGTTTGGCATTGGACTTGCACACTGAAGATTGGTGTTTGAATCCTGATCAGAACAGGCTCTTGACTGTCGTGCATGCTGTGTTCTTCACAGCTGATATGAGTTAAACTTGACTTTGGGAGCAGAGAAACCAACTTGAAACCAAGAGCTCCAACAGTCTGTTCTGTGTAAGCAGTAGATTAATGGATACATGACGTGCCTTTGAATCCTACAGGTGCTGGTTCAAGACCAGACTCTGACATTTTAACTTGTCACTATGTGCAGTTACTTTCAATGGTGTCTGGCAGTGACTAGTATCTAGTTCTTCTTCTTGTCTCAATCCAGCAGTTGAAAATAATTTTTCAGCTTTTTTTCCACGTGTGTCACCACATCTCCCATTGCAAATGTTATTTACATGGCCTGTGGAGAAACATTTTACCATTCTTCCAAGTCTTGTTAAATGTATAACTTATATTTCCCTCCCTTTTATCACGCTGTAGGTGCGACTAAAGGACTCTCTGGTGAGCTCGCTACACTTCTGTAAGGCCAAGGACACAGAGCTGGCCTGGATCGACGGCGTACTGGACATGCGCGTGATCAAGGTGGACATGGGGGTTTTGCCTGAGGAGGGGGCAGGGGAGGAGTTACCTGAGGAGGCGGAGCTAGCCATGGACACAATGACCTCTGAACTGGACGTGGATATGACCGCCACAGCGGCCGCAGCCCAACGCGCCATGAAGATGAACTTATTTGGAGAGGAGGAGAAGGACTTTTCAGAGGAGAGCGACGTCATCCCCACTCTAGAGCCGCTGCCGCCTCATGAGGTGAGCAGGAGGAGGAGACATGTGGCATGACGATTTACTGTTTAGTTGAAAAGGACAGATGCAGCAAATTTACTTTTTTGTGTTTTTTAGTGTTGAGATTGCACAGTGATTGGTGATATTGACAAATTAAAAAGAAAATTGCATCATGTTTTTGTAAAATGTATCTCTCAAATGCAAACTAGTATCAAAGGTGTATCACTTCATACACCCCTTTTCCAAATTACCTTGGATTTTTAAATCAGATTTGTATATATATATATATATTGTATACTGTAGGTAAGACTATTTATATTAATACAACACATCAAATAGAGCAAACTGAAGTTATATTTGTTTTGACTTGGATAACTGTTTAAAATCTTTTTTAAATTCACTGAACTTCATAGTTCTAAATATCAACCTAGGTACAAAAAGTAAATTAAAAAATGAATACATAGAAATAATGGTAAATAAAATTGTACAGTTTAGTTTCAGATCATGGGTTTGCTCTTTCAGTCAACTTTATAACAGCTGATGCATGCTGTTTCTAACACACAACATTTAAACATTTCCTGGCTTCACCGTTTATAACTCCTCCTGCTTCAGGCACCACCACTGATGGCGCTGTCATTGAAGTAAAGATATTCTGTTATAAACTAAGTAGGCCACGATGCTAAGTGGGTCGTCTCTCTCTGTCTCATATAACAGTACAGAGTGTCTTTGTTTTCGACAGATCCCGGGACATCAGTCTGTGTTCATCAACGAGCCGCGCCTCTCCGACTTCAAACAGGTGCTCGTGAAAGAGGGCATCCAGGCCGAGTTTGTGGGAGGGGTGCTGGTCTGCAACAACCTGGTGGCGGTCCGCAGGGTGAGTGAGCGATCCACGACACAATGCACCACGAGGGACAGCTGTAGAGCAGAACAGATGAAACGATTACCTGAACATGTGCAAATGAAACAAAAAATATTTTAAACTAAACTATTTTTAAAAATATTTTGGGTGAAGGTGGTAGACAGCTAAATCTTCCTTTGTATAATATCGTTGTAAGTAAACCTATAAATGGCAGGTGTCTTGGGGTGTGTTCAAACAGCCCAGTTTAGTCCGGATGTTATTTTCGACAGCCTTTATCCAAAGAATTATTCCAGAGGAAATAACCCTTGTGTATTCTAAAATGTAAAAATCGTCTAGTAAACAAAACCCAGATAAATCACAAGAATAACCAAAGTCTGTGTAGGATATGAGCCCTAGTGGCATTTTTAGCATCTTATTTCGGAGGATGTGCTATTCCACTTATTAAATATGAACTTTTCCAAATCTGCCTACAAACAAACTGCATAATTGAGAAGAACTTAAAATAGAGCCAACCCAGAAAGTGAATCAAAGACAAGAGGAGCCGCTGGCAGACTGCTTGTGCAAACACAGAGAAACGCCTTTGATTTTTTTAACATATTTAACAACCCTGTGTGCGAGCAAAAGGTGGGTGCCATGTTGGACAAAATACCACTATCGGAGGAGTAGAGATCGATTATCTTACTCCTAATTTTCTTTCAAATGGTGCAGTTTTGAATTAGATTTGGAATATTTTCTTAAACTTTAGAAAATTACAATGATTTTATATTACATTTTAAACATCAACATCTGAGAGGACAGATTGATATAAACTGCCATTTTAAAGGTGCACAGTGTATAATTTTGGTGCAGGGTCCAGCACCTGCATGAGGATGTTATTACAGTTTGTTATTACACTGTTCCACAGTACTGCATTAAACCTGTCTATGTCCATTTAAATAGTCCTTTTCAACCTTTTTTCAGCAATAAAAACATCTGTAATTGGCAAAGCAAAATTCCCTTGGAAACAAACAAGTCGTGGACCCTCCACTAGAAAAGTTGCATAGTGCACCTTTAAAAGACACATAAGCAGAATTAAATTTTTGAGCTTTTAAACATGTTAT
Organism: Rhinogobius similis; assembly: GCA_019453435.1. Taxonomy (NCBI): domain Eukaryota; kingdom Metazoa; phylum Chordata; class Actinopteri; order Gobiiformes; family Gobiidae; genus Rhinogobius; species Rhinogobius similis. Next base: position 36,435,604 of record CM033620.1, read on the forward strand.
AACTTTTTCCTTCATCAAAAACATGGAATTGTATTTAGCTTCATTCACACTTGATTCATTAATCCAGTTTACATGGATTAATCAATTTGCAAAACATTTTAAATCAAGTTTAATATTTTTTTTAATTCAATTAAATTATTTGTTAATTTAATTTGTTTGCTGTGTTACCTGATTTCACTAAAATTAATCAAAGAATGATTTCATTCTAAGGATCACATCTCTTATGTTTGTTCTGTTTTATCAGACGGAAGCCGGACGTATCGGGCTGGAGGGCTGCCTCTGTGATGACTACTATAAGATCCGTGAGCTGTTGTACCAGCAGTACGCCGTGGTATAGACCAGGGCTAACCTCAGACTGAACTGTACAGGCCCCTTACTTCCCCATGTGACAAGCGTCACCTGCTGTCATTAAATGATCATTTTCTTTTTCACACAACATTGCTTTGATTGTTTATTTTTTTACTGTAACAAATCACATTAAATCTCTCTCTGTTCTATAATGACTATTTTAAATAATGCGGTATTTTATGTAAAAAATGGCAGTAATTTACATGCGTTTTTAAGCCATCGTAAAGGATTCTCTGATCGGTTATTCCATCTGTGCACTACAAAATTGTGTTGATACTTACATAAAGCTATAATACGTTCTTTAAATATTATAACTCAGGAGTTATTTATTGAAAACACACACACAAATTAGGTGTAGCCTGTGTGAAACAGAAACTATACTGGTAATCAATTAATTAATTAATTAATTAATTAATTAAATTTTGTTCAGTCTCTGTACAACAATGACAACTATGCAGACTTTTACACATTTGTTATCTTCATCATCATCTAGTTATCTTGAGTATGTGGTTCAGAAGAAATAAATGAATATTTAACTTTGTAATTGAAACTAGACCTTTTACCTGCCCCCATATCTGTAATCAATGTTGGCCAGGAGAATGCAGTCTGCTATATATGTTCCTCAAAATGTCAGGACACATTAGGGCACATAAGGGTGTTACATGTCACAAAGACCCTTCTCCAGATCTTGAGCTATCGTCATCTTTATTCAAGCATCTATAGCTGGAGCCATTTTACATATTTTAGATTTAAGTAGGACACCCACCAAAGAAGACATGGGGATAACATGCAAACTCACCTGAGATCCTCTTACTGTGAAGTAGGAATGCTAACCACTCCAACATTAGAAAGTACTAGCAGGTAGGGGCTTACTGCAGAAACAGCATGCGGAGATCTACTTCCACGGCCCAAGTCTTAAATGCCAGTATCACGTCTGTGCTGCGAGCTCCGACAATGACAATGTCCCTGCAGCGATAACATGGATAATACATGCTGATGTGGATTAACCTGTTTTAAGGTCTGAAAACTAGTGAAAAAAATAGTTTGTCTGAAAACTGACATGCCTGACTGGTTCTTTTCTTATCTTTTACACACACATTGAAGCATATTGTTAAGTCGGCTGTGCCCTGTTGGATACGCACAGAAATAGGAATGTCTATAGAAATATGCTCAAATTAATCAAAAGAAACATAATTACTGGGATAGTTTTGTGCTTATGGGTTTAAATGTTCTCTTCTGCTTTATAGATAAGAATTAATCAAAATATCAAGGAAGTAACGTTAAATTGTAACTGTCACTTAGCAACCATTTTGAAAACCAGAGCCAAAGTCCATAAAATTACACAATAGTTAGGAATTGACAAATAATACCACCTGATAACACCTTTATTTTGTTGAATGACCGTTTTAACTGTCTGAAAAATGTGTCAGTTGTCTATAAATTGTCTGTATTTTACATGATACGTCACTTTTTGATGACGTGTGCTGTAGAGGGATTCTCAGCACTACTTCCTATAATTGTAAACTTTTATTTTTCAAACTTTCTTCACAAACTGTAACTTCACAAATGTAAAACTACGCTAAATATTTACCACAGGTGCCCTTCCACCAACATCATATTTAGAATATCATGAGAATCTGTCATATAGACTTTAAAGCAACAAAAACACCTGAAATTGACACCTCCATGGAGACAGATAAGCCGATGGCAGATCTTTCACTTGAAAAGTTATATAAGGCACCATTATTGTATTAGATATTTTGATGGACTGAAAGACATCAATATTCTGGTTTCCTATTTTCTTTGTTTCGATGCCAGTTGTCCATCCCATTGCAAGCAGACACGCATATCGTTTAACTTCTGTGGAAAATGTATGTTAAATGTATAACCCCAACACATACAACAACAGTAGGCACACAACTGAGTTGTGTACTGTAACCCTCTGGTTACATGGCAAACCCTTAACCTACTCCGCCACTGTTTTATATACACTCTAATATTTGGGCATTGTATGTGATGGGGTTTTTCTTTCATTGGCACTCGCTCGTACCCCAGCGGAGTGTAACAGATCTATTAGTCAGTGATGGGAGGTGAGAGTGCAGGGCACAGATGGAGGTAAAGGTACTGTGGTCTGTCTGCAGAGGTGGATCCTGGTTGCGGTTCATTACGGCTGCGGCGTGGTGTGAATCCTCCGAGACTTTCAGAGCCTGGACAGCTGTGAGCAGAGATACACGCTTATAAAACACCAAAACAAAACCATTTCTGGAACTTCAGTCACACTTCACTGGAGACATTACACCACAGTGGGCAGGGCCGTCTTAACGCAAGAACTTATCTGGGCTGCACCCAGGGGCCTATCCATCTGCAGCTGAGCGTCTCAACACACTCTTTTGAGTGATGTTTCACAGAACTTTACTTTAGATATTTCTTTTAAAAACACAAAATAATGTATATCAGACTTTCTAAATTATGTTGCATTTTCAATTACCTCAAGTCTCTGGTGTGAGGCTTGGGGAAAGAAGGCAGAAAGAACTCCTCAACTAAAGTGACCAGTACTCCAACAAAACATACCTTGTCTCCTCAACCACACCTCTAATTACTCTTACCCCTATTTATACAGACCTATCCCGACAACAGTGTTTGTCTCACCTCTCTCAACCTCACCCTCCAACCCCACGTTCCTTGTTTTGCCTCAGGCTAGGACACTCTTGAAAAAGAGATTTTTTTATGTCAATGCGGTTCTCCTGGTTAAATAAATCTACAGAGGAGGGAGTTTTGGATCGGCTAGGCCAACCACCTACTCCACCCATTGAAAAACAACGCACACAAAAAACTAGCCTTTCATGTGACCGGCATGATGCATACAGTTGTAAGGAATGCAATTGGATGTCAGACAGGCTCAGTATCAGACTAGCAATGAAATATGAACTTAAAAACTGCTCTGGAGACCTCCGCTCTTCTATCTAAGACTTAACAATTCGGGAAACTATTAAATATGTGTGAGCCTCGAGTCAAACTCAAACAGTACCTTGCAATCAGATACGTTTATTTCAGTGACGCATGTGAAACAAAGGAGCTCATTGGTCATCTATTATTAAGAACAAAATCAAACTTCTCTCACCTTAGAGTGCTTTGCTCAGTGATTCTGGTGAAATCTGCAGCCATGTTTGTTTTGATACGGATACTAAGAGTGTCTGATGCCAATCCTCCCCATCAGAACTCGTGGTCCACTTCCTTTGGTCTCCAGCTGCCTCCTTTCCAGAATTTTGACATAGCATTTTAAAGGGTCTATGGTCTACTGGATTAAAAATATAGATTAATATACAGGCAATCATGCAAGGTGATATATACAGGAGCCTATATATAAAGGATGTCATTCCATATGCTTGAACGAGCTAACAGCTGTCTGCCGTGCTTCCAGTTTTGTACAGTTGCATAACATACATTTTGCACTTTAGAAACATTAAAATTTAAATGCATCATTTTAATCCGCACCACACACACACACACACACACACACCAAACTTGTATCTGTTTTTCTCCCTCATGTGAACTTCAGTAACCTGTAACAGACCAACAAAAGGGTAGAGGAGGGGTTGGGGGTTGAATTCTACATTACCCATGCCAGTCCATGCACAGTTCTCTCTCTCTCTCTCTCTCTGCTTTTCATTTTGATAATTGAGAGTAGACGCCAGAAATGTCCATCAGCTAATCCTCTTATGCGCTCATAATGCAGAGTCTGTCACAGAAGCCCCTGTTTTAATGTAACGAGCCGCTAAGCCTGGAGTGTGCACATGCGGGCCCCCCAGGACAACTCCGACACACTGCCCCCTGGAGGCCGGGCTCACGGCGAAAGGCACATTAATGACCCCGATCAGTCTCCCAAAACATGACGAGCAAAATATTGGATGGAAATTGATACTTAATACTTTAAATAATACAGAACAGTGCAAGTCATTAAAACCTTAAAGGAGGCCAAATATGTTTTTTTCCAGGTTCTGAACTACAACGTAAGTAATCATAATTGTTCATTTAAAACCACAATATTGATTTAAAACAGCTTAGTAATAGAAACAGGTCCATTGACTTCTTGTGTAAAACTGCAGAAGTAATTTTTCGCCGAAACAAGCACCAGATTGTCATTTAATTTTGAAAACTAGTTATGTGACATTTTAGAATTCTACATATGTCACTCGGACGCTGCATTTTCCAAATACTAAATACTAAACTAAGTATGGTGGAGGAGATAGGGGGTAGGTGAAAACAGGAATTTTCTGAGCACTTGAGCTTCAGTTGCAGCAAATAAAGGATTACTCAAGCATGAATGAACCATCAAAATACAACTTTGAATAAACTAATGATGAACATACACTGCAGCTATAACAAGACTGAAAGCTCATTAAAGTTGATTTTGCATAATATGTCTCCTTTAAGGCATACTTTTCTGTCCCCCTCATTCATCTTCTGCATTTGACCCATCCGTCAATGACGCTGGGGCTGTCAAGGGCTGTGCAGCGCCAGGTGACCCATCTCCAGATCTTGAGAACTACAGGTTCAGTCAGGATTATGTGCATGTTTGTGCTTAAAATACATACAATTCACCAGGAAACATCTTAAAAGAGAGAAAAGTTTCCCATTGACTTGAACAAAGTGTTTTCACATCAAACCACACCCCTGATGTGTTGCAGACTGCCGACAAGTAAGTAAAAGTATTCACCGTACTTGTCAAACTGAGAAAACAAGGCAATATTTTACTGCAATCTTAAATGTAATTATTCAAATTATATAGTAATTTAGTAAACACTGAAATGATCCGAATGTTTGGTGAAGGGGTGGACTTTAATAACACAGAGGAACTTTATGGATTACAATAAGATGAAACGACACCTGTTTCCACAATTTCCACAATTTTTAGTTGTTTAAAGTTTGTTCTGACCAAATAGTCATATGGAACCTTTGATCTCACACTGGAAAATATGGCTAAGGGCATTATGCATTTTCATGTTCTGTACCGTTGTATGTGAGAGTGGGTGAATGAACATAATCCCCTCTGCCTCCCTCTGTCTCCTCATAAGCAGACCACTTAATGCCAATGACATTAGTATTAACCAGAGAGAGAGAAAGAGAGAGTGAGGACCAAATTCTACGAAATCCAACTCTATTCCAGCAGTGCGGCGACATAAGGCTCACAAATCCCTGACCCTCACCCCACATTCTGAGCTAAAAATGGAAGTTCCTTGGCACTTTCCAAATGGACATCGCATTGGCTCTGTTGTTTTATAATCTTAAAGGTCCCATAACATGCAAAATCGACTTTTCAGAGGTTTTAACCTTCCTACAGTGCTATTTGGGCCTTGTATGTGTGCCCAAAGTGGTTTTTTGATTGATTCCCGCATGTTTTCGCTAGAGAACTGTCTTTTCCGTCCCCCTCGGCTGAGCAGGCAGACGGGGGCTCATCCCATGGATGACGCGGCTTCCCATGGATGACGCGGTGTTTAAGCCACGCCTCCGGGAAGCGCGCAGCCGCAGAATAAAAACAGCTAATGCTAATGCTACACAGTAATTATACGATGGATACGACAGATCGAAGAGTTAGCTTGTTATTTACCAAACAGCAACGTCCGTCGTCGAGGTCCTGCATGATCGTCAAACTCCAGGTCAGATCCAGGACGTAGGACTCAGCACGACGCACCGTCAGGGCGGATAAAAGGTTTATTCCCGTGTTTGTGTATCGCTGTTTACCGGAGCACACGGCGCATGCGCACTATCTCCGCTCTAGGCTTCGGCACGAGTTGGGCGGGGGGAGGCGCGCGAGTTGGGCGGGGGAGCAGCCTGCTCTCTGTTCGGGGGGGTCAGATCTCAGAGGGAGCCGTTTGCTTTTGCAAGGAGGGGGGCCAGTCCAAGAAATGGGTGTTTTTTGGAAACTGTTATGTTATGGATATTGCACAACGCAAAATTTTATCAACAAAGCCCTTAGAATAGACGGTGTAAAGGGGAAAATAGCAGAATATGGGACCTTTAAGTACTGAATGCGGAGGCCAGGGTCACACAGCACGTGCAGCCGTTCGCTCATTCGCACATCTGTAATGGACAGTTGTAGGTGATGCTTAAAGGGCACATATCATGCAAAAGTGATACCTGTTTTCACCGACCTGCCAGACACGCCCACTGCTCTGGACTTGAAGCATTTGAACGCACCGTTTTACCATTCACCGTGACGAGACAGGCGGCAGTAATTTATTTTATCAAGCTTTAATAGATCAACGTTGCGATTTAAAATGTGTAATGTATTTAACAATGATCCACTGATTGTATTTAAAATTTTGCAGACAAGCATACAATGTCTTCTTTAATTGTAAGATTTGAATTAATCAATTAAAAGAAAAATTTTATGCATTTTTTGTAGTGTTATTAGCCTTTAAACATGCTCTTGAGTACCTTTAATATGCCATCTCATGTTTTGACACAAACAAACAAAGGAGTCAGGAGTCTGCTGAAGACACTTACTTAATGCATCCAGCCAGTAGTTGGTGCCAAGCGCTTAGCTATATTATTTCTATAAGCGAATGTGCTAAAGGCAATTATCAAGCTAGCAGCAGCAGTTATCGTGTTTATATGGAAGAAATGTTCAGAACGAGTTTGCTGATGATTTAAGGACTTAAAACAGTGGAAGATTCTCTGATAAGTGACGTAGATGATCCCAAAATATGTCTGGAAATCCAGGAAGTTCAGCAGGAAGTGTGTTTGGAGAAACTGAAGGAGGAGGAGGGAGGATTTTCTAATAAACATTCCTCAAAATAGCATGAATGCAACTAAATGCTACTTCAGGTATGTTTTTGATGACGGAACACTGTTAGAACATGATTAAAAGCTTAAAAATAAGTCACTGTAGCAGAATATGTTCCCTTTAAAAAGATAGGAGCAAATTTCATAACAGTTCATTATTTTTTCATAAATTACGGCAATGAAAGGTTTGATAACATGCCTTATTCAGTAGTCTGAAGGAAAATGGTGCAAAGCAGGGTAAAAGGGCAACAAAAATACACAATAGCTGCTAGCACTTACAAAAGTCTGTATTATATCATCCTTTTTCTATTTAATAATTTTAGGTTGTTCGAAATATATTAATCTCACATACAAAAAATAGTTAAACTTTGCAATACTGATCAGAACTTGGTGTGTAATGAACCCAATATCTATACTCCAGACTAATCTGCTGTATCTCTCCAATGCCTGAGCCTCCACCTCAGCCTGTGGCTCCTGACTGCATTACAGAAGGGTTTTCCTGCTTAGTCACACTGGACCCTCTGTTCTCTGAGGACCAGTCACTCTCACACCATAGTCTTTTTTTAGTCCCATTTTACAGACATCTCCAGGCGTAAACATTGCAATCACAGAGGTTGAACTGAAGGGGCAAAATAATACTTTGTTCAGAAATATTTTGGACAACTTTGTGTTGGCATTTCATGTTTGATGACCCAAGACAATTCTGCATTTTCTGCACTTTTCTACTGAATACTTGAGTTAGATATAGGCCGCCCTCTGCTAGCACTAGTGAGGAGTAGAGCATTGTGAAAACTTGAATTAGCAGCACTGCAATTGTCAAGAATATGCTATGAGATTTAGCCTAGTAGTTGTAGTTTTAAGTTATTTGTGCAATTTTTAAAGCTAACGTTAAACAAGAAACACAGAAAATGTTGTGACAGGGATAACCACATGTTGTAAACCAAAAGAAATGTCCAAGACTGTACCTTAATATTCTATGTTGAATATAAGCTTAAACTCTTGATTCATGATCTTGTGACATCATGAAGTGCTCCTTTGTGTTTTTATTTTAAGTCTATTCACTTTCTAACTTCAGTTTGCTGGATCATTTTGCTAAATGCTATTTTTTTTTAGCTTAATTAGAATTGTTTAATTGGCACTGTAGACCTGGCAAGTTGCATGCGCATGTAACATTATTTTATTAAAAGGCAAGTTGATTTAGCAGAATATGTCGCCTTAAATCAGTGGTTTGGGAGTGTTTCTGTTCTCTCTCTCAAGGTGGTGTTGAATGTGTCACTACTGATAAGGAAGGGCTGTGTGACGAGCTGAGAAGAGAGAGCGAGGAGGGCACAGACAGGAAGAGAGAACGGAGCGCGTTCTGCTGACAGGGCACATGTCAAAAGGGGCAGATATGGGCGTCCGTGCAGGTTCCCATGGGTGCTCAGATTTCCTCAGAATGCAAGACCCGGCAGTGAGTGAATATGACAAAGAATATAATATTATATCTTTACATCTTGACAAAGGCATGTCTTTCATGAATATATTATGACTAATGTTATGGCCTATAGCTTGTGTCTTTTGAGCCATTATATAAAACAAGTGTGAAACATAATTTCACAATTTTAAATGATAAATTGGGGTTAATCTCAAGGTGGGTTTGGCCAATGAAAACCACTCAGACACATGTCAGCCCTGTTTAAAGACACTTACAGCTGTAATGCACATTATTTATATAATTAATAAAAGAAATGGATAGACTTTGAGCCTTTATGATGAAGGTAAAACCCTGATTTTTAGATTTCACTGAACAAATACTTTTCTTTCCCCACAATAATAATAAGAATTTTCATTTTAACTACAGACACCTTACTTATTGCTCTTTTTCTCCTAAATAAAACACACATTTCTACCCTGAGCATTTTATTTTATATTAGACTTAAAACTCTAGTATTTAGTATTTACTAAGGCTCAGTGTCACTGGGATAGGCTCCAATCACCCTCGACTCCTAACGGGAACAAAGCAGTAGAAAATGAATGAATGGATGAGTGAATGAATGAAAGAATGAAAGACCTATCAGTATTTAGAACTGATCTCACTTAATCTCTGCACTTGATTTTTTTGTATTTGTGACCCCAGCCCCTTGGGACAACAGATGTAAATATTCATAAAGATTAATTTGGTCTTTACTCAAGACTGATAGAGACTGAATTTGGCTTCAATCTGTTGTTTTTACATCCATGCTTTTCCATGTCTGTACTCCCATTAACATTAAATAAATAATATCGGATCTTTCCCACGTCTCTCGCTCTTCCGCTGTCACTTTGCATCTGCTGTCTGTTTTTGAATACCCCACTCCCTCTCTCTCCAGCCAGAACACCTTGAGAATGTCCGATCTCGTTTGATCTCTGAAGCGAGGTCCTAAAGCAGGGTTGGGCCTAGTTTGTACTGGGATGAGAGGCCGATGTGAATTCCAGGTGCTGCAGTGGGGCGACAGTAGTGCAAACTAGCAACATCCACCTTGTCTCCAGTGTCCGTGTGCACTGTGCATGAATGAGTCTGTTTGTGAGAGCCAATGCGGGACTATGATGGAAATAAGCCAACAGCTGCAATCCGGAACGTATATTCTTTCTTCTCGCTCTCTCTCGCGCTGTTTCTTTTTTCAATCTCCAGAATCCCCTCTCCTTCTCAACCTCTCTCTGTCTGGCCACATTTTCAAGCCTCACCCCCTCCTCTTTTACGTAGCTTCACCCAAAGTGCATGTTCTAATCTGGATACATTGTGTTAGGTGGATTTGTATAGCTCTGTCTCTGGGCTGTATGTGACAGTGTGAATGTTGCATAAGAGGATCACTTCTATGGTGCAATGTGAACTCCTACGGTATGGACACAACACTATGGGGGGAGCTTGAAAGCATTGTGGGCTGGGCAAATTTGGTGTATTATATAAAAGAGAGCTGAAATAAAAAATAGTTAAAGAGTTTCTTACCTCCTGCCTGCATTTTTCACATATAAGCATGTCTTTTCTTGCAAATACATATAATCTTAATGTAAACCTTTGTTATAAATGCTGTCTTCTTGTCCATTGAATTTGCCGCAGTGGTTCAAGCTCCATCATGACTTCGGTGCACTGCGGGTAGGAATAATAAGATATTACAACTCCTACTCAGCCTCACAAGTTTATAGTCAGGCCATCGAATGACCCAGCTGGGAAATAACTGACCTCACCTTCAAAGCCTTCTTAGTTTGTGGAAGAGAACACTATCCGCACCACTCAGATGCTATCGCATAAGGATGAATGGATGCAACGCTAACTCTGTGGCTAAAATGAATGGGACTGTGCAGAGATGGGAGAGTCCCCGGGTGCACAATACAAAAGAATAATAGCATTGTTTCAGTAAAAAGGTAGGCTACACTTCCCAATGAGGTCTGATTCGGGTTTCAGATGACCTCATTTGCTTTTTGTTTTATTTTTTATTTCCTTGCTATGACACTTTCATGGGTGGTCCAAAACATCACCTAACATACAATTTATGCAAAATGTTTTATAAAAATAGGTATTTTTTTCCTGATATGAAAACGTATATTGCTCTTTGACCAAATGTGCATTGCTCAAACGAAAACAGCACAGGTTAACATGCTGGCTAGTCTAATTTAACAAATAAATCAAGGCATGATTTAAAATCTGATATTCCTCTGTACAGAACTTTTTTCCACTTATAATTAGAGTGAATCAAACATCAGATCCCCAAACTACGGAGTCTCAGCTTCAAAAAGAGTCCAGCATTTTATTTTTATTTTATTTTTTTTGTATAGAGGAACAGCCTCAGTTTGAATTGGGGCTTATTTTAGAGAAGTAGGTGTTAAGCTTAAAGTGCGTATGACAGGTTTCTACGATTTTCTAATTTAGTCTTTATTTGGTGTATTAATAGCTGTTGTAGATATAAATCAAAGTTTCACAACAATCAGGTGGTCATTTGTGAAGAAAAGTTGAAAAATCTGTAGAAAGCAAACAGATTGATGACATCACACTAGGAAGACAAAGATTACCCATAATTTACACAAAAGAGACTACTTTTTTTACCCTTGTCCTTACCCTTTATCTGTGACATCAGATGAATTTGGCCCAATGTACAGTGTGGTTGCTAGGTAATTTTCTAGTGTGATGCCATCATTTACAGCCAGGAAGTAAAACTAAAGTAAAAATTTTAGCAAAATTTGAAATATATTTATCTGAACTGCATTTAAGTGAAATGAATAGTCCAATTGGCACTTTAAGTACATAACCAGCAACATGCAAACCAGTGCCAGAGGGAGTAACAGGGGGTACAAAGGACCCTGGGCAGGGGAACACTTGCCTGCCTCACATGGTCATGCTGTTTACTCACTCAACATAGCTTCAGCTGATGAGAGCACAATACTATCTTTCTAAATGGTTTTCAAGTGCCAAGAAGAAAGGAAATGGATTGATGTACAATGACAATAAATGAAGGTAGCTGTTTGTGAATGGGTTTTATCATTATGAGAATGATGGACAATAGGCAAAGCAATAACATCCCTATGGAAAGGTGGCAGAACCTCCAACAGTAAAGTCACATTTACACATAACATTTAAGTAAATACAGCAAATAACTATAGCTACAATGTCAATGTCTCAACAGATTAATAGATTTTACCAATACATCCCTCTTATCACTTTCTATAACTGTGAAGCTACTGAACAGGATATTACATGATACTCTGTGGGGTTGTGTGACAGTTATCTATTTTCTTCTTGTTCAATTACAGCACATGCCAGCAGCTCCCTTCTCTTATGCAAGCCGTCCAGTAATGTTTCTTAAACACATCCCACTCAGAACAACAGCTTCATTGTAATTATTAGCTTGCTCACCTCCCAGCCACAAGGCCCCGCATGGTTTCGGGGCCTTTCTGTGTGGTGTTGTTCTTCTTGTGTTTTCCATCGATATAAACTTGCACAACAGGGTAAAACTCCTGCTATAGGTGGGCCCTGGCTACTCCTGACAGGTTCACCCAGAGAAACTGAAGGGTGGACCTATTTCATTAAACAGGAAACGTGGTAAACTGCAAAATATGGGTTTAGCTGTATTTTGTTGACATTTTTATTTATTTGCCGAAAGCCTCATAGAAATCTTTAAGATGCTCCAGATAGAGATGCCATCACCCAAACTTCAAAGGGAATACACCAGGACTAAAACAGGACCAAACCAAGTCTAAATCAGGACGCACCTGACATTCACTGCACAATCTTGTTTGTACTGTAAAGGTATACAGTGCAACTTTTCTGGTGGGGGTGGAGATGGTGGCCTATTGCTTTGCTTTGAATGTTCCACAATACGGCATTAAATATATCTATTTCCACGGAGAAAAGAAGATGACCCCATTAGGACACGGAATTTGTAGTTCAATAACTAATTGATGTTAAAGCCTTTACAGCAGTCACATGTATCACTCACTTAATGCAGTCCCAGCATCCTAAATATTCACCATGAGTTTATAAGCCCTTTTCCAAAGTCTCTGAGCCCCGGACGTAAAGCTAACAAACATTAGCATGCTAACGATGCACTTCCTGCTTCTCTCTTAGAATAAAGCACTCTATTCACCTTATTCTGGAAGCTGTCATGGGCGCCGCCATCTTTTTTCCATTGTAACATTTTACATGGGGCAGATGAGCTCAAGAGAAAATCAGTTCTACATGAACTAAAAAGCTGTTTTCTGTCCAGAAAATCTGTGCCTTGCTGACTTGTTGTTGCACGTGTGCATTAAACATTTTACACAAATCAATCTACTTTATGTCATGTTTTAGTGGCGAGACTTTTTCCTCGTTGGCCATTTGTGTGAACGGGGTTCTCGTCAAACTGGCGCGGATCTGTGGCAAAAAGAGGCAAAAGTGGGTGGGGCGGAATAAGGTGAATGAACAGAAGCTCTGTGGTTTCATTTTCACCAGAGATCCTTTTCACTGGCCTATCTGTAATGGGGAAATACAGATTTTACTTTATTATATGGTACATGAACTAGTTCTGTTTTTCATGTTTCACAACCATAAAAATCAGGTATGGGCCCTAAATCCTTCAAGATCAAGGCAGTGAGCACTGAGTTGTAGGTGGATGTTACTGACAATGTTAAAGTAGTAATCTATACTGTAAATAATAAAACATTTTTAATTGTTTTTTAAATTTTATTAAATTAGCTGTGAGAAACGGTTAGCTTTGCCAACTGTTGCTGTGCACAGAGCCCATTACAGGTTAGATCTGTTGAAATGTACGGTATATACATGTTTTTCAAGGGCAATAGAAACTCATGTCTCTCAATAAATAGACACGTTTAATGCCACACTGTGGAACATTCTGGGCCAAGTAATAACATCCCACGGAGACAAGCAGGTGACAATTATCCTCGTCAGAAAAGTTACACCGTGCACCTTTAAATTGGTACATTTCAGTGCCATTAAAACATGAAATTGAACTTGCTGACATTTGCATAAACCTGTTATTCTTACAAGTATTGCTTTAGGTTGTGTTAGCTGTGCACACCTGACGGCTCATACAAATAAAGCCAGGCGCGTCCACAGAATGCACAAGTCCTGATAAATATTTGATTTTCCCTCCTCCTCTGCTGCTTCTGCTGCTGCTGACAGAGGTGTAAAACCAGGCTCTCCGGCGAGGCTGCTGTACATATACACTGTTCCACCTCTGGGCTCTGTGCTCTGTAAGAATACACATTATGCTGTTTGTTGAACTTTAAATACAATTGTAAAATGTTTGTTTAAATAATTACGCAATACAATTTTATAGATATATAGATATAGTTTATAGACTAGAACACAGTTGCTTGTTTATTGTGATATTATACAAAAACAATGCAGAAGTGTTTATCTTTAGCTCATTGGGGCAATTCATTGTTCACATTGATCATCAACATCATTATCTTTCATCATGTTGGACATATGTTTGTTGCTGAGTGCTGGGTCATTAGATACAGGGCTGAGGGTCAGGCCGGGTAACCCTAAGTATAAATGGTAAATGGTCATATTTATACTGTGCTTTTAACCTCTGCTGGGCTCTCATAGCTCTTTACATCTTCAAACCACTCACCCATTCACACACACACCCATCCACCAGTGTACACAGGCAGAGGACGAGGCTGGTTAAGTGTCTGGGGTCGAACTGCCTACTGGGGGCCAGAAGATCGGACCACTTTACCAACAATGAATAGGATTCGAACGGTCAACCTTTGGTTCAGTGTATGAACATTCTGAGGTGAAGGTTCAATTCCCTTCAGCAAAAGTAAGCACATGAGAATGCATCCTGAGTGGACCTGCCAGAGTGTCAGTATTTTCCTGTAAGTGAGGGTGTGATTGACAGCTGTCGTGACCAATAAAGTCAGGCAGCACACATGCTTAGATCAACACAAATGTCGGCTATAAAATCAGGTCAGTGCTAGTCTGTGAGATCCAAAATATGAACAAGTCAATCGAAAAAACCTTTATGCATGATTATAAAGCCTGCGCTTTAAGAATACAATTTGAAATAAGATAATTTAAAAAAAAAATGCTTTAAGTAGTATCTTGATTTGGGTATATTTTGATTTGATTTGGTTTTCTGAAATTAATGGTTCATTCCAGGCAACTGGTAACTGGGAAACACCTCCCACTTGAGAAAATGGCCTGGAATGCTGCTCCAACTGGTAAATCCCACTTGTGAACTGGGAGCTGGTGGAGAAACTCCCACTTCTCACACAAGATCAACAGTGACGTGTTTAAGACAACCATAGTAACTCAAAACAAGATAAATACTACTTGAACGAAGTCAATGTTTCCAGCGTGTTATATCTAGTTTTTACAATTATTCACTGAGACAGGTCATGTTCTTTTATCAGCACATCTATGCAAGTATGTGTGTTATGTTTGAAATGCAGGGACTATTTACCATTTCTGTGTGAAAGTGTGAAATGCATGATCTCCAAAATTATAAATAATTAAATTTAAAAAGTACATGAATTATAAAAATAGACTAACTGGATGAGGGTTAGGTTTGATAATACTTGGAGTACTTGAAGTACAATTTGATATGTAATTACCATACAGTTACACATACATAGTTACTTTAATACCACACAATTACCATCCTTTTACTCTTTCTTTTCTCTTTTACTCTCCTTCTCTGCTAAAGTTAAGTGCTTCCAAGTATAGCATGAATGAATGAAAGACTTACAAAAACGCCTTTACAATCCGCAGCCTTAGCCTTTAGCGTGGTATGGTATAGAACCGCCTGAATCAGCCGTGTGGAAGTGAGTTGCTCTGACTGAGGAGGAGAAGCAGAGATGGGTGGTGGTGGGTGACGACACTTTTTCTTGTTGACATTAGTGCGCGACCTGACATGGCTGACATTATCAAAACATTCATGGACACTACACTAGCTGCCCCTCTGACACGCAACATTTGTACAGATGTAGACTTTTAAATTGGTGACATATAAAGATTGCAGAATAAGAATGTTCCTCTGATGGGTGCAGGAGGCAGTATTATTGGATCAATGGTTGAATGGTATTTTCTCATAAGGAATGTCTAGAAAGTCCAAAAATCAAGAGCTTGGAACTAAAAGGAGTAATGCTACAATTATAAAATGTGTAAATGATATCCACTTAATGCCAAGACCTCTCTGAATATTAAAGGTATGTGCACATGTACCCTTTTAGCATGGAAAAACCTTTTGTTAAAGGTATTTCGTATGCACTTTTGCTGGTTCCATAACAAAACTACAATCACAACTACCTGTGTTGGCAGTGCCTTTACTTGTTGAGAAGTTTTTATTCCATTCTATATGTTTTCAGTTACATTTTAATAATAATAATAATAATAACACGTACTACTAATATAGAACTTTTCTAATACACTTAAAGATGTTTCACTTTCAGATTATTCATTCCCTCCACTCCTGGTGGTGGCAAATTACTATTGTGCCCGCAGCTGCCCTGGGGCAGACTAACAAAATTGAGGCTTCCAATCTGCGCCATCTGCCCCTCTGACCACCACCGATCATTCATGCACACACACCACGGTCATACTAGCCTCTGTAGCATAGTCTTTGTTTACAATGTTAAACAATTTGACTAACTTTTGATACAAATGTACATCTCTGACTACGTTTCAGACACAATACTTTGCTACTTGAGTAATATTTTGATAGAAGTCATGGTAGTTGAGTAAAACCTTTAGTTACTCTCATTATGAGTATGTCTGTGATAATAGCTTTATGTTCACATTTGTGTCTTTTTTTGCCCTTTATCTGCAGATTTGTTTCCGTTTATGCTATGTATGTCATTTTTATTTTTTTCTGTCTGATTACATTAAAGGGCATATTGTCCAGGTTCTCGTTCCTACAGTAATTATTACTCTGGGGGGTAGGAGAGTCTCCCACTGAGAGCCAGTGAAGTTGTAGTTTGTGAAGAAAATTTGTAACATAACAGTTGTGTTACACACATCTGTTGCTCATATCTAACCAGGAAGTAACATAAACTTCACCAAAATGGTCAAACTGGGGAAAAATAGTCATTTTTATTGTAAAATCTTAAATATGATCATTCTACTTTATACACTTTAACGCTTACTCATAAATCAGATCAGAAGAGTAGTTTTTTAATTTCACTTGAGTGTTTTTATCATTTTACATTTTACATTTCACATAACAAGTACTTCACTCTACCACCTCGGGTTATTTACATAGATAGACATGACACATTTTTTGCTAAAACAAAAGGTAACCTCTGACCCTTTTGTTTCTCAGCCCTCGCATTGTAAAATTCTGCAAATGAAAAGGACTCTTTAGACTCACTCCCAAAACTTATTATCTTCACCATCCAGAATCACCACCAGATGCTAAAGATCCGTGCATATTTGCTCCAGGGAGAGTCCAGCAGTGTCCTTTAAGTCCCCGTAAGTACTCTCTGGCTCCTCCACTGGTCCCCTGCCCTCCTGCTGTGCACTGGGGGCCAGAGGAGCGCTAATCTCTGCATGTTGGCACGGCTGTCCATGTGCGTGGGTAAGGCTGTGGAGAAGGAGCCGACTCAAAGATGGCGACGGGACAAGGCTGGCAGGGACTTCACAAAGCCCCCACTAAGAACACATGTTTCATTAACGACATTCGCAACATGTCTGGAAGGCTTGGAGGTGGAATTTAAGGTCTTACATGATGAAGTATTCAGGGTTTTTAGCAAATTTCAGACATCTTTAAGAAGCTGTATGCTGAGGAGGATATAGTAGTTACATTTACTCAGTCGTAAGAAACTGCACCATATCGACAAAGCAAGTTCCTATTCACCTTATTCCGGACGTTGCCGTACGCCCATCTTTTTCTGTTGTAGTTTACATGGAGCAGGCGAGCTCAACAGACAATAAGTTCTACACGGACTAAAAAGCCGTTTTCAGGTCACCCAGGAAATTGGTGCGTTGCTGACTTGTCTTTGCACGTGTGCATTAAACATTTTAGTCAAATCAATCTACTTTATATAATATTTTAGTGAGAGACTTTTACCTCGATCACCATTTGCACAAACACTGTTCGCATCAAACCGGAAGTCCCTTTACAACAAGAGTGCAGATGATAAACATAAAAAGAGGCAAAAGTGAGCAGGGTGAAATAAGGTGAATAGTTCATGAATTTTGTCCATTATACTTCATACTAACTTTATAAATGAATGTAACTTTGTAAATAAAATTTGAGTTGGGAAGGTAGTCCACACAGAAGGGGTCTCCCTCCTGGAAGGAACAATAGCAGACATTGAGGATGGGTACAAATACCTTGGAATACCACAGGCAAATGGCAACCTCGAAGAGGCAACAAGGAAAGCGGCAACACCCAAATACCTCCAGTGAGTAAGGCAAGTCCTAAGAAGGCGGCTCAATGACAAGAACAAATCCCGGGCGATAAACAGCTGCGCCCTGCCAGTGATCAGATACCCTGCAGGCATAGTAAGGTGGCCAAAGGAAGAGGGACAGACTACAGACGTTAAGACAGGAAAGCTCTTTACCATGCATGGAGGACTCCATCCCAAATCCAGCACCCTGAGACACTAGCCGTAAGGAAGGAGGCCGTGGACTAGTGAGTGTGAGAGCCACTATCCAGGATGAAACATCCAAGATCCACAACAAGTACATCAAGGATGAGGCCCCGGATGATGTTGTGCTCAGTGAATGCCTCAGGCAATGGGGAACAGATGATGAGGTGCTGGAGAAGGGACCATCATGGGAGGACAAGCCCCTACATGGGATGTACCACAGGATCATAACTGAAGTGTCTGATATCAAGAAATCCTACCAGTGGCTAGAATAGGCTAGACTGAAGGACAGATGCACTCATCATGACTGCACAGGCTGCGCAAAGAAGCTCCTGAGACAGTCCAGCACAGAACTGCAGGGTGTAAGATGCTGCAGGGAAAGCATACATGGAACGCCATAACCAAGTGGCTGGTATAGTGTACAGAAACATCTGTGGAGTATGGACTGGAAACCCCAGGTCAAAATGGGAAACACCTCCAAAGGTGGTACAGAATGACTGAGCGAAGATCTTGTGGGACTTCCAGATACAGACTGACAGAATGGTAATGGCAAACTAACCAGACATTGTGGTGGTGAGTAAACAGCAAAGGAAGGCCGTTGTGGTTGATGTGGCGATACCAAGTGATGGCAACATCAGGAGAAAGGAACACGAGAAACTAGAGAAATACCAAGGGCTCAGAGAAGAACTGGAGAAGGCCTGGAAGTTGAAGGCCAAAGTGGTGCCCGTGGTGATCGGAGCACTTGGGGCAGTGACCCCCAAACTGGAGGAGTGGCTACAGCAGATCCCTGGAGGAACATCAGACATCTCGGTCCAGAAAAGTGCAGTGCTAGGAACAGCTAAGATACTGCGCCGAACCCTCAAGCTCCCTAGACCCTGGTAGAGGACCTGAGCTCAGAGATGGATGAGACCACCCGCGGAGGGTGAGAAGGAAATTTTTTTTAAACATAAGACAATTTAAGTGCCCCTTGTTCACTACACAGTTAGTAAGCTTTTCCACCTTCAAGCATTCACTCATTCATGCACGAGACTACACATACACCTGTGGGTCAGTGGCTCTGGATGTTTATGTCGAATGTGGGAACCGCCAACCTTCAGATCAGTTGACGACCACTCTGCCAACTGCCAGTCACAGCCTGCACTTTTGAATTTGTCATGAATCGCCTTTCTTCTAATAGTTCTACATTACATTAACCATTCTCTTGCCCATGCAAGTTGGACATTCTTCCAAGCTGATTCTGAACAAATATATATATATATAGTTCATCTTAATAACCCAAATATTTCCCTGAATTTGTGTGTTTCAGACTTGGCAACACACTTGTTAAAGCTTAGATGGAAAACAACATAAATATTCAGCTCTAAATTCTGAGTATACAAAAGATCACTCCAAAGACCTGTTTTTGCAGTATGAGACAACATAAATGTTGCTAAAATAGGTGCCACTTCAAGTTGAGCTCCACGAAGGCTCATTTGGTCAGAATGTGTCTGGTGATGGTGTGTGGACTTTCAAAACACAGAGATGCTAAATGTGTTCAACTCCAATGATGTTGACAACCAAAATGCAGGATTACAGACTAGTCAATAGAACAAACTGGCGCTAGAGATGGATGGTAAAGAGAGAGTGCATTCATATGAAGCTGGCTGACAGTGGACTTAAAGCGCATTTGACAGGTTCAACCACACATTTCACTAAAGCATGAGATTCACTTCAGATTTTACCGATTTTTCCCAGTTTAAAATTTTGGTGATGTTTATAATTGGGTTGGACATGAGTGGCAGATGTGACACGTGTAGTGATAATTGCTGTGACCTGGCAACCACAACAAGATCCACATTATACACAAGAGTTATAGGGACATATAATAATACCTGATAACCCTTTTGTTTTGTTAAGAACTCAGCTTCCCTTCCTGCCATTTCAACTTTTATGTTTCATTCTTTCTTAACAAACCTCCACTTGACTGATGTAAAACGATGATAAATATTTACGACAGGGACTATACCATCAAACACAGAACCTGTCACACGCTTTTTAAACTATGACTGAAAGATATTTTACATGACTGATAAAAAATAATCAAATAAATGAAGATAAAACCCAAACTCCCTCCTTTACCTCCGCTTTTCTGCTCCTCTTCTGCACGCAGTGGAGCTAAATGCACACAGCGTTCATGCACCAGAGGGCTTTCTTTGCATTAAAGAGGTACTCAAGCCTGTATGTATGGAACAGAAAAGAGTATATTATACGATCTTCCTTTATATTAGTGAGTGCTGTATTTGCCGTTGGCTAGTTTACGTTAGAGATTAAAAAACAAAAAAAAATCGTCTTCCTGTTTTATAATAGGTTTGAGTCATGTAAGGTTATGACATTCTTAACTGCACATATTTGAAACTTAAGCTGGAGGGCAATCTAATGGAAAATTTATGCACGTTGATCTGGTTTTGTAACTTCTGGAGACTGGTAGAAACTGTGATGTCTTCTCTGTCAGCACAAATGAATTATTTTA
The DNA here is from genome assembly GCA_019453435.1 of Rhinogobius similis. Taxonomy (NCBI): domain Eukaryota; kingdom Metazoa; phylum Chordata; class Actinopteri; order Gobiiformes; family Gobiidae; genus Rhinogobius; species Rhinogobius similis. Next base: position 36,456,296 of record CM033620.1, read on the forward strand.
GTGCCAAAATGACCTATGGACTCAATTTGAACGTGAACATTTTTGGAGGTCTAGTTCACTGTGTTTTTTTTTTCTCTCTGTGCCACTTTTATGTCATGTATTTTTGATTTTCTGTTCTGTTTTGAAACTTGAAAAACACAAAACGCATTAATTCACAAAGGCATGACAGTGTTTCAAAAAAGCGGTCGGAAAACTACTAATAAAACACATCATAAATTCAGTTGTTGAACGTAATGTAAAGCAAGATGTAAAATGATTTACCTCTCCAGCTCGCTCCTGCTCACCTGACATAGATGCATGGGTATAATGGTTTGCACGTTCGTCTCAAAATCATAAAAGTTGCAGGTTCAATTCCCAGACTGTGTGGGAGCTGTGTCGAAGATTCCTCCAGAGGCTCCGATTACCTGATCCCCTCATCATTCCTATTTAGGCAGGGTGGGTGTCTTCAATGTGACCAACACAAATTGTTGAAAAAGAGGGACACATTAACGATTGTGATGGGACATACAGCACATGGGTGGACTTGTATACATACAGTACCAAATGCTAAAGTAATAGAAACACAACCAGGCCAAGAAGGACCAATAGAGGAGAATTGAGTTGTGTAGAATAGAGTAGAGCCAAGTAGTGTATGGAAGTTCTCATTTGACCATTGTTGGTCCATATATTTCCTATAAAGGTGCACTGTGTAACTTTTCTGGTTGGTCTGCTACCTTCTGGTCTCCATACTTATGTTATTATCTATATCTTGCAAATATTAAATTACAGAATGTCTGATTGCTATAAAACAAATTAAAACATGAATTCTTTCTATGAGTTCTTACTAAGGTATCGCACCCTCCACGTTACATTGTGCACATTTATGATTTCAGGCAAGGCCACATTCGATTAATAAAACAGATTTATGCCAAATTACAAATGTACAAACAAATGAACTCGAAAACCACATTAGACCCCCATTTCACATCCTGCAGCTTCCCTCTATCCAATCACATTATTAAATTCTAGCCCCGCACAGCACTTTTACACTTAAGCGATTCTCCTGAACAGAGGGAAAATACAGTAATATTTGGCCTCCAAACAGCTGAGGGCCAGAAGCGGCTGATTTCATGGCTGCAGATTGGCCATGAAGGGTAGAACCGGAGCCAGCGATGCCCGTAAGCCCACAGATCCCTCACCTCAATTATTCCCCTAGAATGAGAATGAACAGTGGGTGACTTTGGGAGCAGGTATTAAAAGACAAGAGGAGATATTGGATTTATACCTGGAAACTGCACAGAGGGAGAGAGATATGACTAGAGCAGACAAACATCTATTCCAGTAGGAGAGGTTGATTTAAGGAGACGCCGGTTTATGGTACTTTCCAGTTGTTTTCAAACAAAGCAAGTACCACCCAAAATAATTTTTTGTCTTTCTGAGTACCACCAGATCTAAACGTCTTGCTTTCCAACCAACCACACACACGCACACGCACACGCACACGCACACGCACACGCACACACAAATATTATATTTCAATTATATTTATTGGACATTCTTTCTTTTTGCAGCACAGACAACTGGTGTCTGTGTTTCATGTCCTCTGCTGGCAACAGGGAGTAAATCCCTTTGAACACAAAAATGCACCAATACAAACAGCATAGAAGAGCTTCTCTCTGTTTTTAATACACTAACATAAAACAAATATTGTAAACCACATCAGTCAGACATGGTGCATCAGGTTGATGGTGGCTACAGCTTATTTACATATGGGGTCTTATGTGGGATCACGCCCACAACCTTTCTGAGGAAATTCTCAAGCCAGACAACAAATTACGTGTACTCCATGTGGCGGTGTTATAAAATGCTTCTTGACATAAGCCACTTCAAAAAGACGGGTTTTGTTTTGCATATGGTGTTAGAAGCTTATGTAAAATGAGAAAACCCTTTTTATTACAAATCAAAAACAACTCAAACAATCTGACTTCGGCACTCTGGCTTTTAATTCAGGAAGTTTGACTTCATAAAGCATCTGCTTTTTTTGTTTTGTATTAACATATGCGTAACAATTTAAAATGGACTAATTAGATCACTATCATTAGCCAGTTACTTTTCCCTAAAAAGTGTGTAAATCATAGACCATTTTATTTTGTAGAGGAGAAAAAAAGACAAACAGCATGTAAGGACATCTTTTAATGGCAGATGCATACTGTGGACCAAAACAGATGTGGTTTATCTTGGCATGAAAAATGACTCCATAATCTAATTAAAGCCCCTTTAAGGTCCTCCCCTTGGTTACAGAGAAGGTAGTACTCAGTTACATTTACAGTTTCATTTACCTCAGTAACTTTTTGAAGAAAAGGCTAATTCTCAGAGTAGTTTTTAAACATCAGAATCAGAATCAGAATCAGAATCAGAAATTGTTTATTGCCATTGTCAGTGAAATTCACAAACGTAGGAACTTGCTTCGGCGTAGGTGCAACATAAAGCAAAGGATAAAATATAAAAAATATATAAAAAGGCATGCATAAAATTAAGAATAAAATAGACTAAGATAGACTATATACAGAATGTACAGTTGGCAGATAGTGCAATGTGCAAATGAGTAGTGCAAATAGATTGTTCTTAAATAGTATTATTGTTGAAGTGACAGGTGTTACAAAGTGTTCATGAGTCCAACGGCAGAGGGAAAGAAACTGTTCTTGTGGCGGGAGGTTCTGGTCCGGATGGACCGTAGCCTCCTGCCCGAGGGGAGTGGCTCAAATAGTCCCTGTCCAGGGTGAGAAGGGTCAGCTGTGATCCGACCTGCTCGTCCCCGAGTCCTGGAGACGTACAGGTCCTGGACAGATGGAAGGCTGCAGCTGATCACCTTCTCAGCAGAGCGCACAATGCGCTGTAGTCTCTGTTTGTCCCTGGCTGTGGCTCCAGCGTACCACGGTGATGGAGGAGGTGAGGATGGACTCGATGATGGCCGTGTAGAACTGCACCATCATCTGCGCCGGCAGCTTGGCTTTCCTCAGCTGCCGCAGGAAGTACATCCTCTGCTGGGCCTTCTTGATGATGGAGCTGATGGTCGGCTCCCACTTGAGGTCCTGAGTGATGGTGGTGCCGAGGAAGCGGAAAGAGTCCACAGTGGCGATGGGAGAGTCTGTCAGGGCGAGGGGGGGCAGGGGGGCTGAGACTTTCCTGAAGTCCACGATCATCTCCACTGTCTTCTGGGCGTTGAGCTCCAGGTTGTTGGTGCTGCACCAGGACACCAGCCGATCCACCTCCCTCCTGTAGACAGACTCATCGCCGTCCGAGATGAGTCCGATGAGGGTGGTGTCGTCTGCAAACTTGATCAGTTTTACAGAGTCGTGGCTGGAGTTGCAGCAGTTGGTGTACAGGGAGAAGAGCAGAGGAGAAAGTACACAGCCCTGTGGAGTTCCTGTGTTGATAGTCCGAGTCTCTGAGACATTCTTCCCCAGCCGCACGCACTGCCTCCGGTCCGTCAGGAAGTCAGTGATCCACCTGCAGATGGAGTCAGGCACGTGGAGCTGAGAGAGCTTGTCCTGGAGCAGAGCAGGGATGATGGTGTTGAATGCAGAGCTGAAGTCCACAAACAGGACCCTGGCGTAGGTTCCCGGGGAGTCCAGATGCTTCAGGATGAAGTGGAGGGCCAGGTTGATGGCGTCGTCTACAGATCTGTTGGCTCTGTAGGCGAACTGCAGTGGGTCCAGGGCGGAGGAGGTGAAGGACTTGAGATGGGGCAGGACCAGGCGCTCAAAGGACTTCATGACGACAGGCGTCAGCGCCACAGGCCTGAAGTCATTAAGTCCAGTGATCTGGGGCTTCTTGGGAACAGGGACGATGATGGACGACTTGATGATCCTACTTTTGCTCCTATACTTGAGTAACCTATTTGACAGTGCCAGCTCTTACTTGAGTTACGGTTCCTACTGTGAGTCCAGACGTGACAAATGCTTATGTTTGATGATTTGCACATTTGTTGTTTCTTACTTGCCTTCAGATATGATTTGCTTTAGTAGTTTTGTGTCTATTCTTGGAAAATTGTGTGCATCATTTAATGTTTTGTCTGCTTTGTAATTTCATTGATGCATTTTATTTTATGTCCAAACTGTTACTCGGTAGTCCAGTAGCCTATTAGTTTCCCCCAGCACGTTTACTTCTACTTGAGTAACATTATTTTAAAGTAACAGTAGGCTACCTCTTACTTGAGTACACATTTTGGCTGCACCTCTGCTCACGAAACACCACAGACTACTTCTGTCCAATCTCCAGGGGGCAATCCAACGACACTCGTAAACTTCCACCGTCAGGAGCCTGCCCGGTCTCACTGAAGCCGGGCGAAGGACGAGGGGCGGTGGGGGCCGGTTGGTTGGTACTCTCCTCCCTCTCCCAATCTCCCCCTGCGCCGTGGTGAGGTGTGCGTGTGTGTGTGCGTGTGTGCGTGTGCTGTGCATGTACCACGGCGAGGAGGGGGCACGACTCACATGCTCCCGTACACTACCGCTCCTCCGGCCCCACAAGCCACCGCCACCTCCACGCACTCAGATTGGCCGCACTTAACTGGCGCAGGTGCGAGGAGTTTGCCTTTTTACGACGCCGCAGCTGTATCGCCCCCTCCTCTCCACTCTCCACTCTCACACCGGACACACTGACGCATTTGACGCCGGGGCTACGATACGAGGAGCCGGGACGGGGACAAGGGGACACGGCAGGAGGAAGAGGACGACGATCACACAAACAACACTGTCGGGGAGCCGTCGTAGTACGCGCATGGAAGTCGTCGCGGTGCCAGGCGAGATGCACGGTCGTTACGGGATGTCGTGTGCGGGCACTTCTACGAGCCGAGGAGACTGATTTGTCCAATTTGTACGCATCTACATCGGCGGGGGGGGGAATTTGACCGCGGTGTCATTGGCCAGTCGTGAAACCAACTCGCTTTTCATCGTGTTTGGAACGAAATGGACAACGTACACTGATTAAAAAAGCTCCGGGGATCTTTTTATTCGTCTGTCAAGGACGAGAAGGGAAGAAAAAAAACATTACAAGGGGAGGAAAAGTGGCTGAGGTGCCAATAAGGGAGAAGCAGCAGAAAGCATGGAAGTCCGGGACACAGACACGAGCAATGCGTCCAAAAAGACTATCATCGGCAAGATTTTTAAAGTTCGCAAGCGGCGGGAGAAGCTTTTCGTGCAGGTGTGCTTCGTCTGCAGTGTCCTGTTCGTGGCGTGGACTATGTCAGTAGTGTTGACCAAGACAGGTGAGTGGGCTATGCATGCACGGGGAGAAACGGGGGGTGAGGACGACACACGAGGTAGCGAGGAGGGAGAGCGAGCGTCGTTACGGAGAGCGTCGTAGAGCGCGTAAAATCTGCAGTAAAACCACCGAGCCCCGTCTGTGCGTGGAATTTCTACGTTCAAGGGCATCCGCCGATCGTAATGTCACGCGTCTAAATGTGCCTGGTTGCGTGCATGCTGCGTGTGTTATTGACAGGTCACGTTTTTGTGGTTCCAAGACGGATAGCGGTGGATGCAGTCAGAGTGTCCGTGTGGGTCCGCGCTGGATGCCGCAGTGTGCGCGCCGTGGACAGGGCACGTTTTTAATTTCAGAGCCAAGACAAGTGAGCACCAGGCAGACGGGCAGGCAATAGGGTAGATCGTGTTCCAATCAAATCCAGCCATACAGTGATAAATGGCCAACTGTCTAAATGAGAGGAAGGCTGCATGCGTAAAATATTAAGCGTTTATGTGGCCTGGTTTGGAGATAGGACAGGGATATGTTGGATGTTTTATTAGTCGTGTAATGCTTTTGACACTTTGAGTTGGAAAGAAATACAGGGAAATATTGAGGTGAAAATATTGTAGCTTTGTTTGGGTTATAGTGATACACAACAGGCAAAACTCATTTGGCCAGTTTGCTCTCCCAACATATAAGATTTCACCTGAAAATAACAAACACGTCCAATCTGCACCTAAATATGTTTAAGTTATATTATATTATATTATATTATAAATTATTTCATTTAATCAACTTAACCTCCATAGATTGGACATTTATTTTACTTTTGAGATGCATTTTTGTCCTAAAGAGACATAAAGATCAGCCCTTAAAGTAGCATCATGTTCTTAATTTTGAAGAATTGCACAGCAGCATTTGAAATATTTATATATATATATTATATATTTATATATTTTAACTCCAAAAATGTATTAGTAAGTAAGATATAGTTTTCATAAATACTAAATGAGAAAGTCCAAAATAAATGTTTTTGTAATATGTGAAAAAAAAATGAAGCATGCAGTTTAAACCTGACTGTATGTATGCACACAAACTACTACACTATTTATATAATATATATATATAAGAAAACATGATGGAACAACTTTTTTTTTCTTATATTCAAGGAACAACTTTTATCCTGAGTGGTATATTGGGTCAGTAGTTCAATTAGTCTTTAAAAAAGAAAAAAAAAAGCCCTGCAAACAAATCATAATAATCATTTAACCAAAGATTTGTATTAAATTGTATTTGTAGAATTGTTACATTTGTAAACTGCTCAACCGCACTTGGTCACACTTGGTCGGAGATTGAAATGTGTAGCTATTAATATTTATGATTATGATTTCTAGCTTTCTACTTCAGACCATTGCACACATTGTTGCAAACGTATGAACATAAGTATTTGCATAATGGAATGAGTTACCATTAGCTTTACATATAACATTATTTAGAAATTAGAATGTGTTATGAGCAGGATTTAAACCAAGATTGAATCAGGATCGGATCAGGGCCTGACCAGGGCTGAACCAGTCTGTAAACCGTTCATGACTGAAAATCAGGACTAAACGTAAAGGGACTTGACGTTATTTATTTTAATGTAATAAATTTGTTTCATGCCAGTACCGATACATTGTTGAAGTAACTCCTAAAGTCAACATGAGACTGCTCTGTGCTGTCTGCACCAATTATAAGGTGCATTTATTGTCTGCGAACAAGTAACACTGGCGCTCGGTTAGCATGATAGTTATTAGAGTGATGGCAAAACTCTGTACATTGCAGTGAATAATTAGGATGCTATAAATGCATTTGGAAAGTGAGTTTAAAACCTTTTTTAACACTGTATAAATCTGACACAGCGCCTTTAACCAATGACTGGGTCAACGGTTATATTTCTACATAATGTTATTCACACTCTTCAGTGCCTCTTGAGTGCCTTTTGAGGCCCGTGGACCTTGGCATGTTTTAATCTTGGCCCTCATCAATGTTTTGATTTGTGTGGTGTGCAGTAGCCTTTGTAAGAAATGTTCTTCTGAGCATTTTTTACACCAATGAGTACGTTGGTCCACTTGTCTGGACTCAAAAGTGGCCGCCCCGCCTGCTCTAGGGTCTAAAGACCTAGGAGCAGCCTTCTTGGAATCCTTGTTGTTATGTGACCTGCTGAAGCAACCTTGACATTTTGCCTCCGAAGAATGATATCTGACTTGGGGAAAGGTTTCAGTGGTCAACGGGGCGCAGTTGGTAAACAAGAATACATTTAGGAGTGGTTACTGATAATAAACTCTGTAGTCTGATCAATGTGCAAAGTCTTCTGTTGCTCATTTTCATGAAAATGTGTGAAAATAATCCCTCAAGCCCCCATGAAAACTTTTTATACACATCTTTATGACAAATTGAGAAATTCTGTGTCAAAACTTCCTGTATATTTAGACTGTTTTCATCTCCATAACTGAAAGAGTCCCTGTTCTACCTTGTGATGTCATTGGGTGGTAGTGTAGAGGGTCCTACATTTTTTTTTTTTTTAATTGATCATTTCGTTGCTCAAACTGCCTTCAGTAAAATGCATCTGAACTGTGAAGCAGCTATTGTTTTTAGCCTCCCTGCACCAGGAATCCAAAGTAAACCTTTGCTTGTCCAGTAGTTTTAAAAATGTCCCCACTGTTGAGTCAACATCTGAAATATTCTAGTTTCTTAAAAAATAGATGGTGAACAGTGATTTTTGAGGAGTGAGCCTGAAGAGGCAGGTGGTTCTGCTGCTGCAATGGAGAAAGGCTGAAGTCTGTTTGTAAATGAAGTGGCTGGTTGACACAGAAGAGGGAGAGAGTGTGTTTACAGTAATTATTTGAGAGGTGATTGGTTGAGTGGGAAAGGTAGCGGGCTGTGATTGGCTGACTGTGACAGAAAGGAGAAGGAAATGAACTTCACGCTGAGGTGTCATTTAGTAAGGTACTTTTTGTTTTGCATCACAATATTTTGATAGTCTAATTTTATACTTGCAAACTTAACCTTTTGACCTTGACTTTAGCACTGTAACATTTTTGATGTATCTATATGTGGTAAATGTATTCAGTGTTCTCAATATATGGGTCACTTTTAGCACATGATGACACCATTTGCTAAGGTTAAGGTACTTTATTGTCCTCTGCATTTGACCCATCCTTCAATGCCACTGGGGCATCTCCTCAGGACCCGAGGGCACCACATTGCAGCTGCACACTTTTGTTTTTTGACTGATCATCCACTGAAACATTATCAATTAATGTAGAAAAGGTTTCAAGGGTCGTCATCTGGACACTGTACTGAAAAGACCTTTCGACTTTCATTCGGAAGTCATTCTCAATTAGTAGTACTGGTCTGAGAACTCTGACTTATATGCTACTCTGACCTGTGATTCAGATTTTTCAGACCAGTTCTAGTAATTGAGAATGACTTTTGGCTGGAAGTCGAAATGTCTTGATTTTCAAAACAGTGTCCAGAAGATGACCCTTGAAACCTTTTCTATAATGGAACACTCTTGGACGAATGAGGGATTACACTCACTATTATCAATCAACTCCAATTACATAAAATATTGTCCATGTCACTGTGTCTGCATTCAGAACTTTGCCCAAAAATGGCTAAATTTAAAACTGTGAATTAGTTCAATGAAAATGAAAGTACACATGGCAATCCCTCAAGGCACACGAGTGTTCCCCCGACAATACCCAGCCATAGTATGATTTGTGAGCAAAGATGAATTCCCTCATGTAAGTAACATTATGGTTAGGTTTTTATGATTGGTGACTGGAGCCTTGAGGTTCACTTTAGCTCTTTCAGGATTCACTTTGTGTTGTCCATACCCTCCATCTGATATTCCAACCATTCTACAATTCTACAATGTGAATGCAATCTATTGAAATTCTTCTGATAAATGTTTACTTTGTTCTGCATTCAGTTCATAGTGCACAATTGACATTTGTGAGAAGACTGAGATAGGCTTAACCTTCCGCTTTGCTTTGAATGAACCTGTTTTAATAAGAGTAGCTGGACAAATGGAAGGTGCCGTTGAGGAGCAGTGACCAGTGGTGTTGAAAGTGCTGCTTGTAGTTGGGACTTGGCCCTGACCCTGAACGTGTGTTAACTTAATTTACATAAGACCCCAGGGAGACAACATATTTACAGATAACATTCTCCTAAAGGAACACTACCCTTTTCTGGTGGAGAGTCTGATACCTGCTTGTCTCCATGGAGATATTATTGCTTTTCCTCCATGTTCCATGGTATGGCATTGTGGGGCCGATGGCCCGAAGTGTTCAAAGCAGGGGGCAGACTCGAGCAAAGTCTTGTACCAGGTGAGGTTTATTTAAAAGACTTTGGGATGTGAATTTAACTTAAATGAACTGCAACGTCACTGAACAGAAAAAAATAAACTTAAATAAAATCCGGCGGCATGGTAGCGCAGTGGTTAGCACTCTCACTTCACAGCAAGAAGGTCCTGGTTTGACTCGCGGGCAGCTCAGGGCCTTTCTGTGTGGAGTTTGCATGTTTTCCCCGTGTCTACATAGGTTTCCTCTGGGTGCTCCGGTTTCCTCTACCACTAAAAACATGTACAATAATATTCTGAGAGTGAATGCGGGATAACTAATGGAAATTAGCCCATGGTTACAATCCAGCGTGTTCACAGCCTGTGTACCATGTATGTTCATTAACATGCACTGTCCCAAACAAACACATAAGTAAATCCAAAGCAGCAACCACATGTTCATGACTACACCAAAGTCTCCCTGACTGTCTTCACTGGACTGCTTTTATACAGCCAAGGAGGACATTGTCCTCCACAGATAAAACCTGAGTTTTAACTTTAGCAGTCATTAACTCTATACTGAAAGAATAATGTTTAAACATTAAAAAATTAATTGGAAATACATAAACATTGAAGGAAAAAAAAAGAAATATTTACCTTCCACATGGTCTCGCCCATGACATCCCCCAGGCAGGGACATGCACACAATCGGGCTATTGTTGCCTGGGCAACAGTCCTATTTGCTAATTTGCCCAACCTGCTCCTCCCAGGGATTATTATTTTTCTATTTAATAGTTGTTCAAACTTCGTTTAATATTGACATTTTATCCCCAAACTATTGTAATCGGTGGTGATGCACAGGCACACGCAGGAGGACATCGCTCGTGTCAGAGAGACACTTCTCCACATGGGCAGCCCTGGGATTTTAGTGAAACGTTTTGCCTCTGTTCAAGTTACATTGGCTGAGATAAGCCCAAGGTTTTGAATCTAAAATGGTAAGAGGCTGCGTAAAATAACAAAGCGCTTTGCACAAACGCATCGTAATGTGTGGCTTTCCCTTCGTAGGCAACAGGTACATTTACCTCTCGTAAAGCATGTGTTTAGAGTTGTATTAATATATAAATCCATGAAAACCGCGTGACTTGAGTGCTTTCAACATGTTTAAGGGAGTCTCCTCAAATCTGAACAGCTTTGAGAGAACCAAATCTGGGCTCCATGTTGAAGCACCCAGAGGCTGAGTCTCTTTTGGGTGACTTTCTGCTCGCACTATGCTGCTTATAAAGGACATTTATGTTGATTGGGAGTAAACGCACCTGTCTTGTACGGAGAGTTTTGGAGACAGCGGTGTATCTGTGTGGGATTGGGAAGCTATCCTGTTTTACGTTAGGACAGATCTGATGCTTCTTCTTTTGCTAAAAATAGAATAAATATCATTGCATTGCTTCTCAATACCTTTTGTGTAAATAGCTGTCCCCTTGACACTTGTACACCAGCTAGTTCAACTTCATCCCAAATATGAACATTTGAGCAGAAATCTGTCATATAAAACATGCAGATTATTGATAGATGGAATCCTTTTCACAGTGACATGGCTGTTAATTTTCTTGAATGGAAACATATTTTGGCCAAAATGATTCAATGGCCCTCTAAAGTTCTGAGCACGTCACTGCCCCTGAGGTTATTAAAATGGCCGAGTTGAGGTCCGCCTCCTCCTTGTGGTGAACCAGGTAAGTATTGCGATTGTGTTAAAGCAAGTTGTAACAAATAAAGCTTATTGTACTGGGGTATAATTTAACTTACTAATAACAGAACAGAACCAGGTTTAAGTTTAGCTGCATGGTTGAATATGGCTAATGATGGTAAATAAACAAACATATGAAATTAAAGGTGAATTATAGGAAAAAGAAAACCCTTTTTGTTTTTGTTTTTTTACAAGCATTAAACTTCTCTTTGTCCATGGAGACAATCATACCAACAGTGTTTTAATGGTAAAATACCGTAATTGGATTAATACAAGATTAATGCAATGCTGTGGAACATCCCAGACAAAGAAATATAGTTTCCATTGAGAGTTTATTAACCTTTAATTAACCCGGTAAGAACCCATTGAGATCGAGACTTCTTTTTCAAGTGTGATCTAGGCCAAATGAGTGCAAAATGTTACTGGCCCCCACCAGAAAAGTTACAAAGAGCACAGTTTTAAATGCTTTGACATTCCTGGGATTTATATATATACACTGCTCAAAGGGAACACTTAAACAACACTTCCTAAAACTCAATGAATGAGATAATTCGGTCAAAATTCTGTTATTGATTGAATAGAGGAATGTATTGAACAAAATAAAAGAGTGCTAAATGGAAATCAAAATCCTCATTTCATGCAGGTCTGAATTAAAAATCAAAGTGGAAAATCTGCTCACAGACTGATCCAACTTCTGTAGAAATTCCTCCAGATGAGTCTTAATGAGCCTCAGTAGTGTGTGTGGCCTCCACATGCCTGTATACACTCACTACAACACCTGATGAGACGACGGATCCTCTCCTGAGGGATCTCCTCCCAGACCTGAATCAGAGCATCAGTCAGCTTCTGGACAGTCTGTGGTGCGACGAGACATTGGTGGATGAACCGAGACATGACGTTCCAGTTGTGCTTAATTGGATTCAGGTCTGGGGAACGAGCAGGCCAGTTCTTAACCTCAACGCCTTCATCCTGCAGGAACTGCTGATACATTCCAGCCACATGAGGCCTTGCATTATCATGCTTCAGAAGGAACCCAGGGCCCACTGCACCATGCAGCATATTGCCTCACAATGGGTCTGAGGATCTCATCCTGGTACCTAATGGCAGGCGGGACCTCTGACTAGCACACAGAGGGCTGTGGGGCCCAAAGAAATGCCTCCTCTGACCATCAATGACCACAGCCAAACTGGTCATGCTGGAGAATGTTGCATGATATGAACGTTCTCCACGACGTCTCCAGACTCTGTCACTGTTACAGGTGTTCAGGGTGAATCTGCTCTCATCTGTGAAGAGCACAGGGTGCCAATGGCGAATCTTCCAATCTCTGTGTTCTCTGGCAAATGCCAATTGGACTGCACAGTGTTGGGCTGTGAGCACAGGCCCCATTTGTGGACGCTGGGACCTCAGACCACCCTCATGAAGTAGGTTTCTGACTGTTTCCGCAGACACATGCACATTAGTGGCCTGTTGGAGGTCATTTTGTAGGGCTCAGGCAGTGCTCCTCTTGTTCCTCCGTGCACAAAAGAGCAGAGCGGTCCTGCTGCCCTCCTTCGGCCCCCTCCTGGTCTCCTGGTGTACTGGCTTGTCTCCTGGTATCTCGTCCATGCTCTTGTCACTGTGCTGGGAGACTCGGCAAACCTTCTTGCCACAGTGCGGATTGACGTACATGCTGGATGAGCTGCACTACCTGAGTAACTTGTGTGGGTTGAAGAGCTCGCCTCATGTTACCTCTAGTGGTGAAAGTGCAAAATTGCCAAAAACTTTGGGAGCAAGGATGAGGAGAGGGAAATGGTCTGTGGTCAGCCCCTGCAAAACCATTCCTTTTTAGAGGTGTCTTGCTAATTGCCTCTCATTTCCACCTGTTGTTTGTTACATTTGCACATCATTAGGTGAAATGGATTCACAATCGGTGTGGCTTCCAAACTGGACAAGCTGATATCCCAGAAGTTTGATTAGCTTGAAGTTACATTATGTTGTTTAAGTGTTGCCTTTATTTTTTTGAGCAGTGTATTTGTTTAGCAGTTTAGCTTGAAAATAAACTATTAAAACACGCATTGCCAATCTAGATTGGCTGAAAACAAAATATTACACATTTTGTAAGGGAAAAAATCAACAGGAATATCCATGAATAGATGGCTTATGTAATGCATATTGACATTATAACAAGATGGCAGATGAATCCGGATAAACCAAATATAATCCAGGACAATTTACAAATTACCATCTACACTTGTCACTCACCGCAATGTTATCCCTAGTTTTCACCCTCAAAGTCAAATCACGGGATGGGGCCATCTGGGACCACTTAGCATCCTGGACGTCAGAAATCAGCCCTATATTCACCAGGGTTTGGCAGTGTATCCATGACGTCCATATCACAGACCTTTGTTAATTATGTTAAAAACAAGAGGCTTAACAGATTAGTGCGTGGTGATATCATAGGAGCAATGTGCACAAATCTCTTATCTGCAGAGCCAGGGGCGGGAGAGACTGGGAGACAAAAATATCTTCCATTACTATATTCCATAAGCACAAGGTCACATACTGTATATATGACCTTGTGTCAAAAGGTTTTACTAACATTATTCCATAAAAAGCATATAATTATGGATTATATGACTATTATACCAGGGCCAGTGAGAATTGTAATTCTATTGGTGTGCATTGTTGTACAACAGTCATGCTGCGTTCCAGTTGTCCTCGGAGGCCAGATTTTCAAAATTCCGACTTGTAAATTCACTCTGGAGCACCTCTACATCTTAGAAACTCGGGTAACATGTCAGAACCTTTTGTTAGAAGTTAGAAACTCCAACATGGCTGCGTGTAACCATTCAAGACTTTAGAATGGAGGGACTAGCTTCAACAAAAATTGATATAGCAACTGCCCTTTTTCAGTTTGTTGGGCCATGGTATAACAACTCGGAGAATTGCTTTACAAAGTTTTAATGGCCACCCAGAGTAACCCCACTGTGCTCCACAAAACCGTAACTGCGTATAACAAATGAGAGTGTGTCCTTGTTTCCACCAAAACGTTCAAGTGCTTAACTGGATGTTGATTACATGGTTACAGGGGCCGCTGGTCTGGTCTGTGTCGTGACGCCGCTAATCCTGCAGGGTGCGCACCGTCCGGTCTGTTTGGTTTGGCTTTAGACGCACGTTATTTTGCTGTTTGCTGTATACATTTTTGTCATGTCCAAAAGCCAGCCTGTTATTTACACTGTAATGCTATAAAATATGTTTTACCAACAAGCAAAAACCACCACATCAAAGTCCTGTAACACTTGTCCTCACAATGCTGGAGACGCATAAACTTCTCCTGAGTTTCTCTACTAATGGAGCTCTGACAGTGAGTTTGTGTATCATTAGTTGGCCCATGATGTAATGATGTGGTCCTCTGGAAAAATTTTAGTGCAAATAAGCAGCATGATGGGATGAACTCTGGTGCAGGTAGACTGTAGTCTGACGGTATGGGTTTCTCTCCGTAAACGTTTGTGGTTGTTTGGTCATTTATTATTTTATACATTGTATTGCAGAATATTTTCTCAAAATGTGAGTAACAGTATTTGCACTGTTCTATTTAATAAACTTAATGTCTGAAATTCAAATTCAAAATGTGTATAAGGCTTATAATATAGCACAATCCTTATTATGTTATACTATTCCAACTTTGCCATTGCTGCTATGAAATTCTAAACATATAATGCTGTGGAATGGGTCACTTTGCCCAATTCAAATTCTATTGTTTAAATTTCAAAACATTTCTGGGGATATGAGTTGTATCTGATGGTCAAGCTTGTATTCACAAGAGTGGAAGAGGGGGGGGGCTGGGCCATAATAATTCAGTTTAAGTCCTTATCATTACTATAGATTATTAGAACTAGAATAATTTCTCACATCAAAAGAGTCGTGAGTCCAGTAGGTAGCACCTGTGAGTGATGGATGCGTGGGAGAGAAGGAGGAGGAGGAGGAGGAGGGAGAGAAATGGAGGAAGGAGGTGAGGAGAGGGAGAGCTAGAGAGAGAGGGAGAGAGAGGGTGAGGTGTGGAGGGAGGGAGGGAGGGTGAGGGAGAGAGAGGTCCAGATGGAGATGGATTTTGTGTACTACGTTGTGGTGGCGTGAAAAGGGGCGGGGCCTGCTCACTGTCACGACTGCTAATGTTGTGTTTGTCGTGGGCCTGGGCATGATTACACGAGAGCCTGTCAGGAATGAGATCAAAACACACCGAAAACAAATCCAAGCATAGAAAAAACGCCTACCTCGAATGGAAATGAGGGCTTTTGGTTTTATTCTCAGTACTGACTTTAACGATGCGAACGAACATTAATGGAAATATTAAAAGTCTCTTAACAAGGACCAATGGCTAAAATGACTTGTGGGGTTAAAAACTGAGAAACCATAATCTTCTGCTGGATTTTATTGCAGCCAACACGAAGAATCATTACACTAGCTCTAAGATATGACAATTAGGTTAAAGGCGCACTGTTTATGTGGGTGTTCTGCCTCCTGCTTGTCCACATGGAGCAGATACTTTTAGTCAATTGTATTTACTTTATTTTCTAGTCTTAAATTTTAGTGGAGTTTATGATTTTATTTCTTGTTTGGACAAGAACAGATTTGACATTGAGATGATTCCATAATTTACCTTGCAGACATACAAGACCCAAAGCTTGTCTAGTTTACACAATAGTTATACAAAAATAAATGACATTTCTTGAATGTTTTAGAATGGTCTTCAACATTCTAAAACTATCCAGGAAAGTTCCAACTTTGTGCCATTTATGCATTTTTAAAAAGTTTTGTTTTAAAATAAGGGTTTTCAATATACTTTTTCAAGTATCTAGTTTTGATGGGGCCAGTATAGTTTCGTTCATTATTTTGACAGCGCTACTCCATAGTTTAATGGCATAGTCTGCAGAGCATTCCAGGTAAAGCGACAACCTCTGTAAGGAGACCAAGCTGGCTGTGGAAAACAAGTTACATATTGCATCTTAAGATCAGTGTTGGCAAGTAACTGAGTAAAATACGTATTCAGAAATAAGAACAAATTTGTCAGGTTACACTTTCATTAAGTGGTAATTCAGAATAGTTGCTTTTGAAAAATCAGAGTAATACATTGTGGTATTTTGATCATGAAAAGTCACTGAGCAAATATAAAATGCAGCTTTCATAGTGTGTGTTTGCAATTTGTCTGTCTGTGATAAAGATTTTCTTATCTTATGAATAAACTCAGAAGAAATGGTGATACAAAGACAAAAAGCTGTTTTAATATTATATCATTTTCAAGCTAACACAATGCAACGGTAGTGACTGTTTACTTCCTATACTCCCATCCCCACTGCTTCTTCAGATCACCCAACATACCGCTGTGTTCAGACTCGCTCCCCCTCTTGGTCACTGCAGGCAATGTCTAGAAAACAATCTCTGACACGATTGCAAAAAGACTTAAAGAGGAAAAAACCTACTTTCCCCATTAGGACTATTATAAGTGCAAGATGTCATAATTATAAACACTCTGTTCGTGGCATTGTATCTTATAACCTGCATCAAATCACATTTACATCTGTTACCACCTGCACAGCTCTGAGACCAAATACATGTGATCTTGTAAAGGAACAAACTCCTCTAGATAATAGAAAACTGACCTATCAGAGAAATTTAATTTGTATTCCTTGTAATAAAAAACTGTCCAGTCCCACTGAAACAAATCTGACACTGGCCATGCTCAATGTCAGATCATTATGTAACAAATCCTTTTTAATCAATAATTTTATGTCTTCTTATAACCTTGATTTTATGTTCTTAACTGAAACGTGGCTTGATAAAAATACAAGTAATGCAGTTCTAATAGAATCAGCTCCACCAAATTACAAATTTGAATCTATAACCCGAGAAAACAAAAAGGGAGGGGGTGTCTGTGCACTATTCAGAGATACAATAATCACTCATAGGTTGTCATTTGGGACTTTTTTGTCATTTGAATATGTGAGCTTTAAAATGGAGATAAAACAATCACCCTCCATACTTTTTGTAGTTTTATACAAGCCTCCCCAGCACTGTCAAAGTTTCATTGATGAATTTACTGAGTTGCTTTCAGTTGTATGCACTGACTTTAATGGTCTAGTCATTACAGGTGATTTTAATATTCATGTGGACAATGTTTGTGACAGAAACACTAAAGAGTTTCATACTGTTCTTGAAACCTTTGGTCTAACTCAGCATGTAAGTGGCCCCACCCACAGCAAAGGGCACACTCTAGACCTGCTAATTACAAAGGGGGTTAACATTTCAAAAGTGAATGTGGTTGATGTCGCTCTGTCAGATCATTTCTGTGTCTTCTTTGACCTGTCTATCCTTCCCAAACAACAGGCTCCTCCTGCTGTTCACAGGAGACATATAAATGATAGCACAAGTGCACTCTTTCAGGAAATGATAAACTTTAAAACTGCCTCATGTTCAAATGTTGATGATTTGTTGAGCTCTGTCTCATTAAGTGTTGTGAATGTTCTGGACACCATTGCCCCTTTGAAGGCTAAAATGGTCAAAAATAAGCAGAAAGCTCCATGGAAGAATAATGAGTCGGTCAGGGCACAGAAAAGGGAGTGCCGCAGGGCCGAGCGGAAATGGCGCAAGTCAAAACTCCAGATTAATTATGACATTTTCAGAGAAAAAATGCTCATATACAACCAAATTTTATGTATAACAAGAGAGAGGTATTTCTCTGAAATTATTGGAAATTGCTGTAATAACTCCCGTGTCCTGTTTGCAACTGTAAATAGATTAACAAACCCTCCAGCCCAGCTGCCAGTAGAACTCATCTCTACATTCAAATGCAAAGAATTTGCAAAATTCTTTCATGACGACAAGATTCAGAACATTAAAAATACAATTAACACCTCAATGCTAATAACAACCAATCAGCCAGTTAAACACGTGGAGCTGTCTCACTTTGCAATCGTGAATGAAAAAACTGTCCAAGAGACCATAACCAGTCTAAGTTCTTCTTCTTGCTGCCTTGATGTGTTACCCACAATATTTTTAAAGTCTGTGCTAAACAGTTTGTTAGCTCAACTCACTCAAATAGTCAATGTCACTTCAATCTGGGATATTCCCAAGGGCCTTAAAAACTGCAGTCATTAAGCCTCTCTTAAAAAAGAGTAGTCTTGATGCGACAGTACTAAACAATTACCGGCCAATCTCAAATTTACCTTTTTTGGGAAAAGTTATTGAAAAAGTTGTTTACCAACAGCTTAATAATTATCTTGTAATAAATGACATTTTTGATGTTTTCCAGTCAGGCTTCAGATCACACCACAGCACTGAAACAGCTCTTATAAAAGTAACAAATGACATCCGTCTTAGCACTGATGCAGGCAAAGTCTCTATCTTGGTCTTGTTGGACCTCAGTGCTGCCTTCGACACAGTCGATCACAAGATTCTCTTACAGAGACTTGAGGACTGGGTGGGCGTTACGGGCAATGCTCTAAATTGGTTCAGGTCCTATTTGGAAAACAGAGAGTATTTTGTTGAGATTGGTCAGTGTGTCTCAGACCGCATGTCCTTGACCTGTGGGGTGCCCCAAGGGTCAGTCCTGGGACCCCTCCTGTTCAACCTGTATATGCTACCGTTAGGTTCATTGATTCACAACTGTGGAGTGTCCTACCACAACTATGCAGATGACACTCAGATTTATGTCTCGCTGACAGCTGGTGACAATGGTCCAGTAGATTCACTCTGCCACTGCATCCAACAAATCAGCTTGTGGATGCAAAACAACTTCCTCCAGCTAAATTCAGACAAGACAGAAATAATTGTGTTTGGCCCGCAGAAACAGAGAAAGTGTCAGCAGGCACCTCCAGTCTCTCTCCTTAAAACCTTCAAATCAAGTGAGAAATTTAGGTGTAATGATGGACTCAGACTTGAATTTTGACAGCCACATCAAATCCATAATATCAGCAGCTTTTTACCATCTGAAGAACATTGCCAAAATAAAAAATATAGTGTCTAACCCAGACCTGGAGAGACTTATCCATGCGTTTGTCTCCAGTAGGTTAGACTACTGTAACACCTGTTCACTGGCCTCTCCAAACGAGCGATAAAACAGCTGCAGTACATTCAGAACGCTGCTGCTCGAGTTCTGACTAGAACCAGAAAGTACGACCACATTAGTCCTGTGCTCAGGTCTCTGCACTGGCTTCCTGTGGCTCAGAGAATTGACTTTAAAGCAGCTCTGATTGTATTTAAGTCCTTCCATGGCCAAGCACCAAGGTACATCTCTGAACTGTTAGTGCCATACGAACCATCTCGTACTCTGAGGACCTCAGGGACCGGCCTCCTGGTGGTGCCCAGAGTCAGAACTAAACATGGGGAATCGGCGTTCCAGTTTTATGGAGCTAAAATCTGGAACAGTCTCCCCGAAAATGTAAGACAGGCCCCCACACTGCCAGTTTTTAAATCTAGGCTTAAAACTGTTCTGTTTAGCTGTGCTTATGATTAAGGGAATTTGATCCGCATTTTATTGTGTCATGTACATTTTAATGTATTTATTTATGCTCTTATTGTTATTGTATTGTGAGTTTTAATGTGTTTTTATGACTGTAAAGCACTTTGTGTTACTTTTGTATGAATTGTGCTATACAAATAAATTTTGATTTGATTGATTTTGATTTGAACTCGATGTGATAGTATCCCAAGTATCCAGAATACAGTTCTCTGATTAGACCAAGTACATTACTCGGCTACAGGTGTTCAATGTTATGTAACTAAATACATTTTCACTGACCTATGGAATTTTTCCTCTGCATTTGTTCCATCCTTTAGTGCCTCTGATCCAGATCTTGAGCTCAGTTTGGTTAGTAATACTTAGCTGGAGGATGTGTCTGTCTTGCATGTTTTCGGTTGATGGAGCAAACAGGATACAGTGTTTCATTTCAAAGTAGTCGGTAAGCTTTGGTGTGCGGGGAAAGTTTTATGTAGTTTTGTATATTGCAACACTTCAAATGAACGCAGGATCGGTCCTTCCATCAGGCCGCTGCGAGATCTGAGGGTGTCTTTGCTGTTCTCGGCTTGTGGGGTGTGAGACTTGATTCTAGGCTGTTTTCTCCTTCTCCGCCTGCAACCACCTGAGCTCGCCAACAATCCAGGCGAGGCATTCTCCGTCTTAAACGCACATATTGACTGACTGTGAAGGACAGGTGACAGGACATAAGAATAATGAGGTATTTTAGACTTCCTTGTTTCATTTGTTTTAGGTCATTAAGTCATTCAGATGTGCTTGTTTGACTCTCAGGGTGGCAGAAATAGGTTTTATTTTTTATTTGATTTTATTGAAGATTCCCTCTGACAGGTGGCAGTATGACCCAGAGCGTTGACGTTGACTGTGCGTGGGGGCTGGGTGCTGGTTCTGACAGGAGGGGACAGAGCGAAGGTGACACCCCGGATAAGAGCTGCCTTCATGGGGCCGACAGCAGCGTGATGGATGGCTGTCCTTGGTCCATCCTCCCCATACAGCCCTGACATGACTTCAGCATCCTCATGACATTATAAAGGGCTATATGGTTTAAGACTAAGATGGCAGTCAGATAGGAATATGTTAGACTTTTGGTCTGTATAATATCATTTTATGTATTACTTTATTGTATTACTCAAAAGAGTACTGTGAGTACTATCCTTATTTCAGCACCAGTACTTGTAGTACTGTGAGAATGTTTGTGTCAATACAATGATGCTAAACAACCATATTACACCGGTTTCTTTGTTTGGTCTTGAACTTATTCTACTGTGTGTGTGCATTAACGTTAGAACCACTGAGCAATTTAACATTTTGTGCAGTTTGTGCAATAACAATAAAGGAATTATAATTTTGATTCATGGACTACAGGTTACAGCTACAGTACATTTGTATTTTTTTAATCAGGTTAACTTCAAGGAAAATGCTCCCTTCCCACTGAACTCCGTCCTTAATGGGAGGGTATGTAGTCTGCTCCCTTGTTTATCTCATAAAAGAACTACAATCACAACTGAACCGGACTTACCTCTGTGTCTTTACCTGCAGATAGAGGACACAGTTTATGAACAGATCATGTCTCATGTTCAGCTCAGAACCTCCAGAATCCAACTCTCACTGGGCTGCAGAGGCAGCACTGATTCTTGATTGTCTGCTTGTGCTGGGCTTTAGGTAGTGACCATTCAGATCAGAGGCGTTTCATGGTCATATCATATGCATCTAGAGTTTGAATAAGCCTGGCATCAAAGAGGTTGATTTTAAATAGACACCAGTAGGTAGTGCTTATGATATACAAAATACCTCCAAACATAAGTCTTCATCTTTATAGCACTGATTCTACATCATCAGTACACTTTGTACATGATCAGTCCAGAGTCCACAGATTTGGAACAGGTTTGTTTTGGTTGTCTTAGTCAGGTTTACTGTATTGTTCTAGGC
Organism: Rhinogobius similis; assembly: GCA_019453435.1. NCBI lineage: Eukaryota > Metazoa > Chordata > Actinopteri > Gobiiformes > Gobiidae > Rhinogobius > Rhinogobius similis. The sequence continues at coordinate 36,478,022 of CM033620.1, forward strand.
CATTCGTCTTCTGTCTGTCTCTGGAGACTGTGAAATGCAAATGATTGTTCTAAAAGTGCAGCCACAGGCATTTGGAGTGATTCAGACAGCCTTGTGAAATGAGAAATGTTTTCAAGACAAATACTAAGAGGAGGAGCCATATGCAAATGTGTTTTACAAATACAAAAGCCAGATTTCGCACTTTAGGCTTATTTAGAATTATCGTCCTTGGGCCATAAATGCCAATTTACAATTTCTGCAGGTGTGGGTAGAGTCGCAACATTGTACTCAAGTAGAATACTAAGTAGAAGTACAAAGTAGTGATCAAAGAAATGATTCCTGTTTGGATGTAACATCTGAATTTAAAAAATGCACAAAATCTGGTATTTTCAAAGAATAGACATTTACAACACTAAATCATATCCGAAACAGGAATGCAAATGTTCAAATAATTTGTCAACGTAACGCTTTTGCCATTTGTAGACTGTCAAATGTATTACTCGTATAGAAATTAAGTATGGTGTCTGAAAAAACTACTTTGAGAAGTACAACAACTCTGATTGACCCATAAAAAGACTAAATTGTCTGCTCACTGGATTTTTTTTTTTTTTTTTTGTGATTGGGAAATGTATAAATATTTGGGCAGAATAATTAATATTGATATTGTTGATGTTTGATAACAATGTCAAGTCACGGAGTACAAGACTCAGTCGAAACACATCTGGGTTTTAGTTGGATCCCTCTCCTAACTTAAAAGGTTACTCCTCCATCTTGGTACTCCAAGGAGAGACATAGCCTATTGTCTCCAAGATTATACCAGTGATGTTTTTATCCAATCCTCTCAGAATAGGGAAAGTTTGTTTAATGGCTCACTGTGAGCGGAGTCTTCTCCACAGCACTGACCTGTATCTATGCCTGGTAGTGCCACCTGTTTGTCTCCATGGAGATTTATAATGCTATACCATGGAATATTCCGAGCAAAGCAATAACATGAGATAAACAGGTCTTCACCATAATTTGCGTTGTGTACCTTTTAAAGACTGCATTAGGACCATATAATACACAGCAACTGATTATTACATTGAAAACTAAGGGAATTCAAATGCCCATGGCTGAAGTACTTGTTTGGTTTAAACAAACATTTAATTAAAATGTTTGTATCCCCTCCACGCATGGATTGTGAGGATAAACCAAAGAACCAAATGTGGGTTTTACAGTGGAGGTTGATCTCTTCTGGTGGTGAGCGTGTCTGATGAAGTTATCCAGGGAAGAATGGGTCCTTGTTGGTCACAATGCAGCTGAAAAGTCCCTTCACTGAATGCAGCAAAACAAAATGTCACAGCAGTTAGATCAGCGACTAAGGTAGAACAGAGGAAGTTGTGTCACTGCTACTTCAAATTTCTACTGTATTTGTTGTAGCAATAGTGTTCATCATTGAGTGGCATTCAGCTTTCATGTCTGTCATTCAGTTAGTGTTACCAAAGGGTCAGTTATTTTAATTTTGTATATGTATCTCTCTGTTCTAATAAAATGTTAAGGAAACTAAAGAAGGTACTGGTTCTGTTCATTTTTGCAACGTCGTATACACTCCTCCATCAAAGCGGCTCCCAGCCTATGCTGCGCTCTCACACACGTGGCCTCTGAGCCCGCCAGAGAACTACCCACGGCCCACGCCACGGCTCACACCACGGCCCCACAAACACGCCAATGTTGCGTCTTCTTTGGGAGTGACTGCCAGTGGCCAACTCTTCCCAAATTGCCCCTTGGGGATAATAAAGATAACCTTAAACCTTTGTTTCACCGCTGGCCGCATAACATCAAGTCCTGCCTTTATTAGCAGTTCGAAACCTCTGCAAAGTTTCTCTAGCTGCAGCATTTAAACAATGTCAAGATTTAGCTAACAACAATTAAACACTTCCCATAGGCCTTACACAATAAAAGACTGCATTTAAAGTGGTGTATACATGGCTTATTGTAAAAAGGTGACAGGATGAAGACGTACCCACTTTGTTCAAATGACTACAGGCTGAACAGTGCAAAAGTGTGTTCATCTCGGTGTATGCATTGACCAAAGTAGTGCACATATTGTTGTTCACACAGAACATGGAAGATTGTAAAACTTTAGTCCCTGGTCAACATTGTATTACAAATTTGTTCTTGATATTCTACCTGGTAAAATTATTATTGATTGGCCTTTCACTTATACATACCATCTGTTATATAACTCTCAAAATAATTTCTAAGCACTCCCTACTCCCCTGTCATCTTTATCCAAAATATAAGGATGTGATGACAGAGAGGGGGAAAAAAGATTGCTTGTAGTTCATGGCTAAGTGTTATTCCTTGAAAATGGCGTGAAAGCAGGGGAACAACTGCAGGCTTGTAAAGCATTGTCCTCAGAACAGTTCAGATATGTCTGAACTGGAGAATTTAGTTTAACTGATGTGTTGCAAGACATGCTGGATTTTCTGGTGCTCTTTCAATGAATCCATTGTTGTTAACACGAGCCTTCCCATTCAGACAGGACTGAAGTTATTGTGAGCGTAAAAAATTGACCAAAGAATTCCTTCTACCTTTACTGTCCAAGCATTATCAACTATCGGCGTTCTTATATTACCTTCAAGCGTCAAATGCCAAATTTCAGGGTCTAAAATACACTTGTTTGGTTGCAGCAGTATGCAGTAAGACAACTTTAGGTATGTTGAGGGAACAATGCTTTAACATTGTTAAAATATCAATTTAGCATCAATTGTCCTTTTTAAAGGTGCTCTACATTAACTATTTCAATACATTTTTAAAACCCACAATGACAACAGCAGTCAATTTGCTTGGCATAAAGTAGTTTTTACCATTTTTAGTCTGCCATCATCTTGCCGCTTTGCCTGGAATGTTCCACAGTATGGCATTAAACTAACCAATTTCAATTTATTTATTGCTAAAAAATACCCACACATTATTGCGCCTCTTTACAGATCTGACCCGTGGTATGGACTGGTGATATCACCTGTTTGTTACACAGTATAAACACACCGTCATTCTAGTCAAAGCATTAACTTCTTCATGCAGAGGAGCAGGTGGCGAAAGCTCCTTGGAAAAGTTACACACCGTTAAGCAATGATTCTGTTGGTCTTCTGACAACAAAGCCCTGAGCGTACAATGTTAATGGCCAGATCACAGTGCCAGAAGATTCCCAGTTACTCTCCTGGGTAAATCTGTGTTTCCATGTTCCGCCTCTATTGGAAGTTTTCCCCATCAACCTAAAACATAGAGAATAAACTAATCCTACACTACTGACCAGTATCATGCAGGGTTCAAGATTTGGTGCTGTTTTATTAGTCATGGAATTGGTAAAATGCTGTAAAGAAATCATATTAAAATCCACATCGATTTATGCATTTATTTTATTATGATTGTTTGCGTGCTCTAGATGCTGGTAGAGGAAGCTGCTGGTTGAAGGGCAGGTCGAGATCCCGGGAGGAGCAGAGCAGCAGGATGATAGCAGTCGCCTTTGAGTACAATCTGTCTGTCCACTACATGCTGCTATCTGACCTGCCCTAAAGAGGCAAGAAGCACACAAGTACAGCTCCAACGACTTAAGTGGAATAATCATGACAAGTTGACTATTAAACCAATTGTATTTGATTATTGTAATTGGTAACTAGACGAAAGCAGCGGGATTATTTAATCAACAATTTTCATCAACAATACACTTTGTCATAAATTTTCTCTATTTCTCTATTTAGAAGCCTTCATTCACCATTTTTCAATATTGATTTGGTTAAAAATGTATTGAAAAAAGTCTCTGTACGATAGAAATCATTGTCATGTCGACAAAGCGAAAAAAAGGATCACTGGAGAGTCTACTACTAAAATAAATGTTAGCTGCAGACCAACCAGGTCCGGGTCAAGACCATACTGACCAAGGGTGTGTTCGCATTTCTAAAGGGTGCAAAGACCGTACTCTTCCATTTGTGTCATTATTTTACATGTCTCTAATGAGGGTGCAATGTACCCTGTTGCACCCCTGTAGATCTGAGCCTGAGACCAACAATCTAGAAACATTGTTACATTTGGCAAATAAACGTGTTCAATTTTATTTTTAAAAATGTCTTCAGAAATATTTTGAATGTATTGTTCACAAGCCATGGACCACTGCACTGACTGGTCCAATGGTCTTGTTTGAAAGTTGATGTTGATTGAATTTGATCGGTCATTCACTGCAAGCCTTATTGTCAGATTAGTCAATTAGTACAGGAAATCCTCATATTCTAAAGCAAAGCAATGTTCTGCAATGTAATTTATCATACATTTCTTGTGTAGTGTCAACATTTTCCTCTCTTTTAAATTGTTGGATTGAGATTAAGATAACTTGAGAATGAAACCCTGTGTTGGTTGAAACAGGGCCTTTGTACTGCGGTTTAATCACGGGGAGACAGTCACCTGATCTGAGCACCAGACAATAGCATCATGTGAGCGCACTAAAAGGCCAAATCTGCCCCAACAAGCGTGAAACAAACCACTCAGGAGGAGCATTTGAAGGCAGCGTGAGATGGTACACAAAGAACAACTTTCCCATAGAAAGACCATGGCCTCTTTCTTGTTTTGAGAAGTAGCGCCGTAGAATGGTTCGTTGACACATTTTACTTCACTACATTTCACAGCAATTGGCCACTTTTTAAATTTGACCCACTATTTTCAATAAATTCTATATATTTAAATAATGAAAAATATAATAACACTAATCGATAAGCTTGTTTATTGCAATATTTTCAACAGGCTAACAGAATTGTTGATATTCTGTTTTTACTTTTTAAAATGATAGCGTGACATTGACAATAGTGTAGCTCTTTTGGAAGCTTTGGTAGGCTTGTAAATCACATAAATGTAAGGTATTTTTACCCAAACACCTATTATTTGTGTATTGCTTCAGCCTTCCTAGTTTAGTTTGATCTACATACAGTTCTATCACAAGCCTGACTGTCATTACGCCTGTTTAATTTTTTGGAAGTGGTTGAATTTGGTGTTACTGATTTAACTGTGTTCAAATGAAACCACAACACAGTGGATGCCGTTGGATGAATCTAACTGGACGATGGATCTTGTCACTGTCACCCGACCTAAATCAGGTTCAACACTTTTTAACACTTTTTTCGTCATCGGCTGCACGCTCTGAAACCCTGTTAGAAAGCCACATCATCTCCAACACTGGGGCTGCTTTCGGCATCACTTTACATAATGATTTTTGGAGAGCTGTTTTTGCGTGTCCTCATTACAGCAGCTTAAGAGCAGTTAAAATGAAAAATGAAAGTTGCACCCTCTCCTCCCTCTCTACCCCTCTCCCCTCCCTCTCTCTCTCCCCAGGCCCCCAACATAATGGCATAACAGCTGCCTTTTTGACGTGTTACCATGGCACACGGGCAGCTAAAAACAGCACAAACATGAATCAAACTTTTTAGTAGGATTAAAGAATCACCGCGTTTAGCATCACGTGTGCTGTTTGAATTGAATGCTTGTTGTTCACAACATGGAAAATGGGACCTTTTGTGCTGTTGCATTTGGGTAATAAAGTTAGAATTGCCAAATCATTTCTGTTGGTTGTTCCAATTGAAAAAGAGGAAAATTTGCTAAAGTGACTGGAGTTCTGATTATTGATCTGGATTTTGATTTATTTCAATGTATTTTATATTATCTGCCATTTCCTTGCTGGTATACTGGGAAGTTTAATTGAGTGTAAAACAATAGCTGCTCAATGACTACCTTTTGAAACCATGTCTACTGTATACCAATTCCAGACGAATGAGTGACTACAACAGCTTGTTCCCTATCAAGATGATATTATGTTAGTCGGTTTCATTTTAGACCTGGTTTAGTCTCATATAGACCATGTTTAGTCCTTATAATGTAGGGGTTTAGATTTTACTGGGAAAGCAACTTTCTTTTGTGTGTGTGTGTGTGTGTGTGTGTGTGTGTTCACTTACAAAAGTCCAAGTTCATTCACAACATTGATTGATTGATAGATATTCCGATTATCTACTCACTCTCAGGTATTACTGTATTTGAAAGAACACAACTGAAATAGCAGCTTTTTTTTTTCTTTTCACCTGGAGCGATGTTCTCTTCAATAACTAACCGATGCCTCTTGTTTGTGTTGTGCAGGTCACAGCATGGTGGTGGTGGAGGAGGAGGACCCGGAGGTGGAGCGCTGGGGCAGACGGCTGATGGCCTCAGAGCTGGAGAACGACACACTGCCCAAGAACTGCTCACAACCAGGTCTGTAGATGTTTCTTGATCTCAGGAAAGGAAAGATAAGCATGTCAACCTGGAAAGACAAGCGTAAATACAAGTTATGTGTAGTTATAAATGGAGAAATTAAGGTTTTGTGATTGATCTGTGGCATGTAAAGGTGTCTGTAATGTCAAAAAGTAGGCTATTTGTTCTCATCTAAAGGCACTTTCTTGTCAATTGATTTTGTTCGCCCTGTCATTATTTCAGATGGAGAGGAGGGGCCTATATAACTCTATTGGAGATTCACTGTTTTTGGAAGAAATATCCAAACTTATGATTATTGTTTGTTAATGAATATAGTTAGTGAATATAGTCGATGACAACAAAGTCAGGGACCTGAACTTATGTCAGTATTAAGGCGCTGAAAACGACCCCTCAAACCAAATGGACAGTACTTTTCAGCCCAGTTAAAAAATGTAGTGGGGTAAAAAGCACATACCTAGGCCTCTCTCAATTACTATATAATTTTATTTGTCAATAAATGATAGATGCATATTGTTTATTCTGATATTTTCTGCAGAGCTACAGTATATCGCACATTAAAATGACAGGCATACACATATGTGCTCCTCAAATGTAGAAGAGTAAAAGTACAGTACTTTTACTTTTTCTCCAATGTGCTACAATTAACTTTTTCTTTACATTTCTTTTTACAACCAACAAGTCAATATTTCCTATAAGATTCTGCCAGTCTTTCAGTATATTCTGCTGGTCTGAGTTTGGACCTCTTGCTGTTATAAGCAGTGTTAAGGCTATTTAAAGGGTCAGTTATTGATTGCGTTGCTGCGTGCTGGTGGTGATGCTGCTGCGTACATGAGGCTGCGTTCTCTGGACTCTATCCCAGACGAATGCTGACACCACAGGGCTGAACATGAACGCCTATAGATCCTCATGGTGGCATCGATTAGAACCGGAGGATTTCAGTGGTGCATTAGGACCCACGGCTAGTCAAGTTTGTTGGCTAAGTTTGTTTTACATATATTATATATATATAAAATATTGTGGTTTAAGTCTATATAGGGCCTATACCAGGGGTTCACCTTTTAGGTTTCAATCACACTAAGAGTACCCCCTAAATTCCATATTTGTGATTCTAAAGTAGTAACATAAGCAAGTATATAAGCATTTATATTAGCATGTATATTGTCAGTTAGTACTTAATTGCTTAAATTGTCTTAGTTATTATTTGTCCATCCTGTAAAACATTTTATTATTTCATATACTTTTAAAACTGAAAACATCCCACGCTCCCTCTGAGTGCACCAGGAAAACGGTGTCTATACTACACAACTGCCTTTGGTGGGTCTGCCATGCCTTGTCTCCATGAAGATTATATTATTTTGCTATTTCCGCTCCTTTGCAACCCGTAGCAGTAGTAGTAAGTAGTGTCAAGCTGCAGTGCCAATGGCTGTTGTATTAGTGATAGAAGTGATAGTATTGGTTGTTGCAATACTAGGGCTGCAACAAGATTAATCGCTAATCAATCAATTATTGAAATAATTGTCAAGTAATTTAATAATCAAATAATTATTCATTGGTCAATATAGCTTCCAAAACATGCCATGAGATGAGAACAGAAGTTTCATGACTCAAATTGAGCTGCAATTGCATGAAAATGATGCGTAAAATGTGTAAATCAGTGCATTTGATGAAAACACTCTTTTGTCCATAATTGTACTCCACCAGGCCGTTAAACGGCTTAACTTCAGTTTCATCTGGGTCAAATTCAGTAAAAGTGTTTTCATCACGACTAATCAATTTAATTGAAAAAAAGAATTACTGAACTAATCAATTAGTAAAATGATTAGTTGCAACATTATGCAGTAGAAAATGAGTAGAATAGAAACTAATCGTAGAAGCATAGTGTGTCGCATCAGTCTAAAGTCCTTTGCCGTTGTCATGCTTTTTGAATGCTTCTGGCAGATCTCAGGACTCGTCCCACAGTGGTCCTGCTAAAATGTGTTAATAGAGATTACTGTTTATATTTGACAAACCAGATCAGACCAGGCCTTGCAGTATGTGGGAGGTCTTTTCAAGTGTGATTTGGAGCTTTTCTTCACACTATGAGCACAAACTAACACTGCTTTATTATCCAACGCGGCAAGTCTAAACCCAACGGGGATCAACCCAAAACTGATTAAAATTGTACATTAACAAATCTGCTTCTCATGGATAGCTTTTTAATGATATTCCACTCATTAGAACAAAAAAATTCTGGCATAAATCATAGTAAATGCTGGTTAGGTAAGGTATGCCACCTGATAATATAGAGTACATCTTTACACAACTACTTCCCAAAACTACTTCCCAAAAGTTTCTAAAAGTTTAGTTTTTAATAGCACTTTTGTATTTTAGTTTGGCAGTTTGTGCGATTCTTGAGCCTCAACCACAGCTTGTACAGCATGTTATAGATTCATTTCTGATTCAATTAAAAAATTCAGAAAAAACAAGAAAATGTCAAATTTTGTCAATATCACCCACCCCTAAATGGCATCCCCAAACACATTTTCTGAGAAATATGTGGTATAAAACTGTAATGAATTAATATGAACAATGAAAACAATAACTATTCCATGTTTTCGAGGTGTACACATTCTGACCTGGTTAAAAGCGTCAGAGTAGATTTAGCAGATTTATGTGGCCTTTTAAGTGCTAATGGAAGGAATGCCAAATGAGAAGATTAGGTGCTGGAAGTTTTCCCCTAATCCCAAAGATTAAAGTATTTTTCTGGATCTTTCCGATGTCTCCAGTGAGTCAGGGGCAGCGCACTGTGGACTCCACAAGGACAAGGCTGTGATACGCACTCCAAGGAACAGCTGGTCATGTGACTGATGTTATGTGGCGGTCATGTGATGTTCCAGCATTCTAAGGAAGCATTAGTTTAAAAGACAAATCAACTTTCAAGTCATGCATGTTAGAGTAATCCCGTATGGTACTGCATTTGAGGTGTTAGGGCTCAGAAAATGTCTGTTTTCACACACTCCCCATCACCACCCACAGCCCTGTAGTCATTTTTACACAAATGTACACAAACATTTAAAAAAATCTGCTTGTTTTAGATCAATATTGTGGTTTACAATTAACAAAAGCTAAAATTATGATCTAAGTAATAATTCTGCACTCAAAATGTCAGTATGCAATGGTAGAATTAGCTTTTTAACTGATCTTTTGACCTGGTTTCTCCATACTTCGCCACATGAAACAAACTGGCACAACGTTCAAAGTCTTCTGTACATCACTGCACCTGGTGAGGACAATGAGGTCAAGTATTTTACAGAGTGACAAAAGAGTTAACCTGTTACCTGACCACCTTCTGGTCAGAGGGTTAAAGGTCAAATCGATTGAGCACTGTCTCTTCAAATTAACTTTTCACAATAGCATTATGTTACAATTGTTGGGTACTTTTAAAAACTCCAACTTATTTAGGGACAGTGCATATTAATGAGCATCTGTACGATGTAAATATACCAGAATATAGTCAAGATCATTTCCATCTGTTGTCACGATAGGCAGGACACACTGAAGACAATTACAAGACACAAAGGGAGAACACAGAACAATAAAACTGCTTTAAAGGACTCATATTCTGCTACAGTGACTTTTTTGAGCTTTTAAACATGTCCTAACCTATGTTCTGTCATCAAAAACATACTTGAAGTAGCATTCAGTTGCATTCACGCAGTTTTTTTTATTAAAAAATCCTCCCCCCTCCCACCATCAAAAACACTTCCATCTGTACTTCCTTGTTTCTGGGACATATCTTCAGACTTAGTATGTCACTTAACAGAGAATCTCCTGCTGTTTTAAGTCCTTAATTCATCTCCAGACTCTTCTGAGCATTTCTGCTATCTAAACACGATCACTGCTGCTGCTCACCCGCACCATAATGTTGTGTGAGTGCTAGTCAGTAAGTGTTTTTAACAAAGGCTGATTAAGCATGTTTCAAAACATGAGATGGCAAATTTAAGGTAAGAGCATGTTTTAAAGGCTAATAAAATGAAAAATGCAGTATATTTTTGCTTTATTTTGTAAAGAGTCTACTGTAATTTTTAACTATATAATACCACACATAATTTTTGCATAAAATGCCCAGCGTTAAGATTTGTTAACCCCATATGGTACTAAAGGAACAAAACTGTAGAACTGCAGAAAAAGATGGACCCTGCAGCCTCATACTTGCACTTCACACTTACAAGCAGCAGTTTGGCATTTACATGTCTTTATTTTTGAGAAATCATTACATATTTTTTGTACCCCACATGTATGACCCAAAGTCGACATTTTTGAATTATCAAAAGAGCGCAGCCTCAAAGGCAGGACAATACAGGAGGACTCAAACTTGCATGAATAACTCAAAACACAACTCTTAGTGTACATATGGTTAGGGAGCACCATTATAGCATTAAAAGCTCTTAAAAGTTGATTTAACATGTCCCCTTTAATACTTGCAGCACTTCTCAAAGCCTGACCCAAAACTGCCATAATACCCATACCACCATCTTCCTCTGGGTATTGCCCCTGGCTGTGCCTGTATGCAGCACAGCTCTGATGTAGCGCGTGATTGAGGCTCTTCTATGTAAATTTATGCTTATTGTGTAAAAACTGTGGAATCTTGCTTTTAATTAGGCTCATGTTTATGGACGGCATAGGGTACACAACGTGAGAATAATGGTAAAGAAGGGCCAGCAGGAGCTGTACTGTATGAATTGTAGCTGTTATTAATAGATAATGGTCTGCAACTAAAAGAAAATGTTTTTGGCACTAGTGCTTGAAACTTTTAGTCACTTTTTATTCACCAAAAAAGTGAAATCCGTAGAACTGCCGTAAAATACAGGTACTTGTGACGTCATCTTTTGGTGATGCCATGCTTTTTATAAGTTTATTCTTGTTATGTTTCATAGTAGTAATTGGATAACATTTAGAAGGAGTAATCAATAGTTGGCAGTCGGATTATTTTTACAAAGTAATCTAACAAACACTGTTTACAATATGGCTGCACTGGGGTAAAACAAATTTGACTTTATCACATGAGAAAAAAATTATATACAGCCCCTTTTTAACTTTTAGTTGCGGAACCAATGAGTTCTGTTAATGCAGGCATAAATCCCTACTGCATTATTACTATAAAAAATGCATACTTTGATTACAATCCATACTTTTACATATTCTAAGTGCTTGGTCATTGAATTACTGTACCTCATGATCAGTTTACTTGCTTTGGTCCTGCACAGAAGTCATTTCGGTTCGATTTTACAGAATTCTAACGTTTTATGAGCGACTTCTAGCTGTGCAGCAAATGTGTCTGTTGATTTGCACACGGCCCAGAATAGTTGGTGCAAGACTCACATGTTGATTACAGACAGTAAGATTACAGAGTGCTGAGAATACATAGATCATTTATAGTTGGTTGTGTTGTGTTCTTATAGTTGGTTGTGTTGTGTTCAAACAACAGATTTGGTTTGTATTTACTCTAGTGTCAAAACAAGAAAGCGCAAAGTTGTTGTTTTTTTTTTTCCCTAAAGATGCACAACAGCCTAATCCACAAGCTTGGTCCTGCGAAGATCTGGGCTCAATATGGTCTGAGATGGGATCTGCACTGCTGTTGTCCACAATTAAATCTAAACCTGTGGTTCTCAAACTTCTCACACAAAGTACCACCTAAGATAATATTACCTGTACCACAAGATCTAAATGTCTATACTTGTGCAATAGAGTACACCTCACCTCAGGTGCACTATGCACCCTTTGTGGTGGATTTTAACCATGTTAAAGCAGGTAGTAAGTCAAATCAGCAGTGAACAATGCTAAAACACAAAAAAATACTGTGAAAAATTACAGACAAACAGTGGAGGCAGGCTGGTGACAAACCCTTCACCAGAAAAAGTTACATTACACAACACATTTTCTGGACTACCTTGAATCATCATATAGATCAATTTCAGTGTCATTAAATATACTTACATTTGCTTTCTTTTACCTTTCTTTTAATATATCAGTATGGGGCTGGATAAAAGGGAGCAGAAAATGTGTGAAACTAAAATGTTCTAAACCTGTGACTACATTTAAATGTTGATTGAGCTGTGACGTTTAAGTATGACGTATGATGAAGTAAGACGTTTAAGAGTATGAAGTAACAACCACTGTTAAAATAGTACGAATATTGCCATCAAGATAATGTATTTTTTTTTTTCTTTTTGTCAAATTCTGAAAACCAAACACTCAAAGGACAAACTCCTTGCAGAGCGGCTTTATGTTATTGAACTTTCTTGTTCTGTGACGAGAGTCAAATCACCACAATCTGTATCAGAGGTTCCCATGAGGTCAAAAGCACTGTTTACCAAGATTGCTTTTATCAAAACTTTTTCACTGTTGGAAAATGCCAGTTTCTGAAAATCCTATTTGCAGTAATTATGGGTGTGGAGCTGTGTTGTAGTGAAAAGTCAAAGCTAGCATGGTTTAGCCTGGCTTTGTACTCGGGCTTAATCTGTGTTGGATTGTGCTCTTTCTGATATGACGCTAATCTCCTCAGACATTTGCACATGTTCTTTTTAACAGCGAGACGTGAGTTACATTTATATGCTACACTGTGTTTGAGGTATGGGTTGAGAAAATACCCAGCGTTATTTTCCCTTACGTTCATTTACATTCATCTATGAGTGAACACTTAAAAAATGGTAAGAAACGAGACCCCGATAAACCAAAAACACAGAAATCTAAGAAATGAACAACATTAATAATCATTTTTAACTGGATTTTGATCAATTATTCAATAGCAGGTAGATTTAGAGGATTTTCTTGCTGAATTTCTTAAAACAAAGAGGATAAAAATAAGTCAAAAATATTGTAAGATAACAAATTCTAATTATTAAAATGAAAGTAATTCTGTAAATGAAATTGTAAAAGCATCAAGCTTACTGTTTAAGGCACTGACTGACCATGAGAGGTAATCGCTTATGGTGAAGTTAGTGGTTGTAGTGGCAGTAATGTTTGTAGTAAAAATGCATCCAGTTATTTTTAATCAAACTGTGACTATAAACCATCTTTGTCATTCTTCAATCTCTTGCCAGGCGGTTAGATTTTTGGCTTAATCGTGCCGCACACAGGTGGAGCCAAACCCGGGCCGTGGATTTTCTGGAGGTAGCGGCGGGCACTTGGCACGGGACGCGAGGTGCTAAATCTGCCACGGACCGCCGGTGCAGGTCCGAATGGCAGGAGGAGAGCTTTTTAAAAGAATTATAACAAACGGATCAGACCGCCACGCATAATGGAAACTGACCCGGCCTTGTGCTGGAGAATGGGGGAGAGGAAGAAAGATGGAGGGACAGACGGAGGAGGGAAAGAAAAGGGAGGAAAAGAGTATCAAAAATCAGATACTAAAACTACTGTCAAAATAACCAAAGACTCTTCTGTCTCTTATACTGTATATGCTGCCAGTGTTCTGTAACCATAAGGTACAATACAAGAAAAATGTTTGTGATTATGTATAGTTGCAAAAATATAATTATGGAGAATGTAGTATATTGTAAATGTAGAAATTATCTTGATGTGAGCGTGTATCTTATTTTGCTACTACATGTAAAGTCTCATGACCGATGAACATATTACATCAACAGCAGTGTTTAAATGATCTATATCAGAACTTTAAGACCACATATAATGAAAGTATTACTATTTTGTGTGGAAAATGACTAAAAATTGTCTAAAAAAAATAGATAAATATAAATATTATTGTGGTATTGACATCTGCGTAGAGTATCGAGCCTGTTCCTTTTTTTCCAGTTTTTAAAGATGTACAACAAAACTACATGACAAGAGGGTACAGACAAATAATGTGATGGCCTTCTTTCTTGCAGCCACAGTATGCTCCAAAGGTATCCATTTATTGTGTCCGTGGCCTATATTCAAAATTGAAATAGTTTTGACATTTGAATACCGTGACCATACGTTCTCATTTTTTGTTATTTGGCTCGTCAGGCCTGTCATGTTAATCCGATGGCTTAAATCTAATACTTTGCATGCATGTTTAACCCTATATGAACCACATTACTGTTCATTCTCCTCAGTTGAATGCCTAAGCTGCTCATACCACAGATGTGTTCACTAGTAAATCGCTCAACCAGGAACCTGCACACATCATATACATAAAGCAACCCTGTGGGACATTAGTGTGCTGAATGTGGCATGCCTGTACGCAGGGCTGATCATGCAGGTAAAAAGGGTTAGATGTTGGCGTGTGTTGGCCTCCGTGTGACATGCATATGAGCAGCGAGGGGATGTGAAGGCAGGATTTATGAGTCAAGAATGCTTATTCTAAGACTTGGGTTGAATGTGATGAGGCGCGTGATTTTCAGTACAACACAAATAGCCTGGATCCCCTGAACTGCTTTCTGGCCTGTAGTGCTGTTCATTATGATTTAATGGGTAAGCATTTGCGGTTATCTAGGCACAAAAAGGACTGAAAGGTACTACATTATGGCAATCAACTTCTTGAACTTGTAACTGCAATTTTTAAATTGAAATAATGCCTGGAATTTCTTTCTTTCGATCAAAAGTTCACGTCATGACAGTGTGAATACCTGACAGAAAATGAAGCTGAATCCACAATTTTTGCACAGATTTGGGCTTTTTTTTCCCTCGTTACTGTTCTGTAAAGCACTTTGAATTACTTTGTATGCACATTGTCCTCTATAAATAGACTTTCCCTGCATTGCCTTGCCACGCCTCATATGTCTGTTGGGCCCCTCATCATATCAATGTCCTGTTTACCCCTTGCTCACTGGTCACGCTGCTTGGCCCTGTCCACTGAAGCGGGCTAATTCTCTAACTGTCTGATAATGACCCAGTGGAATATGGTACTCCTGTAATAGACCAATCAGCCCGTGTAGTAAATGAAGGGCACTTGTTTTGGGTTAATGGCCTGGCTACTCGTGGGCCGGTGACAGGGAAAAACCAGGAGCTCTGCCAAAAAACACCCCTCAGCTGTCACCACAATATCGGCCAATGAAATATGATCATGTTACCTGTAATGTAATGCGCACTGCTTAAGAATGATGCATTGTTTTGGAAGAGTGGTCAATGAAACGGTAAAGCTGCATGTTTTTCCAAGGATTTTTGAGCAATAGAAGCATCTGTTGTAAATGTAATTGTCACTACTTAAGATTTATCAGTTTTGTAAGGGTGCTAGACGTTCATCAAGTTAAGTCTGTGGAGCGACAGGCCCACTCGCACTAAGGACACATGTTTTTCAAAGTCATGTGTTTTACTGATTTTATTTTAGTCTATCTATTAGTTGAATTGTTACGCAGAGGACCTATGTTTTACTTTTTAAATACAATAATTCTCAAATTGTCATGCACAGCTGGTTGTGGTGCCTCCTGTTTTTAGTGGGGATGCATCGATCAAGCGTTTTCTGATCTGATACTGATACATTGCGCATCCCTATTTGCCACCACCTGCTTGTCTCCCTGAAGATGTTAATGTTTCGCATATGGCATTGAACTTTTCCATCTTTTTGAAGCAGGGAACGCTACCAGAGCAATTAACAGGTTGGATCTGTGGAGAGGCAACACTGTATATGCAGAGGACAAATTCCCTACAGTGAGAAGAAGAGTTGCTTCTCTAAGAGCTTGCGCACCCCCAGTCCCTCTCTCTCTGGGACAACAGACGGAGCCAACACTGAGCCGTATTATGTAACACACCATTATGTCGGCCATATTATCAGATTATCATGTAGTAACTGTATAAAGAACACTGCCATGTGAGTAAGTCATTAAGTATGGGTCTTCCACCATCATACAAAGTGCTTATATAGTAAGTAATTGGCCATCATTTATAAGTAGCAGACATGCACAGTGGCAGAGTGGTTAGCATTCTCGCCTCAAAGCAGGAGGGTCCCTGAGCCTTTGTGTGCGGAGTTTGGATGTTAGTAAAGTTAATTTGTATAGCACCTTTCACAGACATAGGTGACAAAATGCTTCCCAGTGGCATGAACATATATATGAACAAACAGCATGTACATTAATAATAACACATTTAGTCATAGTGGCCCTGAGCCTATGGAGGTGGGAATGTTTGCTCAAAAAGTTTTCTGCTGTTTTTTAAAATGCTTCTTCGTTAGAGAGCGCAAATAGAGGGGTAGTTTATTGCAAATCTTAGGGGAAACTAATCGTGAGGATACAAATGCTAAGTTTGGATATGTTGTTGGAAGAAACTGATTTTAGTAAGTTGCTTAAAGTGGTCTCTAAGGTCATTGCCTCATCAAAAACACCTAAATTCCTCAGATTTGTTTTTATTGAGCTTCACAGGACACTTGTCTCTGGTTTCCCATGGATCCAAAATATGCACAATAGGTAAAATCCCTCTAAAGTAGTCCGGACAAAGACTAGCTTCCCCAGTGACATTTTGAAGGCTGGGACAAATACAGAGACAATAAAGTGTACCTGACCATAGGGTAGGTGGGTGTCAGCCCGTTAACATGTCAGGAGCAGTGGCTGACCACAGTCCAGTGCTTGGGGCCCAAGTTCATGGTCAGGACCTTGCTGGAGGATTATTGTGCATTTTTGCTATAAATAGTTATCAAGTACTTTCATTGTGTCAATATATTTTAACTAGATTATAATAGCTTCCCTTCATAATTTACTTTTATACTGAGTGATCCATGTGTGTTTGACTAATTTGAGAGTAAGCATTTAGACAAAAAAAAAAAAGTTTGCTACCATGACACACTGCTATACATATCTGAGGCAGTCGGCATGCTCCGGAAGCATTATGCTTTGTTATGAAGACGTTTAGAGTGACAAACAATAAAGCAAGTGGTGAAATCAGTTCTACCGTTGTGATCTAGAAGTCAATTATCCCATTTCTATCAAGTCGTTTCTGTATTGACATTGCAGTCTCCAATGAACACATTGTAAATTATTGCGTGAAATAGAAAAAATAATTGAATAGCAGAAAAATATATTGCCATCTTTAAATTTCTTTTTTTTGCAAGATATAATAAACAATATCAAGACTTTTCAAACTTGCGCAGGAATAAAAGTAAAAGTATTACATAAAAATGAAAGATGCCTAAAATTCTTGTATGTGTTGATGCTGAGCGAGCTGTACTAGTGACATCGACTTCACATCTGCACACATTTGATCCAGTTTATATATAGACTCAATAGGGCTGTGTGAGCAGTGTAAATGCCCTCTTCTGCACCGAGAGCCTGTGCACCGTGGCTTGATTGGCATCTGTGGCATACGAGGTGGAAAAGTATGAAGGAACAACTTTAGCAACACCAATTATAATCAAAGCGGTACTCACTAAAGCTGCATGTGTGGTAAAACTCGTCTGTTATTGCGCTCAAGGTAGATTAAAGGTACACAATGTTACTGATGATTCCGATGGAGGGTTTGCCACCTGCTTGTCACTGCAGAGATCTAAAATGTTGTAAAGAAGTTGTAAGTCATAGAATACAAAAGCTGCCTCTAAAAAGCATCAACATGCAAACATACTTCCATAAATGACGTAACAGCCCTGTTTACAGTCACTCATTGCTCAGTAAAATGCCACATTCATCTTGTCAAATCAGCCAAGGTATAATTTGGGCCCAGGACAGCAGTGGACCTTTCTGACCGCAATTTGGGCAGTCGTAACCTTTTTAAATCGACATCATGGGTCGTGGAGTATACCGCTTTAGAAAATGTGGATTTGTGTATCTCTCTAAGGAGCTGTGAGTGCTGTGGAGTTGATGAGAGGTGTTGAGAGGGACAGATGAACCAAACGCTGCCAGTAAACATGCCGCATTCAGGTGCCCAAACAAAATCCAGGTTTGTAAATATTTTTAGAAGAATCTGCTGTGTGTAGTGCCAATTTGGATGTTTCACAGTTTGGAGGTAAACGCGGCAACAGCAGGATGAATAAAAGGAGATTTGGCATTTCGAAGTCCTATCTTGGTCTTAAATCTGCTGTAGAATTCATGTTTTTCTTGACATTAGACATGACTAGCTCTGATTCCCTAGAACGGTTTGGCGCTGGGCTTGCTTGGGTTAATAGCGGCCTGTGTTTCCATACTAAGACCTGGCTCCATGTTGTGGGGCAGGAGTTTGCTGTAAGTGTCATCTCTGGTTATATCATCGCAGAAGTGAGCCAGACCGCGAAGCTAGTACCTCTCTTTACACGTTTGATCACTTAAAATGTCCGGTACTGTTTACTTAAGGTATATATGACAAGTTAGACGTCACATTTCACTAAAACGTAGTGAACATGATTATATTTAAGATTTTACTAAACAACTGCTACCTAGCAACCATTTTGAAAACAAGGGCCAAAATCATACAAATTACACATTAGTTACGATTTGACAAATACTTATACCTGATAACGCCTTTATTTTGTTGAATGGTCGTTTGAACTGTCAGAAAAATGTGTCAGTTGAGTCTTAAATATCTCTTTATTTTCAACAGTATGTCGCTTTTTGATAACATAGGTGGAGGGATTCCACGCAGCACTTCCTGTAATGTTATCAAAAATATTTTTTTCACAATTTCTTCACAACTGCAACTTCACAGATGTAAAACTATGATGAATATTTACCACAGATGCCCTCCCACCAAACAAAGTCACAATTAGAAAAACATGAGAACCACTCGTATAGACTTTAAGACAAAAATTTCAGACTGTCTGTTCCAAAGTGAACCAGTGGAAACATGGCTTTTGTATCACAAGAATGCAAGATGTTCATGGTACATACACCCCATTGCTCGCACATCACATTCATAGGCTTGTTGCAGTTAGTGTCTTGCCCAAAACAACAACAGTATGAACTAGTCGGAGCGTAGATTGAACCGCCAACCTACTGCTCACCAGGCGACTGTTCATCTGAACCACTGTTGCCACTAATATTTGAAGTAGCTACATTTATATTAAGGAAGTTATTTGTTTGGTTATCCCTTTCTTTTTTGAGGGGGTCATACCTGGTAATGGTTGTTTCCGTAGCTTAGCGGCTGAATTGTCCTGCCCTAGAGCATTTTCTTAACTTTTAGAGGCTTTTTAGAGAGATTTTTAGTGGAGTTTGGGCAGCACACCCATTAAACAGCGCACTAGTATTACTTCCTGGTTCAAGAACAGTTAAAATAGTTTACAACACTGCTGTCTTCTTTAAGAACTGCTTGTATATCTATATGGGGGTTGAACACATTTTACTTTATACAATTTAAAAAGTCAGTTAGTCTAGTTGTATTGAGGCATTTAACAGTCCCAAATAGCTTTATCCTATAGACTTCTGACTCCTCTTTGCTGATGTACTCTGGGACTGGGCCCAAACTGCAGCACTTCACCACAGTCCTGGAGAGGTTTGGTACAACTAGGTCAATCTGCATGGCAACAGGCCTGCTGGAGGTGGACAATAACAACTGACTCCTGGTCCTCTCTGTACATGATTTAACCCATCAAACGGAAACATAATCTATTAAGAGTAGGGCAACAGGGCTTTCTCTGTGGTCGGCCCTAAACTCTGGAACACTCTGCCCTCATTCTTACTTATTTACTGCTATTTTATGGTTTGCTATGCTGTTATTTGACTGATTTCATTGTTTTGTTACTATAAGATCAATTTATTCACCTATTATACCTTTTGTGTTTATATTGTTTTGTATTTGTTCAGCACTTTGTAAACTGTTTATAAATGAACTATTTAAGAAAAGTAGATTTGGATTTGGTTTAAGGACTCGAGTGCAGTGGACTTTTGTTTGTTTTGGCTTACAAAGCGGAACATTCAGTGTTCAACTGCAAATTGTACGGAACGATTTAAGTGCACCTGTGTGTTTAAGTCCATTCCTTCAGTCTTTGTTCATTTCTGTCCTCAAAGGTAGGACATGTAGCTTCTTTCAGACATCGGAACTGATCGCGTTCTCCCTCGGTGATAGTCATCTGGATCCACGCTGCGTTACATAACAAACCTCCTTGTATCTTAGCCCCCCCGTACAGTCTCCTTCTGCCACTCGTATTTCCTCTCTCTCCTCCTCCTGTGTGCATATGTACAGGGCAAACCCATCGGGGGCTTGTCCGCTCCGACCTCCACAGACTCCCCGCACACACCCAGCTGTCTGCTCCCGGTTATCCCAGCCGCGAATCACCTTTCCCGGCTACCCCACCTCCGCCCGACGCCCTCCATGGCACCTTGAGGTATTTTTAACCCCAGATCCATTGTATACAGTGGCAGCGGGGGCTCACTCACACAGATGGTGACGGTGTTTAAATATTGATTAGTGGCTGTGGATTGAAGAAGAGGAGAGGAGGAATGAAGGGTGGATTCACTGGAGCAGCAGGGAATTCAAAACTGGGAACACTCGCGGTTAAAAGGTTGGCTCGTAGCATTCACAAGGTTCTATAATGTTGTTCAGATCTGTGGACACTTAAGCCGTTATCTGTCCTGTTGTGCACAATAAATAATAAAGGTTGTATGTGTGTATACAAGTCCATTTATCAGAGGCTTGATGTATACAATGATGAAGCTGTTTTTTTAAAGAACACACAACATGCTTTTACGTTTACACTTCTGGCTGAGTTCTGCTTGCCCCTCTACAGCGCGTCGCTGCAAACATTACATCAAGTGACTTGCTCAAATAAAAACTGTTAGCTGTTGCTAATTTGATCGAGCTATTGTGTCCTTAGGTAAGATGCACCACCCACCTCACCTTTATGAATGGTGGGTGTTACCTGTGTGAATGTGTCTGCGATTGTCAGATATTTGACATGTTACCGATTTTATAATTAAAGTATTATTAAAATCTGCCCATTTAGCAGTATAGAATTATAATTTTTTCCACTCTCCTCAGACAGTCTATGATTGATGGCGTACAGTCTGGGGGCAGCACTCTGAGATGTCGTCCACGGTGGGCATAAACCTGTCAGGAGCAGATGAGCTAAAGCTGCTCCTGTCATCGATGCCACACAGAGATGCCAGCATTGCCAGTCTCATTATGTTCAAGGCATCGACTGCATCCATAATCAGATTTATGCTCCTCCTATTACCATAATGAGCTCAGGGGGTCACCAGGGTCAAGTGTCGACAGTGTGGGGACTTTTAACGGAAACGGAGCATTTTAAAGCAATTATTTTCATATATTTTGACTATGTTTGTAAAATTGTTGGTCAGCTTTGATGTTAGAGATTGTGGGTTTATAGTTTGAAGGGTGTTGTGGGTTGTAATGGTTCACTAACCCATGGTTGTTGAGTTCTAATTAGTGATGGAAACTGCTTTTGTGTCCTAAATCCACTTTGCCCTTTACTTACCTGCATGAATATGTCGAGCTCAGTTTGAAAATGACTATATCAAACTTATCTGCGATACAAGTGACTGAAAATTTAATTCATTTTTATATCTTTATCTTTATATCTTTGTCTCTATATCTTTGTCTCCTAACTATTTTAAAAGGCTGAAAAAAGAGCTGACTAAAAGGGAGTAAAAAGTGATATTTTTTTACTTTTTTGGGTAAATTTTAGTTTAACTTTATTAATCGAGACGTAAATTTAGATTACCTTAAACTCAACAGGGTCAGATTTATCTTTTGCTTCTCAAGTGAAACAAATAATTTAGTATTCATATACATTATCAACCAAAGGTTAAAATACGGTAAGACTTCTAGACAGAAAAGATTTATTAATAATGTATTATTGATGAAAATCAGAAATTGTTCTTTTTTAAATCATTGTCGTATTTTGATTGTCTACTCACAATGATTCAATTAATCGTTGTAGTCCTAATGAAAACATTTACTTTCGTTTTACCATAGTATTCCAATCAGTATTTGTTGAACATATTACATTGGTTTTATAGAACGCCTTTTCAAATATCTAAACCTTTTGTACGTCACATTTCTTTCCTCATTCACTCACTGGTATTAGCGAGCAACGTTTCGTCACAGCTGGGGCAGAGTAACACACATGTGTCTAATATTCTGTGCCCTCCTGTTATCGCTCCCACACACGCAAACGCCACATACTTATTCCACAGTTGAAGTCATTTACATTGAATAAAAGCCCACATTTCAATAACCTTCAACACACTGCCTTCCGCTGAAACCTCACGCCTCGCCACATGACAATAGATGTATGGATTGGGCACGCATGTGGGGCTCCGCATAACCTTTTTATATGATGTAATTGAATTAGATACTCTATAGGCATGCACATGATGGAGTGGGACCCAGATTACACAGTGCTCTACCGTAATGTGTGGGTTTAGTCATGTGTGCCAATTATACACGGTAATTTGTCGTCAAGGTAAAAGACAGATGCAGCCAGGGGTCTCAGCTGGGGGCTGATCTTTGTGGGTCTATAGGTGGCAAAGTGCAAACCT
Organism: Rhinogobius similis; assembly: GCA_019453435.1. Classification (NCBI taxonomy): domain Eukaryota; kingdom Metazoa; phylum Chordata; class Actinopteri; order Gobiiformes; family Gobiidae; genus Rhinogobius; species Rhinogobius similis. The sequence goes on from CM033620.1 coordinate 36,500,629, forward strand.
TTCTTTATTGTCTGCAATGGGATTCTGCACATGTTCCAAGAAGAAATTTTACTAATACCCAGATGAACTTTGGAATTTTCTTTCCTTGCATCATTAAAGACAAACAATAGCATACCAAAAATATATATTTCATCCAGAGCCTGGTTAGAGTAAGTGTTCGAATGGCAAAGGGGTTGCAATGTTTTTTCAAAAACCATTTCTTCCTTGGAACTTATTTGGGGCTGCTTATCCACCATCCAAACTATCCTGCATTGTAACCTTTCATTAGTTTTTCTCTTCGGTCCATGTGCAGGGAGATTAGCTACAGTGCCATGAGTTGTAAACTTCTTGAGGCGAGGGGAGTCATCAGAAGTGAGATTCAGTTGTTATATTTTTTATCAGCCTATATTTATATTTTTTAAAGCATGGATTAGTTTGTTTTCAAAATTGTGAATTTGAGTTCCGGTTTGCTCTAGTATTGACTGCATAACAATGCAAGTTGTGCTGCCTCTAGTGGTAAAAGTTGTTTCTGTTTTGAGTTAAGGTGTTTTGTCTGCTCAGAGCTACCATAGTTTCCACATTGTTCCAGAGTGTCTACAGTTCAGTCACTTACCAGATTGTTTAAGCCGTGTAAACTGTCATTTGGCCCCATGCAAATATCTGTCTGTAAGTATTGTAATGCTAGAGGGTGTTATTTTTCTCTGTTTACATATCTGATGGACTTTAAGTTGTTTTGCATAGGGAATTTGCGCTGTAAAATAAGACGCTATTAGCGTTAGCATGTCTATGGGAATTCCCATGCATATTAGCATCAAGCTAACGGCTAGTTCAACACACGTTTTTATGATGTTTAGTCAAATTTAAGCTAATGTTGTGCATATATTATGGCACATGGAGGTATATTGTGTTGTTTTATGTAGCTGTGTACATTTTATGTTTATTCAAGACATTGTTGTAATATGCATTTATTTTGTATGTTACAGTTTTACAGTCTACTCTTCAGTAAATTACCAAAACAGCAAGAGGCTTCCTGGGTGTTTATTGGAGCAACTGTTCGCTATCTGTGAAGCTAGTTTCCAAACACTAGTGGAGACAGAATAGTAAAAAGACATGTTCAACGGGCAGCCAAAAGCGAACACAGATCACGGCACTTCAGTCTTCACTGCAGCACAAGAAAGCAACATGGACGAAAGGTGGGAAACCAGATCCCATTGTTCCAGCTCCTCACGTTCCAGCCAGCGTTCAAATGCAAGTGTTTTGGCAGCAAAAGCCCGTGCCAAAGCCGAAGCCGCTCGAGCACAAGTATCATTTGCAGAAAAAGAAGCAGAGATGATTAAAGAACAAGCACACTTTGAAGCTGAAGCTACTAAAAAGAAAGCTGAGCTCAGCGCCAACCTCCACACACTAAGACTAAAAAGTGCAGCTGCAGCGGCCATTGCAGAAGCAGAAGTATTGGAGGCTGCGGCTGAGGATGAAACTGGTCTTGTCTCTTGCCCAAGCAACAGTAGGGATGTCCTGCAGCTAGCAACTGATTCGTCAACTGGTCAACAACATGTCAATACACAAGCTATCACACAAGTTCAATCCAGATGCCACCAAATGAAAGAATGTGGTGAGTTTACCCAAAATAAAGTGAAAGAACACAACAAACAACTCAGTGAGTTAAGTGAATATGAGTTCAAGGAGTTACCAGTAGACAGTACAGCAGATCATTCCTACGCCCAAAGCTCACTCAAAAATGCCACCTTTTTGTCGCAGCCACGCTACCCTGGCCCTGTCACTTGTGACCAAAGATTTCAACCCCCCAATAACAAACAGTCGCCCATGAAAATTCAGTCAAGACTATCACCTGTCATCAGTGCTAATGAGTCTGGTGCTTCTGCCACATCAGATCTGGCCAAATACCTGATTCGCAGAGAGTTAGTCAGCTCAGGGCTCCTAACATTTGATGACAGGCCTGAAAATTACTGGGCCTGGAAGGCATCTTTCCATAATGCCACTGAAGAACTCAGTCTCACGCCAAGGGAGGAGCTAGACCTCCTCTGCAAATGGTTAGGCCCCAAGTCATCAGAGCAGGCAAAACGCATTCGGACTGTACACATCTATGATGCCACAGCTGGTGTCAGGATGTTGTGGCAAAGACTGGAAGACAGCTATGGGTCCCCTGAAGCAATAGAGAATGCTTTACTGAAAAAGCTGGAAGATTTCCCCAAACTCACCAACAGGGACAATCAAAAGTTACAGGAGTTGGGTGACCTCCTTACTGAACTAGATGCAGCCCGTCTGGATGGGTTCCTACCTGGTCTTAGTTACCTTGACACATCCCGCGGCATTACCCCTATCGTTCAAAAACTCCCACATCACCTCCAAGAAAAGTGGATTACATCAGCATCCTACTACAAAGAGCAATATAAAGCTAATTATCCACCATTCCAAGTCTTTGTTAAGTTTGTGTGTGACAAAGCCAAAACACTCAATGACCCAAGCTTTGCCCCCTTACTCTGTGCTGGTAGTCCAAATGTTTTAAAACCAGAAAAGCAGTACAAACCCAACTTCAAAGCTGCAGTGTCTGTCCACAAAACTGACTTGGCTGCTCTGAATGGCAGCCTAGACCCTACAGATAGTAACGAAGTTGACCCAGGGAAACACTGTCCGCTCCACAACAAGCCACATGCCCTCCGCAAATGTCGTGGTTTCAGAGCAAAAACACTTGATGAAAGGAAAGCCATCCTCAAAGAAAAGCATATTTGCTTCAAATGCTGTTCCTCTACCAGTCACATGGCTAAAGACTGCAGCGCCAATATACACTGCAACGAGTGTAAAAGCAACCACCACGTCACAGCTCTGCACCCTGGACCAGCACCATGGAATGTTCCAGAGACAGCAGCTCCAGAACAGCACGGCGGGGAGCAGCCAGGAAGCTCCATCCCAGCAATCATATCAAAATGCACTGAAATTTGTGGAAAGGACAATAGTTCACGTTCTTGCTCAAAAATCTGTCTCGTAAACATCTATCCTGTGGGACACAAAGAAAAAGCAGTTAAGGTCTATGCCGTTTTAGATGAACAAAGTAATAGGTCCTTAGCAAAGACCAACCTTTTTAAAATCTTTGACATTAACACAGAGACAAGAGTTTACACACTCAAAACTTGTTCAGGAGTAGGAGAAACAAGGGCAAGGCAAGCTGACGGCTTCATGATAGAGTCTCTAGATGGGAAAACCACTGTTCAGCTTCCTCCTCTAATTGAGTGTGACATGCTCCCAGATGATCGATCCGAGATTCCCACACCAGAGGTTGCAAGGCATCACTCTCACCTAAAACATCTAGCAGACAAGATTCCAAGCCTGGACCCGAACGCTGCAATACTTGTGCTCCTCGGTCGTGACATACCACGAGTGCACAAGGTCAGAGAGCACCACAACGGCCCCCACGACGCTCCTTATGCCCAACGTCTTGATCTAGGCTGGGTTATAATAGGCGAGGTTTGCCTAAGGGGTGCTCACGTACCAAGTAATGTTAGTGTATACCGCACCTCAGTGTTAAACAATGGCCGTACATCTCTTTTAGAAGCTTGTCCCAACACATTCCATGTAAAAGAAAAGGTTCTCACAAGCGACTTCTCCAACTATTCGAACATGGGCAGTTTGATTGACTTTGATGAAAATGACAGTCTTAGTAAGCAGTTGTTCAGACGCACACCACATGATAACAAACCTGCCATGTCAATAGAAGACGAACAATTCTTAGAGATCATGGAAGAACAAATGTGTATGGATGAGTCCAACAGCTGGGTTGCGCCCCTACCCTTCAAACCAAAAAGGTGCAAACTACCAAGCAATCGAGACCAGGCATTTAAACGTCTCAAATCACTGTGTCGTATGCTTGATAAAAAGCCCCACATGAAAGAACACTTCTTCAACTTCATGCAGAGAATGTTCGACTTAGGACATGCCGAACCAGCCCCCCAACTTGATAGTGACCAAGAGTGTTGGTACCTACCAATATTTGGTGTCTACCATCCTCGCAAACCAAACCAAATACGAGTAGTGTTCGACTCTAGTGCCACCCACGAAGACACCTCCTTGAACAATGTTTTGTTGAGCGGCCCTGACATGAACAACACACTCCTTGGCGTCCTCTTGCGCTTCCGCAAAGAACCTGTGGCAGTTACAGCAGACATAGAACAAATGTTCTATTGTTTTGTCATTCGCGAAGACCATCGTGACTATGTCCGTTTCCTGTGGTATGAGGACAACAATCCCAACAAGGCCATCAGAGAGTACAGAATGACTGTGCATGTCTTCGGAAATAGCCCCTCACCTGCCATTGCAATATATGGTCTCAGAAGGGCTGCGCTTTCTTCACAAGATGAATACGGGGAAGAGGCCAAGCAGTTTGTGCTAAGGAACTTTTACGTTGATGACGGGCTGACTTCTTTCCCCTCAGACTCAAATGCCATTCAGACTCTGAGAAACACAAAAGAAATGCTGGCAGATTCAAATATTCGATTGCACAAGATAGCTTCCAACAGCCCAACAGTAATGGCCGCTTTTCCTTCTGAGGAACGTGCAAAAGAGTTGAAAAACTTGGACCTTGGGACCGAGCCCCTGCCCGTACAACGTAGCTTAGGGCTAAACTGGGATATGCAAAATGACTGTTTTACCTTTTCTGTGTCACAAGATGACAAGCCATTCACAAGAAGGGGCACTCTCTCTACAGTAAACAGTTTATATGACCCCCTTGGGTTTGCTGCACCCGTCATTATGCAAGGTAAAGCCCTCATCAGAGAACTATGTACTGAGAACTGTGAATGGGATACTCCATTGCCCACAGAAAAAGAAGCGCAGTGGAAATCTTGGAAAAACTCACTAGTTGACCTCGAAAAACTCCAGATCCCAAGACAGTATCTAAACACTTCTTTACAATCTACCTGTCAGAGAGAACTGTGTGTCTTTGCAGATGCCTCCACATTGGCCATATCGGCTGTTGCATATCTTCGAGCTAAAGACAATGAAGGCCATGTTCATGTCGGCTTCTGCATAGGCAAATCCAAACTGGCTCCTCGTCAAGTTCATACGGTACCACGCTTGGAGCTATGTGCTGCGGTACTGGCAGTAGAGCTGGGTGACATGCTTCTAGAGGAGGTTGACATAGAAATCCACAAAGTCAAGTACTACACAGACAGTCGGGTCGTGTTAGGCTACATTAATAACACAAGCCGCAGGTTTTACGTCTATGTAGCTAATCGCGTAGCCCGCATCAGAAAGTCAACTGACCCTAGTCAATGGCACTTTGTAAGCACTGAGAACAATCCTGCTGATCATGGAACACGTAATGTGCCAGCCTCACTTCTAAGTGCCACAAACTGGTTCACTGGACCTGAGTTCCTGAGCAAAAGTGATGAAGAGAACCCTGCTCAACCAGTCAACTTCGAACTTATTGAGCCTGCTACCGATGCAGAGGTTCGCCCTCAGGTCTCAACTTTTGCAACCAAAGTCATGTCAAAACCTCTCGGCTCACACAGATTTGAGTACTTCTCCAGTTGGAAACGTCTTATACACGCCATAGCCAGACTTATTCTAAAGGCCAGAGCCATCTCAACATCTCCCAAGACAAATGAGCATACTATGGATGCGCTCACTCAAGCAAAGCTGGTCATTGTGAGAGTTGTTCAAAATGAGATATTTGAGCAGGACATCAAAAGTTTGAACAAAGGTGAAGATGTGTCAAAACACAGTCCTCTGAAGAACCTCAATGTGATTCTAGATAAAGAAGGATTGATGAGGGTAGGAGGCCGAGTGTCTTCTGCAGGAATTCCCCAAGATCAAAGCCAACCCATAGTAATCCCAAAAAAGCATCACATTGCAACTTTGCTAGTCCAGTTCTACCACGAACAGGTTGCTCACCAAGGCAGACACATCACAGAAGGAGCAGTCAGGTCGGCAGGACTGTGGATTCTTGGTGGGAAAAGGTTGGTGTCAACTGTTATCAATAAGTGCACAACCTGTCGTAGACTCAGAGGAAAAGAAGAACAACAAAAAATGGCAGACATACCAGCTGATCGTCTCCTTCAAGCTCCTCCTTTTACACATGTTGGGGTGGACGTATTTGGACCATGGAACATCTGTGTCCGCCGTACAAGAGGTGGGGTGTTAGACAACAAACGCTGGGCAGTTATGTTTACCTGTTTAGTCACAAGAGCTGTACATATCGAGGTAGTGGAGTCTCTCTCAACATCCAGCTTCATAAATGCTCTAAGAAGGTTCATGGCCATAAGAGGCCCAGCCAAGCTCTTTCGATCTGATCGGGGAACTAACTTTGTTGGAGCATGCAAGGAGCTTCAAATAAGTTCTGAAGACCCAGAGCTTCAATCCTACCTACAAAACGAAGCATGCACGTGGAAGTTCAACCCACCTCATTCCTCACATATGGGAGGAGTGTGGGAAAGAATGATCGGGGTGTCTCGTCGGATTTTGGACGCTATGCTACTAAATGTTCACTCTCCAAACCTAACTCATGAAGTCCTTGTAACGCTCATGGCAGAAGTTACAGCCATTATGAATGGCCGTCCTTTAGTACCAGTGTCATCTGACCCCGAACAACCCGATTTGCTCACACCAAGTGCCCTTCTCACTCAGAAAATCAACCCTGTGTTTGCTCCTCTAGGGGATTTTGATGCAAAAGACTTGTTCCGGAAACAATGGAGACAGGTACAAAGTCTTGCAGACTCATTCTGGAAACGCTGGCGAGAGGAGTATCTTGCAACACTTCAACCAAGAAGAAAATGGCAAGCAGGTCAACCAAACTTGGCTGTGGGAGATGTTGTTCTCTTAAAAGACTCCCAGATTAAACGAAATGAATGGCCTACTGGACTTATTGTGAACACTTATCCTGGTAGAGACAACAGAGTGCGTAAAGTAGATGTACGAGTAGTCAAAGAAGGCACTCCTAAGGTTTATACAAGACCTATTTCAGAAGTTGTGTTATTGGTTAAAGTATAGTGGTATTTCAGTATACCAGGCGGGGAGTGTGCTGCCTCTAGTGGTAAAAGTTGTTTCTGTTTTGAGTTAAGGTGTTTTGTCTGCTCAGAGCTACCATAGTTTCCACATTGTTCCAGAGTGTCTACAGTTCAGTCACTTACCAGATTGTTTAAGCCGTGTAAACTGTCATTTGGCCCCATGCAAATATCTGTCTGTAAGTATTGTAATGCTAGAGGGTGTTATTTTTCTCTGTTTACATATCTGATGGACTTTAAGTTGTTTTGCATAGGGAATTTGCGCTGTAAAATAAGACGCTATTAGCGTTAGCATGTCTATGGGAATTCCCATGCATATTAGCATCAAGCTAACGGCTAGTTCAACACACGTTTTTATGATGTTTAGTCAAATTTAAGCTAATGTTGTGCATATATTATGGCACATGGAGGTATATTGTGTTGTTTTATGTAGCTGTGTACATTTTATGTTTATTCAAGACATTGTTGTAATATGCATTTATTTTGTATGTTACAGTTTTACAGTCTACTCTTCAGTAAATTACCAAAACAGCAAGAGGCTTCCTGGGTGTTTATTGGAGCAACTGTTCGCTATCTGTGAAGCTAGTTTCCAAACACTAGTGGAGACAGAATACAAGTATTTTGGTTCCTTGCTGTTATTTTAAGAGCATTACATGCATACATACAGTACATGCACTTGCATTTACACCAATAAAACACTGCCTTAATATAGGTCTCTCAATTTGTTGTCAATTTGTACATTTTAATAAAGTTATGCATTCTGTATTCTGTAACAACGTTTTCAAAGTATTCTTCCCATCACAGGATATGTGTAGTATGGTAGAAGTAGTGGAAGTAGTAGCCGTAGAAGATGCAGTTGTTAACCATAGAGATGGAAGTAGTTGGTAGTTTTTTTGTAGTAGTTGGTAGTTTTTTTTGTAGTAGTTGTATTCGTGGCTAGTTCTAGTATTAGTAGATGGTGGTTGAAGTAAAGTAGCGTTTCAAGTACCTGTTTCAAGGTGAGGCAGTGCACGGGGGTCACTTGGGGGGGCGCTCCTCCAGATGCCCTCCCATGAACTCCCCTCACGCTCTACTCCAGGTGTGCTCTGTTGTCCCGGGACGGAACCGTATGGCTCAGTCCACTCCACACGGCGGCGTGCTGCTGGAGGTCGTACATGATGGATGATGAGTCCCGGCATGGAGTCTGTTTTCTGCAAACCTGTGACAGATTTCTGTGTGTGCAGGCGCTTAATATAGAAATGGAATGTTAAAATGTCTGACGTTTTACACAAAAGCTGAAAGTAAAATTATGGTTTTATTTACGTAAAAGATGAAGACGATAATGAGTCAGGTGTAATGTGCAAACTACGTACAAACACTGAAGGACATAAGTCTAAGTACTGAACTTAAGAATAACTTTTAGGTATCTGTGCTTTACTTTTACAGTGGATACTTTCTTCTCTACACTTGTGAGCAGGTACTCTATCTGAACTTACATTTTTAATTTGACTAAAAAGTAAAGTTCTTTCTGTATGGTTTGAGGGTTTAATTTTTAGCTCATTCATTGTGAGATCTTTCCGGTAGGTTTTGAGTTCAAGTGCTTGCTTTAAGCAAACAAAAATATATGTATATAGTGTAGAAGTGTAGAATTATTAAGAAATAGAAAAATTATTATCTGCACAAAGTACTTTTTACTCAAAATAAAACTGGAAACCTGTACTTAAATACATTTAGAAGTATGAACTGTGATGCTCTTACTTGAGTAAATGTTTTGCTCGTGTATCTGTACTTTTAATGTAGCACTACTTCCAACACTGATTGTGCACCAAAGAAGGCACTTTACTTGCTACTACTGCTACAACTGCAAGTGGATACTACTTTTGCAACTACTATGACAAGCTGAATGCAACAATTACAAGTATCCTACTGCAACTCTGTGAAACAAAAGGGAATAAATCTGCTACTTCAACTATCTTAATTTACTGATTATTTCTACCACTTCAAACTCTATGCTTTCATGTTAAGATTTTAGTCCACTTTTCCACACTTTTCTGTTAGAATGTTTGCTTGTTAAACCTGTGTAATTTAAAGCAGGTGTTGGACAGATTGGCTGGTTTGATACCTCCGAAACCACATATGGTCCGCCTAACTACACTGCACACCAAATCATCAATTCTTTGCAGCTTAAATGAGATGAGTTATTCTAAATAGCATTTTTCTTTATTATAATTTTCTTTTGTCAGAACACACCTGGATTTTTCATCGACTCATCTGAGTAAGGCTGTATTCTCTGGCACTGAATTTTTGCAAACTATTCCCTTTACTTTTTTATTTATTCTTTGGTCAAATGGACAATTTTACAGCTCAACAATTGCATTCAAAGCATAACGTCTCCATGGAAACAAGCAAGTGATAGCCCTCCCCTCCAGAAAAGTTACACAGTGCACCTTTTAAGCACTATTTGTTTCAAAGATGGAAAACATTTCAGATTAACTTTTAAAATGTAGATTTAAATTCTGTGGACCCTCCCTTGGTCTAAGCCACTTCTCCTTGCGTTTCACTGTTATCGGAGTTCTATGTAGTAGTTTCTTCAAATGCTTCATTATGATGTGCACTTAACTTTTGACCTGTGTGTCTTTTTTCAGCCATCCACGAGTTCCCAGAAGACTTCTTCACCAACGACGAGAGGAAGTCGGGGGCCGTTCTGCTGCACATTGTGGCAGTGAGTCTCTTCTTTTATCTTTTTTTCCCTCCTTTTTTCTTTTCTTTCCTCTTGTCGTCCATCTCTCTTCTTTTTGCACATTTCCCTCCTTTTTCTCCTCACCTAATTGGCCATCTTCTCCATTTTAGTCTCCTCCCCTTCTTACCCATCTTCATCTATTTTCTGTCCAATTTCTCCTTCTCTTCTCATCTTATCTCCCTTGTCCTTTCTTAGTTTCTTTTCTATTCATCTTCTTGTGTCACCCTCTTACTCCTCTTTTCTCTCCTCTTTCTTTCTATACTTTTCGTATTGCCTTTCTCTTCTCTTCTCTCTCCTCTCGTATGTAGCTCTGACCTGCTCCTCCTCTAGAGTAGGTGGGTCCAGGAGAAGGTTAAGGCTCCAGATTGTGCTGATTTTGATTTTTAAATGAGCCAGCCGAGGGCTTCCATCCAAATGAGCACAGACTGATGAGAGAGGCCAGGGCTGTTCTAACGTTATCAGCAACTTTATTACAAATAATGTAGAATTGTATTGAAACAAGGAAGAAAATCTTTGTCTGATTTCAGGTAAACATGTTCAAATATACCAAAACATTGGCCATGATGGTCAAGATGTTAACGTTTTCATTTGCTATTTGGTTTCTCCAGTCAGAAAGCAGAATGATCCTCTCACAAGTCTCATTTGGGTTGTAAGTTCCAATGCTGAGATATAGTTTGATTTTGTGTATGTAGTGCAGTTAGCGCTTCACAGTTAAAAGGTCGACTAATGAGGTTCGACTCCCGGGCGGCCCGGAGCCTTTCAGTCTGGAGTTTGCGTGTTCTCCCCGTGTCTGCGTAGGTTTCCTGCAGGTGCTCTGGTTTCCCCTACCACTAACAACATGTACAATAGGCTCCTCTCCTCTGGGGCCGGTACTCCCCGGAAAAAGAGATTCTCTTGAATCTCAGTGGGACATCCTGGTTAAATAAAGGTCAATTAAATGATAATGAGTCACAATATACAATTACCAACTTGATTTCAAAACTGAGGAAAAGGCTCAATACTCTTGCTTGATTTTGATACCACAGTGATAATAAAAGCAACTGTTTAATGAGCGAATGTAATTCCCATGCACATCCTTTTTTTTTCTTTTCGCGAAGACCGCAGTTTTGAGCGGGGAGGCCCGGCCTTTGGTGCAATCCCAAAGTGTTTTGGGGCCATGGAGAGATGTAGTCCTTTCAGGGTGTCCTGTGTGTTCTTGTTTTTAATGTTTTCCATATTGATACTTATTCAAATTAGTATTTAGTTTTGAAACCTAATTAGTATCATGTGGGATTTTTTTAATTTTTTTTTTTTTTTTACCTAAATGAATCATGAATCAGTGCTAGTGCAGCCTCTGCAGCTCAGTGAGCCTGGAGTTCTGGAGGTTCAGAGCTGAAATGAGACATACCCTGTCCATAAACTGAGAAGGAGAAAGACCTGTGTCCTCTGCAGGTGAAAACATCAAAAACATACCTGGAGTTGTTCTGTTTCTTTCACACATTCTCAAGTATTCTCACCGGCCTTGTCCCTGCATTTCTGGTTTATGATCCCTCTGCTGGCAACAAGTATTTTGCATGGACAATACTTGTTTTCCATGAATACACATACATTAGATAAAGTAATAAAACATGTTGTGTTAAATAGTAGATCCACTGACGCAGGGAAAGCTTCAAGGTGCACAGTGTGTTTATTTATTAGTTTATTTAACAGGGACAATGTACATTCATAAATATTTCTGTTTGTGTACAATGTCACCCCTGAACTCCAATTTATGTACATGCATGACATAAATGTCGTAACAAGGGCACAATTAGGGTCTAATTATGTAAAAATGCAGCATGCATGTTTAAAATTCCCCATAGAAGGCCATTTTATGTAACACATGTACTACCTCAAACATTATGAATAATTTAAAATCAACATTTTGTCAATATTTAGTGTTTTTGTAATAATAGTAACATATACCATAATTAAAATCTATTTTCACACACTTTGAATTTATTATCTATACATTATGTTTAATATTTGTTTTTTGTTTTCTTCATATTACATACATACACATTTTAATTAAGGTATTGTCTGCAAATACTGATTTGATAGAATTGGGAGTACTCCATCTATTTTGGCTAATTAAAATGATTGTACTAGGAGATGTGTGCCCATAAATATGGATTATATAACATGATACTTAGAGGATCATAAAGTGTGACATTGATAGAACCTATAAAATGAAGCAGTAACTTTTCTATCTAGGCCTGTGATGCCTGCATATGCAAATTCTTGCTGTTCCATCCTTTCATGCAGTGGTCCTACAGTGCCCCCTGTGGACAGCATAGAGCTTTACACACTCTCGCTCACTCGTTCCATAATACCTCCAGTTTATGGGCCATGATGTCACCCCTGATCAATAATTGATCAGACTCTGTTCCTTTGCTTACATGCACTACAAACTTTTTGGGGGAAATGATTTGAGCAGTTTGGATTTGTTTGTTGAAATATCTAGAAGTCAGCACGTCCTCTTTTAAAGAGCTTTCACAATCAATGCTTTAAAAAAATCTGCTTCTGGACAACACATCAAGCTTAAAAGGCATTTGCCTTTAAGCTTAATATGTGACTCATCTCATCAACCCACAAATAAATTGTACTATTTAATTAGAGCTTAATAATGCATGACGTGTGTGTGTGTGTGTGTGTGTGTCCCAGAAAAAAATTAAAAATATTGAAATAAATAAATAATAAATCTTCTCCCTTCAAGACATTTAAGTCATTCTGATGATTTAGTTTTACAGTGTAACCTCTCTTTATGCAGATCCTGTACATTTCCCTTTAGACACAGTCTATGGGGAAAGTGCATGTCAGCTTGTGGAACTGACATTTGAACCAGACGTGCTCAATGTTTTAATTAGGTGCCCTCTCCTTTGTACTTCTGTAAGGTCTGCATTTATTAGTGTAATGTAGTACAGTGAGAGCCTATATTTCTATATGCTGCTGATGGTGGGCACATTATAGCATAATAATTGTAAATTTAAGGTTACTGTGAGAAATGGGGACAGAGGGAAATGGGCTATAGCCATCGATAAACCTATAAAAGACCTTGACTTTGTAATATGCTTTATTTTAGTAAGTTAATAACACAAAGCCTCAGTGTCATGACAGAGGAGCACCTCGTGACATCAGCAGGTGGAACACTATAATTTGCACTCTTTTAGAAGAACTGGGACTTCATATATAGGATCCTCGCTTTGATGATTTGAATGTGTGACTATCTGCTCTTCTTCCTCTTCAGACTCTGTACATGTTCCTAGCTCTGGCGATCACATGTGATGAATACTTTGTGACGTCGCTGGAGAAGATCTGTGAGGTATGACTACTCTGTTTTAATTTGAATAAATATTTTAGATTTGGTTACTAAAATGTCCTTTTACCTTTTGGCCTGAGGCCAGTATTTTCCACTACGTCTCCCTCATATATCTACCTTTAAATCATCGCAGTGTAGTTCAGTGTTTCCCAACCAGGGGTATGGGGACCACAAGGGTACGTGAGCAATTACCAGGGGGTACTGAGAATGGTTTACAGGTTTTAAAAGAAGATAAAATGTACTTTCATCTGAATAAAAAAGTGGTATTAGTTGTAAATTTGGCATATTTTGGAGTTTCTTGTATCATAAATATAATTAAAACAAAAATATAGTAGTAATAATTTGACTAGTAAACCCCTTTCATTACCTGAAACTCAAGTTAAGGGGTACTCTGAGTGTGAGACAAAGCTTAGGGGGTACTCGAGGCAAAAAAGGTTAACTGTTTACTTTTGTATTTGTCTTCACATCTTGTTTCCAGCTGCAGTCGTGTGTTTTCTGTTACAGAAACTGGACCTGAGTGAGGACGTTGCTGGAGCCACCTTCATGGCAGCAGGCAGCTCTGCTCCAGAGCTCTTTGCTTCTGTCATCGGTATGTTCACACTGCACACGCATTAACACAAATATAAACATACACACAAAAACTATAGCATAAACGAGTACAAAACTTAGTACACATGCAGTAAAATGCTACCAGATGCCATCCTCTTTGTCTTTGACTGTATAGCTGTGGATAGAATGTTTCATATTTATTGGATGCTTGAGTGGTACAGGTCATCAGTAGAAGGCAGCATATGCCCAATTTGAATATTTGTTCAAATGCTTACATTTCATATGATTCTCATGTTTTTCTAATAATTGATTCATTTGATGGGATGGTCCCTGGAGTAAATATTTATCATAGTTTTATTTAAATCCAATGGCAGTTTGATGGCACAATTTATCTGACTGTTTTTAAATAATCTATTTTGTTAAAAAAATATTATTATTTATCAATAGATTTTGGTCCTTGTTTACTGTATGGTTGCTAGGTAACAGTGGTGGAATTACCTCTACCTGTCATCGGCTGCTCTTTTGGAAAATTACTTGTCTTTTTAATATCAACTTTTGTGTTTCTTCTAATAAGACAGATGTGCAAAAAAGCAATGAGCTCATTTTTGACATGTTTTGGCAGCAGGACAAAGGCAGAAGTCCTGCCACTGACAAAATCGACCAAATTGTCAAAAATAGACCTTTTTATTTTTTATCTCCATTTGTTAAATCTTAAATATATTTCAAATTCACTGCATTTTTGTGAAAAGTGTAGTCTAATCTGTTAAATGCACTTCAAAGTTGAAACTCCTTGACCACTGCTTCTTATATGAATGCCTGAACCAATCCAATGTAATTGTCTGTTTAGTGCCTTTGTCTAATTGGCGGTCCCCTCACTTCGTCCTCACTACCTCATCTCTGATTGACTGCCTCCTGTCCCCCATGCATCTGATCAGCTGTCTCCTGACTTTGCCCCTGCCCTCGCTGTCTGATTATTTCCCATCTTTTGTTTTTGTCCTTCATGCCTCTGATTGACTACCTCCTCACTTTGTCCACTCCTGCTTGACTCTCGTCTCTGCAGGTGTCTTCATCACCCATGGCGATGTGGGGGTGGGGACTATTGTGGGCTCGGCGGTCTTCAACATCCTGTGTATCATTGGCGTGTGTGGGATCTTCGCTGGACAGGTGCGCTCCTCTCTGTTATTTAGAGCAGATTTCAAACTGCACATGTGGAGTCCACTGAAGGAGAACAAGCCATCTGCTAACTTTAGCTTCACACAAATTGCTATTTATGAGCGCAAAAAACGTTTGGAAAATGAGGATTTTATGCACACAATGGTGACAAAATTTCAGATTTAATGTAATGACGGCCTGTTTTAACTTTCATGCAGTACTCACCTCTATGCCACTTACACTGTTTAAAAAAAAAAAAAAAATGCTGTAAACTTTGTTCTGACCCCTAGACACAACAAACTAGTGCAGCTCTCCATCAGTGATTGAAGATTTTTGAGCACCTGGAACCAAATTTACCATTAGATTGTTCTGTGGGTTATGCATTCTCCCACCAACCAAAAAGTCGCTCCACTTTTTGTATTTTAGAAAAAAAAAAAGTCGTTAGGTTGTAGTTGATGTTAAAGTTGGAGGACCGCTGTCATGGAGTTGTTTTTCTATCATGGTGTGACATCAGAGAAGGGACTAAGTAGAGCAAACGGATCAAATTGAAATGTGTGTATCACTCATGGTTCAGTCTGGTAGGGTGGTCTTTTATTTGTTGGCTTCTATATTTGCCAATGCAGTTCACCCACTTTGGCTTTAATAACTATAGTCAATAAATGCTTATGTACAGAGAAATATTTTGAATTGAAAATATTTTAACTACAGTTGTATGGATCTTAATCTGTGCTGTATAATTAAATGTGTGTATTTCATTTTATTGACAGGTGGTGATGTTGACCTTCTGGGCCGTGTTCAGGGACTCCTCCTACTACATACTTTCCGTCATCGCTTTGATCGCAGTAAGTTACATTTATTTAGAAAAAAGACCCAATGCCTACAACATATAAAAAACTAAATGTACCCACTTCCCTTTGCAGTTCATCTATGACGAGAAGATCGTCTGGTAGGTTCAAAAATATTTGTAACAAAAACAAATATTGCATCGTAGGCCTTTAAACCCTGTATGATAGTGTATCATTGTATACAAGTGTATGAACTGTTGTGTTTGCAGGTGGGAGAGTGTGGTGCTGGTGGTCATGTATGCAGGATACATCCTGGTCATGAAGTAAGTCCCTCTGCTGCTGTGTTGTGCAAGTGAAGGATTGTTTTAGCTTCATCACAAACTTGATCAAAAAATAAATGTATATTTTCTTCAAATGCCAAGTGCCTAAAGCAGTGGGTTGGTAGTTTATACCCCACTCGTGTTAATCCTCTTTGGGCAAGACACTTCACCCACCGTGCCTAAAGATTGTGTTGGTGTGATCATGTGACTGCACAGCGGTTTATGGTTAGAATACGATATTACCCTGTTTTTAGCACTAACAATACTGCTGACTGCTCATGGCAGTAGTATTAATGGTTATGATGTTATCTGAATGACAGCCTAGTTTGAGTCCTGCCTGGTCACATATCCCTCAGATTCTTCTCTGCATTATTTTCCTGAACGACACCTGAAAAAAAACAATTTGTTCAAACTCAGTAGGATAACTCCTCGCTCAAATTACACCCAGAGCAACTGCAGCTACTGGAGCAGTTGCGAAGGGTAACTTGTGTGAAGGGCAGAGCACTGCTGTGCTCATGTCTTCACACCAACCAATTATAGGAAATAAGCCTGCGAAAGGCTGTGGTGTGGGGGCAAAAATGTTTCACAAACATAAATCTACCATTTATTTTATATTGGTGTTTTATTGTTCAAAATTCTTTAAAAACATGCATTTTGCTAACTGCATAGAGGACGCCACTCAACAGATCTGACTTGCACCTGCTAGTCTCCATGGCAATGGATTAGTTTAAATGTATTCACTGTAAAACATTGTAGAAGAAATAATACCCTCCACCAGAAAATGACATGGTGGAGCTTTAATGAATTCAATGGGGACTGGAGATGTAATTGAAGTGAGAGCTTTGGGAGAGATGCGTAACAATACCCTGTGTGTGAGAGAATGTTGGCTCTTCCACAGAGCTGTGAAGCTGGAGGGGCAGAGCCTCCTCAGTCCAGATGTGAACAGTCTCCTGTGCTTCTCAAATGAGCAGCTCTTTGTGCTCAGGGCTGTGCGTGCTGTACAGTGATCCACAGGGACAACCTTCAGAGTACATTTACATTACACGAAAGAATCAGATAACTAGAATGATCCGCTCACCCAATAATTACACCTGATTACTGTATTTGCCCAAGAGAAATCCAATCCTCAAAACACCTGGTGTTTACATGATATTTCAATAATCTAAATCCCGAAATCCGATAATGATCAGATATTTGAAGCACGTAAACATAGCCACTGGTTCACAGTTATGAAATGGTGTGGGGTTGAATGAGTTTTGAAGAGACTGTTCTGTGTTTTTATGTTGTGTTGTATTGTTGTAGGACACTTAAATGTAAAACACATATTACAAATTCAATTATACATTTCAATCAGAATAATGCCACTGCTGTTCAGCCCCGTTGTACTTTACCTGTCTCAATCAGTCTGGAGCATGAAGGACTCAGACTTGACTGGATCAGTGCCATTGCCTTTTGGGGATGTCAAGATTGTTTGATTAATCGATAATTCTGATTATTCAGATCACAATATAATCCAAGGATTTTCAAAATAATAGTGATTGTAATTTTGATAATTTTATAATCCTACTTTTATGTGGACAATCTATGTCCACATAAAAGTAAACATAAACAGCTCAGTGCTTTTTTAATTAATGTATGACCCTGATTACACCACAGGCAAGTTTGTCCTCTGCATTGAACTCATCCTTCACCCTTCAATGCTGCTGAGCCAGTGATTGATCAGGACAACCTATAGAGGATTAAATTCATAGTGCATTCTAAACAAGGAAAACACTGCAAACATTGAAAAAAGGACAATAAAGACGTCTCTTCCGTGCACAGACTGTCACCTGAAATTCTGCTAAACCAGGAATATTTTTTGCTGGAATAGAATTTGGATCCAAATTTATGCCAATCATGCCCGCTCTGTCTTTGTCCCCCTCACTGTAATCTGTCTCTCTCCCTCAGCGCCAGCCTCCTCTCGGGGCAGGGACAGGCTAATCTTCCCCTGCCCCGTGGCTAAGAACTAGGGCTAAAGCGGATATCCGTCTCCTGCTCATTTAGTGGGAGAAAATCTTCTTTCAGTGTGTTGTATGCACTTAACTGCTGCAGTTCATTGTGGGTCTGAATTTGTCATTTTAATTGGAGCAGGAATGTTGACAGATGGCAGATAGTCCTGTTATAATCGTGGGCAATGTGGCTGGTATAATTACTTTAGCTACTATGCAGATTTTGGGGACTTTGTGAACCCTTTTGCTAACAGAAATCATAAATCCACGCCATCACCCCTCTTCAGATTGCTGATTTGTTGACCTGGTTTATGGTTCATATCTCTGTAATTACTGGGCCATGTTTGTATGAAACAAAAAAACTGGGACAATGCTCTACAACTTCAGCCATAAGTAAACAAAGATCTGATTGTTGTCAGTTGAAATGACACTTAGCCATGAGAATAATAAGACAGGTTTGTGGAGTCAGCTGTCAATTTCAAGCCAATAAAAATAATGATAAAGTTCAACATTTCTGGATTTGTGTTTTGGATATTTCTTTCAAAAACAGATGATGGTTAAGGGTCTATGTAACTCTATAGAAAATCAACAGAGATTACGACATAATCAAATTCTACAACGTGAACTGAACCTATGCTTAAAAAAATGGGTCTGACATCAACGCTGACAGTAGTGTACGTTTGTTTTATACCCTGAGAAATCTAACACTCTGAGCTTCACTTTATTATGCGCACATCATTCTATATCAAATTAAAGTCTTAAGTATGTATTCATATTACCCAATGTTATCCTGTTCTAACTTTCTAAAGGTCAGGCCCCTGCACAAACTGAACTGTTTTCACTAATGTAAAAAAAACAAAAAACAAAAACAAAAAAACATCTAATGGTTTTGTGCCGGACCGCTGCTGTGCACATGATTTATGGGAACAAAACAGTCTTAAAAGTTAGGAGCAAACACAAGGGAAGGAGGTGAAAGAATCAATTCAACACAAAAACATTTTTAAATTGGCAAAGATAAGAAAACTAAATTAATAATTACAACCTTCATTTCACTCAGAATTACCGGTATCTGGTGTGCAGCTCTGCCCTGATCAGCCACAGTTTCAGAGCTCTGTTAAAGGTGTTCAGGTCAGTCTGCAGTGTTGGTTCAGTGAGAGGGCAGTTCCATTGTATGGGAAAAACTGGAGTGTCCAGAAGATGATCTGAACTTTGGAACTGCAGTCTCCACTGACAGAAGCTCTGGTGTTAGGTCTTAGACAGCCAGACACACAACAGTGTTGATACGACTGGTGTAAGTGTTGGGGGTGAGACTGAGAGAAGTGAGAATATCGTAGCATCTTTGGCTTTGAAACTGTAGATTGTAGGTTCGTACATATTTTGTCCCTTCTCATCTTATTGTTTTGACAAATAGAAATTTCTAATGGGAATGTTTTTTTGTTTTTTGTTTTTTTTTATTTAACAAGGCCATTTTAGACTAAATTTCTGCAAAATTGTGTTGTATACATATAGTTTGCGGTCAGATTACATCTAGAATCACCACAAAATTGTTGAATCTAAATTAAAGTCCAAAGTAACATAAAAAACATAAAATTATCTGACTTCAGGTAATTTAATTTAATTCCCAAATGCCAAATTGCACATTGCACATGCCATTATACACAGTCGTTTGTCCCCACTTATGGTCAGCAAATCAAATTATTGTTGGAATATCAAAGTTAATTCTAGTCAGTATTGGCAGTTTGTTACATTATTCTGCTTTATTTATGAAACCACAAAAATGATTTTTTTTTTCCTGCTGCATTTCTTTTGAAACAAAAATCTACAACTTGTAGAGCATTTAAAAAACAAGTTATAATCTGTTGACACTTGCAAGATAGCCTTCTGATTTTGAATTGATGACGCTGATTTGTCTAAATTCCTTGCTGTGACATTTCTCTAATAGTTTTCTCTTACTGTATATATCTGCAGAATCACCAGAGCACTGCAGTTTCTGTAACTAGGCCATCTCGCTGTGATTCCTATGGAGCCAGTTGTTTGGCTCTAATTAATGTACAGCACGCAGCAGCCTTTCATCTGCTCATGTGCTAATGTAGGCCAGCTACTGCTACGGCAGGTTTGGTACAACTTATTCTGCACTTTACAGTCCGACTTGAGCAAAGGGAGATCCAAAACAAGAATAGCATTGCAAATTATCTTCAAAATGGAGATTTTTTTTTGGGCTGTGAAATGTTTGTAAAATGGTTTTCCGAAGGCTGCATGCAGTATCACAATCGAATTGAAATGAAAATTTGAGTTGGCACAATTATGTAATCGCAAAGGTTGCTTTTATTTAGATACAAAGAACAAAATGTCCTGTGTTTTTACCTTTACCTTGTACCTTTAGTTGAGCTGTTTAGATGGGATTCTTGCATGAGTTTATCAGTTTAATATTTCCTCCCTCTGTCTGAACTACTATTTGCACTTTCAACAGAATCCTAAGCATATTTAGAAAATCAAATTGCTTTTTTTTTTTCTTTTTTTTTTTTTTGTGTTCGTGTTATCTAAAATGTATAGGAGCAGACTTCAGTCTACTCCAGGGCAGCTGTGGCTACAGAAGTGGTCTGTCGAACTGAGTGAATAATGATGACTTGAGATTGTAAAGGGCTGTGCAAATATATTGTCTTGATTAGTAGAAGTTATTAGTAATTTTAAATTGTAGCAAGAGCAGTTCTTGTACAATTACTCGTAAGACATATTGTAATAGTGTGTAGATATTGCAGTATTAGAAATCTTAACCAAAGCTTTTCAGTATTTCCAGCCCTTATATAAAGCCTCTTACTCTTGCTCTTTTTGACATCCTTTGCCTTTCCTTGTCTTTCCCAGGTTCAACTCGACCCTGCAGAAGTGTTTCTCGGGAAAATCAAAGAAGAACGTGGCCAATGGGAATGCGGCTGTGACCAGCAGTGAACTGGAGGATGGTAGTATGAATACTGAGTTTGTGTGGGACGATGACCCCACGTCGCCCCTCCTCTCCCCAGGTGAGGTTAACCAGACAGGCCAGGCAGGAAAAACATATTTGCAAATATTTAACTTAAATGTGGCTAATTCTGGCTTTTCTGCTGAAATCTGTAGCGCTAATTTCCTCTTCAATTTACTTTACTGATGAACTAAAACTTTTACTTACTGTAAATGCTTCTCCACAGTCCTTTTGACTTCTATAAACTGCCTCACCAAAGACTTTTATCAACATTTTTTGCATTTTCGTATTGCATTTTCCAATAATGACCATAATAATGAATGTATTATATACATGGCCTGAAGTATCTTGTTCAAGGATACGCCAACAGTTTGGACACACCATCTAAGATTAAACATGGAATAAACCACAAAACTGAACCACTTGTAAATCTTTTGGTGATACAGTTTATTCTTAGGACTGATATTGTGGCTACTAATAACCAGAGGTGGAAAGAATCTATTTAGTTTTTTTTTAAGTTGTAGAAAAAGGAAAAGTAGTAGCTGAAATACAGGATCCTAGTTGCACAAGTAATGGCAGGAGCTGGATAGAAACTGTCCTATGCATGGTGAAGGTTACGTTGTGTTCACACTTATTGGTGCGCTTCTGGAGCAAACCCAGTGCTCATGGCGTGATTGGTGTGATTCAGTTCTGTCAAATGATCTGAACTGACTGAGAGTGCAGTACCACCTGTCACTAGAAGGGGGCCACGCGTTCTGCGGGAGCAATGTATCAGCGTGTTGACTTGAAACAAGAATAAACTACTGAAGATTTCTGTAAATATTTAATGAAATCAGAAGTTTAGAGCAGCGACTTTAGCAAAATGCAAAGGACACACATTAAGTGAATTTAATTTTCATTTGTTTGAGGTTCTACACCACATGTATATACATTTTTCTAAACTGTCCGCTTGTTTGTAGTCTCCCTCACATGCTCTTGTTAAGTGCACACATATATTTGTCTTTTTACACCATATACAGCTGTGGGTTGAACATGGACTACTCTGAGACCTCGATGGACCAGAGCTTGACTGGTGTAAATTCATATTTCCACAAATAACGTGTACTTAGTCAGAGGCGCTCCAGAGTTTGTTTCAATTGGATCAAATTTGAACATGCCATTAGTGTATGTTGTAGTTTAAAAAATATATATTTTTAGTCGTATCAGATGTAAAAGTAATGGTTGGATTAGTACCCATTGTAGCAGAAATTGTTGAAGGGATGGCAGAAGTAGTAACAGAAAATTAAAGCCGCAAGCGGCATCGAACGGCCCTCGCGGGCCGCACTCGTCGTACTCCGCTCTCGCAACTCACTGCAAATGGCGCTGACGCGCCCTCATCCTTTCCTGTACTGGGGCTTTGTGGTGGAACAAAGCTGTGTCCCAAAACTGCTGTTGTTATGAATGAGCAGAAATGTTGCCAATTGTTGCGGCTCCGCCGCATGGATACCGTAAGACTTGTCCCAAAGATTTGGATAACTTTTGGTGTCACACTCCTCAGGATGATTGTCACCAAGTTTCAGCTGGATCGAGCTTACGCCCGAGGAGGAGTGCGTTAAAGTACAAAAGTTTAATTTTGAGCGATTTTGAGATTTTCCCATAGGAATAACATGGGATGTTTCTGGTAATTTGTTGAAGTTTGGGCAATTTCTGCGGCCACACGGAGACCGTAATACTTATCCTAATAATTTGGATAACTTTTGGTGCCCCACACCACAGGAAGATGTCCACCAAATTTCAGGTTGTCGGCCATGCCGAGGAGGAGGCGTAAAAGTACAAAGTTAAATTGTAGCGATTTTGAGTTTTTCCCATAGGAATAACATGGGGTTTTTCTGTGTTTTGTAAAATGTTGGCAAAATGTAGGCTTCGCACAGAGTCAGAATACCTATGTTAATAATTTGATAACTTTTGGTGCCCCACTCCTCAGGATGATTGTCACCAAGTTTTCGATTGTCGGGCTTACGCCTTGAGGACAGTTTGTTAAAGTACAAAGTTTAATTTGAGAGATTTTGCGATTTTCCCATAGGAATAACATGGGGTTTTTCTGTGTTTTCTAAAATGTTTGCAAAATGTGCGGCCGTTTCACAAGACGGAGACCATAATACCTATCCTGATAATTTGGATAACTTTTCGTGCCCCCCTCCTCAGGAAGATGTTCACCAAATTTCAGGTTGATCGGGCTTGCGCCCGAGGAGGAGTTCGTTAAAATGCGGAGTCAAAAAATATCCTCTTTTGAGACACTTTTCTATTTTCCCTGAGGATTATCATGGGATGTTTTGGTCATTGGTACGGCTTCGCCATTACAAAAAATACGACATGGGTCTGATTGGGTTTTTGATCGGTAGGCCAAAATGGAATTTTGCGCAAAATTTGAAAAATTTCTAAAAAACTAAATTTTTTGCTCCCCATACAAAAAGTTTTTTCACTCTGTAGGGGGCGCTATTGCGCCAAATGAAAAAATGTCACCTAAAGTAGGTCCAGGCAAGAAAGTTAAACAACCTATTAAAATTTCGGCATAATCGGACTCGTTTTGCCAAACGGAGCATTTTTAAATGTTGATTATCCAAAAAATCGTCAGTCAACTTTGGGGCTGCGCCGCGCAGAGACGGTAAAAGTTATTTTAACGAATTGGATAACTTTAGATGCCCCACTTGTCTAGAGCATGTGCAGCGATTTTGAGGGCGGTGGGTGAAACGCCCTAGGAGGAGTTCGTTAGGATTCGACGTGAGCGAAAAACGCTGACTCAGCTGCCGAACTTTAAATCAATATGGCGGCCATACGGTGAGTCAGGGGGCGTGGCCATAATAATATATTTTTTTTTGTCCTCAGGAGAGGAATGCGTGTTCCAAATTTTGTGGCTGTCACGACAAACTTGGCGCCGACGCCTCCCATAGGCGCAATGTATTTGACTTCTTGTCGGTGGCGCAGTCGCCATTTTTTCCCAATCATGACACCTATAAAAAACAAAATTTTTCGCCGATTCTGAATTTTGGGCAAAGTTTGGTGAGTTTTTGAGCATGTTCAGGGGGTCAAATTAGAGCTTAAAGCGCAGAAGAAAGAAAAAAAAATAAAAAAAAAAATAAAAAATAATAATATTTAGAGCAAAAACAATATATCCCTTTACTGAGAACGGCATATTATACGTTTTTTGAAAGCTCTGACCTTCCCAGGTCACCATGGGGTCAAATTAGGATTACGAAGCGCTACGCGCTCGTCCACTCACCTCCGAGTCGGGCCCGCGCATGGGCTCCCATTGGTTTCCATGTATTTTAGCAGGAACAAGTATGGTTACTGAGTGGGGCTTGATGCCAGGGGTGTGGGACAGTTCACTGTCAATGTTTGGGGCGTTGGAGGGCCGAACTCGCCGCGCGCGCGAAAGTTCGCCAAGACAGTTGATAGGGTTCTTTCAAGATAGCAGAAGTAAATATGCAGGTCCCATGCCTTCGGCATGGGCTAGTTCACTGTCCGACCATAGAACCGACTAGGCTGCCAAACTTCGCTGGCCGCAAAGTTTGGCGAGACAGTTGCAAACGATGCCTCTCGGCATCGTTGCAGGCTCTAGGCCCTACGCCCTGTAGGGGCTCGCCCAAATATCCTGTCCAAGACAAGAAATCTGTGTAACATGCATAGAGACAGAATTTGAAGGGTAAGAGTTTTAAGTAGAAGCAGGAAGGGCATCAGTTTGAGTAGTAATAGCATTGATAGGTTAAAGATTGTAGTACAGTTATACTACATATATAGAAAAATATGAGCATAAGCTTTAGCATGGAGTAGCAGAAGTAGTAGTATTCTCAGTGAAAGGAGTAGTCATAATGGCAGTAGTCAAGTTAAGTAATAATGTAATGCTAATGTAATCTTCTACTTCCACCTCTGATAATAGCCCCTTTAAACATTTCAAGTCTACTAAACCTTTCTAGTAAATCTTTGTGCTTGTGTCCTATCTGCAGTGCTCTAACATGCCTGTCTGTTTAGCCTTACTAAACCTCCTCTGCCTGTAGTGTCTCCAGGGTGCAGCTCGCATTCTGCTGCCCCTGCCCCACCGCCGCTGCCTCCTCCTGGGCACGCTCTCTCACTCTCACACCCTGAAGTGGTAATGAAGTTCACTAAGGGGAATGTTTACCCGGCTATGTTTACACTCTTAATTAAAGTGCGTTCTTGCGTGCATAAAACTTCAAATGAAACTAGGATAGGGAATAAATATATACAGCTAAACTTTGATTAATCCCTATAGAGCTTAAAGGAGACATGTTATGCTAAACTTTATATTTTAAACATACCTAGTGTTTTGTTAAGGAGGTGTTTTGCTGATATTTAGTTTATATTCTTATCTAATGTTGTTGTATCCTCATCAAAGCATTGCTTTTTGTTTCATTCACACATTGAGTTT
Source organism: Rhinogobius similis (assembly GCA_019453435.1). Taxonomy (NCBI): domain Eukaryota; kingdom Metazoa; phylum Chordata; class Actinopteri; order Gobiiformes; family Gobiidae; genus Rhinogobius; species Rhinogobius similis. Next base: position 36,525,853 of record CM033620.1, read on the forward strand.
GGGTAATCTCAAAATGTCTGTCCCTCCTGCTGATGTCATCGCTTTCCAACAACTAAAAGCTATTGTTTTGGATTTCTACCTTTTGACATCACAAAACGTGAAACCGGAGTGATTTCTGAAGCTCAGAGAAGACAACCATGTGCACATGATTAATGAAACAAGCTGATAATGAGGGAACAATGTTATAACATGGTTAAAAGCTTGCCTTTAACATGAGTTTTAAAATGTTCTGAATACACTGCAAATAAGGCAGTAATAAACTAAACAGCATAAAATAATATTAAAACTATAACTAAAAGTATAATAATTAGTAAGTAAGTGGTAATTAAAGTAAGCATTACATTGATGGTAGGTCACAGCGCAGTCACTTTTGCTTATCTCCAGCCTGAAGGTCTACACGTCGCTGTCACAGAATTGCAAATCAATCTATGGTCAGTGCAGTGCAAAAATATTCACAGGGACTTCAAAGCTGCACCAGGCAATTTGGGCAAGCCATTTGAAGCTCCGACTTTTGCAGAGGCACAGCAGAAGTCCAAGCCGCTGTGGGCAGAATCAAGGCAAAATGGCAGCAACCAGAAATGAAGGTTTTTTTGAGTTTCTAACTAGTTTAACATCTGTAGAAAAAAAGGGGAGTAGAGGAATACAACTTTTGCAATGTTTAGGTTCCTTTTCTAAAAGGGGTAAATTATGAACATTCAAGTTGAAATGTTGATGATTTCTGAAACATTACGTTATCGTTATTTTGCACAAAGTAATCCTGTTTGTCTTTTTAAGGTTGTCTTTATCTAGCATTTCTTTGTCATGTTGCTAATTAGCCGTGCTGCTCTTTGCCTTTCCACATGGTTAACTCCCTCTTGTTGCCTGCAAGGGGCAGCAGATACTATAATCCAATCAATCTGTGAAAATAAAATGTGTAATGTGTTGTGTTTTTCAGCTCATACCTGAGTTAATTTACTTAAAATTCCCATTCAAAAGTATCCAAACACTTCTTTTTTTTTAAGGACAAACATAAAAAGTTTAAAGCATAACATAAGATAAGATAAGATAAGAGATCCTTTATTTGTCCCACAATGGGGAAATTCCACTGTTGCAACACACAGTTTAGGACAGGAATGAAAGAAATAGGCGCATGCAATAAAATAGGATAAATAAACATGGTCACAAAAAATACAATATAAAGTATAAAGTGCACACTCTCATTTACAGTAAAAATGGTAACTAAAGTGGCTTAAGTGTATTGTTAAGTGACTATAGTGAGGTAAAAGTGTATTAATAGTATGATAAATTATATTGCACATGATTGTAGCGGGTGAATGACACATGTTCAGGGCTAACAGTGTTCATTGTAAAGTCTGACAGCAGCAGGAAGGAAAGACCTGCGAAACCTCTCCTTCACACAGCGAGGGTGAATCAGTCTGTCACTGAAGCTGCTCTCCAGGGCAGACAGAGCGTCCTGCATGGGGTGGGACTCATGGTCCAGCATAGACGTGAGTTTAGCCAGGACCCTTCTGTCCCCCACCTCACAAACATGTCTCCTTTTAAGAGAGTAAGCTTGGAGAATTTATAAATGCCACTGCCAAGTCCTGATTTAATCCGATATTAATTTTCAAAATTGAGTGTCTGGCTGGTATTTTGGCTGGTATTTTAAGTTTTACACATTGTTGATACTTTTCCAACAAAACAATAATGTGAAAATAAAGTTGTTCTGAACTTGTTGACAAAGTAGGTCTAGCGTTAGCTCTGGGCTCATTAATATTGCTAAAGTATTCTGTCACAACATGTGCTTTGTGAGGTGTTTTTTTCAAAGATAAACTGCTCTTTGTGCCACACCATATTTGTAAAACAGTTTAGTTCTGAGGCTCAAACTAAAATATATAAAATACATATTCTAAATTGTATATACATATATATCAGAAGTTTTGCAAAGCTCAAGATTAATCCAAGTCCAAGAGTACTTAAAGACAAAGCCAGATAAAAACGGGTATAAAACAGTACTATACCAGATTTAGAACAGGACTAATGAAACCAGGCCCAAAACTGGTCTTCAGGGGGACTAGACTGCGGGGACTAGGTCAGACCAAAAACATAAAGAAAATGGTGTATTTCAGTTTTACAAAAATGTGCTTGATTTGAAATGAGTTTTACACAATGGCATCAAACCTTTTATATTCAGCCTTACTAACTTTGTCCCCCCAACCCTCCTCCCCCCCACAGTGAAGCCCACTAAGGAGTACAGCCGCGGTTCTGTGGTGATGGTGGACGAGATCATTAACGCCAGCCCGTCCAAGTTCCGCTTCCCTGAGGCCGGACTGCGCGTCATGGTGACCAGCCACTTCGGACCCAAGACCCGGCTGAGGATGGCCAGTCGCCTCATCATCACAGAGGTACAGCCTGGAGGCCAGGAGGGGCGCATCCGCTGTTCAATGCACTGCACACAAAGGAAAGCCTACAGGAGTTTTAGGCAGAAGTGGGGAGAGAAGCCAAAACGTTTACTCAAGAGTAGCGTAGTACTCAAGAAGTACAAATAGTGGTCCAAGAAATAAACTCAGTAGTAAAATATGTGGGAGCAGAGTTGTCCCTGTGTGAACTTTTTGACTCAGTGTGTTTGTTTGTGAAAGCGCCAGAAGTTGGTCCAGACGGCGAACGGCGTGGAGACACAAGTGGTGGACGGGAAGGTGGACCTGGAGAACGGAACTGTGCCCGAGGACAAGAAGCCCGAGTCGGAGGAGAGCGACACCATCTCCCCCTTCCACATACCCAGTACGCAACTTCATCATTTTAGATATTTACGCTCTGTCATCAAGCAAGCCAAGTCCTCAGCTAGTATTGGCAAAGTTGAAAAGTCTCAAGGAAAGTTGTGATAAAGTATAAATGATAAATGATTCATACCCAGACACATTTTTTAATGAAAAGTTCTGTACCTGATGTTGAACAATGAGTCGGGAACATGCTAACTGTCTGGATTGTCTCATGCAGTTGTTTCCACATTGTTCTCACTAATCTCCACCCACTTTGTTCTTTTTCGCTCTATTGTTAATGCACCATGGCTGGGAATCAACAGCATGGCATTGTGTCAGACCTTTTTTTTTTTTTCCCATGAACAATTAATCTGATTGGAAGAAAATTGCTGTCCTTGACGATAGCTTTCTGTTCTGTTAGTTATTACCAAACAACACACTTTGCAAAATGCATAGGTCATGTCTTCCAGTCTATTTTTTCCCTCAATTATCTGCATTTAATACACTGCATAATGTAAAGGGCATTTGTCTGAATAAAAACCCAAGTACAGGCCCTTTTAAAGTTATTTCTCGCTTTCTGGGTGAAGGTGACCCAGCGAAAGCAGGATTTTTAAAGACTAAATGCTACTTTTGGCATTTATTGAGGGCTGCTGTTCTGCTTCGAGATGTTTTTCTTTGGATTTTTAATGCTGTATGCCAGATTGGTGTTATCTCGCGTTTGCTCCTTAAATACATTTACTCTGATAGTGGAAGAAATTAAATGGGCAATGCCTCTAATGAATTATATGATTGCAGGAAAACCTTTGGGCAATATTTTTTTTGTGTGTGAGACACTTGAGTCCAAATTTTAGTTGCACAATATGTTTACACTTTGTGAAAATGTTCAAGTATTCAATTATTCATTTATTTTAATATAGATAATTATGCATGCAGCCCGGTCTTGCTTATTTTTATGCAAGAGAGGGAAAAGCACATTTTAGAGAGTTGCCACAGATTGTACATTTGATTTGTTAAGGCTCAGATATAAATCGAGTTACTTGCTGATTACACAAATGATTAAAGTCCTCTAGTCATTCTCTCGTTAGTCTTACTTAAAACTGGGTGTTGGTGATGTGACTAAAAAATGTATCGCAACTCTTTCCCTCATATTGATAGATTTTTGACGTATTAAAAACAAATCAAATAAAAAAGTCTTTCAATATTTATTTATTTTAATTTCCTGAACATAGACCGTACAATACAGACTTTGAATCAGGGCCATTTATTACAAAACAAATCCTCCTTCTTCCAAAGTCTGAACTCTGCTCTAAACCATATGTTTTTACATAGAATTGGCATTGGACCTCTACAATAAAAAAAAACATCAAAGCTCAAAATGTGATTAATTGCACAGCCCATACATAGTAAGTGCCTCCCCTGGATAGCCAATACATTTCTTTATACTGCTTTCATCTTCTACATAAAAAAGATTTGATTCCCGTGTGATCCTCTTGAAAATGTTCACATTTCTCTCACATAGAGCATTCAACATTTATTAACCTGCGATATAGATTGTTGCAATGGCCAGTATCGCAATATCGTTTATTTTTTGTTCAATTTTTCCGTACTCATCTTGGGGTTTAAAAGTCTCAAAAACTTCACTAACATCACCAAACATTGAATTGTTTATTGAAACTCTGAAATTGATTGTATATTTGTGTGTTTTCCATAGGGGGTTGTGGTAGTAAGATCAAGTGGCTGATTTCCTGGCCCCTGCTCCTGCTGCTGTTCTTTACGGTGCCCAACTGTGCCAAACCACGCTGGGAGAAGTTCTTCATGGTCTCCTTCATCCTCTCCACCGTCTGGATCGCTGTCTTCTCCTACGTCATGGTCTGGATGGTATGGACACTTTTCACTGAGTCACGAGAGAACGGGAGAGTTTGATTGGAAAGAAAATGAATACTATGTTTTAGGTTGTATTATGTACAATGTATTAAAACCCCCTTGTATAATGTAAACATGTTATTACTCTGGAAACACATTGATCTTGAATTCAATTTTGCTTGAACTACTCGGGAACTTTAACATTATTATTTTTTTTATACAATGGTAAAATATGTATTTTATTTAAGTGCAATATGACAGTGAAACTATATTTATTTATATATATATATTTATATATATTTAAGCATATTTAAGATTTTGTGGCATTTCTATATTTTATAAATAGAAAATTATGATTGATTTAAATGCAACTTTGTTTCATTGCATAATTTAGAAAAAGGAATGCATCACATGACAATCAAATTTGAAATGCAATTTAACCAAATTGAGACCCTCTATTATAAACTCTCATTGTACATTTCTGAATTTAATCCCTGGCAGATTAAAAATATTGTTTAGCCTTAATTGAAAAAGTTATGGGGCATCTGTATGGAGATTATTTAAACCTTCTAGAGAAGAATACATTTATATGCACAGACAATCCACTCTTACTAAGATGAAATAGTTTAGTGTTAAAATAACAATTATAATTAATTATGTTAATTATAATTGACAATATAAGTTTTCATGATTGTGTGGGCTTTAAAAAATGAAATTCTTCCTCAGATTAGTTGAAGTTAATTACATAAGTGCGTAAGCATTCACAAATGGGGGAGATTTTACTGATCTAAAGAACATAAGATGTTTTTTCAAATGATTACTTTGTTTGGTGGGATGGACCCTTTGGTAAATATTCAAGTTAACTCAAGAGTCAAATGGCAGTTTGTGAAGAAATGTTGAAAATTACAAGAAGTAGCACTGAGAAATCCCCCATCAATGTCATCAGTACCCCGCAAACACATTTTTGGTCTATTTTGACCAGGGCGTTCAATATTTTTTCATATTGAAACATGCACAAGGCCAGAGAGCCACAGAATGATGGTCACTACTGTGAATTATTCAAAAAGCTGCATTGATCTGTGGTTTCAAGGTGCCACCATGTATTTAGTCCCAGAACCTTAGTATCAGGTCCATGTCACACCAACATTTTAGTTATTAAGGTTATAATGGTAAAGGATTTTAAACCTGCTGTAAAAAGTACTTAAAAGGATAATGTGGGCCAATTCAGCTGGAAGCCTGAGGGTCAATTAAAACTGGTCTGAGGGTCTAGTTTGAACACCTCTGGTTTAAACATTAGCTGTGGCTCTTGTTTACAGTATAGTTGCTTGGTAATATTTAAGGAATCACCAATACGTTTGTCACATTTCTTGCCCATGACCAATCAGGAAGTAAAATTATAAACTTCACCAAAATTGTCAAATTAGAGAAAACTGTGCAAGACTTTGAGTCAAATACTGGCTAAAATTAAGTTGCCTACATCTGACACCTGTCAAATGCACTTCAGCCTGTTTATTTACCACTGAACTCATCTGATTCCCTGTCTGCCATACAGGCTTGTTGTGTAAGACAAGGACATCTGTCTTTAAAAGTGTACAAGCTGATTGGGAGTTACTCCTACTACTTTATTTGATTTTTTTCTTCTTTTTTTTCTTTTTCTGTTTAACACTAAAATGTTTGGAACGTATTTATTAGACTCAAGTGTTAATGATAGTATTGATATTGTTTTGTAATATTGAAGATATGCAAAATGAGGTTTGTGTGGTTTTATTACAGAGAAAAGATACAAAAGAGCGGAAAATACAGTTCAGAAACTTACTATGTATGCCTAATCATTCAAGCATGGGCATAAGGTGGTATTTCTCCACTTTGATTTTTAAGTTTGCAATTATTTAATTTTTGGTGTAATACATTCCGATGCACATTCATATGGATTGCACAACAATGATCTTATCATTGTCACTGGGAGAATCGTAAAACATTCTAGATTTTGTTATGTTTTCCACTTGTACAAAAACACTTATTCTTATTAATTCTTTTCCTCTCCATATTTTCTGTTCTTGTGCAGGTGACTATAATTGGGTACACACTGGGAATCCCTGACGTCATCATGGGCATCACGTTCCTGGCGGCGGGCACCAGTGTTCCAGACTGCATCGCCAGTCTCATCGTGGCTCGGCAAGGTTCGGCTTTCACCCAAAATCAATATCAGGCTGTGGAGTGCAGGATATTTTTGGAACAGGTTTTAGCTTGGACTGAACGCTAACCCCATCTGTGGATTTGGGTTCAGATCAATAGTTACTTACAGGGGTTAGTTTTTCCACTAATGCAACAGAAATGTATCCAAGGCAGTTTTTTGTACTCTTGGTTATTTTCAGATTGTACAATGCGCTGATGTCCCTCTCAGATTAAGCAGGAGACAGAATTTTTCTGTCAATTAAATTTTCATGAACGGTATCCCATAGTAAAAATCTACAAATGTTTAACTTGATAGCAAGGTCCATGTTCCTGATTTTATCAATATCCAATATATGACTTGCCTGGGGGTTCTCAAACTAAAATAGCCATGTAACTGACTCAGGACCACCAAATTGAAATAAACAAAACCCAGTATTAATCAAGGCATGTTAAATAAGATTTAATGTTTAATGTTTTTAATGTTTAATGTGTTATTGGACCCCATTTTACGAAAAGATAGTGTTCTAATAAAAAAAATCATCATCTCGCAACCCCCCCACTTTGAGAACCGCTGCTGTAGGCGATAACTAATCTTTGTCGACACCAATATTCAGATTTTAAAATCCATTGCAATGCCCATGTTTAGTTACCCTTTTCACTTTTGTTAAAAAAAAAGTTAAAAAAAAGAAGAAAAAAAGATTATAATGGTATAAAATAATGGTTTGTTGTTTATTGTCTTTATTCATCAGGGATATTGCACAGTGACTGTTGCATAAGACAGTCCTAAGTTGTATTGACATTGCTGGTGGACAAAATTCAATTACTAGGAACTTATTTCAGCGATTATGGTGCAACAATGAACAAAAATTGTAAAATGATTTTTACTCATTGGTTTGTTCAAAAAGACTCATGGCGCAGCTTAGAAAAAATATTGGGGCCAAATATTGGCAAAATTTCAATATCAGAACTGAATACCAATATTTGGGAAACCCTCCAATATCACTCTCCCATCTCCACCAGCTATGTCTAACCTCGCCACATAATCTGTGTAACAACCATTTTAATGTTTCTAGTCAGCCCTTATATTGGTTAAACAACATAGGACCAGAAAGATATTTTGAAATGCAGCAAGAATTTTAAGTATATATTTTAAAATGCGATAAGATTTAGAATGTCCAATTTTAGTTTAGACTACCTGGCTGCCCCATCATAAATGATTCCTAAACAGTGAGTGTGGCATGATACTCACTGTGACAAATTGACTTTTTGTTTTTGTTTGACTTATTATTTCTTATTGTGACACAATACTTTTAGAGTGAAATTGTTCAAGTATTCACTTTTATAATGCAGATTTTTCACTCTTAATTTAATAAAAAGGCCAACAGGTTTGATTTAGCTAAGTGTTCAAATATAAAATTTGCAGGTCATTTATTAAAGTAAGACAAATATATCAGTCTAGTAGAAATTTGCCATATTTCTTCAGCATTTTTTTCAATGTATCATTAATATTTCATAAACATTTGCTAGCGTTCCAATTATACTTAATGTTGGCAAATTAAACTGCTCAAAATCTTAAAACTCAGATGGAACTCAATAAGATGTATCTCTAACTTGTAGTACTGTTCATACCCACTGATTCAGATTTATTTAAAATTTGTATTATATTCACTATCATTTTGGGCTGTAATGTAACTAATGCTAATGGAAGGATGCCCAAACAACATAAGACTACTAGGACTGAATGATTTTGGAAAATGATCTTGGTTGCAACATTACTGACTGTAATTCTCATAGTTTTTGTTAATTAAGAATCCCATGCATGTTTACAGAAGTCTAAACTACCAGGCTGTCAAGTTTTTTATACAATAACTTTGTGGAGGAAATCATTAATTGCAGTGTTTGTGATTTGTTAATTTGCAACCACTTAAATTTGCATTTGCACTTTCCTCCTCCCCTCTCACCCCCCTCTCCCTTAGGTCTTGGTGACATGGCAGTCTCGAACACCATTGGCAGTAACGTCTTTGACATCCTGGTGGGTTTGGGGGTGCCCTGGTTTCTGCAGACAGTGTGCATCAGTTATGGCTCAGAGGTAAGGCCTGCTCAGCCCCTGGTTCCTAAAGGAGTGATGTGTGAATGCGTTAGAGACAGAGGAGGCTAAAAGGACCATCTCTCGCTCTTCTAGGTCATGATCAACAGTCGCGGATTGGTGTACTCTGTGGTGCTGCTGCTTGGCTCCGTGGCTCTGACAGTAAGTATAAATTGAACGGGTTCTGAAACTGGCACCGGCCTGGATCTGGCACTGGAACCAGATTGGTATAAAAGAGATCTCAAGTGATACAGTAGTTGGGTTGCTCTACTGCTCTTTTGTCTCCTTTTTATATTGTATAGCTTTATGCATCACGTTGAACGATATGCCTACAACAAACATGGATTTATGATGCATCGTTCTCCTATTGGCAACTCCTTTATAGACAAAGGGGAATCCCAACCACTTTCCTGGTTATGAGTATTTTAAGAAGGGCTAATTCAAGTTGAGACTTTGACTAATTCAAGTTGAGACAAGACAGACTGAAGTTATCCAGACAAGTAAACAGATTATTCTGTTGATATTGGAATACAGCAGGCGGCACTAGCATGGACTTGCCATGTAGCGTGCAGCTACTGTTAGCAATGTTTACACATTTTGGCTGTGGGGCAGTCTTATTTCTCTCTGTCTTCATATCTGTGTTTGGTACAATAATAGCTCTCAAACTCCGTGTTTCCTCTTGTAGTTTTGAGCAGTACGTGATGGGGCAGCTGTTCTAGATCAAAATGAACAGTTTGTTGCCCCCCTCACACGAAGGTGTAACAACTTTCCGTTCAGTCTAAAATCTCAGCCATGTTCAGTCACTTTAAGTTGAGTTTGGATCCAGCCTTTCATTTTTTCAGTTGAGTTTGAATTCAATCTTTCATCATTTGTGAGTTTCGTTGAAGTCTGAGCTCTTGCATTAAATTAGTGTTAAATAAACAACGCAATTAATTTGACACTGTAGTTCCATCACATGCAAAATGAACTCACTGCTGTGGAATAATCTAATCCAAATATAATACAAAGAGGGAGACTAATGTTCAAGTTTTAACAATTAATTTCTCTGCGAGCGGTGCTAGCTCGGGGATTGCTTTTGACTGTTGAAAAGGTCAGGTGAGATGATGAGATGAGAGGGCGGGGAGAGGGAGTGAATATATATTGATATGAATTTTCTACTGATAAGTGTATAATAGATAGTCTTCATGTTGGCTGCAAAGAACCAGAGAAAAGGATTGTGGTCAATGCAGTTCACCCTCTGTACTGTGAGGTCCGTCGTGATGTCCATTTCAGTTTTGATTTAGTGCTGGTGATGTGAAAAACTCCTACTTTCTTGGTTGTGTCATGTTTGCAACGCGGTTTAACAAAGGCTTTGCAATTAATCACATTGTCACACTGATTGTCATTCTGTCTTGGGTCTTTTTAATCGAGAGGTCTAGAGTAAATTATCTGCAATCGTTAAATCTCAAACCTTTACATTGCGTACCATCATGCAATATTAGCTTTGAACACTTGTATAATCTTGATCTGTGTGTTTTTTGCAGGTTTTGGGGATCCACCTGAACAAATGGCGTTTGGACTTCAAGCTGGGCGTGTATGTGCTGATCCTGTACGCCATCTTCCTCTGCTTCTCCATCCTCATCGAGTTCAACGTCTTCACCTTCGTCAACCTGCCCATGTGCATGGAGGCCTGACCACAAGCCCCACCCACCCGCTGTCTCAGTTCAATTATGATGGGCCTATCAACGGACTGCTTTCTCCTTCTTTCCGTACTTTTTTTGGTCCAAAATCCGAAATTTTGCTCCAGAATTTGTCCGATTTTTCTGTCATCTCATTCCAGTTTCAGTGTTAATTCCATTCGCCTACTACTTTCCACCCGTCTAGCATGCCTTTAGATATTGGGGACCTCGGAATCACAAGCGCCCCTGTTGCTATTTGACATTGTAAATTTTTCCATGTTCGTTCCAAAGCCAGATATTGAACCAAAAGTTTCACTGTTCTTTTCAATCAAAACATCTTACTAACTCGTTTTGTCGTTCCTACATGAAATGCCAAAATCTCAAGTCCCATTTACATGTGCTGTGTCATGCAAGGGTGTATGTCCTCAAGTGGGTGTGTCTCGGGAAGCTCCTCCCCCTCCTCCAGTCTGGACCTGTCTCTGCATGGCCTCTTTTTGTCTCTGCTTTGTTAAACTTGCTCTCTAAATTTTCATTTGAAATTTACATCAAAATCCACGGTCCTACTGACTGTAATGGTGTTATGCATATGCAGCACTGCACAATGTAAACTTGTATTTATGTTAATTATTTTGTATTTATTATTTTTCAAATCAAGATTTTGTGTAAGTCTGAACTAGAGGAGAGCTCGTTGCAAATACTATAGGACATTGCCTGTTCTTTTGTTTTCACTGAAACAAGTTGCACATAAATGCTTTTCTCGCTTTGTGCTGTAAGGAGATTTGACCACTAGGTGGAGCTGGCACTGGACGCTCCACGACATTGTATTTTTCAGCAGCCGTGATGGTTACTCTACTTATCCCCTCCTCCTCTGCACAACTTCAACACAAAAACTGACTGACAAACTGCATTCAGGTTAGCCGCCGACAATAATGCAAACAATACAACACAAACTTCCACCCTTTGGTCAGCAGGGGGTGCCATCACAGCCTGTCGGTTATCAGGGAAAATCCGGAGATCTCCAGGAGGTGGTGCCGGTGGTCTGTTCATGTAGATATTGCACTTTAACAGCTGTCCTCTCATTCAAATCAGATAGTGCTTCCTTCTCCGTGAGTGCGTAATCGATGTGTTTTTGTGTGTGCGCGTGGGACATTTAGGTGCGCTTGATTTCTCCCCCTCCAAAACTAGATGACTCCAAAACATCACGAGTGCACACTTTTCCCTGTGTCTGCAGTGCATGCGGGTACTTAAAACAAATTAAAAAAATGACACAAAGCTCTTTTTCAAAACAGCACAGCGAACAACTTTGTTGGAAAAACGGAAAGCCAACTTTTGATCAAAAAAAAAAAAAATCTCGGCAGCTACGTGCTACAATGCAAACGTGGACGTTTTTGGACATCATGCAAAAATGCCTGTAATGGAGTCCACAGGTGAATGGCAGAGAGACTAAAACAAAAAAATGTGGAGTGTGTTTTAAGTGTTCAAATTTATACCTGTTTCGCGTCGGTGAGCAGGAACTTGTATATGCAATTTCTATGTAAAGAATTGAAGCAACAGAACGTCCGCTGGGAGGTTGCCATATTGGAGTGACGTTGGTCTGTCAAGTGACGTGTGAGCTCACAAGTGTGTATTTCTTTTGCTCAAGACCCAAATGCGGACATTTCTTGACTCCGTTTTGACCCGTTTCTGACCCACCTGCTGTTTCGTGTACAAGGGCATTAAATAAATTGCAAGCCTAGCTAAAGAGGCGGAAGGATGCATGACTGAATCAACAACTTTTGCGGGCTTGAAAAAAATGTTTTCAATTTTTTTTTTTTTGGAGGCAGCGGAAAGACTTGATTGACCGGACCTATTTTCTTTGGACTTTGGCTTTATCTGCGAATGTTAAAAAGTATTATATTTTTGTGTATATTGATGCAAGAATCATTTTGTCCATTTTGTTTGTTATAAGTCACTTTTGGAGGAAAAAAATATTGACAAATTTGCCATATTACTTGTCAAAATCGAACTCAATGGCAATCTTATGTACAAAGTAAACGCACACTTTAGATTATGACAGAGTTGCAGTGGAAAGTGAGAGAGGTGGTTTGTTTTCAGAAATGCGACCCGATGCACTGTGAGCTCAATGTGATGTGGAAGTTGTTTGTTGAGAATAATAATAATAATGAGTAAATAATTATAAAATATATTTAATGTAAAGTTAGTTACTATTAAAAAAAACATGAGGACATCTGTATAACTTATATGAATGTATTGTCTTGCTATACCGGACATATCCAACCAATGCATTTTACTGTAAAGCAATAATGTGAAGAAAAAAATTAAAATGGCAAAATAATTCATGGACTTTTTGTCTGTAAGTTTGTGAAATATAAAAAGAGCAAGTAATTTTATTATATCTTCACTGAAATGTCATTACTTTGCCTGTTCCACAGTATCTCAAACATATCTACATCTACCATTTATTTAGGGCTGTTTTTATTCTTTTGAAAAATCATGCAATTTTACTGTGGAGACATGCCTCTCCACAGATCTGACCTTCAATTTACCCTAGTGGTAATCTCCATCAGTTTAATGCCATTCTGGGCAACATTTCAGGCAAAGCGATAGCATCAACCAGCTGATGGACCCTCCACTAGAAAACTTACACAGTGCATCTTGAACAATTCCTTGTTTACAACACTGACACCTGGAACAATGTTTTTTCCAATACCAAGGCTTGGTTCATTATAGAAGCATACAAAAAACAAGCTAAAACAGTCATATAAATTATGCTGAGAGTGCCGTCTGAAACAGAAGAGTTTGGTGCAGTGGATCAGGGCGTTGTGGGTTCGAGTCGTCTCGAGTCATCTCCCACTATGAGCTGTATTAAGTTAGTGACACTTGCATAGATAATGTTTCATGTTAATTCTTGTGTACTCCATTCGTAGATCACTTGAAAATGGTTCAACAACTGAAGCAATGCTGATTTATAGATGAATAAATATGAATATATTCTGTACATTAAATTTCAGAATTCATCTTTTATCTGAATTCCAAATTTAGTTGAATTTCTTACACACACTTCTTCCTTTTCTGTTTAGTGAGTGCTGTCATTATTTGGATTCTAGTTGGTGTACTCTATCGTGACTCCCTGCTTAATTTCTTCATTTTATTTTCACAAAAATCCACTTGTTTGATTAAATTTGCCGTGCCCAACATGCAATCACATCAACAGCCCTAAGCCAGCTCTCCAAATCACGCCATGCAACAATATTTTTAATTTGGCATTAATTTTCTGATCAGATGGCAGCCGAAACACAGGACCATGTAGTTTTCTGAATGGATTAAATGAAACAAGTGTTTTTTAATGATGAAGACATTTCAAACTGAACTTGACTATGAATGGAGACTAATTATATATTCCTGCACAGCCAATGACAATGCTTTTAAATTGCATAGTAATTGATGAGTGAAGAGAGGCGCTTCATCTGCTGATTGCCTCTCAACCATTGTATGCCTTGCTCACCAGCAGGGGGCAATGTTGCAGCAGGATTTGCAATGAAGTGTAACCGGGCATGGAGGAACTGGCCTATGCAAGGGCAGATAAGAACATATCCAGTTTAAGTTCTGTACAAATCTGGATTCATGCAATTCTGCTTAGTCTCTCCAATCAGCAATAGTGAAACAAACAACGATCAAAGCAGTCTTGACTCAACACATAGGAATTTGCATGTTCTGTTGTCTTCGTGGGTTTGTCCAGCTACCCTGGTTTCACAGTCCCAGCTAGGTGTTCCTGACCAAGAAGCAAAGGTAGCTGTGATTGGCTGATAGAGAAAGAAAAGGGGTGCCATGAGGAGGAAATCCAATCTGTCTTGGATTTCTTATTTTTATATCATGGTAGTAATGCTATTGTATACAAACAATGCCGGTTAGAAGTACTGTGCTAAAATCAAGATTCGGTGTCAATTTAGACCACTCCTCTCCCTGACTCTTCTCAAACCACAGCCTCCGTAGTTAACACTGTTAAGACCTGGCTCGTTGAGCCGCAACAGGGAAAGGGGGCGGAGACAGCATAAAAGGTTTAAGCTCTTTGGTTGAGCATTTATTCAATAATTTAACAATAAATATGTGCAAATGTAGCGATAAAGGTGCGTCGAGGCGAGCATGGTGTGACATGGCTGGGTGTAGCAACCAGAGTAGCAGTTCTTGAGGGTTGAAGGCTGGTCTCTTTTATAGGTGGCTGGACGCGCTGGGCCAGCACATCCAGGTCACCTCAAAGTAGACCTACAGTATTAAATAAAACAAAGATGGCACTAGGGGGGGCGTCACAACTCGCTCTGGTGTCTGCCTTAATTAGTACCCAATTTTTTTGCTGTTGTAAATGAGTTTTTGGTTTTTTTTGGTTTTCCACCAGAAAGTATCTTGTTAAGCAGTAGTTTCAGACAAAATTAGACCTCTATGCATTGTCTGCAAACAAAAAAGCATTTTAATCTAAAAGTAAGAGCCAAAAGCAGCGCTCTCAATGGCTGTGCTTGGGCGGACCACCCAAGCTGTTCTAAAGCCATGCAGGCACCTTAAAATGACTGCATGTCAATATCAACGATGTGCCAAACAGCTTGGAACTAGTTATATAGCTTTTAATACCTGCTAGTACCCCAGCTTTAAACCTGCCCCCCTTTCTCTCAACATGCCAGGTCCCATACATGGACACACCACACCTAAGGGTGGCTTGAGAATAATGCGCTAAGCTTAAACCGCTCTGTCATCTTCAGTCATTCTTTCCTGTAGTCAGCACCGTGCCCCAGCTCTTTATCATTGGGCTGGGCCAAGGCAGAGTCGCCAGGGCAATGCATATTAATGCAGCATGCACCGCTTCTATGTCAGCTGCTCCTCCTGAATGCACCTGGGCAAACCAAGAATGCTAAAAGCATAAAGATCTGGGACCAGCTTTGAAGTCCAGAACAGGATTCTACTGACTACTCAGTTACTACCAGTTTTTTGGTGTGGCTGATTGTTTTTGTTCTTGATACAAAAAAGAAAAGAAACATGTCAATAAATCTAAATAAATTAATTCAACAGGAATTTAAAATTAATAAAACATTTACATTAGGCTACATATGGAAACTTTGTAAGCTGCAGTAAATATAAATATTGCTATTTTGGACAATTTAAAGGTATTTTAAAGAAAGATTATGAGAATATGAAGCTTTGTCTCAGTCTAAAACCACATATTAAAGACAGTTTTCTTTTTGTAATCACACTTTTCTGATAAGGAAGGATGTCATTTCAAAAGCAGTTTCCTTGGCAAAAAAAAAAAATTCTCTAAAAAGTCTTAAATTATATATTAATTTACCTACTATTCTGTCAAAACTAGTCAAAGATTAGTATTCTCTGGACGCACAACCTACGCGTCTCAACATCTCGATTCTTCGTCTGCTGCCCCAAATCGTACCTATGCTCTTCACCGCCCCCTCAGTTTGGGAGACATTCATTCATGTATGTTTTATTTGAGCACATTACATTACATTACATTATGCATTTCTTCCATTTTATGATTTGTGATTTATGTGCAAAAAGGGAGTACGAAAGAAGTAAAATGTATACTCCTACCCCTCCTTACACATACATAATTACATAATGCAAATCCTATCCAGTTCTGGTTCAGCTGTTGTTATAAACTGCATTCATTCTTTTTGTTAAACTGTTTTCTTTACTTTTTGTTTGTTTCATAACGTTAGCTCTTACTTTCCATCACAATCCATTACTGAAATATTATCAGATGTTGAATTCACTTTTACATTTAATCCTTTCCTCTCAGTATTGTCATTTTTAAAGTATATAGTGTTTGTACAGTTGAGTATATATTGTTTACCCAGTCATGTTGGATAGTCGAGCATGGCAGGATGTCTCCAAATTGCACTGATTGGTACAGAAGAGGGTTACAGTCAGTGGGCGAGGCTACCGCGCTCAAATTGAGCCGCCGACTGTAGGCTGCCATGTTTGCAATCTGGTGCTGACCGCTAGGGGCTGGCTGCAGAAGTAGAATTATTCAATGCAAGTCAATGGGGAGTTAGACGTTTCAAAACCTACTTTAGAGCCTGGCTCAAAATACGGCTTTGGTCTCAAACGTTAGCTCACGGCTCTGTGACAACGCTGAGGGGGGTGAATTTTTTTGAACCAGGCTGGTTTAGCCGCTGTGATTTTTTAAAGTTCTTGAATATCTAATGAGGAAGGCGGGCTTTACGCGCCGGAAATGTCACGGCGCAGCCAAACATCTACGAGTGGGCGGTAACTATAGAGGCAACGACGGCAGTACGTCAGCAAAAGGCCGCCCCAAAGTCGGCCTCTCCCCGCCTCCCCACCGAGGGGGGAGTGGTGGGGGCTAACCATGGATGTATTAAATGAACTGGATAAGGTACGCCCCCTCTGTCTGTGGTCCCAGATTGATTTGTGGCCGTGTGAGGTACTGCAGCCTCTTGGAACCAGCCTTTTTCTAAAATTGCTCATTATAATTGCAGACAGGACTGAATTATTATCGGTATTTAAATAAAATAGAAGGAAATGTTCTTTTCTACCTTTTCTAAAATCACCGAAATTACCGTTTTTATATGAAGTGGGGGATTGTCGTCACGTGGCGCCCTAAAACAAAGATGGCAGCCTCCGTTTCAGGAAGTAAAACAAAGATGGCAGCCATCGTTTCAGGAAGTAAAACAAAGATGTCAGCCGCCGTATCAGGAAGTAAATGCGGAAGTAAGAAACTTTTTTGGGGTCATGCGCCAATGAGCACTCTCCATAGGGATAAACAGGACGGCCATCTTGGATTCATCTTCCAGGTTTTATTATAGTTCTATGGGGCTAACCCGCGGCCATTTTGAATTCTCCATGACTGAGCCGCATTTTCATGAATGGGGCGGAGTGACGACAGTCTGTCCATTATTTTTTATGTCTATGGTTACAGTGCTGGGATATTGGCTGTGGAATACTTCTATTACTATTTTTTCCACAGGCTACAAAAGTGTTAGGATTGTTAAAAGTTCATCATTAGTTACAATAATGTTGAAAAGTGAAAATATCCAGAAATGCATATGTGTGCATGCATATATTTGTGTACATTTATTTAATATATTATTATGTCCTATTCGGTTAAGTATTTTTCATTGCTCAATGTTGACAATTAATAAAGCAGAAATAACACATACATTTCTCCTGTAAAAAAATCCCTTGGGATATTGTTATGCCATCTTGACTGCTTTGCCAGGGCAATAAATGAGATCTTTCTAGCCTGTTGTTTGGCTAATTACATTGTGCCCATAGGCCTATATCTGACCATCACACAGACTTAGAGGAGTTTACTTGTAGGCTACAAAAGCTCAGATGTTTATGTCAATAGATTGTGCTCCTGAGAAGCTCTTTAACCAATTGAAATCATTAGTGGACTGAGGAGCTTCTTCTGCACACTAAGTCAGAGCCTACAACACCAGCAAATCAATTACTTAATATCACTCTGCTATGGCCAATGGCTGTTTAGGAAGAACTGTCAAAGTAGCATCACATTTGGCTTGTTTCCACCAGCCCTACTCAGCCCCACTCTACTCTGTTTGGCTGTACTTGGCCTGGTTTGGTTTCCATTTGTTTTTAGTATCTGGTACCGTATCCAACAAAACTGCCCACAACAAACCGATATCCATAGAAACTCCGTGGTAACCATGGGTTATGCAAGAAATCTGACCAATCAGTGTCAGTTTGGAGAGTTGAGTACCTGCTTGGCCTGGATAGAAACCGGACTGAACAGGTACAAAAAATATACCCGGTTCCGGTTAATCAGGGCTGGATGGAAACACTCCAAACCGGTGCCAAGTAAAGCTGGTGGGAACACCCCAATAGTTTTCTATCAGGAGATCCAAATTTTACACACATTTTATAAAGATGGGGTACAAATTAACAGGCCTATATAACATACATACAATCAGTCCATATTTATGGTACATTATGGGTAACCACCTACTTGTCTCCATGGAGATGTAATGGTTTTCCCTTGAATGTTCGACAGGATGGTATTGAACATATCTATCTAGCCTTTCATCATGCATGTATTTTTGCCTATGTAATTGTTTTCATTGACTGGTTTAATATTTTGTGGAATCTACTGTCATGGTGAGTTATATTACAGTTGTAAAATATATTAAGTATGTTGTGGAAGTTATCATTTTGGTAATAGACCAAATCTATGTTTAGGGCATAAAAGTTTGAAGTAATATGAACTCATTTTACTAAACAAATGGAAATACTTAAATGCATATTTTACAGGGGCAGCAATGTGTTTCTCTGGTTCACAGACCACTTGTAGGTACAAACCACTAGTTTGTACCTACGATACAGGGACAATTTACACAACTGACAGTTTCAACAATCATTCAACAATCAGTTATCATCAATCATGTTATTATCAGGTGTTATTTATTGTCAGTTCCTGTCCCCAATGGTCAGCTCATGTTCTGCACATCCATAAGCATCACATATCGCATATGGGCCAAATGACGGACCGAATAGTGCAGAGGACGGACAGAAAATGCTTATGTATCCGAATGCGTCTCGACCGTAGAGCATAAATGGGCTTTAACCAGTCACATGTACTTTAAGTCAAGAATATGACTTGGGTGTTTTTTGGTTGTTAGAATATTTCTGATTGGCCTCGAACATAACCAATGACACCTACAGGTGCAGCAGGATCTGAAGAGTAGGAAACAAATCTATTTGGGGAAAAAAAATCACTGGGGTGTGCTCATTTCATTATAGGTGTGTTAATTGCTCAAAAAAACCTTCCACTACATTCTAGGCAAGACAAAAACAAGGAGGTGGTGCCCCCCGCCAGAAAAGTTACATCAGTTTAATCTGCTTAACCTGTAAATGAAACGGCAGCCTATTTTATTGAAAGGACATCCGTGGTGCCAGATGGACAATGCTCTTTAAAAGGCTCAGTATTTTTGCACCGGTCGTATCCATGTTATCACTCTTATTAGCACTTGGGCAATAGAACTGGCTCATAAGTCCCTCTGTTCGACACAAAATGGCTTCCAAATGAAATTATGTGTAATAAACGTTTAACTTTACAATGGCCAACTGAGAGTAGCTGTCACAATACAATATTATAGGAGAGTGGTTATTGGGCGTTTTACATTGGGTAAAACGACCATATTAAGGAAAGGCACGTTTATTTGTAGAGCACAATTTGTACACAAGGCACACAATTCAAAGTGCTCTACACAACAGGAAAACATTGCATTAAATAACAGAGAACCGACTTGTTATTAACTTAGGTTAAAAAAGTGGATTGCAGATCAAATCTTTCTGTTGTAAACACATCTAAACAGAATTTTAGCCTGGATTTGAATATTGTCAGCGGAGACCTGTCTCACATCTTCAGTTCTTTTAGCTGCATAAAACTGAAACACTGATCCTCCACTGCAGTTTTAGTTAGGACTAAACAGCGGAGCAGAAGAACTACAAGTGGACAAAACCAGGATTAAACCAAGTCCTTGAATCCCAGTTTGAGACTCATTAGACGCCCATTAACAACCTATAGATTCAAAATGTGTTTGTTACACAAAAATACCATGGCATTTTAAATTACTTTAGTATGAAATAAATTAACCAAAACAAGATTCAGTTTATATGTTTGGTAAAATGGTGAGCCTGCAGTAGATTGTCTCTATGGAGTTGAATGTTCCACATATGGCACTAAACTTACTAAACTTTAATATAATAGCTGGTGTTAGTGATGAGCTGACCACTCGGCAGGTGAGTAGAAGGAAAGATATAAACTTTTTTTTTTAACTCCCGCACACTGTCTCACTCTTCATAAATTTATTATAGACTGTCCTCACATCAAGAACGACCTATTTGGTCGTTTATTTAGAGCCCAAAAAACGACCTAACAAGGCTTAAGGACGTAGGCTAAAACAGCGCCCCTGTAGACCATGTTTATAAGTCAATAAGACGTGAAAACAGGACTTACCACGAGTTTTAGAGATTCCAGGCTTGCTCCGTGTTCACTTTTAGCACAGATCCAGAGAAAAATGTCTTTTCTGATAATGACATCCACTCATTCTGGTCACAAATAGCGAAATCCACAATCAAAGAGCTAGCGCTAAACTTCTGTGCGTATCACGTGTGTATCTGCTGAAGTGACATCACGGAGCGTTTGAAGGTCTGAAGGAAATCTGTGATTTAAGAACAACAAACTATATTTTGAGACAGTTTAGATAATGCATAAAACATAATCGGTGTAATTGCAACTTAATAAAAATGCAAATAAATAACAAAATTTTTTTACTATTGCTCTGAGGGCCAACTGTTTGAACAGTCCTCAGCTTCAGTCTCATGATACAGCTGGGTTTGAACAGTCCACTCTGCTTCAGCCTCCTCTCCTCTACACATGGCTCATAAACCTCTGAGGTGCTGCCCACCTCTTGTCCAGCTCCTCACACTTTATGCACTTTTATCTGATACACATATCCTCTGGTTTCGATCTCATATTGTTATATATGTTTTCTGGTTAAATAATGGTTCATAATCAAATACATCTTTCAAGGAATAATTCAATATAACCAATGCTAAGTCTCACTACAATCTGCAGATTACACAATGGAAAGATGATGCAGCAGTACTTGAACAATCGCAGGAGTCAGAACCAGAACCTCCCAACATGAGTGTTTGTGAATCATGTTCACACAAAACTGAGAGAATATAACAGCCCTGTTGTAAGCAGAAGATGTTTGTGACAGTGATGAACCCGAGGACACAAACTGCTCCCACTGCACTGGACGATGAAGGGGCAGGAGCTCCTCACAGGCTTCATTTGCACTCACAGTGAATGATACGAGACATGCACATCACAACTATTCACCAACTCACCCTAACTTAGATAACCTTGTGCATGCTGAGTCATGTCTGCACTGTGTTTCCTACAGCCTTATATCCATCATATGGTATGATATGCTTCTAATTGTACAGGGACACTACACAACAATGGATTTAAGGGCAAGATGCTGAGGACATGTCAATGACCTGATCAGCCTTTATTCTCAGAGTACATCTTGCCCCAGTGTGGGACGTCTGCGATGTCCAGAACACCTTTGTCTCAAAGTCTGTTCCTTCTACTGAAGTGGGACTCTTTCTATAAAAAAAAAAAAAAAAAAAAAAAAATCATACATTTTTTTAGCAATATTTTACAGAAATTTGATCTTAATTATTAGACCAGTGATGACAGTGCAGCCCTCCACCACTTTGCTTTCAATATGACTCTCCAGGAAAAAACAGATTCTCACGTTGACACATCAACATGGTGAGTGTATTTTTCCTTCATTACTTTTTTTTTTTGTGTGTGTGTAATTTCCTTTGCAAATTATGAAGTTTCTTATGGGCGTTTGCTGGATTTTGTACAGATAATAATAATGCACATTTTTGAATCTATGGCCATAAAAGGTGTTGCAAACGTTTATACAAAAAGTGGGAGAGGGATTTAAACTAATCTATAAATTGTTTGATTAAAACAGATGATTGGTGTTTTCATATTTTGAATTGTTGAAAATACAATACATTTTGATTTTGAATATTTTCATATTAAACGTGTATGCAGAACCATTTGTATTGTTATTGTTATTATTGAAATTATTATTATTTACATACACAGTTCCGTTTTATACTTAGTATTAAATCAACCTAAATTTCAGATTCATGATTATGGCAAATAATATATAGTAATAATTTTAAAAAAGATACATTTAGAAAAATCTATTTCCTTCAGACGCTCTGATGTCACTTCCTGTCGCGGACACACACAGAAGTTTAGCGCCAGCTCTTTGATTGTGGATTTCGCTGTTTGTGACTAGAATGAATGGATGTCATCATCAGAAAAGACGTTTTTCTCTGGATCTGTGCTAAAAGTGAACACGGAGCAAGCCTGGAATCTCCAAAACTCGTGGTAAGTCCTGTTTTCACGTCTTATTGACTTATAATGAATGTAATTTAGACATGACCTGCAGGGGCGCTGTTTTAGCATACGTCCATACGATATGTGATATATATGATTTGGCTTGATTTATTAACACAGTGTTTCGGTCCCAGAGGGACTGAAACATTGTGTTAATAAATCCATGACGAGTGAGACAGTGTGCAGGAGTTTTCTTTAAGGTTTCGGTGTTTTTAAGTAAAAAATACCATAAAACACATGCATTCTCTGTGTGGGATCACCTCTCCACAGATCTGACATGCAACTTGAAACGGCGTCACCGTTTAGTTTTCATAGAAATGACTGATTTAATGCTACACATTAGGCAAAGCATTAACATCCCATGGAGACAGGCAGGGGGCAAACCCTCAACTAGACAAGTTAAGCAGTATTCCCCTAAGTATAAGTATAAGTATAAGCTTAAAGTCTAGAATAACAAAGACATCTACTTCTGTGTGTCTTGTAGTTTGTGGTTTTCATTGTAACCTTGAACAGACCTCCTCCAGGCTGTTCCTATTATCAGTCTCAGTCTCAGCTCCTTCAAAGTCACCAAGACGCTCTCCTTTTCTCCATCTGTGAGGCTGAACTCTGGGTCAGCTGTCACATGGTCCTGTCACAATCTGCTGCACTTCTATACTATGGAGATATTACGGGAAATCACATTCACTGTATAGCTGTCCTTATATTTACTGTATTGTTGATTGAAATACTTATTGCTTCTCTATTTGGGGTATGCATCTGCGTGCGTTGTCTTCTCTCCTCGCTCCATGTATCAGCCACACATTTATATTCACTCAAACGCTTCTCTTCCACTGACTGCAAGTGGGGAGTATCTTGCAACTTGGGAACAGTCCAGAGAAGTGGAACCCATTTTTCTTTTAGCTTCATGTGCTAAGATAAACCTACATGAATGCAATATTATAAATTGGTGAGTGGACATATAAGAACCACTGTCAGATATTAAGATGTGATAAGGAGCAAATAACAATGAACAACTCCAACAAAGGACTTAAGTGGTGCCAGATCGAAAATGCACAACAATCAACGACAATCAATGTTTATGTTCTGTTCACATCCATGTGATCACCCGTGACTGCACTTATTATAGAACTGGGTCATTCGTTCCTCTATTCAACACAAAATGGCTTACAATGAAATTATGTGTTATTAACTGTAAACTCTACAATGGCCAGTGATTGCAACCGTCACAATATAGGACATTATCGGGCATTTCATGGGTTAAATTACCATCAGTTACTTTTATCAAGAGGACAAGATGAGACATTTAAAATATCATGTCTTTATTAAACTTTTTTACATTGACCAGAATATAAAATCTACACCACAGCACAATAACAACACATTAACACTGATGTTATCCCTGTTTCCATGTTTTCACCGTCCTATTATCATACTGTTAAAGGGTCTGACTTTATTTCATTAAAGCATATATGAAAAAAGAGATGATGGTGCCTCAGTTTAAATAAAGTAATTTTGTAGTATGAGCACCAACAGAAAGCAACTGCCAGGGACAGACATTTGTATCCAGTTCAGAAGACGAGAACCAAGTCAAAAACAACTCCTTGTAACTATCCCAGTTGTTTCTCTGTCATGGTTCAACATCAGAGTGAAAGAAGGGTCTAGGTGGGCAGGGCCAACAGTTCATCCTGAAACATGTTCTTCACTCAGGGTTGACAATTGGGCACAGACCCCTTAATGTGATATATTGTAAGTGCAAGTAGATACAAAAATAATAATAATCCTGGAGTGAATATTTAGCTTCGGGGGCCCCCGTAGTGGATTGAGGACCCTGTTCATGTCCATAGTTTCCCTACAGTTTGTTACGGCTCTGGTAAAACTTTTTAGAAACAAACAAAACTTTGGACTTGGTAATTGAGCACCTGCTGTTTCTATGCATACACATTATGGCCTTTATTCTGACAGCTGACTTTTAAATGTGCCCTCTCTGATTGGACCCCCGCTGTGGCGAATGAACCAATCAGTTTGGTGATCAGGATATGGGGCCTTTCTGTACATTGTCTAAGGATGTTTTTATTCATTCATTTGCATAAAAGAAAGACTGTTCGGCTAACCTGACTTTTCTGAGCATGTAGGTTTTAATGTCGCATCCTCAAAAACATTGGCATGTCTGAACCTTTTGTTTCATTTGTGCTTGTTTTTCAGATCATTAGGCACTCAAATTGCAGAAACGTCACAATTTCTGTCAGTCTTATTTTTGATAATGCTCTATTAGAAGTCCACTTGCTTATTGGATGTGCATAATGAATACAGTCAAGTTGTTTGCGAAGAAAAAAAAGGTTATAGAGCAAGCAAGTTTAAAGATCTAGGCTAACAGAACAACCTTCAACTTAGTATCATTTAATAAATAGTATACTGTAAATATCAAATTTGCTTCATGCATATTATTAACTCTTTTTTTTTTCTTCTTTGGCTTCTTCTTTTTCTTTTACTGTGGTGTTATAGTGTTAAATTTTTTCCAACTGAATTTTTCCAAACATGAAATATTTTGTGCTCACTCTATTGTACACGTGCATATTATCATTGATCATGTTTTTTTTTTTACACATAGAAGAGGTTGATGAAATGTCTTGCCCAAGGACAAAAGGACAGTATATATTTCATCAAGAGTTGAACCAAAGATCCACTGCACCACTGTTGGCCTTATAATTGTGAGTCTAGCAATGTCGAACTGTGCTTTTCTTCTACTTAGCATGCCCATCAGAATGTCCTTCTCCTGAATAACAATCTTGACATTGCTGTATGGAGTTGCGTTAGGATTCTGTTATTATAACCACTGTTCTTATGGGGTCCCCTTTATCTTTCTACGCTAAGCCCTCTCTGCGTCTGAAGACCTACTACAGCTTTAAGACAATGTGACCTTTTGTTGGTATTTAAAACCTAATAATGAGATGAAATTTAAATGACCCAAAGAGCAGAGAGTATCGATGTTAGGGGCATTACCTTAAACCATAGCAACGTCTGTTAAGTATAGCACACTTAAAAGGAGATATAATGCAAAATCAACTTTAAAGAGCTTTTAACCATGTTAAAAATGTTTTTCCTTCTCACTTACACAGTCAGAGTTGTTTAGAGTGGTTCTTAATTGGTGATACATTGGTGATTCAGCAGCACTGCATTGGCATGTTGGGTATAAATGAAAATAAATATCCACGGCTTGCTGTAATTTTCCAGTGGGGTGGTCAGCATATTAGACAGTGTAACTTAAAAGCCAGTTTTTAAAAAATGCATTTTGTAGCACCTACACACACCAAAATGTTGTACTTAAGTTTTTGACGGACTGTACCAAAAGATATGTTGATATGTTTTAACCCCAAAAAATGAAGCAAATGTTCAGTAAGATCTAGTAAAGTATTCCAAAATGCCCTTGACATTTTTACAAACACAATGCATTACATCTTTTTTAATGTAAAAATATTAAATTATGAAAATCTTGTAATGCATTTCTTTTGTATATCTATGTCAGTAAACTATACAGAAGAAAAGATTTATTCCTGTTCCTCTGTTGTGTTGTCTTAAAGGAAAAATACTGCACATTTTTCAAATTGTTATTAGCCTTTAAACATAAATAACAAGTTTCCCTGCTGTCAGCTCTGGCACTTAAGGCCAATTCATACTTCATAAGAAGTACGAACTTTGTTCATGCGCCTCGGGCTGTAAGAACAAAATGACGTCATTTTGTTCTTACAGCCTCTGTTCGGCTGTTCTCGCAGCCTGTTCTTGGCACATCAGCTGAGCAGAACTTTGTTCGGCAGAGCTGTGCGTCAACTAGGCTCTGATTGGCCAGTTTTTCAAAAGGGGCGGGGTAAATTTCTTTGGGCGCATGTTGGAGAAATAGTGTTATCCTAAGGACAAGGTGGTCAAACCAACGGGCTGACATCCAGAAGTACGAAAGGTGCCTCTCCTCATCCATCTCCCGTATTTGTTGAACGAGCAGACTGTATTCGCCCTGTACGACCCGCGTTGTATTTAGCGGCCGAACATGCCATCTTCACTCATTTCGTTCTGTCTCCTCGGCCAGCGCATGTAAAAGCAGGTCGTCATCCTCTTCATCTTCAAACATCATCCTCTCTTCTTTCTCCTCCTCTCTCATCCACTCAAAAACTACATCTGCCATTGCTAAAACGATATCAACTGAGCTGTCAGCGACGGGGTGGTAATCTCAGCGTGGAAACAGTTGTTGGGATCACGGGGGGCGGGGTCTGAATGAGTTCGGCTGCGGCGCTTGAGCTGAAGTATGAATGCCAGAGCCGAAACAAACTTTGTTCTTGTTCTTACAGCCTGAGGCGCACGAACAAAGTTCGTACTTCTTATGAAGTATGAATTGGCCTTTACTGTGTGCATGCAGCCAGTAAACGGCGCCTATAGGGCTATACACAATGTAGTCATGTTCAGGGCTCTCAAGTTTTGATCAGAGCTTAGAGTGAGATTTTGGCCGGAGGCAGGGTAAAGTGAGTTGAAAAGTATCTTGGAGCATAGAACAGACTCTTCGTTTTTTCTGCATGATCTAACTTACCCGAACAATAGGGTAATAAATCAAAAAGAAGACTGAACGACAAAAATGTGTAATTTTAGCCATTTTTACACATAAAATATCTTATTTCTACATGAAAACATTACAATGAAAAACTTGTAATACATTTTTTCTTACATTTATGTGGACTACAACAGTTTACAAGTTTACAATTGATATCTTTAAATGTAAGGTTTTTTCCAATTCACCTGTAGTACCCCCATAAATATAATAATGTTCACTACATTTTAGTGAAATATGTAGTCTAACCTGTCATATATATTTTAACATCTTCATTTAACATGACTAATTTACTAATAACTACTAAATAGGTTTAAATTGAACTTAAAACATGTAAATGTACCTGGCGCTTTCAGGGTCGCTACCCGAGAAAAAGTGGCAAATAATTCTGATTTACAGGGTGAAAGTAAATAATGGCTGACTCTCGGATTTGGGATTTTCGGCTTCAAAACGAATCAAATGACAAGGAGGCAGGCAACACGGACCATTAGCTTGGCAGCAGACCAGGGGCGTTTCTAGGATTTGCTGAGATGCAGGGCTTAGCCCGGTGTGTTCTTTAAGTCATCACGCGAAATCCTGACGGGGGGTCTGGGGGTCCCCCCCCAGAATTTTTTTTCCCAAGGGAGACTTATTTCTTGTATTCTGGTGCATTTTAAGAGGTTTTGAGCAACTAAAAAATAAATATTTTTTCTAGGCACACATGAGTCTTTTATTACAAAACAACAATTATTGTTTTGAACTCCGTTGACTGTCATTGTGTTACTTTTACTGTAAGTAAAAATTGTAATAAATTATATATTACTAGTTACAGAGCAAAACACCTGATATATTTGTATTATAATATTACTGTCCCAAAAATGAAAAAAAAAGAAGAAAGTCACCCAACTTAGGTTCCCAATTTTCTTCATCATTTTTAAATTTACAGATTTTTCCAATTATAATGGAGCTGGTCACCCACTGCATTTTATTAAATTGCACATGTTTCATTGGATTAAGAACAAATTAGTAAATATTATTTTATACTTTATTTTATACCCTCAGCCCTGCGACGAGTTAGCCACTGTCCAGGGTGTACCCCGCCTAAGGCCCAAACTCGCTGGGATAGGCTCCAGTCACCCGCGACCCCTAACGGGAATAAGCGGTAGAAAATGAATGAATGAATGAATTTTATACTTTTTGAAACTTTTGAACCCTCACCCATAGTTTGAGAACCACTAACCAAATATAAAGTCATATTATTAAGGCGTTTTGGGGTCACTGGGTCAAATGCCCTACAACAACAACAAAAAAATGCACTGTAGGATTTTTTTTCTTTACCTCACTGTGCAGTAATTTGCTGACGGTCCCTGAAGAAGCACGGATACCGCTGCAGTAAACTAACTTTCACTTGCACTTAACCTGTTAAGACCCACCTCATTTTGGCAGTTTTTCTCGAAAAGTACATACCCAAATGAAAAAGCTTATTGTATGGCTAACGTACACTCTATAGGCTTGTATAATGTGTCATTTGAAAGCTAAGACCTTCTAGTTTCAGAAGCTGAGCTTTGTCTGAGTGAAACACAACCGGCAGTACGCCTGTTCAAACACAACCCATAATTCGTTTTTTTGGTCTTGGAAAAAAAAAAGAGAAAACAAAAATGTCTTCCTGAAGACATACTTCATGCCGTGCTATTGAAACCCCCCACAGCAGCTGTCCACCTTGTTGACAACAACTGTGTGAAATTTCTCACTTCTAGGTCCAACCATTTTGATTTTGAGCAGCTTTTTGTATGAAATAACCCTAATCCGAACAGGAGGTCCTTCTCTGTGCCAAATGTGCCAAACTGCTTTTCATGCATTTTGCCACTCTAATGACCCTGACAACCACATTTGGTCATTTTGGTGACTATAAATATCCCTCATAGATTATTTTTTTCATAAACTTCCTTAAATCAAAGGCAGGTCGTGCGTAAAGACCTTCCGCTGCGTAAATGATGCGTAAAATGGTGCCTTCGTCTCTTTACGCACGGAAAAATCAGCTCCTGCACCCAATGAACCTGCAAGTCCCACCCCTCATTTGAAAGCTCTGGTGATTGGCCAGAAGAATTTGTGATTGACTTAATGAATCACCAATGGCATTCCAGGCTGTGACACCTTTACGCACGCGGAGCTGACGCTCCTCTCGTGTC
Source organism: Rhinogobius similis (assembly GCA_019453435.1). Lineage (NCBI taxonomy): Eukaryota > Metazoa > Chordata > Actinopteri > Gobiiformes > Gobiidae > Rhinogobius > Rhinogobius similis. The sequence goes on from CM033620.1 coordinate 36,555,103, forward strand.
AAAATGGATTCGTTCGCTTTGTTCTAAGGGCTCTCCCTCTAGAAGTACTCGACGGAAAATTGCACGGATAGGCTCGTTTTGAAGACAAGACTGAGAGGAAAACGATCATACTTAAGCCGAACCGCTCAAGCCGAAGATATCTCTGCAAAGTGATGCGCAAAAGTTATGTTTTTATTGCTTTTGTGTTACTGTCAAATGAAGAATAAGCGTTTACGGGTGGATATCAACAAATGGATTATATTATTTGAAATAACAACTAGATATACTTATTTTGTGGACTGTGATGGGCAGAAAGAGTGCACACACTTCTGGATTGGATTTTGTTTGCGTCTGGAGGAGCCAACGAAAGGTAAGAAATGTGAGATGAACAGTTTGGTTATGTTACAGTTTGATAGCTTACAAGTATTTTGTGAGGTGATTTAGCGAGGATTGAACATTTTAGACGTTTAGTGGTGACTCTAAGCTTTCAAATGACATATAACATGTCTGTATTGAAAACATTAGTTTTTAATGAATGACGCATGTATGTAAAAACTCTGATACTGTCCCTGATCAGGGACGGTGGGTTTTGACTGCCTTATCTCTGCATTTGACAGATTTCAATGTCAACTATACACTTAGAATGTACATTAACTAAAACACTTTGAATGTACATACAACTGGAGGTGCAGTTGCAGTTTTGAGGCTGCGCAGGTTATAGAGAAAATTAATATTGGACACATCTCGGTCCTTGTCTAGGACAAATTAGTTAGGATGAATTAGTTTGGATGAGTTAGAGGTTGAGCCCTTCTCGGCTCTGCAGTGAGCCAGAGCACTCTGCGATTTTGTGAAGAGAGAGAGAAAAAAAGGCGTGGACCGACACGTAGCCATGAGGCCCAGCCTCAGGTGGGACTTTTCTCTGAACTGTCTGGAGGATGTGGACAGGGAGCGCATGAAAAAGGCGCTGAGGGCAGCAGAAGCGCTGAGGCGGGCTTGAATGACTCGCCGATTGCACCAGACCCGCGCACGGAGCGTCCGAGCCCCGCGCACGGAGCGGACGAGGCTCGCTGTCTGAGCGCACGAGCCTCCAGCACAGAGCGCACGCTCTCGCGCCTCACTCTCGGAGCGTTGAGTCCCGCTCATCATAAAGTGCAATGTAACAGTGCGGACTTTGAATCAGAATACGGAGCATGGCCTTATTTTATTTTATGGCGTCTTTAGTTTTGAGCGTGAGAAATATGAAGTGTGGCGTGTGAACATACCCAAATGCGTGTGTCTCACGGTCAATGCGTGAGACTTGAGAGCCCTGAGTCATGTTATCTCTTTAGAGACTCCATGAGACACAATGATTAGCCTAGCAGTAGCAGTGAACGTGTTTAGAGTGTAGAAATGCTCAGAACGAGTCTGGAGATGATTTCAAGACTTAAAACAGCAGAAGATTCTGGGGTAAGTGACATATATATTGGAATTCACTGATCATGGGAATTCAGCAGGGAGTGCTTTGCTCGGAGGAGAGAGGATTTTCATACCAGCATTCTTCAAAATGGTGTGAATGCAACTAAATGATACTCCAGGTATGTTTTTTGATGACAGAACATTGTTAGGACATTGTTAAAAGCTCAAAAGTTACTGTAGCAGAATATGTGTGCTTTAAAATGTCCACAACATGAAAATACTGACCCTATCATCTATCATGGTTACGGCAACTACTGTATATGGCATTAAATGTCTTCTTTAATATTATTTTGGTAACCTTTGCTTAAGTATTATGCATTATAAATTATTATTATGGTAAAGATTGCTTTTTATGTATAGATATGTTCTATGCTGCTTTTTGATTTATGTCGATGTAAACCCTCATTCGTCCAGGTGTGGTCCATCGTAGAAAGGGTTTCAGGGGTTGTCATCCGGACGCTGTTTGAAGATCGAGACGTTTCGACTTTTATCCAAAAGTCATTTTATCCATAAGTCATTGTCGATTGACAATGACTTTTGGATAAAAGTCGAAACGCCTCGATCTTCAAACAGCGTCCGGATGACAACCTCTGAAACCCTTTCTACTTTTTGATTTATCTTATACCTTTAATACTTAGATTGAATGTTTGACACCATCTGCTGGTTAGATGATGTAGTAGAGAATTTTGAAAGGTCAAATTAGCAGCACGACTATTTTTTAACCTGGTAATGAATAGATGATTGGTAAAGTAAACGTGAATGAGGGTTGGCTCAGATGTAGGCCATATGTCCACCAACAGCTCAGCGCATTGTGTTGGGCAATACTCTTCACCCACCTTTCTTATGTATGAATTTAATATTAGTTTAGTTTAGTCTTTATTTATTTGAAGGGACAATGCACATAGACATTAAGCCCGTAAAAAGCAGAGATGTTCCCTGCTAGATTAGAGCCTAATAGCTAGTTTCCTTCTGCAATCTCTGATTTACCAGAATAAATAACACACATGGACACACACAGTACAAGCACATCTCAATCAGCTTGTAATCAGCTTGTATTTACATTTGTCTTATAGAATAGATTACCCTCCAGTATTTCTTTTCAGTATTAAATCAGTCCATAAACCCCATGCTACAGCTCCATGGCATACTAAATAGTTCTGTGAGAAAATGAGAATTATTAATACAGGTACACAGACATTACACACATCCTTCACCACAGCGTGTGGTGTTGCACATCATAAACCAGAAATCAAGTACATGCTACATTTAGCTTATTTTAGGGGGAGCAAATATTTCGTTGTCAGTGCTGACAAGCCTGACTTTTCCATAACCACCTTTTAAGTTCTCCAGAGGACACTGAAGTTTGTTCAGTTAGAAGATTGTGCAATGTATGCATTCACAGGTCACACTTCCATCAGTCTTCTCCAGGGCACCTCTGGTAATACCAGTTTATCACTGCTGAGTAAATGAACAATGCATGAAATAGTGTCTTGAAAGGGCTGTTAGTCATTTTTGTATTGTTCTTGTAGCATTAAAACAATTGGAATGAGTCTTGTACAGAAATACGGAATTCAAATATCCACATTCCAAGTGAATATGTTTGACTTTTGGAGCAAACATTACATCAGAGTAAAAACTCACAAGTTTATTTAACATTTTTATCCAAAATATGAAGTCATTTTTACTTTGTACTTTTTAACTTTTTTATTTTCCCTGTGCATAAGGCATTGCTGTCTGCTTGTGATTAATCCTTTCAGCACACTGGGTACACTTCATGAAGGCAACACAATGCTTTCTTATCTGCCCCAGAATGAATATTAACTAGTTTTGCCTTGGCCGAGCCGCGGGGGTGAAAGAGAGACAAATAGCAGTGTTAAAAAGCATGTCGAAAATGCACATAATCGACAGACAAGACGTGATGCTTTTAATCAAGGTTAGTAAGGACAAAGAGAAAATAGATCTTGTGCGTTACGTCCTCTCAGATACGACATAGATCATACAGGGAACACATTACATCTGGATACAAGCCAAGATCAGCATTTGGGGACTGAAATATAGATGTGCTGTACTTTGGCTGGAAATGGCTTTAAAAGGTTTACCAGAGTTGTGTAGAAAAGCCATAAATTGTGCTCAAGTAAGAGTACCATTATTTTATGCCTTAATTAATTAGTTACAATAAACTGTTTAGTTTTTCCTAATGTTTTCCTTACTTATAACAAACCATCCATCCATCCATCTTCCGCTTATCCGGGACGGGTCGCGGGGGCAGCAGTCTATAACAAACCTGTGCTAACTTTAGGAAATAAGTCAAAATAATGCCTCTTTTTCCAGGCAACATGCACAAGGTAACAGTCTCTAAATTGTTTGGAACTTTAATTACATCTCTTACCCCAACTGCACTCAATTTCATCAGCTATATACGCTAACTGTTCTCTTTAGCATTAGTTTGCCTTCAGGATTTGTCTTTTAGTGACTTGTATTTGGTTCATCTTTGGATTGGAACTGCTGAATTGCTTCCACTGCATATTACCCCTTACATTTACAAGAGACCCTCGGCCTCTGGATATATGCAGATTACCACAAGAGTGCAGTGATTTGTTCCTTATTTTAGTCTAAAATGAGCTTGGCTTTACACTGAGTAGCAAACCCTCTAAGTTTGCCCCTGATCACACCAGTCCTCCTGACACAGATTTCCATATAGATTAGTGCACAGCAGGTCCACAGCTTAAGTGTTCTGTAGCCGCAAAAGTAATCTTTGTCTACAGACAGTGTCTAACAAGTCCAAGGCTCACTGAAGCAAATCTTCAAGTCAATAGTGTTAGAACGAGGTAATTGAAGTAAACTAATTACTTGGATTTTTATGGTTTAGTGTATTTCTTTTATTTATCACACGCCACAATCTTAAAGGAGACGTATGCTAAATCAAATTGTTATAACGGTTTTCATTCATCATTAGTTTACTCAGAGTTATACTTTTTAGTGATTCAGGTCTGTTTGAGTGATGTTGTAATGTCACATTTGAGACTTGACGGCTCAGAAAATGTGCATGATAGTTCAAACTCTGGATCATACATTAATCTTCAAAAAAGTTGTCTGCAGCCATTTAATTTAATAGACATTTTCAACACAAAATAATTGTATTTTCTTTATTAAAAATTGTAGTTCTATATTAGTTATGATAAAGTTCAACATCATGTTCTAACTGTTCACAAAAGGGCAAATTTTGTGTGGGTTTTTTTTTTTTTTTTTTTTGTAAGATCAATACTTGCTCAAATTAGTGTCTTATTACAATGCTATTTTTGGTACCTGATTTCAATACTTTTGACAACCCTACAGTAAATTAAAGTCTGCTGTATGCTAAAGGGATGTCATAGACAGATGAAGAACCAGCAGCAGAAAATCAGTTCTGCAGTTTTTAACAAATTTCTGGTTAAACGTTTATGGATTTTCAGTTTGTATGTTGGGTTAGAGACTTATACGTTTTGAATAGAGCCATGTAAAGCTGCTTTCCGTGTCCAAAAACTCACAATAATAACAATAACAATAATGCCAAGAGCCACCGAGGAGCTACAGAACCCAATTTCTGTCTAAAAATAAACTTCAGATGAAAAGTTTGAGTGAAAAAGCTGAAGAAGTTTGACAAAAGTGCATTGTTCAAGCTGCAGTGAGTCATACAAGCCGGTGTGAACACAACCTCTTTCAGATCCACAGTAATTGTCCCTGTTTTTATGATTCTGTGATTCTGGCACTATACTACTGCAGACGGACCACCAGCAAGGACAGAGAATCAAAAGAGTGGACACTTAATAATAACATTTATAACAGCCCTAATAAAGCAAGCACTCTTCTCTGATTAGTTTATTGAAAAGCAACCTGCATTATTATTATTTCATTACTGTATAATTAACTTAAAGGTGGAGCTAGAGTTCCATATAGTCAGGTGGGGGAGATGTAGGCTTGCAACAGCTGTGGCTTCAAGGCCTACCATTTTTGACTGTGCTTGTGCTGATTATTGTGATTCTAATCTTTTGCGGATCAAACGTGGAATTACATCAGCAGTGGAACTTTTAAACCTGTGGTCCTAAATAAATATTTATTTTTTCCCCTGACATTTTGTGTTAATTATGTTATTTTACATTTTGTTAATTGCAAACTACATCATTGATTAGAAATGTACATTATGTTTGTAAGTTCAGAACTGATTGCTGCTGATCCTGCCTTCATTCATAGCAACATTTCACCGCAATAAGCAACTGGATTTTATTTACGTGTTTTTACTGTTTTTACAGTCTCACTGCTTTGAAGCGTTTGACGTTGCCTCTATGAAATTCCTCCGACTGGTGTAGAGCCTCTCACGTCTTGGCCGCGTTGCCCCCTGCTCCAGACCACATGCTCCACGTTCTCGGCCTCTGCTGGACTTCCACTGTCGGGCTGGCTGTAGAGCAGAGTGGCTTCAGGCAAAGCACAACAGAAAGGCCAACCAAACAGGATAAAAATTGATGCAATTTAGACTTTCCTTTTCTTAGCTCGGTACAGGTGTTGAATGCCGCTATCTCCAAGCTTGGTCTTGCCCCAGGGCTCCAGTAGTGCGCGCCTCTGCTTTGCTTATCTTGTCTCAGGTGTTGAATGTCGCCTTGGTTCCAGCTAAGCTCGATAGTCTCGGGTACTGCGTCTTTCTGCTCCTCCGTGGCTTCCCTTGACCGTGCGCGCTGCCGCTTCAGGGGGAGCGGCTTTCAGTGCAGAAAAAGAAGACGTGTGCCACCCTGCGAGCGTGAGGTGCGCCAATTACTGTCCTTTACTTGTCTTCGGATGAGCGTTGAATCAGCCTTGGATGATTGACCATTCTGTTTTGTTACTTTAATATTTAGATTTTCGCATAACATTATCAGTTTCCAAGGGCTGATAATGATGCGCTTTGTAGCTGCAGATTCACACATGTTCAGTGTTTACGGTAAACACCTCGCTCCTTGTCTTTTAGCCCCTTTCAGACACAATAAGAACAAACTTAACTCGGTATTGGGGTAAAACAATGTCTGACATTGTCACATTGTGTGCCAAAGAGCTACATACAGTATGTGCATGTTAGCGTTGAGCCGAGTGTGACACCGGAAGAGAGGAGCTGTCATAAATAGCACCATTCATGCTCTACGACCATTAGACCAAGTGCTTGGACGTCATCATGTCCAAAGTGCACTGACAAAAGGCTATAGGCTATATATTGCTTGCTCACGTTGCTCAGAGGCGGCCTCAGCGTGACATTTAGTATGGAGGTGCAGTGCGTGCGTGTCTCCATCCGAGTGCACACATGTGTGCTCTTTGATTCACCCCAACAGAACAGTGTGTTCTTATCGTGTCCGAAAAGGGCTAAAATACAAAAGGGGAGGGGTTTAGCAAGCTGCGCAGTGCTCATCGGGGGAGTAAATGGGACGGACAAAGGGGTCTGTTGTCCTGGGCACCAGGCTCTTAGGGGCCCAAAGTTAGACCCTCTTCCTAATAAATTATATTAGAAGGGGGCCCATGTGAGGCTTCTTGTCCCGGGCCCCCAAATTTCTGTCGACAGGCCTGGTGCTCATACCCAAGAAGCATGTGAATCTGCTTTCATACCAGTCAACTTGGGGGGCGGCCCAAAACTTGGGGGTGCGGCCTTCTACCAAGCCCATGAGATATTTGCGAACAGTGAGTAGATATACAACTCAACAGCAGTTAAACAAAACACAGGATAAACACAGCAAATACAAACATTAAAAATACTGTATAGCCTGAGATGGCAGATGCTCCTGACATATGCATGAATCAATCTGAAATACTACTCTGAATAAGACAATAATACAACATTAAAGTCAAATTTGCATATGGTCTCCTTTAAAGATGTGTATGATTGTTGCTTTAAAAATCTGCTAATCCATCAACTTTTCAAGCCATTTTTGAGGTTGCTGAGGTCATCTGCTTCTGAGAGTTTCAACAATCAGTGCTTTACAATCAAGGCTGTGAAACTGAAAGCCTAGTTTCACAGTGAAAAGTTTTTAAACATGAAATGCGGAGGTTGGTTTCTACTCTAAATAAGAATAGCTTACATTGCATCACTCCTACACATATATTTAAATCTCATAAATATTTTGTCTGTGTTCTGAAATGTGACAGTGTGACATAAACATGTTCAACTCAAATTTTACTGATACAACTGTGTAATATGGGGTCTGTGCAACGGGTTCTTTGCCTTAAAGGAAGACATTATACATTTTTCATATTGTTATTATCCTTTAAACATGCTCTTCTTGCCTTGATTTTACCATTTCATGTTTTGAAACAAAATGAAAAATATGTATTAAATTTATCAGCCTGTGTGCAATGCCACTTACTGAGTACATTCAGCCAGTAGATGACACAATTTAGTGAAATTAGCACTCAATAGACGCTATGATGTGGGTTAGCAGTAGCAGTTATCGGGTTTAGATGGTAAAAATGCTCAGAACAAGTTTAGCAATGATTTAAGAACTTAAAACAACAGAAGATTCTCAGATAAGTGACATATGAAATCTGGAAATACGCCATGGATCGAGGGGTGTTTTTTTGACGCTCGGAGGGTGGAGGATTTTCTAATGAACATTCCTCGAAACAGCATGAATGCAGGTGAATGCAAGGTATGTTTTTGATGATGGCACATTGTTAGGACATTGTTAAAAGCTCAAACAAGTCATTGTTGCAGAATATGCGACCAGTGGTGGAAAAGGAACTCAATTTTGTTACTTGAGTAAAGGTACAAATACAGGAGCAAAATAATGACTAATAAAAGTAAAAGCATCACATGAAAAATTTGTCCTATGTAAAAGTATTGAAGTACCTGTTTAAAAATAGTAGTAGTACTAATAGTAGTAAAAAGAGTAAAAAAGCAAAGGTATTTCGCACAGATTTTGAGACCTGTTAAAGTCGAATGTAGTGATTTAGATAAGAATTGTACTGATAAATGTATTTTTTCATTTATTCTTTTTTATTTTTATTTTTTTGTTTGCTCAAAGTCGGACTTTAGGCAGGATGTAACCATGAAAGTAGTGTGTGGAATGATTCTGCAACTGCAACCTGTTTGTATTAAATCCAAAAGGGTATTTATGCTTATCAGGATCAGCGCGCCACACACACAGCAGTGAGAATTAACACACAAAACCTAACTCTTCAAGAGACGTTACATTGTAAGCACGCAGTTGTAATGAACACAATTTTATGGCAGAAATGCTCCGAACGAGTCCGGTGATGATTTATGAACATGAAACCTCCAGAGTACGACAATTAGGGGAAATTTAAATACGAGTACTCGGAACATGTAAATAGGATTAATGAAAAAAGCGTAAATGAGGCTAATTAAGTCTTCCATTTCTGATGAGGATTCAAAACTAAAAATCTTCATTCTCATGGTTCACAGCCTACATTGCACTTCTAATTCTATATATTTTCGATGACAAATATAGATGGTGGTGCAGTGACTTATGGATAAGGTCTCTAAAGGTTACACTCCAAACACTTTCTCCTTCTGCTCGCCCACGCAGCTACATGGCCCTACGACCTGGTGCTCTACAGGAGTTTGAAGCGAGAAATCAGGCAACAAGTATATGGTGTTAAAGTGCGGGTTAAAGTCTGCAGACCACAACAAGTACAGCAAAAACATTTCTTATAATAGTTTTAAAGGGAGGTGTGTGGATGGGCTCAAATGCTTTCAAATATAGAATTTGTGTCCATGGGTTGTTTTGGTACAGACGTTAATTCAACAGACAAACTCTGTATCTAATTTGATCAAAATGACATGTATTCAACCCCATGTGTTGACCTAGTATTAAAATATTAGCTGAATAACTTCACATCTTGATAGAAGTCATAAGACATGAGTAAAAATGCATGTCCTTTAAGATATTTAAAAACTGAAATTGAATAAATGCAAATAGAGACAAATTTAAGACCTGGTTCAAACCTAAATTGTTTTTGACTTTAACCTGAATGAGTCCTGGTTTAAGACACCCTGGTTCAGTTATGATGTAGTCTTGGTTTAGTTCTTATCTAGACCAAGTTAAGTCCTGCTGTCCTTGTTTGTTAATGCAGTACAAAAAATGTTTAATTGGCCTACTTAAAAGTCATTAAGTCAAAGTCATCTACATGATTTTTTGTAAAACTAAATGTTATAATGTGGACTGTGCCCCTGTAGTTTCAAAAAGCAATTCACATCTGACATTTCCGTTAAGCATTATCCATATAATTTAATAGAGTGTCGTACAATATAAGCACTAAGCAGTATAAAATCAATAACTCATTTTAAAAAGTAACATACCATAGATTCAAAATGAGATCTAGTTTGTGGGTCCAATCTGACCCTCTCTTTGTGTGCACGTAACTCCCAAAGACGCACCTTAGTCATTTTTAATACTGCTCAGGCCAAGCTAAATCAATATGTTCCTGCAGTGAGGAGCGAGGAAGGGAGGGAGAGAGCGAGAGAGAGAGAGTGAGGGTGAGCAGGGGGAGAGAGAGAGAGGGTGTTCTGATGAGCTTGAAGCTACAGCAGCAGTGGGCGTGAGGGCAGCTCCAGCACCTTCAGTACCTGCTTGGGACTTTGAAAATATCACCACAAAATGGATTCCAGTCGACTCACAAAGAAGTACGAATGAAATGAGATTTAAGGGATTAGACGAGTTTAGTGCTTGGAGAAATTATTCAGAGGCAAATGGTGTCCATAGAAGACACCAAAAATCTTCTTAAACTAGTCACACTTTATTTTACACCAGGTGCCACAGTGGAGCATCTTCAGGCTAAGTACGCTCTGTTTGTGAAGATGTGAACAGGCTTTCAAACCAGATTCACACCAAACCAGATTCACACCTAACAAGCCTATAAGAAGACTAAGTGGCTGTTTTGGGCCTCAAGGCAACCAGAGGGCCTCCAAGAACACATACTTTTTAATTGAAAATAATGATTAAAAGATTTTTATTGGAACCTATATGGTGCTCAGGTTCCTACAATAGCCATCTAACACAATTAAATTAGTTTTTAATTCCATAATATAAGTATCTGCTACCCACATTTGTTTTTGAAAGCATAGGTGTGTGCTGCTCTTTACACCTGTGTAAAGGTGCAATCGCTGTGAGACTGCAAAGGTATTTGAATGGATGTTTTACAAGTTAGTGAACTAACTCCAAACTTTCCTACAACCAAGTCACATGACTGATCCAGCCTACCCTGACGCAGAGCAATAGCTTACCTGTGTAACTGACACTGGTGGGAAATACAAGCTTAAAAAGGCGGAAACGTCCAGTACACAGGGGCAGGCAAGGACGCAGGGGTCACCGCTGTGTCGGGTGCGGCAGCATGACGTGAACAGCAGAGGCCTGGAGCAGCACAGGCCAGGCTGGGCAACTGTGCAGTATGGAGCCAGGGACTAGGAGATGGACGAGGGAGGGCAGCACAGCAGGAGGAGAGCCACTGGAGTGATGGAGGAAACGAGCAGTGCCGTGTTTGGGGCGCCGCGGCAAGAGGAGCGGCGGGCACAAGCAGAACGGAATGGAGCTTTGAGGAGATGATCCAGGTAGAGTACCACAAAGTGAAATACGAACAACGGCAGGGTGGAGAAGCCCTGCCCTATGAGTTACGCCTAGTGTACACTGAGTCCAGTCCGGTCGCGGTCCGGGACCCGCGCGGGTCTCTTGCAGACGCCTGTCACACCAGCTCCGGTTAACTGCGGTCCGTTTTTGACGAAAGCCACGTAGATTCACGTGGTTTCGCGCGAGAGCACTCGTCAAATGACATGAAAGCCGCACCAGTCCGCTGCGGCGTCCGGCAAAAATAGACTTCTTGCGGATTCTTTCCGGAGACCCGCGCGGCTGCCGGACCCGCGGCCGCATAGCTCCGAGGTCGGTGTGACAGGGCGCATTGATTTTAAGCACTTTCTAAGTCTTGCGGGACCCGCACGGGACCCGCACGGGACCCGCGCGGGTCCCGAACCGGAGCCGGACCGGAGTCGGTGTGCATCAGGCGTTAGTCCTTCGTACATTGAGCAGTGGTGCTTAGATACCAGTCTATGGCGGCAGGATGAGTCAGGGACCTGTGCGCGTGGTTGCTGGCCTGTGTTTTTTTTCTCTGGAGGAGGCGCTGTGGACACACCCCAACACTGGCTGGAGAGGTGGAAGGAGTGGGTGGCCCTATTGAGTTGCCATCGTAGGACAGGACTAAAAGACGTCATCATCATGGACTCACGCATTGGTCTACAACCCTCGTCTGATCTTGTTTTATGGGGTTATTTATGGACACTTTAACCTCTTTTAACCCATCCCTTACATTTTATTATCATAAATTGATCAAAATATTTTTTTTCAAACTAATCTTCCAGCTCCATTTTAAATTGGCCACAACTTCCAATTACGCCTCTCCATAACCAAACCCCATGACAAAACCCCCTCAGTTTTTACAGTAAAACTTGATTTTGGAGGAAGATTTATCACTTTTCAATAAAACTGCACTTCAGGTTCCACCAGCAGGGGCCATCTTTCCAAACCAGCTGGTGATGGAGACTGAGGCAGCAGGTGATCCAGCAGAAAGAAGCCCTCGTACAGGAGCTGCAGAAGGAGCTGGATTAAGTTAAAGAGAAAAAGGAGGACATTACAGAGTTTGGGAAAACACAATCAGGGGGTTAATTAATGTATGGCAACCCTGTACGAGGATAATGAAAATCTGAAGGTGTTCTCCACAGAGCAGCAGAACATCGTCCTACAAAAACAAGCTGAGGAGGATGAAATGGAAAAGTCCATGCATTGTCTCCAAGAACAAACAGAGACTATTAAAGCAAGCTTTAAACCACCCCTACAGCACATTTTTTGAAACCAAGCTCCAGAAGGAGCAGAAGGAGAAGCAGGCCCTGCAGATGCAGCTCCTCTCCCTGGAGTCTGCCCTTGCCGAACTGAGGCAGATGGTTAAAGAGGCTGAAAACAAGGCACAGGAGCTGTAGGACAGTCTGAACGCCCAGCGCACCAAACTCCAAGAGCTCAAAACAGGCTTGGACACACAGAGGACATTTCATGAAATGTACCAGCACCCATAATGCCCTGGTGTAGAAGAGCACACACCATGGGAATAAAGTCAAGGAGCTGAGCACTGATTTGAACCACAGTGAGGAGGAGAGAACATCCGCCCTCCTCAGATGTGTAGAGCTGCAGATGTCACTGAAGGAGTCAGATCAGCTGCAGGCTTTTCCTTTTGCGATTCTAGCATCATGTGAATGTTTGTTATGTGCAGGTTACTGCTACTGCTTTCAGATTAATAACGTTACTGGGAGAAACTTCTCTGCTGGACAAATGAATGACCTGTGAACGAGCCAATAATACATATTGTAAAAGAATCAACGTGAAATGTCTGCTAATTGTTTATGCAAAATTACATTATGTAACTCAATTCTGCTTTCATAACCCACAATATATCATATAACATGAAAATAAATATTTTCTGCCTTAATCAATCCTTCGTTAGTGAGTGTTGGTGCTAAGCGTGTCAGTATAACGAGTGTGCGGAAGCAAATGTAACATTTTATTGACCATAGTCAGTCATTTTATCAGTGATTGATAACTCAGCACATTTTTGAGTTATTTTGTATTAATATTCAGATAATATTTTGTTTTTCATTTTGTGTATTTTTCATTCCTCCTTATTGTTAACTTCAAACTACTGGCGAAATCAGATGTAATATTCAGTCAGTTACTCTTGAGCAGTAGTTTTTCCAATCCTTGTGTTGACTGATTGTGAGTTATTTCTTGGACCACTACTTTGCACTTCAACAAAGTTATTATTTTGTAAGTAGGGTAGTAGAAAAAGGGTACTTCTGTGGGTAGAAGGGTACAACTTTTGTCTGCCCACCCCACCTTTGCATTTTATAACACAGTCAGTCATTTTATATCCTTTAAATTTGAACAAATCTAAGAAGACTTTAGCCAGATGGGATACTTTAAATGCATCAGAAATCAAGAAAAATTGTCATTTTTAAATAAAGTGTTTGTCTACTTTTCTTGTGACTACAGCTTTTTGGATATTAGTCTGAGTTTAGTACAGTAATATAAATACTGTTTGAGGTGATGACATGGTTGACTTAATTTTGTTGAAAAATAATCACCAACAGCTGAGTCTGAATACATGTCACTAGAGCGCAGACCATTTGTAAAACTAAATACTGTAAAACAAAATGCATTATTAATAGTGTGCTCTACAAATCATCGTCTTTGGCCTGCAGAAACAAAGAGAAAGTGTCAGCAATTACCTCCAGTCTCTCGCTCTGAAACCTACAAATCAAGTTAGAAATCTGGGGGTAATAATGGCCTAAGACTTGAACTTTGACAGCCACATCGAATCAATAACATCATTACCCTTTTAACACCAAAAAAACATTGCCAAAATCAAAGGTATAGTGTCTAAACCAGACTTGGAGAGACTTATCCATGCATTTGTCTGCAGTAGGTTAGACCAGTCATTCCCAGCCTGGGGATCGGGACCCAAAGATTCTGAGGGGGTCCCCAGGAATTTTTAGAAAAGAGGTCGGAACTAGATTTTGTAAATTCTAATTAGGGAATTGAATTTTAATTACTCATATAAAGTATTTTATAATCATTATTGTTATGTTAACTTCTTAATTATTTTAAGAATTCTTTATTAGCCAGAAAACAATTATATTTTTTCTTCAAAGGCAGTAACTTCCTGGGTAGGGGAAGGATGATTGGGTCACTAACTAAAATATGGGTAGACAAAGGTTGGGAACCACTGGGTTAGACCACTTTAACGGCTTGGTCACTGGCCTCTCCAAACGACATCCAGAACGCTGCTGCTCGGGTCCTGACTGGAACCAAGAAGCACCAAAACATTAGTCTGTGCTCAGGTCTCTGTCTCTGGCCTCTTGGGGATCAGAGAATAGACTTTAAAGCGTCTCTGCCTGTGTTCATGTCTCCATGGCCAAGCACCAAAGTAAATCTCTGACATGTTAGTGTCATATGAAACATCTTGCGTTTTATGCAGCAAAAAACTGGAACAGTCTTCCTGAAGATGTGAGACAGGCCTCCACTTTGACAACATTCAAATCCAAGCTAAAAACAGTCCTGTTTAAATAAAAGATTTTATCTGCACTCTTCTCATATAAAGTATTTTTTTATAATGATTTTATGTCTTAAACTGTTTTGTGATTTTGCAATTTTATTATGTTATGTAAAGCTTTGAATTGCCTTGTGTACGAATTGTGCTCTTCAAATAAACTTGCCTTGCCCTACATGGTAGGGTTATGGTGCTTTCACACCTGTTGGTCCACTTAACTGGTTTGGTTAGTGGATTAAAAGTTGAAAAATTCTTTCGGTTTCATTTGGAGTTCTCGCCACACTTCAGCTCAAACGAACTGAACCAAAAGAAAATAGATCATCCTCGCCTGAGGGCATAACAACTATGCAGAAGAAAGTGCAGGAATCAACAACAAACTAGAAACTGCATGCGTTCTTCCATATTAAGTGTGACATCATACACTGTGCATACGTCACTTCTGCACTCTAAGCTGCCACAGCAATTTCTCATCTGATTTTGTCTTCCATTGGACACAATGCCACAGTCTGTGCTTGGTTTTGTTCAAATATATCAGCAATCAATATAAACAGGACAGAGAAGCTTTACTTTCATTGATTTCTATGGCATAAGAATAAAGAAAGAAGGGGGTTGAATAGAAGGTGAGTTTATGTTAGGCTAACGGCTGTTTTGTCTGTGATAAAGTTATAACTTCTTTTAATTCTTTGATTAAACGCCTGGGTAGAGAAATGTTGTATGGGACTGTTAGGTTGTTTAAAAGAAAGAATTAGGCAGATAAGCGGTCTGCATTATGATGTTTACCTACTATTTAGTTAGTTACTAAAACATATAAACCAGAGCTATAGTTCATTATAAACAGTTTGCAGTGGTCCAAAGTTATTGCTCACTTACCTACTTCAGGCATTCAAATTATTCACTGAATTTGTAAGTCCTTTTCAAAACGTTCGGAGCAGAGTTTACCGTTACAGTAAAGCTAACAACAACGAGTGTGCTAACGGTACAGTTCCGTTTTTTTCTGGACAATAAAATGCACTTTAAAGGGGATGATTCATACATGTTTGAATAATCATTATTTGTTTGCGTTCTAAATTTTCTATAAGGAAGAAAATAATATGGCCTTTTTATCTACCTCCTGCTGTGATGCCTTCTTGTGACTGCTCTTGGGGTCTGTCCTCAGTGATCAGTGGAGTGTTACTCACAGTAGAATGACAGTTATGGTTTATGGACTGAGTCGGTCCAAGGCCTGGTGAGTCGAGCTGAGGTCAGCAGAGTGGCCCTGCCTTACCTGACCTCCAGCTCTGAGTGATGGCTTTGTCCTCTCTATTACTGAACTGCATTCTGACACTGCACAAGTTTGGAGTTTCAAGAGTGTGCTTCTAGTTTGATTCTAATGTTAAAGTCTGTAACCCGCTGTCTCCATACATATAATGTTGCGTTACTGTAATGTTCTTGCCTGGAAAATCCAGAATGACATCTGCCAGTTTTTACACAGATAGATCTCAGTCTGACCACCGTGTTTATATCCTTGACTTCAGATGGGTATGACATGCATGGGCCCTCTGTAACTGTATCGAAACAAACATGGCTGCTTATGAGGAAAAGAAATCACACACACACAAAAAAAAACATCTCAGATTTCTGCAAAATGATATAGTAATGCACAAAACTCTGTTAACCTGGGGTGAGAAAATTTGATTTTGTTCTAAATGACAGATGGCCAATGAGCTCCTTTGTCTCACTTCCCGCCTTTAAATAAACTGCTCTGATTGCATGGTACAGTTTGGAATTTACTGGAAGCACAAGAGGGCGAAGTAACCAGACTCACTCTTCATAAAGAAGTCTGTATTTCTGAACAGACCTGGCCTGGTGGCGCCGCTTGGTCCATGGTAATAGAAGACGTAAGATTGTATCTATCTATCTATCTATCTATCTATCTATCTATCTATCTATCTATCTATCTATCTATCTATCTATCTATCTATATAGATAGAGAGATAGCGAGATAGAGAGATAGAGAGATAGAGAGAGAGAAAGAGACACCGGACTGATGGACAGCACAGAGGCTCATCATGGCTGCACAGGAGCAGGCCCTGAGCACCAGAGCAATAGAGGCCCAGATATACCACACCAGACAAGACCCACGGTGTAGGCTGTGCAGAGAAGCTCCTGAGATAGTCCAGCACAGAACTGCAGGGTGCAAGACGCTGCAGGGAAAGCATACATGGAACGCCATAACCAAGAGGCTGGCACAGTGTACAGTGTGGAGTATGGACTGGAAAACCCCAAGGTCAAAATGGGAAACACCTCCAAAGGTGGTAGAGAATGAATGAGCAAAGATCCTGTGGGACGTCCAGATACAGACTGACAGAATGGTAATGGCAAACCAACCAGACATCGTGGTGGATAAAGAGCAAAGGAAGGCCGTTGTGGTTGACGTGGCAAAAGCAAATGATGGCAACATCAGAAGAAAGGAACACGATAAACGAGAGAAATACCAAGGACTCAGAGAAGAGCTGGAGAAGGCCTGGAAGGTGAAGGCCAAAGTGGTGCCCGTGGTGATCGGAGCACTTGAGGCAGTGACCCTCAAGCTCCCTGAGAGGACCCGAGTTGATAGATGATATATATATATTTATCCAGAATATCTGGAGAAAGTGTGTGTGAAAAGGGGAAGTCTGGGAGTCCCTACTCAAACTGCTGCCTCCATGACCTGGCACCAGAAAATGTATGGGTAAAACTGCTTCTCTCAATGTCACCAGGTGGATATAATACATAAGATTGTATTATATAAAAAAGGTATATTTATACACATTTAAAACACTTTTACATATACTTTTATTAAAATGTAATCGGCCTCCAACAATTAAAGAATGTACATAATAATAATAATAATAATAATAATAATAATAATACATGTATTATTAATAATTGATATTATCTGTGAGGTGTTCATTGGCTCAGTGTATTTTCTGTCAATTCAAGGCTGGAGCTAGTTTTAAGGAATGTACAGTACAGGAAATAAAACTCATTTTTCTCCATGTCCCTCTGGCATTCTTACATAATTTTTCTCTCAAACATTCATTACCCATAAGCCCAAGCATCTGCTTCAAATCAGTCTTACAAAACATTATGGTATGGCACAGTTTCAGGCAGGTATGATGCCCCCTTCAGGCAGGCACATGTACAGGGCTGCACAATATCATTACTCTTGCAGTTGAGTCTTGAGTCATGAATAAATGTATGTGAATCCAGATGGAATTAATTTTTAACTAGCTCAATATAAATGGGGATAATTTAGCCATTAAATGTACTTGGCACATCCTGGTGCAGATCATGTGTGGACATGATTTAGTCTGATCCAAACATGATAGACTGCTTTAGACCTCACAACTCAGATCAGTCTTCATTTTGACCGGAGTATAGTCCCTTTTTAGGTTTTGGCAATTAGCTATTTTGTAAACTTGGTTTAATCCAGGTCTGAGTGTTTCTTTTAATAACCTGGTTCGATCTGGGTAATTTGTACCTAGTTTTCACAACAAATCAAGGCTGTAAAAGTCTTTCATCACTAACAATTTACTTTTCGGATATTTCTTACAATGTGAAATAATCAAAATAACAACTAATATGAAAAATATCAATATAGTTATCATTTGACAGTTTTTTAATATTGCACAGCCCTAGTTTGTAACATATAACAGTGATGCACTTTACTTCAGTGGTTTTAAGTGCTGAGCTGCTATCCTTCAGGTTGTAAAATGTCCCGGAGGCAGCGAACGCACCATCCAACACACAGAGCTCCTCTCTCAGCAAAACCAGACAGATTTGCCACCAACCTGCTTCTTGTATGCTCCAATATGGCCACCTGCAACCTCTCTCACCTCTGCTCCTCTCCACTGCCTGTCCAAAGTGCTTCATGCTGAGTGGTCTGTCCTTTGGGGGCGAGAGAATCCACAGAAATGCCAAAGATGCACTATCAAACAAAATGACCTTTATAGAAATGAAATTTGTAAAGGGAGGGTACCAAGGAGAGAAGTTCATTTTACACAACATAATGTCACAAGGCATTGCAATGTCTTTTAATATGAAAACAATTAAAAACACAGCACAATTGAAACCGTAGCATGACTCCAAAAGTTTGTCAGGAGAAGGTAAACAGTTTGTGACAGGCAGGTGATGCTGAGAATCTCAATTCCGTTTTGAGAGCAGTTTGTGTGGGTAAGACAAGAGCCCACGACCTATCACTCTGCAGAGAAGTCAGGGCTTACATAGAGCCTGGAGGTCACACACCATGGAGGGGCGTCATGTGTCCAGGACGTCTTGAGCTGGCGTGGGTTCGTGGGGCAGGCTGGTGGCGTTGGGCAGCGGCTGTGGGTGGGTGACTGAGTTCTGCTGCAGCTCCAGGGCCATGGCGTTTTGTGGGTGAGGAAACTCCTTCACCTGTTTACGATACTCCAAGAAAGTGGATGCCTTCGTCGCAATGGCCACAACATTCTTCCCCACAAAGATGGTTGAGACGCGGCTGTCCTGGAACAGGACCATGTTCACTCCACGGATGAGAATGGTCACCACGTTTATAGTGACCAAACTGAGAACTGGGTACAGCATCATCTTCTGCGGGGACATGTGCTCGCCCTGCATGCTGATCTCACTGAGAGACACACAGGGCAGGATGAGTAGCAGGATGTAGCAGTAGAAGAACATGAGGCCCTCAGCCCAGATCGGCAGCCCCGTCCGCTGGGGCTCCCACAGGTTAGCCTGAATGTCCAGTAGATCCAACAAGTCCAGAGCCACCCAGAACAGACGACTACGCATGTCCTCCTTCCTCCGGAAAGTCCTCACATACTCCATACTATCCAACGCCACCAGGACCAAGTACAGGCCCGGTACGCAAACTGATAACAGTAACGTCAATGCTTTGCGTGCCACTGTCTCCAGACTTTTCCTATCGGCCTTGCAATTCTGGAAAACAAAGTATAGCTTTATCTCCAAAACAAAGATGTAGAGAAACCAAAGGATCATGGCGTATCCTCTCCGAGCCGTCCTGACCTCCGCGCCCACCCACACTGCCACGTATCGGAGCACAATCAGGAAGCACACGTCCCCCACCAGCACAATGATGCAAACCCCAATCTTCCGTGGTCCCTGGTTCTGCTCCACCAGATAGGCGTCCATGAAGGCCATACTGGTCATGATCACGATGGTGGTCAGGCACACGTGACGCTTGTCGGGCGGCGGCAGCACCATGGTGACACGCTAACTTCCACTTCTAAAACTCAAATAAGAAAAGAGGTAAAACCAGATCTGAATCTGCTGAGGTTGGTGACAGTTTTAGTGTACACAGGGAAGAATGTGCATCTATGCTTTTGGAAAAATAGTTCCTCAAAGCCTCTAGCAAATCTGTGTGTGAAGCAAATTTCTCAGGCCATGTAGAGACAGGACACTGGCTCGTTACTCAGCGCACTTCCATTGATCTGGCCTTGGTCTCCTCAGCTGACACAGTGAATAATAGCAGTGATATTAATCCACACACAGAGAAGCTTCGTTCTAATGGACATGTGATGTGCAACAGCAAGGCAACAAAGTTTATGGAAGCGTTTTATCTCCAACGTGCACGTATTTCCTGCGCGGATGATGCAGTGTCTCTGGGAGAAGAGGAGGAGAGAGGAGGGGTCCGCCTGCCGCGCCGCGCTGGAGAGAGGAGGGGGTCTGCAGTGGCCTCCAGTCGCCATAAATCACACAGGCAGTAGGTCAGCAGCCCATGAGGCCACGCGTCCGACAGCGGCGTCCCCGGGGGGAGGCTCCTGCCCTGGACTGAAGATTCATCCTTCCCCCCCGTTTGCGTCCACGTGCCAGCCCCTCCGCAGCCTGGGAACAGACAAGGAGGGAGGGGGAAGGAGGAGAGAAAGAACCTGTCAGCACTCCTGGGCAATATAACACAGCTTTCATTGCCAGCAGCAGTCATATATGAGGAGCCAGAGTGTGTCAGCCTGGCTTCAATAAGCAATGTTCGCTTATGGCAGCCAGACATGTTACTTCATTACAAATAGTATGCAACGTGTCACCCAAGGCTTGATAAACTTGTAAATCTGGTTTGAAATTACTATACAGTAATAGTAGTTTTAGAAGAATTCCACATACAATGATTACACTGACCATCAGAATAATGCTAAATCTAGTTTCTGAATTGTACATGCTGTTATATGTTAAGAGTATTTTTAGAATTCAATGAAAAATTCTCACTATGCAACAGTACAATTGTAAATTAGAACAAAATTTAAATATCTTATCAAATGTATGACTATGTTTGTAATGTATGACCATTAAAGAACTAAGTATTGAAAAAGCTACCCAGTTGAAATTAGGACTTTGGCTTACGTTTTCATAATTTTACAGTATTAGACATTATGCAAGACCCTGTTTCGCAGAGCTGAATGTAAATCTAAGACAATGGAAGAGTTCATTCCTATGCATTCAGCCTTGCTTCATTTCAATGCAAGAACAAGGTAATTATGACAGCGGTATTATCCGGTAAAATTGGACTGGCGGATTATAAAGCAGTGTCTGGGGGAGCACCTACGGGGAGTGAAGGACTTGGACTATAATTTTTTTTTTTTTTTTTTTGCCATGTCAGGCCTCCCTGTGCAGCCTAAGAAAGATCCCTTTAAGTCACTGCATTGGGAGACAATGAACAGTAAAAGAGACAGTAAAAATAAAATTATGTACTTGAGAGCAATTGCTATAAATCACTGTAATTTACTGTAAATAACTATTTGCATGTGTTGTTTCAAATACATAAATCAAATGCTTTTGATTTAATGGTTGTGCATTTTTTGTTCTGTTTTTTATTATTGTTACACAGTGCTACTGAAATAAAAATTGCATTTGCATTGGATTAGCAAAACAGTAATCTGGTATTCAACATTTCCACACAACGCAATGCAATAATGGTAGTATTGTGTTTTTATTGTGGTGTTTTAAAATAACTTTTATCAGTTGTGTCATAAAGGTATGATTTTTATGTAAATTAAATAATATAAATGGAGGGAAAAAATGAAATTGTGCGATATTATGAAAACACATTGGGTTTTACGAAACAAAAATGATTTAATTGAGCAAGCAAAGTGAAACAAGAAATAATATTCTCAAGATGTTACATTTATCCGGGTGTTAATTATTCATTTGCTTTCTTTTTTCTTTTGATCCTTGTTTATTCCCACGTCTAGACACGTTTTAAATAGTCTGAACCTTCTTTGCAGAAATCCGAGAAATATTCTACATTATGTAATGTTTACAGATTGATTTGGGTGACTGAATTATTATTCTGCAGTGTATTATTATTCATTTAAAAATGACAGCATGAAAAAGTTAAGTAAAATAAGTGGTAGTTCATGTTTTAATGAGGTTTGCGCGTAGCAATAATCAAACATGGCATGAGGCATATGTTTTCTAGTAAATCTAATTAAAAGTTCAGTCATACATAAAAAATAAAATAAAAATCAGGGCAACAGTCAGCGGTGGTCCTTTTTGCACTTGCCTCTACCGTAAACTAAACAACAATGTGTCTGACTGTCTAAATATTAGCATGGCAGAGCAGCAGGCTCATGATACAAAATGAAAAGTGCTAATTGAGCAGAAACATCTCCAGACCGTGTTTAACGGATGCCATGTTGAGATAAAAGTGTCATTTGGCTGTTGCTCCCTAGCACTCCTGCTGGCAGTGACTTCATCAAGCAGAAGGGTAATGGAAAAAAAAGTTAAGTACATCTGATTACATTTTATAGTTTTTTTCTCACTTGGTTCCTCTCAAAATAAAATGAGTGTTAACAGATTTAGTGGTAATGAGATCAATAGAGCTGGTAGTATTAGTTTCGACAGTAGCAGCAGTAGTAGTAGTGGAAGAAGTGTCAAGCAACGACAGTGCTTACTATTAATGATAGCAGGATGACCAAAAAGTTCTTGCTCTTGAATAGATTGAAAAAATATGATTGTGATTGTGATTGTGCTTGAAATTGATTCTCTGTATTTGAGCCATTCTTCAATGCAACTCTGGGGGCAACTCAGGAGCAGTGATCTGTTAGTGGCATAAACCGAATAAAAATCACTGGACATTAGGAATGTGACGTCACCCATAGCGTTTGGCTCCAGCTAAATGAAGCCAATTGCGGCTAACAGTTATAGCGGCTAAAGTGGAGCCAAACTCCTTATTTGGAAATCTGAGTGCCCGTACTGTGGCAACATGGACACATGGTTGCTAACGGTTTCCGCCCCTCGGTGGGAGGAGACAACGTGCCGTGCTAGCTGTCCATCAGACCTGTTGCTAACACAAGTGAAGCCGGTTCCTGGAAAAGAAAGCACCTGATTGGTCAGTTCTTATTGCTAATAACTTGATTTATGAGCAACCTAACGGGAAAAAACACACCAGGATCATGTCGAGTGTGTCGAAGTAGTTCACATTTTAGTTCCAAGATGGTGAGCTTGACAGAAGCAGTTACAGAGTGAAGAGCACCAATGTCCCAATAGAAAGTGAATGGAAGCTCGGCTTGATGGAGCCAGAACAGTATTTGGAACGTGGCAGCTAGTGGACTCCAATAGTCCACTCTTTTCATGGTCTATGGTTAGTAGTAACCTAATTGTGTCACAGACCTAAGCAGTGATTGACTTGCAATAGTGGTAGTAGTGACAGTGACATTTTAGTATCAACTTCTGTGGTACAATTTATTACCTCCACATCTGCCCAACAATGGAAGTAACTATTATCTACAATTTTGCTTGGTATTTATATTGCTCCATCTACTTCCTCTAATCACTTTGGACTTCCTGTTATGGTGTGCTACAAATCAAAACATGGATCATAAAAACCGCTGGCACTTGTCGTGTTCTTATTTGCAAAGTGTTCGGCGCCGAGAAGCAATCAATTTTAGTATGATGTAAACATTCCGGCACACTCCTCCATTTGCGTAGTGCAATGAGTAATCGTGCCACTAACAGTATGTGGCTTTACTAGCATCAACTGCCAAGCTAGCTGCAGTAAATGCTAAGCTGGGTGACTACTTTTATAGCTGTGCAGCCCTTCGATAATCAGGAGGACATTAGTCGATGAAAAAAGCCAGAGTTAGCGTGTTTTATTGGTTGGTTGGTAAATGGTAAAAGTGCAAATACTTTCATCTAATCTAGTGGTATAGTCAAGTCCTATGAAATAGTTTTGACACTCCAGATAAAAACAACACTTGCGATTGTGTTGTCATATCTCACAGAAATTTCAGTTTTCTTAATGTTTAACAATGGTGATTTTAAGATGCACTAAATACTTTGCGTTCCTTCAAAAGTGACAATGTGATATTTTTATTAATTGTTTTATGTTGCACCTTACGCCAAGGCAATGTTTATGAATTTTGATCATTGACAATGGCAATAAATCTGATTCTGATTTACCATAGTGACCCAGTTGCTCATCGGGTTGTTCCACGGCTGTTTTCTTTATTTTTAAAAGAAATTATGTTATGGCTAATAAATCTCTTAAGATGTTATGCAGCAGCATGGAAGATTTTGCCAAGAGCATTTGTTACTTGGCAATCCATCCTGAGCTCTATTGACTTGACAAACAAAGGGGTTTTCAACAGGACTGTGAACAAATTAACATTGATATTTGTTTTTACGATTAGTAGTAGTGTACATGTAAATATGGCATAAAACAATCACTGCTTGCTACTATAATGACATGCTTTGTGCCAAAGGTGTAGGGACTCAAAGACAATAGACATAGTTGAGGAGTATTTTCTGGAGCAGGAGGGCATAACTTCATGACATCATCAAGAGGAACAGAACATTTCAAGCTCTTTGAGAAAGTAGCTGGCTGAATATGCTGGTAATCCTACAAGACTGAAACAAAACACCACTCCAACTATATTTTTCATCAAAGAGTAAATAATTGATTATAAAGCATAAAGGTTAAGTACATTGATTGATATTGCGTCGATGTAAAATTTTAACAATACAGTTCTAGACCAAGCGAGTTTTGATGGTTAAAGTCTCTGCAAAACATCACTAAGACTGCACAATTCTGGCAAGTTTCAAACTTTCAGATGAATTTCAATTTTACTTAACAATGACCATATATGCATAAGAATAGATGAATTCTTTTGGCAAACACTCACAGCAGCTCACATCTTGAGTGCAAAGAAGTTGAGATGGTAGCCTTAGCAACAATTACGACAATTATGATAAGGGCATTTCCTTGTCTTTGTGCAGAAAGTAGCAGAATCCAGAATTTGGGGAACTGTTCATACATTACACCACATTTCTCCTGCTACACTACGCCACATAAGGCTTATTATCAGTAGCCACTTAATACCGTTTCAGCAGAACACATCCGGTAGCTGTCTCCATCTGGAAGCCTTCAGTTTGAAAACAAATCATCTCATCTTTTAACCATCTACCCGTTTGCCCGTGCACACAAGATAATTGGAGCCCGGCATATGGCAGAGTTTCTTATGCATATTAAACTCGTAAATCGGCGTCTCATAAATGCCACTGGTGCTGACTGTGATGCAGCCCACACCATTGTGGTAAAAGTCAAGTTTTGTATTTTCATATCTATTTTTAATTAAAGGATTTCCTGTGTTCTATATTTAATATTTGATTAACAGTACAAGTGGTCTAAGTGCCAAAAAAATTACTGTAAAAATGAAATACAAATAGTCTGTATATACAGTAGTTACATGTTTATGTTCTTACAAAAAAGAGAAATTGGCTTGTATTGTTTAATTTTTGGCCGTCTAAATCTCGAATCTGATCAAAATATTTTTTTATTTACATTCGCTCTTCTTCTTTCTCTTCTTTCACTTAGATATTAGGAAACGCACTACACATTTCAGTCAACAATAACATTTTTATGGACGATTAATACAAAAATATACGGTGTCTATAGAATGACTACCAACTTGCTGTTATTTAAGGCAGCAAAATAACAGCGAGTTGCAATGAAACAGACTCAAATTCATTCTTCATTCTTCGTTTAGTCAAGGTTTTGTTATTCTTTTACAACCAACCCATCAACTAACCCAAATACTACCTAGCCCTTTTCCTATCCTAAATAATTTAAATAACCCTGTATTTAAGACTAACCTCAACCAGTTTGACAAATAAACTATCGTCAAAAATTCCTGCTGCCATAAACCTCACTAAACCATGTCAACCAACTCAAAGCAGCCATTGTTTTTGATTCACATTATGAATTTGATTATTAAACCAACAATTTATTATCAGTTGTAATATTTTATCCACATGCAACACACATGTCGCCAGAATAGCAGCAAGTGTCAGATAGTAGCCAAAAAAGCAAAACAAAGAAGAAAATAACGTAGTGCAATGTAAGTTAAAAAATGTTCTTTATGTTCTGAATCTGTATTGACCTTATTCCGGAAGTTGCCTTACACGCCGCCGTCTTGTTTCCGTTGTATTAGTTTACATGAGGTAGACGAGCTCAACAGAAAATAAGTTCTACATGAACTAAAAAGACGTTTTCAGGCCACCCAGGAAATCTGTGCGTTGTTGACTTGTTGTTGCTCGTGTTCATTAAACATTGTACACAAATCAATCTACTTTATGTAACATTTTAGCAGCGAGACTTTTCCCTCGTTCGTCATTAGCTTTAACGGAGTTCTCGTCAAACGGAAGTGCGTTTACAAACGGAAGTGCAAAAAACTGCAAAAGTGGGCGGGGCAGAATAAGGTCAATAATTACACAAAAAAAAAAACAGCAGCTCTTCTCCGACCTCTCCCGGGTGACTTTTCTTCTTATCCGTATCTTGATTCTGATCGCTTCTCTAAAAGGAAATCTGCTCAAACTGCTCAAATATCACAACAGCCCTAATCTTTGCTGTGGTTCTGACAATTATACAACAAATTACATCGTACAAAAGCACAACTGCATTTTTATAAAAAAGCAAAGTACAAAAAGTAAACACTTGTTGCTTCCCGTAGAAACAGTATGTCTCCGACCAGCCGCAATTTAACCACGTCTATTCTTGACGTGTGACGTAGGTTGGCATGAACCGATTCTGTTAGTCAAAACCAGCAGATCTCTTTGTTTGAGCAAGTTAGTTTTGAAAGCAAAGTTGAAGATTCATTACAAACACGATAATTAAGCTGTACTGTGGAGTTTCCCTCACAGTTTTGCTTTCACTGATGATGTGCAAAATCTAAATAAACATGAGTCTGTTCTCAGCTTGTGCATGTGAAATCAGCCAAGCAAAGGCAGTGTTTTTGTAGTTGTGTGAATCTGATCCAAACACCGAGAAGAGGTTGATTTTTGCAAGACAAATAACCCTCTTCAAGAACAGCAAGTTAATACTCCCGACACTTGGACTGAAAAATGGATCCTTTGTACACGAATTGTTTCTTTGTTAGCGCTAAAATATACACAGTAGCATTTTTTTTTTTTAAGGCGAGCAATGCTATTTGATTTGGCTACTTCGCTAATCAAAATTTGTCAATTCAATTTCAAGGCTTAACAAGTAACGGGGTAGAGCCTCATTAGTACCCAGAGCATGTATTTGAATGTTAAAAACCTATTATGTAGAGCAGGGCCTAAGTAAGTCATTAAATTCATGAAATGGTGATTAATTGACTGATTAGCGCAAAGCAGAGGATCATTGGCGCGCTATATTGAAACGACGACACCAGCGTCTACTGTACATCAGAGCATCACCGAATCCGCCATCCATTATCTAAAAGTCATTCCGCTAGTTTCCTAATGATGGAATTACAGGCGACGTGCTAATATGAGACGCCTAATTGGGTGGTTAGATTATTACTCACTCAAGCATTGGTCACTACATACATTAATAACAGCATTTTGAGAATTTGTTTTGTAAATTATGGAAAGTGTTGGTTGCAACTGTTTTACGATAAAACACTGTAATGGTGAGACTTAATATCACATTTTGATAAGTCAAGTCATGCTAATGCTTGTCAGCGTTACAGGGAAACTCACTCTGGGTTCAGAGACTATAAACTCGTTGTGAATATTTAGGATGCTGGGACTGCATTAGGGAAGTGAGCGATACATGTGACTGCTGTAGATACTTAAAAACAAACTAATTCTATTTACTGTAAAATCAGATAAAGCCCCTTTAATTAAAATTACATAATTATATGTCATGCTGGATTTTACCTACTACAGCTGCCCATATAATACCATCTGTATAATCTTAATTTCATCTGAAAGTAAAAAAAAAACAACAACTATTTACAATTCATGGTATCGTATCGTATTCGTCATTTAATTGAATGTTAAGTTTTCATTTTAGCACCCGTATTTTCCGTATAAATTACCAAATATTAATATATTGTGTGATATAAAATATATTAGGAAAAATGTAAAATATAGCAACCTATCCTACACGTATTTTACATTAAATTATTTTTTTACACTCCCCAAATTTTACATCAAAATTGCGGTTTTGCCACTGTAAATTGTGCAGATTTTTACTATGAACCCAATTTTGTTCTTCCTGTTGCTATCATCAACTTGTAGCACATTTCTATTAATAAAAGCAACTGTCTCTATGACTTTTGCTCTTAAATAACATTACAGTTACACCATGGCACCCTTTTTCTGTTTCACTGTGCAGCCAAAATGGAAGCTGATGAATTTTGACTCTAATAGATGATCATTACATCCTCCAGTCGCGGGGCGTAGAAAAGAGCTTTTGTCTCCATTTGAACTGCGACAGCCCTGTTTTGCATATGATTTCAGTTTGGCATATAAAACGTACTATAACCGTCGCCGGATTATTCTCCCGAGTGTCAGCGGCGTGCTAAAGAGGCAGAGGCATGTCATCGGCTATGTGATCTGACAGCTGTGACGACTATCATTTCACCATCACTTGACTTGTTCTAGCCCCAATCCACCACACGCACACACCACCTTCTCCAACGGGCTTCAATTACACACTATTAATTATCTTCTGCCATAAATAGGCCGCAGGGAGAGCCGAGAGAGGAGCAGGCGGCGCACGGTTTGAGAGTTGGGTTGTTTTGTAGTCCAGACGGGAGTGGTAGAGTGTAAAATATCTAAGCTGTAGTCACAATTGCGTGAGTACAGGGTTGTTTCTAGCTTTGTTGAAGCTGTCTACAGCTTTACAATTTTAGAACGTTGTCTAATTGCTATTTTTCAGAAAGATTTTGCTATTAGATTTGAAAGATATAGTTCACTGTGAATGAACTTGTGTGGGCAAATTAGTATGAAACACAGGTATTTTTATGCAGATTTGCCTATTTCATCCATTCCAATTGCGTGACTATGTTTGACAAGTATAGGAAACATACTTACAAACACAAAGCAACAGTTCTCTTCAGGCAGAATGAATATTAATCCGTTGAGCAAGTGAACGTGCTCAATTGATTAAATCTATTGTCTATGGGTTTAAAAGCGACATAAATTTAGCAATTAAAACCCATGAGAATACACTACCAGTAATCAAACATCATGAACGAGTAATAGTCACATCTTCAGAGAAAGTTGCAAATTTAGATCCTAAAATACAATCATAATTTACTTGCCGTGTCTTGCACTATGGCACTATGTGACTGCTTGTACCCATGGATATGTTATTGCTTTATCAGGAATGTTCCACAGTATAGCATTTGTTCAGTTACGGGTGTTTTTATTTATATACAGCAGTTACATAGAGCATCTTTAATTAATGTCATGCACGACGACACATGTTCCTTTTCACATTTTAGAGCTCACTAGAAGGTGATTAAACATCAAATTCTTAAGATATACAATCTCAAACGCACAGTGCAACAGGTAAACGACGACACCAATGCAATAGGTGTATGAAAAATGTATCTTTCATTCAATTGTGCTTAAACATGGTTTGAACTTCTGAATTTTATTGCGATGCCAGGGGGTCCTTGGGATATTGTCATACCAATAAGGGGACCCTGGTCTCAAAAAGTGTGAGAACCGCTCTACTCGATTAATCCATATGAACTCATTTTCTTCAGAAACGACCACCCAGCATATATAGGTTTTGGCCGTGACTGCATGTAGTGGATAAATCAAAGCTTTCACCCATTCTCTCCAAGCCACACAAGCCCTGGCTTTGTACAAAGGACACCATGACACCTGCTGCTGCTGCGGTGATGAAGATGGCGCTCTTCCAACACAACATATGGGTCTCATTGTGGGCCTAATGATGACAAGCTGACATAAATATCAGCTGAAACGAGCGCTCCCGAGGTCTGCGCTGTCCTACACTGCAGAGGAGATGTAAACATGTGTTCGACTCCGACTAACCGCAAGGGAATATCAAAGCAAAGGCAGGCAGAGCAAGCTTTGTGAAGAGTGCAGTAACAAAGCAAAATACAGAGTACGGCTGGACGATAAAATATCAAATTGGGATTTTGCCAAACAGCCTTATTTTTTCATGCGTGTGTGGTGGCTAATACAAAAGACTGTTTCACACCAATCCTGCCCAGTCTCTGAGTCTGAGCAACATGTCTTTCCACGTGTCCTCACACATACCTAAACAAACTAGTTAAAACTTTGCAAACAAACTAGTTAAAACATGTGCTTTAACATCGCAGTTATCAACAAACTCTAGTCCTGAACATGTCATGAGCGCATGGATCACATCCACATAGACCAAACAGACTGGATTATTACAGCTTTTGGCAAAAGAAGGAGGCACTTATGTGTGGATTTATGGAAATGAAGATAACAAATTTCCCCATAAGGAACCTTATTATAATTGCAGTTCAGGAGATACCATCACCCATCAACTGTCACATTTTGGCCCTAATTTTATTCTGATTCTAACAAAAAGAAAAATTGGAGAGATCACATTTTCCTTCTCCTGTTCTTACTTTTGTTGTTGTTGGGCATATTTGGTACCCACATTGTATTACAACACCTCTCCCCCTTAGACATCCCCTATATCTCTGAGTGCTTTTGAACCTACGGGTAACGTGCACTTTTTAGTGGCAGGGGGAGATGCCTGTACAACAGTAAACAAACGTGACAGCCGCTATGGTGCAAGCCAGTGTCAGCATCACTACATGTCATTTTAAAACAGAAGACAACTAGGGTAGAACTCCAGCAGACAAGCAGACAATGATTATTTGAAAAAAGTGCTTCAAAAATAGGACTTGTCACAGCAGCTATATGTTTTTGATACATCTTCCCATATGGCAGACAATAGATCCATCATCCGCTCAAAAAATTGGATTCTTTTGTAGTTCTTGTTGTTTTGGCTAGCACTATCTTCTCTCTCTTTTCAGTCGATTGACACACAAACAAAGCAAAAGGGCATAAAGCAGTTTTTTCGCTCACCAACCTTTAATACTGTTTTCTGGACACTTGGAGATGGTCAGTGAAAGTAATGGTTTATGCTGAAACACTACTATAGCAGTAGTTGCCCTGAGGCAGACCTATAAAAACAACACCATTCTGTACTCATGTTTAAGTGATAGGGGACAACACAATGGCTACGGGAAGGAGACCTATTCTGTGGGGTACGTAAGATGATACGATCAAAACCTGCACATTTTCTTGGATTATTGTTTTGCCTTGAAGGTTCCAAATTAGGCCCGTTGCATAAAACATATAATGGAGACAAGTATTTGATAGTAATGGAAAATTCATGTAATTTAATAAACACAAGATTGTGAAATGTAATATAAGATAAGGTATTGTGTCTTGACAACACAATACCTTCTATTGTGTTGTCAGGACATAATATAAGATAAGGTATTGTGTCCTGACAACACAATACCTTATCTATATGACATGCAGAAAATGTACATGCACCTTAAGTCCATCACAAAGAGGTCACAAACAGGTACAAACAATACCCATTCCCTTTTTCACAAGTACCTTCCCAGACCTATTCACCTCTTCTGAGCTTTTCGTACATTTTTCTAACTTTTAGTTCTTGCTTTCCCTCTGGTTTCTAGGAAACCATGCCAATTCTACAATATGTAGCCAGAGAATTAAGTTGTAGGAGTCCATATAACATTATACTTTAATGTTAACCCCCCTAAATTAAAAGTGCAGTATATAACTTTTCTGCTGGAGGACTTTACCTTGGAGATAAGAAGGACTTTACCTTCTACCTTCATTTCCTGCTGGAAATGTTCCATGGTATAGCATTAAACTTTTCAAACTTGTCAGATGTGTGCAAGTCGACCCCGTTAACAGTAAAAATAGATATTTTTAACACAATGAAAAACATGATCCTAGAGACACATGCAGAGTTGGAACAGTGGAAGAAGGTCTTGATTTTCATTTTAGTGCACTTCAATCTACCAATGGAGACACCTATAGCAGCAGCAGTTTTCTTCTTATCTCCGGTATATTAAGTCGGTCACCGCTTGACCTACCGTATCTGTAACAACTATCATTTCACTACGTGACTTCCATCCCCGGCGTCCACTTCTCCAATGCGCACCAATTACACGCTATTAATTATGTTCTACCATAAACAGGCTTGAGGGAGCGCCTACAGCAGCCCATCTCCATTATCTCATGTGGTGGAGTCTATTATCTGGTGCTAAATGGCCCCAGCTTCTCTCTGTCTGTCTGTACCATTAACGGTTAGCCTCATGGACTGCCAGCACGGCTCCACATATAGCAATGTCAGAGGTTGAAGCAGAAGCAATATGGAATTACTGCTTTTCTAGTCTTCTGCTAAACCTTTGTATGTTGTGACAAAAGTCTGTAGTATGTTTCAGAAAGTAATATGTTGAAAAGCTTAAAAGGGCTGTATCTGACTTTTACTCTTTTGAAACATGAAAAACAGAACTAGATTTTTTAATTTTTAATTATTTTTTTTTTACAGCAGTCGTCGATGTAATCCCTCATTCATCCAGGCGTGTTCCATCATAGAAAAGGTTTCAGGGGTTGTCATCCGGATGCTGTTTGAAGATTGAGACGTTTCGACTTCTATCCAAAAGTCATTGCCAATCAGAGAGCTGGTCTGGGAACTTTGTTTTATATGCTACTCTGAGTAGTGAGAGCCCAAACTATAAACCTGACAAAAACAGGCCGTTATCAGGGTCAGGTGACACTAGGCAGGACAAACGATTATCCAAACAAAAACAGGCTATCAGTGACTCCTCCCTGTAAGGCAGGGCTCTATATTCTGCTTCTTACTTTGTTGCTTGTAGAAATGTGGAATCCTTATCAAAACATGCCTGGTATTGCATTTTTTAAAATCAAATTATATATTTGGTCTGTTGCCTTCTTGGTTCCGCCTTGTGAGATCATTAGGTAATCGAGGAAATGCTCTTCTGTGGTTTGAAGGAAAACTCTTTCAAGAGTTGTTGTGAATGTGGAGAGAGCTTCTGCTGTTGAGGATGTTGTGGATTTACAGGTGCACTATGTAATGTTTCTAATGTAGGCTTCATCACTAGCTTGTCTCCATGGAAATGTTATTGCTATGCCAGGAATACTACACAATATGATATTCATGGAGAAAAGCAGATGAGATGAACCCACTCACATTAGAATGCATGTTTGTCCCAGTTTTTCAATAAAATCGAAAGTGGTGAAATTTTCAGAAGAAAAGTTACATAGTGCACATTTAAATTGCCTCTATTATATAACAGGATTTTGAAACAGCTAAACTACTGAAATTTCCTGGGCTGATAATCAGATAAAGCTAAATTTAGAAGATTTGTTTCCTCTTCTGTTTTAGATCTCCACAAATGTAGTCAAACTCATTGTTGGTCCTTTGATGTCTGCGCCGTCATGTTTCTACTGCCCCCTGCTGGGATCAATCACCACAGCGCCTCTGTTTATCTGTCTGTGTGGTTCCCCTCAATACTCAAACAAATGTGTATGACATTGCTTAGTGCACTTCCTTTTAAATAAGCAACCTTGGCTAACCCCATGGGGCTAGGTTGTCGGCAATATTTGTGTGTGTGCATGAGTGGTGCACCAAATGCTTTGTCTTCTAATTCTGGGCACGTTTCGTCTCCATTTTCTGTCATTAATTTTCCCAATCTCTTACAGCAACCCAAATAGCAAACACTCATTTATTCAAAAACAGTATGGCAGATTTGTATGTAGCGTTGTGCTTCTAGACTTTGGTTCCCTTGTTCACTAGTTATCCATGCATAATATCCATTTGATTGCTGCAGAGGGTGAAGTTAAAATGTGGATATGCTTGTTTCATTTTTGATTAGCAGTTACTTTGCTATGGTTGGAATAATAGCAGCCAGACTTCTTGTGATTCATTTTAACTGCAATTAGCTGTGTGCACAGCAAAGCCCTGGCTTGTCACAAGAGCACTTCAGATCACTGAACCCTTCAGATCACTAGAACCCTTCAGATCACTGAACCCTAAAGATCACTGAACCCCTCAGGTCACTAGAACCCTTCAGATCACTGAACCCTAAAGATCACTGAACCCTTCAGGTCACTAGAACCCTTCAGATCACTAAACCCTTCAGGTCACTAGAACCCTTCAGATCACTGAACCTTAAAGATCACTGAACCCTAAAGATCCCTGAACCCTTCAGCTCACTGAACCCTTCAGGTCACTGAACCCTAAAGATCATTGAACCCTTCAGGTCACTAGAACCCTTAAGGTCACTGAACCTTAAAGATCACTGAACGCTAAAGATCCCTGAACCCTTCAGCTCACTGAACCCTTCAGGTCACTGAACCCTAAAGATCATTGAACCCTTCAGGTCACTGAACCCTTAAGATCACTGAACCCTTCAGGTCACTAGAACCCTTCAGATCACTGAACCCTTCAGGTCACTGAACCCTAAAGATCACTGAACCCTTCAGGTCACTGAACCCTTAAGATCACTGAACCCTTCAGGTCACTAGAACCCTTCAGATCACTGAACCATTCAGGTCACTGAACCCTAAAGATCACTGAACCCCTCAGGTCACTGAACCCTTCAGGTCACTAGAACCCTTCAGATCACTGAACCCTTCAGGTCACTAGAACCCTTCAGATCACTGAACCCTTCAGGTCACTAGAACCCTTCAGATCACTGAACCCTAAAGATCACTGAACCCTTTAGGTCACTGAACCCTTCAGGTCACTGGAACCCTTCCGCTCCTAATATCTATAACGCAAAAAAAAAATGAAACGATCATGCTGTTGGTTTTGGATGAATATCAGTGATAACATGTTTATGGTTTTACAAATGATGTCATTCACCAAGGAACACTTCTATGTTGATAAAGATTGGCATTTGTGTCTAAAGCTAACCTTAATTAAAAATTGAGAATGTTCTGTTCAGTTTATTTGTGCAGATTAGTTAAATTTGTGGCATAATTCTAATATTTATTATGCTTCAAAACTAACATCAAAATGATTCACTTCTTTCAAAAAGTGCCAACATTCGTTCGTATGTGATTTCCTTCCTTAACTCTCTGTCAACCATGTGATCTTTTAATCTTTATATATTTTAGCATAGATTGGCGAAAACCCCACAACGATAGGAACTATAACTAAATCAGCTGTTGTGGGTCTACCAGTTGCCATACCTGCTACAGTATATATGCTAACTTAATTACTGATGGTCTTGACAAAAATATTTGACTTCTGCTTCAAAGTGCATTCCTAAGAGCTTGTACAGTGACTCTCAATCTTCACGGAGTAGCCTATAAACATATGACCTTCCGAGTACCACCAGGTCTATAACAGGGCTATTCTTACTACACCGATGCGATACTAGTTTGTATGCATATGCATTAAATTGACTCTAAATTAAGAAAATACAACTGCAGAAGAATCCAAGTGAAGGAGCTCACTTGACCATGGACAGTAGTACAAGCATCTTGATGTTTACTCAAGTAACACTTTTTTGAGTACTTTTCAAGTTGTCACTCCATTTTTTGAACACCTAGTACACCTCACAAATACACATTCCTCCACTGATCAAACCACCAGACCAGATTTGTGTGTTTTGTAGTGTTCTGGTCCCTTTTTCACTTGTTAACCCTGCATATTGTCCTTGTAATTGTTTCAGAGAGTGAAGTGGTGTGACAACAATCTAAGCTTGTTGTATCTTAAAGGTCCCATAACATGCAAAATCGACTTTTCAGAGGTTTTAACCTTCCTACAGTGCTATTTGGGCCTCGTATGTGTGCCCAAAATGGTTTTTTGAGAACTGTCTTTTCCGTCCCCCTCGGCTGAGCAGCAGACGGGGGCTCATCCCATGGATGACACGCTTCCCAAGGATGACGCGGTGTTTAAGCCACGCCTCCGGGAAGCGCGCAGCCGCAGAATAAAAACAGCTAATGCTAATGCTACACAGTAATTACACGATGGATACGACAGATCGAAGAGTTAGCTTGTTATTTACCAAACGGCAACGTCCGTCGTCGAGGTACTGCGTGCACGTCAAACTCCAGGTCAGATCCAGGACGTAGGACTCAGCACAACGCACCATCAGGACGGATAAAAGGAGGGGAGCCAGTCCAAGAAATGGGTGTTTTTTGGAAACTGTTATGTTATGGATATTACACAACGCAAAAATTTATCAACAAAGCCCTTAGAATAGACTGTGTAAAGGGCAAAATAGCAGAATATGGGTCCGTTAATGTTATTTTTGATCAAGAGTGAATCAAAGGTTACAGTGCTACTTTTCCAAGATGTTTTGATAAATGCATAACATTTTTCACTCTGCTTCTGCTCTGTTAAAGGTCTTCAGGGTCAGCAAATTATGTGTTAGGGTAGTTTGAGGAGTGGCCGCAGGGATCCAGGTGAACTCTGGAGACACTACAGGAAAACCCTCTTTTAAGCCTCAGTCTTACACCACTCTCGAGAATAAAATAGATAAGGAGCATTGCATGGGTACTTATGTGTGCTAAAAATTTATTTTAAAACAATGATCAAATTGGAGAAGAGGGTGCTTATTTATAGGAGAAAGCAATTCTGCCTATTTAGGTAAAAAGTGTAGACAAAAATCCAAGGTACTCCTGAACAACCCCACTTATAGATGTTTTTGGCAGAACAAAAGACATTATCCTTAAGCAAAAATTATCCCAAATATCCCATGCTGTACACTTTCAAATGGCTGGTAACAGTAACATCAATAAACTAAAAGTCATGGTCATAGAATCTTTTCCCATACCACTGCGATGAGGGGACAGGCTCTCTCATTTTGAAAACATTGTGGATTGTGAAGTTTGCCAGCTTAAATTATGATATTGACTTATTTCCAGTCTTATAGCCCATAAGAACATAAAGGTGATTTGACTTGTATTTGTGATGGACTTGTTTAAGAGGGTATCTGTCCTAATTGTAGGGTTATTTACTTGATTGACCGTGTGGATTTCTTCTTTATTTATTGTATTTTTGTATAATTATTAGTAGTGCACTTACATACATTAACATTTTAACATTGACTTCTTTAAGAGGTGGGGTTGTTCAGGTCCCTCCTTCTAAAAGGAGGCACACACACCTGTGGGCCAGTACTCTGAGGAAGGTCATGCTGGGCCAACCATCATAACCATAACCATCAGCCCCCTCACTCTCGCCATCTGCTCCTCTTCAATTGCGTTTAGACTCTTGCATTTGCACATTATACTATCCTATGCCTTTGCTTTTTTCGTTTTAGAAAAAACTGAAAGCATATCCAAAAAGCCTAGCACGTGTGGGTGATGATCAAAAGTGACTTTAATCTGACATGTTACACACAGGACAAAAAACGACTTTCAAAAGAGCTCTTTTAAAAGAGGGAGGCATGCATTAAGTCAATGTGCTGCTAAACTGCTCAGACAGGAGCTGCTTAGTGTGACGGACATTTTTCTACAAAAAGTCTGCCGAAATGTGCCCTGTGTCAATCAGCTTCTGTATTCAGAAAAATAAGAGCGAAAACAATGACTAATAACATATGACATACTTGACACAAAAGGCAACATAAGGTGTATGAAGTCTAGTAGTGATAGTAGTACAGTAATAGTAGTAGTTGTCGTTGTCGTAGAAGTAGAAATAATAGCGGTAGTAGTATATTTCTGAAAGTATCATGGACACATGTTGACATCATGTACATTGACATTCATTGTACAACATAATGTGTTGGGTATTTTATGGAAAATCTATTAATTTGGCTGTAGTCCAGCTGCTAACATAACAGTAACGTATTGATACAATAGATAACCCTTTCACAGCAAAGACAATTTAAAGGTGCAATATGTAACTTTTCATGTGGACAGTCCACGTGGACAGACCAAAGTATGAAATTAAATACTTCAATCAAATATTTTCTGTTCGGTTCGGTTCTACATTATTTAAACATTTTCTGTCTCACAACCACTGCACCAAATTACAGCAGCAGTTGTCTCACAGGGCTGCACAAAATTGTTGATTTTATCAGCAGAAAGTTAGAAAATTCAGCAATGAAACTGTCATTGGTCAATAATAGAGAAGCAGATTACCAATATTTAGCAAAAAGGCTTATCCTGAGCATCCCCTGTTCTTTACTTCTTGGTAAGGAAAAACTACAAAAAAAAAAAAAAAACAGTGGAAAAAAGTAGCAACATGGTCACAGCAGCAGAACCCACAATCTCTCTTTATCTCTTTATTATCTTTATTATACCTCATTGTTTCCCCACAAGAAACTTTACACAGTGTACCTTTTAATTTTGTTACTAAATCCCTTGGTGTAGAATCTCCTATCCATATTGGTTATGTCCAGTGGAACCAAATTTTCAACTCTTGAGAATGGAGCAGCTATTTTGACTACTACCAATTAATTCTATACAACAGTGGAATCCAAGACCTTTATTTTACACTTCAGAACTTAACCTTAAAAATGCCCAAACTATTCATATTTCACATCAACAGATGAACCTAACACTTGAATTACCTCTATCACTCTTGTCCTAAGAAAACCATTCCTATAAGACTGTGTTGCACCCTCTTTCATTTCTAATAGTGAAGTCTATAAGAGTTTTTTCGCCTTTGCGACACGCTATTACTTCTAATTCTTCCATGTACGAAGCAAGATTTAACAAGCAAGTATCGATTTGCTTCACCATAGCGCCTCATATTAATTTCGCTAATGATAATTCAGGAGCTCTATCACCAAGAGACTGAAGTAATTTCGAGCCAGCGGTTTTACAGGCAAGACCCATTTAATCTTTGTGTCAATAAGCCACCGCCACCCTTCCCCCCGGTCCGAATCCAACCTAAGCTTTTTTCTTTCAGGTTTTGCAATTCCGTCTTCCATAGCTTACAACACAGTCACATTTTCTAATCCGGCCCACCCGCCAGGAAGGAGCAGGATTCTGAGCGGTATTCCAGTCACGGAGCAATGTGCCGTTTGCTTTTTCACTCTCCAGGCAGCAATGAATTCCCAAAGACATGAGATCACTGCAAGAATAAGTCTCCGCTTAGAAAGACCCCTGTGTTAGGACCAGCAGTTGTTCCACATTAGCCACATTTCTACTGTTCCTGATTCCCCTATAGGATCGCTTTAGTGCAACTCTTTAAATGGCGGACTGCATTTATGCTCCGGACACAGCCGCGTGTCTAGAGGTAGAGGTCTGTTACGTGTGTAGCTGATGTCACCCAAACATAACAAATGTTTTCTTAATAAATAAAATGTAATTCACGTAATTCATACTATCGTAGAAAAGGTTTCAGAGGTTGTCATCCGGACGCTGCACAGCTCAGACAACCCCTAAAACCTTTTCTATGATGGAACATGCCTGGACGAATGAGGGAGAACATCGACGTAATTCATACTAGTGATACATGTGTAATAGTGACCCATGGATAAACACAGTAAATAAGAAAATACTTTTGGTTTATCGTCAACCTTTTCTGCATATATTTCACTTCTCTGTGCCTCTAAGTCACATTTTAACTGCGCTTTTTGCAAGATAAACCGGAAACAGCTGATGCTAACAAGACAAATTATTACTTTTTGTTTAAATCTGCTTTTTGCCAGTCTGCGTTCTCTCTAATCTAATCATTCTGATTCATTCGGACCATACCAATCTGCTCCAAAGTGAACCAGTGGAAACATGGCTCAGGCTGTATTAATAATTGTATAAAATCAGAACAATTACAAGTTAAATGTGTGTTAATCTTACGGTATTTCAAATACAGGCATATCCTGCAGTCATTCTTTTTAAGTGGTTCTGTTAAAATTATGAGAAAATAAGACATATTCTTTCGGAGCATTTGAACATGTTATTAAAATATACTTTCACCCTTCCCATCTTGCTTTCATCGTTAATCTGTTAGTGTCATGTTTCCAATAGCAACGCAGTTCATTTTCAAAACGTTTCACTCCTGTCTATTATGTACATTAAAGGTGCACTATGCAACTTTTCCTGCTCGTCTCCAGTGTCGCATTAAGCTTTCCCTCTCCATGGGGACAAGCAGGTGACGCCACTCAGCCACTGATCTGACCAGAGCAATAACAAAGACAAGAAGGCTGCGTCCGACTGTCCACACTATTCTCAACACAGGTTGTCATTTTAATGCTGTCTGAATGTTCAGAAGGTGAAAAAGTAGTGGACTCAAAATTTCCCACGGTGCACCTTGAAAAGTAGTGTGCAGCCGTGTTCTCCAGTCAGTATAGACCACAATGCATTG
This sequence comes from Rhinogobius similis, assembly GCA_019453435.1. NCBI lineage: Eukaryota > Metazoa > Chordata > Actinopteri > Gobiiformes > Gobiidae > Rhinogobius > Rhinogobius similis. The sequence goes on from CM033620.1 coordinate 36,595,196, forward strand.
CGAGAGTCGGGAAAAACAAAGCAAAGAGCAACAGTTTTTAAATTGTACAGCACAACTGAATGGAAGCAGACAAACAAGCTCTATTAACCCACATTTGTTTATTTATTTTATTTGTTTATTTTAAATCCAAATCCAAATCCAAATCCACTTTATTTGTATAGCACATTTCATAAACATAACTGTTTCCAAAGTGCTGCACAGACAAACATAAAACGGCAAAACAAAGTACATAATAACAACTCAATTTGATCTTACGGCTTGTAAAACCAGTAAAATCAATTCCTAGCAGAAAGATAAAACCATAAAATAGAAATAAATTAATAGAATAAATAAATTATAAAATGATAAAGCACAGAGGACCACACAACTCATGCGGTGTTAAAAGCGAGAGAATAAAAGTGGGTCTTAAGACGAGACTTAAAACACTCCACTGTTAAATGGGACATTGCATATTAATTAACATGATCCTTAGTAAATATACCATTTTTGACCATAAAGGCTAATTTCCATCTGTGGTCCCATGGTAGGTTAATGTTAGGACATGCCACGAAACAAAGCAAAGCACATATTCTTATAAGTCTCCCAGTCAGTAAGTATTGTTTGTATCTTTAATTGTCTAATGTTAATTTTGTTAATGTAAATGCCTCACTGTTTTGGTTGGGTTTTGTTCAGATTTTGTTTATTGTGAAAAATTTAATTAGATATACAAGAATAATAAATGTCTAATTCTGTTGCCAGCAGCTTTCAAGTGTTCAAATAGATAAAAAACTATAGGTGCTTTAATTGCATGTTTCCCATTCATTACTTACATTAAATAATTAAAATGGTAATGCAGAGTTTCCGCAATATACCACACTGCCGCTCCTATAATACAACCCCTTTGAAGAATGACACTGTGACCATAACGGAGTGGGTGGCTGTCATTTTATGTAATTAAATTGACGATAATGACATATATTCAAGTGCATACATCTTGATTACACGGTATAATTTCCCTGGAAGATTATGTGCATGAAGTAGTCGTGTGGCCTTAGGTTACCTAACGAAAAAGGCACTGCCCGTTCACCTTCATGCTAGCTCTGTCCTCCAAGATAAAAAAAAAAGCGATAAAACGTCCAGAAGGATTAGAAGGAAGGAGGACAGTGTGGAAGTCAAGCAGCCCATACACATGCTTGAATAAAACAGAATACTAAGACGCGCAGGCATTTGAAAAGTTGCTAATGAGCCAGCAGCTGAAATGGATAGCTTAGCAGGGAAAAAATTTAAATATTAACCATTACGGATTTTTTCCTTATATATATATATATATATATATATATATATATATATATATATATATATATATGTATATTTAGAGCACAGAGAAAAGATGCAAGCACAAAATACCTTTCAAGAAGTGATTTGATCATTTGCTCGGAAAGATGTAAGGAAAATTATAGCTCTAGCTTTGGATGATAGCTTCTCTCATTTCAAAAGTGTTTACCTAAAGTAGCGCTGGTAAATGAGGAGATTTGTCAGGCGCTGGTGTTGTCTATTACATCAGAAAGCAATGAGAATGCATATGTCTGACGGGGAGCCTGTTCAGTGAAGGCCCCATCTGCTTTGTATGGAAATGGAAATGAAAGCAGCACTGAGTGAGTGTTACAGCTGTTTGCAATCGTGCTCAGAAGAGTGGAGTTTAGCTGCTGAATGAGTTTTGAAATAGGCAATTGTGTGAAAGTTCAAAAGTAGAATTTGGAAAGGGGGTTTTATTTAAGGGGGACAATTGTGCTAAATTGAGATTTTATTTCTTGTTTGTGCTTCCAATCATACCTGAAGTTGTGTTTCGTTTCAATCTAGCAAGTTTGAATACTCCGTCTTTTTCTCCAGAACTTAAAACTCATCAGTTACGTTTTGTGTTGTTGTCATATTCCTCAATGTATATTTTTGAACTCCACCTCACTAAGCGTCTCACCACTGAAACTACATTTATGGCTTCATTCTTTTAACATCCTTCACTTTTCTTTGCGCCAATAACAGTGAACAAATCCATGTGCCCTCTTCTAGTGACTTACCAGACCTGTTAGTGAAACGAAACAGTTAAAACTAGTCGTGTTCCTTCCAAACATTCATCATTCATTCATTCATTAAAAGCGCTCTACCTGATTATTACTTTTTTGAAACCTGAATACCCAAAATAGCTCCCTTTTTTTTGCATATAATAAAGCAAAAACTGTTTTGCCACAGTGGAGATATATTGTTAAAGCATCTATTCAAGTGAAAATGAGACCACATTGCTTTCTTGAAGTTTTTTTTTTACGAGAAGCAGGAAGTGCATCATTGGCATGCTAATGTTTGTTAACTTTACCCCGGCTCAGAGACTCGAGATTACAAACTCATTGCAGTGAATATTTGGGACACAGGGACTGCATTAGGTAAGTAAACGATATATGTGACTGCTGTAAAGACTTTAACATGAACTATAACAAAAAATCTGATACAGCACCTTTGATAATACGTCAATGCCCCCTTGCAGGCCATATCGAACCCTTTGAACATTTGGCCCGCGGGCTTCACTTTGGGCTCCTCATAGCTAAAACATACAGGCTGAGCTTTAACCCAGCCCTGTAATGACTTGTGAAGAGCAGGCTACAAGCTGTCTCCCTTTCTCTCTTTATGGACCTGTTTGTCTGAGAAGAGGGACCCACCACTCCATCTCCCAGCTTTTATTAGAGTATAAAGCAAAAGTGGCAGCACAAATGACTCAAGAAAAACATTCCAATTTACAAAGGACAGCTGCTGGCTCTGCTTTTAATAGATGCTCTGAGAGAGAGGTTATGTGGAAGAATGTGAGGCGATGTGTAATGGTCAGAGGAGGTGACTGTGTTCACACTCTGGTCCTGGTTTGGTTCTGATGGAGGATCTGGTTTGATCAAAATTTAGTAACAAGTTTAGGACCAGTTTGTTCCCAATTTTGTTGTTGTGTGTTTGTGCAAGAATGAACAAAAAGTGGATTTTGGATGTCACTGATGCGTTCTAATCCTGGTTTAATCCTGGTTCATGTTTGATTGTGCAAGTGTTATTCAATTTAGAAAAGATTCAAAGAATTAAAAATGGATAAGTGTAAGGAAATTGAGTTCTTTGCTAATTCAAAAACAAAAGTAAAATGAGATTCCTAATCAAGTGTACTTTGTAACTGAATATAGCACTGAAGCAAATCGGATCAGACAAATAATCAGAACAGAACTGGAGTATTTTAAGAAGTGACAAAACACACTGAGTTGCTCACTGAGAACCAAAGCATCAGTTTCAGAAAAGCCCCCACACAAACTGGTGAACAAAGGACACTAAAGCTGGCTGCTACAGATGGTAACTGCACCTATGATGAACATGTACTAATACTTTCATGGACATAATATCAGTACAGTTATTAATTGTAACACCACCTGATATACAGACTCCAGTGTCCATGTGGCCAAAGAAAATGCAACCTGACCAATAGACGGCCTGCACACAAACAGTTCTCTTCCATGTTACATCGTGTGTGTCAGTCCACTTTGAACATGTGGCTGGAGCTGAGTTTAAATCTGTCATCTCAAGCTTGCCCTGATGAAGGCCCAAGAGTCAAAACATGTTGACGTCTTAATTTACCATGTGATAGAGAAGACTTTTAAATAACTTTGCCTCAGCCTTTTTCCATTTTGTAAACAGTAACTGTATTTTTGTGTTAAATAATTCTTGGAAATATATCATCGATTCTTCTTAATGTAACAGTGTCTTAATGACTACGTAAAAGCAGGTGAGTAAAATAACTTTCAAAGCAGTTTTTTACTTGGGTACTTTTGTTGGCGCTAATGACTAGTAAGCTGACTATTGCTTACAGAAGGGGTGGCAAACCGCAGAGGAATTCTGAGGGGCACGTGCAGCAAAACAACAGAATAAAATATGTCCAGCTGCTCTCACTGATGCATCACAACTGCCAGCTGTTTCTGTGGTGACTCTGCCCGCATTCACACAGCCTGAGACTGCAATTACTAGTATTTTGCTAATCAATCGATCCCGTCGTTATTCTTCCAATTAACTGATTTCTTCTACACTTGTGCACCCTCTGCCACTATGAACCAGTAAAGGGAACAATTACATTTTGAGTGTTTTTCATTCACTTCATTTGATCCATCGACAAGAACGAGCCCGGATCTATTTCATGAGCTGCTGGAGCATCGGCCTACAAACCATGTACGATGTGGACGTTGATGAGGGAAGCAGGAGCACTTCCACCCAGATACAAGAAGACATTTTAAGTTCCACGATTTCACCAATAATCACGTTCAATATCTAGTGCGTTTCTTGAAAATTGCAAATGTCTGTAGTTTAGGTAAGACGTGATGCTTGCAGTAACTTGAAGCATTAGCAAAGGTGAGAGACGGGAAGTAAATGCAGAAAAAGATGACAATAAAGTAACTCGTTTTTCTTGAGTGCAGTGGAGTTTGCAGTGCATTTATGTGAAAAGATAACTTGCACTTTATTTTTAATACATGTGTTAATTTAGTCCTAGTATTCAGGTTTAGTAACAACTCTAATATTAGAAGTAGATTTTGATGAAAACCTTAGTACGAGCGTTCACTGTAAAAGAACCCAGAGCCCACTAAACAAGCGCTACTTATGCCTACAGTTTGGCATTTATCATGACAATTAATCTAAAATGCCTTTTCAAGCACCTGCCAAAAAAAAACAACTTCTGCAGGTACTCGCTTGTATCAATCACTATTTGGCAACTTTAGTCCTTTGAGTATCACTTAGCATAGATTGGACATTTAGTCACTCTAAACACATCCATCTTCTCATCAAAGTATAAGTCTTAATCCATCGTCAGGGAACATGCTTTAACGAACGCAAACAGCTCCGTGGAGACCCCAAACACAGATGGAGCGCACTAATAAACTTCTGCTGTGACGTGCTTTTCAAACAATACGTGATTCAGTATTAAGCATTTAACATGCAGAGGAGGAGACATTAAGATGGGTAATTAAAACTGGAGCAATTCATTATGTCAGAGCTGTCATCAAAAGCAGCGTGGGGCTTATGGTTGGTTACTGATCAAAAATAAATGTGTTTTGGCAGTGTGGAGGAAGAGCGTAGTCGCAATCAGGAAGAGTTCCATCTGGCGAAAAGTCAAGTCACGTTATGTTATAAAAATGGGTGCTGTTTATGGAGCTGTAGAATCATGTCAAGCAGGAAGACTGTGTTTCCGTCCTGGTCCCACTAACTGTTACCTGTCCTTTCAACCAATCCCAGACGGTTAGCTTTGCATCTCAACCAATTACTAATTAGAAATATAAATATACTCACTTTCTGCCCCCTCAACCTGTTTGTTGCAGTTTTATTAAAGGTTTAGTTATATTTAAAAAAGTATGCTTTTGATAATTTTTGCAGCACTACTTTATAATAACTCCATGTTGTGTGCCCTTCAATAGAAAAGTTACAGGTCAGGTCTGTGGAGAGACAAGCACCCTCACAGTGAATGCTTTTCAGAGCTATTAAAAACCTATTGTATTGAAGCAAATCCCTTTATTTTAGTCTATCTCATTAAATTTAAATCTAAACGAAGCAGCATATGAGCATGTGCACCTGCATGCTGCATTCATGTGGTCCATATGTTGTGTTGTTTTTTTCCTTTCAAAAAAACACAAAAACAAACAGGATTAAAGAAGGAAGCAACAATACAAAAATATGCACCAATGAAGTATAATAGTAATAAGACGACAACAAAATAATTACTTTAGAAGGGGCTGGCTCCCTCACTATCTGTATAATATGCAATAAAACAAAACAGAAGACATTTTGACTTGTATTGTGTCAAACTTGTGAAAATATCAAACTGCTGTGATTGAAAGAAAGAGCACTTCAGAAACAGTGCCACAGTGGAGCTGAAGTTTTGTAGAGGAGGAGAACATGTATTGAAAGAAAGCTTATTGAAGTATGATCTAAAACGTTGAGAATCCAACACTATAATTAGGCCTGTTTCTTTGCTTCATTCTGGTGATTACATTCATTACGACAGGCCATGGGAACAAAAGGTAATTTCTGTGCTTGTAAACAGACGAACAATAGTGTAATTATTATTTTGCATAACTGGAGTATTTCAGTGTGTTGAGAGAAAAAAGCATTGTGAAGGTTTCCGAATGAAAATTTAGGGCTGTTGCATAGCATAGCAATTAACTATTTAAAAGATACCACCAATATCTTTTGAATGGTGAAAAGTCCTCAAAATGGCTCTGTTCCATTACTTGCACTATGCACTACACACCTGACTGAGGATTTTTTTTTGAAAGTGTATGAAGTGTGTGAGTGCATAAAGTTAAACAGCAGCGTAAAACAGCAGTCAGTGCTGTTAATCTGCTGTTAAATTAATCAGCCACAGCCCAGTTTAGTTTTCAAACAAATGAGAACTGTGATTAAAGGACACATATTCAGCTACAGTGACTTTGTTGAGCTTTTAACCATGTCCTAACAATGTTCTGTCATCAAAAACATACCAGAAGTATTATTAGAAAATCAAGCATCAAACACACTTCCTGCTGAACTTCCTGGATTTTCGAACATATTTTCAGATAATCTACGTCACTTATCCGAGAATGTTCCGCTGTTTTAAGTCCTTAAATCATCACTAAACTCGTTCTGAACATTTCTGCCATCCAAACACGATAACTGCTGCAGCACATCTGCACCATAACGTCTTTTCAGCGCTAACTTCACTAGATTGTACATAGCGATGGCGCATCTGCTGCTGAATGCACTCAGTAAGTGTAATTTCATACTGGCTCATAACGCCTGTCATAGAATGAATAAGAAACAGGCTAGACAATATGAAAACTGCAGAATAATTTTCCTTTAATGTTTTACAGTGTTGTTACCTGAACAGTCTGCATATATATATATAAAAAAAAAATACTATCTGTTTCACTGTCAAGATATTTCTTGCCACTGTATCCAGTTAGCACGCGCTGCTAAGTTGCTACAGCTCAGGAGTGTTGCTTAGTCAGTCAAGTGCCACTGTTTTCAACCGGATGTCAGCATTAAGTCATTTTAGAGGAATATTATGATTAAATGTAGAACTAGGATTCACAGCAGTCATAGATTGCAATCATATAGCAGACAAAAGCATAAGTGTTCTTTAATGTCATACTGTGGAACATTCCAGGTGAAATGAATCTCTCAAAAGAGACAAGCATCTGACTTGATCTGATTTAACAAGCATGTTGCAGAAGCTCCACCAGAACATTTACATTGTGCCATGTGAAATCAAGGTGACTATAAGGAATATCAAACAAAAAAGAAGCAAGCAGAAAAGGTCCCCTATAGTTGTATTGCCTGTTATGATTCAGAACCACCCCTCTTATACTTTCAAAAAACAATATAGAGTCAAAGAAGTCAGTCTGTGATATTCTATCATGCCGGCTCACACTATTATTATTGATATTGTCGCTGGGAATGCAAATTGATTTAAACAATAGTGAAAGATATTGCCCCATCTCATTTCAAGGTGTCTCTTTGCATTGGTAGCTCGGGGGGTCGGCGTGAGCTTAAAAAGTCAATTTAATCAATCGGCCAATCAGAGGGAGGCTTCGCAAATAAGACGGGCAATAAGCCGATTCAGAACGCGTAGGGAAAAAAGGAAAAAGAAGGATAGATAGACCTGGGGCGAGCTGCACTATCACATACAAGGGGGAGAGAGAAAGGAATTAAATTGGCTATTTGCTGTTTATTCAGTCGGATGTGTTTGGTTTGAGATCGTAGCTTCCTTTGGGCAGTTATTAGCAAAAATTGACTTTCTTCTACCACAGCAACACAAAGATGGTTAATGTGGTTTATTTTGATGAAATGGAAAATAGTTAAGGATTTTTTTAGGTGATTAATCGATGACAATAATTGAAATCAAATGACATTTCAATATGAAGAGTCAACAACATCCTTTAAGCTCCTATCCAAGCTTGCAGGAGGTGGTGGTATAAAAAATACTTGTTGCTTTTATTGTTTGTTGTTTTGTCCTTTTACATTCAAATCTTCTACAAATAAAATTCTAACATGTAATTTAAAAAAAAGAAAATTGAATTAAATGTTAAATGAAACCCGTTGCTTGTAAATACATTATAAAAAGCACATGACAAACGCATTTGAGCTACATAGCTACATACATAGCTCCTGTTAAAGATAATCACAATATGACAAAATTGCTAAATAATGTATGATAGATCAAACGTTTCAAGACAATATTCAAATCATTTCCAAATGTTCCAAGCACAATTATGAAATACCGTCAGTTCTAAAAAAGAAAAAAAAAAAAAAAAAAAGTGCTCGGCCATCATATCAAATATCATGCCGTTTTTAAAAAAATAGTACATTATATCAGACTCTACAAAAAGCATGATACAGAATCCATGAAGAATCCCTGGCTTCCATATTTCTGTTGGCCCATCATGCCATTCTCTCCAGTATCACTCATATTTGGTGCATTGTAAGAGAGACAGCCCAACAGTAGTTCTTTTTAATGTCCTCTGACAGGAGCAGAGGCCCTTTTAACTGCCTCCAACACTGACGCGCAATTTACTTTTGGCTAATTATAGTGCGCCATGCTCATAAATTGTTCTCTTCTCCTTCACACACACACATCACACACTGAAAAAAACTGAATTACCCATCTGCTGAGGCTACAATGGCTCGCTGCACACTGCATTCCTGCTCTGTTGCAGGTCATTCATAAATACTGTTTGCAACGGTGGGCAAGATAACGATATTAAATTAAATGGCCACCAAGTTTTTTGGTGGAGGGTTTGAAACCTTCTTTTCTCCATGGTGAAAAACTATGTTCCACACAAGGCATAAACATTTTCAATCTCCATAAAGACAAGCTATTTTTGACACTATTTTTGGTATTTTATCGCAATGCTATTTATAATATGTAAAATGTACATCAAGAATTTTCTGCACTGGTACGTGTTTTTGAACAGTTTGAAAATCATCAATGCAGACACATAACAACACGCTTGGATGGAGATATAAAAGTGCTTCTTGACAGTTGAGTTGAGGGACAGGATAAAAGGCGTCTGGGTTTTGGAACATCGGCGCTCTCTAATTAGAACGAGGAAACCAGGCTCTGCTATTTTCAGAATGCACTGAAAGATGAACCATTGCAGTAACTCGTTTACCAATACAATGGACTGGTATAGATGTGGTAATGGGTGCTTTATGCTCAGAATGTTGCATATAACAAGAAATTGAATGAAACAATGGCTGGTCACAGAAGGACTCGTCAGGCGTGGTCAGCAGATCATGTGTCAGATCATTGCCTGAGATCTAGAATACACACTTTTCCGATACTTTTTGAAGAGTGAATTTGGTCACCACTCCCTCCTTTACACTCGAGCCAATCTCAAACAGTACCGTGCAATCGGGTTAGTTTATTTCAGCGACACATGTGATACAGAGTGGCCAACTGTCATTTAAAACAGTTTCAATCTTCTCTCACCTTAGATTAACAGATTTGTGGTTTGATCATTGATTTTGGAGAAATCTACAGCTACATTTGTTGATACGGACAGACGGTGAGTGTTCCTGATTGGCTTTTCCACCTGTCAATCATGCCCATCTGAACTCGGGGGGAGATTAAACCGGTAACCAGACTGATATCCATCTGTATAAATAATACAGAGAGAGAGAGATGATTCTAGACTTTCTAGGCATTATCAGGACAGCCTGAGGCAAGTAGCAGCCCTCAAGACAAAAAAGTCCCTCCTCTGGGCTCTGTCTACACCATCTTACTGCCCTTAACTAAAACCTCAACTTCAACCGACACATGCACCACGCACTCTTTGAACTCCGCCATCCGAAACAAAGTTAAACTCAGAGGAAGCACAAGTTTTCGGTGAGTTTTTGTGCTTCCCGGTGTCCTGCCTTCCTCACCGTCTGGACTGTCTTTCTCTGAGATGTCAAGTTTGATTCAATACACGACTCGTTCAAGGGCATCCTCCAGGCTCCGGATTGTGCTGCTCGCGTTTACCCAGCAAGGGAGGAGGTATTGTGCTTTGAATTACAACGGTACCTGCACATCTCTGTATGCTTTCCATTATGTAGCAGCGTGCAAAGGTCATAGGCAGATATCGAAAGGTAAACTGACTTTGTTGAGCTTAAAATCATGATTGAATGTTTTTCTTTCATCAAAAACATGTCTGGAGTTGGGTTTGTTTGATTTGTGCGTGTGTAAAATTTTCACACATTGACACAACTTGCTTTTTATTTCTAATCTATCCATTCATTCTCTTCAGATCAATTTGACTGTTATATTTTCTTCAACACATTACTTCAACATTAACAACTATTTCTACTTATAACTGCTTTACTTCTCGGTGCACTCCTGGCTCCATTTCTTCCACTCCTTGGTGATGTTTTGTCTACAATAAAGACAAAGTATTAAAAAAAAATATTCATTTTCTATTAGGCTACGAGGATCTTGACTAAACCATTATTTAAGTAATCCGTTAATTTAATTCTTTAGTAGTTGAGAGGCTCAACCACTGGCAGTATTACATCGAAATTAAAACATAGATTTTGGGGTTTTAATTAAACATTTTTGTACTCTTGAACAATAGAAATTATTACTTGACTATTCAACTTTAAAAAAATATATATATATATATATATATGACTGACTAGATGATTCCTAAAATAATAATTTGCAGTCCAATTTTCTGAGTTTTTAACGTTTGAGCACGCTTGCAAAACCTCTATATTGTGCTGTAGGTAACAAAAAAGCCAAACTATGAATGCCAAATCCTGAATCCTTAATGCATGAATAACATTCATATACATCAATAAAATGCAAAACAGCAGAATAAAACTATTCATATCCAATATCCAGCGCTACGACACGTACACTTTAATAACTGCTGTATCCTCCCCATCATTTGTTACAGTGCAATACCCTGTGATATCCATGCATTATAAATGGGCAGTTTGTCCCACATGCCGCCCTGCTTTAGGCGCTGACTCTTGCTCTGTCTCTGCTGCCTTCCCCTTTAAGATTTAAGACCTCAGCCGTTGGCGCCAGCTCACACCACTCCGCCTTATTCATCATGTTAAATATCTCTTGGCCTCTCAGTGCCTTTTGCGTAGTAGATTATTCAAACACCCTCATATTCAAAATTAGGTCTCAGACATATCAACCCCATAAGTTGGTTGGGGCCCTCATTGGGTCCCATAACACATTTGGTTAGTTAGCGAGGCTTAAATGATGGATACTGCGCAGTCTGTAATGTGCTATTATTCAGTTTTGGATAGCCTTAGTAGTCTATGAAAGCTTGTAAGTTTTGCTAAGATGGCTATAGGTGCCGAAGTGGGTAATGATAATGAAGTACAGACACCATACTTTTACCTCTTTAGTAATATGGGCCTATTAATGACAGTGTAACAGTACTCTTAAGTAAACGTTTTGATTACTCTTCCCACTGTGCGTGACAAAATCTTTAGGTTGACAATATAAAATTAGTACTTTTTATTACAATTATAAATCAGATCGTATGTCTTACGTTTGAGTAAAAATGTCCGCTACAACTCTCTCCTCATAATGTGCTATGGTAAACAGAAATCTTGTTTGGTGGTTAGCAATTCTACCCTCCAAGCTGAAACAGAAAAGAATGTAGCATAAGCTAGTCTCCTGTGTGTTAGTGGCTAAGGGAAAGGCTAACCCTCTGAAAGGTCCCCAGGCACTGCTCACTGGCTGCACAATGTTCCTAATGGAGCGGCCACAGTAAAACAGGATGGGTTCATTTCAGAGGATGAAGCTCCCATTGGGATGGTAAGTATAGCTGCAGGGATATATGGGCCTACAATACAACAGAACATAATGGAAAACCCTGCCTTTACAAGTCCCACTGTGTCTGTCCAGTTTAAAAGAAAACATTAGCAAAGACAGAGAGGCTAATGATTGTCCGATGGGGAATTTTGGAGCCGCTACCAATATCCGATATTTGTCTTGCTATTAGGCCTGATAACCGATATTTGACGACACCAATATTAAGATTTTAAAATCCTTTGCAATGTCCATATATGTCAAATCAAATACACAAGCATATACAAAGACAAATAATAATTATATATATATATATATATATATATATATATATATATATATATATATATATATATATATATATATATATATATATATATTTTTTTTTTTTTTTTTTTTTTTAATGTAATGCCACTATAAAGCATGAAACCAGTTGCAAAATCTACATACTTGAACATGCATGCCTCTTAGTGTATTGATTCACGATTGAGTAAGTTAAAAGAATAACATTGCCAGGGGAAGAGGACAGTCTAAACACCTATGCAAACAACCATAAGCTCGCTGTATACACACGCAGAGTATGCACACAGTTAACATGCCATTAGCCCACACACGGCTGACTCGGTGCTGCATGTACCCACTGGCTTTGGATTTACTGTGTGAAAGCTGCAGAGGTTTTACTACCAGGGCTCAAATGTCACTTCATCTCATCCGCTATTTTTACGACGCTAATCTATTCTAGACCACTGACACGTGCACTGTAAAAAAGCCAGCTTCTTGAGTTCAGAATGTCAACCTTGAATTCAATTGTTTTACCAAGTTTAAATTTAATTGACTTTTCAATGTATTTGTGTTTGTTTTCAAGATTTTCTGGCTCAAATGCTTTTTCGACAGAACTGCTATAGCATGAAATGGGGAGAGAGGGGATTGAGACATTCAAGGCCTAGAAGCAAACCCATATCGCCAAGGTGCTAACAGTCAATTGTGCGGCACCTAAAAGACTATACACCATCAATATAGTATTTTTAATATACAGTATACTTTCTTATTGGATCAGTTAGTAAAACTCATGTAGCTTTTACTAAATTGTTAAACTAATAATAAATAATCCCCTTGAACTGCCACCTTACTGTGGTGGGGGAAGTTCTAGGAGGGGACCTAGGGGATTGTAACTTTGCCCGGTATGGCGCAGCCAAGGCCCCACCCTGGAACCTGGTCTGGGGTTGGGGCTCATATGCGAGCACCTGGTGGCCAGACCTTTACCCACGGAGCCTGACTGGGCTCAACCCAAAAGGACAACGCGTATCCAACCTCCTGTGGGCTCTCTTGGGTGCGAAGAGGACTGGGTGATGGCCGAGGGCGGGTTCCTTGACAAACCAGTCCATGGACACAGCATCTAGCTATTGGGACATGGAATGTCGGAAATTCTGGCAAATCCATCGCCTCAGGAGGGGGAAGCAGTGCTGTTTAGTGCAGGTCAAGAGCTCTTGACCTTGACTGGGGACGTCGTCAAACGGTGGAAGGAAGAATACTTTGAGGATCTCCTCAATCCCACTGTCATGTCTTCCGAGGAGGAAGCAGAGACTGAGGACTCGTTCATCACCCATGCTGAAGTCACTGAGCTCCTTGGTGGCAAGGCTCCGGGGGTGGATGAGATCCGTCCTGCGTATCTTAAATCTCTGGATGTTGAGGGTTTGTCTTGACTGACACGTCTCTGAAACATCGTATGGTGGTCTCTGATAGTACCTCTTCCAATTATAGAGGAATCACACTCCTCAGCCTCTCTGGTAAGGTCTACTCCAGGGCACTGGAGAGGAGAATCCAACCAATAGTTGAACCTCGGTCATGGAACACTGAGCAGCTCTTTATTCTTCATGGGAGTTTGCCCAACCAGCCTGCATGTGCTTTGTGGATCTGGAGAAGGCTGGATTTTTTGGGCCCGATTTAAACTTTAATGTACGTTCCGAAAGTACAAGCGGTTGAAATGAGTTTCCTCCGCAGGGTGGCCTGGCGCTCCCTTGGAGATAGGGCGGGCTCAGTCACATGGGAGGACCTTGAGCATCTATTCTGGATGCCCCCTGGACGCCTCCCTGGGGAGGTGTTCTGAGTATGTCCCACCGGGAGGAGGCCCAAGGGAAGACCTAGGACACTCTGGCGGGATCATGTCGTTCAGCTGGCCAGGAAGGAAGTGTGCATGGAGAGAAAAGTCTGGGCCTCCGTGCTCAGGATGCTACCCCCTGCAACCCGGCCCCGGATAAGCAGAGGAAAATGGTACAATAAATAATTTTGACCTACAAAGTAAGTACATCTAATATTAACAAAACATCTAAAAACAAGCTTCTCGTCACTAAAACATGTTTTTCTACTGTAATGATAAATGTCTTCTCCTCCCATGCCTGCCTCTGGTATTATTTTTCACTCTACTCCCCCTGCTGGTGATTGATTGTACTTATTTTGCATGTCATGCCTCATTCTACAACCCTGGTAGCATAATACACGAGTGTGTGTTTGCAATCCTGTCATTTTAAGGCATGGAATATGAATATTCAATGTCCCTATCCGGCCTATCCGTCTCCAGAGGTGGCGGCAGTCGGTACCAATGAGCGAGAAGGGGACGAAGAATGACATTGACAGGCAACACGGTGCAGAGGCTGGGGGCAGATGTGTGGTTAATTGCAATGCGTTTGGAGTATGGGGTATGGAGGGGGTGGGGGTGCCCTGGATATGTCCGTGCATGGAGCTGCCAGGAAGCTAACGACCCTCCCACCCCCCTCCGGAGCCCTATCCCCAATCAGTGCTTCTAATTATGAGGCCTTATCTCCATCAATCACAAGGCCATTCACTGGTCTTTTTGTGGCTGCAGAGGAGAGTAGGACCAGACGCGGCACTGAATGAGAAAGACATGCTTACAGCAGTGATTCGCAAGCGTTTTATACAAAGTCTCAGAAATTGGGTGTTTCAAATCTGTGACTAAATTATCATGGACTAAAATCATGGGAAGTGCAGTGGGATAGTGGTTATTGCTTGCCTCCCAGCTACAAGGTTTCAAGTTTGATTCCCAAATTGTGTGGGGCTTTTTCTTTTTCCACAGGTAAGGTTTTCTATATTAGGATAAAACACATAGAATAAGATAATCTCGCGGCTGCTCCTAACCAGGAACCTTGATTAATATCAAGTAATTTCTTACTGTTCCCGACAGGTATGGGTCAAATGCAGAGATTACTCCATCAGTTGTCATCACGTAATGTCTAAAAAAATAAAATGTCCACCTGTGCAATACTCTGTACACTTGCTAAAAACCTGAACCTGCGATTTACTACTGTCAGCGTCACCTGTTATACATGATTTAATTTAATTTATTTATTGAACAGGACAATGTACAGTTACATAATGGTCAAGGGCAAAGATGCTTGTACTAGATTATATCTGAAGCAAGGGTGCAAAGTAATTTACAGTGAGTTTTATTTGTTTATTAGGCCCGAGCGCCACAAGCTGGCGAGAGGCCTATTAGTTTTGCAGTGCCGTGCGGCACGGTTATAAAGCGCACGGCGCGCACGAATCAGCGCGAAGCGCCGCTCGCTTCAAACACTCACTAACGCATTCCCCAACTCATGCACGTTCCGTGCATACCAATTAGTAGTGGGAAAATTGAACATTATCGCTGTAAACGGGCGAAGCCCGTGCGAAAGACGAGCGCTTTACGTGGGGATGACGGCCGCGAAGCGGTCGTCATCCCATCGAAAGCGCCGTGCGCTGAGTCGCCCACTAATGCGTTCCCAACTCATGCATTCGTGCATATAACAATGTAATGTAAAACTGAACATTACTATTGTAAATAGGGCCAATAACAGAAAGTGGGCGGAGCCCACTCAAAAATCTCGAAAGTGTCTCCCAGTGACCAGGGACCCATACCAAAACGTAGGAAAGCGCGTGCGCTTTCCGAAAATGTATAGTTTGCTAAATAAAAAAAAGGGGAAACATTGTTTTCGCATCGGAATATTATTCTTCTTTCTTCTTCTTCTTTCTTCTTCTTCTTGGGACCAACCCCCCTATTTTTCACCCAGTGAACATTGACGAAAAGTCAGGAAAATTTGCACACCTCTAAAAATCGTGCCTCTCTACATTCTGGCTATTTCCGATTTCCAAAATTCAAAAATATGGCGCGTCAGCGCCCCCAAGTGTACAAAAAATGCATTACGGGATAGGAAAGTGCCAAAAAAAAATTTGATCGTAGAATCATGAAATTTGGAAGAGAGGTAGATAGTGACAAGAGAAGCAAAAAATATTATTACGTGCGACAGCGCCGTCGCCCAACCTGTTGTCGGCCATATTGGATAAAAATTCGCTAAACCTGATTCAGCGTTTTTTTTAAACTTAGTACTTTTACGAACTCCTCCTAGGGCTTTTGCCCGAACGAGCTGAAATTTTGTGAAAATGAAGTTGAGGAGTGTGGCATTAAAAGTTATCCAAATCAGGAACCTACGTTTTACGGTCTTTGTGCAGCGAAGCCGCAAAATTTGCCCACAATTCCTGAAATTTTCAAATTTTTAATTTTGCCCCCATTTCCACATATAAAGTCCGAATTGCATCAAATTTGAATCAGTTGTTAAACTCCCTGCCTGAAACCTACTAGAAGTGAAATAATTAAATTCCGCGCGTTAGCTACAGATTAAAGCAAACTTTTATATGGGGAGCAAAAAATTTAGTTTTTTAGAATTTTTTGAAATTTTGCACAAAATTCCATTTTGGCCTACCGATCAAAAAAGCCAATCAGACCCAAGTCATATTTTGTACGGCAAAGCCGTACCAATGACCAAAACATCCCATGTTATTCCTATGGGAAAATCAAAATTTGCATATTTTTTTTACTACGCATTTTAACGAACTCCTCCTCCGGCGCAAGCCCGACCAACCTGAAATTTGGTGGACATTTTCCTGAGGAGTGGGGCACCAAAAGTTATCCAAATTATCAGGATAGGTATTACGGTCTCCGTGCAGCGAAGCCGCACATTTTGCAAACATTTTACAAAAGACAGAAAATCGCAAAATCTCTCAAATTTCACTTTGTACTTTAACAAACTCGTCCTCGGGCGTAAGCCCGATCAATCAGAAACTTGGTGACAATCATCCTGAGGAGTGGGGCACCAAAAGTTATCCAAATTATTAAGATAGGTATTATGGTCTCCGTGCGGCGAAGCCGCAAACTTTGCCAACATTTTACAAAAGACAGAAAAACCCCATGTTATTCCTATGGGAAAAACTTAAAGTCGCTCAAATTAAACTTTGTACTTTAACGCACTCCTCCTCGGGCGTAAGCCCGACCATCCAGAAATTTGGTGAAAATGATCTTGAGGAGTGGGCCATCTACAGTTATCCAGGATTTTAGCACAAGTACTACAGTCTTTAGCAGCCAGCAAACTTTGACCAATTTTACACATTTTCAATGAAATATGAGCAGTAGGAGGCGCGGTAGCGCCACAGATTCGGCAGCAAGTATTTTATGAGGGGGAAATTAAGCGCGTAGCGCCCCTTTGGCGCTATGGGGCGGCGGCGTGGCTGGCGAGCGATCATTGCCGCTATGCTATATTTTATTTATTTATTTTTTACTCTACTTAGACACAATTTTATTTCAGGATTTAAAGTGCCCCTGACAGGTTGAACTCCTCATCTGACAAAAATGCAGTTAAAGGTACCATATTCTGCTATTTTCCCCTTTACACCGTCTATTCTAAGGGCTTTGTTGATAACATTTTGCGTTGTGCAATATCCATAACATAACAGTTTCCAAAAAACACCCATTTCTTGGACTGGCCCCCCTCCTTGCAACAGCTATCGGCTCACTCTGAGATCTGACCCCCCCGAACAGAGAGCAGGCTCCCCCGCCCAACTCGCGCGCCTCCCCCGCCCAACTCGTGCCGAAGCCTAGAGCGGAGATAGTGCGCATGCGCCGTGTGCTCCGGTAAACAGCGATACACAAACACGGGAATAAACATTTTATCCGTCCTGACGGTGCGTCGTGCTGAGTCCTACGTCCTGGATCTGACCTGGAGTTTGACGTGCTCCAGTACCTCAACGACGGACGTTGCCGTTTGGTAAATAACAAGCTAACTCTTCTATCTGTCGTATCCATCGTGTAATTACTGTGTAGCATTAGCATTAGCTGTTTTTATTCTGCGGCTGCGCGCTTCCTGGAGGCGTGGCTTAAACACCGCGTCATCCTTGTGAAGCGCGTCATCCTTGTGAGGATGCTCAGCCGAGGGGGACAAAAAAGACAGTTCTTTAGCGAAAGCATGCGGGAATCAATCAAAAAACCACTTTGGGCACACATACGAGGCCCAAATAGCACTGTAGGAAGGTTAAAACCTCTGAAAAGTCGATTTTGCATGTTATGGGACCTTTAAGATAAATATATTTAAAACTTTGTTCAAATGCTTCACTAATTTTTATCACGGTTTAGCAATTTTTTTCGTTTTTGTTTCACTTCCTAGTTGTAAATGATGGCATCACACTAGGAAATTACCATAGCAACCACACTGTGCACGGGGCCAAAACTCATTCAATGTCACAGTTTTTTTTTATTTTACAAATAAAAATACACGCAAACACCTTTATTTTTGTTGAATCAATGTTTAAAAGATTAAAAAAGTAGTTTATTTTGTGTAAATTACGCATAAACTTTGTCTCCCCAGTATGTTTACTTGTTATTTTCAACATATTTTTCAACTTTTCTCCACTAAAACTAAAATGTATATGTACAACTGGTATTAATACAGCAAAATTTGTCAAAATTTTGTCAAAATTCGAAAATCATGAAAACCTGTCATATGCACTTTAAGGTCTATTTTTGTAGTGCTATTTATCTTGAAACTTTTAATTACTTTTTTTCTATTGCTGTTTCCCCATTTACAAACTGAAGTCAACATAATCTTAAATTACAGTCTCAACTATATTAAGATATCAATTTGATAATTAACTTAACGTAACACATTTTTCTTTACAATAAAGATTCCAAAAACAAGCAAAAACAAAAAACACTAAAACAAAAAAAATATATATACATAATAATTAGACACAATAGGCATAATTTATTCATGAACCACTCCATGACCCCTCAGGGCTCACACAGATGCTCAGTTTGTTCAAGTGGGAATACAAGGTGTGCTAATATTATATAAATTTTACTACTAAATTGCACCGAACCTCTTAAACCAGAAATGTCACATTAACAACTGGCTAGATCTAAAAAGGGGCTAATAACAAGATTCTCAATGTTCTACCACTGAATAAAATAATTAGCTTTACAATGTTGTACTGTACATACTAAGCCACGATTTGATTGGCCCTGATCCCCCAGACACCTATAGAAGCACATTGGAATGGTTCTTTTAATAACTGAGTATGTTTCCATGCCGAAGGCCAGGCTTTGCATCGTGGTCTGCTACATAAACAGCTGACGTCACCCAGCAGAAATAATTGCTTTCTTAACAAATAAAATCTAAATCATACTTGATACTTTATTTATTAGGCCAATTCTCAGCAATTCACAAAAAGATGTTTAGTTATTCCCAGTTTATGGTGCTGTAAGACATGGTTGAAGCTAGTGTAAACAGAAAACTACTTCTGATTTCTTTTACTGGATTTATTTAACTTTTCTGCACCTCCACACTCTCTCTTTATATAATGCATTGGGTTTGGCTAAGGAGTGATGTGTGTTGATAAAAAGTTAACTGATATTGCTAATATGTCAGCATATAAATTATTGTCCCTGGAAATGGTGGTTTATCACAAGATCAAGCCAGCATTTCATGAGTAATTATTATTTTCTGTTAATAATATGTTTTTTTTTCTTCCAATCTTGTTCTCACCTGAATCTGCAAGGCAGACCACTCTGGAAGCTGGACCTCCCGGGTCCACTTTGGTTAAATAGGGCGTCATTGTATCATTGTATACCTGGTACAATTTTATACAACCTTTAATTTTTATTCTACTTATCTTAACAAATGATTACATTTGGATTAAAATAGGATAAAAAGTACCAGAAATAGCCCAAACAACTAAACCAAGCCAAAATACTTGAGTAAAATAAAGAGAAAATGCCAGTTAACCACTGGCATAGAATTTGAATGAGTATGCTAACCTAAAATGTCTCACGTCACTTTCCACTGAGTCCCCATGGCGAGGGCAACCAACCACCTGCAGGTTATATGTACTGCCGTGCATGCTGGGATGGACTGAAGGCCTCTAGGCAGCAAGTCTGGACTACATACTATTCTTTGGATAAAATACTGACTGGACTGCTTCAAACTGTGCAAAATTCACTAATCCTGCCAGCTACGCCAAATGTGGCTACATGATCAAAGACACTATCCTGCCAGCTTAGTTTTGTTTCTGTGAAAGAAAATTAAAACTAAGAAATATAACCGAAAAAAAAAAAAAGATATCATGTGATATAATTATAAAGTGTTTAAATTTCCAGATCAGACCATAAAGGAAAACAATGAAACTTTAAACTAAATTGATATAATTATAAGCCAGGAATGTATCTTTATTTGAGGCGTTTACAAATGAAAAAATGTGATTAGATCGTGAAGGCTACTCTTTTACCTCAGCAGGGAATTGTAATCATGATGATTAATTTCACATTAATAAAATGTTGTAATTCCTGGGCTCTTTGACAAGATAAAACAGTGTATCTGTTACTGCAAGAATAGAATGAGAGGAGGATAGTAGATAGAAATTACAATAATATGGTATCTCATGCAACAAATGAGATGGCTACAATTAAACAGACAAATAAAGTGATCTGTCACCTCTCTCATACAATCCCATTATGAGCTGCTTGCATCCAGCAGCTTCAATAAAGTAAACAAAAACAAAACAAAAAACAAATAAATTATGCAAATAAATAAAAAAAAAACTGCTTGTCTAAACTTTTCGGATTCTGATTCTAAATTATTTACTTGCGTTTGTTTGCCTTGCCCACATGAACAATGAACTTTAAAAAAAGATATTATTATTTTAACAATGGCTTCTCACTATTAAAAAAAAAAAAAATGCTTTAACCAATCTAGTCATCTTGCTACGAGTTGTGAAATACTGGATAATAGAAATCTCTTTATTTTTGCAAATTAGGGGTCCCCAAGACAAATTCAGCACAGGTTACCCCTCCCACAAAGCTAGAAACATGTAGTCCCATTGCCAACAATGAAAGAGTGATAAATCACGCCTTAACTCCATATTCACATACTCTACAAGGTGCAATAAACTCCAAGTAACTCTTAACAGCAGTCCATAATTTACTCCAAAGTACATAACCACAGATTAACTTCAGAAAAGGCATGGCAGCACTCTTCTCCCACACCCCCGCACTGAGCATGAGACAGAATTCTGAGTAGGAGGAAGGTTAAGTTGAAGACAATGAAACTAAAGGACATACGTGTAGAAGCTAAGAGTGGGATAAGATGGATTGTTTCTGAGGTGAACAAGTCCATAGAGACATATAGCGCGCACCATCCTCCTCTCCTCCATCCCTGAGTCTGCT
The DNA here is from genome assembly GCA_019453435.1 of Rhinogobius similis. NCBI lineage: Eukaryota > Metazoa > Chordata > Actinopteri > Gobiiformes > Gobiidae > Rhinogobius > Rhinogobius similis. Next base: position 36,616,561 of record CM033620.1, read on the forward strand.
GCTCCAGTCTGGGCACCTCTTCAAAATCAATTTACGACATTACTATTCCGAACCGGTTCTGTCATTAGGATTTTATAATTTCATCTTCTTCCCTCTTCTCCTCCTGAGCCTTTATCCTGGAGCCCCTTCAGCTCATCTGTGCAGCACAGCCCCGGTGAATAATTAAGCACGCCGTGAGCCGAAAGCCGATCAGCAACGGAGGAACTACAGTGCGAACAAACCAGAACGGCAGAGTACAGCCAAGGTGTAGAATAGACCTTCAGTGCACAATCCTGAAGTACAATATAGATTGGATTGTGCTACAAACTGTTTTGCTTTTAGCGTGTACTACGCTAGCTTTAGTAACACTATAGTTTGTGGTATTTGGCAGGTCAGGAAGGTAAGGAATGATATCCACATTTTATAGTACAGTATGATGAGCATGGGAAGAATGTTTTTAAAATGACAACTGACTTGATCAAATGGTCAAAGTACTTCATTGTAAATACTTGAGATACTTTTACACTGAGTTGCAATTAGGGATGTCACGATGTATAATTTTAAAATCATTATTATTGTGATGGGAAAAAAAAACACCATTATTAGCGATTATCGGTGTAATGAAAGGAATCAAAGCAAAGTCATTTTTTTAGTCTTTCAAAAATATTTTATTAACATTCAAATATTCATATTTACCTCATTCCAAATATTTAATTCACAAATATTTAATTAAGGATATTATTATAACAAAACAGACTCTTTTAATGATTGAATTGTACTCTAAGTCAAATGATTTAAAACGATTAATGTTCATTACTATGAAACAATGAAGTTCAATATTATTAAAACACTGACCACTGTGACCAGTGAATGACAGAAGTCAATAAACGTGCATGTCTTCTTGATAATAATGAAGATAGATAGTGATATAGTTATCACGCTCGCTTTGTTTATCCAGCTCTTCTTCATAAGCTGCATGTAACGCCTGATGCACACCGACTCCGGTCCGGCTCCGGTTCGGGACCCGCGCGGGTCCCGCAAGACTTAGAAAGTGCTTAAAATCAATGCGCCCTGTCACACCGACCTCGGAGCTCTGCGGCCGCGGGTCCGGCAGCCGCGCGGGTCTCCGGAAAGAATCCGCAAGAAGTCTATTTTTGCCGGACGCCGCAGCGGTCTGGAGCGGCTTTCATGTCATTTGACGAGTGCTCTCGCGCGAAACCACGTGAATCTACGTGGCTTTCGTCAAAAACGGACCGCAGTTAACCGGAGCTGGTGTGACAGGCGTCTGCAAGAGACCCGCGCGGGTCCCGGACCGCGACCGGACTGGACTCAGTGTACACTAGGCGTAAGACTTTCACTTTCGGATCGCAGTGGCACATTTTTCTGGACCGCTTCATTTGAGATTTGGACACTTTTTTTTTTACCTTTACTTGGGCAAACTGTGACGGTCCAGATGATTGTCTCAAAGATGTTGGGTCATGTAAGATGTGTTAACTCCCACGTATAACCTACAGTGACCGCAAATAACCATCATTATTGAAAAAACATTTAATCTTGACATCCCTAATATGTTATGATTTTTTTTTTGCTCATTCTTTTTCTACCACTTGTTCCCGTTAGGGGTCGTGGATGACTGTAGCATATCCCAGTGACTTTGGGCGTCAGGTGGGGTACAGGGCTAACAGTTTGTTTTTCCTGAAAACCGAATTGTAAGTAGATTGAATGGAAATACTGATCAAGAAATGTTTAGGTTGTATGTTGCTGTTAGCACAATGAATTTGTAAATTTTGCAATACTTATTACATTTTTGCCTCATCAGAGTCAATAATACAAAAGAAGTGCTTCATTCCTCCCTAAAAGTGCCTGGATGATTTTCTGCAATCATCATGTTCACCAACAGTGCATTGAGATCAAAGGTAATTGGGTGAAAGCTAAAAAGAGACATTTTATGCGCTCAAAATCTCTTCAAAGCAACCGAAGAACCTTTTTTTTGCTTTGTTTTTCCTTTTTACCTAAATCTGATATGCCACGCTGTACATGTATGTTACCTGTGATGCGAGCTCCCACTGTGTTTATGTCCCACGCACATTAGCTTAGCTCCTTATCACCAGGACACACTCTCTCCTGTCTCCTTGTGTGTCTCCTCGCGTTTCAACTTGTCTCCTTGTGTCTCCTTGTCTCCTCAACCCTTCTTTCGTCATTGCAGATGCTGTAGTTCTGGACTGGAAGGTAAAATGTTTTTTTGCAAAGTTGATGATGAAGTGTAAAATCTATCAGAAAGACTATTGACCCTTTGCATGTGACGTCATGGAACGCCCACTTTGCCATGACGGACGGCGGAAGCGCTGTTTGTGCGAGGTAAAATGATCGAAATTTGCCCTAAACCTAACTATTAGTAAGCTAACATTGATCAATTTTACACGTAAAATGGTGATATCCTGTTGTGCGGTTGGCTGCACTAACAGGCAAAGCCGTAAGCCCAATGTAGCCTTTTATCGTATACTGTACCTGTTGATGAAGACAGAAGACGGCGATGGGTCGCAGCAATAAATCGAAAGAACTGGAAGCCATCCAAGTACTCACGGATTTGCAGTGAGCACTTTTTACAAGTTAAGTCAATGCCAATGTTACAAGTGAATGACATTTTACACCAAAACATATCTGAATATGTGAAACAGTCAAAGTTATGCGGGGCACGGCGTTAGTTATCCAGCCAAGAAATTAACTTGTATGTATGTATGTATGTATGTATGTATGTATATAGACTCAAGCCTGCAAAATGGATCATACATATTACATCCACAGAATTATTATTTGTGAATAAAATATTATGATTATGATGATATTGACACAGAGAGACAGAGACATTGACAGACCACCATTCACTCTCACATTCATACACTACGGGCAATTTAGAGTTGTCAATTAACCTACACAGTCATGTCTTTGGACGGTGGGAGGAGCCGGAGAGAACCTACGGTTGGCCACTGTCCAGTGTGTACCCCGCCTAAGGCCCAAAGTCACTGGGATAGGCTCCAGTCACCCGTGACCCCTAACGGGAATAAGCGGTAGAAAATGAATGATATTGACGTTTTGATTAAATTGGTGAGCATGGCAGGAGGAAACAGGTAAGGGTCCGTTTCTAAGCTAGCGATCTTCACTTTCTCAAAATACCGCGCTTTGTGAGCGCCTAAAAGATGTCCTGCTTCCACTGACAACTGAACTGAACATGAGTTAGAAGTAGCCATCGCTTAAGTGACAAAAATAATTGCAATCACTGTGAGTTTGTTACTTTTGCGCTCCCCGTAATTCTGCGCTCGCATACTCTTGCCGTCCATTATGGTGCACCCACGTGATCGTGTGACGTAGGTGCAAAGGGTCAATATTTTCTGTCAGCCAGTCATAGCCTATCTTTAGCATCTCAACCAATCACATCACAAGGTACTCACATATAATGTCTCTCTCTCTATCGTTCATTCACTCTCCTCCCCTCATCTCTCCCGCAGTCTCTCCTTTCTTTGTCACTACCACCAATGTCAGGTAAGAAGTAACCTGGTTCATGATTGATTTGTGTAGCACTCATCTGAAAAAAGCTTTTCGCTTAAAGTCGGCCTTTGATACAGTCGATCATCAGACTCTACTTTCTCGTCTTACGTTGGGTTAAATTGTACCTAGAGAACAGGACCTTCTCTGTTCATCGCGGACCTCACTCCTCTGGATACTGCTCCTCTGGAGTTCTGCAAAGTCTGGTCCTTGGCCCTGATTTGGCCCTGTTTTGTTTTCCTTGTATACTTTGCCTCTAGGAAATATTTTCAGAAAGATATAGTACCTTTGTACTTTTTCACAGCAGCTCTGAAGCATTACTGTCTTTTGTTCAAGATGTTAAAAACTGACTAGCACTTAATTTCTTAGATGCAAGTTCAAAGCCTACCTTCCTCCAAATGAGTTTGAGCGTGTTGTCCACACTTTTCATCACATCATGTCTTGATGATTGTAACTAATTGTACTGTGGCCTGGATCAAACATCAACCGTCTGCAGCTCGTACAGAGCTCTGCTGCTCGTACAGAGCTCTGCTGCTCGGCTGCTGACAGGAACCAAGCGCCGTGAACACATCGCACCTGTTCTCTCCTCCCTGCACTGGATCCCTGTCAGATATAGATTTTAAATTGTTGTTGTCAAATGTCTAAATGAGTGAGTTGCTTATCGTAGTGGGGTGCTCTGTCCTTATGCTCCGGCTCGAGACATTAGGTCCACAAATCTGTTCATTGTAAATATCCCAAGAACTCGCCTCAAGACTCGAGGTGACCGAGCCTTTTCTGTGGCTGCTCCCAAGTTGTGGAACAGTCTGCCACTAAATATTAGAATGTCACAATCTCTTGACAATTTTAAATCTTCACTGAAGACCCACCTCTTTGCACTGGCCTTTAAAAGAAGCTGAACACTTTATGTAATACATTTAAAGTAAAGTTCTTGTTTGTATTATAGTTTGTATCATTTTATTCTTGTTTTTACTTTGCCTCATGTGAAGCACTTTGGGCACCACTCGATGTTGTAAATGTAGTCAAAGCTCAAAGGTAAATAAACTGGACCTTTGACCTTTAAAGGGATCGGGAAAAGGTGAAACATCATGATGAATATTTGAAGCTGATTGGTCATCAGGCCAAGAAATCAAACTTTGGATAAATCCACTTAAGAGAAAATGCACAAAGCGCCACACTCTGAGTGTTTAAAAAAAGTAGTCTGCAATTATGCTAAAATAGACCAAATTATGTCTTTTTTGTTGTTTGTTTTAGTTCATTTGGACCTTTGGCTTCTGTCCAAACCACAATGCTGCCCCGTGATGTGATCAGTCTTCACACCTCTGGTGATTCAGGCCCAATCACAACAACGACAGTCAAGAGTTCAAGGTCAAGAGTTTGTGAGAAGGGTAAAGCAAAGGGTCAAGGCCCTCTATCAGCCAATGTTTAGTTCTAATGTTTATATATATATATATATATATATATATATATATATATATATATATATATATATATATATATATATATATATATATATATTTATATGTGTAATTCCCTTCTCACCCTCCGCGGGTGGCCTCATACATCTCTGAGTTCTGTCCTTTACCAGAAGCCAGGGAGCTTGAGGGTTCGGCGCAGTATCTTAGCTCTTCCTAGCACTGCACTTTTCTGGACTGAGATGTCTGATGTTCCTCCAGGGATCTGCTGTAGCCAGACCTCCAGTTTGGGGGTCACTGCCTCCAAACTCACTAATTTCCTCCTCCCAGATCACACCTGCAGCAGAACTCTGCTCAGATGAACCCGCCTCACAGCCCCTCCACGCCTCCATGTCACCATGTAAGGACGATGCAAAGTAAGTTATGACTGAGATTTACCTAAACGTGAAGTGATAATGAGCGAGTTTGAGTGACACACGGAGAGTGAACGGGAGGAAGAGCGATAGGGACGCTGTAGCAGAGACACATGCACGAGGAACTTTGATGAAAACTCTGCTTTTCTGACAAAATTACCTGTCATTAAACAAAACAGTAGGTGCTCAAATGCTTTTTTCCCTATATTTACTTACTTAACCGTGGTTTAATGCTCACATTACATGCGTTTTATTTTATATGCGTGTGTGAGAAGGGGGACAGCAGACACACGCCGCACTGTGTGTTCAGAGGGACAGAGGATCCGTGGCTGATTGCGGGGTGTGTGCGCTCCTGTGCACGTGGAGGCAGTAACCGCTAGGCATGATGGGTATAACCCTTCACCTGCCTCTCTGACCACCTCCACTTACCTTAATAATGCATTGAAAATGCCACTAAGTCATTCTCCTTGATGTTTTCTCTACTTCAAGTCAATGATTTGACCTTTCCCAAACATCTTTTCCACGAGAGGATTTGTCTTTCCACATTTCCACATGTGTGTGTCTGTGTGTAGATATATATGTGTGTATATATATATGTGTGTATATATATGTGTGTGTATATATATACATATAGACATATGTATATATGTGTAAATGTATAATTATTCCAACATTTGTTTGAAGTTTTTCATCATGTAAAGTTTTTGTATAAAATAAGATAAATATTTGGGACATATAAATCTGAAAGATGGATAGAGTTTACATTTGATGCTTCATTTTGGTGACACATTAGAAACATTTACAGAGACAAATTTGCTGTAAAAATTCAACTCTCAAATTGAACTACGTCTTTTTTTTGGAATTAGATATCAACAAATCCTTTGGTAAAGTCTGCAAAATGTATGTTAACTGCAAACTGGCAAAAATAAATACATACATATTGTAATAATACTAGCATCTCACTTAGGAAAATGTTTTCATTTGTTTCATTGTGTGGCATGCATATCATTGTCAGACAACTAATCCAAGCATTGAAATTTAAAGTCACATTGCTTCATAACAAATTTTTCCAAGAATACATTCCAATTGGAAATATCATTGCTAAAGTTTATGTGTTTCTTCTTCCCTTTACACTTTTCAAACTGTTTTAAGCAGATTCACATGAACTTTTAACACTGGCAGGTTGTGGGAAAGGTCTGGCCTTTCACTTTTACAGTAAAACGCTCCAGAAGCCTGTGTGAGAGAAACAGGAGGGAGAGAGAAAAGCATAGAGCGGAGCAGCTCTGACATGTGGACCAAGCTTAGCCCTAAAACCGAATGTCGGCAAATGCATCCCATAATCAATACTGGATTGTACATCACTACAGTCTGCTCATTTCCACTGTGAAAGAAAACCAAATACTACAGATGGCAAAAGTACAACATGTGCAGTATAAAAATGTGCTGAAATGGATAGAATCCAGGACTTGAGTTTACTTTATCAATTTATTGAATATATTTCATGCGCTGAGGTTTTTCTGACATTTTCTTTTTCTTGTGAAAATTTTCAAATTTTAATACAATGTGATGTTTCCTAAATTCAGATAAAAAACTTTAAAATGAAAGCTTAATAAACCAATCAATAATCTGTAATTCAGACATTTTTAATGATAATCCATATTATCATTTTTGCAGTGCTGAGGTTATTTTCTGTCTCACATATTTCTGATTCGATGCGCTGAGCTAATATTTAAAATGTTAATAGAACGTGACTCTCTCTGGGTTTTCAGATTAAACAAATGTGATTCTGCACTGACTGTTTGTCTAATGTTCATTTATGCATCCTGGGTTCAAACCATGTTTGAATAGCTGTGATAGAAGGTATTAGAGATGTCCTACAGTCGTGTTTTACAGCATGTTATTAGGTCGATTTAATCAGTCTCCCTTCCCAGAGCTCAAAAGACATGCTCTATACCTCCTGATGTCAGTTGGTGCTAATCCAGAAGGGCTCCTCCATGTTTTTAAAGTCCATTCACCTTCATCAGACTCATTTTGATCATATTAGCAGCTTGTTAACTTCGCATAAAGCATCCAAGTTTGTTTGGGGCCCAAGACACCCTTGCACTGCATCCAGTGTTTTAAGCCTGATTGTATACACATTGTGTATATATTTCCCACTTCAGTGTGCGAAAAGTTGTCCTTGCACCCTTTGCTGGTGTTCCCCTTACATAAATTACCGTTTTTAATACACACAGTCTTGATAATTTTCAGGTGCCCAAAAGTACTAAGAAATAAAGGCCATCTATGTTTTGGATATATATTTTAATCAACATTAAAATATATTTTTTAATTATATATTTTAGTATTTATGATAAATAGATATAAATATATTAACAGTGATCTTGATTTTTTTAATAGTTTTTTTCTTGTGGCTTTATAATTAACTAATGGTTATGATTATCAGAATCAGAATTGGTTTATTGCCATTGTCAGTGATCAAAAATTCACAAACATAGGAACTTGCTTCTGCGTAAGGTGCAACATAAAACAATGAATAAAATATAATAAAATATATAAAAGAGTCATGCATAAAATTAAGAATAAACTAGACTAAGATAGATAGACTAAGACTATATACAGAAATGTACAGTTGGCAGATATAGAACACATATGAGTTGTGAAAAGGCCATACAATCAGAAGTCTTAGTCTGTTGCCAAAAAAGAAAAGAACATGTTTTCTTAAATCCAAACTTGTCATCTTTAAAAAAAAAAAAACAACAACTCAAAATCATATCGTTTTCTGATACTCGTGTGTTTACTTATACATTCTGCTTCATTACGACTCTAAATATTTGCTCAGCTCCCTGGTGGTAGGGCACATTAGCTGCTCCCACTCAAACTGCAAAGAGAATATCAAATTGAAATGACTCTTTAAACCCTTATACAAAATGGGAATAATAAACATATGCCATTATAAAGCAACATTATATTATTTTGTTCTTTTTTTCTCTGTGTTTTTTCTCTGCCAGTTTAAGTTACTTTACAAGGCACTATCCCATCATATATTACAAAATACAGCTACAGAATTGCATACAAAGCAACTGATTGCCTTGTGCATATTATATAGATGTTTACCATGTCACAAGTGCAATTTCCAAGGACCAACAAGGCTAACGAGAACCTTCACTCGGGCCACACCTCCCAGAACTCGTCAAGAGACAAATCGGACATTACAGGCTAAAAATCTAAGTGTGGAATTTAAAGCGGCACTTCAAAGTACCAGTAGTAGCCGGTTGAGCTTGTACCATAGCTCGAGAACATGATTTATTAATTTGAATCAGTGATTATGTGTTTTTCATGCCATTTATGCCAGATGTCCTTCCTGTAAAAACTAGGTACTTTTAGACCCAAAACATATGATTGAAACGTTTAGTCCTGCATTGTGTTTATGTTTGTTTATTAGATTAGTCCCATTCAAGTTTTGGGCTAGTCAAGGTTTAGTCCCTGTTTAGTCACAGTTCCTTTACCTGTTTTTTGTGTGAACGCACCTTTACAATATTTTACCGGCAACCGTTCAGTTAATGGACAATGACTCAATCCACAATACCATACTTGATGTGTGAGCTTAACATTTTCAAAATAGTGTTGTTTTTTTTCACTTTTCACAATTTTCTACAATACACTTTTCATCTTACGAGCCAGAAACTACTTCTTGACAACTTTCTCACCCTTAGGTTTACCAAGGTCTTCGTGATTGGTGTCCGTCTGGCATCCATGGAGGGAAACGGTGCCAAAAAAAAAGTAAGAAAGTGAATAAAGTTTCTTGGGATGCAATCAAATGATACAGAACTTTACTGCTGTTCAACATCACTAGAACAGGCCAAGTCTTTACACCCTGCCTTTAACATAGTGCAGTCTTGATTGTAGTCCCTAAAGCTAGTTCTAAGTTCAGGCAAAACAAAAGCGATGATCTTCTCACATGGAGGTGCAGTACAAAACAACATCCCCCAGATTGTGACTCCTCAGGGAAACCCCACTGTGTTTGTATCCAATTTTAAATAGCTTGGGTTTTTACTGGACCAAGAGCTCTCTTTAAAAGCCCACCTCCAAAATTTGGTTTTAAAAAAAAATTGAAGATAAAAGTGGGGTTTTATTATCATAATAAAGCGTGCTTCACCTAGAAGCTTGCAAACGTCTTGTATCAGCCACGTTTATGCCACTATTGGACTATGGCGATACACCGTACATTAATGCAACGGCAAAATCTCTTAAGTCCTTGGACACTGTATATCACAGGGCTTTGAGGTTTACAACAGGTTGTGGAAGGCTCACCCACCACTGTGACCTCTATGCCCAGGCTGGGTGGCCTTCTTTGGGTGCCAGGAGGTTCACACATTGGATGTTTTTAGTGTATAAAGTGTAAATGCGCACCTTCCTACTTGTGTGCCCTTGTCCAGAGAGTGGACGGTCATTACACCCTGTGCTCATGTGATATGTTTTGCTTGTCTGTCCGTCGTGTAAGAACTGACTGGGGAAAGAGGGCTTTTTTCTTCTGCTGTTCCCAGAGCCTGGAATTCCCTCCAATCGGAGTGGAGACTGCGCAAACTGGTCTTAGTTAGGTGTTTTCGCAAGATGTTGAAGAATTGTCTGTGCCTTTAAATGTACATTTTGTTCTTAATTTCTTCAGTCTCTCTTAAAATGTAAATATGTTGTTTTTTACTTTATGTTGCTGTTATGTTTGCCCCAGGTCACCCTTGAAAAAGAAGTTTCGATCTCAATGGGTTCTTACCTGGTTAAATAAAGGTTAATAAAAAAAAAAAAAAGTATAAATAAATCGTATCATTTCAGGCTGGCAGATGTGTCAAAAGCATGGTCCTGCTTTTTGATGGAAAATTAGGAGAGCAAAAATTTTAAAAAGCTGACAAGTGGGTTGAGCTGATTTTGAGTTTGTCGCTTGGCACTTTTCTGGAAGTGAACACATCACAGCTCTTTTGGAGGCGCTAAGAAAGTGTTTTTAAAATAAGTGGGTGGTTTGTCAAGGATTAAACTTTTTAAAATGTTATATACTTTTACTGTACAATATGTGTATAGTGTTTAGATTTTGAGATGAAGTTCTGTCCACACAGACAAATAAAAGTTTATGGAAGGGATAAATGTTGGTGCTTAGACTGCAGTGAGTGGGACTCTGGGCCTAGACAGTGGGGGTGGAAAGACTGAGGAGGCTGATGGTGATGCTGCTGCGGTGGAGATATTGCAGGAGAGAGTTTTAGTTGATACTGCAGGATGATGTAAGAGAAAGGAAACTATACCGGAATATATGTGCAGAAACTGACCCGCAGTGCCCCTGAGAAATATTTAATTCTGATAATGCACTGCACAGGTGTCACACCTTAGTGTACGTTTCTGGCATATAATTTGTGCAGTAAGTGGCCTCTTAAACTGTACATTCATAGCAGCTCATTTCAAAGTATTTTTTTTTCTACATATTTTTCTACAACATTTTCATTGAAATTGCTATGAGCATGCCAGCTTCACCTAAACCCTTTGGTAATGTGTGACTAACCCTTTGCGCACAGGCTTTACCTTCTTGTCTAGTTGCTCATATAGAAACAAAAACACTCTCCTATTACTTTCAATGTACTCCGTCAACAGCCAAGTCATTAGAAAGTGTCCAGGGCAAGGGTTTTAATGGTTGGACGTCATAATTTCGAGTGGTGCAGACTAGTTTGGATTTACTGTGTGGTGGCGGCATTCCATCGCTCTTCATAAAGCACGCTCCCCAAAGTGTTGACTAATTGGGACCATTAAATTCTTGACACTGCTGTTTCATTTGTTTCCCTTTGTTTTATAGGGATCATTTGTCCCATCGGAAAGCACAGATGAAACATAGAGCGATTAGGGCTGAGAGGAGAAGATGCAGCTGAATCAATGCTCGGGCCAAGATCTTTACTGCCACCAAAAACACACGGACATTTTTGTGGATATCAATGTTTTAACAAGTAGGATAATTGTTCAACAAAGTTACAGGCGGTGGGCCGAGAATGTCCATCTGCTTTTGGTAATGAAAACATGGATCGTCTTTGAGGGAGGAAATAGACTTGAACATACAAATCTGAATCAGTTTTTCTCTGAGAGCCACTTTGTCGGCACTCGAGATTCTTATGTACGTTTTCACAAATATGACACATTTATCGCAACACTTTTTCAGGCGAACACATGGCCGTGAACAAATCGCACGCCTTATATTTTGACCGAGAACCGATCAGCAAGCAGCACAGCACAGCCGATCAATCACAACACAAACAAAGCCTGATCACAGCAGCTGTCCATTGTCCTCATGTTAGAGTACGCATTACTCTGTTTTAAGATTTCTTTCAAACAGTTTTACAGACAACAAAGCTGTAATCTTCTGTGTCAAAGTGATGCAGCTCTATGTAAATATTCAGAAAGATTTCTTGAAATACATTTTAGTAGTATTTAGCAGTATTTTACAGAGGATTTTGCACCAGACAATACGCCATAGTGCTCCACATGGCCCACAATAAGTAAAGCAGAAAGATGTGACCGCAGAACTCTTAACACTTAAAATGTGGTAATTATCCTCTTGGTTTCTTAACACTAAATCATAACCTTTTTGGTAGTAGTCATTATGCAAATTTTGGTGTTAGTCATTATGCTTGTAAAGTTTCTGCGAAAAACTGATTGACTGGTTGCACATCAGGTTCAGAAAACATTTCCACAGGGCCCTGTGCTGTATAACTTAGTTTAGTTGTAAAGCAGTTATTTAGAGGGAACAGTGCACAGACAAACATTATGAAAAAGAGTATTCTATAATCAGCAGTACACATTTTGTGCATCAATTACCAAATTTTATACCACATAGTACCTTTGGTCATAGATGGCAGCAGCACAAAGCGTGGACGAGGTTTGCACTGGCACAAGAATATTTCCATTTACACTATTCACCCTGTTCCAGAAGTTGCAATTAATTGTGGCCCTCCTTCTGTTTGTATTGTATGGTTTTACACACAGTTGCCAATCTCAACAGCACATAAATTCTACACAGACTACAATGACGTTTTCAAGCCGCCCTGAGAACTTGTTGGTCACATGAACACTGAACGCAACTTAATTTGCGTTAAATAATATTTTAGCGGCAAACCTTTTTCCTCATTCTCCACATTCATATTCCTGCTCTACTGGAAGTGTCAAAACAGCAGAAGTACAAACATGTCGCAAAAAGAGGCAAAAGTGGCCAGGGAAGATAGCCATCCCCTATCGATGTACAAAATGTTCAAAATTACTTTTACCTAAACTCTTACCACTCTCTAAATGTCTGTAGACCAGGGAAATATGATATGTCACAAAAACAACTAAACCTTACTTATTTACAAATTTCAATAAATAAATAAATAAATAAACAAACTGATTAACATTCTAAATTCGAGTCGTTTTTACAATGCTGGATTTTTAAACTATACTACAGTCTTTTGAAGTTTTAGTAATTTTTTCAACAAAGCCCTTTACAATACTCAAGGAGTATTGTAAAGGTGCAGCGACAGCAACCTGGAGCTCAACGCCCAGAAGACAGTGGAGATGATCGTGGACTTCAGGAAAGTCTCAGCCCCCCTGCCCCCCCTCGCCCTGACAGACTCTCCCATCGCCACTGTGGACTCTTTCCGCTTCCTCGGCACCACCATCACTCAGGACCTCAAGTGGGAGCCGACCATCAGCTCCATCATCAAGAAGGCCCAGCAGAGGATGTACTTCCTGCAGCAGCTGAGGAAAGCCAAGCTGCCGGCGCAGATGATGGTGCAGTTCTACACGGCCATCATCGAGTCCATCCTCACCTCCTCCATCACCGTGTGGTACAGGAGCCAAAGCCAGGGACAAACAGAGACTACAGCGCATTGTGTCTCTGCTGAGAAGGTGATGCTGCAGCCTTCCATCTGTCCAGGACCTGTACGTCTCCAGGACTCTGAGACGAGCAGGTCAGATCACAGCTGACCCTTCTCACCCTGGACACGGACTATTTGAGCCACTCCCCTCGGGCAGGAGGCTACGGTCCATCTGGACCAGAACCTCCCGCCACAAGAACAGTTTCTATCCCTCTGCCGTTGGACTCATGAACACTTTGTAACACCTGCCACTTTAACAATATATTATAGTTATAGTATAGTATATAGTTATAGTTATATAGAGTTATCTATTTGCACTGCCACATTTGCACTACTGTCTGTCCAACTGTACATTTCTGTATATACTCTAAGTCTGTTTTATTTTTTTCTTAATTTTATGCACGCCTTCTTTTATGTATTTTGTTAATATTTTATTAATTGTTTTATGTTGCACCTTACGCCAAAGCAAGTTCCTATGTTTGTGAATTTTAATCACTGACAATGGCAATAAACCAATTCTGATTCTGTAATTGACAATAATTATAGCCATGTAAGTATAATTAACACAATTTTTACATGTCCCAGTCATCCCAGTGAACAATTGTCTCACTGCTGTAGCTGCTCTTTCTGTCTACAAACGACACAACAACATTGTATCGCCTGCTTTGATTGGCCAGAGCTCAGGAATATGTAGATTTTGGTTTAAAACAACTCTTTTTTTAAACTGTTTAATTCATCAGGTTTTGTGTGAGTACTTGTACTTCATGCATCATACTTGTTCATTTGAAGCCATGGAACAGTGGTTTTGTACACAGTTTTAGTACTCTTTCCCATCTTGTCCATTTGCTCTCCAACTACAGTGTACAGTGTAAATATGCCACATTATAGCAAAGCTGCAGTTTCCATATGTTAACAGAACAGATACAGATAACAGAACTATATATTCTTGTTATTTGAATCTGCTTTTATTTGTTATTAGCCTTTTTTGTCACACCTGCTTTAGACTCTGTGGGAACAGGCAGCCAAAATCCTCTAATGAAAACACATTGGAATATCTTAATTAGAAAGAGATGGAGGTGCTAAGACCACCATTGATCAGGCACAAAGCACAGAGCTGCGAGGGGAAAACACACTCTGCGGCTCGGCTGGGATAAGAATCATGAATCACAGGCTGAAGAATGGACTGGGTATCTTGATTTTAATTCAGTCCAGCACAAAGCAAAAGAACATGAGGACTTACAACATATAATTTCAAACTAATTTTCAAAAAGGAACTGGAAGTTGGAAATCAGATTAGCTTTTTCTTCAAATGAAACATTGGAGTTGCCAGAGGTTTTGGATGGACAATAACTGGATTTTGAAAAGGTGTAATATCGGTTCTCAGGAAAAAAAAAAAAAATAATTGGAACATTTTATGATGTGATTAAATTGAGATTGCTGTTTTAAATTAACACCCAAAAATGAAATAAATTAATTAAGTTGTTGTTTCCACCTGAATTATATTAATTGAAATTATATAATTTTAGATCAACTTAAACCTTGATTTTTAAAGAGCAAAGGCCAAACAGTATGTTTACAGTGCAAAATCTTTATCAAATACAAAATGGATTTAGTGGTTATCCGTTCAATCATAGCTTTGGTAAAAAACTGTATCCACAGTATCAAATAATAAAATGTAGAACAGTTTATTATACAGTTCCAAACACAGCGAGAATAACAATAGGTCAGGCTCAAACAGTGCAGAATAAACCCATGAGAAAATCAGAGAAGTCTGCAGATTCTGCTCCAGTGCGCAAACTGCAGCAGCACCAAACTTTCAACACGAGTCTAAAAATAACTAGCTTTTAACGACAAGTCACTGTTTGTAGCCAAAGCCATGTTCACGTTTCTAATGATTAGATATTAGTTAGAAATAGTGTCATTAAATCCCTTTGAGCTGGTCTGTGTGTAATGGAGTCAGATGGAGCAGTGGAGCCTTCACCTGTGACCTGTGTTCATGAGACGACTGATACATGACCAGAGGAAAAAACATGGGGGCTGCGTTGGTTCAACTTTGCTATAGGATTCAGGAAAGACTTTGATTTGCGTCTGAAAGTGAGAGGTACGTTTTTGTGTACCAGTTCACTGTTTTTGTGAGCATCTCTTCATAAAAGTGTGTTTTGTGTAGTGAGTTACAAATGTAGTAAATAATAAAATACATAACTGCAGGCTGAGATGCATAAATAAAATAGGATACATAAGGAAAAACATAGCCTACTGATTTTGTACAAATGTGTGTCAAATACTGGCCAGTATATACACATATTAATAAACTGTTTGTATAGGCATTTCTATTCTATTATTATTGTTGACTAAATGTAATGTCCAATAGTTTGCCTATCCACACAAGATGAACCCCGCCTGCTGCCACAGCACAGATCCGTGTGGTGTTTAGTGTTGGCCTGTTGCAGAGCTTATCCTCCGTCTCAGAACACAGACCTCCATGTCTCTGGAGCAGTCAGGGGGCAGTGCGTCGCTTGTACCCTGTCAGGGCTATTGACAGCAGGCTTGTAAAACCCCAAGGAGTGAAAGGAGCCAGCGGAGCACGACAGCGGCCAACCTCCACTTCACCCCAGCACTCTGTGACCGGATCAGGTGGAGCAGCTGTCCAGTGCACATGGAGAGTGGTCAGAGCCAATATTTTCGGTAAAAATAAAATGTTCATTTTGTTTATGTTGTTGTTGTTTTTGTTTTGTTTTTTTGGACACAATGAACTGGAAGGCAGAATATGCTCTCAATATTTAAAAAGACGTTAGCATAATTCAGGAGATTATAGCTGGTATTTGTTGCAGACATCAATATTAAGATTTTAAAATCCATAGCAAGGACCACACATTTATGTAAAGTTAAAGTAAAGTTCACAAACAGACCTTTTGTTTTTGGAAAATTGATTAAAAAGCAATTCACAGGCACAGATTGGATATGCCTGTGGAGTTTAATGCCATACTGTGGAGCATTCCAGACAAAACCAATTACATCTCCAAGGAAACAATGGCTACTTCACCTGAAAAGTTACACAGTAAACCAAGTGTTTTTTTTTTTTTTTTTATCTCTGAAGACGTAGACAGACTAAACAACATTACACAACATGTCAAAAAATAACTCAAAACGTTTGTTAAAAATGTTTTTGTCACAGGGCGAGGAGGAACTACATTGCCCATGATCCTTTACACCACTTCAGAGCCACCAAAATAAAGGACCCACAGGTATTAAACACGAACTGCCTCCATGTGTTTTATCACAGCAGCAGTGTGTCCAATGACCCAGCGGCGGTCATTTTATCTAACAAATTCCTAGCAACAGAACAGACTCCATGTACTTTTTATTGCACTATACAATCCATGATATACAGAGAACCTTGGGATTATATCAAACTAATTTAATATTAGGTTGAGCTTAAGGCAAGCTCTAAATGAAGTATTTTTGAATAGATTTAAAGGCTTTATAGGGCACCATAAGCTTTCGAAATGTACTACCTCCTGAAAGTTGAATATGCACAGGAAATATCCAAGGCCAAATGTCTTATTAGTATTTAGCCCCCAGAGCTTGCGTGATTGTATTGGACATAAAATCCATGGTGCACATTCAAAGCCACACTGCCCTGTTCAGTTTGGTTTAGCGACTTCTACTGCGAAACACTGACCCTTTGTCCAGACAGGAGGTAGACTGTTGTGAATGCTAAATACCCATTGATTTATACACTTAGCCAGCTAATACAAGATATGGGATTGTTGGTGGTGGATGCAGCCCATTTTAAAGCAGCCCATTTAGTAAAGAGTCTTGCCAAATGATACAACAATAGTATGGACTGACAAAAATATTAAACTTTACACTATTCAGTCTTGTTAAAATCATTTTGAATACACAGATCGGAGTGAATAATTTGAAAAAGGTTAAAAACAATAACCATTAGCTGTTTGCATGACATGTTTTATTGTGTAAAATCATCAGAGCAGTGAGGAATACATTACCTTAGTGGGTTTTATTTGCCCCAAACCCGATTATAAGTTATATCTTGTTATTAGGTTCCTGTGAATGAAAAAACAAAACAAAACAAAAAACAAAACACTTACTTCATGCCCAGAGCGGCAATTCAGAAGGCACAGTTGTACAATCATAAAAACAAAGTGACAATAGACACTGCCTTAATGCAGATGCTGCTGATCACAAAGAGCTGGCTCGATTGAAAAAGAAAACACATGCTACTAACTAAATATCGACAACGATTGAATGTATAAACAAGTTTAATTAAGAGACATTAAAGTGCATTTGTATTTTGTTAATTATCTATAGCATTCATTTTGAAAGGGACGGGTTTGAGCAGGACGGCAGCCCGTTTAAAAAAATCAAAACTTAGAGTAGCGTGGGTCATAGTATACAACTAGTGTAAATTCCCAACATAAGGCAAGAGTAGTCAAAATAAAAAAATATGCATGAGTTTCCCATATTCCCTCTAGAAATGTTAAAGTTATAGTTAATTATTTTGAGAGTCAATAAAGGAACAAATGACATAAATGTATTCCAATGGGTTTCAAATACAATATATTTTGAATATTCCTTCCTTCCTCCCGCAGTGTTTATGCTGTCTAAGTTCATTTTATTCATGTATTTATTTTTTATTAATTACAGTTATTTTTCTATTGTGAGTCAGCTATGTTTTAATGGTTTAGGCCTGGTTTGGGATATTGGGAATATAGTTCAGGTGTCAAGGTGTTTTAAGACAACCATTGTATCATATGAGAATATGTGAAGATAAAACAGAACTTAAGCGACTAAATAGGCTAAATAGCTCTTTCACAAACAAACTGATCATTGTCAGTGCATTCAACAGACAAAGTCCTTTGCATCTACTTGCATCATTGTGAGTGACTGTCGTGATGGGGCATGCTGGCAGTTCATTACGGCCACACTTCAATTATATCAGTGAGATTAAGAGCTCGACAGCTGCAAAAGGATGTTATTTGCCTGACAGCATGAGACACAACCTGTAGGACTCTAAAAAACTTATATATATAGAGAGAGAGAGGGAGAAAGAGAGAAGAGAGTGAGAGAGAGAGAGAGAGAGAGAGAGAGAGAGAGAGAGAGAGAGAGAGAGAGAGACAGAGTCCTCATTGTAAAGTCTTAACAGACAGAGACAGAGGGAGGGCTTCTGATATTGTTCAAAGACACTGGGCCATGGGGAATACTCCAGTAAGCATTTATATATACAGTATTTCAAGAAAGCTGAAGAGTAACTCATGCACATTAAACTGTGATGCACAAAGAGCTCAAAGAAACAATTAAATGAACAATAAGATAATTTGCAGCTCAAAATTTGAGTCACCATTTACTTAAGAATTGTGTTTTTGAGCTACTGTGTCCATATGTTTTATTTAGTTTTAATTTGTTTTAATTCTTTGTCCCTGATTGACTGAATTGACTGACTGAAAATTCCAGAGTCTGTGCATTATTTCACGTTTTGTCCATCCAATTACACTAGCTCATGAATCATTAATTTGATTTTAAATATCTGTGTAATCCCTAAGTCGTCCAGGTAGGCTTCCATAGCAAGAGAGGACTTACTAAACCGGATTCATCAAACATACCTGAATGAAGCTAAATACAACTGCAGGTGTGTTTTTGATGAAGGAACAATGTTAGAACATGGTTAAAAGCTTAGGAAAGTCAGTTTTGCATGATATGTTTACTTTAAAAGTGCATATGTTTTGTCACTCATCCAAGTAGCTTTTTCACTTCCTCTGACAAAGTCCT
Source organism: Rhinogobius similis (assembly GCA_019453435.1). NCBI lineage: Eukaryota > Metazoa > Chordata > Actinopteri > Gobiiformes > Gobiidae > Rhinogobius > Rhinogobius similis. The sequence goes on from CM033620.1 coordinate 36,635,575, forward strand.
AGTTGTTTGCAGTGAGGAGTATCTGTGTCAGTGTAGTTAGCGCCTCCCTTCCGACAGATATTTAGGACAGTGCCTTTCTAGAACCCCGTCCCAATCTCCTTTATGTCAGTATAAAGTTGATTTTGTTGCTAAGAAGCTGCTTGGATAAGTGACAAAGAATATTCTCTAATCTAAAAACGTTGTCCTGCTAACAGAGCACCTTCTTTTGCCTGACACTCAAAAGTCATTCAAACAACGTCACCAATCACCAAAACGCTCCTATGCAAGAAGTGTCCAAGAGCACAATGACAGTACTTTCACAATTGTGGGAATTAAACCACCAACCTTTGGATTTAACAACTTATCTTTATCAACCAATCAGAATCAGAATCAGAAATTGTTTATTGCCATTGTCAGTGAAATTCACAAACGTAGGAACTTGCTTCGGCGTAGGTGCAACATAAAGCAAAGGATAAAATATAAAAAATATATAAAAAGGCATGCATAAAATTAAGAATAAAATAGACTAAGATAGACTATATACAGAATGTACAGTTGGCAGATAGTTGGCAAGCTAGTGTTGTCCCAAATAACACAAGGAAATAACTTAGTATGTACAGCCACGTACACAAAGATGAAAACATGGCTCCTTGATCATATTTTGGTCCAGTTTGTGAGGGCGAGTTTTTGCAAGCGTCCAATGACAACAAACAGCAAGCTAAATACCCACATCGGCTTATGCTAACTGTTTGAAGACTGCACCAAACACTTGCATCTGCATTTATTTGATGTGTTTCAGAGGCACCCTGTGTGTTTTTTCCATCTCCCCAAAAGCAGCGCCGACAGTCCATTCGTAGCAGCGTTTGACTCGCACTAAACCTTTGCACATGGTACTCGTTTTCATCTTTGTTTATCAGGCTTTTTTTTCCCGGGGTTTTTGGTTAATTGCAGAGCATGGCTGCACACTCAGGCGCGTGTTTGCGGCGTGCTGTGTTGAGGGACAGGCTGTTGACAGAAGATTCCTCAGGAGAATGTGCAAAACAGCAGTGGTCTTTCCGGTGTTTGTTAAAAGGTGTCATGTAAAGCTTAAGTGATATTTTGTACATATTATGACTTAGTGATGAGAAACGATTTGATGTTTCTAGTCATGTTTGAGCCATCATGTATGTTGAGGTCGTCTTCTTCTTGAAAGCTGGTTCTCTTCTGGCATATACGGCCCACTTGTACCAGTAAGGGTTAAATATGTCAATTTTCAAATTAACTTTGAAGATAATTTGGTCATGATGCATTAATTCATATCCGCTATTATCCAGTGTTAGCGATTATTCTTTCAATGTTATAAAGCCATTGTTATTTGAGTTCATTTTGTGATATCCATTTCTTTTTGATGGCTTTTTCCCTTCCCCAAAAGTACATTCCAAAACTATCCATCAGTTGTTTCCATTGCAGGAGTTTGTTAACAGTTTGACAATTAAAATTTTTAAACAATATTCTTTCCAAGTGTGAGATTTTGTGCTCCTGCAATGAGATGTATGTTTCCATTCTTCATCTTCATTTGTTGTGCGGTCCTTTTCTCTTTGACAGCCTTTCACCATCAATGGACTATTCTTCACACTCCTTCACTAAGATGTTTCGTCTGCTTATTTAGCTGTATTGTAAACGATCAACTAGATATCGTTGTCTAACCACTGTACATTAAGTTAAGTTTTTGTCATCTTTGCACTTAGATTGTATTCTATTTAGTATTTTTTAGAAAAGTAAGTTTAAATGTATATGTTGTTGTTCAGTTGTTAATTTGCTTTGCAGTTGCTACGCTGCTATTTTCTCGTTGTGTGGGAAAGTTTTCTTATCTTCTAACTTTGGTGCTCTAATGTTTTTTAGCCTTATTTACCGGAACATGTTGTTCCATGTTAGCTGCACTAAGCAAAGGATCATTTCCCTCAGAATATTTAGCATACATTTAGGAACGTCTCCTTGAAATTCCACATTTTTAACTGTTAGTTTGTAATAATATTGTGAGATATATTGCTATTGCTATTTCAAACTATATGCTGGCACTATACCCCAACACACTTAGGAACAACTTAGGCGCAGGAACAATTTGAGTCAGTTTCTATGCACTGATGCACTGTAATCATGGCTGAAATGGTGCTATAAGGGTTTTCAAAGGTCTGTATGAAGTGTAATATGGGGAGTTTGTAGTTTCCTTGAGGGAGAGATAAGAGGGCGTCCTATCGAGTGGAGCCCACACTGAAGGCAGCGTCTGAGGCAGAGTACATCACTTCTGGGCGCCTGTGTCCTTGTGTTATCTGGAGAACTCTGCTGGGGATTCTACTGCGGTTTGTTTGGGAGGAAATCCTGGAAGGCAAGGGGAGAAATGGAGGAGAAAGATGAGTTCAAAGGAGGTAAAGAGTTTGGAGAAGTGGGGTTACTGTGTGAAGTCAGAAGTGGACATAGACATGTTCGCTTAACCTACCACAGCCACTTTTTTACTGTATGCTTATACTACAGGCTTTAATTTTTCCTGTAATTTTAACCATAACCCAGTTAGGAATGCATTATTGTTTAGTTTAGTTTGATTACACATTACATTGTACATTATCATTACTTAGTAATGTACTGAGCCCGAAAGGTGTGGCCTGAAGCAAGAGCTCATGTGCTTACCCTCATTTTCTGTCTATATATTATTGCTCATTAGATTGAATTTATTTTGTAAATGTATTTAATTAATCATTATTTATTTTGATTATAATTTCAATGAATATCTATTCAACAAAGTTCATCAAAGCAGTGATTATTGCTTTCCCTGCAGGGGTATTTTAATTATTAGGATGACTCATAATGTTTGCTTTTAGTAGCTCATTTTAAGCCAATTAAGCTAATTGTGCAATTTGGGCAAAAGTATTTAAAATAATACAAGAAGATTATTGAACGTAATGGAACTTCCACATAAAAGCAGACATGGGAAAAGGAATGATGTGTCAAGAACATTTTTGAAGAAAAAAACTGTAGAAAGTGCTGGTGGTGAGGAGCTGGAGATGGAGAGGCTACGTAACATTGTTGAACCATATGCTGGACCTGAAGCCTGTATATGACGCTGGGTTAGAGGGTTAAGGTAAATTTGAGGTTAGCTCTGGTATAGGGGTCAACAAAACTAGATCACTTTCTATGGGGGTAGATCTGGTAACAGGCCCTGAACTCATAACCTGCTCTGGACCAGGTTAAGTTGCCAAATAAAACATGAAGACGACTCTTTGAGAGAGCGAGAAAGTGAGAGGAAGAGAGGGGGAGAGGCTGTGCTGCCAATGTGCTCAGAATATGAATCATATTTAAACACACTGCACGCACAGATATAAGTGCCAGGCATTCAGTCCATGTGCTGTATGGATTACCACATGATGCCAGAGAGAGAAAGAGCTTTCAAAATGGAGACACACTAAATATGCAAGATTCCTCAAAACATGCACAAACAAAACAAACACAACTCCATGTTGTCAAATTAGAAAACAAAACAGCCAAATATCAAATGTTGTCAAACATCCTCACCGACAACACAATGCAGGCACTTGCGTCAACATCGAAATGAGTGTATTTACGGTATAATGCATCTAATCCTAAACCCATGCCTTACATAAAGAGCTGTTAAAATGTGTCACAGATGGGCAGACAACTGAAGAAACGTAGATAAACTGACAATGTACCGGAAGTAGTTTCCTGTTATGTTTAACCACATCTCACAGATCGACCAATTCAAGTGTCACTTTCTTATGTAGAAAGCCTTTTCCACCGGACCTGGAGTCATGCTTAGACCATGACCATGCTGAAGAGCTCCACGTCAAGTTTAAGCCCAAATGATTTATAATATTTTATTACGTTAATCATCCACAGAACTTTTGTTGTAGTCCACTGCTTGTGGCTCTGTTTGTGTGCTCCATCCCTCACAATACTATCAGGGTGGACCACTGTGTTTATGCTGAGGTAAGTCAATAGCAGCTCTGCTCTTAGGGGCTTGTGCCATGTCAGCCTTTATTGATGTTAATGACACTGCATCAGCCTGCTCTCCCAATGAGGCCTGCCAATACTATAGACCCATAAGGAGAGCCACGGGACCCTGCACGTCAGATTAGCAAGTAGAGATGGGACAAGATCTTCTGGAAAATAATCCTTTGAAATTTTTGCTCCTTGTGTTTACTCATGGCTTGGACAAAAAAAGGGTTTAGAGCAGGTGTCTCTTGAGAAGCTGAAATTCTATAAAGCAGTCCTACAACGACAGCAAAAGTATTAAATGTATTAAATAAATACAAAATCGCGAGGCCAAAAGTGTAAACTGAACGGCACATAATTTATGTCAAAATCTTGCCTTGTCTTGTTTTTGTAGACCCAGTCGTGTTTGTGTTGTATAGTACTTTATTGTACAGTATAGTCTTAAACAAGCCTTGACACCCTTCAAACGCCATGGTAAATCTATATTCCTATTTGTTGGCCTATTAAAGTCATTTTTCAAAGTCTTTATTTTCAAAATGAAATCAAACATTCAACATAAGGTGGTTTTTGTGTTCAGGGGTTGCGAATGCCAACTGTTGTTATTTTGGGGGATGCCACTGAAGTAAGTCTTTGTTCAGGCTATTAAAAGAGTAGTTTTGCTTTTCAAACTGTAAACTAAAACTAATTTAATGCTGTTCAATATTGGACCTTCATGTTTCGCTCTCATAACATCTGCAGTGTAACAATAAAACATAAACCTTTTGAATTGGAAATGGTTGATGACTCACACTTGACACACACACACACACACACACACACACACACACACACACACACACACACACACACACACACACACACACGCACACGCACACGCACACACACACACACAGTAGCGACATAAGCCCACAGTGCAAAACCAGCACATGCACAAACAGTTTCATGAATAAGAGAGGGGAGATAGGCGCGTCGCTGCACATCAGCTGATTGGTTGTGTAGAGCCTGATGTGTGCGTGCCTGGAGGGCTGCACTGGAGCCTGTATTTCACCAAATATAGATCAGCAAAGTCAGACTTCGTTTAGAGTATGGTCCCCAGGCTTGAACAGGTCAACAACTCAGGTCGGAATTTCAACGAAAAAACTTGGGTGGAGCTCCTGAGTTTACGTCACAGGAAGAGGACTCTGTTTGGGATTGGAGGACAGCGCTGATACAAACTGAGAGGGATTTTACACATTGGTGGTCACTGGTGGAAGAAGTACTCAATTTGGTTACTTAAGTAAAAGATACAGCAAAATAACGACTCAAATAAAAGTAAAGTGTTTCATGAAAAAAAGTTAAATTATCGACGTACCCATTTAATTTAAATTGTACTTTTGGAGTTTAAAAAAAACAGTGTTTTGAGAACTGTTAGCGTCAAATATAGTGCAGATTTTTGGTCATCATCTTATTTCTACATTTATATAAATCTTTTAGTTTTAGTTATATTTTTTGTTTGATCAAAGCCAGGACATCAACTTAAAACCTTTAAATCGTGTTCAGACCGCAGCGTCCAAAGCATATCACAGAGTTTCTGAAATGATATGAATGCAACATGAGAACCAGAACTTTTCATGTAGAAGGTAAAATAAATAGCGACTGTATATTTCGATATATATATATATATCCTTCTCTCCTCCTCCTCTTCGAGTGCGGACGTGTCTTCTCTCTGCTCCTGCTCTGCTTTTTTTTTTTTTTTTTGCTACTTGCTTTGTCTAGTCAAATTTTTGAACTCTTTTTACCTTTTTCAACTCGGATTATCTGCCCGCCAACTGATCTCTGAAAATGAATGTGATCGACTGGTCTCTAAGTGCTTTGGATAAGATTTTCTCCCAACGCAAAGCCTCTCCGGGTGAGGCACGGTGCCCTGACGGAACAGACATGGCTGGATTCGTACGGGATAATTGGTACAACACCTGGCAGATCTTATGCATCGAGCCCTTGCAGGTCGAAGATGTAGAAGATCTCTTTATATTTGGGTTTATGATAGCGGGCTTTCTACTATTGGGGCTTGGAATTGCCTTGTCTATCGGAATAATTATCAGACAGGAGAATTCGTCCAAAACCTGTCTGACAACAACAAAACAAAGTTTGTGGAACTGAGTGAAAGGGTGTTAAGACTTGAGCAAAGACTGGACCACGGACTGGCACAGCTCATGGATCTGGATCGTAACATCTTGTCTCGGACCATGGAAGTGCTGAAAGCCGTTGGACAATTAGAGAGAGACGGTTAAAGACGGAGTAACTCAATGAAACAACGAATCGCTACTCGGAAAGACCAGAAATGATTGTATTGTATTGTATTGATCTGTATAAATTCCTGATCAACAAATGTATTAAAATGTATTTTTCTGCCCTCCCTCCCTTGGTTTTCCCCTTATCCCGGACCTTGAGAATGCAGGTGGCTGGAAGAACCCGAGTCAGACCGACCCAGCAACATAAACATGAGATAACATTTTGCACACACCGCCCGCGCTCTTCCCTCTATCTTCTTGTTTGTGACCCTGTCCTTTATCCACTGAAAAAATTCCATCACGTGACCACGTGTACTGTATTCACAATATCTGTTGTATACTGTGTATTAATGTTTGCTTGCTATACTGTTCTTGTTTTTCTTTTCTGAGAGTTTTGTTAGCGCTGGAAACGGCTGCTTCTTCTGGAATTTCCCCATTGTGGGACAATTAAAGGATCTCTCATTCTCATTCTCATTCTATTACAACCTTAAGCATGTTGAATGAGATCCATGTCAGAGTCGAGTGGAATGACTCTGAAAGAACAACTTTCTGATCATAACATCAAAGCATTTCTCATCACTAAGTCATAATAGGTACAAAGCTATATTTTACAGAAGCCATGCTGATCTTTTTATGACAATTTACTGCCACTTGCCATTTTCTCACTGATTCATTTGAGCACATGCACCGACCGCTAATTAGACTTAAAAGTACAGCTTCTCCATGAAATCCCTTTGTTCATTTTTGGGACAAACTTCACAACAGCAGAGAAATAACTGTGAAAAGCAGAGTGTTGTTCGTTTGAAGTTTGTTTTCTTTAAGAATTACTTGTGTTCTTGGGAACCATCAGTCAGCTTGACTTTGTAGCATGGGGTTTGCTCTGGTGTCGTCTGCAGCTTTGAGAATTTCAAAGAAAAGATGTGCCTCTCCAAATCAGGACCAATCAGTGGAATCGACCATGGATGGGTTCTAATGAAGGAGCAGAATTATCTAATCCATGTTTCTCAGAAATTGGGTAGAGATCTAGTTTTCATATTTTGGCAAAACATTCTCAAATTTCAGTTCTTTTAGTTAGCAAGAAGTAAAGAGAGCCTAATCTTGCAGACAAACAGGCTCTAGGACTGAACGTGGCCCAAAAAAGGTTGAAAAACAATGCCTCAGATTACCCACAAAACTGCAAACTATTTTACAAGCAATTACAACATTGCAATATGCCTTTTGTACAAAAAATAAACACATAATATTACTTTATGTATTTATGTAACTGTAACATTTTATTGTCTTACCAACCATGTGACAAAATGCCACCTGCCGCCCACAGTGGTTCTAGTTGTTGATGTACACAAAACTCCACAGGAAACATGTAATAACAGCCCAAATGACAAGTATTCAATAAGTTTTGTTTTGAATGAGGTGATTAATCTCTGTCTCTTCCCATTCTAAGTCAAGGAAAAGCCTGGGAAAGATCGAGTATCCAGATCGACATCATGGCCGACAGACAAAATAACATTCAAGTTGTATAATTTATAATTCAAACTACTGAACTTGAATTCATTATTAACCACATAAAATAAATCATTTGCCCTTAAACTGCTTGTATTATACACCATAACACTGTACAAAAATGAGAGTAAGCAATGAACATCCAACTTTTGGAGCACAGATTCAGATTTTATCACAATGTTTGTCTGGCAGTTCTCAAACTATACTTAAAAAAAACATCCCATAATATATTTGGCCTTTCTACTAAGATGGCATGGATCTTGTTTACAGCTGTGAATGTGCTGCACTTTTCTGGAGCTTATTTCCTGGTGACTGCCTGAAACATTATGAAAACTAAATATTTCATCACAACTAAAATGCAGCGCTGTTTATATTTCTACGCTCACTCACTCTTGAGTTTTAAGTTTGGGGGTGTTGAGATGGAAAATGCAGCACTGACATCAACCTGTGCACCAGGGAAAACGCTCTACTTGATGACAACTGGATACAAATGGATTTTTTTTGTGCTGGTAACAAGAATGATAACTACATTTAATTGAATTGAGATACTGTTTTCTCCTTCCAAATAGTTTGTGTTCAATGAGAAAATGTGCCGTTTATGGAGGTAAGATCAGATCAGAATTATTTTTATTCATCGCCAATGGGATATCAAACATAAATAAACTAAAATTAAATATCAGTATCGCAGTAAGAATAGAATACTATACATGTTTTGCAATTTAAATATTGGCAGTTTACTCTGTAGCAAATGGAAAGAACATGATAATCACATAATGTATCTGTTCTTTCTACACATAACAAAAATTGTATTTGTCTTCAACTCATTAAAATGAATGGGATAGAACGTTTCCATCAGTACCAGGCTGTGTGTGATACTATTCTAAACATGTCACCGCTCCAAGTGTCTATTAGACTGTGTACTTTTATTACCAGGAATCTCTCTTGAAGTTCTCTTTAAAATTCAGACCTTTCCTAGAACTCCAATTAAATCCAATATACTCGACGGGCCCAGTTGAAAAGAAAGTGTGCAGCCACCCCTCCCCCTGGTCCGGCGGTCACATGAGCTCATCTGAATGATCCACTCAGGCGCAAGATGGCAAAATGCGGCAATCAATTGCACTGGGGATACAAGGGATAAACCGGGACTGAACCAGGACTTACAGTTGAGTAGGAATAAATCAGATCTAAGACAGACTCAAACCAGGACAAAAAAGCAAGTCTAACACGGGACTCAACCAAGGATAAAGCAAGACTAAATCGGCTCTAAAAGGACTACATTGAGACTAACCCAGGACTAAGTGTTGATAAGAGAATGACTACAATGAGACTTGACTAAAATTGACTAAAAAGGACATTGCCAAGATTTAACACAGACTAAACCAGAACCAAACCAAGTAAATCACTAAACCAGATTTAAAACTACTCCTGTGCTGGAACTGTCTTGCCTAAACCAGCACTAAAATGGATAAAACTCATGATGCTCCAGACTATTTCATGGTCTGTGACAGAGAATGAGGCCACGATCAGCCGACCTCATAAAACCTGAGCAGCTGAAATCATTATTCAGCACCGCACCATCCAGCAGCGGAGGCTCTGAGGCAAGAACCACAGGCTAGACAGTTTTCTGTTTGTGGGCTTGGGTAGGTCTAAACCAGGGCTGGACCAGGGCTAATAAAGACTTCACTAAGTCTAATTAAAAACAGGAATAAACAAGCATATTGTGGGTGCAAAAGTCTGTGTGAAGGCCTCGTGGTGCAAGGAAGACTACAATGAGAATAAACCTTGGACTAAATTAGTAATTTGCCAAGCATTTAGATTTTTTTCTCTTTTTTCAGAATGTGGCTGCAAGGGTTACAAAGCATAAGTCAGTCTAAACCTGGTTCTATTCTACTGAGCCCCGCAAGGCACGTATAGGTCAAATAAAAAAAGGAATCAATAGGTCAAATCAAAAAGTATCCCAGGATCTCTAGATCCCAAGAAGTTTTCTCAAACTTGCATTCCGAAGGCCCACCGGAGTGCGGGGCGCGTCACACTGGACAACATGAATGTTGCGCATCGCTGCTCATAGGACAACTCTTTTGAACATTTTACACCAGAGTTCTGCAAATTTGTACAAAATGAGAGACATGTGGATTGTAATGGACCAAACGTAAAAGGCAGGGACAACAGGTGTAAAAAATCAAGTTAATTTAATTAAGTCAAAAAAAAAAATGAATTTAACAAAGGCTCCAAAAATAAGCAAAGCAATATAAACAACATTTGGGCCCAACTGAAGTCAACTAAACCATAACTATAACAGAACAAAGAAAAACCCAGACCAACAGAGACCGCCTCAAACAAGGAGGGAAGTTTAAATACAAAAAGGACTAACCCAAAATGAACACACGGGGGAGACCGCGCACCAAAGACAAACCATAACTGCAAACTTTACCAAAGAAACAATAAGGCAAATTACAATAACTAAATAGAATTAAATAAGTGAATAACAAAACTCATTTTAAACCAAACTAAACTAGATTATTTGAAAATAATAAAACAGTGCGCTTCCTCCTCCCCCACTGCCACGGTCCATGTGGGCTCATCCAGCCTCTTTGTCTGGTCCTCTGATCTGGCAACTCCAAAGAAACAAGTGTAAGTAATAATTCAGACAATTAACTAATAAGTGTCTAAATAAAATATATTAAACTGTGCATAATGTGTTGTGTAATATAAATGAAATGTAAAGTGATTAAAGAAAAATACTAACACTGTGGAGTGGTGGCAGAGGGATCCACCACATGGATAAGGCTGTGTGAGTAGAGGAAAGGCGGAGCTTGGAGCAGGTTACTGATGAGTTTATTGAGAAACAGGAGGTTTCCTGTGCATAGAGAGACGGGAAGGACGTGGTTTTATCTCCCTCACTTCAAGCTTGACTGCGGTGCTTCTGTTGGTCACAAAGTCAAGACCTGTCTGTTCATTGCAGATGTGTCAAAAGCATGCATTTTGAGCCGTGGTGCTGCATCTGGATGTAACAGGTTCCAGACGCGCCTCTGCTGCTTCTCCATGCAGGAGAGGAGGGCGCACTTTGTAGATGATTATGATCCATTATGTGCATCAATAAATGGCTTATCAGTTTGAATGTGTCCTTCTAACAGTGCGTGGTGGGTGCTGTATCTATGGCCTGTCTGTGTCTCTGTCCTGTGTGCAATCCTATACACACTGACAGTCAGAGCTGTCAGAGCCAGAAAATAAAGTTCTACACAGACTAAAAGCCATTTTCAGGCCGCCCAGAAAATCGGTACATTGCTGCCCTGTTGTTGCACGCGTGCATTAAACATTTAACATTAATCAATATACTTTATATAATGTTTTAGTGGCGAGACTTGCGTGAATGGGGTTCTCATCAAACCTGAAGTGCATACTACATTACTACACGAATGCGGATCTGTGGCAAAAAGAGGCAAAAGTTAGCTAAACCTGAACTAAGCAGAATTAAATCTGATTCATTATTGTAGAAGAGAAGGATCTACACCAGAAATAAACAGTGCAAAATCAAGACTACACTGCAAAAAAGGCCTATCAAAAAATAAGAAAAATAAACTCAAAATAAGATCTTTTTACCCTAATTTAAGTGAAATTATCTGACAGTGGAATAAGATTATTTTACTTATCAAGTTTACTTAAAACAAGTCAAATAATGTCAATTTGATGTAGTCCTGTCAAGTGAAAAAATCTTAAAATTGGACTTTTAAGATTAATTTGCTTAATTTAAGTAAAAGTAAGTAAGTTAGATAATCCCTTTTTGCAGTGTAAAGCAGGGCTAAACCAGTTGTTGCTCATGTGATGTGGTCAGCACTCATCTGGGTGATAGTTCAGGACCACGGTGCTTGGGAGGGCTATAATCTCGCTGACATAATGGCGTCCACTTCAATCAATACGCCCAAATGGCATGGCTGGTCGATCACTACAATACTGTACAATACCCCAGGAGTGCAGGGGGAGGGGTGTTTCCCAACCAGCGGTTCCTGGACCCTCTTTTCTCGACATAAGACAAGTAGGTCACACTAAAACACATTATTTTAGGCATAATAGTTTGATCACCTCAGGCTTGTACTTAATACAATACACTATACTACAGGCAGAACTTTTTTTTTTTTTTGCATCATTTTGCTCTCTTAGCATAAACTCTTTCACCTGGAAATAGTAACAATGTCAAATCTACACCTTAAGATCTTTTATCATTTCATTAACTTCAAAACAAAGCCCGTTTTCTCATAATGTGTTTTTTCTCACATAGGAACATAAAGATTACCCCTTAAATCAGCACCTACACACACCAAACTTAACAATCTTGTAGACATAGGCAAGGTCACTGCTTTATCTGCTCAAACGATGTAAACAATGCAGGTGCTCTATCATGACAAGGCCAAAAAACTATGCTGAAGCAAAAAGAATCGACTAAAACATATGTGGCTCACGGCATATAATCTTGCACTAACAAGATTTTGACAGACTTTTCAGACGGTTGATGTTGGTTGATAATTCTAAGCCTAATTTATTACAGTTTTAATCATCATCATAATGTGTTTATTATTATACCAAGAGCTAGAGGCAGAGAATTTAGAGGAATGTTTCCAATATCCAAATGAAAACTACAGCACATAGACAAAAAGGTGGAGACGACAGATTGTACCTCATATATTTGAAAACATATAGTTGGATTCTAGGATCTATAATCTTTGCTGATGAGACTTGGCTGCATGATCTGCTAATGCTAATGTAGCCACAGCAGTCAGGAGAAACTGGCACCACTTTTGTGGCTTTTCTAAGAAGCCTCTTATGCAAATCCACAGAATAAATACACACAAAAGTAGCTAAGTAAATAACAGTACAATTTGTTTGATGTGGAATTTTCCACAGTAAGGCGTTATACTTTCTAGATAGAAAACAGCCAAACAGGAGAATGTCACAGGTCAGATCTGTAGAGGTTCACTGTAGAATGTATGCATGTCAAAGTACATTCCAGGCAAAACAAATCTACTTTTTAATTTGTATAGTTTTCTAACATGTCCTATTTGAATAGAAAGGTCAAAAATGATTACATAACCTAACATGTTTCTTTCATATTTTGATCATAATTACTTGGAGATTCATGCTATCTGACCCCAGCTGTATCAGTTCTGTAGAGCCACATTCACAATCAAATTTGTGCTCTGTTTTTATTGGAGAATACATTGAGCGTGAAAGATTAATTTGCATTTAGTTCATTATCCTCCATGATATAGAGCGACAATTTCTACAGCCCATGTTTAATAACCCGCGAGCAGATCTGCTGTATCAGTGTGAACTTCCTTCTGTCGCTCAAGGACACTCAACATGAGCTGTTTCTCTTTCACTTGTCTTTGGATGGATTCTTATCACAACCACAAAGTGATGGAAAGAATTTCGGGCAGTAGCACAGTGGTAAAGCAGCCCCCCTGAAACTCAAAGGTTGGCTATTTGATTCCAGCTACAATTTGTTGTGCAAGTTGTTGTTGTTGTCTCCTTGGGCAAGACACTTGCTTGAATTAATTCAATTAAGGAAATTGGCCTCTCAACCAATCTCAAACTACTCACACTAATGTGCTCTTTCAGTTCTGTTCCAGCTATAACCCTTCTCCACTGAAGCAGCAGAACCATCAACCTCTCCAGCTACTCTTCTACTATGTCTTTAAGAGTGTGGGAGAAATATTTCTCTTATCACTTATCACTGTCCTGCTTCATCGCGTCTCTGACTGCTGTGTCTAAGCACCAAACTATACAAACCCATTTGTCTCTGTCTGTTAGGGAAAGTCAATAGTTGTTCTTAAGTCAAAACTTAAGGCAAAACTGACATTCTGACTCCTCCTTTATAATATACACACACACACACGCACACACACGCACGCACACGCACACACACACACACACACACACACACACACACACACGCACACACACACACACACACACACACACACACACACACACACACACACACACACACACATATATGTATATATATATATATATATATATATATATATATATATATATATATATATATATATATATATATATATATATATATATATATATATATATATATATATATGTATGTATACTATATACTCTCATTATAATGTGTAATGTGTTTCTCGTCTTCCAATAAACTGTCTGCATCAAAGCTTTAGGTTGTGGTCCTTGCTAGTGAATCAGCCATACTACACATAGTAAGAAATAAAACTAGCACCAACAAGTGTATCATCAGAAAGAGTACATTAAACTACTTTAAAAACTACTCTAGAGTAAAGATTACTTTAAATCTAACTTCTATATATTTTGGAATTTGAAAACACTGGCCCCATTTGAGAGAGGGACATCGCCGCATTAGGCATTAGACAAATTTCTGCTCTTATTTCTCTAACACACAGAATCTAATGTATAAAATCAAATCCTAAAATCCCATATTTTACACATGCTGTTCTTCCAAAGCTGGTTAACGCGCCATAGGCCAGAGACAACCTCAGGGTCAACTTTTATCCAAAGTGGACCTGACAAGTGCTTTTTTTCCTCCTCCTTTCTATTTTAAGAATTAATTTGTTGTGTGCAAAAGAGCTAAAAATGAAGAGCCAGTTATGAATGGATGAACAAGCTGCATCCCATTAACTTAAAGGGCACATGTTTAATTCCAGAGAGCAGAAGGATTACAAGCTCCAAATACATGAATGCTTGTGGTAGACACTTGACATGTGGGGTTATTACAGAAGAATTGCAGTGCTGAATATGACATTTGGTACATTAATTAACACTGAAGCCAGCAAGATGATACAAGAGCACAGAGAAATTAAAAGCGACTTTTGGTAGGCCAAAACAGGAGGACAAAAACAGTTTTATTTTGACAAAAATATGAGGGGAAAAATTTACAGCTGATCTATCAAAACAATTTGCAAGGTGTAAATGGTAAAGGATTTAAACAGCTTTATTTATTTTTTTTTTTTTTAAATAAGCAGGTCTACTTTGTGTATTACAAATGACTTAAACTTGTCCAAACAAGAACTCAACCAGGTCTAACCCAGGATTCGTCCATGATCCTTTAGCCATGATGTACAAGTGAATTTGAAAGAGGAGCTGAATAAAAATGCACTAAATTGTAAACTAAATTGAATGACAAATGTAAATATGTAAATGCAAAGAACGCCTTTCTTGTTGCAACTAGCCATATTTGATTGAGGGAGGGAGTGAGGGTCTTGCCCAAGGACACAACAACTGCATGCGAGTCTCCAACTGATGTTAACCAGCACTCGACCAGGTCTAACCCAGGACTAGTAGAACAGAAAATGAACACTAACACAGTTCTCTGAAAAAAGCTCTACAATCTGCAACCCGTGGTGGATAAGTGGAAGAAGATGAATAGATGGAATGTACAACAAACAATTAAAGGTGTAATATGTAACTTTCTCCTTGTCTTGTGTGGAGATGTTATTTCTTTGCCTTTTTCTAAATGATCTGACAAATTGGGCTGGCGGATAGATAGGTTTAATGCCATACAGTGCAACATTCAAGGCAAAGCAATAACATAAAGGTTACATACCGTACTTCAAAAGAAACATAAAAAAAAAAAATCAAATCATTCAGCAATTTCTAGTCATTATGTGTCTGTCATGTATGTTGCAGCTTTGCCTCTTAACGACAGGCTTTTCAGTTCATGTCTCGCTAGTTACACTGGTTCAATAAGGTGATAAGATTTCCTTTTAGCGTTAACTACTTTCCATAAGGGCAGGCAAAGGCACAGAGGCTGCACTAAACCGCTGCAGATTAACGGCACCAGAATAAAAATGTAAATGTGCGGTCTAAAAAGCTGTCTCCAGCTCGTTAACAGCCTGTCATTTTGAAATTCTGTCTCCAAATGACTCTTTTTCTATTCAGTTAGCAGCACGACTGGTTTATGGCACACCTCCATAGATATTAGCATATCATCAGGGTGTATTAATGTGGAAGCAAGGTGTAAAGCAAGGCTGAACAAATAACAAATTAAAGCTCCCACCATGGACTGAACCGTGGCTGAACCCAGGACTAAAACTTTTGTGGACGTAAAGATTAAACCATGATAGGACTGAACCAGGACTAAACAGATTTCTTAACTAAACCAGGACTAAACGTATAAACCAGTGGCTATTGACAAAACCATGGCCAAACTGAACCAGGACTAAACTAGGGCTCAACCAGGATTAACCTTGTGCTTTGGACATACAGCGATTAAAACAGTAATAAACCAACGCTGACCCGGGACTATAAAGCAAGACTCAATCAGGTCGGAACTAGAACATAGTAGCACACTTTTGCTAAACCACTACTGAACCAGCAATAAACCAGGGCTGAGCTAAAAGAC
The DNA here is from genome assembly GCA_019453435.1 of Rhinogobius similis. Lineage (NCBI taxonomy): Eukaryota > Metazoa > Chordata > Actinopteri > Gobiiformes > Gobiidae > Rhinogobius > Rhinogobius similis. The sequence continues at coordinate 36,651,700 of CM033620.1, forward strand.
TGAACCAGAACTCACCAAGGACTAAGCCTATTTCTGGATTTAAGGATTGAAACAGGACCAAACCATAATTTAAATAGCCCTAGGGCAGCAGTAAACTAGGGCCTAACGAGGACCAAATGTAACCCGGGGCTAAACCAGGACTCAACCAGGATGAATGCAAGACTCAAGCAGCAATAAATCAAGTTGGAATTAGAACTAAGTACCTGATCTTCTCTGAACCAGGCCAAACATGCACTAAACTAGAGCTCAACCAGGATTAACCTTTTGCTCTAAACAGGTTAACAGTACTTAATCAATGCTGAACCAGGACCAAACCCAGGCTCAACCAGAATTACAGCGAGATTTAAGAAGCAATAAACCAAACCAAACTTTCTCTGAGACTAAAACCAGGAGTAAAATAAAGAGTTTAACATCAAGACTAAAGCATGCCCTAACTACCATATATCCATGACTAAACAACAAGCCACTATATCAGAGGTGAACCACAACTAAACCAGGACTAGCACAAGTCTTAATCAAGTACTGAATCTGCTCTGACCCAATAACAGATCTTCACAACATCGAGTCTAAATAGGACTTAAAGCAAGACAAATGCAGGGCTGAACCAGGAAAAAAAGAAACACACCAAGCCACGTCCAAACCAGGTCTTTCACAGAACTAAACCTAGTCTAGAATGCTCTCTGTGTGTTAATTTTCCCGTCTCTCCCTCTCGCTCGCTCGCTGACTTTTCAAATCCACAGCTGCTTTAAATTAAACTGACGGTGGCTTGCTGCCTTATTGAAGCACCAGACACAGATAATTACTCCCCAATCCCGTGTGCGTGTAGTTTCCCCTCCTTTTTGGCTCTCAGTGAACAATTCCATCACATAAAATGAAGAAAAACGCAATTGAAAACCCCCGATACGCGTTAAAAAGTCGGCACGATGGCACAAAATGCTGTCAAGTATCTTATTAACATTGGCTTTGGGATATCACGAGTTTGCAGAGCATTGCAGGCAACTCCGGCACCACTGTTACGTGCAATACCGTGTTCAATGTTGCGTAAAGCGGAGATTTTTCACGTCAAGTTTCAGGAAATTGCAATCGGAGCGGAGAACTCTGCAGCCTTACCTCGGCGAACGATCAGGCGCTGTCCGAGGTTCTGAATTTCATCGCGGTTGGTTTCCCGTTGTAAATCCAAAAAGAATGCAAAATGTGATCAAAAACTGCTAAACCAAGGGTCAAGTTAGGGGAATCCCATCCAGGAACGCGTCGTCTCGCCCGGAAAGGAAAGGAATACGCGCTCGAATGCAGAGGAGGCGAGATTTAGGGGAAGAGGAGCTCGTTGGCGCTGGCTGGCCGCAACTGGCAACTGTTACGGACACGGGTGATTCGCTAGTTCTCTCTCCCTCTCTCTCCCTCTCCCTCTCTCTCTCTCTCTCTCTCTCTCTCTCTCTCTCTCTCTCTCTCTCTCTCTCTCTCTCTCTCTCTCTCTCTCTCTCTCACTTTCTCTCTCTCACTCTATGCGTTTTCTTATGTCCCGGTCGCTCCGTCAATCAATATTCAAATCAAATATGTTGCCTCCTCCTCGGATCTTAAAGGGCCAAAACAGGCATGTGCAAAATGGTGCAAAACGTTTTAATGGATTGCGTTTAGGTAGATTTAGAGACCTTATACAGTGGTGAAGTGAACATAGAATTTTGGAGCTGGATTCACGTGGGTTACCTCAAGTTGAGTGAATGTTGTTAGTGTTATTTGATATAGTAGTTTGAAGAACAGTAAGTTCAATATATATTTATGAAGCTTGATGTTGTAATTTGAAGGCTGGGTCAATCACTGCTACCAGCAATGCTTTTGTTGTGTTCTCTCATCCATCCATCCATCCATCTTCTTCCGCTTATCCGGGGCCGGGTCGCGGGGGCAGCAGCCTGAGCAGGGACTCCCAGACTTCCCTCACCCCGGACACTTCCTCCAGCTCCTCGGGGATCGAGCGTTCCCAGGCCAGCCGAGAGACATAGTCCCTCCAGCGTGTCCTGGGTCTACCAGGGCCGCCTCGGTGGGACATGCCCAGAACACCTCCCGAGGGAGGCGCCCAGGAGGCATCGGAACAGATGCCCGAGCCACCTCAGCTGGCTCCTCTCGGCGTGGAGAGCAGCGGCTCTACTCGAGCTCCTCCCGTGTGACTGAGCTCTCACCCTATCTCTAAGGGAGCGCCAGCCACCCGGGCGGAGGAAGCTCATTTCGACCGCTTGTATCCGCGATCTCGCCCTTCGGTCATTACCCAGAGCTCACGACCATAGGTGAGGGTAGGAACGATTGATCGTAAATCGAGAGCTTCGTCTTCGACTCAGCTCTCTCACCACAACGGTCCGATACAGCGCCCGCATCACTGCAGGCGCTGCACCGATCCGCCTGCCAATCTCACGCTCCATCCTTCCCTCACTGCGTGAACAAGACCCCGAGATACTTGAACTCCTCCACTTGAGGCAAGGACTCCCCACCCACCGGAGAGGGCAAGCCACCTTTTTCCGGTCGAGAACCATGGCCTCGGATTTGGAGGTGCTGATCCTCATCCCAGCCGCTTCACACTGGCTGCAAACCGTCCCAGTGCATATTGCAGGTCCTGGTTTGAGGAAGCCATCAGGGCGACATCATCTGCAAACAGCAGAGATGAGATCCTGTGGTTCCCAAACCGACGCCCTCCACGCCCCTGACTGCGCCTTAGAAATTCTGTCCATAAAAACTATGAACAGAACCGGTGATAAAGGGCAGCCCTGGCGAGTCCAACATGCACTGGGAACAGGTCTGACTTACTGCCGGCAATGCGAACACAGCTCCTGCTCCGGTCATACAGGACCGGACAGCCCTTAACAAAGGGCCCCGGACCCCATACTCCCGGAGCACTCCCACAAGGCCCGGGGCACACGGTCGAATACCTTCTCCAGGTCCACAAAGCACATGTGGACTGGTTGGGCAAACTCCCATGAACCCTCGAGCACCCGATGGAGAGTATAGAGCTGGTCCAGTGTTCCACGACCGACGAAAACCACACTGCTCCTCCTGAATCCAGGGTCTCGACTATCGGTCGGATTCTCCTCTCCAGTACCCTGGAATAGACCTTACGGGAGGCTGAGGAGTGTGATCCCCTGTGGTTGGAACACACCCCTCCGGTCCCCTTCTTATACAGAGGGACCACCACCCCGGTCTGCCAGTCCAGAGTACCGTCCCAGACTGCCACGCGATGTTGCAGAGGCGTGTCAGCCAAGACAGTCCCACAACATCCAGAGACTTAAGATACTCAGGGGCGGATCTCATCCACCCCGGAGCCTTGCCACCAAGGAGCTTGCCAACCACCTCAGTGACTTCAGCCAGGGTGATGGACGAGTCCGCCTCCAAGACCTCAGCCTCTGCTTCCTCCTCGGAAGACGCGTGACAGTGGGATTGAGGAGGTCCTCAAAGTATTCCTTCCACCGTCCAACCACCTCCCCAGTCGAGGTCAACAGTTCTCCACCCGCACCGTAAACGGTGTTGGTGAAGCACTGCTTCCCCCTCCTGAGGCGTCGGACGGTTTGCCAGAATTTCTTTGAGGCCAACCGATAATCCTCCTCCATGGCCTCCCCGAACTCCTCCCAATCCCGAGTTTTTGCCTCTGCAACCGCACGGGCTGCAGCACGCTGGCCTGCCGGTACCTCGTCAGCTGCTTCAGGAGTCCCATTGCCAGCAAGGCCTGGTAGGCCTCCTTCTTCAGCCTGACGGCATCCCTTACCTCCGGTGTCCACCACCGGGTTCGGGGATTGCCGCCGCGACAGGCGCCAGAGACCTTGCGGCCACAGCTACGAGCTGCCGCATCGACAATGGAGGTGGAGAACATGGTCCACTCGGACTCCATGTCCCCAGCCTCCCCCGACCTGGGAGAAGCCTCCGGAGGTGCGAGTTGAAAACCCTGCTTACAGAGGGCTCTGCCAGACGCTCCCAGCAGACCCTCACAATGCGCTGGGCCTACCAAGTCGCTTCTGGCTTCCTCCCCGCCAAGCGGATCCAACTCACCACCAGGTGGTGATCGGTTGACAGCTCGCCCCTCTCTTCACCCGAGTGTCCAAGACACGCGGCCGAAGGTCAGATGAAACCGCGACAACAAAGTCGATCATCGACCTCCGCCTAGGGTGTCCTGGTGCCACGTGCACTGATGGACACCCTTTGTGCTTGAACATGGTGTTCGTTATGGACAAACTGTGGCTACAGAAGTCCAATAACTGAACACCACTCGGGTTCAGATCGGGGGCCCGTTCCTCTCCGATTACCCCTCTCCAGGTGTCACTGTCGTTGCCCACATGGGCGTTGAAGTCCCCAGTAGAACAACGCGAGTCCCCGGGGCGGTGCACTGTCCAGTACCCCTCCCAGAGACTCCAAGAAGGCCGGTACTCTGCACCGTTGTTCGCCCGTGAGGCCGACACAACGGAGAGACACCTGTCCCCACCCGGCGGAGGGATCACGACCCTCTCGCTTCACCGGGTGAACTCCAACACGTGACGGCTGAGCTGTGGGGCTATGAGCAAGCCCACACCAGCCCGCCGCTCTCCCGCTGGCAACGCCAGAGAAATGGAGCGTCCAGCCCCTCTCGAGGAGACGGGTTCCAGAGCCCAGGCTGTGCGTGGAGGTGAGGTCGACTATATCTAGTCGGAAGCGCTCGACCTCCGCACGAGCTCAGGCTCCTTCCCCAGCGAGGTGACATTCCATGTCCCCAGAGCTAGTTTCGCGCTCGAGATCCGGGTCGCCGAGGCCCCTGCCTTGACTGCCACCCAGATCTCTTTGCACCGGCCCCTTATGGATCCTCCTGCAGGTGGTGGGCCCACGGAGGGGCGGCCCCATCGCCGCTCCTTCGGCTGTGCCCGACCGGGCCCCCGTGGGAAAGGCCCGGCCACCAGACGCTTCGCCGTCGAGCGCCCACCCCAGGCCTGGCTCCAGGGTGGGGCCCGGTGACGCCAGTCCGGGCGGCGTACTCGCCCTGATTTTAAACTCATCATAAGAGGCTTCTGAACGCTCTTAGTCTGACCCGTCACCCAGGACCTGTTTGCCATGGTGACCCTACCAGGGCATGAAGCCCCCGACAACATAGCTCCCAGGATCATTCGGGTACCCAAACCCCTCCACCACGTTAAGGTGGCGGTTCAAGGAGGGGGTGTTCTCTCATAATGTCCTTAAATCACACAAAACAAGAAAAAAGTAACCAACTTTACTTGCGTCAAACATTTGGTTATCATATATTATCTCCCATTTTAGTTAGTTTAAGTCAAGTTAGTTTATCATACTTTAAAATGCGAAAGAATACTTAAAAAAAAAAAAAATCTTGATATATTCTCTACCCATTTCAGAGTCCCCTTTCTTTCCAACCAAAATCACGCACGTTTTAGCTGTGACTCCCCCTGTGCTGCGATCACCTCCTGCTCCCGACAGGCCTGAGTGACACTGAAGGACGGGCAGTGACGCTGATCGTTGTGCAGTTCCTTCCAAAACTTGAACCAAATAGTGGAAGCTCTGTTTTTTTCTATGGTTTAGTTGGTTGTAAAACGTTTTGGCTCGGCAGTGGGCAGTGCCTGGAGGACAAATGGGGAGAGTGATGGCACTGGCATCACGCACCAATCACGACAATGCCATATTTGATTATACTTCCATGGTCTGGACCAACGAGGAACAGCTTAACTTCAAATCCAAATCCACTTTATTTATACAGCACATTTTGTAAACAAAACCATTTCCAAAGTGCTGCAAAAATGTAAAACATTAAAAAACAACAACTACATTTGTTTTATTATTCCTAAAACAATAAAACCTGTAAACAAAATCAAAGTCAATTAATAAAAAAACAACAACAAAAAAACAACAAAGAGGCCCACAGAACTCACACGATGTTTAAAGCCAGAGAATAAAAGTGGGTCTTAGGACGAGAACACTCAAACTCCGCCTTTCCAGGTAAGTGTCGCTAATGACATCAGAGACATATTACAGGCTTAACCAGAGCTGACAGCACACACTCAGTTTTTCAAGCGTTTTAGACCACAAATATGCAAATTTTTGTACCAATAATAAGAAGGTTGATCTGGTTTTTAGCTCTACTTTAAGGAGAAAGAAGATGTAGTTGCTGGTGGTGCAGAATTGGAACTTTGACAATAAAACATTGCTTGGTGCATATATTTCTAGATTTAAAAATATATATATAATTTAGGACTGGGAAGATTCTGAAAAAGATAACGGTATTGGATCAAATGAGATGGAATGGGTCAAATACAAAGGACAAATTCCCCTAAATTTCCAATAAACTCAATTCAACCTGCCACCTTGCACAGTCTTAGCGCCTCCAAAATGACAGCATATTTTAATTAGCTGTATTTTGCACTTTTCTGTCCAATGTCCGTCCCATTTAAGGCCATCACTCACAAGCTTTCACAAATATGGACATTCTGCTGCCAACGTCCTCATTTAGTCTTAGCGTGCGCGACAGGAGCGTGATAAAAAGACACTCAAACTTGATTTAATTTGACGTCCGCTGCCAGAAAATATGTCCATTCTCTTTCACATAAGCCTTTTAGATGTGTGTATATCTCTCCAGCTATTTCTGCAGACCGGAAAACATCATTGAATTGAATATTTATGTAGAACGAAGCGCCATCTGTTTTAGCCACCTCTACCCCCTCCATTTTTTTGTGTTTTTGTTCACTTATTTCCCTAATGCAGTGGATTTTCTTAAACAAACCAAAGCACAAGAGTATTTTTGTTGTTGTTGATTTCAATTATCGAAATTATGAATTGGCTTGGGGAATAGCTATACACAGGAAAAGTGGCATTGAAGAGAATCAATACAGCTTAATTCATAATGAAATTATCTTGGAGAGCACCCTTGGGTCTTGGTTTTATAACAATAGCTGGGCTTGTTCTATGGGATTAGACCTGGTTCAGACTTGTTTTAGTCGTGTTTTAGTGGTTTTAAATCCACAATTATTCTTGGGAGTGGGAAAAAAAAAGAAAGAAAGAAAAAAAAAAATGAAAACCAAGCACCATTATGTGGACGTTTAACCAATTTTTTTTATCTACAGTTCAATAAACAATAGTATATATTTAAACAGTGTTCTGTGTTGCAAAGGTACAAGGAGTGCAGTAAAATAAAGGGTTAGTTTTAGTATTAGTTAACAATATACTACAGATTATTAAGTTTGAGCTCTATATGACAGTTTCTATTTGTTATTTTATTGATATTTGTTTGAATTTTTTTAGTTTGAAGTTGGAATAATCTTGATTTAGAGACCACATTTTAAATTAATGATTAGCTAAAACCAATAGCTGAATAGCCACTAATTACCACTTATTTAACAAGCACGTGGTCTAAACTAATGTGTTATCAAACGACTGAAACAATATTTACTCAAAATACTGCAGGCACTGAATCAACCTCAACACTAGCAGCAAATGTTTAGTGTTTTTGTGTGTAAAACATTTGAGCAATAGTTTCTGCAGCCATATATATTGTGTAACATGAAATCTATAAGGTTTACAAAAGAACGCCATGGATCTGGTGGCCTATAATATGGGATTTTCAATGTTCACGATAATCCCTTCCTTACGGGTGCAAACCACACCACCTCCATTGTTTGAAACCCTCATTAAATCTCCACTGAGGTTAAAAGAACTCATTCAACTATACCTCCAGTTCACAGTTCACAGATCATATACATTCTATAGGATAACAGTCTCCCTATGGGCTCGGCTCCACTCAAACGCACTGGCCCCATTCAACCAGGGATTTAGCTTTAGCCTGCCTTTTACTGCCCTCGTCTCATTAGCTTTCCACCCCACCAACCCACAAGCTCCTGCTGCATACCGCAAGGCTTCAAAACAAAAGTAAAAAAAAAGAAGAAGAAGAAGGAAAAAAGTCTAGTTTTCAAAATATTCACAAGTGGCACATTAAAAGTTAATTGGAGTTTTCATTTTGGTCAATGTTGCTCGTGATAAGAGCAGGATTCTTATCAGCAATGGAGCGATTTGGAAAATATCTTCAACAAGAAAATCCAAAGTTGAGTGTTTGTTTCGCAATCGGCTCCAAAACAGTAGTCCTTTCTAATGAAAGTAACAGTTTGAGATCAAGAACATGCTAAACCTGAGCCTGTTTTTGTTTCATGCAGCTCAGTAAGTTCAAGGTGCACTGTGTAACTTTTCCAGTGTGGGTCTGCCACCTGCTTGCTTCCATGGAGATGTTTTTCAATTCAAGGTGTTACAACAAATACTTAAAACCTGCGTTGTTAAGGTGAGCGGGGTCACGTCTCCACAGATCTGACCTGTATCTTGGCCTGGTAACGCCGCCTGCTTGTCTTCATGGAGGTAGATAAGATTAATGCCATACTGTGTAACAATTCATCCCTTTGTGACCCTCCACGGAACACATTTCCTTCTATTTTCTTGCATGTTGTAATGGTACTTTCTATTATGTTCTGTTTAATACTTTACAACCCATGCACTTCAGAGTCCATCACTGTATTAAAAAACAAACAAAAAACAGCATGTTTAATATTTGAAATAATAAAATAATACTACAATTCCCAAATAAATGACAAAGAATGTTAACAATATTTTTTCTAAACTTCTTTCCACTTCTTTCTCAACTTCTTCCCCTAAAATGGTGACATTCCAATACCCACTCCAAATAGTAAATTATAAAAAGTTTCAGAAAGATTTTGCAACCAATGAAGAGTTATATGAAGTGTATACGTTTACATACGGTATATGTTATATGAAGTGTTATGAATAGTAAAGAAAACATTTTTATAAGCAAATGCAAAAACAAAACACTCTTATACATTTTGTAGATTTGTATTAAAAATACAGTGTTTTCCATGAAATATTAACTGTTAAAATTGCATTGTTTACCTATTGTTTTGATGTCTATGCATTTTAAATTTTTTTGAGGGAAACATAGCTGACAGAAAACACCGCAGAAGGAGGTCAGAGGTTAAATTCTGCCATTTCATGTTTGACCACATCTACAGTAAATTGCTCTTTGGAGTGGCACAAAAGTAACATATTTAATGGAATCCCGTTTATTCAAATTGTGCCATTTAGCTCTTGACCACCTTTTAAATTTTCATCTATAATGCTCTTTAGATTTTAATAAAAGCACGTGAACTCTTGCCATCTTTGCCGGCTGGAACTTGTGGAAAGCAGATGTGAGCACAGGACTTTGATGGAGGAGATCATAGGTGCAGCTCTCAAAGTGAATGCTCAATGAGAGGTGTGAAACGTTGAGAATTTTCAAGCCTTGTTTCTCCTCCTGCATTCTCGACTCAACTTTCTGAATTATGTAAGTTTTTTTTTTTTTTTTTCTTCAGATTTACCAAAATCCATGGGAAAGTCAGACTAGGAGGAGGGTGGGAAATATAATATACATATAAATATAATATACTTTGACTGTAGATGTAATTCTGCAGGAACCACACCAGCTTTTTGAACCTATAACTTACAATATTTAGTTAAATTGAGGTAACTAACAGAAACATGCAGCATTAGTTCTTCTTTTTAAATTCACTTTTGTTGGATTTTTTTTTTTATCAATTGGTGCTCTTGAAAGTTAAGTTTCAAATGTGAGTGCTTATTTGAAGATTTTTACATGTAAACCACAAAATAGAAATTTATAAAGAGAAATGACCTCAATCTGTGTTTCTCATTTAAGACCTGGTTTATTCTAATTTTAACCAAGCTCCTTATTCTGTTGCACTTGGGCACTACTCTTTATGTTTGCTTCATTCTTATGATGTGTTTTAATTTGGTTTGCATTTGTGAATTTTCAGTCAGTTGATTTGAAGCGGGCGACAGCTGGACAGTCCCCTTGAGTGCCCCTCTCGCTGCTCTCCTCTGGCCTGACCTGGATTCACTCTGCTGGGTTCGAGACTCTGTGTGGTCCCCCCGGAAAGCCAAAAAGACGTAAATAAATCTATTAGAGAGACATACTATGCTTTTTTTCTGTCCATTTGTAACTATATATAACATGCACAGATCATTATTTTACCATATTTTTATTGTAAATTGTTAATATTGATCTAAAACAGCTTGATAACAGAAACAGGTCCCTTGACTTCCTGTTCAAAACTGCAAAACTGTGAGGCCTCGTCTCATCACCGTAGTAAACCGTGGGCTTTCATTTTGTGTGTTTTTATTTGTGGAAAATGGCTTCAGAGCTATTTTAAACTAGCCTCCAAATATCACAAAACCAGGGCAGTTTTGGTAACTGACAGCAAGCAACTGAAGCTGGAAGTTAGATGTTATTGACTGTTACTATTGACTTATTACTTGTTTCCAAATATAACAAACCGTTTGTCTTCACAGCTTACAAACAACACAATTAATTACTCATTATTATTAATGGGATAGAACGTTTATTCCAGTACCTGTGTGCAATATTCTTCAAAACACGTCACTCCTGGAAGGGTCTGCACAGGAGCATAAATCACTCAAAATATCCATAAGCCCATGATGAAGGAACACCTTTATAACACGATGAAAAGCGAATCATTTTGCATAATATGTCTCTTTTAAAATGAAGAATATCCAGTGTTTCTATGCTCAGCCTCAAAGCCATCTGCCCCCGGCCTCGGTGTTGCCAAAAGTGCGATTGGCGCGTGGGTCTTGGCGCGTGTGTGTGGTTGTGTTAGAGGTGACATAATGTTGTTGTCCCACATAAGCTTCATTTGACATGGTCTGCTGGTCTGGGACGTCCCTCAGTGTCTGCAGCTGCTTTTTGGAACACTGCTCTGTTTGCTTAAACTGTGTCAGACGTGTCAAATGTGTGGTGTTTGCACTATGGTGTGGCTCAGTGATCAGAGCTGCAGCACATACACAGCCAAATCTATATTTTGTGGATGCCTGCAAAATCTGTAAATAATAATAAATGAAAATAAATACTGTAAATAAAAAGACACGTGCAGTGGAGAAGGACTTGTGTAACAGAGTGCTGCCCTCTGTCTTCCCAGCAGAACTCTTTGAAAGCTGGTGGAGGGACCCAAAGGGCCAAACGTTTATGTAATGTATGTCTGTAAGTATAATAAACCGCTGGTACTGCCTTCTATTAACCCTGGTTTACTGGTGCCATGGAACACCAGGTTACACTTGGCTTGATGGCGTCACCCGCTTGTCTCTGTGGAGTTCTATACATTAAATGGCATACTGTGAAACATTATTCTGGACAAAGCAATGACATTTCTATGGAGAGAAGGAGGTGGTGGACCAGGTGGCCAGGAAAGCTCCATAGTGGGACCACATTTACCCTTTAAAATGATGTGTCATGTTAATGAACATATATGATTTCAAATTGTAGAAAATGTAGCCATGGGCTAATTTTCATCCTTTGTCCCCCATTCACTCTCACATCATGTATTGTACATGTTTTTAGTTGTAGGGAAAACCAGAGCAGCCGGAGGAAACCAACACAGACACAGACAGAAAGGCCTCATGACACCCAGGAGTTGAACCCCAGGGACCTCTTGCTGTGAGGCAATAGCACTAAACACTGCGCCACCGTGTTGCCCAACAGACAACTGCATTATTTTTAGGGTGCAAAAATTTTCATTTGAATCATATTTGATTTCCTCCTGTTTCTTGAATTTGAATTAAAACAAGGGAAAAAACAGAAGGAAAAAGATTTCCTATCACTACACACTGCAGATCTGACCTGAAACATCACCTGCTCTTCATGGAGATAGATAAGTTAAATGCCTTATTGTGGAATACTCATTTAGCAAATGCTATCCCAGAAAAGTTAGATACTGCACCTTTAATGTCTAAAATGACCTTCTCCCATGTGTTGTGTCTTGTAAAACCCTCCTCTACAGTTCCAGCCACCTAGTACATTTGCATTGAGTGTAAGCAGCGGCATGTGCAGTCCAGTGCCTGTTTGCTCTCATCCACATGACTTCTGCTGCCTCTGCATTATTCATGGGTTTTCTAGCTCTTAGGCTCCTGCTCGTGTTAAGTAAGTTTTCAGTTTTTATATGATTATTTTCTCCCCTGCAGGATGTCTGTGCCATTTGCCCGGAGCGCCTCTTTGAAGTTTTAGCACAGAGCCGGCCCAGCTGTCTGAACAGGTACTGGGATTAGCAAGAATAAAAAAGTAAGTCACCAAATGCATTTCTGCTGATTTTGTTAAGAGTGTCAGGATTACACTATATTATAATTGATTAGATGCCTCAGAGAGCAGTGGCCAACTTTCATGCATTTTGTGTATCCCCCAATATACAGCGTATTGTAAAAATCAATGGCTAGTTTAGAAGAAAGAGCCTTTTTGCGTTGCCTTGTTAACATTTTAGGACCGACTTTGAGATGGTAGTCCATCTGAAAATTCAGACATAACTCAATAAAACAATGTAAAAAAGCAAAAAGCTTAAAACGTTCTTCCTCCATGCACTGACTTCACGTTTATTACACTGTTTGATTTCCCGATACTGTCCAATAAACTCACATGCACTTTGAAAAAACCTTTTGCAACATACACACCGTTTAATTTTTGCACATTCTTCTGTAATATTGTTGGGTACATATTTGAACATTATTACTGACAACATCCTTTGACTCTTCCCCATCTCAACTCTGCATGAACTGTATTTTTCATCAAAGGAGCAAATCAAAACAAACAGTGAAATGTAATAATTCCTCAGTGATAGTAACACCCACATATTTTTCTTAATCTTTCTCTACCTAATGCTCTATCTTTTTCATTCATTTCTTCACAAACCTTGTTCTTTACCATTTCAAAAGCACAGAGCCTGTTGGTTCTCTCTCTTGGCTTCCTTGTGCAGATGGGGAAAAAGGAAAGGGATGAGGTTCACAAAGCAAAGACCCCGAGAGCAGCTGGTTAGTTCTAACGAGTGGCCATGACGACTGGCATGCCCAAAAAGAGGATTAGAATGAAGAGACAGCAAAATGATGAGATGTGAGCAGGAAATGTACAGCTCTGGATCAATGGACGTTTCATTTAATGATTTAGGAAAGAAGACATTCAATTGTAACAAACTGGAAGAATCACATGAAGAACTACAGGTTAAGATGCTATTTAATCTTGTGCTAAATCTGGCTGTGCAAGTATTCAATGGAGTGAGCAAAAGATGCATTGAAAAGCACTTTGTGAGTTCACCTTGGAAGTAAAACTTCTGATGTCCTTCCATGCAGACTCTTCTTGAAAGTGTTTGATGTAATTGGTCCTTGGGTTACCACCCTGGTAAATATTTCTCTTTCAGCTGGTGTGTTTCCTTGTCCATTCAAACATGCCATTACTTGAAAAGACAAATTTGGACCCAACAGACCCCAATATCTCAAAGCTCCCATTTCTGCCCAAGATCCTAGAGAAGGTGCTCTCTGAACAACTGTCAGACTTCTTAGAGCAATGTGACATCCATGACACTTTTCAGTCTGGTTTCCATAAACATCACAGAAACGGCCTTGCTGAAAGTGTCCAGTGATGCTATGATGTCTGTAGATTCTGGAAAATGCACTGTTCTACTTCTTTTAGACCAGCCTTCGACACTGTCGACCATCATATCTTGTTAAAAAGATTGAGAGACCTGGTTAGACTGTCAGGATCAGTTCTCAATTGGTTTTCTTCATATTTATCTGGTCAGAGCTTTAGTGTAATTGCAAACCAAATAATGTCTGACTCATCCGATTTGTTGTGAGGTGTTCCACAGGGTTCTAACCCCGAACCCTTGTAATAGTTTGTTTTTATGTCTAAACAAGAAGGAGCTGTCTCGTCTGCAGCTGGTTCAGAACTCTGCAGCGAGGATCTTGACCCGCACAAACAGGCGGCTCACATTTCACCTGTTCTTAAAGCTCTTCATTGGCTGCCCGTCTCCTCCCTTAAAGTTTTGTTTCTGACTTTCAGAGCCCTGCATGGTCAGGCCCTCTTCTTATATCAGCGATCTAATCCAACCCTGCCCTCCCTCTCGCACACTGAGGTCTGTGGACTGTTCCATGCACTCGTTTTCGGACCAGAGAAGACCGATTCTTCCACTCTGTGGCTCCCAGACTTTGAAACGATCTTCCGCTCTCCATGTGTTCATTAGACTATTGATTTGTTCATAAACAAACTTAAAACTTTCTTTTTTTGCTCAAGCATTTTAATTACAGCAGATTTAGGGACTGATTTTACTGACATTGGTGTATGTATTGCCTGTTGTAAGTGTGTTTTATTTTTCTGAATTTTAACTCTCTTGTTGTGAAGTACTTTGTGACCCCTTTGTCTGTGAAAGGTGCTATACAAATAAACTTCAATGTCAGCCTGTGCTGTTGTGTCTTTGGGCGAGACATTTGACCCACCTCCCCTGACTATGGTTGACTATGGGTGATTTGTGGTGTTTTATGGTGCACGTTGACAGCGACAGTTCTATCATTCAGCTTCAAGGCAGCTGTGACAGCAGGCAACTTGTCACCAGCAAAAATGTGTAGTGGTTGAATAATGCAGTGAAAAGCACTCTGAGACTTTAAGAGTGGGTAAACCTTTCCTCTTGAGGGTCACATTGGAATATTGGCATGTTTTGGCGGATCAAATCCATAAATGTGTTCAGCAATTAGTGGGATATTAAGGCTACAATCATTCATCATTTAATCATTTAATCTTCAAATAGTGATATCCTACTGGACCAAGTCCCACTAATTGAGAACCACTGCTCTCCAACAACAGACTCCAGCAAAAAAAGCCTTTTTTTACCATAACCACTCAGATGTAGAGTGATGGTGATTATTTGGCCGATGTACAAACTACAGCACACTCCCAGACCAAGTGTTATAGTTCTCAATGCAGCGCTCATTTCTCACATGGGATTCAGCTCTCTTCAAATTATTACAGCAGCTTCAGGGGTTTTTGAGCGTATTCCTGACCAGAACTGTCTGTCCTCTGTTGGACACAGTGTTGAATTAGTTTAGACTCGTTTTTGTTACAAATAACTACTAAGGTCGCACTTCTATTCAGCACACGTGAAGCCAGTAAGATGAGCAAAGAGTGGTAAGTGAGAGGAAGAAGGGGCAGATGCAGCAATTTTAGACAACATGTGTTTGCAACATTTTGCTTTATTTAGGGAGGGATGAGGTGCGCTCTGAGGAAAGGTGAGGGAAGGTGTTGAACCAAAATTTGGTGTGTGACTGTGAGTGAGCACAGACCAAAGGGCTGGTGCAGAGGCTGCGATCTGGGTCTGGACCATTACTTGCTGAGTTAGAATTGTTACTTGGGCCGGTGTGTTAAACAGTTCATGCATGTTTACTTTTACAATGTTTTTTTGTTTTTGATTTGTTTGTTTGTATGTTTTTGTTTTTTTTACAGTGAGCAAAATAAGATTATAACAATGTTCAACCAAACCAAAGCTTGTTGACCACACATTTGACAGAGTAGTACAAAGATAATAATGGCTAAATCATTTCTGAATTATTTAAATATATTTCATTTACAGTCCCTATAAGAAAAAAATATATTATGAAAGACCTCATTATGAAGACTTCATTATGAATACTTGCTTCTAAGACTTACATGCTTGATATTGCAACAAGAAAATATTGTACAACTCTAATTCATTCTTTGGAAATGAATTTGTTCGACATGAATCAAAATCACTACCAGCGTATTTTCCAGCCTGTGAATTCAAATTGTTTATGTTTTGATTGGCTGAGGCTTACAGAGAACAGATTTGTTCTCCAGAGGCTGCAGCCGTCTCCTCGTTTTCCACACTGAGGAGTGGGTGGGCTGGGGACCGGGGATGTTGGCTTCACTGTAGAGGTACTTTGAACAAATGCCAAAGCCGTGGTCCACAAAGACGGGTGGCGTGTAATTGTGCAGGTTTTTTTTATAATGTTGTTTTGTTTTGATTATTCTTGTTACATGCCATGCAGATGAAACTAAATGCCATATGTTCTTCAAATCACATACTGATTTCTGCTACCACATACTGCTTAGTTTGAATGTAATTTCGAGGTGAGACTAACAAGAGCAGAGTAAACCTATCAGCGAAGCAACCGCAACATGTTTATTCACAAGAGGCTCCAACGCCATTTCACCCACACTAAAACAATCTTTGGGATTCATTCATTTAAAAGAGACACCGAAAAGACTGGCTCTTTTTTATATTTATTTACATTTAAAATGCCAGTCTGAAAACGTATTTTATCCAATACAGACACTGAGCGTGTGAAGAGTGATGAAGGCTTAGACATTATGCAAATTGTACAACACTGAGATGGCCCTGTGCTTACCCTTCTATGCAAAAAAGAAAAAAAAAGAAAAAAAATAAAAATGACAAAAACATTCCAATTGTGTTGCCTACTCTGTTCTTTGCTACTTCTTCATTTTGTGAATTTGTGTAACAATACATAAGTTTAATTTTTTTATGAATCTGGCCCTGTCGGTTGTGTTCCTGGGTAAGTGTATTTTTGCATCAAAAATAATAACTTAAGGAAAAACAAAGCCGTGCTCCAAGAAAACATTCAAGATAAAAAGCATTTGGAGAAACTGTGACTCAAATAAGATTAACTGTAGACATAACATTTGATTTATACAGTAATGATGAAGTGAAACTGAAAACTGAATTTAATGTAATTTATAAACAAAACATTAAATAATGTTATTTTTAAAGGATAGACACAAGAATGAGAAAAAAAAAAAAGAATCATACCTGATATCTGACACAAAGAAACATAAAGCTTTTGTAACTATTTAAATAAGAGTAAAAGTATGGGATTCAAACATGTATTTATATAAACAGCAGCTCTTCGATTAAACATAACTGACTTTTAACTGGTCATTGAACGTGGGTCTTGACAGTGTAATAAATGGTGTGGTGTGCTGATGCACTACTTGGTTGTCATTCTACCTGTGTAATCTTTCCTGTTTGTATTTACAGACAGGCACGTGGTATTTGTGCAGCAGGGAACAGCTCTGAAGCTTGTTGTTTTCCCCGTTGCGCTCGTGTCTGTGCACTGCTATGTGAGATGAGCTGTGTTAAAAGCCTGCCTGGCACCTGCTGTACTGTACAGAAAACATGGACGCCATCCAAAATGAAACTACCCTTAGATCAGTGTGGGGTGCTTTTGGCTGCGGTTTGCCTCATCATCATTCATGTGAATTGTGAATACAGTAAGTAAATGTAGTAAAGGGTGATATAGAGCTTTTTTATAAGGGCTGTTGCAAAAACGCATTAAAATGATATAATTAGCAGTATGTGGCAAGTCGGAACATTTACTACTTTCCCTCTTAGGTCCATCTATTTTAGAGCCCTATTTACACGTGTCGTCTTCCTTACGTGTCCTTCCAATCCCTGTGTCACACCAACCCTGCTGTAGACGTCAACCTGTCTTACAAAGGCTTTTATTTTATTCTTGCTGTTTTGTAACGTATATATATTCGTGTACCCTGGCCACATGACCTTGTTCCATGTTAAAAGGAGGCGCTCAAGATTTGTTCTAATTAATGCCCTGACAAAGACACGTTGTTGTCAAAACGCGTTGGCGTCCATGTCAGAATAAAGGACTCATAAACTCTGATACACCAGAGTGCCTCGGATCCTTTTTAGCTTCGTTTTTGAACATTTTTTTAACCCTGTGCAGCACTCACTGTATCTGATTTTATTTGTTTTGAGCTCTATGTATGAAAGATGTGGTTGATTCCCTTCAAAGGAATTCTCACAGAGCCCACTCTCAAAAAACTCCGGTTGTTAAATTAATCATCTTAAAATGTCTATGTCAGGTTTAAAGTCCTGTGTTTTCCCCTTGTTCTACTATTTGTTTTCTTGTTATAGACAAATCTAATCATTTGCAATTGCATAATGCCCTGGAGCAGTTTGCAAAGGAAGAGGTTCTGGTTGGTTGAGACGTGTGAGAAGTGACTGAAGTGACCCTACGATTAATTGGGCTAATTTCATTCTAATTTTGACATCTTAGCTTTATATTTAGCTGGATTTTTTATACATTTACTTCACCAACTTTCTCTCCATCTTTTATATTATTGTAGGTATTTATTGATTTATCTTTTCTCCATCTTAATTCTTGCCAACATGTTTCGGCAAGATAAACGTTCCATGTCATTGTAGCAGCAAATGATATTGGGCTGAGTAGAATGGCTGTAAAAGGGTATGGTTGTGTGGGGGTAGGATTATGGCGGTGTATGGTAGAAGGCTGTGGAATTACAGCTGTGCTCGGTGGGAGACTGTGGATTAACAGCACTCTCAGTATTGCAGTGACAGGTGAGCCGTGAGCAGGGCAGATTAGTCAGGGCAGGTGCAGAGGTCGACCAAAACGCCGCTGTGTTCATGCCGCTAAGCCTGATTCAACATATTTTGGCCTGAGCAGTAAAAATGATCTCAGAAATGTTAAATGTTTTAATAAATGGATGTACATATTGTTGACAGTACAAATGGGAGCTATATCAAAAGAAACAAAAATATAGTATTGCTATATTTTGGAGATATTGTAACTCAATCTTGTGCAACATTTCTGATAAATTGCCGTAATACTGTCTGAATAACATCATTATAATCCAAAAACATACAGGAGTGAGTTTTAAAGGGCCTGTAACCAGTTTTGAAGAATTAATTAGCCATACCCACTTAGTCCTTTGTCTCACTCTGATGAACCATGACAGAGCCAAAACGTTTTGGTTCACCGTCCAGAAGTTGTTATATATTTCATAAAAAGCCTTGATCTACCATGGAATAGTCTTGAACGAATGAGGGATTACTCATCGACAAAGAAACAACTGTCTGATAGTAAAAGGCAGTTAATCATGGTTCACTTACAACTGTTTTCGCATGAATAAATTAGGTCTCAGGTCTTAAAATGTATTTCAAAATTCAAAAACAATGTCATCCTCTCTTGGTTTTCCATATACAGTTGCTGCTTTCACAGGATACTGGCATTAAAGTCATTTCTCAGAGCTTGATGAGGTGAATGAAGAATCTGGATATGCAGCCATGAATTTGGTCTTAGACAACTTTCAAGATCTGGAGATGGGTCTGCACACCTTTGATGCTCAAATACCATTCACAACACAGCTTTCCAAATTCAGTGTTGGCGGCTACATGTTTAGCTTTTATCTGATACCAAGGTTAACATTGAGGTACACTTTATTGTCTCTGTAATTTGCCCTGTACAATTGACCCATCCTTCAAGGAGCAGTGGGTCCCACAGCGCAGCGTCTGAGGACCCAACTCCAGACCTTGAGCTTGGCTTTGTCAGGATTTTACTTGTTGTGCTTGTTTTGGGTTGATGGGGCAAACTGGAGTGCCCGGGGGAAACCCACATGCCGATTACAATCTGTGCTGTCTTTCACTGACTCAGCATGTCAAAGCTCCACCTCAGACATGGTAACAAATGCTGTTAGGATTCATTCTGGCTGACCTGGTTTGCTCTTTTTGAAATCTAATTCTTACATTTGGCAATTTGTTGAACCCTGACCACAGTTCTGTCCTCGTATTGCACTGGCACCTCCTGAGTGTCCGAGGCTCATTAGCTGCTTTTGGATCAGCATGTTCTCCACTGCTGAGAGGACAATCCCTGCAAGGATGACGGAAGAGCTCTTAATGGGAGTTGGTGGACCAGGTTGAAAGAATAATTTTAGCTTAGTACGAGGCACAGTGGTTAGTCACAGAAAGTTCTGAGTTCAAACTGAACGCACAGTAGGCTTATTCTTTTCTGACTTTTTATTCTATCTATCTATCTATCTATCTATCTATCTATCTATCTATCTATCTATCTATCTATCTATCTATCTATCTATCTATCTATCTATCTATCTATCTATCTATGATTAACAGTGTTTTCACTTTTTTGGCTAATAATGCCCTGGAATGTTGCTTGAACTCAATTTCCATGGTAGTGGAAAGCCCTCAGAGTTGATAATTTAATGAGCTGTATAGTAACATTGCCTCTGAACCCTCAATATATCCTTTGAATCTGTACCTTATCCATTTACACGTCTATGTGGCTCTTTTTTCAGATAATACTCGCTGTTATTACAGGAACAATACAACGGCAGAGCAGAGTTATCAAAATCAATAACAGGAAATTCTCTCTTAGCTTCCTGGCTATAATAGAGGAGCACAAAGGGACAAGTATTTGCAGTAGAGAAATTATGCTTTTTATCTCAGAGGAAAAGGAATTTATGGACTAGGAGACAGAAAACTGGAGATAGCACTTGACAATGACAAACATTAATAGAACATGGTTTATTCATATGAGCATATGTGTCATATGTTTCCATATGCACCAATGTTTCCAAGGATTTTCTGACATTTTTAATGTCCAAAAACATTTTTTTTTTAATGTAGTTGCAGTTTAATGCATATAGTATCAGATTTATAGTAGTGGTTATATTATAAGGCTACATTCACACTGCAGATCTAAATGATGTTGAGGGTCAGATGGTGTCGGCTTCATCAGGCTGGGAGCTCCTCCATCTTTTTCATGTACGTAAACTCAGTTTTGATGGTAAAAATACAGACAACCACTGACGGACTGTGGCCTCAAGACCAGCTGCTTATATTAACAGATACCACTGTCTGAACGCCGATGGATGTCGAAGCAACGATACACCCGTGCACTCACCTGCAGAGGTGGAGGAGGCACGGCTCGCTGCAGATGCCCGTGTTTCGGTGAGCGATGGAGCAGGGTGGAGATTGCGTCCTCTGTACCAGTGGTTCTCAAACTTTTTCAATTGCAACCCCCAGAATAACAAACAAACTAAATAGCTGTAATTAGTTTAACATTAGCTATAACAAATCATTGTAAATAATCACTAGATAACATTTATCATGTGATTATTATTTAGCCTGATATTATTGAACAGTTTGTTTTGTTATTGTAATCCACTTTCCCTCATCCCTCCATCTTCCCAGTTCATCTTCTCCCAAAGTAAAAGTGAATCACAAAGTTGCATTGAAGGCTTTACATGTTGAAAGGCAACAAAAGGCAAGACAGCAATAACACCTCTGGGAACGCCTCAGTAGCACCTGATATAAATATGGAGCAGTAATTTGACTGGGGTGATAGTCACAGCAGGCTACACCAAGACCACAAACCTGATGTTGGGAGATAGCATCTCAGACTGGAACCCAGTCAGTCCATCAGACACAAACATAAACATCCCGGAGCTTGCAACACACGCGGGCTCAAACTAGCCCTGTTACACCTTAAACATTTAGAAACCCCAATTAATGCAAAAATAGAGGTGCAACTTGCAGACAAACTAGGTTTCCTTTACTACCTGCAGATGAAGCATGACAAGAGACAACACAGGGGATCGGAGGCACGTGAGGTCAGATGGCAAATGATAAGAGTGACGCGCTTAAATTGACTGACAGCTGACAACAGCGGCAAATCAAGATCAACCTTTAGGTGGCAGAACTATACTGCCACACTTACATTTAAAGCATTTCCCCCTACCATCTGGGGACCTCCTGAAATCATTTTGCAATCCATATGGGGCTTTTGACTCCCAGGTTGAGTATCACAGCTCTAGAACTGTTTTCCAAACAGGACAGGGCTGTAGGGAGACTCTCTGGTAGTGTGGTGATTTAGCCTTTTAAACAGATGCGTATGCTGCCTGGAGAGACATTAAAGATATCTGCAAAGATGTCCATGGGCCACCCTTTTAAAAACACTTGAGACGATGTTAGGCCCAGCAGTCCTCTTTTCATGTTTGCAAATACCCCATAGAACATTATTGTAGACCATTAATTTAAATTAATTCAGACTTTTTTGAGCTTTTACCCAAATTGCCATACATAATAAACGATGCCAGTATACTATCAATCTTCCTGCCGTGAGTAAACAAGAAACTAATCAGTCTGAAACTACTGGAAAATCAAAAATAATAATTGGAGCACATTTGGATTTTTTTGTTGCACTACTGTGAGTTGAATTTGAGTGAATATCAGTCTAAGTCATGTCCACTCAAATGTATGCTATCATGATTTTGTAATGTCTCTAAAAGCTTTCTTTAACTTTTGGCCTCTCCATTGAATAAATAACTTGGCTCACGCCAGATTGATATGTGTATCACTCTGAATTTAGTTCTACACATTTTCACTCTGGACAGACTCTCGCTGAAAACCGTCGGAAAAATGCATAACATCATGACGAACATTTGAACTTGTTGGTCGCAGTGTCACAAAAGCTGAAGAAGAGAAATCGAGAAATCCACTTGAGAGAAAAGCACAGATTTCTCCCCCGTCCTCAAATGCACAAAGCACTTCTATGTGCACGTTTTCAAAGCAAAATAGTCCGTAAATGTGTTGAAATAGGCCGTCGGCGCTGCCATGTTTGTTTTGGTTTGTCCCTTTGACTTCCGCCCAAACCACAATGCAGCGCTCTGATTGGTCCAGCACACACCGGCCGAGAATTCATATGCCAGGGCAAGGTTACCAAATAAATCCATGAATTGATTTCATTTTAGTCACATTGGTGGTTAAAAGGGAGTTGTACCCGTTTTTCTTTTTTTTTTTTTTTTTTTTTATTACATGGATTGATTCCTAATCAGACCAAGTTTTGTCATTGTGTCCTTAAGCAAGACGCTTGAACCACCCTGCTCGTATGAATGTCATGCGTGTGTGCTCGGTGGTGATCATCTGGAAAATGTCTTTAAAAATCCAAACATTGTCGAGATGTCTTCCTTTGAAACGTTTTCTATGATGGATCATTCCTGGACAAATGAGGGATTACATCCACTTGTTTCTTTATAAAAAGTACCCAATATTAGAGTATGTGTTATAGCCGGTGGAGGCAGGGGACGCCATCAGAAATTGTGCCTATGACGCCAAAAGAGCTAGGGCCAGCCACGGTTGACTAATGGCAGAGTGAAAACATCATTAGTCTAAGGATTTCAATGGAAAAATTAGGCTAACTACTATCCGTGTTCTGTTTGACCACCTGTGTGTTGCCTGGTCTGAATGCCCGCTCTTACAAAGCCTGTTGAGGTACAAAAGCGGCCTAGTCCTGATATAATTGTTTGTGACCTTATACTCTGATGAAATCTATTGAAAGTGTCTCAAATGCTCGGCCCCTTCACATTACAAAATACTAATTAGCCTCCTCACAGCCTTCTCATCTCCAGCCACGTGCCATTTGTCAGATTGACACGCAGAGATTTCAGCGTCGCCCAGAGCTACAAAGACTCTCTCACTTTGGGTGGTTTTAATTAGTGCACTTCCTATTACGCCAAAATTCTGAGAACAAGCTGGACCTTGGACCTGGATGTTTTTGGCTGAATTTGAGGTCTAAAAGATATAGCTATGGCTTTTACAACAAGAGATCAACTAATATAGGGAACATACTGATGGTGTGTTGTGGTTTTATTGACATACATTTGCACTGGTATTTTATGTCTATCATTTAAGGCGAGACATTATAGGTAAAACAATTTTTTTTCAATGTTTTGTCATTTTGTCAATTTGCTCTCTCAACATATCGACTTTCATGCGGAAACAACAAACTTGTCCAATCTGTTCCTAAAGATATTTTATTTATTTATTTAAACCTCTTCAGTCACAGATTTCTCTGGGACATTATAACTTCAAAGGCCATTTTCTTAAAATGGATTTTTCTTCCACAGTAGCACCCACAAACACCACATTTTACAATGTTGTGCTTAACAAGATTTTAACAGAACTTACTGAAGGATTTGGATCTAATTCCAAGCCTGATTTATTAAAGTTTTAAGTCTTAAATTAAAAAAGGAGACAAAATTAGAATCTTTTGGCCAATTTTCAGTCAGATCTAGTTTACTCAAAAACTAAATAAGAAATCTTTGTATTTTGTAATTAATATGTGTAAACACATTTAAATGCGGTTCTGTCAATTTTTCAGATTTATATGTCTCAGTTATGTGCAATTTTGGTATTTACAATTTACATATAAAATGCCATATTTCTATATGAAAACATTACATGATGAAAAACTTTTTTTCTTACACTCATGTGGGTAAACTACATGAGGAGTTTCAAATTCATATCTTTAAATTTTGCAGTGTCTCACCTTAAAGCAACCATTCCATACTCTGCAGCGCCGTGGCCGTTCTATCAACCTCAGGGCTGCAAATTCAGGTATAGTGAGAAAGATACGGCTACTGTCGGTGCATATTTGTGCAATGTCCTTTTTTGCCTGAAAAGTGAACATTTTATTAAAACTCTCCTGAATGTGTCTGTAACATAGCCTACATCATAGATTATTTAACAAAGGTGTAGATATGGGGGTAAAAGAGGGTCTGGAGGTGTTTCTCTTGACAGGAAAATCCAAAATGATATTGCTGTCATTTTTAGACCATCAGTCAGATCAATTTCAGTCTGGTCACTGTTTTCATCTCCCCGAGTTCAGATGATTGACAGGTGGATTAGCCAATCTGGGACATGCATGGTCCTATGATTACTTGTGTCAGGTTTGTGTTTCTTTGTGCACCAATTTGCTTGGAAATGAACACCCACAAGAACTTGTTTGGTAGGGTATAATTTTCAATTAAAACAGCATTAATTACACAGATACAATTTGATTAAAAAACCTAAATGCTTTAGATTGTCTGTAAAATTGAATTATTCCCTTGATTAAGAAAAAAGTAAAAAGATTAAATTGCTCCAAGCATTCCCTCATTAACAATCTGAAGGAATAGCTTGCAGTATCACCAGGAGTAGGGGAACATTGTCCTGTTTCCAGTTCGTTCAGTTGCGTTCAGGGTTAACAGTTATTATGCTCTGCTGTATGTAGGTGTTGTATTCCTCGACTGTGCGTGTGGGGCGCAAATGTATTCTTTACAGGATGACAGGGGAAGCGCAGCCTCTGATTGGCTGCTTTTCTTAGCGCTTTGCTGTGGGCCTGTGTCCGGTAAAGGTTAGGGATTGGTTGGAAGTGGCTAGGGTTAGGGAAAAGGTTTGCGCTAACCAATCAGCAAATACTTTAACAGTCACAATCCAGCCAATCAGTAGCACACTACCACTGCCACCTTGTAAAGAACACATTTGCCCCCGTCTGACTGGGTCCAGGTACTGCAGATCAAATCAAATAGAGTGCCTTACTCGACTGACCACATATACATCAGCCACAGCACAGTTAGCACAATGCAAGTCAATGCTCCTTCACTCAGCTCGTGATAGGCGTTATCCCTCCACTGTGTCTGAGACGCACACGGTTGTGTCCTCCATCCTCTCCTGATCCGCCCCTCTGCCTGGAACAGCAGGTGGCCAGGTACTGCTAGTCAAATCAAACAGAGTGTCTTACTTGTCTACTGGTCACCATTAAGGTCAGTACGCAACGCAAACTTTCCTTCACTTAGCTCTTTTGTCAAATCAAATGGAATGTCTTACACTTTGGCCTGGATCGGGTAACAGTCACACACTCTGTAGACTAATCTGGTGCTTGGCATTGAACAGCAGTTTTCTACGACTTCCCTCGTCTCCTGGTTTGTTCCGGCTCCGTCGCTCTTGCGTGCTGCCCGTGGCTTCCTGTTTCCACCTGCTCTCCTCGCTGCACTGTTGGTTCATAAGTGTGTCAGTCTTAGGTAACATCCAGTCACCTCTGTGGGGCGGGCTATCTATCAGTCCTGTATGTTCTTCCTCTCTTGTCCAGATTAAGCCCATAAACACAGCAACTGAGCACATTTTGTATGACGAGCACGACAAACCAAAAACGTAAATCAACCCAAAACCCAGCAAAAATAATTCTAATAGTG
This sequence comes from Rhinogobius similis, assembly GCA_019453435.1. Lineage (NCBI taxonomy): Eukaryota > Metazoa > Chordata > Actinopteri > Gobiiformes > Gobiidae > Rhinogobius > Rhinogobius similis. The sequence goes on from CM033620.1 coordinate 36,677,402, forward strand.
AGCTAATAGGAAGAGTTTAAAGCAGAACTATAGCCAGACTTACGCTTCCGAGTAAAAATGAAATGAAACAAATACCACACACAGACTGAAAAACATCACACAGAACAAAGGACAAAACTCTTTTTTTTTCATCATTGTTATGACATATTTGAGATATTTCACATTATTAATTGCTGTTAATACACTTAGAGGTTAAGAATGACATGATTAAATGGGAAATTTCAGGAGATATTAAAATCAATTTAGACTTCAAAAAATGTTCTGCTCTTTGATGCATTGTTTGTCACCAGCATCATCTAAAATAATATGTTGATCTTGCATTAATAACTAAAATCACATTCACTTCTTGCTAAAATTACAATTCGCTCCTGCTGCTCACAAACGGCGGAGGCAGATCAACAGCCTGTAATCACATTTTCATGACAAACAACATCATAACAAATGCAGATCTTATTGGATTCCTTCATTCTGCTGTGATTTTCTCAACTTATGGCTTCTTAACTTTGACTGCGGCTTTTGATTCTGGACATAAAGTCGATTCATGTCCAGAAGTGGCTGCCTAATGAATTCTATTGATTGAGCGTTGCACATTCACCATGCTCATTATAAATCATGGGCTTGGGGATGTTAATGGAATATGCAATGTAATACAAGTCTACACATATCCATCTGGGCACATATGGGCCGGTTGTATAATGCACTGCATCAACATTAAAAGGATGTGGAAAAACAGTATGGTTTGCATTATGCATTATTTGTACTCTTATAGGCCTTTAAATATGCTCTTGTGTACCTCTGCTTTGACATCTCTTGTTGTAGAACTTTAAAAAAATGCACTGAAAGCATTACTTGTCTGTATGGAGTCCTTCATCAGGACATGTGCTAGCACCTACGGCATGTTACCATGGGGAAATAAACATGCCCCAACACTGCATGTCTAACACTGTGGAATAAAGAGTGAAATAAATTCTGGTTTCCTGGTTTTGCGTTTTCCACTTGTCCCTCTCAGGTACCCTGAGTGTTTGTACATATAGTAAATGAGTTTATATGCAAACTAAATAGTGGTTTGTCTCATAGTGCAGCGGTGAGGTTATGCCAGCAGTGGAGGCTCCTGGGTGGTTGTAGTTCCTCGTGCTGGCTCTCTGTGAGAGTGCTGTGCCCCGCCTTCATGGCCCCCACACCTAGGGATAACACCCTGTGCTACCTGGGAAATATTATTGAAATATAAACAAACACATGTTAGACTCGAGACAAGCAGACAGTTTGGAAAAAAATATTTTTGCATGGTGCCAAACACATCAAACAAAGTCACTTGCCAATTTTAATTGAATCAATTTCTTGTGCTCTTCTTAGTGTCCAGTCAAAGTCACTGCTCAAAATGCAGGATCTCATTCTATGCCCCATTTAATCCAAAGTGTAGGATTCTTTTAAGGGTAGAATGAAGTAACTGCTCTGGGGCTGCATCACATCTTTATTGCCAAAGCAGATGCACAAATTCATGAGTACATGATTACAGGAGACATTACATTTAAATTATGGGTTATGGGTTTACACCACATTTACAGACAGTAATTACTCTGGTCACCTTATGGCGAGTTCCAAGTCTGGATAAAGTGCAAGGGTCACGTCAAGGAAGGCATCAGGGATATTTTCCAACAATCGGAAGGTAGCACGTTACTTGCATGATTCATGGAAACACAAAGTAAAAACTATACGACATACATTCTCCATGGAGAACATTTTATGTCACATGTGGAATATTAAAGCCAAAGGAACAACAAGCAAGGAAGAGTCAAGTTTGTGTGGACAAGTTTCACTATGTTTATCAGGCAAATAGAAGCAACCAAAAGTAAACAAATTGATGACATCACATTGGGGAGCCAGAGGTTATGACCTTTTAGGGGGAGGGGGGATTTTCTAATGAACATTTTGTAATTTGTAATTTGTAACATTCCTCAAAACAGCGTGAATGCAGCTGAATACAACTGCACAACATTGCAACATTGTTAGAACACGGTTAAAAGCTCAAAAAGTCACTGTAGCAGAATATGTCACCTTTAATTGGGAAAAAAAAATAACTCAGCTGTGTCCAGATTGAATGGGTTTGGACATGTTCAGAGTAGTAGTAGCGGTAACAGTAGCAAAAGCCTATTTCAATCATAAAACATAAGGGGGAAAATCTAAGAAGCTTGATCCAGTGAAGGCAGTGGGCAGACATGGTTAGAGGGCTGTTAGAGCAAAGATGGATTATGGTGCAGGAGGTAATTAGAAAACAATATAGATAAAGAACTGATGAGCGGACTGATAGAGCCAGAGGAGCAGGTGAAGGACACAGCCTGATAAGAGCCTACAGGGATGTCGGGATGGAGGAGAAGGAGAGCTGATAGAAGATAAACTGATTTCATTTATTTGTGATTTCAATCTATAAAATACAAAGTAGGAGAAAATAATTAATTTGAAATGGCTCAATTTCAGAAAATTATAGATTTTTAAATTATTATTTGTTCACATGACATTTCACACTTTATTTACTAGTGTACTGCATAACTTCTCTGGCACAGACTATGCAATCAGATTCCCCTAAATTGCCTAACCCCCCAATTAAAACTGAAGCTGTTTCTCACCTCTGGAGTGTAAGCTGACATGACTGGTGTCGACTAATTAGAAGTGGTAACAAACTATGCTCAGAGGAACATAGATTTCAAATCCTGCTCATATTATTGTTGTATTTTTTTGTAAATTTAGGTGGAAAACAGCTACTGTTGGGAGGAAGTGACCGACAAAATAGCTGAGTCTTGACAATTCTCATAGTTGAATCCGTTATCACTAAACGTGAGATTTAATAAAGAAAAAAGATACAGACAGAATGTATATAAAAATATTAAAAACATCACACAAAAAAAACCATTGAGCTTTGTGTAAATCCATGCATGGTTCACCTTTTGTTTTTTTCTGTTGAATCCAAATCAGAAGAAGAAAAGAAACAAACAAACCTTTTTAAAAATATATATATTTAAAAACAAACAGCAGTGAATCTGTGGCCAAATCACATCCGCCCAAGGAAACCTCAATCAGCTACGAATGTCCCAAAATTTCAGTTTAGTTTAGTTCAGTTTTAGTTTTTGTGGAATTCTGTTTATAAGGATTCTAAAAAAAAAAATCGTTTTGAAATGGTACATTCCAAATTGGGTAAAATGCCCTTCTCTCATTTCTCAATCTAATTCATTTATATCGTTTAAGTTTCTTTATCAAAACGGAATCAGAAATCAACAAACAAATCATTAATTAATCACAAAAAATATATTTAAAAGTGCATTAATTTGCTATTATTCCATGTTTTGCTCATGAAACGGCCCAGAAAACACTCAGTCAGTCAGTATCTATTGCTTTTGTCTCGATTTATCCTTTGTTTTGTTTGTCTCAGATGTTCCAATATTCTGGAGGCGGTGGAGTTTAGTCTGTTCTTTTCGAGGTAGCTATTACCGCGTGAGATGTGCCTTCTGGACTCACGCATCCACCCAGACACAGTAATATAATGCATTTGAAAAGGCTTGATAACAGCGCGTGGGTATTTTTCTCAAGGATAGGTGATACACAGTCTTGTGAATATATTTTCTCAAGGTTGCATTTGTTCTCATCGTCTCACTTGAACAATTTGTTCTGTTTTCTTTTTGCGACACTGCAAAAAAAAAAAAAATCAAATGTATTTGATTAGTAATATATTCATAAATGTTCTTAAGCCAAAATACTTTCGACAGATCCAAGTATAAATAAAAAGAAATATTGTGAGGATGGGTTGCTGATGAAGAATTTACTATTTTTATCTGGATTTGAGTAGATTTGACTCAATGAGATTTTATTTCTTACCTGATGCAGAATATTTGACTGGTTTCAAGGTATTTCTGCCTGATACTGTGAGAATTTAGCTTAAAATAAGAACACAAGTATGCCAGTGGGATAAGTAAAATAATCTTAACCCACGGCCAGATAATTTGGCTTGAATTTTAATTTTATTGGTTTATTTGGTCAGGACAGTACATGTAAATGAACATTCACTCTCATTCACACACCTATTGTATGTGTTTTTAGTGGGAGGGGAAACTGGAGTACCCAGAGACAAGGCGAGAACATGCAAACTCCACACAGAAAGGCCCTGGGTCGCACGGGAGTCAAACCCAAGACCTTCTCACTAACCACTGCGCTACCACGTCGTAAGGAAGTAATGCATTGAAACAAGCCAGGAACAGGTTGAATCAAGTAAAATAATAACCTAGTTCCATCAAATAAATACTCTTAACTAATCTTAACTAGTCAAAACATCCAAAATTAAGATTAATATCCTGAAAACGAGACATGTTAAGTGATCTAAAAATTCATTTTTTGCAGTGCGAGAATTTAGATTGATTCAGTTTCTTAGAACAAATAGTATAGAAATAATAGCTTAGCGTAAGCTTAGTGTACAGTGGCAGAAAGGTCAGCAAGATTTTACACAGACACTCCTGCCGTCAGAGAAAGAGAGAGGGAGAATGTTACTAAACAAAAATAGCACTCCTGTTAGCTGTCCACGAGACATCGAGTCAATAAAATGACAACAGCAAGATTAGATTGGGTAAAGTTTGATTCTTAGGGCACAAAGTAGACAGCTAAAGGATAAATGATGGCGTTTGATGAATCAAATTAGAATCATCCAGCGTAATATGTATGATTCCTACATTTTTTCAGGAGCTACTTAGGAGTGGAGAACTACTGGTAGCTCCCAAGATATGGGAACCCCTGAACTACTGAATGGAAATGAAAGCACTCAAATAAAACTGAGGCCAGCCAGTTGTTTGGACTTTAAAAACACAGAGGAGCACTGGTTTCACTCACTTTTATAGAGAGTTTGCAGACAGTGAGTGAGCATTTACATCTGTTCAGATGCAGAGATGATGACACCAAACGTTGTTGTCAGATGTGCTGTTGAAGGTGCAATGTGTAACTCTTCAGCTTGTCTCCATAGATAGAATTATATATAATTGATTATGCAGCATTTTCACAAAGACACTATAATCCAATTGCAATATTTTTGGCAATGTGTACTGTATATTATTGTAATTCCAAATGTGTCTTTGAAATTGAAATACACATTCCAATGCCAATTCAAAATGCACTCATGCTGTGCAGGGCAGACACCCAGTAGTCCCATCGAGAGCAGCAGCAGAAACAGAGGTAGAAATAGAAGTGCCATCATGGTGTCATCCGTTTAACCTGTGCAGTGCTGTGATTTATTTACCCACCTTTCCACCTCTGACCTTCGTCTTACCTCCCACAGTCCTCTCTCTCTCTCCCTATCTCTCTCAGTGTCTGTACTCCTCCTCCTTGTTCTTCTGTGCATTGTGGGGATCCTCTCCCCTTAGCGTTCACTAAAAGGAGTTTGATCTGACTTGAACATACCTTTCGGTGGAAGGTTAACTCTAAAGAGAAGGCGACAGTGAAGGGTGAGTCGGGCGTCTGCATAAAACTCATCTGTGAGGAGAGAGTACTGAGGCTTACAGACTATAGGCTGAATTCAAAACAAATGCGGCGCCTGAAGAGAGAAGAGCAGCTTACGGCGTGTCCTGCCAACTTCACTCAGCAGAATGAGCTGGTTAGTTTGACCTGAGGCAAGAAACTACAGGCAAAGATTGTTCTTTTCTTTTCTTCCTCAAAGTTTTAGGTTTTGTATCACTTTGCTCACTTAAAGGACACTTATGTAACAGTTGCTTTTTTGAGCTTTTAACCATATTACAACCGTTCCCACATCAAGAACACATCTGGAGTTGTATTCAGCTTCATTCATTCGTTTTTAATTAATCCTGTTTCGAGGTCATCTTGTCTGCTTTTCTTTGAGTCTCACAAAAAAAATAAAATAAATTCCCAGTTTTGTGACATCAAAGGTAGAGCTCCAATATCTTCCGTTTTTAAATCAATAATCTCCTAATTCAGTTATTTCTTTTTCTACTGGATACCTGGAGCCTATCCCAGTGATGTTGGTCCTTAGGCGGGGAACACCCTGGACAGTGGTCAGCTCGTCGCAGGGTTAACACAGAGACATGGACAGACACTCTCACCTTCATTAAATCGGGGCAAGGTAGAGTTGCCATTTGACCCTAACACATGCATGACTATGGCCGGTGGGAGGAAGCTGGAGAACCCAGAGAGAACTCACAGTCAGACGGGGAGGACATGCAGACTCCACCCAGAGAGATCGTGTGATGTTGGTCTGTCCCAGGAATCAAACTCATGAGCTCCTTCTTGGGAGATGAGAGTTCCAACCGCTGTGCCACCCCAGACTCATTCTGTGCATTTCTGTAGTGATAGAATTCATGAAATATAGAATACAATGAAGCAAGAATTTGAAGCGTTTGAGTTACAGTTGGCAGTAGAGATGGGCGATACCACATTTTTTGCGCTTTTGCTACGATACCAAGGACTTTGGAGGGGATTTTTTTCATAAGACAATAAACTATTTAACATAACCAATATTAGACCTGATTTAACACGCTTTGACACAGTTATTGCTACTGTTATTTTCATTTCGCTTTGGGGGTCCCGAGCCGGTTGCATGGGTACTTTGGGGCTGCCGGCCAGAAAAGTTTGGGAACTGTCCAATCTGCTGCTGCTGAGTGTTGGATTTTGGATGAGATGGACTTTACATGTCTAAAATTAATGCATATGCTAATTAGCATAAATATTTGCATAGCAGTATCAATATTTAGATTTTACAGACTCAGTGTCGATATAACGATAAATTGATATTGATACTCCCATCCTTATCCTATCACGCAATCGAGGCCGTGATTTGTGCGAAATAAGAAAATCAACAAATACTCTGTACGTGAGCATTAAACATTTTATTATAACTATTCTTGTTATAAATGATCATGTTCACTGGTAGGAAACTTTTAAAGTAAACTTCATTTTATTGACACAATTCTTCATGAGGGATTGCCTCACAGATATAAAGCAATGTACTAGAAACAATATTTTAACTTCTAAAAACATGAGATGCCAAAGCAAAGTTACACAAGAGCATGTTTAAATAATACAGTATGTGTTCTTTAATATAGAATTGTCTGATATACAGTACATGTGAAGATGTTTTATTATTTTACTTAATAAACTTTCATCCATACATTTTGTTTTCTCCCACTCTGACACAAAAAGATGATTTTACAGAATAATTTGTAAATATTTTTTTCATAATTCCATGTTACAAATGTAACACAAATGTTTAAGTAAACAACGGTATGTCTGTTTTTTGTTTGTTGTCTTTTTTACAAAATTTTCAGTAGTATTTACTCAAGTTAAATTAAATAAAATTCCACCAGTAAAAGGGTTTTTTAATGTCAATAAAAGGAACAAATTGAACAAATGTTCTTGCCAATACACATGAAATGCATTATTTCTACATAAGGAAAATGCAATGTAATATACAAGAAATGTTTGATCTTGTATTCTTGATTCACTAGGGCCCTGTGTTTGTAAGGCGAGTGGTGTTATTGACGTTCACATACATAAAAGGCTCAGAAATATCCTTGTCCAATCAGCAGAGCAGGTGTTCAGTAGCCAGCACATAGTGCGATCTCTGCCTGGTCTACAAGCGCACCAGCCGCTCTCATTCAATCTAATGTAAGAGCTGTTTTTTTTAAAGTTCCAGCTTTACAATTAAATGTACGTGTACATGACTACACAAGCCACATTCATCAGCCGTTGTCATGGCTACCTTTCTGAACATGGATATGGGTGGGTAATATGTTCCGAAAACGTTTTAATTGAGCTGGTCAGAGCGCAAATCCGAGCTAACGTGAGTAACCCACGCCTTCTTTTTCTGCCCCTGTCTCATGTTTGACCCTGGCAGCTGTGGCACTGCTCATGGACAGAAATAAGCAAATGTGAAGTTCTATGCTCATGTTTTCAATTCTTCCGCCCTTCCCATCTCATCCGCTGGCAGTCCGATGTATTGTTAGCATTGTTAGCCTGTAAAACACACACGTTATAACACATCCAAAGAGTGTCAGCTGGTTCCAACTCATCAATGAAGTCAAAGCCTCGTTAAGAATCATTGTTGAGTGTATAAACTGTTTGGTGTTTTAATTAAGATGATGATTAGTGTGTAAAACTGGCATCTGAAGTAAAGGCTAAACTAACGTTAAGTTTAGATTCCTGATCTTGTGTGCTTCTTGTAAAGACTAGTGGCTATAAAACATCCTCTTTTATGTGTTACGTGAGCATAGCAGATAAATGGCATAAATATCATGAAATTATTCAAGATTATTCGTGTGATTCTTATTCATTTGTGTGTATGCCTAGTGGGTTAAAGAGGTATTGTGGTGAATTGCTTGTGAGCTTTAATCCCTTTGAACTGGACATTGTACTGACTATAGCACCCAGTGACATTAGGCAGGAGCCGCCACTGTTGGTCACTATTATTTAGATTATGAAAAGGGTACAAATTAGCAGGAGTGTGTGGCTGCAGACCTCCACCCAGAGTAAATAAAACATCTGATCTGCACATGCACAGCAGGCTACCTTATCAAAATGTATACTAGCTATTGAATAAATAATTTAACAATTCTAAAACACGTTTACATGATATCAGTGATCTCAGGTCTCAACTCTGGTATCTGGTTTAACTGAGGGCCTATTGGATGGAGGTCATGTGAGGGTCCTCTGGGTGAAGGCTGCGGAGAAGGGGACTCTCCAGATTGGAGTCTAATCTCGATGTTAGGAGGTAACGACAGGCGGACCCAATGAAGCAGACCAGAGATATGGATCAATACAGAATTATTTATTGAGAGTTGGCTGAGGGGGGGGTGGCTGGACCAGGAAGCACGGGTGAGGACCGGGACGGCAGGCGGGAGCAGGCTGGACCGAGGAGCACAGGTGAGTACCGGGATAGCAGGCAGGAGCAGGATGGACCGAGGAGCACAGGTGAGTACCGGGATAGCAGGCAGGAGCAGGATGGACCGAGGAGCACAGGTGAGTACCAGGACAGCAGGCGGGAGCAGGAAGGACCGAGGAGCACAGGTGAGAACCAGGATAGCAGGCAGGAGCAGGCTGGAGGAAAAAAAGTCCTTGGTAAGCAAAAATCCACAAGAGACAACTAACGAGAGATACAAAAAGCCAAGGAGTTCACCACGGAAGTAGACTGAACGATCTGGCAGGGTGTGGATGAATGAGCCAAGCTTTTGTACTGCAGAGGTGTATGCTTGATTGCAGATGGGTTCCAGGTGTGCCAATCAGTCATGCCCAGGAAGCTCCAAACAAGGACACCACAGGAGGGGAGGAGGAAACACACACACACAGGAGGGAGGAGGCACTAAGCTCATGACAGTACCCCCCCCCTCGGCGCACCACCAGGCTTCTCAGGGTGAGCACGATGAAACTCCCGCAACAGGTCAGGGTCCAGGATCAGGGCCACGACCAATCCCGACCGCTCCTCAGGACCATACCCCTCCCAATCAACAAGGTACTGGAGCCCACGCCTCACGGACATCCAAGATCCGCCGCACAGTATAAGCTGGATGGCCGTCCAACCATTTGGGGGGGTGGAGGGCTCGGATGGAGGCACAGAGAACTGGATCGTACCGGCTTAACTTGGGATACGTGAAAAGTAGGATGGACACGGAGAGCTAGAGGAAGTTTGAGGCGGACAGAAACCGGATTAATGATTCTTCGATTTCATATGGTCCAATGAAGCGAGGTGACAGTTTTAGAAACAGCCTTCAAAGGGATATTTTTGGAAGATAACCAGACTTTCTGACCTGGGGCGTACTTTGGTGCTGGGCGGCGATGGTGGTCAGCAAGGGTCTTGCACTGGGAAGAAGTCCGTAACAGGGCCTTCCTGGTCTCCCTCCAGATCTTACGACACCTCCGCATATGGACCTGGACCGAAGCACGGAGACCTCAATCTCCTCCATAGAAAGGAGTGGCGGTTGGTAGCCCAGGGAGGACTGAAAAGGAGAGACCGTAGCGGAGGAGGTTAGAGAGTTATGTGCGTACTCTACCCAAGGTAAGTGTGAACTCCAGGAAGAGGGGGTTGCGACCCGGCCACACAGAGGAGAGCAGACTCCAGGTCTAGGTTGGTTCTTTCATTCTGAACGTTTTTCTGTGGATGGAAACCTGAAGATAGACTGACAGGGTACCCAGAGATTGACAGAATGCTTTCCAAACTTGGGAGATGAATTGGGGGCCTCGGTCAGCGATATCAGCTGGGATGCCATGGAGGCGAAAAACATGTTCCACCATGAGGTCTGCGGTTTCACGAGCTGAGGAGGTAATTTAGGGAGGGCTACAAAGTGAGCAGCCTTAGAAAATCTGTCAGCGATGGTCAGAATGACAGATTGCCCATTTGAGAGAAGGCGGTCACAAAATCTACTGCAATGTGTGACCAGGGGCGGTTGGCAATGGGTAAAGGTCTCCAGATGACCAGAGGGGAAGCATGGGAGGATTTATTCTGGGAACATACTGTGCAGGCAGACACGAAACTCCAGGTGTCTGCCTCCATAGTTGGCCACCAGAAATTACGCCGGAGACTAGACAAGGTGCGATTTATACCTGGATGGCATGCAAATTTGGAGTTGTGTGACCATTGTAAGACCTCACTGCGTACAGATGATGGAACATAGAGTCTATTGGACTGACCCACCTCCCGGATCAGAGCTCAGCCTCCTGCGCTTTCTTTACATTTGCTTCTACCTGCCAGTGGAGAGAACCAAGGACACAGTTACTAGGAAGTATAGTCTCTGAATTGACTGCTCAGATGGGTCAAACTGACGGGACAGTGCATCAGGCTTAACGTTCTTTGAACCTGGGCGGTAAGTGATGGTAAACTGGAACCTCCCAAAGAACAAGGCCCACCTGGCTTGCCGAGAGTTTAATCTCTTTGCTGATTGAATATAGGCTAGATTCTTGTGGTAGTCCATACCACGAAGGGTTGTTCTGCTCCTTCTAGCCAATGCCTCCACTCCTCTAGTGCAAGCTTTACTGCCAGAAGTTCTCTATTGCCCACATCGTAGTTGCACTTTCGGCAGGAGCCAACCTCCTGGAAAAGAAGGCACAAGGGTGGAGGCGAGAATCTGTGTCAGAGCAACGCTGGGAGAGAACTGCGCCAACTCCTACATCGGAGGCATCAACCTCAACAATAAACTGTTTGGACAGATCAGGTTGGGTCAATACCGGTGCTGTAGTGAATAACCTCTTGAGCTTATTAAAAGCAAAATCTGCTTCGGCAGTCCACTGAAAAGGGAGTTTTGCAGATGTGAGTCTGGTGAGGGTAGGGCAACCTTGCTGTAATCTCTAATGAACCGTCTGTAAAGTTGGCAAAACCAAGGAATCTTTGCAGTTGTTTCCTATTGGAAGGAGGGGGCCAATCAGAGACAGCCTTGATCTTCACGGGATCTGCTTTAACTTGTCCTCTCAATGATAAAACCCAGAAAGGAGATGGAGCTGGCGTGGAATTCACATTTCTCTGCCTTCACAAACAGTTTATTTTCTAACAGTCTTTGCAGGACTAGGCGGACATGAAGGCGATGTTCAAGCGAGTCTCTGGAGAATATAAGGATATCGTCCAGGTAGACAAAAACAAAACGATTAAGAAAGTCCCGAAGGACGTCGTTTACCAGAGCTTGGAACACTGCAGGAGCATTGGTGAGTCCAAATGGCATGACACAGTATTCAAAATGTCCCAAGGGCGTGTTGAATGCCGTCTTCCATTCGTCACCTTCCTTGATTCTGACGACAAGATGAGTGCGCATTCGCCAAATCCAGTTTGGTGAAGATGGTGGCACCCTGCAATGGCTCAAAGGCAGAAGAGAGATCAGAGGCAAGGGTATTTGTTCTTAACTGTAATATTGTTCAAACCTCTGTAATCTATGCATGGTCTTAAAGTCATGTCTTTCTTAGAAACAAAGAAAAACCCGGCACCGACAGGAGAGGAAGATGGGCGGATTATACCTGCTGCGAGAGAGTTCTTTATATATGTCTCCATGGCCTCCCTCTCAGGTCGGGACAGGTTGTAGAGGCGAGCAGGAGGAAGAGGGGCGCCTGGAAGGAGGTCTATTGCACAGTCATAGGTCTATCGCGGCAAAGACAGTGCCTTCTCCTTCCTAAAGCCCTCCCCCAGGTCATGGAATTCCGATGGAACTGCAGTCAGATCGGGGCGGTCACAGGCTGTTGAGGTAAAACCTCCCTGATGAAGGGAGAGCTGACTGCAAACAAGACTGATGGCAAAACAAACTCCAACTAATGATTTTATTAAGAGACCAGTCAATAACAGGGTTATGAATCTTGAGCCAGGGGTAGCCTAAAACAATTGGAGTCTGGGGTGCAGAAAAAACAAAGAAACGAATGTCTTCATAATGGTTACCAGACAAAATCAAATGGAGGGGAACAGTATGGTGAGTGATTTGAGCTAGAAAAAGAACCATTTAAAGCAATGACCTGGACTGGTTCTGGAAGAGGTTCAGTGGAGATCCTGCTTGTAAAATTAAAGTAGAGTCCATGAAGTTTTGCTCAGCCCCGAGTCTATTGGGGCTTGAAGAGGGAAGTGACTGGTGGTTATGACAGAGGGTAGCAGGTAACAGGAGTCTAGGTGGGTCTTTGGGGATTTTAGATACCTTGCCCATCAGTACCCCCATATTTACTGATGAGCGGGGTCTTTTGGACGAACTGGACATTGATTGAGGAAATGGCCTCCCTGACCGCAGTACAAACACTCGCCTGCTCGAATTCTCCGGGACCTCTCCTCAACTGTCAATCTGGTCCGGCCAATTTGCATAGGAATGTCAGGGGATTGAGAGGTGGAAGGCAACGCGGGTAAATTGGTGGCAGGCTGAACTAGGGCTGGAGGCAAGGAGCAGCGTAGGAGAAAGAAGTTATGCGGGACACCCTCTCACGTTTGCGCTCTGCAGTCTTGTCAAAGCGGATAGAGAGAAGATTAGTTCCTCCAAAGAACCAGGGTCATCACGAAGAGACAACTCATCTTTAAGGTGTCATTTAAACCCGCCAATATACACCCTTTAATACTGCCTCGTTCCACCCAGACTCTTCGGCCAAGATCCGAAACTTAATAGCGTAATCAGCCACACTCTTGTTCCCCTGGTGGAGATCTAGAAGTCCCTTAGCAGCATTAGCCTCACAATCAGGGTGTGCAAAAACTATTTTGAAGTTATCAATGAATTCAGAATAACTGATATCTTCAACGCCTCTACCACCCAACATAGCTTCAGCCCAATCAAGAGCTCTTCCACGCAACAATCCAGTAACAAAAGCTACCTTGGAATGGTCTGTAGAAAATGTCAGAGGTTGGCAGGTGAAGACGGTGGCACATTGTAAGAGGAAGCCTTTACTTTTACCCAGGTCCCCGTTATATGGCTCAGGATGAGGAACAGGAGTTTCACGGGGAGGATTCACAGCCGAGGAGACAGCAGGAGTAGGGTGTGTGGGCTGGCAGACAGACTGGGCAGATAATTGATGAGAAATGTGCTCCACCAACCTGGTTAGATTTTCGACTTGGGCTCCGAGAGACTGATTAGATTCCTTCAACTCCTGCAACGATGTGTGGTGTTGGCCGAGGAGATTCCCCTGAGTGGCGATCATTTTCTGTAGCGCATCTGGATCTGCTGGGTCCATTGTTTGGCCAGATCGTTCTGTTAGGAGATAACGACAGGCGGACCCAAAGAAGCAGACCAGAGATATGGATTAATACAGAATTATTTATTGAGAGTTGGCTGAGGGGGGGGTGGCTGGACCAGGAAGCACGGGTGGTGAGGACCGGGACGGCAGGCGGGAGCAGGCTGGACCGAGGAGCACAGGTGAGTACCGGGATAGCAGGCAGGAGCAGGATGGACCGAGGAGCACAGGTGAGTACCAGGACAGCAGGCGGGAGCAGGAAGGACCGAGGAGCACAGGTGAGAACCAGGATAGCAGGCAGGAGCAGGCTGGAGGAAAAAAAGTCCTTGGTAAGCAAAAATCCACAAGAGACAACTAACGAGAGATACAAAAAGCCAAGGAGTTCACCACGGAAGTAGACTGAACGATCTGGCAGGGTGTGGATGAATGAGCCAAGCTTTTGTACTGCAGAGGGTGTATGCTTGATTGCAGATGGGTTCCAGGTGTGCCAATCAGTCATGCCCAGGAAGCTCCAAACAAGGACACCACAGGAGGGGAGGAGGAAACACACACACACAGGAGGGAGGAGGCACTAAGCTCATGACACTCGAAAATGTTCAAGATTGTAGTTTTAAACATAATCAATGTGTGACAGTCTGCGGAAAGGTATGAGCCAATCTGAGTTAAAGAACAGGTTGTACCCAATGTATTTAATGTTGTAAAAACAGCTTAAGGTCAAAATGAGACTGCTGTGTGTTGTCTACATCCAGTTGTAACGCATTTTATTGTCCAAGAACCAAGAAATGCGCTGTTAGTATAGTCATTGTTAGCCGTTATCATGTTGTGGAAAATATGTTTGGAAAAAGTTGATTTTGAAAATAATATTGCTTTGAGTAGCTTGTAACCAGCAGTATAACCCCTTTTTTACTTTTTCTCCCACATCCTCCACATTGCATTGTCATTATTTATAACCACCTCACTGCTTCTCATGTGTCTCTCAAATAAACCTCGTTTCCTCCTCTTTTCTTTTCCTCCCCCTCTTTCTCTCCCACCTTCTCCCTCCTGGTCCTCTGTCTCCTCCCTCTCGCTCCTTTCTCGTTGACCCAATTACTCTGCGTTGTGCCTGTATGGGTTTGGGTGTAGCGTGGTGTCCCTCTCTGGAGAGTGGGCCCGCGGTGCGTAGAACATCCATCACTCTGCCTCTGCCACCTGCACGCCTGATACATTTGTAACTGCCACGCGCCCAAACCGCCCTCGGATGCACCCGTTTTCGACAGATTGCACATCGTCAATACGACACGTGCAGAAGCTAAAACTATATGCCTACACTAATTTTGCATGAATACTTGTTGATATTTTCTTCGAGCTTTTACATTTACTAACGTACTACTGGCAACTTTAATTATCCATTCACCCCAACATAAAGGAGACTCATCAACATCTATCAAGCGCCCACCTAACCCCGTGCAGCTCTGTTTGCCTGGTCATTTGCATGTGTATAATCACTGCGGGTTACATAATTCCTGGTAGGCGAGCGACATGTTGACAATTTCTCCTTTGGCTGTGGCACCTCATCACACCTCCACTCTTTGTTTGTATAATCCTGTCATTTTTCTTTTCCTTTTTTTTTTTCTTCCCCAACATCCCGTCATTAGGGTTTGATAAAGGGGGCCGGTGCTCACAAAGCCAGCGTGTAACCTTCCATTTGCAGAAATCAAGCTTTAACTTCTGCTGCTGCAAAGGGGGAGAGAATGAGGAGCCTAGAGGTGGAGCATGTAATAAGTTTCACTTCATCTTTTTCAAAGGTTTTACAGAAAAGTAAAGCTATACACTGAAGTGAGATGTATTGACTGGTTTATGATCTGAACTTTTCTGTCATGCACGTCTATACACTTGCCATTTTTGAAAGGAACTGTTAATATATAATATAAAACATTATAATGATAACATAATGGTCAGGGAATCGAACCCATGATCTCCTTGTTGAGAAGCTCTAGCTAGCTAAAATTATTATTATTCAAGACCAGATGTTTTGATTTGAATCTTTTGAATCACAATAACACATCTGGTTTGAGTCTGTGTCTACTCGTATTCTTGCTGCATGTAACATTGCTGTTCACACTTGGAGCAAACTTAACCTGGCCAGTCAAATGAATTTTCACGAGATTTGTGAGTTCACAAACTCTTGAGAATCCAACTGAATGGTGTCCCACTGTTAGATTTAAGTTGCCACCAGTAGCGGACCAATCAGCAGAGCATTGTGGTTTAGGCAGAAGTCAAGAAGGTGAAGATTTATGGACTATTTCGTTTTAAAAAAGGAAGCGCTTTGTGTATTTGAGGACGGGGAAGAAGTCTGTGCTTTTCTCAAATGATTTTAACAACAGTTAACTTGTTCTGCTGTTGCGATGAATCAGCTGCATATATTTGCCTTTTCTCAACGACTTTTAGCGAGAAACTCACCTGATAAATGTGATTCATGCGTGAGCCAGGTTAGAGCAGACTAGCAGAGGCATTAAACTGCACGAGCTAAGAAACAGCCAGGAAAATATGACAGAGAACAGATAACGTTGTTTTGCTTTGGTCTGCTGCTTTTAGACATATTATGCATTATCTTTATTGTTACTGGCCTTTTACATAAGTCAGTTTTGCATAAGATGTGTGTTAAGGACAGCAGGGCAAGCAATAATTTTCTTGTTTAGGAGCTTGGTTGAATGGTATCAGTTTTTGAACTATGAAAAAATAATGCATGTTTGCTTTTGAAAATAAAGAAATAGTAACACATGTATCACTGTTGCTTTTACAATTTAGCAGAAACAAAATCTTACTGAGAGTGGCTGATTACTTTGAGAATACTTTTTCCCAGTACCACATGTATCAGTGTAGCCTTGGCTTTCTGATCATCACTACTGGTAAAAGTGGCCTCACAGAACACCTCTGTCCTCTGCATTTAACCATAAGTGTTTAGTGACTGTTTGGGCTCCGAGATAAGCCTGTTTCCTGCCTTTTTTATTGGATAATAGGAGGAAGTGGCTGAGATGGTCTTCTGATGTGTTGGTCCAGAGCAGATCGAGCTGTGTCCCCAGTGCTCTGCTAATCCTTCTGATGGCACCGCGTGCAGAGCTAAAGCTGCTTAGCAAGGACCGTTCACCTGCTGTAGGACCAGAGAGATCGCAGCGTTGATGAACTCCATTTATTAAAAGTTTAAATGTATGTCTTATTTCTGCTAAAACGTAACTGACATTGTGGTATTTTTGATCCAGCATGTTACCAATAGATGTGTGGAGTACAACATATTTTGAAATGTCAAAATTAAATCTGAGCAAGCAAGTTGTTTTGTTTTCCACATCATGTTCATACCGGTAAATATGTTGTGTAGAAATGTCAAAAAATAAATCTCTAGTGTCTCTTATGGAAAAGCAAAAGGTGTGAAAAGTGTCCAAACTCCATTCAAAGAAAATAAAGGTGCTGGACTTTTCATTCCAATGAGATGTTATTGCGTTTTGCTGATGAAGCCACTAGGCCAAGTATTTGTTTTGGCAATAAAAGACCTATAATTGAATACATGCATGATAGTTAAGTTTCATATTGTGTATAAGTGCACCTTTAATGGGTTGGACAGAGTGTGTAGAATCTAAAAAGTGTAGAAAAAGTCGAGCTGAACATTGTACTTCATGGAGATGATATATGTTGGATTAATTAATTTATTTGCACTATGTCTACTTGTCTCCTCTCCTTACCTTCCTCCGTTACCTCCTCTCCTTGCTTCCTCTCCTTGTCACCTCTCAATACCTCCTCTCTTTGCCTCTTCTCCTTGCTCCCTTTGTCTCCTCTCTTTTTGTCTCCTCTCTCTTTGCTTTTTCTCCTTGTCTCCTCTTCTTCCTTCCTCTCCTTGCCTCCTCTCTGTGCCTCCTCTCAATACCTCCTCTCTTTGCCTCTTCTCCTTGCTCCCTCTCCTTGTCTCACCTCTCCTTCCCTACTCTCGTTGCCCCCTCTCCTCTCATTTTTCTCCTTGCCCCCTCTCCGTGCCTCCTCTCCTTGTCTCCTCTCTTTATTGCCTCTCTTTCTCCCCTCTATTTTATCTCCCTCCTTGTCTCTTCTCCTTTCCTCCCCTTTTTGCCTCCTCTCGTTACCTCTTCTCCGTGCCTTCTCTCCTTACCTACTTGCCTTGTCTCCTTTCCTTGTCTCCTCTCTCTTTCTCCCCTGTATTTTTGCCTCCTCTCCTTGTCTTCTCTCCTTTCCTTGCCTCCTCTCTTTGTCTCCTGTCCTTGCCTTCTCTCCTTTCCTCTTCTCCTTTCCTCCTCTCCTTTCCTCTACCCCTTTCCTCTTCTCCTTGCTTCCTCTCTTTGCCTCCTCTTCTCCTTGCCTCCTCTCCGTTCCTCCTCTCCTTTCCTCTTCTCCTTGCCTCCTCTCTTTGCCTCCTCTCCTGCCTCCTCTTCTCCTTGCCTCCTCTTCTCCTTGCCTCCTCTTCTCCTTGCCTCCTCTCATTTCCTCCTCTCCTTTCCTCTTCTCCTTGCCTCCACTCTTTGCCTCCTCTCCTGCCTCCTCTTCTCCTTGCCTACTCTCTTTTCCTCTTCTCCCTTCCTCCTCTCCTTTCCTCTTCTCCTTTCCTCTTCTCCTTGCCTACTCTCTTTTCCTCTTCTCCCTTCCTCCTCTCCTTTCCTCTTCTCCTTTCCTCTTCTCCTTTCCTCCTCTCTTTGCCTCCTCTCCTTTCCTCTTCTCCTTGCCTCCTGTCTTTGCCTCCTCTCCTTGCCTCCTTTCCTCTTCTCCTTGCCTCCTCTCCTTTCCTCCTCTCCTGCCTCCTCTCCTTGCCTCCTCTCCTTTCCTCTTCTCCTTGCCTCCTGTCTTTGCCTCCTCTCCTTGCCTCCTTTCCTCTTCTTCTTGCCTCCTCTCCTTTCCTCCTCTCCTTTCCTCCTCTCCTGCCTCCTCTCCTTGCCTCCTCTCCTTTCCTCTTCTCCTTGCCTCTTCTCCTTGCCTCCTCTCCTGCCTCTTCTGCCTTCCTCTTCTCCTTGCCTCCTCTCCTTGCCTCCTCTCCTTTCCTCCTCTCCTGCCTCCTCTCCTTGCCTCCTCTCCTTTCCTCTTCTCCTTGCCTCTTCTCCTTGCCTCCTCTCCTGCCTCTTCTGCCTTCCTCTTCTCCTTGCCTCCTCTCCTTGCCTCCCTCTCCTTTCCTCCTCTCCTGCCTCCTCTCCTTGCCTCCTCTCCTTTCCTCTTCTCCTTGCCTCTTCTCCTTGCCTCCTCTCCTGCCTCTTCTGCCTTCCTCTTCTCCTTGCCTCCTCTCCTTGCCTCCTCTCCTTTCCTCCTCTCCTGCCTCCTCTCCTTGCCTCCTCTCCTTTCCTCTTCTCCTTGCCTCTTCTCCTTGCCTCCTCTCCTGCCTCTTCTGCCTTCCTCTTCTCCTTGCCTCCTCTCCTCGCCTCCTCTCCCTTCCTCCTCTCCTTGCCTCCTCTCCTTTCCTCTTCTCCCTTCCTCCTCTCCTTGCCTCCTCTCCTCGCCTCCTCTCCTGCCTCCTCTCTTTCTTGGCTCTATAGAGTTCTTTATGCTGCTCGTGGGCTTGGCTGTGAGTGACAGGTGCAGGGGTGGGAGACAGAGGGGTTATCAGGCTGTCTGACAATCACAGTCAGACTAAAGGAGCCGCGTTCAACTCTGCACAGGAAATACACAGACTGTGCTCACTACATACTGGAACTTGCATGTAAAGGGTATATGGCTTGTGTTGTGTTTTAGCCTCTATTAAATGACGTTACTCCACCAGACGAAAGAGTGTAAGTTCTGGTGAGGAGAATATCACATTTGCTTGTTTGCCATACCTAATTTTAATACGTAAATTGTGTCTCAAGGTGAAGATGTTATTGCTTTACTTGGAATGTTTCACAGTGTGACATCATACGGCATTTATTAATGGAAAAAATGGTAAAAAAAAGAAAGAAAGTGGGCTTGCCTTTCCACAGATCTGGCAGGTAATTTAGTCTGGTAGTGTCACCTATTTGAAGATAGATAATTTAGTGTCATAGTCTGTTACACTGCAGGAAAAACAATCTCCATAAAGACAAGCAGGTGGCGGACCCTTCAGAAGAAAAGTTATAATTTATTTTCTGTAATATTTTTTTCACTTGTATCTTGTCGTCACTTCTTGTAGTTTGACCCGAGTAGACACCTTTTTTGAAGCATACAGCTGTGTGAAGTGCTGTGAAAGCCTTGATGGAACTGTTAATCATTTATATTGAACAATCTAACCGTAAAGATACCCCCAGCATAGACCGTACCGTGCATAAAGACCACCCCATGGGGCTAAGTGTTCACAGGCCTGCACCTCCCCTCCAAGAACATCCACAAAACGTCCCTTTTCAAACTGATATTTTCATCTTTTACCTCACTGCCGTCTCCTGCCATAACTTGCCAAGCCTGTGGATTTGGGAATTTGGCTGTTTTTCTGTGGACATGGCAGAGGAGAGGCTGGAGATGGTTCTGATGGTGGCAGCTTTTCGTCAGGGGTTTTCTGCCTTTGCCAAGAATCACAATCAGCACTGAGCCGCGGCAGCCATTTTGGCCCAGTCACTAATGCTGAGGCTGCCTGTCATTTGGAGCACTCAGAAACTCATCTACCTTAATATCTCTCATAAATGATATCCAAGGTGTTTAATGTGGCCAGTTTAGTCTTATAAAAGATATCCGTTCAATTGGTGTCAAGTTATTTTGATGGAATTATGTTAGCAGGAGCGTGGCACACAACACATACTCCACTGCAGGATAAAACTAAAAACGAGTAAAAAAGAGGAACCCCTGGTACTGCTACAACTATTACTGCTGCTTCCACTCAAAGTAATTCTCAATTTATCGGCCTCAAGATCAAGAAATGTATGTAGAATGTGCTTTATACAAAATGTTCCAATGGAATATTTGGTTACTTTATCACATTTACAGTAAATAATAAAAAAAACTATTGAAAAGGCATTATTTTCCTAAGTAATATCTCAATTTCTTTGCCTAAATAATAGCTGCACAACTATTTCTGTACTTAAATCAACAAAAAGGAGGACACATTGGGAAATACATGAAAAGCCTAAAGTGCAGACCTCATCAAAGGACAGTAGAGCTTAAAACTGCACATATACAAAAGTTTTAGGTATTTAATGTGCAACTTTTTCCCCCCAGTACAGTTTTAGTGCACATGTAGGCAGTCTGTAAACATCCCTATCCGTGAGGAGAAGGTTTTCTCTGACATATATTTTCAGCTGCCAGCTCCAAACTGCTGCTGTGGCAGATCTCATATCGCACCAAAATACAACTAATAAATTTATTTTTAGAGACGGTTCGAAAGTAAACAATATTTTTCCCCAGTTATTTTGAGTGAGAACTGTGACAAAGCGTATCACAAAATACGATCAATTTTTGAGGATTTTCAGTTTTGTATTTGGAATTTTGACCTGGTTTTCTTGAGTTGTTGAGCTTTTGTCCACAAAACGGAAAGTTCTTGGTTTAATTCAAACTCCAACCAGTATACAGCTGTTGCATCCAAGGCCCTTAGCTTGCATATATTTGAATCTGGTATGAGCATCTCATTTTTGACAGTTGCAATGATGTGTATCGATGCTGAAATAGTAATACAAACAATGAAAATATAAATACTAAAAGAACAACGCTATTTTGAGTTCTTAGCTGTGTTCCAACATTGTTTCGTCATCAAAAACATACCCAGAGTTGTATTTTGCTTATTTAGCTTAATTCACTTGTTTCATTAATCCTGTTTACGAGCTTGTCTTCTCTGCTCCTTCTCTGAGCCTCACAAAAGCACAAAAATGTCTCAGATTTGTGACATCTAGCACAGAAATTATCGCAAAGTTTTTCTGCTGTCAAACTGCATTAATTACAACCTTGGGCTTATATTAATGTGACAGGGAAAGCCATCTTTTTTCCCCATGGTTAATTCCCTCTGTCGCCAGCAGATGAAGAGCTAGCACAAAATCCATTACTGACCTTTAGAAAGTAATGCGTGGTTTTCAATCGATACATTATAAGATGTCAAAGCAGTGGTTCAGCAAAATAAAGAATAAATAGCAATGCACAATATGCATCCTTTTAATCTAATAAAAATAATCAGTTTTTAAAGCAGAACTAATTAACATTTTACCTTATTAAACGTCTTTGTAAGTCCGTGTGGTGGTTCCAAATGTATTTTTGGGGCGTTTGAAGCCCCCACCGTCTCCCCCTGCTGTCTCTCAGCGGAAAACCAGCCTTGCAACATTTCCTGAGGCAACTCTCTGAAGACAACTCTCCCGAGAAGCCCTGGCTCTCTTTTTTATATTTGGCAACATGAAATGTGTTTGTATGTGATTGCGCTTCCTTATTTCAATAAAATGGAACAGAAAACAAAAGAAAAAAAAGAAAATGTTTTTTACATCTTTTTACTGGCAGTGTATTTTCACTAGAGAGCTGCAGGGGGAGCTCTGCCGCTGAAGTTACTTAGTTCTGCTCCATATCAAAATCGTCCATCACGGTTTGGATTGGCGGCCCTCTCTTCGTCACTGAGCAGTACAACATCTTTTTTTTTTTTTTTTTTTAACCTCCTTCCTAGTATTCTTCACATGCATTTTCTTACGCGTCTCCATATCCGAACCCCAGCCTTATATTTTGGATGAAAAACGTCTCTGTTGCACTCCTCCTGTGCTCAGACTGGCATTGCGTAAACACAGTTAATTTGATGTCACAAAAGAACGCATAATCAGGTCTGTGCTCCTTCAAAGCGCCGTGCATTTTGGTGTGTGACTTTCTACCTCCTCGCTCCGACAGGGAAATGAAGTCTTTGTACTTGCTTGTGTGCGTGTGTGTGTGTGTGTGTGTGTGTGCGCGCGGACTCGGGCAGACAAAGCAGCCAATTGAGTCATCGCGTGAGACTGGCATTACCAGCAATAGGCCTATTTTCAGAGCCTTCTCATTACAGGCTGCACAAGCACAATATGTATGACATCTCAAGAGGAGCATGTACGGTGTGTGCCACTGTCCCAGGTGTACAGTGCAGTGTGGCTAACCGGTTGTGTTTACGAGTGGGAAAATGACAGGACAATGAATGTACAGAACGGAGTGTTTATTGAGGATAATTGAGCAAATTTGGTCTCAGATTCATGTATTGCCGTTGGTATATTCTACGTTGCAATACTGAGATGCTGTGAAAATTGTCAGTAAGTATTCATCCGCTAACCCAAAGAATAAACAATTTAAGACTCATTCCACTGGCCATACGATACAGGTTTTGTCAGTCTGGAGCAAATAGGTCTACTCCAGTGAACTATGACAATGTCACCTTGTGTAACTTGCAAGTTGAATAAGTTGCACAGGTAATGTTTGCGTGGCCTATTTGACATAACACCTAAGAATTGTCTCTGAATATCATGGGCTTTCTTGGTCAGGAGTGTGGTGGCCAATAGCGTAATAATGTCCAATAACATACTAGCAGGGCAATCTAATATGACCATTTTGGTGAACCAATAATGTAATAATGTCTCGATGATAACATAATAAGTTAGTCATTGGCAGATTTTTACATTAATTCTTTCATATTTATTTATTTCTTAAGAACAGTGGCAATGGCAAACAATGGCAAAAAGCAGCAGAAAGACAGAAAAAAGTCAAGGTCAGGGATACACTCTTGGTAGGAGATGGCGCTATCAGTGGAGTCATACATGGAAGAATGAAAACATACTGTGTCCCCAGCACCACAGCTTATTCTAATACATTATTTTATCACCAAAATTATCAAATTATTGGCCTGTTATAACATTATTGACGTATTACATTCAGTGTAAAAACATTCTTGGAGGCCAAAGATTTTTTGGAAAGAAATTTATTGTGAAAAGCATAACAAGTCTTTTTAATTTTCTCTCTTTAATGAGTAAAGTCTGAACATTCCATGCCACTTCGATCCAAACTTTTAATCTTCTATCAATTATCTTTCACCAGCAAGCACTTTATCTATCTCCGGCATCATAAACAATTTACCATATATATAACATATAATTGCCTTTAATAATCTCAAAATCTTTTCAAACCTATCTTGCTCTTTATGGCAAAAGCAATTAGCACCAATGCTCTTGATGACCTTAGCATGGCGAGCAGGAGAGCTGCAGCCTGACATTTATGCACGAGGCACGCAACGCCAGCAACCCCCTCGTCCACAACCCCTGCCGAATGCTGTCAGTATAGGCCGTTATTAGCTAGTCTGGTCTGATTTTGTCCCAATTATAGCACGTAAGTAAAGCTATCAGTACGAAGCCAAGCTAAAGTGATGCGTACAGCTGCACATGTCTCCAGTCAGTGGGAATAGGACATCAATAATTAGAGCTTAGCTCTTAAAGTACATGGTTGAAGAGGAAGGAAAAATGGATACTGTTCTATGAAGTGTAAGCGATAGAGGGAAGTAGCTTGGATATTTAGAATTCCAGTACAATATGGGATAATATACAGTCACTGAAATATGATGTTATAAAGATTAATGATAACGCAGCTGTGCAAACAATGTTGATGGTTCTGCTAATGACCACATGAAAAAAATTGAAAAGGTGTCATTACAAATGTGTTTTTAGACTGAAAATCACAAAGCAGGTAAGATTTGGTCCTGCCTATTAACTCTTATGTGCCATTAAGTTTATGGGAAAAATGAACAGAAAATTGACTTCCAGAACCCCGCTGGGCTTCGAAGTGGACAGGACTTTTGAGCTCCATTCGCTTTCTCTCACCGATAAGTGAGATGGTCCTCAATGGCATCAGTCTGAATTCCGGCCTCAAACTGATAAGGCTCCAGGTTTAATTCCCAGGGTTTTCTTCATGTGTTGTGCTTTGACTAAAATCAAACTTGGTAAAAGATACTTTTGATTCACACAGGATCCCCAACATGACATTATGATGTCAACTGATGGGACAAATTTAACACCTAAGTAGGAGGCAAAGGTGTACAATATAACTTTTCTGGAATTTAAGTTAACCGTCAAGATATTATTGAGCTCACTCACTGTAAGAATGCACCTTTAGAGTAAATGTTAAAAATGTTAAAGGAAAAATATTATGCATTTTTTGTATTGTTGTTAGCCTTTAAACATGCTCTTGAGTATTTTAAATTCCCAATCTCATGTTTTGACACAAAAATAATGTTTATTATGCACTAAATGAACGTCTCTCTGCTGTCTTCCCTGGCACTCACTGAGTGTATGCAGCCAGTAGATGGCGCCTAGCACTATTCACCTTATTCGAGAAGTTATCGTGGGCGCCGCCATTTTGTTTCCGTTGTATTAGTTTACATTGGGCAGACGAGCTCAACAGAAAATAAGTTCTACACGGACTAAAAAGCTGTTTAAAGGCCGCCCAGGAAATCGGTGCATTGCTGACTTGTTGTTGTAAGTGTTCTGCAAACATTTTACTCAAATTCAGTGTACTTTATATAACATTTCAGCGGCAAGACCTTTCCCTCGTTCACGATTAGCTTTAACAGAGTTCTCGTCAAACCGGAAGTGCGTTTACCACAGAAGTGCGTATCTGTGGCAATAAGAGGCAAAAGCGGGCGGGGCATAAAAAGGTGAATACATCATTTAGTTGTTTTGGACTGCGATACGCTATTATCAGGCAAGTAGTCGCAGTGATTGTGTTTAGATGTCACAAATGCTCAGAACGAGTCTGCAGCGATGATGGAAGGACTTATAACAGCCGATGATTCTCGGATAACAGAAAAACGTCAGCGATCGAGGGAGTGCAAACCAGGATTTGCAAACCAACATTTCTCAAAATGGCATAAAAACATCTGAAAGCAGCTCCATGTTTTGATGACGGAACATTGTGAGAACATGCTTAATAGCTCAAATAAGTCACTATACCATAATGTCCTTGAAGCATGAATTTGAAAGTACTTGTGGCATAGTTGGCACAGTTTGCACCCTCTCGTCAAAGGGAAACTGGTTCAACACTTCTGTCGATGTGCTTCTGGGTACTGGTTAGTATGGTTAGCCATTTCAGTTATAGGTTATAGGCAGTATTGAGGTTGGTGGATTAAGGAAGGAAATCTAGCAACATACTCTCATGACATAATTGTAATTTAGTATGAAAACTGTCCCTTGAACGTTCGCTAACATGCTTTGGCCGCTTGCACTAACTAGCCCATTTGGAAGTGATGTGGGGAGATGTTTAGCGGAGGAGAGAGGACGATACCGGGCTGAGCTGTCGCTATGGAAACGCCTTTGACGTGCAGCTGCCAGCACAGAGCTTTAGTCAACCATTTACTTTATATCCGTGTACAAAGGAGGAATAATGGACGTGTGGCATCAAGCAGCTTTTGAGAATTAGAGTAAATATGCGTGTGGTGAATATGGTAGTGAAGTGATTACTGTAAAGAAGCAACAGCACAATTTGCATAAGATTAAAATGGTTTTGCTCAATTTTAAGTTGATATAATAAAGTTATGAGCAAAAATCAAGTAATTAAGACTGCAAAGTGGAGTTACAAAAACAAAAATATCCCTCTCCGTCATTTAATGTCACAAGCTTGCAGACTGATGAGAAAGGTTCTAGAGGATCCAGAGAGAAACCTTTATACTCTTTAAGGTTAATTTGGTTTGTAAGAAAAAGGCCCCCTCGTCCCACTATACAGACCCGTGGCAACGCTTCCTTCATACTAAGATGCAGGAGGCACACAGAAGTAATTTGTTTTCACAAATTACCGCTTTTACCATATCTCTCTCTAAGGAGCAAAAATAATTTATAGTGCATTTGGTTAGACTACATATTTCATATGATTATATTCCTTGTTGGACATGGGCCACAAATATGACAGGAGCAATTCCACAACTGTTACCTAGCAACCATACTGTAAACAGGAGCAAAAATTCAGATAAATTACAGAATTTAATGTGGTATAATTTAGTCAAAAGATGTTTTGGCAGCTTTAAAGAATCACATAATGTTGAGATTTATAAAAGGTAGATGCTGTGTCTTGCCCAATGACACAACATCGGCATACGGTAGGGACTGGAGTTGGAGTTTACTTTCCAGTTCTAAGTTGATCCTCCTGCCAGCAGCCACTTTGACCTCTTTTGTCCAGTCAAAATGCATGCATTCAAATGTGTTTGCATTTAGTGAATATTATATATTATATATATATATATATATATATATATATATATATATATATATATAATATCGTAGAAAGGGTTTCAGGGTTGTCATCCGGACGCTGTTTGATGATCGAGACGTCCGGAGCGTCCGGATGACAACCCCTGAAACCCTTTCTACTATGAACCACACCTGGACGAATGAGGGATTACATCGACATATATATATTGTCGTATACCAATATTTTTGTTCATATTTTATGAAAAAAAATTCATAAAATTGTATAAATTTTGGCTGTGTAATATTTTCAGAGAGTTTTGTGGGCAGGTTGTCAGATTCTGTTGCACAGGTTTTACCATTGAAACCTGTAAACCCGGCATGCAGATGACCAGTTCACCAGCCTGAGGGGAGGAGAGCGATGGGAGAGCAGATTCAAACTGAACAAGAACCCGTGGCAGCCAAACTTCACTTTAGTTTAGCTACTTTTTGAAATATCAATGGAGACGTGTTTGTTTATGTGGAAAATAACTAAACACAAATTGAATTATATTAGCTACGTGGTTAATGGAAAGCAAATGCTAATTTTCCTTGTCCATCCCAAAGCGCTCACACTTTTCACAAACCTATGCTTTATCAACTTTTTAAACAACGTTAGACATTATAATCATATAATAAGAATATTTATCTTGTCTTCTTAGTAGTATATTTTTATCATTTCATCCATATTATCTGACTTTTATGAAAAAAATAAGTTACAGGTCAAATCTGTGGAGAGGTGACCCCACTCTCAGTAAGATGACATGTTTTTCAGAGATAAAGCACATAAAATAATGAAGAATAATGATAAACTTGTTGTAAGGTGCCTGAATAAAATGTATTATTATCATTTTTCATATAGACGAAAAGGTGGTGGACCCCCAACAGAAAAGTTACAAAATAAACCTTTAACACTGCCACAGGAAAACTGCTCTAAAATGCCAAGGCAAATTACTACTACAGTTCTGTGACCGGTGCTAATTTGTATGTGCTCTGAACAGACATTTGTTCAATATTATTGGCAGCCTGCTAATATTGACTAATCAAGTTATCCACTCAATACAGTAATGCAGTGTCCAAGAAGAACCACCGCATTGGGTAAATTGTACATTATTTACACAACACTGAGAGACATTTCACAGGATAAAAAACGAACACAAAAAGTGAGTAATATTGCAATCATTATTATAATTCAACTATCATCCATATTTCAACAAACCAACATAAACACAAACATATATTTATTTTATGACTTTAAGTGTCAGAGTGAAAGGAAAACAATTTGAGTTACAGACAAATAGACAGTATTTTTATAAAGAGCTTTGATGATGAAATGTTACTGAAACGTTTGAACTCATGAGACATACACTCTGTTGTAATTACGGCTGACGCACAAGACTATCAGTAGTTCTATGCAGCTGTTTGAAGTCCAAATACATTTTTCTGTTAATTTATTGTAGGTTTCTGGATGATATAAAAGTACTTTATATACTTTATTGATACGGGAGTGGATTTCTCCTTCACTTTGCTTCTCCTTGTGGTTTCTTATTGTCCCACTGTTTTCCATTGATTTCATTTTCATACATGCACCCTCTCTCCCCTCATTCTTCCAGATGTTTCCGTTTTGCAACCCTCATCTGCCACTTCTCCACCATAGCAGCAGAACCAACAGCCTCCTCAGCCTCTCCGTCTCCTCTTCACCACTTTGTCCTCAGACCTTTGGAATATTTAACCCAAAAATTGCTCATTGCATTACATATTTGACCACTTTTTAAGGCCAAAGCACCTATGTTTATCCACTTCAAGGTACATGATGTAAGTTTTCTGTAGAAGAGTACAATGATGTATCCTCCATCAGAAAAGTTACATCGTGCACCTTTAATTCATTCTCGTTTTCCTTACTTTTGAAACGTACATGTATCATAGAACTAACGCCTCCACATAAAAGCCATATAGTCTGTTTCAAATATATTTACTTCATTGACATTCTCTGTCGGGCTTCACAAGTCTTTGAGTCAAACCCGGGGGACTGAAGTGAATTCCTGTTAGCGCTAATTTATTTTTACATCTCGTCTTTTGCCATCAATCATTGACTTTGAATTATTATTATTGTTGTCTTAAAAGCAGGGCTTTTATCTCGGTGAGGGTTATTTAATTCTGTAATAACAAAAAGACAGCGCAGGGAGCTCAGGGACACGCCCGCTCCATCTCTACAGTCCCTCACATCCCGTTTGTCTTTGAAAAATCATGATATGAATACTGAATACAAGTGCATACAACATTCTCAGCAGGTTGGAAAACTGTACAATATGTAATGGCATCCATAAACAAATGTTATTTGCAAGCCAAAAACAACATAATATGTGAAATTTAAAGAAGATAAGTGGCGCACATCATCTTTCATTCATCAAGGAGGGCTGTAACAGGCTGGGTTTAAACCAACTGCAAAGCGGGTGCAGTTCAGGACCCAGGGGAGGTGCAGGTCTGCAGAAAGAAACTGCAAGGAGATCCTTACCACAGTGGACTGGAGCAGGTTTCTTTTCTTTTTATATCCCTTCTTTTTATTTTATTTATTTATTGATTTTGTTGGCCCATAAGCTTTATAGACAGTACAGTGTAGTGTGAAATGGGGATGAGAAAGGAGAGGACATTCAGCAAATAGTTGGAGTTGGATGCGACCGGATGCACATGGAGCCTGGCAGGTGTGCTCTTCACTCAGCCACCAAGCTGCTCCTGGAACAGTTATAGGAGACTGAAGGAGTGTTGTCATGAACCTGTGCTGTGATGGTCACATACGCACTGAACTACATGCTGTAACAGACTGTAAATCTGGCATCAGTTGGTGGGGACTGTAACTTATTAACACAAATCGCTGAATCGAATCCCAGTACTAGCATTCCATTGATTCAGTGTAATTAAGGTTGTTGGGAGAGAAGAATACAGTCATATTTTCAATAGTCTTTAATTTTTGTTTTGTTAATTTGTTTTAGAGGTAAAAAAAAAAAAATAAATAAAAATGGAAGAATATTTTTTCTGAATCTACAAACGCAAATGTTATTGAGAGATAAATGAGCCAGCAATTGCTTTTTTTTTTTTTTTTTGCTTTTTTCCCCCCTTTTTTTTCTTGAGAATACATTGTCTTTGCACTTTCAAACCTACATGTCTGACACTTTTCAGCAGTCTATATTTCTGCTGCTGGAGCGATTACAGCCACAGTGATAGAGGGGTTTGTTGCAGCTCATTGCATATCGTCAATAGACAATTAGGCATTTACTGGATTCAGGCCGCAAGCTAATTAGAGCCACGTAATTAGCAAGAAAGAGTCTTAAGTGTTCCCAAATGGAGGTCGAGCTTGCAGCTAACATAGTGCTGCGCTGGCCACTTCACTCAGGCCCAGGAGACAAGCTTTGAGCCACTTGACAAGACGAGATGTCGTGTTAGGGTAGGGAAAGCACTGTGCGTCTCAAGTCCCTTTTCAAGCTGTCTGAACTCTCTCAAGCAAAAGGAGGCAACAAGAAGACTTAATACTTGACATTACAAACTATTTTGTTAGTGCTAAGGCTGCATTCACGCTTGAACTGGTTTAGAAGCATCTGGACAAAAGACTCCGGGCATCTCAGTGTCTGTGTCCAACAGCACAGCCAGTGTCCAGGGGGAGCAGGTGAACTCTGGAGACTCAGGAAACCTCTCTTCTAAGCCTCACTCTTACTTCGCTCGGTTGGTTCAGTTGGTGGTGAGATGGGCTATTCTCTTGAAATAGTCCCTCTGGATGGTCTTCTGTTGGGTTTGGTGTAAAAAGCCTGTAGCATTTCAGAAGTTCTAGCTCAAGGTCCATGCTATCAGACTTTCTGTTGGATTTGGGCCACAGTGTGAGTACTCCTGTGGTAGACCATGGTGTGGACCAAACAACTGATCTTTTGGTCCAGAAAAAAGGGGTGATCTTCATCCGGACCAAGGTATGCTACTGTGTACTTCAAAGATGTGATCCAATCTAATAAACGGCTTGTGTTTGAACATGAATGAGTTAAAGATTGTCAATATATTATACTTATATACTTAACTTGGTCAGGACACTTTAATTGGATGATTGTTCCTATTGTGTATGTTTTGGGTTGATGGGAGAAACTGTGGTGGTGTAAACTGAAAAGTCGGAGACAAACACCAAGAGTACAGCTAATGCGATGCAGGTTCGGCTTCTATTTTGCGAGAGTCATTTTGCAGACTGCTTGTTATACCAACTCTGGTTGGTATTTGATGAATGCCGTGCATATTCACGTGGCAAGAACACTTGTTCTTGTACAAAACCTGAAAACCACTCCACACCTGTCGAGGTCAGTGCAGAGTTCATTGACTTTCTACGTCTTGCAGAACCCGCACAGGTCCCAAACTGCACCCACGTCAATTATAGTTGAGACCTTAGTGCTGACTTCAAGGTGTGAGTACGCTCAGTGTAAATGTTGTGAATGAGGATGGCCTGAACGTCTTGTGCAGTCTCCTCCCTTGCATACTGTGGTCTTGTGTCTGGCCTGGGTTAAGCTTACATTCTCTGATCTGTTCCTCTTGTCTCACTCCATGGGTCCTGTTTAAAATGCCTGCTCTTCTCCATGTATGCACGGCCCCTCGCTGTGATGATTGAGTGTGGTGTGGTGGGGAGACGTGTTTCTATGGTCTGTTAAACCTCTTTCTTTACAAACTGGGCCTGATGGGATCATATCAGCCATTCAGTCTCATCTTCCCACTTCCAAAGTGCACTTGGAAGTCTTGTTTACTGCAGTGCTTTTATGTTGGTTGAGTATAATTTTGGATTATGTCAAAAGCTGACAACAGTTAGTCTTATATGCTTTGTGGTTCTCCTAAGATTAAATGTTGGATTCATATTATTATTATATTTGTGTGTGTGTGTGTGTGTGTGCGTGTGTGTGTGTGTGTGTGTGTGTGTGTGTGTGTGTGTGTGTGTGTGTGTGTGTGTGTGTGTGTGTGTGTGCGTGTGCGTGTGCGTGTGCGTGTACGTGTGCGTGTGCGTGTGTGTTTGTGTATATATATGTATAAAATGAATGCATGTATTAAAGGTGCACTATGTAAATTTTCTGCTCCTTTGCTGGAAACCATGGTGTTTACTAAGCTCTGAAATGAAATGACGAAAGAAGCTATAAAATGTGAAATACCAATGCTACGATGTCCAAAAAACAGAGTAATGCCTTATACAGTATTTTAAAACCGCAGTATTTCAATTTTATGGCTTTCCATGCTAAAACCCATCTTTTTCAGTTCTTAACTTTTCTTGGCCTTGCCTTCTCCCCCGGCGCCTCATCAATTTCTTGACATTGCTTTTTATAGTTTTCAACCAACCAGAAGTGAATGCATTTAACATTTCTTCTGTATTTTTCCTCATGCATCCTTTGCTTTGTGAGCTAAAGAACTATGGGTGGCTATTTGAGCAGTTGCTACGGGTCAAAACTCTGCTTGGTGCTGATAGAAAAGCCTGTTCCTCTTGTTATCTCGCGCCTCGTCATAAGTGATTCCCAATTGGACCAGATATATCAGATTGGACGGTCACACAGCGCTGCTTAGAGTCCCTCCAACCTGCCAATAAAGTCCTTTAGCACCATTTGAAGAGGCACCAATCGGCACAATGGTTAAACCCCTTCTCTCTCAAGGCAGCATGAGTGTCATTGAACCCCAGTACTCCCCTGGTGATCAATCAAACACTCCCAGTCCTCTGGTTGGATGGAAGCGTAGCCCATTTTTGATTTGCTTTAATGGTTCACTTTTGGCTCCAGAAGGGGTGAGCTAACACTCAAACTCTTTATTTTAAGTAGCACTATGAAGTTTACTTTACTTTTACTGCTACATCTTTGAATGTGTGCAAGAACAAAAAAAACAACAAAGTACTTAAAAAAAAGTAACTATTACAGTAAATGTAGAGATCTTGAGTTCACATGGCTCTCCTGATGCCTGGGCTGCTGGACACAGTACTAAAGTACTAGTACTAACAGTACTAATATTGACTTGGCCTTTATCTGCCGATATCCGATATCAACCAAATCCAGGTCACTTTCCTTAAAGGTCCCATATTCTGCTATTTTGCCCTTTAGACAGTCTATTCTAAGGGCTTTGTTGATCAAATTTTGCGTTGTGCAATATCCATAACATAACAGTTTCCAAAAAACACCCATTTCTTGGACTGGCCCCCCTCCTTGCAAAAGCAAACGGCCCACTCTGAGATCTGACCCCCCCGAACAGAGAGCAGGCTGCTCCCCCGCCCAACCCGCGCGGCTCTCCCTCCCCAACTCGTGCCGAAGCCTAGAGCAGAGATAGTGCGCATGCGCCGTGTGCTCCGGTAAACAGCGATACACAAACACAGGAATAAACCTTTTATCCGTCCTGACGGTGCGTCGTGCTGAGTCCTACGTCCTGGATCTGACCTGGAGTTTGACGTGCTCCAGTACCTCGACGACGGACGTTGCCGTTTGGTAAATAACAAGCTAACTCTTCGATCTGTCGTATCCATCGTGTAATTACTGTGTAGCATTAGCATTAGCTGTTTTTATTCTGCGGCTGCGCGCTTCCCGGAGGCATGGCTTAAACACCGCGTCATCCATGGGAAGCCGCGTCATCCATGGGATGAGCCCCCGTCTGCCTGCTCAGCCGAGGGGGACACAAAAGCCAGTTCTCTAGCGAAAGCATGCGGGAATCAATCAAAAAACCACTTTGGGCACACATACGAGGCCCAAATAGCACTGTAGGAAGGTTAAAACCTCTGAAAAGTCGATTTTGCATGTTATGGGACCTTTAAAACTTCAGCAACAATACTTCCTAAAAGAGTATGTGTCTATAATAGGGCAATACAATTATTTGTACACCCATAGGTTGGTATAATCCCTCATTAGATCAGGAGTGTTCCATTGTAGAAAAGCTTTCAAAGGTAGTCATTTGGCCACTGTTTTGAACATCAAGACGTTCCTACCTCCATCCAAAAGTGATTCTCAATAATATACATAAATGAAAATAAAATAAATTATATCAAATTGAGAAGGACTTTCTGAGGGAAATCGAAATGTCTTGATATATCCGTTATATTAATTTTATGACAATAAAACATTGTAAAATAAACTAATACATATTTGTGTTCTCAAAAAGGCTAATTGGAATATCAAATTTCAGAATTATCAGTTTCAGAAGATCCATTAAATCTTCCACCATCAGCATTGATAATCAATACTGGTATCGAGTATATGAGTAACTAGATGTCATATGATTTATGAGTTTGTATTTTCTATTTGACAGACAATGTATCAACCATTGGAGGCATTCTGATCATTCAAATACCTATGAAAGAATTTAAAATACTCTGGTTGACATAAATATTTCACCTTTTATAGATATACAGTGCAACCAGCATTTTCTCATTGTTACCACAATGATGGTTTTACTAAGGCAAAAGTTTCGAGTCAAAACACTTCTCAGAGATGTAACATCTGTTCCAAAAGTTTTTCAAGTGAAAGTAACCCACAAATAACTACCCACCTCAAAATGCCATACGTGCCCCACAGTTTGAAAACTTGAAGTACTGCAGGCTTTTCAAATCTGACTGCACACACTGTCTGCACTGTGAGACATTTCTCCAAACATAATTACATGGTGCACTGGGCTTTTGTTCCTCGATGCAGCAGTGGCGGCGGCCCTATGGAACCGCCTTAAAGGGTGTTCATTAAATACATAAGGGACTGGATGAGTGAATGTGCAGCAGAAAGACAGAGGGAGATTACAACCCCTTTGAAAAACATTGAAATGCAGTTACCATAATGGCTTGAAAGACTTTGACAGCAGCGTTGCACTATTGTCACTAATTGCTACATTTATGAAAAGTTAATTATTTCAAATGTGACTATAACACTCTGTATTATAGGGATCCAGAAACTATGAATATTTAATAATAATCTAGCGTCTTGTAACTTGCTTTTCATGGGCCAGGCAAGTTTTGAAAGTTTGGTTTCTTAGAAGCATTAGAGAGTGTTAGACAGTTTAGCTTTGGGAAATGAAAATGAACTAAACACATCAGGATATTCATTTGGATGCATTTTTGCTCTTACCCTTTTGAACATTTTATGTATGTATTCCAACGCATAATTCATTAAAATATCCCACTCTCTTCGGTAAATGAGCAGTATACTTTTTCATATCAGTGAAAAATATGTATTTACATTTTTAAATTTTGCCTGAATTTCTTGAGTACCATTGTTTTGGCAACTCATGTTTTTAGAACTTAACTAAATCAATTACAGTATAATATATTGCTTTCCATATGCCTGGTGTCCCTCATCAGTAATTGTTGTTTGCGTGCCGTTTACTCACAGCAGAGGGAATTACCATGGGGAATCTTGCCCCTGACAAGCTAATACAAGCATGCAATAGTACTGAACATGATTTGACGGCAGAAATTAAAACAGCTTAAAAACAGCTCAGGCGACCTCTGGATACCTGTTACAAATCTGGTAAGGACAGAGGATAAAATCTTGAGATTCTTCTTTACATGTGTGCACAGTTTCGTGGCAAATTGATCTTGCAGGTTCTCAAGACGTCCCTACTCCTTACAAATCTCCCCACCCCTTCGCGGCTCAAATTAGACCTCCTGGAGGGGCAAGTGTGGCCCGCGGGCCTCACTTTTGGTATCCCTGATCTAGCTGCTAGGCTCTTAGGCTCTTTTACATTGCATCATAATCATGACATTATATGCTCAGAAATTTGACAAGAATCACCTTTACTTTGTGAAATACAAAAGTGAAAAATCATTAAAAATGATCCAAAAGTGAACCACCAAAATGGCTGTCACAGCCGTGGATAAAACCATTTGACACATAAACACCCACCACCCCTGAGTCTTCCTCCCTCTGTGTGGCTGCCTGTCTCATGTCTCTGTGTCGGGTGTTTTGTGCTGGACAAGGCTGCACTTCCTCTGTCACACACTGGTCCTGGTCCTTTGCAGCTCCTGTCAGGCTCGTGCAAAAAGGGAGGCAGCCACACAAAGAACCCAGACAGGAGCGTGATGTGGCGGATTGAGGTGTCACACTTCGCATGGAAAGGAGCTGTGAATGAACACAGTCATCCATGGCCAGAAATATGAATGTGTAAAGAAGCTATTGTAAGCCTTTGTGGTCGACTTTTATAGTATTTTATCCAATTTGATTCGATGAATGCAGAACATGGAAGTATGAACTGAAAGGTTTTTTTGACAGCAGAAAGATGACATACAATAGTTAAACTTAATCATGATTTAATATTATTTAGCCCCTAAATTGTCGGATACAGTTGTTGAACTTATTTTATTATATTAAGCTGAAAGTGTTTTCAAGTCTAATAATGCTCATTTATTGTTCTCAAAGGAAAATATGTCTACAACATTTAATTCAGCTCAGCTATCAATGCCACTTGTTAAACCTATTGAGTAAAACATTTTAGCTCATAGTAGCATCTGCTAATTGAAGAGTTTAGAGCCCAATATGTGTACTGAAGTAAAAGTGATGTTGGTTTAAAATATTATTACTTACTTACAGGTATATTAAGTTCAAGTAAAAGGTAGAGACACAAACAATTAAAACTATTACTACCACTTGAGTATTAAGTAAGAGTTTGGACGTAAACTGTATTTCTGAATTAGGCAGGTACGTCTATATATGTTCAAAGCCCACCTAGAATCTTCCTAAGCCTGCACTAAAATACTTTCCTTTGACTGATCTGATTGTATATTAGTTTCCTAAACTAAATTCACTTCATTTGTAAACCCATTTATGTGCTGATTACTAGTTTATGCACATAAACATATTTGTAAACGCATCTTATGATCCACTGTTCCTCTCCTGTCAGCCCATTTCACTCAAACTATATTACCTCAGGGCTCTAAACTAAACGTGGCGCAGGAAAAAGTGTCGAAATCCGACAGCACATGGACATGTGACAGCGGTAAGAACTTGCGCAAAAATCTGCATGTTGGTTTTCCACGCTTAAAACTGACAAGTAACGAAGCCATCCTTTTACCTGAATTATAACAGATGTGTTTAAGGCCAGAACACTGAGGCCAGGAGGGAGCTGGAGCAGGACAGAACCAGGACCAGGATAGGACCAGGACCAGGACCAGGACCAGGACCAGGACAGGAGCAGTCAGGAGCAAGACGCAAGGCTTATTTATAGAGCACAATTTGTACACAAGGCAATTCAAAGTGCTTTACACAATAAAGGGAAAAAAATGCTTTTAAATCAGAAAACATATAAATATGTACAAAATCATTATAAAAATTACTTTAAAACAGAAGAGTGCAGATATAATCTTTTGTATGCACATCTAAACGGAACTGTTTTTAATCTGGATTTTAACATTGTTAAAGTGGAGGCCTGTCTCACATCTTCAGGAGGACGGTTCCATGTTTAGTCCTGACTCTGGCACCAGCAGGAGGTCCGTCCCTGAGGTCCTCAGAGTGTGAGATGGTTCATATGGCACTAACATGTCAGAGATGTACTTTGGTGCTTGGCCGTGGAGAGACTTGAACACAAGCAGAGCTGCTTTAAAGTCTATTCTCTGAGCCACAGGAAGCCAGTGCAGTGACCTGAGCACAGACTAATGTGGTCGTACTTCCTGGTTCTAGTCAGGACCTGAGCAGCAGCGTTCTGGATGTACTGCAGCTGTTTAAAGCTCGTTTGGAGAGGCCAGTGAGCAGCAGTGGTCTAGCCTACTGGAGACAAATGCATGTGTAACCCACATGAAACATTGGACTACTAAACCGGTGTATGTAATATAACAATGGCCAGTAGAGTGTGACATGACATGACATGACATTAACATTTGGATAGTAAATTCATATGCTCTTTGTGAAAGAATA
The DNA here is from genome assembly GCA_019453435.1 of Rhinogobius similis. Lineage (NCBI taxonomy): Eukaryota > Metazoa > Chordata > Actinopteri > Gobiiformes > Gobiidae > Rhinogobius > Rhinogobius similis. The sequence goes on from CM033620.1 coordinate 36,715,026, forward strand.
TATTCCATGAGGTCTCATTATGATAAGAACTGGAGCAGAATATTTACTTTCTGCACCTTTTGTGTAGATTGGTTTTATAGTGATCTTCGACTGCGAGTGGTGTTCAACGGTGTGGCCAGCCTGAAGCATCCTCGTCAGAAAATCCTAGACGGAACTCTCTTTTTCTAATTGGATCCAGATAAGACACTAATACATACACTACCCGGGTAGTCAACGGTTTCAACTAACGAACTATACACAAGTCAACTGAACTTTTTGGGGAAAGAGCTCTATTTTATTTTGGGTTTACTCTTTGTTATTGTACTTTTATTTTCAACTACATTGTACATCTGCAATTGTTCTTTCCTAGTGGTGAAGTAATAAACCACCCATTGTTCGTTCACTTTAATTTTGGCAAGCCCTTCCAATCTATCATCTCCTCTTACGAACCTAGTGGATGTTAGTGTCTCTCCTATACTGGTCCACACTAAGGGCGCTACACATGGATAAGTCTATACTGAACCATACACCATACTAAACCAGGGCAAGAGTAGGACAGTGACGGGGCAGCACAGGAGCAGGAGGGGTTGGGAGGAGGAGAGAGGAGGTGTCTGAAGGAGCAGCTTATGTAGGTGGCATATTGTATGATATCATTTCGGTCATTGTCATTGTGGTCTTTTTTTAGTTAATCATTTAAATCAGAAGTTTTATGTAGCCTGTTGCCTACATGTAGGGAATGTTCTCACTTGAGAAGGCGGCAAGTGATATTATAATTCAGGGAGCTGTGTCGTTGTTGTAGGCTATTCCTGTTTTAAAACCCATTTTAATCATCTAATCATAGGCTATATTCATTTACCCATGACTCAAATCAGGGTTTATTGCAGGTTATAGCCAACACAAATGATATGCTCAGCCTCATTCGTTCCATTTTATTACAACAATAGAATATGGTTAGTGCATACCATGTATTTCTATCAACGCTGATGGTCAAGGCTCTGTGGGCACTTCACCATAAAGGTTAGACATTCCATTGTCTGAATTGTCTGCAGCTTTGTAATTGTCCTGCATGTTTAATCTTTGTTTAGCCTCCTCTTGCCCTTTATAAAGCATTAAGTGACGTATTTATCAGAAAGTCTCTGAAGAAGTCTAAAGAAACTCTGAACACAGGTTTGCTCAGATAAGGCACATACATAGTAAATTTCTCACGGATTTACTGGTTCCCCAATTGGCACGGGAGCGGGTGATCAGGTCCCGAGTCCCGCTCATGTCCCGAATGACAGGTCAGATTGAGCCACAGCACGGATAGGAAATAGCGGTGAGACAGAACAGTGAGTGCCACGTGACTGTGAGCGGACACACGCTCACAGTCACGTGGCTGACACCGGCTGACGGAGAAGAGCAGGTGAGAGGAGACGTGAGGAGGAAGAGGAGTGCTCAGGGGGTGGATCATGACAAGACAAGGCTTTGTACTGCTTAAGTGGAACAAAGCATTGATAAACTGACTTTATGAATGAATGCGCTCTGAGTCGTGGCTGTGATTATTAATATCTTGTTTCCATACAAAAAAGGTTATGGTGGGAGATGTGGAGATTGAATAAACAACCTTTATTATTAGGGAGACATGCAAACACTGCGCCACTGCTGCCCAATCTAATCCATCGCAAACGGGAAGCATGCGGATTGCTGTGTGAAAACCATTTAAAATAGCTTTTCCAATAGTAATGGTAACAAATGTAGCTTGGTACCAGTGTATTTCCACTTTCAGCTGCTGGATCCTCAGGAGAATATTGTGCCCAAAATCCATCTCGCTGCCCTAAAAGCTGTGATTCCCGCTGCACTAAGACTTGTTACAACAAATGGTGCAAACTTACTGGACCCCTGGGAGGAGCTACCGGCAGCGGTTTTCTTGCCTAAGTTTGGACTTTGGTGAGTAAAGTTGTGTGTCTGCTGGCGGTGCAAGATTTAAAGATGTTTGGACCTATGCATTAACAATTAACCCCAGAGAGTTTGTATACTGTGCAACTATCAACTTTAAAAGAGCTGGTTATGATTGACTTCCCTTTCCATTTATCCACTCAAGATTATGTTTAGAGTTATTCATGTTTAATGAGTAATCTTTATTCTCTTGTACTCTGTCCCGTTTTTCTCAAGCCCATGAAACGCCTACTGCTCTGTGCTTACTTCGATAGTATTCATTTTTTTCTCTTAAACTGTGATACATGTAGGGTTCAGCAGCATCTTGTAGCTATTAAAAAAAAAAAAATACAACAAAAAAACTTGATCTGTAGCCTTCTATAGTTGGGGCCATCAGCAGAGCAGCACTTTGTTGTGATGACATTAACAGTGACAGTAAAGGGATAGGTGGAAGTCAGCAGACTTGTTTCGGTTTAGATTAATGTTGTTATTTAAGATGTCCAATATATTAAATAATGATACATGACTGTCATAGCTACTAACTATATACATTATATAGAGCAGACAAAAGCATAATATATCTTTAAAAATATTGCATTTGACCCATCCTAATGCTAATGCTGCTGAGGCAACCAGGATTTATGGATTAGCCTATTGTGAATGTTGTCTCAACCATAGAAAATTATTAAATGATTAAATTCAAAATCTCTAGTCAGTATCACATTTTAGCACAGTTTTGCACACTTCAACAACAGCACAGCAATGTCATACAACTCATTGCTCAGAATGGATTTGCAAAGATGGTTGTGTATGCTGAAGTCATCCATAAACTATATATTTGTTCAAATCAATTTACTGTGTTGCCTAGAATGCTCCATGGCTTTTCAAGACAGACACATTTAAAGCTTTACTGTTATAGAGCACCTTTCTACTGCTTTCTCCCAAATGGTGGCGTACTGACTGTTGGGTTCACGTTCTGGAATTAGTTATTCATAATTTTCTGAAATATGCCCTCTCTAAAATGTTTTTATCTGGTTAGTATAGTTTTATTATTATTTATTATCAGCTGAGGTATTGCAATGGCATCTCATGTTTTAAAACTTCAGTCTACACTCCCCATTCTGCATTTTAATGTTATGGCCATATAAAGTGAGCATCTCGACTGGAAATGTTCAGAATGTACTCTTTTTTCATCCTTCTTCTAGTTGTCACATTCTGTGGCAGAATCACAGCACCACACACAGGCTTGGAATATGTGGAATATGTGCTCCATGTAGATGCACATATTTACTAAACCAACTCCATCTTTATGCAATTCGTTTTGGAAACTACAACCGTTTTTGTCTCATTGTGCAAAAGACCTTAGTCTGGTAATGATTTATATAAACTGCAGGGTCTTAATCTGCGACACAATAATTCACATAGTGGTTTTATACTCTTGTTTAGTGTAGATATGTAAATATTTTTATGATTGTGTGCTTGCACTTTAACCTCATCTTGAAAGAGAAGTTTCGATCTCAATTGGTTTACACCTGGCTAGATGAATAAAATACAAAAATAAATACATTTGAGGAAGATTTTAATGGAGTAACTCAGACCAACACGCTTGTAATAGGATTAATGAAAGAATGTATATTTTAGATGAGGAAACAATGTTATAACATGGTTAAAAAGCCCAAAAAGTCACTTTTGCATGATGAGTTCTTTAACCTTGAATTTTTTTTTTTTTAACTGACCAGACAAAATGTGGCAATTTCATTTCAGAGCTGTACAAATTCAATTATGTGAAAATATTTAGTTGCCATCCATAATTGCATGAAGTTGGAAGAAAAGAAAAAGAGTTTTCAGTATCAGAAAAGCTACTGACGTCAATTGATAGGGAGCCAGACCTTCTAATGCTCAAGACATTATGTTTCAAAGGACACATACTAAGAAAAACAAAAACAAAAAAACATGTTATGTTCTAATATTGTTCCCTCATCAAAAACATACCTGGAGTTGTGTTCTACTGAGATGCCAAAGTCCCTCCAGGGGCCCATGAAACAGGCCCCAGCAGACACACACCGCTGCTGGGGCAGAGGGCTCCACAGAGGAAACACTGGAGATCCTAATGTGTAAAAGTGTAAAAAGGAGAAAAATAAATAAGAATTAAAGACATGAGTAAGAGCTAAGACTTAAAGTTTAAAGAAACACATTAAAACTAGAACCATAACATGAAATAGTAATCCTAAATAAATAAAGATAAGAAATACAAATTAAATAATACATATTAATAAAACTAATAATTACTAAAAAGGTTGGTCTTGATTCTGATGTGTATGAAGACGGACACGCAGGTGCCCTCCATCAGAAGAGTTTCAAGGTGCATCTTCAAGTAGTAAAACATGAATGGTGCTGAGAAAAGATTTCAAGTAAATCATTAACAAAGATTAGTCAAGATGTCTTTCCCGTCCTGTCTAGCCACATGTTCTTCACTGTGTGCCAGTGGCCATATGTTTTTGAGCCGTGTGCTTGGCTAACCTGAAGTGTCTGCCCTGACAGTTATAAATGGCGGTGCTCCTTCTTCAGAGACTCCTTCGCGCCGGGCCTGTCTCTCCGCGCCGCCTCATCCTATTATTTATCGCTGAAGAAAAGCAGTGGCGGGCTGGCCTCTGTCTGTCACCCGAACATCTATCTGCACCCAGCCCCAATCCTGTCAACTCTGCACCTCCCCAACGTCAGCTTGCTCTCCTCCCAGAGTGAAAAGAACTTCTGGTTAAAAAAAGTGTCACAAAGGAGGGATTTAGCCTGATGTGTTTACTTACGAGAGAGGGCAATGTTGCATATTACAGGGACGACATTTCAAAATTAGACTCATACTTAGAAGTCATTTTATATGGAAGTTTTTGCATTAAAAGGTTTTTCAATTATGGATTTTTAAAAAGAAGGTTTTTTATGTGTGTGACTATTTACATTTTTGTAGGCTGATTTTTACTGAAGATTGGGGCCAATGTATAAAAAAAAATGAGCTGAGACATCTCATATTTTTTCTACTTTCTAGTTTTCTAGTGGCGCTTGTCTCTGTGGAGGTGTTATTGCTTTGTCCATTAAACATATAAATCTCTGTGGACACAACAGATGCCACGTTTCCAGTCATATCTGTGTAGAGGCGAGTGTTTTTAGTAATTAAACAAATGCAAGATGGATAAGTTTAATGCCACATGATGGAAGAGCAGTAAGATCTCAACAAAGAACTGGTGACATATTGCTCCTTAAGAATTTTTTTTTCTACAGCAGAGGGGCAGTCCTCCAATCAGGGATGAATCAAAAAGGGTCAATTTCTCTAATGGCATCAACGATAACGTTTCTGTGTTTCTTTAATATAGACTGGTTTAAAGCTCAAATTATTTAGCCTATTTGGATATCCTGAAATCCATTTTATTTTAACACATAGTTAAAGCTTGGTACCTAATTTGGAACAAAACTGGAAGTAGATATTTAAAGTGTCTAACTAGTTCCTAACGCTAATAAACTCTTTGGCCCACTGTTAATATCCTCAAGGATTAATTTTCATGTGCAAGCTCGGCTTTAGAACAGCTTTTTTTCTGACAGCAAAGTGAAACTCATATGACCACCCCCAGCACAGGCATTCAAAGAGCTGGTTTCAGCTCTTACTTCTGGGTTGATGAGACATAAAATACTTTATGTCTCATATTAGATGCAGACAGCGCGCTACGGTCTCATTTTTGTCACCAGGTGCTGCTTAATACAGTCTTTGGGGGAAAAACACAAATGGCTTCACCTTATTCCGAGAAATTGCTGTGGGCACCTTTTTTCCGCTGTATTATTTTACAGCGAATAAGTTGTACACGGACTACAAAGCCGTTTTCAGGCCACCCAGAAAATCAGTGCATTGCTGACTTATTGTTACACAAGTACATTAAACATTTTACACATTTTAAATCAATCTACTTTATATACAATTTTAGCTGTAAGACTTTTCCTTCATTCGCCACTTGTGTGAACGGAGTGCTTGCCAAACCGGAAGAGCCGTTACACCCGGAGTACAGATCTGTGTGCTTTGGACCGCAGACCAGTTTAGAGCGAGAAGATTGGTCAAGAGAGAACAAGAGCGAACAGATACTGAATAAAGACAAAATAATAATTCCCCACCAAATGCTGACCTGATCTTGTGATAAATCTTGTGATATACATGTTAGAATCAGCCGTTTCCTGCTTTGCATGTCACTCGCTTCAAGACCATAAATGTCATATTTCCTGTGCATAAAGCATCTAATCCAAACCCAATATATTACATAAAGAGAGGTTGAAACATGGTGTAGTAGTGCAGATAAGTGAAATAAAAACTGGAAGCTTTTATTTACTATGGCTTTATACACATCATAAAACACCACTAACGTGTCATTTCTTAATGTCTTTTAGGGAATCAGGAAGATCGGCCACAAGAAGCAAAAGTGTAATTCAGGTATGCTTTAGATTTTATTAATGAAGAAAACATCTGTCATGTTTCAGTGATGTCAGCTGCTCATATAGCGGGCCCCTGTGAGCCAGGACCTCTGCAGTCTCCCACCAGGTCTGGTCGAAACATGCCTAAAATCTACTCTTTTACACCAAAAAAAAGTCAGGTTCCCCAGCTTTAAGAAGTTAGGATATAGGTCTTGGCTCTAAGCATTTTTGTATGCACTTTATTTGCCTCATGCTGTGTTCCAAAACCCTGAGACTATTAGCCTTGAGTCATCAATAGAGAACGCAGTGGTACAATTCTTTCCTACGTTTAAATTTAGACTCGCTGCAACATTGCCAATGCAGCGAGGCTTAATTGAGCTATTCTCTGCATGTAATCTTTGTGTACACAGCAATGGAAAGTTCCTACCTACATACATTTGCTGCGGTCTGCGTTGGCTACTCCCAGTGTTGCGGTGCAGACCTTGGGAAGCTAAATGATGCTGATGAGAAGTGAATGCTAATGTTCTCAGATGAATGGGACTCCTGTGTTTTGACTTCAAAGCCATTATTGTGTTACATCTGCAGCAGTGTTTTAATGAAGTGGGTCAAGGCTCACAACCCTCCTATGTGCCGAGTGAAGCAGCGCATTGTGCACAAGCCACAACAATTGCCTTTGCTCTTAAGTGTTATCGAAGTATGGTCACAGCTTTACAATTATCCTGACTCTGTATTTATGCATTTTTACTTTGTGTAATTGAACAAGCTGCAGTGGCTTTGTAGTTTGAAGAAGAGATAGTGTGTTTGTCATTTTGTACGACATCCGTGGATCATTATATCATATTATGGAAAGTTTAAATCATAATATAGATCTAAAACACTTAATACAAGCAGCAAATTGTGTGGATTATTTCCCTTATTTACCTAAAACACAGCCCAATTGGCGAAAAATGTAGGCCAACATCATGGCTCAAGATAAGGAGAAGTATCCTGTCTTTCCTTTACAGGGACAATAAAGCAGATCCTTTTATCAGGTTTCTGAAATTCTTGCTGCAATGACAAAAACAACCCAACCCTAAAATATGTCCACTGGCTGTCCTCTTATAGGCAATCTGTGCTCAGTAAACGACAAGACAATTGATATGGGCGACATTCTGTAGCCATTGTAACATGTAAGTGAATCCATTTAGCCGAGCCAGATGTCAATTGTCCGTCCAGATAATGGGGCGCATACAGCCGGGGACACGCACAAACGGGTAATACGCCGCACTTAAACAAATAGATATTGTTCACAGGCGGATGCATTTTATCTCTTCCATGAAAGAGCAGAGAATGTAAGCTCGGATGTGGAGTTTATGCTTGAAAATGATTTCAGTGGCATTGCTGTTTTGTCTGATCTGAGTCCATTGGATCGTGTTTGTGACGCCATTTCTCTTCTAACGCCAGCCAACCTGCTTTTTGTTCTGTCTGTCCTCTCTCTCTCTAATAGGTTTATGGTGGACCGGGCCTGAGCTGTCTGAGTGCTGTGGTAAAAGTTCATTCAAAATATACAATTTGGTCGTGAAAAAGACACTGTTAGGTAAAGTTCAATGTTTAGAAAAAGTAAAAGATATTTCCAGAGAAGAAAAAAATATCTTTGCATCCAAAAATATGTTGGCTTGGAAAATGGCTCAAAGTGTAGTTTACATGGGCAGAATTAACTTTTTAAAATGCTAAAATGTTAAAATACTAAACACAAAAACACACAGGTTAGGTTTAAATGATTAAATGCTTTAAATTCCCATTCTTCTTAATAACCCTCTAAACAAGCCTGAACTGAAAAAATTGGCCCTGGTCTTTTTGGTCTGGACCAGCCCCCTGCACGACCCTGACCATGGCTATCCGATGATTTAACAACAAAACATGATTTAATTTAATTGATGCAAGTCAAAATTTAATGATTTAAGTTTTAAAACTCAGGTCCCCGTTAGTGTCCTCAGAGTATGTGTCTTATAAACGCCCCTGGATGCAGCGGTGATCTAAAGTGGGCCCTAAACACTCACATGTTTGTGAAACTTTTGAGGATAATGTGATCTCACGATGTGAACCCTAACCCTAACCCATCTGCGGTGATGGTGACTGTGCTGCGTGATAAAGAATGTCTTTTTTCAATTATCTTAATATAACCAGAACGATGCACTTATGACGTCCATCAATGTGAAATACAAACTGGAACCACGAGTGAGTGGTGTAGAATGACCAGGCTCATATCCAGCCACAGCACACTTTTTTACAAGGTGACACCAGAAGCAAAGCATAGAGAGGCAGCCAACCAGAGGCTGCGCTTCCTCTGCCATCCTGCAAATTAAATACAGTCGCGCACGGCACAGGGGTTGATCCCGCGTCCTGCCCTGCTCTATAGGCTTTATGATGGGCCGACCCCAGTAACGATGGGCTGGGCCACAGACCTGTTTTAGACTGGGCCATTGATCCATGACATCAGGACTGCGCTGTGTTGCGCTAGTCTGAAAATGACCCGGCCCAAAAGTGCACCGGCCCACCATCAAAACTCCCGGTGCTCCAGATAGCCAGTCCAGGCCTGCCTCCTAACTTTACCATGTTGTTAATCTCATCATGGGACATTTTCTCACCACAAACCAAAAGGTGACCCCAAAGTGAGACTGTATACAGATTTTAGACTCCAAAGGAAACCAACACACTATGCCTAGAACTAGAAGAGTTGATTGGACCATCAACCTGCCTCGGAGATGCCATTAAGCAGTCAGTGAATCAACATTCATTCAATGCCAAGACCCAGTGAGAAGCCAAGTAAGACTGTACAATGAAACTAAGAAAACCAAAATGTAGAGCAAAACATGCAACAGAAAGGTTTGAGTTGAAGACACCAGAGCTAGAAATCTGCTTTGGAAAAGAAAATCTGTTTTGGACAAACAATCTTAAATGTGCAACGCTGACAGCCCCCGGACCCCACCTCAGATCAAGAGAGAGGGCATAATTGGAGCTTCAAACAGCGCTAATGGATTCAAACGGAGAAAATGCAGAGTAACCAAGGGAGAAGGACGACGAATCCAATGAGGCAATCTATGTTTGGACAAGTCATTTAACACTAGATTCAGGAAGAGAGACATGGCAACACCCTTCAACATCAACATTCAATCTCCATTATTCACAATATGCATTTCGGGAAAACAAAAAATACTAACAATAGTGTATATAATTGTGATGAAGGTTTGTTTGTTGTGTTTAATCCAGAATTCATATTTAGTTTTATATGAAAACCTTTGCTTCTATCCAGGTCAGAGAGCAATTGCTTTGCATAACCACCTTTACATAAAACTAAATTTAGACGTTTTCTATTGTTTTTGACACAGTAGCCGTTCCTACAATTCTGGAGAAAGTCTCTAATAGACTTTATGCCCAATATTGAACTTGATTGAACGTGTTTCTTTTTAATCAACATTTTCCATTTTTTGTTCCAACTGATTTTGGCATGATTACTGGCATTCATTCATTCATTCATTCATTCATTTTCTACCGCTTATTCCCGTTAGGGGTCGCGGGTGACTGGAGCCTATCTCAGTGACTTTGGGCCTTAGGCGGGGTACACCCTGGACAGTGGCCAACTCGTCGCAGGGCTAACACAGAGAGACAGAGACAAGGACAGACAACCATTCACTCTCACATTCATTCACTAGAGTTGTCAATTAACCTACACAGTCATGTCTTTGGACGGTGGGAGGAAGCCGGAGAACCCGGAGAGAACCCACGGTAACACGGGGAGGACATGCAGACTCCACCCAGAGAGATCGTGTGATGTTAGGGTGGTTCAGAATTCGAAACCACGATGTTGGGGTGGTGCGGGATTCGAACCCACGATCTCCTTATTGAGAGGCAGAAGCTCTAGCCGCTCTGCCACCGTGCACCCCCACTGGCAGAGTTTTCTAATTTAAAAATCATTAGAGCAAAAAGGAGAGATGACACCTTCTTGTCTTGAGTAAGGGCTTTGTGCGTTGTTTCGAGTGCCGTGGTGTACGCCAGCTGGTCATTGATATGGGCCGAGCGGCAGGTACAGTGGCAGGGTTAATGGGGGTCACCAGTGCCCTCGCCTGTCAAACTCTGGACGCTCCCTTGCATATTAAACCAGTTAATTGTGTCTTTAATGCATCAAAGCCTGGGGTACATCTCTTCTTGTAAAGTTCTGAACCAGTGGCCAGGTCTTGTATAGCTATTTTCTCTCTATGTTAAACTTAATGACCTGTAATTCAAGGCTTCCTATAATCGCAACCAGGTCAGAAACTTGGTCTGTGCTTTTAATGGGAGATGTCAGCGCGACGGTAAAACAAGAGAATGATCTGACGGACAGTAAATAATAGCGTTCTCAGGGGGTTGGGGTTAGATGGAATTTGAGGATAGAAATGGAAGGCAAGTCTTGTAATAAAAACAGCATATACAGCGGTATAACAACTGACATTTAGCTAAGGCCTACACACTTTTATAATATCCTTCGCTCCACTAAAGTATAAAGCAAAAAACAATTCTGGTACATGAGTCTACTATTAGATTATTTGAAGGCCTAATTCACCTTACTATTTCAATTTAATTATCTTAATATATGTTAATATTTTTAAGTTAACCAATTTGCCACTGAAATAAGCAAATTACACTTTAACGGTACACTATGAAAGTTTTCTGTTGGGATTTGGGGGATCTGCCACTCTTTCAAAGGAGTTGCTCTACCTGGATAGTTTCCTCATCGCTAAAAATACCTTGAAAAACATGCATCCTTACTGTGAGCTGAAAATGAACAGAAATGCTCAGAACGAGTCTGGCAATGATTTAAGGACTTAAAACAGCAGAAGATTCTCGGATAAGTGATCTGAAAATACGTCCCAGATCACGGAGTTTGGCAGGAAATGTTTTGGACGCTCGGAGGGGGGAGGATTTTTTAATGGGTATTCCTCAAAACAGTGTGAATGCAACTGAATGCTACTTCAGATGTGTTTTTGATGACTGGATATTGTTAGAACATGGTTAAAAGCTAAAAAAAAGGTCACTGTAGCAGAATATGTGTCCTTTAAGAGGAATTATGATTAGGAATTTAATGTAATTGTAACATAAACATAAAAAGGCAGCTTGTATTCACACTAACCTTATCTCAGCTTGTCATGCATTTGAAAAGCATTGGAGTAAAATTAGATTAAAATTTATATTCGTAAAATTGTTTAGCATTGTGGTGAGAGGACATAAAAAAGATAGTACAGTATATTAAAAAGTAAATTCTCATGTTTAGGGGGATAGAAATCTACATTTTAAAAACATGTATTGAAAGCTTCTAATGCCATTAAGAATGTTAGAGCTACAGTTGTTACAGTTTTACAGTTTTTATTTTTTTTTCCTTTAGTCAATGTAGAAGTAAGCCTATGTATAAGCAAAAAGTTCAGTTGGGTTTGGTTGTCATTAGGTGAATTTTCTCCAAATTATTGCATCTTTATTATTCTATGCCAATGCAGGAAATGAGCTTATCCCAGGTTCAAACGTTATTTAGTTTAAGCTTCTTTGTGTTTACATTGAATTTTGAAGATATTGCTGGGTTTCAGATGACATCACAACATTCTATAGTAATATTCAATACATATGCAACTAAAATGAAAACTGCTAAATTGCAGATGTTTCTCATAATATGGTGAGTTCTAGAGTCTACTTACTAAAAAAATTATATAAGTTCAACATATGTGAATTCACCTTTTGGTTATTTCATGGCAAATCTAAAAAATAGAAAAATCTCTCTGTCCCCATCTGGCCCAATGACATAAAACAATCTGAAAACAATGAATACATTTTTGTGCAATTCCTTTGAATGTAAAATATGTAACAACCAACCCCGATCTCCCTTACTGTATTACCAGAAAATCTAACCAGTCAATCATTTTCAGAACAGTTTGGATATTGACGTAACATGCTGCCATGTTTAATGCAGCTCTTCTTCCTTTCACTCCTCCTATTGGTCAGTCTCTTTCATGCTTGAGAGAGCATGAATAAGGTGTCTCTGTACGTGTGGATGAACTGTGATCAAATTTAAATCGGAATTAAAGGGAAGCATATTCTGCTACAGTGACTTTTTTGAGCTTTTAACCATGTTCCAACATTCCATCATCAAAAACATACCTGGGGTTGCATTTAGCTTCATTCACGCTATTTTGAGGAATGATTATTAGAAAATCCTCCCAGACCGTCAAAAACAATCGCTGCTGAGCTCCCTCGATTTTGCGATTTTAGATGTCACTTATCTGAGAATTCCTTAAATCATCGCCAGTTCTACATGAGATGCCAAATTTAAAGCACTCAAGCATATTTAAAGGCTAATAATGATTTTTTAAAAAAGAGCACAGAATATCTTTCCTTTAAAGCTTGAAGAAAATTTTAACATGCTCTTTGACATTTCACCCCTGCATCCAATAAAAGTAGAGTGAATCACTCTGCTCCATTCTCCTGGCAGACCCCAGGTGACTTTTCTGCCTATTGTGTGCTCCCTTCTGCCATACTTTTCTTTACTTATTCATCTGTCTCCGTCTGGAGCTGATAGCTGTGATGCTCCGATTCTGTCACCCAGGCGCAGCTAAAGATGGCTACAGGCTACAGGGTGCTAACACGCTAACAGGCTATTTTCACACCAGCATGAGGTCTTCTCTGTTAACATTTCAGCTAAGTTTTAAGATAGGCTGCATTAGCTTGCATTTTGGAAGCATATGTAGAGTAAGCCTGCAAATTGGTAGTTTGAGCAATACGGTACATTTGTGTTGCATGAAAACACATTGGGTGTGTGATTTTAAGTCTGAATGAAATGCCCTGCTGTGAGGAGAACAAGCAGACATGCAGTTCCTTTAGAGAAGAGGGAACAAGGTCTACAATATTAACCTGGCCCTGCCATAAAAATTCTTGCAACGTATGTGAGTTCACAAACTCTTGAATCCATTAAGACACTCTCCCACTGTTGGGGCTGCACTGAAAGTCAATCAGCCAATCAGAACACAGCAGTGGTTTAGGCAGAAGTCAAATGGATGAACCTAAACAAACATGGCAGCTTCAACCACAGAGAGGCCGCCATGACAGGAGCAGACTGAGATGTTACTCTTACCAGAGAGTGGCTCAGGGCTCTGCAGTTTAACACTCTGAGCTCCATCACCCGGTCCACACCCGCACAGGGGACACTGTCCTGCACAGAGGAGACTCTTCCGCAGAGGAGACCGTCCTACAGAGGAGACCATACCCACAGAGGACACTGTCCTGCAGACAGACACTGGCTCGAGTCATGGTCATTGCTGAAGCAGCAGGATCAGTTCAGTCGTGTTGATACAGTTCATTTCTTGTTTGAATGCTCTTCTCATACTCAGACTAAAATTAAAGCCATAGCCCCTCATGTGCAGTCTCCACAGTGATCCACGACTGCTCAGGCTCTACCTCTGCCTGCTCACCTCTCTCCTGCCTCTGTCCTCTCACCTCTCACCTGATGCATGTGCTATTTCAACAATCAACTGTTTGCAGGCTGGAGTTCTGTATGTCAACACTTCTAGAGCATGTCACAAAAGGTCATGTCCATCTACCGAGGGTCTGTGCAGTGCCACTGTCATGGTGGCCTCTCTGTAGTTGAAGCCAGAACCACAGCCTAGTGCTCAGTGACATGTGCTGATCAGTTTGGGGCAGTTTAATTATTGATCAGGAGAAAACTATCTCGATTTAATAACAAGTATTATAATAATCAATAAGTATTATTCTTATAAATAAATAAACACACGTACACACACACACACACACATACATATTTTTAATTAATCGACAGAAGAGGGTAAAAAACAAAACAAAAAAAAAAACTCACCTGGTCTTGAACTCAGGTTCTCTACATCTAAAACCAACTCTTACCGTAGAAAGCTATATAACCTGACAGCGAGATACATTGTTTAGAGATTATACAGTCATATAGTTACAGCCTGAACTATTCTCTAAAAAGGAAATTTAATTAACCAAATTAAAAAATAATAGACTTTATATCTATAACATATCCACAACAAATGCATCAATGAAAGGCAAAAGTGTGTAAAGTGTCCATGTTTCTTCTCCAGTCAGAGCCTGATCCATGAGTCTGAGCTCGACTGCTACACACAAGTGTTTTTATAGTTTTGTATTTGTTAATGTGGAATGGTAGGTCTTTTGAATTTGTATTCTCTCAATCAAGAATTTCCAAAATTGATTTTATGCACAAATAGATATATATGCACACATTTTAATTTGACCTGCACATCTTTATTGACAGTAACCTTACCCCATACCATCCCTCATCAGGATTTGTGTTAGCACTCCATCTACTGGCAAAAACAGCTGAGGAGACCTACAGATCTCTACCTATGATGTCACAAATCTGAGAAAGTTGGAGCCAGTGCTTTTGTGAGGCTCAGAGGGGAGAGGATTTACAAAAAGGATTCATCAAGCATGAATGAAGCTATACAACTAGGAAGGGAACAATGTTATAATAAAATCAAAAAGCTAAAAAAAAACGTTTTACATAATATATCCTGAAAGCCTCAATGATATTGTTTGACATCATTGAGGCCTTAATGATATTGTTTTATTAAACATGTCATGTGGCTGATAAGTAGGACCATACAAATCCATTATATCTTAAATCAAACTTTATTTTTTTTTACTTTCATTTTACAGATCTTGCCCACTACTTACAATCTTCAAAGATAAAGAAAGTGTTCAAAACTACTTTAAAAATCAGAGATGAAAGCAATTCTCTTTGTAATTAAAAAATAAATGGCTTCCATGCGCCATTCTTGACAGATCTTGAATGAATGAACATGTCCGTCTATTATTAAGGTCAGATATTTAATACTTGGTGTTGTTTAGTTATTTATGATGACATTTTTCTTTTATGACTGAAATCAAATATACTGAATGAAACTGTTTTTGTTTGGTGATTATGGTTGTTGTGTCATTGGGCAAGACAATTCATCCATATTGGAAGGACAGCTGGCCCATTTAGTTAGAAGTTAGAAAGTCAATAATAGAGAATTTGGATCTTGATACATATTTTATGCCATCTATTGAATGTTACTCTCTCAGTTCTCTCCTTCTGCTGACAAGTGCATCATTGCTGTGTCCCTGAGCAAAACACTTCACACTTGGGTGTTTTGGATAGGGTTCAAACAGACAACTGTCTCTTCCTATTCCAGTGCTATTGTTAGTATGGTTGTATGTGGAGGTATTATGGTTGCAGAATGTACTTCATTCAACAACAACCCTCCTGATCCTCACTCAGTGCTGTGTAGTAGTTTAGACCATAGACATATAAATAAGTAGACGCGGCGTTCGATGCTCTTGCTATTTTTGTTTACGTGAATTGGCCCTTTTTGCCCATTATTATGCAGGGATTGCTTATTATAGTGCATAATTGCAACATTTGCCATTGTGTTAATTTGATTTGCGTCATCACAATCACCGGACCGACATGGTGGCGTGCTGTCTGTATCTTAGCAAATATAAAGAGCCAGCAATTTCGCGTCTATGAATGTCTATGGTTACAAGTAAGGATTCAATACAACAACCCCCTGGTTCTTAGTTGAATGCTTATTTTCTGTTAACAACAGCAATAACATATTTTTTCCCATGTTTGTGAATCTTGAATGAAAAAAGAAAAACACTGCACACAGTTTTAGACTGAACAAAAGAATAATTCATAAAAGCATGTTGTAAAAGGAGTTTGTTTTGTGCCGCGTTGACAGACAAGTCGCCCCTGGCTACAGAATGTTGGCCGTTCTTCTTCCAAACAAACTGAGCCTGTTCCAGCAATGGCTCCAGTCCCAGCTGTAAATGACTTTGGAGCAGAGTCAAGGGTGAGTGTTTTGGGAGTGCGGATGTCTATGTATCATTTAAGTCAGGAAGTAGGGCTCAAATTATTATATGTGGAAGAAGTTGGAAATGAATAGCAACCAATAGAACCTCGTTCATCTAGCTTTATATTTACACTTTACAAGTCCAACTTACTACTCTTACTTTACTACTTGCTGGTAGGGGTTTGTATATTGATGAAACATTTATCAGCACTAGAGAAGGGCACAATCAGACATATTTCCATCACAAAAAGGAAAACAATTTGAGTTAATATGGCACTGCATGATATCAATGATTCCATTTTACTGGAAGAGACTGTGTTTGGGCTGAACTTGTTTGTTGTTGTAAAAAGATGGTGGCTCTCTTATACTGACTAAATACATGCACAGTTGAGATGTCAATAGCTGTGGTCATAGTGGACACAGAGCATTTCCTCATATTTAGTATAATAGTCTTATTTAATTTCTCATTAAGTGTATTGTAAAACAGATTTTTTTTTTATTTAATTTAACAATAATTAAAGATGTTGTCTTTTCAAAGTTGTAAGAAGCCGTGTGAATCACCATATGACTCTTTGGGATGAGGGGGCTGATTGATGAAGGGGATAATACCCCGGCTTCACTTTTGTCTCTGAAAAAGCTGTTCTAAAGCTATGCTAGTGGACAAACAAATCGATGCATGTGAAAAGTAAAGATGTGCTGAAGGGTTTGTGAGAGCTAACAATGAGTTTGAAAGGTTTAAATATGCCTCCTAATTTCAATTTTTGAAAATAAATAAATAAATAATAATAATAATAATAATAAAAAATAATAATAACAATAATAAATACAAGAAATAAAAAAAAAAAAAGAAAATTAGGTACCCGAGCTTAAAATGTCATACTCTGGAACAGTCCAGGCAAAGTAACATCAGAAATCAGAAATTACAAAAAAACACGACAACATGAAGGCAACACCAGACCCATTACTGTGTGTAGAAATGTATTGCGTAGTTTATTGACTAGCTTTATTGAAAGCTCCCGGGCCTCTTATCCCGTACCTGAGAGATAAAGCAGAGAATGTTAAGAGAAAGAGGGACATCATCAAGACAATTAACAAAGTAGTTTGTGGCTGGGAGATTTAATAGTGTAGCCACAGAGGTGTGATTCTGCTCCCGAACTTAAGATAACAAAACTTATCTTAAACTCATCGTATATTGACTCTTATTACTTAGTTTAAATTAAATGTTTCTTGATCTAAATTCATGAATAGGATTAAACGTTTATATCAGTACCAAGCAGTGAGCTCAACTGTTGTAAACTCAAGGATCAACACAAGCTGAAAGTGGAAACAGTGCACAAACGGCCTGTCTTTTTAAAAATATTTCCCTTGTTTTTTGTTACCAAGCAACATAGTGCCAATCAAACGTCGATAATTAGACTTGGTTACTTCCCACCTCTGACCTTTATGTTCCATACTGCTGTTGTCGTCACAGCAGGAGTGATTTGTCGACATGGAAAGCTGTCTGTGAAGGAATAAAAGCACAAGATTTGAAGTGATTAGTGAACACTGATATGTGAATGCTGTAGTGTGCTGTTTATCATGTGTTTCATGCTGCCAACTCTCTCTTCTCATAAGCCGCTCAGAATGTGGAGTACAATATGTAGATCTATGGGAAGTCAACGCAGATTAAAAAACATCAAACTCACCGCTGTTTGTGCATGGAATCCAGATTAACTCTCAAACCATAAAGCAGATATGGAAATTTGCATGTGTTATTTGGACCTTCAAATAACATACTGGATTATTTTACCTCTGACATTGATGTAAGAGTTGAGGACATAAATGCATTATCATATATAGCATAAATATACAGTATTCAGTATTTTTGTTAAAGAATGATAATATATATAAAATGTATAACAAATGTTTTTTCTGCTATTTTGCCCTTTACACAGTCTATTCTAAGGGCTTTGTTGATAAAATTTTACGTTGTGCAACAGTTTCCAAAAAACACCCATCTCTTGGACTGGCCCCCCTCCTTGCAAAAGCAAACGGCTCACTCTGAGATCTGACCCCCCCGAACAGAGAGCAGGATGCCTCCCCCGCCCAACTCGCGCGCCTCCCCCGCCCAACTCGTGCCGAAGCCTAGAGCGGAGATGGTGCGCATGCGCCGTGTGCTCCGGTAAACAGCGATACACAAACACAGGAATAAACATTTTTTCCGTCCTGACGGTGCGTCGTGCTGAGTCCTACGTCCTGGATCTGACCTGGAGTTTGACGTGCTCCAGTACCTCGACAACGGACGTTGCCGTTTGGTAAATAACAAGCTAACTCTTCGATCTGTCGTATCCATCGTGTAATTACTGTGTAGCATTAGCATTAGCTGTTTTTATTCTGCGGCTGCGCGCTTCCTGGAGGCGTGGCTTAAACACCGCGTCATCCTTGGGAAGCGCGTCATCCTTGTGAGGAGCCCCCGTCTGCTGCTCAGCCGAGGGGGACGGAAAAGACAGTTCTCTAGCGAAAACATGCGGGAATCAATAAAAAAAACACTTTGGGCGCACATACGAGGCCCAAATAGCACTGTAGGAAGGTTAAAACCTCTGAAAAGTCGATTTTGCATGTTATGGGACCTTTAAAAAGTAGGAATATTGACAAAAATGTTAATGCAAGATAGAAACTATTTGTGGGTAGCAGTTTAACGTCAACTCCTTTTGCTGTTTGAAAATCAGGCGCCATAGCTTTAATTATTAAGGTCATCTAATACACTATACCTTCTGTGAGCTTTTGACTACGACAAATCCATCAAGTGGTTGTTCAAGAAGTGGTCCTCTGTGTTTTTAGAGTCCATATATCACACCATCCCCAGACTCATTTCAACTTTCTCAGCAAACTAATGTTCTTTTAACTCTGTCTTCCACTCAAACTGCTGCAGTATTGACTGTGTGCATAACATTTGACAGCTGCTCCTTCTACCGGCAAAGTCATTTCCGGTCCAGCCCTCCACTGCTTTTCTCACCAGGATACTTTATGCTCTTGAGAAGTTACAAATAAAGTAAGCGTTTGTGTGTTAACGGGTTACTAATAAAGGTTAGATAGCTAGGCTGCTTAAAATTGTTGCATGTTACCGCGTCAGCAACACTAGCAACAACTACGAGGATAAGTATCCTCGTTAGTTAGTTAGTTTAGTCTTTATTGGAGGGACAATGTACAGATACATTAAGTTTAAAAAGAAAACAGAGATGTTCTGCACCAGATTATAGCTAGATAGCTAGTTTCCGTCTGCAGTCCCTAATTTACAGGAGTAAAAATACATAATTTAAGCTAAACAATAAGACCATTATTTCATAGCGCCATCAGACACAAACACTCTCACAAACATCTCATTCATGCCTTAGCATTGGGTTCAAAATTTTAACACATTCACACTCGTATGCTCTTTCTTTCAGTAAAAGGTTAAAAATCTTACACATACTCAAATTACAGTTTTACATCAACAATTTTATATTTACAATAATATTTACATCAAATGTAATGAAACATCAGGAGCTGCTTTTTTTTCAATGTTCACATGCCTGATTGTTCCACAGCCACTTTTTCACTTCTACTGTAAATGTTGGATAGTTTGTTAGATTTTTTAATTCAGTTGGAAGATTATTCCACTCTTTTATTGCGTTATAAGAAAATGCTGATTGTGCAAATGAGGTTTTTCGTTTTGGTATAAAACACTGGCCCCTGCTAGAGGTCCGTGTGGCTCTGGAAGTCACTGTTGATGTGAGTTGTACAAAGTGCTTAAGAGGTGCCGGTGCAGTGTTATTGAGAATTCTGTAGACCATTTTGACTGACGCTAATCTTTGTATATTCCCAAAGTTTAGTAGTTTATATTTGTGTAAGACACGGCAGTGATGATATTGTCGTGGCTTCTTGTCCAGCGTTTTTATGGCTTGCTTGTATAATGATTCTAGTGGCCTCAGGACAGTTTTGCAAGCCTGAGACCAACATGTTATACAGTAGTAAAAACGTGACATAATCATTGCATTAAAAAACGTCTGAGATGCCGCTGTTGTTAATGAGTTTCTGATAGTCTTAAAGGTTTTTATATTGTATTTAAGACTGTGGCACATTTGCTTAATATGTTTTTTAAAGGTGAGAGTGGAATCTAAAGTGATGCCCAAGTAGCGATACTCTGTAACATTCTGTATCACTTCTCCGTTTACAGTGACATTTGGAAATGATGACATTTTGCTCTTATTAAAAAAATACATTGCCGCTGTTTTCTTTACATTCAGTGTGAGAGATGAATCGTGTAGCCATTTTGCTACTTTCTCCATGGCCACTATGAGTTTAGTAGCTACTTGTTCTGCATCCTTCCCCCATGTATAAACGACCGTATCATCTGCATACATTTGGATATTTACATCCTCGCACACAGATGGCAGGTCGTTTATATATAGGGAGAACAGAAGTGGACCGATATTGGAGCCTTGTGGCAGTCCAATCTGGGAAGAAGCAATACCAGATATCGTGTTATTGATTCTGACGCATTGTGAGCGGTCTGACAAATATGACTTGAGCCAGGCCAGGATGTTCGCAGACAAATTATACTTAGTTAGTTTTGACAGAAGTATTGGATGGCTAACCGTGTCAAATGCCTTGCTAAGATCTAAAAAGATTGCTCCCACAACCCCTCCATTGTCGAGATTTGATTTTATTGTCTCAATAAGTAGGCAGCAGGCAGTTTCTGTTGAGTGATTTGCTCGAAAACCGAACTGCATAGGATGAAGTAGGTCTTCAGCTTCCAGATGTTGAGTAATTTGCTCAACCACCACTTTTTCGAGGGTCTTTGAGATCACTGGGATAATACTGATTGGCCTGTAGTTATTGACATCTTCCTTATCTCCTGCTTTATGTATAGGGGTGACTATGGCTGTTTTCAAAGCTCTAGGAAAAGTGTTTTCAGCTATTGATTTATTTATCAGTCTTGTTATTGGGGCAGATAGAATTTCTTTGTATGTTTTTAAAAATACTGTATCTAATCCATGTATATCCTTTGACCGCGAACCTGATAATGAGGAGATAATTTTGTTAACTTTTGATTCGTTTGTTTGTTCCAGAATCAACTCATTCTGATTGTTTGCCTGTTTGGTTGCCACAGCTTCATTATACACTTGTTTAGGAAATTTATTACTTAGCAATTGCACAGACTGGATGAAATGATCATTAAGATAGTTTCCAATTTCAAGACTGTCAGATACTGAATTTCCATTTACATTTATGGTTATAGTTTCCTTTCTTGTTTGTCCACTTCCTGTAATTTTATGAATGCTTTTCCAAAGTTGTCTGATCGTAGTTGTGCATACATGCTAACAACCACATAATAACATTTTCTTAAATCTGATGTTATTCTGGACAATAATGTACCAAACGGGTCACATTAGTTTGACAAAGAAATGTATGTTTTCTTTCTCCAAGCTCCACAAATCCTAGAGCGATAAGTGAACATTAGAAACTAGAGGTTGAAGTTAGATATTGATAATTATTACTCAGTGGCAAATGTGACCCGTATAAATTAATATGATACAATGTGCACAGCTATTCTAAACACATCACTCCTGGAAGGGTCTATATGAATTACATTTTTATTCCTAAAATACAATGCAGATAAATCAAATTAATGTGTAACTAAACCCATTTATTTGTAATTCCTTATCATAATTTAGCAGCATCCTATCTTCAAATGTTTATTCCAAGCAAAGCATTGCAATTTCTCTTTATTCTTTGATGAGATGGCAGTGATGCTTTACACTGATGTGCCAAGGCTTTTGCTGTCAGCCAAGCTCACCATGTTTGTACCATCCTGCTGTGAGCGTTCTCTTTCTGTATCTCTCCAGCTCCCCTTCTCTCTCCACCTCTCTCTTTCTCTTGACGTTTCATTGACGATAGTGGCAGTTGAAACGCCTCATTTTCAAAAACAATGTCCAGATGACTACCTTTTCTCTTCCTGTAATAATCCCTGTTGTAGCTTTTGTTTTTCCGTAAATGTACTCAGTAGTCGAGGATAACAAAACCAGTGCAAGTTGGTAAAACAATAATTATGATTTCTACAGAAAAATAAATACAAATCACATTTTGTCAACTCTCTTCATTAATTTTGACTTGACAGAATTTGTTGTAGAAATATTTCTTCTAAGTATAAAATCCTTGGAAGATTCATCCATTATGTATTAGTGTACATCAGAAATGAGTGTGCCGTGAAGTTAGCTGTTCACATGTTTCTCTTTCTCTCCACTTCCCCCGGGGAGTGGAGACTGTTTCAGACACTGCGGCGGCTGCTCCAGTGACGACCCCCCCACCCCCACCTGTCTGGACGATCTATGCGCCACCCGCCTGGACAGCTGGATTAGCCACACCTCGTCTGCCTGGACGAACTCCTTCTACTTTAGATGAACTGTTCCTCATCTCCTGCTGGAGGATCTCTCTACACTGGTGGACTGCTCCTCGTCCGCCTGGAGGAACTCTTTAAAGCCACCTCCCTCTTGAGTGGTTCTGGCTCCACAGTCCAAGTGGATGCGTCAGTCCTAGTTCATCTGCAGCCTGTCCGTCCGTGGGAGTAGGATCTCTCCTTCACTGTGGTTCTCCCCGAGGTTTCTACTTTTTCCCATGGGGTTTTTTGTAGTTTTTCCTCGCCGCGAAGGAGGGTCAAAGGACAGGGGCATTCTGGGACAGTTATCTGAACTGCTTTTACCTGTGGCCCATCGAGGCAACTGTTGTTGTGATTTTGGGCATTATAAAAATAAATTGATTTGATTTGATTTGATTTGATTTAACATGAAACACGTCAATAGTGCTGTATTTTTATTTCACACTTTTCCCTGCTTTTCTTCATGATGCACTTTACATCAGTCAGCTGCCACTGCCAACCAAAACATTTAGACTTCACACTGCCTGCTTGCTTTGTAACCGTGACGATGAAGAGTTGCGTTTTTATTTTTTACAACTTCTTTTTTACAAATTGTTACTGTTTTGTCCACCTTTCAAGTGTGAGATACTTTATAGTGATGAAGGCAGAGTGCGCCAGCTGTCACAATCTCACAAGTAATGAGCGTAAATGTATTATTCAGAAGTGTTGACAACCAGACAAGCACAATCTATGGATCTGGAGTGGATTGATGACACGTACACATGTATCAAACAACATGCCCTAAAACTATCATGAGGTTCTGCAGTCAGAAAATATAGTTTGGGCAAAAGAAAACATTTTACTGTACATACTATAACTCCCTTTGGGCACCCTTTGATCCATTTATAATCTTTTTTTTTTACATATTATAATAATGTAATAATGTGAGAAAATCAAAAGATGCTGAGACACTGTGTAAAAAAGGAGAAAAAAAGGACACTGTTAGAAGTTAAACAGGATTATTGATGGGATCCAACACCACTATGCATAATAACTAAATATTTACACTTGCAGCCAATATATTTAAGCTTGCAGCATGTAATTGTATCTTGTCATTTACAGCAGATCCATCGACAGAGCTCCCCCTGCAGCTCTACACTGCTAGAGAAAAGATGCAATTACATACAAAAACATTTTACATTGCCAAATATTATAAAAATGAGCCAGGGTATCTCAGGAAAGTTGTTGACGTTGTCAAATGTTGCAAGGCAGTTTTCCGCCCATAAGACAGCAAGGGGGAACAACGGGAAATTCAAACTTCCCGAAAATACATATGCAACCACCACATGGACCGCCAAAGATGTGTAATAAGGTAAACATATCACATAGATCTGCTCTAAGTTAATTTTTTATTCATTCCTTATTTGTTTATTTATATATTAGTCATATTTTATTACATAGATCCATCTTGACTAAAGTTTAATTTAACTAATATTAGTGCATAAATACATGTGTGTCAGACAGATTTGACCTATATTTATTACAGAAATCCATTTTTGCTTGAGTTTAGCTGACTTTTATTCAGTTGTGGCTAGTAGAAAGTCTTGAGCTGACTGTCTAAATCAATATTTAGAGTCCATGTAGGAAGTGAAGGGTCAGGGAGTTGGGCTTTGTTTAATTTGTTTCATAAATCCTGCATATATTGTTTATATATACCATACCATCTTCTTCCGCTTATCTGGTGCCAGGTTGCGGGGGCAGCAGTTTAAGCAGGGAAGCCCAGACTTCCCTCTTCATCTTTCGACTCAGTTCTTTCTTTACCACAATGGTCCGATACAGCAACCGCATCACTGCAGACGCTGCACCGATCCGCCTGTCAATCTCACGCTCCATCCTTCCCTCACTCATGAACAAGGCCCTGAGATACTTGAACTCCTCCACTTGAAGCAAGGACTCTCCACCCACCCGGAGAGGGCAAGCCACCTTTTTTCGGTCGAGAACCATGGCCTCGAATTTGGAGGTGCTGATTCTCATCCCAGTGGCCACCCTTGGCTGCAAACCGTCCCAGAGCTGCAGGTCCTGGTTTGCCATCAGGACGACATCATCTGCAAACAGCAGGGATGAGATCCTGTGATCCACAAACTGGACACCCTCCACGCCCTGACTGCGCCTAGAAATTCTGTCCATACCCCACACTCTCAGAGCACACCCCGCAAGGCGCCACAAGATACACGGTCAAATGCCGTCTCCAGATCCACAAATCACATGTGGACTGGTTGGGCAAACTCCCATGAACCCTCGAGCACCCGATGGAGAGTATAGAGCTGGTCCAGTGTTCCACGACCGTGATGAAAACCACACTGCTCCTCCTGAATCCAAGGTTCGACTATCGGTTGGATTCTCCTCTCCAGTACCCTGGAATAGACCTTACCGGGGAGGCTGAGGAGTGTGATCCCTCTGTGATTGGAGCACGCCTTCTGGTCCCCCTTCTTATACAGAGGGACCACCACCCCTGTATAAGAGAGGTGTCGGTCCAGACCAGAGGTACTGTTCCAGACCACCACGCGATGTTGCAGAGATGTGTCAGCCAAGACAGTTCTGCAACATCCAGAGACTTAAGATACTCAGGATGGATCTTATCCACCCCAAGAGCCTTGCCACTAAGATTCTTGCCAACAACCCCAGTGACTTTAGCATGGGAGATGGACGGGTCTCCGAGTCCTCAGTCTCTGCTTTCTCCTCGGAAGATGTGACAGTGGGATTGAGGAGATCCTCAAAATATTCTTCCTTCCACCGTGTTACGTCATCCAAAGTCGAAGTCAACATCTCTTCAACCACACTGTAAACGGTGTTGGTGGAGCACTGCTTTCCCCTCCTAAGTTAAACCGACCGACAGTCCTCCTCGATGGCCTCTCCGAACTCCTCCCAGCCCCAAATTTTTGCCTCTGCGACTGTATGGGCTGCAGTACGCTTGGCCTGCCGATACGTGTCAGCTGCCTTGGGAGTCCCACAAGCCAGCAAGGCCTGATAGGACTCCTTCTTCACCCTGACGGTATCCCTTACTTCCGGTGTCCACCACCGGGTTTGGGGATTGCCGCCGCGACAGGCACCAGAGACCTTGCGACCACAGCCGCCACATTGACAATAGAAGCAGAGAACATGGTCCACTCGGACTCAATGTCCCCAACCTCTGGGAGAAGTTGTCCCTGAGGTATGAGTTGAAGACCCTGCTGACAGAGGGCTCCGCCAGACATTTCCAACAAACCCATATGATAGGCTTGGGTCTGTCAAGTCTGTCCAGCTTCCTCCTCCGCCAGTGGATCCACCTCACCACCAGGTGGTGATCAGTTGACAGCTCCGCCCCTCTCTTCACCCGAGTGTCCAGTACACGCGGCCGAAGGTCAGCTGACACTACAACAAAGTCGATCATCGACCTCCTGGTGCCACGTGCACTGATGGACACCCTTGTGCTTGAACATGGTATTCGTTATGGACAAACTGTAACAAATCCAATAACTGAACCGCCATCTTCGCACCCAAAACCGATGGTCACCTCTGCAGGTGGTGTGCCCACAGGAGGTTAGACTCACATCGTCCTTTCGGGCTGAGCCCATATGAAAACACTCCAGGTATGCAACTGATGATGTATGAAATGTAAATGTATGAAACGCTCTGAAAGCTTTTTTTTTTTTTTTTCTAACCAAAGAAAAGTCATTACGTTTTGTTTGTTTGTTTCAAATTTTCTCAACCACCATGGAATATTTGCTCAATATAAGAAAGCTTTGTTTACCGGTGAGTAAATAAAACATAATTATACATCAAAAAATCTATTGTGATTAGAGTCATGATATACAGTATATGGATACATGTCCTCCTACAGTAGGGTTCTCAAACTCATTTTGAGAGGGGGCCTGAATTTATAAAATCAGAGCTAGTCGGGGGCCGTAACAGAGACAGACTTGAAAATACATTTTCATTACCCACAAATTTTTTATATAGGAGATTTTAGTTGTCAGAAGCTTTACATTTACAAAGTATATTTGGTATCTTTTAGAATTTAGAAATGATAAAACCTTATAATCCACAAACTTCAAACTACATGTTTTAGTAATAAGCTCATGTTGATTAATTAAGTAAAGTATTATTAGGCTCAATAATTACTGATGCAGTGATCTGCACAAGCAGTCAGTGTCAGTGAATTATCAAACCTTCAGCTGCAGAAGTTATAAGCAAGTCCAAGTATCTGCAGCTTTAGGACGAGTGCCGTTTGTTTGTTGTTTGTGAGCTAAAGTGGGAGTGTCAGAGGTGTTATTCTCCTCCTACTCACGGATACTTCTCAACACACTGCTCTAACTTTTTGTAAATGCAGCTGGTGCTGGTGGTTTTAATTTTATCAGACAGAGCGTGTATTTGCAATGTTCACTTCATAACATAATGTGGTGAAGCTCAACTTTACTTCGATAGCAAAGTAGCACCAAATAAACAAAGTGATGCTTCTCTCACTTTTACATTCTTTCTGACCTGCTCCTCAGGCTCCTGCGCTCACATCCCGCGTGTTCTCTGTTTATTTTTTTGTTGAGGAAAGTTAAAAAGTCTGTGCAGTATCCATGCTGGGTTCAACTCTCTGCACTGTGTTCCAGGAGCAGCGGTGGAGGCGCTAATGCTGCAGTGCATTATGGTAGTTGTGGTTTTGACAGGTTGTTTGTATCGGCGGGCTGCTTATAATACAAACTAAAAATCACCTCGGGGGCCACTAGAAATTGTCTTGGGGGTCATGCATACTCCCTCTATCCGGGACATATTTTCGGATCATCTATGTCACTTATCAGAGAGTCAGAGGGGCTGTTTTTAGTCCTTAAATCATCGCTAAACTCATTCTGCGCATCATCTAAACATGATAACTGCTACTGCTAACCCGCATCATAAGTTTACGCTGAAAAGAAGTTAACTAGATTGTATATTGCGCTGGTGCCACCTGCTGGCTGGATGCACTCAGTAAGTGTAATTTCATAGTGACTGATAACGTAGGCCATAGAAAGATTAAGATGCGTTTTCTTTTGTTTTAAAACATGAGATGGCAAATTTAAGGCACATAAGAGCATGTTTAAAGGCTAACAGAAAAATGAAAAATGCAGATTATTTTTCCTTTAAAAAGCCTGTTTCTTATATAATCTTGGGACACACATAAATGGTATTCCAGTTCCAATCAGCAGTGAGGCAGAGACACAGCAGGGTTAGTGTGATGTAAAACGTCTAAAAATATGCTCAAGAGTTCAGGTAAGTGTTTCATTTAAAAAAAAAAAAAAAAAAAAAAAAAAATTAAATGCCCAGCTCAAGTAACACAGAAGTAACATTTAGGTTATATATTTTAGCTATGTCTACAATGTAACTTCCTTATCAAATTGCATGTCATGTTGGGTTTTGTTTCAATTGCACGTCCCTTAGTAATCCTCCATATTCTTTAGATAATTTCTTGCTTGATGTCATCTGGTGGTATTTAGGAATTGCTCCTCTGTGTTTTTAAAGATGATTCACCTTCAACAAACTCATTCTGAGCATGAATTTCCTTTTCTGATTCTTGTCACTGACGATGTGTCACTGGGCAAGTCCAACTGTTTTGACTTGAACAGACCATGCGTTTATCTCCTTGGCTAATCTACCACTGAAACTTTAGGAAATATGACCGGGGCCCATTCTAAATCTCTTTCTATACAGTAGTATGGAAAGGGGTGTAGTCTTGGCTGACTAGGCAAGTTTTGTGAGGAAATGCAGTTTTATTTTTCAATTTCAGAAAACAACAAATAGTGTAAGAATATATATTATTTATAAAAAATGGTTATTAATCTCAAAAAAGTGTACCGTTTTCGTGTATAAAGGGTTTTTGCGGTATCATTTCTTCAACCTGTAGCATTTCACAGCTTTTAGTAATAGTGAAGATTCTGCCGAACAAACGCCTTCCAGACACCTGGTTCAGAGACTCTTGTCCCAGCAAGCTGAGCAGAATATGACCACTCATATCAAAACAAACATTGTTGCTTACGAGGAAAAAGTACAGAAAAAAAAGTACTGAGAAATATAGCAGTTTGAAGTGCCAGACTGAAAGATCATCTACATTAGAAAATACTCAAATCCCAGACGATTCACAGACAAAAGCATATTAAAATGTTCCTACCATTAGTTCTTAGCAGCAGAAGTCTTTTGGGAGTGGTGGGACTTAAAAGCACACTGCCATTGGGTGGGTCCTGCCGTGGTGCAGAGGAAGCATGCTAAACTACTTCACACAGCACGCCTCTTCTCATTTCTCCCTCTGCCTGTCAGCTCCTCGGGCCCCCAGCCTCACAGGCACAGGAGGGGGGCCCCGTGTGTCCCCGGCACTTAAACTTATATTTGATGTGTGACGAGATGAATGGCCCACTGATTAGAGGAGAGCATTTGAACAAGGCACTTTGAAATAGTGCAAGAACTTCAAGTAGAGAGCGCTCAAAGTAGTACATGGGACCGTTTCTGCCATTATGGGTCTTTGTCTGTGTGTTTGCATGTCATATTTCTTTTGAGATGTGTTAAAAATAATTCTAGAGGTTCTGATGGAGAAAAAGAATACAAAATATCATCTAAGCTATTGAATTTCCCTTTCAAAATGTCAGCATTCTACACAGTATTTGAGTGTTAAAAATGCCAACGGTGCTTTGTAAACCTGCTTTATTATTACCAATAGAAAGGGAGAAGAAAGTGCTTCCATAACCTTGAACTTTTTTGCACAAATAGAAGAACAAAGTGTAAAATAAAATACAAGATAAATGTGCTCTTTTCTACCACCTTCTTGTCTCTATGGAGATGTTATTGCTGTTGCCTATAATGTATGCATTTATTCAAATAAAAGTTGTTGTTAAAGAGTCTCTCATAGACTAATTTCTGACTGACTAAGCTTGTCACCTCTCCACAAATCTGGCCTGTAACTTGCCTGGTGGCGTCACCTGCTTGTCTCTATGGAGGAAGACTAAACTTAAATGCTATGCTCATCACATTCGAGGACTACAGTATTATTTTGCAATTCTGGCATATGTGCTAACTTGTACAACAACCATCCTGGATCACCTGCATCACGGTGTGTCAGGAAGTTAATCAAGCATCACTTTTGGACTTAACAGGGTCAAAACTGTCAATGAACAGTCAATAACCTTCGATCCGTGTTGCACCTGAATCACCCTGAGCTCTTATGGGGCAAGTGGCTTCCTGGAGTACAGGACAGATGAAGAAGGACAAAGCATTTTCATTAGAAAGATAAAGAAAAAACTATAATCACTGAGGTAGAAAAGGTTTCAGGGTTGTCATTTGAGAATGAAAATCAAAACAAAAGTGCAGCAGCGGGGAGACGGATGAGCAGGCTCATACACTTGTCGATGTGCGCTGCAGATGCACAAATAAGCACAAAGCACTGAAATACAGACGCCTGTTACTGAGCGGGTTTGAGGAGGAAATACAAATACATTCTAGCATCTGTAACAAAGAAATATGACTTTATAGCAGGAGAGGGTTAACCTGTTAAGCCCATGCGTTTTTAGAGGGTGCATAAGCCTTAACAACCTATCCAAAATAAATTCAGACTTACTCCAAATGTATGAACTTCATATAGATAATCTATAAGCATCGCCGTTGGAGTTATTTTTTGGGGTAAAGTGGGTTCGAGACCCATCCGCTCATTTCTTGTTGATCAGTCTAAAGTGTTGTCATAAACAAGGCAACTCATGATCACGTGCGCCTTTAAGCCTTTATTTACTTGAGTATCAATTGCCAGTGGATTGATCTTTGTCATGTCAGGCGCAAGTTTGACTGGAGTCAGAATTGCTCTTGTCGAATCTGCAAAGGAAATTGGCACATCAGTTACATGGGGACAATATCTTGGCGTGCATATGCCTGATGCGGCCTGATGATGGCGCACCTTATGTTTACAAATCACAAGCTGACATGATCACTCCGAGAACCAGAACACCAGCACTGGTATGGGCGGGCTCAACAGGTCAAACATGCGCCAATGAAAAAGATAAGAAAAAGAACCAAAGCTAGGTGGATTGACTCGACATTGAAGAATATGATGAAAAAGAGGGATGAAGCTAAGGAAGTGTTTGCAAAATCTAGATTACTGGAGAATAAATTAAAATATTGCAAGTTAAGGAACCAAGCCACCAAAATGAATAAGAGAAAGAGAAAAGAATACTACAGAGACAAAATTGACCATGTTAAACATGATGGTAAAAAGCTCTGGAACATACTAAATGAAATTATGGGTAGAAATCTAAATGCATGCCCTTTATTTGTTGAGTCTGATAATCCTTTTATAGCAAACCCTAAAGAGATTACAGATTACTTCAATAACAATTTTTAAAATAACGTCAGTGTTTTAAGAAGGGGTTTGGGCACAATCAATTTTATTTGCAATGCACTGATTAAAGATGTAATCATGAATGATAAAACTTGTTAGTTTGGCTTTGATTGCGTGCAAACAGCAGAAGTGATGACACTGCTCAAGTCTCCTCCTACACATGGTAGTTCTGGAGCAGATAACTTGGACAACATAGTTCTAAACAAAACAGCTGAATATATTGCGTCTCCTTTGTGTCATATTTCTAATTTGTGTCTTCTGACAGGTGTTTTTCCCACTTGGTGGAAGGAAGGCAAAATCATTCCATTAATTAAAGACCAGAAATTACCTTTCAATGGCCAAAATTGCAGACCTATAAGTCTCCTTCCTGCACTTAGTAAGATTGTGGAAAAAAGCATCCATGAACAAATCTATAGATATTTTCAATTTAATGATTTGATGACAATGTTTCAGCATCCTTACAGGAAGGCACACTCTACACGTACAGCTCTTATGCAAATGACAGATGGATGGCTCAGAAGCTAATTTTGAACATTAAAAAAACTAAAGCTATGATGATTGGGTCAAAACTAAAGTTGGCACGTGGATCCAACTTAAAATTACACATTGCTGGGGAGAATATTCAGCAGGTAGTCGAGGCTAGACTGTTGGGTGTGGTCATTGATAGTAACCTGTCTTGGACAGAACATATAAATATTGTTGTTGATAAAATGGGTTTCAGCATTGCCGTTACTAAAAACTAACATTATGTCACTTGTCATACTATTCCGAAGTGTGGTCTTCTGCATCTCAAAAATATATGGCAAAATTACAAGTCGCTCAAAATAAAGCAGCAAGACTTGTTCTAGGCTGCTCAATTAGAACAAACAGAAAACAAATGTATTCCACTCTCTTGTGGCTCAATTTAAATCAAAGAATTAGTGGTGGGCATAGATTAATTTTTTTAATCTAGATTAATCTCACTGTAATCTTGGAATTAATCTAGATTAATCTAGATTAAAATGGCTCATTTGAATTCTGACGAAGACATTCAGAATATGTGTACTACCCAAATAATGACTAAAAGTAAGTCTTTGAGAACGGGTTTCTCAAGCCAGGTGGCGCATTAGACCAGGGGATCATCACATCAGTGCTTGGCCCGGCATTAGCTAAGGGATGCTTTGCATTTAGGTGGTACTTGAGACTGGAAGAACTCCTACAGTAAACTAATTCCGCATTGCACAAGGTGCAAACAACCTTAGTCTTGTCGAGATTTCCATTGGGAAGCTTCTTAAAAATAAATTTTCTAGTCAGCTGCACTGTCCTCCTCTCTGATCACAGCCCC
This sequence comes from Rhinogobius similis, assembly GCA_019453435.1. Lineage (NCBI taxonomy): Eukaryota > Metazoa > Chordata > Actinopteri > Gobiiformes > Gobiidae > Rhinogobius > Rhinogobius similis. The sequence goes on from CM033620.1 coordinate 36,747,332, forward strand.
TCAGCTATAATTTGGTTTAGGTAGAATTAATTAAAAAAAAAGGATATCATCATTAAGTTGTGTTCAAATCAGAGTCATGGTGTTTTTTCCCTCCAAAGCTTTCAGTTTTCTGATCCATTTTAATATAAAGATTGACTCTTATCCAGCAACACTTCTGTGCAATATTCATTTAATTCTGTATTAATTTAATTCTGTGCTTAAATTTCCCCTGGAAGCCTCTGGACAAAGTAACCTGTGTGTCATGTTTAGATCATAAGCCCATGTTTCAAATAGGCCTAATGATAATTTACAGTTAATTCTTGAAGGATGTCATTGATTAGACTTTACTGTAGCTCTGACACAACAAGTCAGTCTTCAAAGCCTAAATAAACCTTCCGTCAGTGGCCATTCATTTTCATTCTTCCAGTTTTCACTTGGGATTATTCTGTGCATAAAGCACTTAACGCCTCGTTACGCACGCGGCTAATTTGCATATCAATCCACGCGAAAACTGTGCAACGCGCTAAACTTTGTAGATGCGCTGTGGCGTTTGCTCTGATTGGTTCATGATTCTGCACTGGTGCTGAAGACAGAGGAGTCTGAGAAGTCTGTGTCTGTGCCGCGTAAAGACGCGCGGAGACAAGTCAGATCCAAAATGAATGAACTCAAATCAAGTTTGTCATCGTGAGTTCTGAGAGTTCAGGGTTGGACTGATTAAATCTCCAAAAGTGCACAGTCTGACCCTGGATTAAGTTTGCGTCTAATGTGATGGTTTGACTCCAGAGGTAATGATTTTAGTGGGACTACTTTTCCGTGCGTAAGGTGGAGGAGCTCGTCTACGTGCCTGCTGGTACAGCGTGCTACCACCAAATGTTTTAGGGGTCCGCAGTAACGGGCCGGAATACGTTACTTTCAGTCCTGATGGGGAGCGCGAGTCTTCGCGGTAATTTGCGCTATTCTAGACGCAATAGTTCGTCAGCTGTTTGTTCTCAAAACTACGAAAAATACGAGGCGGGTTGGTCCAGAAGAAAGACTAGTTAAAAGCGTATGGGATGTAGAACTTTAGTTCCGAGCCTTTGATTTGGCGCAATGTGTGTGTAGCTCGCGTCTCTCGCTCTCTTTCTCTTTCGTTTTCTCTTGTGCGCGACAAAGATTTTCTCTGCGCGATGCCCCTGGGAGCTGTGCGCAATTGCGCACGCGCGCAGCTTAGAGGGAACAGTGCTCCCAACCCAACTTTGAGAATAGATTAACGGCGATATTTTTTTTATCGCCCGATAAGAGTCTCACGTTAACGCAGCACGTTAACGCCGTTACCGGCCCACCACTACAAAGAATACAAGTTACTTTGGCAATTTTATTATATAATACATTGACCCAAAAAATTAAATCAAATCGTTTACTGTGATTCTGTGCACAAGTACAACACCAGAACTGCAACTAATGGTAATCTCTTGCCACCATGTCCAAAATCAAATTTTATGAAAACATTTATTTAATCAGTGTTCCTTTTGAAATTCGTCAACTCAAAAATAAGACATTATTTAAAAACAGTCTTATGTGCCATGTGTTAAATGGGTGATAAATTTGGCCATATGGACAGAAATGTTTTATGTCTTTGTACTTTTTCCCAAAATTGAAAAATGTGAAATCATTCGTGTAATGAACTTTTATGCATTATAAGCAAATTTTATTATTATTTATTATATTACTACAATTTATTATTGTGTTTGTTGTATGTTTTGATATGATTGAAATGGACCCAGGAAGACTAGCTGATTGCTTCGCTTTCAGCTAATGGGATCCATTTAAATAAACAAATAAAAACAAAAAAGTCTTATGGGTGAATTTGTGAGCACTTGTTGTCACTAAATCTCTGGTATCACAGTTGTACAGCCCCAATCTCAGCACTCTGTTTGCCCTGCAATCCATCACAGAGTTCAGCTGCAGCTGAAACATAAGGTTACTGGAGGACATTTTATCATTTTATATCTGCACCTTTAGACTTAGGCAAGGCAAGTGTATTTGTAGAGCACAATTCGTACACAAGGCAATTCAAAGTCATTTACATAACAGGAAAATTGCAGTAAAATCACAAAACATGTAAAGACATACAAAATCATTAAAAATGCACATCTAAACAAAACAGTTTTTATCCTGGATTGAAACATTGTCAGAGTGGAGGCCTGTCTCACATCTTCAGGGAGACTGTTCCAGTTTTTAGCTGCAAAAACTCTGAAACTCTGCTTCCCCATGCTTAGTCCTGGCTCTGGCACCAGCAGGAGGCCCGTCCCTGAGGTCCTCAGAGTCCGAGATGGTTCATATGGCACTAACATGTCAGAGATGTACTTTGGTGCTTGGCCGTGGAGAGAACATAATGGAGCAGCTTCCCAATGTGCGTTGTGTATTTAAACATAAACATCTTTTTAAATCATAATTGTCAGTTAAAGCACTTTTAGACCAAATCACAGTAGGATGAGTAGCCAAAGTAGGTGTACAGAATACAGATGCTTGAGTAGAAATCCTCATTGTGTGTGTATGGCACTGCTGAGAGGAGGCAGAGTTAAGATCACCGCTGATGGCGTTTGCTATTGGTCCGTTGACAGTGAAGTGTTAGCCTCCCAAGTCTGCAGAGAGTGTATAATGTGATTTCTTGGTGGTTTTCATGGGGCTTAAACTTACATATCTGTATACATTATATTTGGAAAACTCATCCTGTCTTTGTTTAATTATTAAATTGCTAACTTATTCTAATAAGACACCACGAACAACATCTGATAAGAGACATGTCATCCATCAGACGCAGTGCCACTGCTAGCCATTTGGGTGCCCCTAGCAGAAATTCTCTATGGTGCCCCTTTACCAACCCTCTTCAAACGTGTTAAAATATATAGTGGTTTTATATGTTTGCTACAACCTTGTGGTGACTGTTACAATAGTTATTTTATATGTTTAATTTTATATTGTATGAATCACAATCCCAAGGGTCCTCTTTTTCAACAATCATCTATCATTTCCAGAATTCTTGCGCATTTCAGATATAATATTATTACCAACTCATAACAGTTTATTATGATCCCACTGTCCCTAAATTTCCCTGCTCCGCTTCTGTTTAGCGTCACACACAGCGCTTCTCTTGCTTTTATGCGGGACAGATTAAATCTCCAGAGAACGCTACAAGCTGCAAACTATAGACGCTTTCTGTTCTGTTATAAAAACATCATTTAACATTTAGACATTTGTAAGAAGTTGGAGCTCTTGGACTTTGCATATTCTGCGTTGTCAGCTCAGCAATTCACAGCGCCTGCTGAACGGAGCTGTATATGACGCCAATTTTCATAAACTAAGAAACAAATGTAACTCCTTGTGGAACCTGATCCACACTGGGAACCATGGTAGTACTAGATGGTTTCTATATGAAAAATCCTCATTTAAGACTTTTAGAGGACCTCTTTCCTGCATTGGGCTTTGGGGAAACAGGTGCCCCTCTGTCTGACGCCCCTGCAGAGGGGGCAACAGAATCTTGTGCAAAGGGACTAAACCAACTCTCTGAACATCCAGATTCTTTATGCACATGAATGTATGCATATTTTAAACAATTCAGAGTCAGAAGTGATTACAGTTTATGCTTGGTTTGCACTTCAGAACTTATTTTTTCTGTTTAATATTCTGTCACTATGTGTGTTTTACTCTGACAAAACAGTGCAGCTTACCCGTTATAATAACAGGTAATAAGAATTTTTATTTATTCATGACAGTTAAGGGTTGAATGCATCTTGTTGTTAGCGGCTCCATTCCACTGGTGACAATTTCATTGTTTTTCAGGGACATAAGATATATAATGTTTTGCATTGTTTTATTTTCATCTTATCTTCTATTCTATTCTATTGTTTAGAACTGAAACAAAAAAAAGGTTGATTACAAGGATTTTAGTATCACTGAGTTTAATGGTAACTCATTTGTGATAAAATATTCTTACCCCAAGATGATTTCACTCATTTTGAAGGATGTTGTGATATCATTTCTACAGGAGATTTTTTCTTTTTTTTCACAAAGTAAATCTAAGTCTTAAACTCTTGTGTGTCAAGAATCGTTGCTGGAGTGAATCCGCTCATTAACAGTGTGGGGGTAGATTCACAGCCAGGGTTTGACCGGAGGCAGCAGCAGGTAAACAGAAGAACATATGGACCAGATGATCCGACTCAGAGGGACTGGTTCTTAGGGCTGATGAGGCTAAATGAGAAATTACAACTCATCAATCACCAGAGTGACTAAAGACATCAAGCTGACAGATGCTGAGTGTCCAACAGCAGCAACAGTGATTGACGAGACTAGCAAAAAGTTAAATAAATAATGAAATAAAGACATTTAAATATGGTATGACATGGAAGTAATTAGCATACATAAGCTCACATACAGATATTATGGTACGAGGTATAAATCAGGTTTATACCAGTTGCAGTTTGTGTAGAGAGAAAAAAGAAAACTTCTGAATTGCCTCCAACCTAAGAATAGAAGAAGAACCTATTCTTCCAACAATCTTAACACACTTTACAACATTAGTATAGTATTGTATTAGTATTGTTAGGGATTTTTTTTTTCCAACAAATAATTATTATTGTGTGAAAGCTTTGGCCCTGGTTTTCAGTGTGGATGCTGATAGTTAACAATTACGGAATGACTTTATTTCTTGTGACTTCTGTTCTCAATGTCCAACCAAAGAGTAAAACTACAAACTTCACTAAAATTGACAATTGATTATGTAATGCCATAATATTTATTTTCTGTAATGTAAATCAATTTAGTCACTGCTATTTCTGTTTTTATTCGGATATTTAAAAAGCAAAAAATTACATATTCTTTTGAATATAAAGTAAATGATTACTTTTAAAAGATATATAATACTTTCCTGGGGGACCTGGGTGTGAATGGTGCATGGTTGGGGCCGCCACATAAAATGTATGCTACATTCCAGTTGAAATCGGAGCTGAATCTCTGACCTCTGAGTTTCTAGTTGTCAAATCAGAAAACTTTGTCAATTTTATTACAGTAACAACTCAATCAAGAAATAAAAATATGAAGGGCTCAAATCATCCAAAAATGTTGATCCATTTACATTATTTATTTACCCAGACATTGTTATTACATGTACAGTTAATAAAGCATAGTTTGAGAGTGATTATGTGATGATAGTGATTATTATTTTGTTGACATTAGCACCTGGAAGATATCGATATCGATACAACACCAAGTCTTGAGGGTAACTGTAGAGAGCAACTATAGGGAAAACAACACAAGTACTATGACAGCTGTCGGATTCACTAAATGCAGGGCGCCGCCATGTTGGATTTTATAACTTGGGTTCTGCAATGTTCACAGAGTTTGAGTAGAAGTTCTGAGCTGGATGACTGTTCCAATGTCAATGCACCGGGCTTGCTTTCAGAAGGCACAAGCGTACATTGTATACGATTTTGAAGGTGAGAGTTTATCATGTACTCAATTTCATTTGTGGGTAGAAGAGCAACTGACATATAAAAGGTGTTATTATCATTATAATGAACAGGACATGTCAATATTTTACATAAAGAATTTTGTTGCAAGCTAAAATAAAATTGCTTTTACATGAACAAATTGAAAATATTGTGTACTTACTGTGTACAAACTCAGAGGGAGCTGACCTTGGTGATTAATCATTTCACACTTTTCTTAATAATTTAGTTCAGAGGCACTCACACTCTCTGTTGATCATAACTTTTCCATCATAATTCTCTACTCATTTATATTTAACTAACTTTTAATATTTTGATAGAGCCTAAATTTCAAATAGAATGCAAAACTGATTTACAACTACTTAGTGCATTTGCAACCTAGTCGCCAGAAAAATACGTACATAATTACATAATTTACGTTTATGGATTTACATAGCTGTACATTTTGTTGTCAGTAAGTATGTTTGTGGAAAATGAACACTTTTTATGTTTTATAAATTAGGGTTAGAGTCTGCGCTGGGGTTAGGGTTTATCATTAATAAACTATAACGTGTATGTTTTTGATCGACATTCTTGCAACAAAATGTAACGTCAAATATACCGGTACACATTTTCTGCTGACGTACGGTACTCATGCAGCATCATTTCCCAAATGTAAAATGTGTATGTTTTCACAGATGTAAAAATGTCCAAAGGAAACGCAGGTGCTGCATTCGCACTTCGTAACCAACCACAGCCACACGAACATCATTCATTGAGAAAACAGACTGGAGCACAAATGTGCCAAAGTAATGAAACTGATCATTCAGCGCCATGGACTAAATGAACGGCACTTATGTCTGACCAAGCAGCACATAACAACACACAGACAAATGTGCAGTTACATTTTTGTGTTTAATTTGGTGCACATTTTAATAGAGTATTTAATACAGTATGAATAGATATAATGGAGACATTCCATCTGGGAATCCCCTGCATAAGTCTAGCCTATTTAAATATCATCCCCCTTTTAATAAATCCGTGTGCATTCATATAATTGAATACTCTTCTCTGTTTCACATCGGTCGCTCGCAGCACCTGGATTCTCACCTCTGATTGGTCAAAGTGTTGACTTCTTATCTTATTCTGCAACTTAACTTAGCTCGCCTGTTGCCATAGATATCTGCCCTGAAAGACTGACCAATCTTCGTTGTACCACAAAACCAGGTTTAACCCCAAATTTACCTCATTAACCCACTTATCTGGATAGTACAGGCCTCATATATATGAGGTATGTGCAGGTATAGTATGACATGTGTCGGAAATTAACATCAACATCAATTGAATAGACAAATATCATTGTTCACTGCCTCCAACAGCAATGATTAGTCCTTCTTGTTACAAATCTACTTGCCATAAACATTGGTTTTACTTTTAATAACTGGCAACAACTAAGAACACGCTACCATTTCTTAGGAATAAAGGGTATTTCTGCATGTTAAATCTGCTGAGTACAAAACCTAAAACAAACTCAATCAAATCTGACCTTACTTTTGAATGTACTTTATTTTCAATTATTACACATAAAAACCTTCATGTTCTTGAAGGAGAAGAATGCTGGTTTTCAGACTGAGTTCTTGACATTTTGCGTCTGCCTTGACACGTCTCCAGTCCGAGTAAACAAAAGGGCTTGGGGTCTGAGCAGAAATTGCATTCCAATCACTGTGGACGATTCACTGAGCTGCCCTCAATTTCAGAGAGAGAAAACAACATGTCGACATGGTTTGGCCAGCAGTGTCAGCTCAGGGCTTCAAAGTCCTCAGCTGAAGCTAAAGAAAAGTCTATGGATATGCTGTGCCAGGTTTGTTCCACAGCACCGAATTTAACTTATCTATCTCCTTGGAGATAAGCAAGACAAGTCACAGGTCAGATCTGTGGAGAGGCAAGACCACTGACAGTAAGAGCACAGTTTTTCCAAGGTATTTTGGGCATTAACAACACCTGTAATATGACATAACAAACATTCTTAAATGCTCATAGTTTAATACTGAGCTGGAGACGGGTCAAAATTCAGGTGGAAATCGCTATTTAACTTCAGATTGCAGATTTGTTGACCTGGTTTACTTAAAAATCTAATTACTTGGCCTATTCAGATGAAACTAAAACATCTCCTCTGTAAGCATAAATAAACAAAAGAAAAATTACTCTTTCACTGTTGCTTTGGGAAGTAGGGCCATTATTCAGTCCCAAAGATGTGATTGTTGTCAGTTGAAAAGACTGTAAGATATATGATGAATATGTCATGTTTGTGGAGATACTCACTAATATATGATAGAGTTCAGGAGTGTTTTTTCAGTTTGTTTAGTTCATTCAAAAACGACAAATCTCTATAGATAATAATTATAAGATGATGACATAGCATTCCCTGGTGGCACAATATTTATAAAAATATATGTTTTGGCGAACAATTAAATAGCATTACATTGAATTAACAAAATCTTTGTGTTGTGTATGTGTGTGTTGTGCTGGAATCTTTCGACATATACCTCGTTTTCTCCAACCACAGAACCTCTCACTATCCCATGCATCTCAATCTGACTTGACGTTTCATTCCGACCAACCCTTCCCTAAAAAAGACGGAAGTGCTCCGAAACTGGTTTGAAAGTGGGTGATTTCTCAGAGTTTTAGGGGAAACAAGCTGAGCCAGAATAAAGCAAAGCTAAGATGTTAAGAGAGGAAACCATGCAAGGAGAAAAATAACCACTACTGTTTGGTTCTATGGGGTGTAAAGTTTGGGGAGCTGAGAAGCGAATGCTATTACCGCACCTGTCTGCATGGCTAAAAATATAGAGGTAAAAATATAGAGGTTTTTGATGTGTCTAAACAAGGTGGATGTGCATGAACGAATGGTGCCATAAGCCAACTGAGACTGCAATATAGTTTCATTGAATTAAGCTTGCATTGGAGAATATTTGAAATTGTAAATAATTAAAATCAAATAAGGACAGTACCTGGTTTAAAAAGAAAAAGAAAACAATGGCTCACTGATCAGAGCATTTGCTTATACTTAATAGGTGATGCTTCAGTGTATTCTGTAATCTATGGGCAAAACACTTAACCCTGCGTCCTTTAACCTAGTTATGGCTAAGGTAAAAGGTAGAAAATCTAGTCAGTACACTGTTTTTTAAATCAAGATGTTGTAATCTGGTGTTACTGGCCTGAGAAATTGGAATTACTGCACTGAGGTAGATTAGTCATAAATGCAGCCCTGCACAAGATTCCTGTCACGCTCTGCATGACATCATGGAGATGGACAGTTAAAACCAAATTTGGAAATGTATCAGTTTTAAGTAAAAACATCACCATGGAAACAAGCAGGTGGCGTGCCCACCTTACACATATAAATAAGTAGACGCAGTGTTCGATGCTAATGCCATTTAGCACTTAGCATCGCAGCTAGTCTGGTATGATCTGAAGGACTCCTCATGCATTTTCCCTATAGCCATTAGCATTTGCCAGCAAAAAAACAACAACAAAAACCCCACAAATTATGAATAATCCAGAAGTGTCAGCTGGTACCAGCCTATCGATCACATTTAGGAGAAGTTAAAGCCTTGTTAAGAATCATTTTTGAGTGTGTAAACCTTTTTGTGTTTTAATTTAGATGGTAATTAGCGTCTAAAACTGGCATCTGAGCTGAAGGCAAACTTTAGATTTCGGATCTTGTGCACTTCTGGTTAGAAACTAGTAACCTCAAAACATTGTCTTTTACATGTTACTGTTGAGAAGAGCAGATGAATGACATAAATATCATGAAATAAACATTTGATATACTTTAATGAGGGGATTTTGCCTCACCGTTCGATTAGACGTAACTCCAGTTAGCATCAGCTAGCCATTAGCCAAGTCCGAGACTCCGCATCGGACAGAGATAGAGACGCCTCTATGAATGTCTATAAAGGTATTCAGTTAAAACACAATAGTTTATATGCCGACTACATGACAAAATGATTCAATACAAATATCTAACTTAAATGCAGCCAATGTTAAATATTTTTTTAAAAAAGCATAAATTGGCCCTTTTTGCCCATTATTACGCAGGGATTGCTTATTACAGTGCTTTTTATACATAACATTTCCCCATTTGCCATTGTGTTCATTTGATTTTCGTCATCACTGGACCGACATGGCGATGGCTGTCTGTGTCGTAGCAAATATAAAGAGCCAGCAATTTCACGTCGGTGAATGTCTATGGCGTCCTCCACAAGCCAGGTTGAATGTTTTTTCCAGGTTTTTAGAATGCACCTGTAAATAAATTAATGCATTTACTTAAGTCTGTTGTTTGGCCATAAACCTCCACAATGGGGCTTTAAAGAAAAGATTGGTTGATCGCTCACTTGACCAAAGTAAGATGATACTGTACCGTAGGCAGATTATCCCTTAACCTACAATTTTTGTTCAAGAGGGATACCTCTTTTTTTCCCCACAAAATAGCCTTCTTCACTCCTCATTCAAACCAACATTGGCAGGGCAATTTCAGGTCAAAACTCTTCCATCGGCTCTGGACATTATATTCCACCAGATTGAAAAAGACTTCTGAATTGGTGTCAAAACGTATCAATTCCCAAAACATTGTCCAGACCTATGAAACAATTTCTACAATCACACTCCTGGATGAATGGGGGATTACACTGACCCCCAACTAAGAGGTGAAGTGGGAGGAATGAATGATGGTTACAAATGCAATTTGAGTTAATTAATTAATACATAGCACAAATTGCAATTTTGTGAGTAGAAAATTCCTTTATAAACAGCAAAAGATTCTGTCATATTATGTGTAAAACCTAGTAACTGTTGTTGTCTAATAAATGTTATGAAATGCATTAACATTTGAGAGAAGAGATATGAAGTGCTAAACTAATAATGCTAATGCTTTTTACATGTTTGAAAAGTGGTTTTGTTTTGTTTTTTTAACTAAGTGAATGGGTACACATTTTTCTTTGTTTGAGGCACAATCATCTTTAAAAACGCTAAAACACATCACAAAATTTCATGAAGTTACCAAACAAAGGACTAAACACTACCTTATCGCCTTCCCAAAACACCTTACATAACATTTTAAATTTACTTGCTCGTAAATGGGCTCTGACACCTTGACGGCTCTATTGGTCGCACCCCTTCTAATATTTACGGTGAGCAGAACAGCGCGATGCGCAGTGATGAATGGCCGTCTTAAATACTTCACTCCGGCCTATATCATGGTGTTTAAAATCCAATCAAAGCTCCCCTGTTTTAGGACGCATACCCCAGGAGGCTTAGAGAGACAAATTAGGCACGGATCGGCAACCAAACCAAAACTTAATGACCAGATCCTGTATCTGTGATGAGCTGGTGCCGTTGATGAATTACCCCTCGCTGTAATATGCAGGAAGATGGACTTGGGTTAGTTAGTTCATTTCTTTCCCATTGTATAAAGGAATGAAAGCAAGGAGGGTAATAATGTGGGTGGCCTTGATTTTAAATGTCATGAGTTTGTGTTTCCATGCCAACCTTTAAGTCAGAAGCCATCAGTGCCGTGGTTCGGTGAGACTTGGGGAAATTTGATTAAAAAGGTTCAGATTTGTTCCACTTGCTTAAACAATCTTCTTTGCCAGGTTGACATCAGAATAGACCTGCTTCCTCTGCTGTGATTTAGAAATGGTTCAGATGCCCCCCCTGACTTAAAGGTGCACTATGTAAGTTTTCTGGTGGAGTGTCTCAAGGTTTCCTGTCTCAGTGGAACTGTTATAGCGGGTTTCAGATGATGTCACAACATCCAATGGGCTAAAAATATTAAATGCAGATGAGGGGCATATGAAGTGAATGTTGTTAACATTAAATTGTTTGTTGTAATAAAAGTTAATGTCTAAGTCTAATCAGTAAGAAAACATCAGATTTAACATTTGTGGATTTACCTGGAAATTCAAAGTACAACGTAATCAATAGGGAAATATGACTATTGCCCCCCGTCTGAGATCATCACATTCCTGAGTTTGAAAAAAGTGTTTTGGAATGTTCCACAGTATGGCATAATATGTATTATCTGTCTGCATGGGGAAAACAGGTGATGAATGCAGGCAAATTATTTTTTCAGCAATGCCCATAATTGCATGAATATAAAATAGCTATGTTTAATTCCACATTGTGGAATATTTGAGGCAACACAATAACATCTCTATGAAACAATGAGATGTAAATGGTGAATGGTAACATTTTTATTTAGCGCTTTTCCATCTTCAAAGTGTTTTGCATTAAAGAATCACTCACCCATTCACTCACCAGTGTAGGCAGACACTTTGTCATACATTTGGTTTTGAGTCCAATACTTGAGCCTTTTTCCAGAGGGTGATCCAGATTTCCCTAGTCACTCTATAAAATTTTAAACAGACAAAAACCTTCAGACTCCTGGCTCAAGTTAGTAGGTAAGTAAGTAGTAGTAGTCCCTGGTGCTTGCTCAGTGGTATTGAAGGATGAGTCAAATTCATCCTAAAAAGCAAAAAAAGACAGATGCTTCAATTGACCACCAAAAGAGTTGGGTATACCGCAGTTTGAGAAACACTGCTTTGGGTTGTTGAATCGAAATTCAATGAGGAAACTAATCCAGACACACACGGAGAACAAGCAAAAACAAAAACAACATACAGAAAGACCAGTAAACCACAATACCAGCAATAGTCAGCATTGTGAAAATGAGTGTTTTCTTAATCCTAAAATAGGCTTGATACAAATTTGAGTTATTTTATAAATCTTAAAGGTACACTCAAAATCTGATACGCAGAGCTATTATGTAAGCACTACCAACAGACATCCTACAACAAAAACATTCTTGGAACAACCTAATTTACAGGGACGGCTCGTCATTAAAGCAACAGCTGCGACGCACCGCCAGCATAAAAGGAAATAATAAAAGAAAGAAATACTCTTCACGAGTGGTGTTTATGATGTTCACATACATAAAAGACTCAGAAATATTCAATCAGCAGAGCCGGTGTTCAGTAGCCAGCACATAGTGCGATCTCTGCCTGGTCTACAACCGAACCAGCCGCTCTCATTCAATCTAATGTAAGAGCCGTTTTTTTAAAGTTCCAGCTTTACAATGCAATCTAATAGGCATGTACATGTACGTGACTACACAAGCCACGTTCATCAGCCGTCGTCATGGCTACCTTTCCAAACATGGACAGGCATGGATAATGTACAAAATCCCTCAGTCTCTCACACCATTTTCCCTTTAGTCCCACTCATTGCCCTGCCTTGGGCCCGCCTCTGGCCTGCACCTTTCTCCGCCCCTAGAGTATAATTGCGTATAATAGTGTGTGGATGACAGTGAGTTTATTTGTGTAATAGTTTTCGTTTGCCACTGTCATTCACCACTAATACATTTGTCCTTGTCTTCTGTAGAAAAACCACTACTCCATACTCCCTACTCCACAACCACCAATGCCCCTCTCGTCACACCATCAATAAATGTTTAAACTGGAACTAGCTGCAGAGTCATTCATTACGTTTAAGATATTACCTAGAATCAGATTAAATTAAGGATACGACAGTCAATATTTTTCAGATAATATGTTCCGAAAACGTTTTCTCCTTGAAAGAAAGTTCCTTTTAATCAGCGCTTGAAAGATTAACATCAAGCAAGTTTCATCAAAATGTGGTAAATTATAAAATCGTGGATTTTTGCGGAGCTGGTCAGAGCGCAAATCCGAGCTAACGTGAGTAACCCACGCCTTCTTTTTCTGCCCCTGTCTCATGTTTGACCCTGGCAGCTGTGGCACTGCTCATGGACAGAAATAAGCAAATGTGAAGTTCTATGCTCATGTTTTCAATCACTTACTTGGCTAGTCCGGTGTGATTTGAGGGACTCCGGTGGCAGTCCAATGTATTTTCCTATGCATTGTTAGCATTAGCCCGCAAAACACGTTATGAAAAATCAGAGCGTGTCAGCTGCTACTCACTCATCGACCACATTAGGAAGTCAAAGCCTCGTTAAGAATCATTGTTGAGTGTATAAACTGTTTGGTGTTTTAATATAAATGGTTAGTGTGTAAAGCTGACATCCGAGCTAGAGGCTAAACTAACTTTAAGTTGAGATTTCTGATCTTGTGTGCTTCTTGTAAAGACTAGTGGCCATAGAACATCCTCTTTTACGTGTTATGTGAGCATAGCAGATAAATGGCATAAATATCATGAAATTATTCATGAGATTGTTATTCATTTGTGTGTATGCCTAGTGGGTTAAAGTGGTATTGTGGTGAATTACTTGTGAGTTTTGATCCCTTTGAACTGGACATTGTACTGACTATAGCACCCCCAGTGAAATTAGGCAGGAGCTGCCGCTGCTAATTTAAATTCAAAATAGGATTCTGTTGTCTTTTGTTCTTGATCCCCAGACCTAGCTGACTGCACCTGTCGAGAGTACAGACTCTACTGATACACCTGCTGATGTAGTGCAGACTCAGAGGAGATAACAGGAGCATGAGCCACTGACACACACAGCTGCCCCGGGCCATGGGCACAGAGGAAGGAAACTCGGCCACACCATGTCCGAGATTTGGAGATTTTATTTCAATATCCATAAGACTGCAATGCTTTTCCTTCCAATACAATTAAATGTGTTAATACATTTAAAACTTTAAAGGTCCACTATGTAACTTTTCTGTTGGAGGGTCTGAGTGTCGCCATGGGGATGTTATTGCGTTGTCTGTAATGTTCTATGTTCTTATTTGCATTTATTTATGTGTTCAAGTTTGAATTGCTTAAAAATACCTTGAAAAAATATGTATTTTATTGCAGGCTTGCTTCTCTGCAGATCAGGTGCCTCATTTATAAAGGACCGCGTAGGAATTTGCTAGGGAAGTGTGTACACCACGCAAACTCCTGATTTAAAAATTCCTTCATGCATTCTCCACCACACAATTGCGCTTTATAGATCCCACCTACAGCGGAAATCTGTGCCTGCGAACCCACGTTACACTACGCCCTCTCCACACCTCCAAACAACGTAAAAAGGCCATGCAAAGTGACTCATGAATGAGATTTACCTAAACATGAGCCAATAATCAGTAGGGTTGACTGAGGCACGGGGACAGAGGGGAGGAGCAGACGCGCCATGCAGCCTATAAATAAAGATATGAATAAAGCGACAACTCGTATCTCTAATTAAACAAAATAAATGATATTTTAGCTGCTCCCAGGCAGAGACACTTGTAATGTAATGTGTGTGTATTTCTCAAGTTTGTCAACACACAAATTCTGCCAATACTGTGGAACACTGTGGTTACTTCTTAGATTGCTCGTGCCTGTGTCTGGCCTAGTCATTTAATTTCAGACTCCTCACATCAAGAACACATATTTGGTTGTTTTCTTTGACCCAAAAAACAACCGCATAGGTGGATGGAATCTTGTTTAATAAATCTTGTTTATTTAACTGACTCACAAGTAATGCATATGATGTGATCTTAAATAGTAAATAGAAGACTAGGTCTGTGTGACCAACAGAACAAAATGTCTGTTGTTTAAGTTATGATAGTAGAATGTGTCAAAATCTGATGTAAACAATAGTAATTTGTGTGTGTTCCCCGCACTGTGTGACAACCATCTCGGGGGCTCAAAGATCTGGACCGGGACTGCTTTGGGGAGGTGCGCTTCGTGGATTGTCCACTGTCATTGCTGTGCTGCTGCTGCTGAGGAGACAAGCAGAATTTGCTCTCTAAACGTGGACATGTTGCTCCGTTAATAGATCACAAGTCAAATATACTAGCCAAGATGTGCTGCACGGACTGCGGCGCATGCTGAGCTCAGCCCAGTTCTGGACCTGGTTTAGTTTTAGTCCTAGCAGACAAGGAAAAGCTCACGGACATATCCATTCCTCGTGGGTGAAAGTGCCTGCTCACTTGAACAGGGCACAGCAGCACATCTTTTCTCGTAAACTTGTGATCCACCTATTGAGCCCCCAGTGATGGAGTCACCCAGCGCGGAGAACACATGAACTGTAGTCGCAGTCATGTCGCTCAAGCTCGAGCCCCAACGTTGGTACAGTCCTGAACCAACTCCCGCGTTGTGTAGAATGAATAAAGCTAAATTAATTAATTAATCCATGCTCCAAAGCTTCTTTTGAATTGTGTATTTTTATTCATATGTTGAAATCGAAAAAATCAAACTGTATTTTTGTTTTTTCGTTTCATGTCCTTTCATTGTTTTCAGATTATTTTTTAGATTTATTTGTCCAAAAAGTGTGCAATTTTAGCCATTCTTTAGCTATTTTGATTTTTGTTCTTCCTTAGTTTATGCACATAAACTACAGAAGAACTTTCAAATTGATACCTTACAGTATATGTCCTGCAGTGGTCTTGTTTGTTGAGTTTCTTAGAGATTTCTTCAAGGTTATTACACTATAGATATTCACTGTTGCTGTCTATGACACCATCATTTTTTATAGCCGCAGAGCACCCTCTGAAGTGTAAGCATGGCTGGCCACAAAGAGCTAAGGGAGCAGAGACAGGTCTCCACTGGGCCGATCTTTGACCTCTGGGGTTTCCTGGTCTTGTCTCCAGGGAGCATCCACTCGCTCTACTGGACTGAAATGTGCATTATACAGTATATACACACACTAGGTGGTGTGGGGTGACTTTAATTTTTAATGACATAATATAACATGTATATGATCGCAAGGGATAAAGAATACAGAAACCAGATTCAAAATAGAATTAACCTTAAACTATATCGAGTCTAAATCATAAGCGAATAGGATTTATCAAAAAGAATAAAACAGGGTTAAACATTAAACAATGACTAAACTAAACAATTTATTCTGATAGGCACAGTTTTTCAAGTTTCAAAGAGGTCGCATTATTCAACCTCAAAGACTTGTCAGTTCATAAGACATGTTTGTGAATATGGAGGATTCAGAGTGACTAAATTAAATAATGAAATACACAATTGAATAATGAATTATATCTGTTATTAATTCATTTAACATAAATCAAATCAAATCAAAATTTATTTGTATAGCACAATTCATACAAAAGTAACACAAAGTGCTTTACAGTCATAAAAACACATTAAAACTCACAGTACAATAACAATAAGAGCATAAATAAATACATTAAAATGTACATGACACAATAAAATACGGATCAAATTCCCTTAATCATATGCACAGCTAAACAGAACAGTTTTAAGCCTAGATTTAAATACTGGCAGTGTGGGGGCCTGTCTTACATTTTCGGGGAGACTGTTCCAGATTTTAGCTCCATAAAACTGGAACGCCGATTCCCCATGTTTAGTTCTGACTCTGGGCACCACCAGGAGGCCGGTCCCTGAGGTCCTCAGAGTACGAGATGGTTCGTATGGCACTAACAGTTCAGAGATGTACCTTGGTGCTTGGCCATGGAAGGACTTAAATACAATCAGAGCTGCTTTAAAGTCGATTCTCTGAGCCACAGGAAGCCAGTGCAGTGACCTGAGCACAGGACTAATGTGGTCGTACTTTCTGGTTCTTGTCAGAACTCGAGCAGCAGCGTTCTGAATGTACTGCAGCTGTTTTATCGCTCGTTTGGAGAGGCCAGTGAACAGGCCGTTACAGTAGTCCAACCTACTGGAGACAAACGCATGGATAAGTCTCTCCAGGTCTGGGTTGGACACTATATTTTTTATTTTGGCAATGTTCTTCAGATGGAAAAAAGCTGCTGATATTATGGATTTGATGTGGCTGTCAAAATTCAAGTCTGAGTCCATCATTACACCTAAACTTCTCACTTGATTTGAAGGTTTTAAGGAGAGAGACTGGAGGTGACTGCTGACACTTTCTCTCTGTTTCTGCGGGCCAAACACAATTATTTCTGTCTTGTCTGAATTTAGCTGGAGGAAGTTGTTTTGCATCCACAAGCTGATTTGTTGGATGCAGTGGCAGAGTGAATCTACTGGTCCATTGTCACCAGCTGTCAGTGAGACATAAATCTGAGTGTCATCTGCATAGTTGTGGTAGGACACTCCACTGTGGTGAATCAATGAACCTAACGGTAGCATATACAGGTTGAACAGAAGGGGTCCCAGGACTGACCCTTGGGGCACCCCACAGGTCAAGGACATGCGGTCTGAGACACACTGACCAATCTCAATAAAATACTCTCTGTTTTCCAAATAGGACCTGAACCAATTTAGAGCATTGCCCGTAACGCCCACCCAGTCCTCAAGTCTCTGTAAGAGAATCTTGTGATCGACAGTGTCGAAGGCAGCACTGAGGTCCAACAAGACCAAGATAGAGACTTTGCCTGCATCAGTGCTAAGACGGATGTCATTTGTTACTTTTATAAGAGCTGTTTCAGTGCTGTGATGTGATCTGAAGCCTGACTGGAAAACATCAAAAATGTCATTTATTACAAGATAATTATTAAGCTGTTGGTAAACAACTTTTTCAATAACTTTTCCCAAAAAAGGTAAATTTGAGATTGGCCGGTAATTGTTTAGTACTGTCGCATCAAGACTACTCTTTTTTAAGAGAGGCTTAATGACTGCAGTTTTTAAGGCCCTTGGGAATATCCCAGATTGAAGTGACATTGACTATTTGAGTGAGTTGAGCTAACAAACTGTTTAGCACAGACTTTAAAAATATTGTGGGTAACACATCAAGGCAGCAAGAAGAAGAACTTAGACTGGTTATGGTCTCTTGGACAGTTTTGTCATTCACAATTGCAAAGTGAGACAGCTCCACGTGTTTAACTGGCTGATTGGTTGTTATTAGCATTGAGGTGTTAATTGTATTTTTAATGTTCTGAATCTTGTCATGAAAGAATTTTGCAAATTCATTGCATTTGAATGTAGAGATGAGTTCCACTGGCAGCTGGGCTGGAGGGTTTGTTAATCTATTTACAGTTGCAAACAGGACACGGGAGTTATTACAGCAATTTCCAATAATTTCAGAGAAATACCTCTCTCTTGTTATACATAAAATTTGGTTGTATATGAGCATTTTTTCTCTGAAAATGTCATAATTAATCTGGAGTTTTGACTTGCGCCATTTCCGCTCGGCCCTGCGGCACTCCCTTTTCTGTGCCCTGACCGACTCATTATTCTTCCATGGAGCTTTCTGCTTATTTTTGACCATTTTAGCCTTCAAAGGGGCAATGGTGTCCAGAACATTCACAACACTAGATGAGACAGAGCTCAACAAATCATCAACATTTGAACATGAGGCAGTTTGAAAGTTTATCATTTCCTGAAAGAGTGCACTTGTGCTGTCATTTATATGTCTCCTGTGAACAACTGCAGGAGGAGCCTGTTGTTTGGGAAGGATAGACAGGTCAAAGAAAACACAGAAATGATCTGACAGAGCGACATCAACCACATTCACTTTTGAAATGTTAACCCCCTTTGTAATTAGCAGGTCTAGAGTGTGCCCTTTGCTGTGGGTGGGGCCACTTACATGCTGAGTTAGACCAAAGGTTTCAAGAACAGTATGAAACTCTTTAGTGTTTCTGTCACAAACATTATCCACATGAATATTAAAATCACCTGTAATGACTAGACCATTAAAGTCAGTGCATACAACTGAAAGCAACTCAGTAAATTCATCAATGAAACTTTGACAGTGCTGGGGAGGCTTGTATAAAACTACAAAAAGTATGGAGGGTGATTGTTTTATCTCCATTTTAAAGCTCACATATTCAAATGACAAAAAAGTCCCAAATGACAACCTATGAGTGATTATTGTATCACTGAATAGTGCACAGACACCCCCTCCCTTTTTGTTTTCTCGAGTTATAGATTCAAATTTGTAATTTGGTGGAGCTGATTCTATTAGAACTGCATTACCTGTATTTTTATCAAGCCACGTTTCAGTTAAGAACATAAAATCAAGGTTATAAGAAGATATAAAATTATTGATTAAAAAGGATTTGTTACATAATGATCTGACATTGAGCATGGCCAGTGTCAGATTTGTTTCAGTGGGACTGGACTGTTTTTTATTACAAGGAATACAAATTAAATTTCTCTGATAGGTCAGTTTTCTATTATCCAGAGGAGTTTGTTCCTTTACAAGATCACATTTATTTGGTCTCAGAGCTGTGCAGGTGGTAACAGATGTAAATGTGATTTGATGCAGGTTATAAGATACAATGCCACGAGCAGAGTGTTTATAATTATGACATCTTGCACTTATAATAGTCCTAATGGGGAAAGTAGGTTTTTTCCTCTTAAAGTCTTTTTGCAATCGTGTCAGAGATTGTTTTCTAGACATTGCCTGCAGTGACCAAGAGGGGGAGCGAGTCTGAACACAGCAGTATGTTGGGTGATCTGAAGAAGCAGTGCGGATGGGAGTATAGGAAGTAAACAGTCACTCACGTGCGGGAACGCCAACCAGGTAGTGAACAGCGTAGAGCATGTTGTTTACCAGTAGACGGCTTCCGAGCCAGTTCAGATGCAGACCATCAGAGCGGTAGTGAGATGGACGATCCCAAAACAGGTTAAAATTGTCAATAAATTTGATAAAATGAGACTTGCAAGTGGAGCTGAGCCAAGTGTTCAAATAAAGGGTTCTACTGAGTCTCTCAGCACCCCTATTCATTGTAGGAAGAGGACCGGACACAAACACGGACATACCCTGAATAATCCACGGTTTCAGAACGTTGAAGAGCTCCATAAAATCTCTTTTTGTAATTTCTGACTGCCTGTATAACATGTCGTTTGTACCGACATGAACGATAACCCTATGAACTGTTGAGGGCATCGATTGGAGAAGGTCAGGGAGTCTCCTCATAATCTGTGAGACTGTAGCTCCCGGAAAACAGTGCGTAATAGCGTTGAAGAAGAATGGATAATTAGTTAATGTTATGTTAATTTAATGAATTAAATGTCTAATTAAATAATTTCAAGAAACATTTAAACAACAAATAAAAATATACGTTTAATTAATTAATGATTTCATGGTGTCTGCTGTACCAGTTAAATAATCTGTCAGACTCATCAAACAAAGAGGGACTGCTCTTGTTGTGACCTCAGATCAGCACGAAAATTGTGGAAATGGATCACTGTTGTTTCAATAAAGAAGCACTTCTGAGTCTTCATGGATGCCCCTTAGGGCACGTGCCACGTTCCCTGCAAAGCTCATCGCTTCCGGGAGTCAGAGAAGCCCAGACTGGAGCAGAGCCTGGTGCAAGCAAAGCCACAGAGTGGTGCAGAATCTGGGAGTCAAGCGGGTTTGAAGAGCCCTTTCACCGGCTACGATCTCTCCATAGAGCGGAGGTTTGGCGTTGAGCAGTATACGTGGCACTTGCATGTCATTTACTACATTCATGTGTTTATGAGCAAGTATTGTTTGATGATCAAAGCTGCTCCTTTCTACAGCTCATGGGGACTGTGGTCAAGCATGCAGGTTTTGTCCTGGTTTAGAGACAAGTCCACTGTGGGAGTCATAAGTTGTCTGACTATGGCGTGACACTGTCCTCGCGTATCACACGGGCAAATGTTCGGTGCTTATGCTTGATGTGAGCGTATATTTTATTATCATACTTGGAGGATGCATCATAGCTAATATGTGTTTACTCCCCAAAATAATCGTCCTTTATAAGCAGCATAGCAGAAAGCAGCCCTGGACTGACCATCTGGAGCACCAGGAGTTTCCCCAGTGGGCCGGAGCACTTTTGGGCCGGTCATTTTCAGACTAGCGCGACACAGCACTGATGTCAAGCATCAACGGCCCAATCTAAAACAGGTCCGTGGCCCAGCCCGTCATTACCGGGGTCGGCCCATCATAAAGCCAATAGAGCAGTGTACAACACAGGAGCAACACATGTGCCGCGCTCCAGTTTTTATTTCACATTGACAGACCTCATCAGTGCATAGTTCTGGTTATTTTAAGATCACTGAAAAAAGCCGTTCATTTTTGTTCAGTGCAGTCAAAGTGATCACCACAGATGCACGCATCGCACTGACGTGATCTGAGCCATTATCCTCAAAAGTTACACAAAACATGTGTTCTGATGGAAGGACGTCTGTGACGCCTGGAGTGTTTAGAGACCACTTTTATAAGAAGCACAGTCTGAGGGCACTAACACTAACTTATTTGTTTTAAATATGTAATAACATTGGCATATGCAGTAATGATATAGAGAAAAATAGCTTTAAAGCAATTGGGCCAAACAACAGGACGTGCCAAGAATTATTAGACAATATACCAAAACAACACTCCTGTTTTGGACTCATATATACAATATATATACAATATAAGCGTGGTCATGGTCACGCAGGGGGCTGGTCCAGACCAAAACGTCCAGGACAATTTTTCCTCCCATTCCAGGCCTGGCAGAAAGTCACCAGAAGGAAGACAGACATAGACAGACCCAAGTCACTTTACGTTGGATGTTAGCTCGTTTGAGTCTCCCAAACATCGATCCGCAGAAAGCACTCAAGACAAACTTAACCCGCTCTGGTTTTATTCTCTTAACTCTTAACACGTTCTTCCCTGTAGGCCTCTGTCTTCTTGTAAAGTTTGACCAAAGGAAGAGAGATAGACACAAAACACCACACATTACCAGTGCTTAGATTTATTTCTCATTTTGATTTAATTCATGATAAATATAATTCATTCTTTTATTGCGCATTGAATAATTTAATTTTGGCACACTGAATCCTCCATATGTGAAGCCAATCTCTAACAAATAATAATAACAAGGTTTAGCATTTGTGAATCCTAAGTTTGGATATGCATTAGTTCATTTGACCTCTTCAGTTTCTTGTACACCCAAAATCAATCCACCAAATCATGCATAAAACAATCTTCAAGCAGAGCCAAGTCATGAAGCCATAAGTATAAGCTCTCCTCTTGTAGCTCTATGCAAGAACAGAAAAACATAAGTCCGTACCCCCCTCACCCATCTCCTTACGCTGCCTATTTTTACCACCTCTCTGGGGAAATAACCGTCAAGGAAACCCACTAAGCCCTGTAGTGTTTGTTTCAATGTGCCGCAGTGTAAAGGCCTTTCACACAACAAGCTGCAAACACCGAGGTGAATCTTAAAATAGGTTTGAACTGAATCCTTAGATGTTAAGAGTTTAGCCAAGAAGGAACAAATAGGAAGAAACTAGAAAATACATGAATACGGTTAAGAGAGGAGGAGTTTAGAATGATACTGACACCTTTGAATTAATTTACACAGCAGAATCAAATCGCAAACATTTCTGATACAATAGAAGGAATGCCTGGCTCCCCAGTCCCTCCAATCACAGCCGCTAATTTGTTCCATGTCCATCTCAAATGAGGAAGCCGTCTCCTCTGGAATATCCATAACATTCAGAAAAAAATATACAAGTTTTTAGAGTTTGATGTTGATTCTGCCTAAATCTATCTTGTTTCTTTCTTTTTCTAATCTTAAGCCACCTTGTCTGTTTTGTTATGAACAGACCATGTGTTTCTATGCGTGGTTAATCTGTCTGTCAAATGGTTCCACACCATATGTTTTTCAGTTCAATTTAGTTTATTTTTGTAGCGCCCAAAATGACAGTTGCCTCGATGGGCCACAGGTAGAAAGCAGTTTAAATAAATAATGTTCAAGAGAATGTAGCAAATGGATAACTGTCCCAGAGCATCCCCTGTCCTTGACTCTCCTTCTCGGCACGGAAAAACTACAAAAAACCCTGTGGGAAAAAGTGAAAACCTCAGGGAGGACCACTGCTCTCACGGACGGACAGGCTGCAGATGGTCCAGGACTGACTCGCATCCATTTGGACTGTGGAGCCAGAACCACTCAGGAGGAAGGAAGGTGGCTCATCTAGTGAGACAGAGTTCCTACAGGCAGATCAGAAACTGTTCATCTAGTGCAGAGAGAGTTCCTCAAGGCAGATGAAAACATCCAGACCTGGATGACCAGACAGGTCAGGGTCATGGGATGGCGGTTTCATGACTGGCGCAGCCGCCTCAGCATCTGAAACAGTCTCCACTCGCCGAGGGAAGTGAAGAAAGAGAAAAAACATGTGAACTGAAATGAACAGACTACATGTGAACTAAAATCTTAAATATTGTTGATAGGGAAAGTAGGAATAACCAGAGGTTCGTGTTCAAGCTGCCACACTTCCCCCAGCATAATTTCTTCTGGGGCAGCGTAGATAAAACTGTAGATTATCATTTCTGTTCCTAACTAGCCTGACCATATATTTCATTTTTGAAAGGTATTGTAAAAGTGTGTAGCCTTCGCAGGCTTTGTAAAACAAATGGATATTTTTTTTTGTCCCAGGCTTTTAAGGTGCTGCAATTAAATTGTTAGTGTTTGTATGCCGAATGTATTGTTGAAACTTTTCAACAATACAACTCATCTGTTATCTGCGTAGCCTTGTAACAGTCAAGAGTCCTGGGGTCTCTCTTTCACTCTATATGTGTTTGCTGTTAATAGACATTAAGGCCAATCAATTCAGATCTTCACCAATCCTCACTGGATTTCATGTATTTTTCTCTCGCTTTCATTCGAAGCGTACATTTGAGGTGTTCAGAGGTCAACCAAGTACAGTCCAAGCAGAGTTCTAGCAGGAAAATAATAATCATAATAAGGTTCTAAATTGTCAATGTATTGGGTTCAGTTAACATTTTACATTCCAAGATTTTGATTTAATCTTGGAGTCACATATTTTACTTTGCTTTACTTTCAAGACTGGAACATTTCTAGATGTCTACATATGTGGGTTTTCCCTGGTTATGGGATGAAACCGCATTTTGAAAATACTGTAGATACAAACACTGAGTAGCCTACTAATTCGTTTTTTTGTTCAAACTAACCTTGAACAAAGGTATTTCAATAAATACTACACACTACTTTTTTTTTTACATTATTAAAATATACATCAGATTAGTATTACCCTGTAAAATGTTACTCTTTGAAGAAGGGTTTCAAATAGGCTGTAAAGAAACTCTTGACACAGATGAATTTGTCCAAACTGCTGCGGGTGAAGGTGTCTTGACAGAAAGAGGAAGAAATAGCACTAATGTGTAAAAAATGCCCTAAAATTGACATATGTTAATTTGTGTTGATATTTGCATAGCAGTATCAATACCCACATTTGTACTGGTATTAACACTCTCAGCCCTAGTTTACCCTAATCAGTTCAGTGCACTCCTGACTAAAGTGTGTACAAAGAGGTTCTGGGTGCTCGACATAACAACCATGTACTCCAAATGCAGTCCAAAGCAATGAAATGAAATTCTCAAGGGGACTTACAGATGTATCTTAAAAATCTTCTAGGAGTCAATCATTCAGCACTAATGGTATTTGACTTTGAACATCCATCTTTTCACTTCTCTATCAGTGTCCTGCTGTGAAATTTCAAGGACTAGATAATATGACAGTTAAGGCACGGCACACTCTCTTCCCTTTAAGCACCCGAGTGGCTCTATAATGTTGTTTTCCTCACTCATTACTGCACAAGTGGTTTTATATCAGCTCAAATGGACGTCCCGGAGCAGAGAAGTCCTTCTTCGAGAACCTTACACCCCCGCACTTCAGCACAGCAGGTGGTAATTGAACAAAATGTGTTTTTAATTTGAAACTATGAAGTAGATATATTCCCTTAAGATTAAGCATGGATTGAATTTAGCAAAGTCAAAAGAGAAACAGGCATGTGGATCATTCTGCCCACGTCTTTGCTTTCAGTGAGGAATATTTAGTCTTCTTTACCTGTCAGGAGCATGGCCAGCAGCCGTTAATCAAGTCAGGATCTGGTCAGGATCAATGAGAGCCAATGGGGTTCGTGATGGATTTGCCCAGATCTTCAAAATAGGTTAATGATGAGAAGTGCCTGGAGGATTTGTTTATACGTAAAAAATGTAAATGCATTAAACCACTTTCCGAGACTATTGTGGAAAAAGTAATTCAACTTTTGTTTTTTTAATGACAGAGGAGTTTGTGTTTTTGTTTGAAATGAACCAATATTAACCACAAACAAGATCTGAATATGAACGTGACAGCTGCAGTCTGGAGCACATTAAATCGCCCCTGAGTGTGGTGTGAAAGTGGAATTTGATTTTTAAAAAGCACTTGGATCGGCTTGTATTAATTGTGGTTGTAGAGCTGGCCTTTTGCAACCTGTGTCTGACGAGGAATATCATATCAATATATTAATATGTGTCTGTGTTTTGCTCCGAAAGCTTTTTACCTCCAACAGCAGGTATCACCTTCATAGTACTTTTGCCACGGGCGAAAGAAAAGTACCAGGGAAGCAAACACGAGCATCCGTGTCCAAGCAGCTCTGTTCGATTGAAGCCTGTTTTGATGGAAATAAGTTCGTCAGTCAGCGTTAGAAATGAATGTGCATGTGAACAGCCCAAAAGCGAAGTAACAAGAACTAAATGTTGTGCACAATGGGGCCGCTCTAACATGTGAAAATATGACTCCATCCCTCCATATTCAAATCCATCCAATTATATTTCCATCAATAATCTTTCTAACAAATCCAATAAGTCAAGTTAATGTATTATATGTATTCCATCACTGCGCTCGTTGGTCACCCCGCCTTGTCAACACACTGCCTCTAATTACTCGACTGTGTCTTGTTTTTGCAGTCTTCGGAAGTGGAGTCGAAGTCTACTCTGCCTGCTCAGCCCCAGGTCCCTGCTGGTGCCCCACTGCCTGCTTTCCTCTCATCATTACGGGCTCTGTGTTTGACTGTGCGGAGACGGGACGCATATTGACACGTGTTATTTTTACAGTGTGGCTATGGCTGCAGGGCACAAATAATGATTCTAACATGTTTTATTCTAAGAGGTTGGATGGATATGAACCTCGTTGCCCTCTGCTCTTGTGGCGGCGCAATGATCAGGGGAAACAAGTTGTGTTCAACAAAATCAGCAATCAATGGGAAATTCACTAGCAAGAACCACAACATCAGAACACAGTGAATATGTTATGACGATGACGGTCATAGTAGACTAAATGAAATTCGAAGGCCGGTTTGGGACTTCAAATATATAAATAAACAATATGAATACAAGTATACAAATAGGGCAGGCGTAAGGAGGTGTGGTCCTGCTTCTGAAATAAGATAACTAAGCTTATCTTCATTTATTGTAATGTATTGATATTGTTGAGGATGTTTTTGGTTTTTTTCATTCTTGTTTTTGGGGTAAGATATGAGTGAGAAGGAAGTTGATGGTTTTGAACTTAAAGTTAGAGGGGAAACATTCTACCCTATTTCCATCACAGCTGTTTGTCAAATTAGTTGTATGTAGTTTTTATACAGTGTATCTTTTGGCATTTTGCATAGAAGTGGTAAATATACAGAATTGTTGGTTTGAAAATAAGCTAAAGTACCATGAGATCCAGAATTCTGCAATACAATAGTTTCCAAACATGTGAGTCTGGTCATTGGTTTCATCTCCCCAAGTTCAGATGACCATGATTGACAGGTGGATTAGCCAATCAGGGACACACATGGTCACACATGGTTGCTTACATGGAAATAAGAATGGGAAAAAATGATCACATGGGAAATTCTGTACAGTCAGTGAATGTAGAAGTAAATCAGATGTAGCCAATGGGGTATTTTGTTTCACTTGCGTCACTGAGTATAAAAATATCTGATTTCTCTTTTATGTCTGAGTTTCGGCACGAAAGAGGAAGTGGTGACCAGACCGAGATCTGTGTTTTAACTTTAAAGTGTTACATATGCAGTTTGACATAGCATATCAAAGCTTGCGTTCTTTGATAACTATCATATGTGCACTATGCTGGAGTTTGACAAATGTTCAGTTGTCAACACGATTTTCTTTTTGTAAATCAAATAAACATTTCCACCTTGATAAATAATTATACTTGACTTTACTGAACGATTTGGAGCATGTTTTCAAAGCAAGGCCAAACAACCACCAGTCATTTGCTTTTTGTGCTTTTTTGTTTTTAAAAAGCCTCAAAATGCACCAACTTTTAGCACCAACTAAATATCAACTTTCTTCTAATAAAATAGATGATGCAAAAAAGCTATATGCCAATTTATGTGACATGTTTTGGCTTTGGAACTTCATTAGGGGTGTCAACTGATCAGTGTGACATGTTTCTCTGTTGTACCCAGGCGTGGTCATTTTGACAGATGTGGCAGATCTATCAGACTAGCCCCAGCGTTATGGTCTCTGGAGAAGTGAGCCCCATCTGTGAGCCAAAATTAATTGGTTTTCTCTTTTTTCACCACTCTTAAGAAGTTTGCGAGTCAGCTGTCAAAACTGTCAAGTAAACAAACAGACTGGTCTGAAAAAGGAATGTTTTTAATAAATTATCAGACGTACCAAATTAACCTTATTGAACACTAGTAAAATATATATTTTTTATGATGTAATTTCTAAATATTATTCAGCAAAAACTTAACGATGCAATATGTATCATTACTTAAATGAATGTACTGTCACTAAATTTCTCATCAACCTGGCCCTCCACTTCATCCTGCAGCATCTGGACTCCCGGGGAACCTACGCCAGGGTCCTGTTTGTGGACTTCAGCTCTGCATTCAACACCATCCTCCCTGCTCTGCTCCAGGACAAGCTCTCTCAGCTCAACGTGCCTGACTCCATCTGCAGGTGGATCACTGACTTCCTGACGGACCAAGGCAGTGCGTGCGGCTGCGGAGGAATGTCTCAGAGACTTGAACTATCAACACAGGAACTCCACAGGGCTGTGTACTTTCTCCTCTGCTCTTCTCCCTGTACACCAACTGCTGCAACTCCAGCCACGACTCTGTAAAACCGATCAAGTTTGCAGATGACACCACCCTCATCGGACTCATCTCGGACGGCGATGAGTCTGTCTACAGGAGGGAGGTGGACCGGCTGGTGTCCTGGTGCAGCGACAGCAATCTGGACCTTAACGCCCAGAAGACAGTGGAGATGATCGTGGACTTCAGGAAAGTCTGAAGTCTGGTCTGGAGTCTCCAGGACTCGGGAACAAGCAGGTCGGATCACAGACCCTTCTCAACCTGGACATGGACTATTTGAGCCACTCCCCTCGGGCAGGAGGCTACGGTCCATCTGGACCAGAACCTCCCGCCACAAGAACAACAAGAACATCTGCCACTTTAACAATATATTATATAAGAACTATCTATTTGCACTGCTACATTTGCACTGTCTGCCAACTGTACATTTCTGTATATAGTCTTAGTCTATCTTAGTCTATTTTATGTTATTTTATTCTTAATCTTATGCATGCCTCTTTTATATATTTTATTATATTTTATTCATTGTTTTATGTTGCACCTTACGCCAAAGCAAGTTTCTATGTTTGTGAATTTTGATCACAGACAATGGCAATAAACAGTTTCTGACTCTGATTCTGATTCGAGTACAAACAAAAAGAAGGGTGTGCAAAAAGTACACTTAGAAGTACACTTTTAGTTACTTAAGCTCATTTTAAGTGATCGCCTCTGTACATTTGTACTGCACACCAACTTTGTATTCCAATGGGCAACTCTTGTGCAATTCCAAATTTGTACAAAAGTATATATGAGTTTCTGGCGCCAAACGGTCAAGCTCTTTTCCTCACTAACTCCAACACAGCTTTCCATATGTTGCATCAGAGGCTCACTCAACTTTGGCAGTTATTGGACAGTTTGCCGTCAGCATATGTCTGTCAGAGCTTGGAGCACTCAAAAATATATGCAAAAAAAAAAAAAAGAAAAAAAAAATCACTCCATTAGGTATCGAGAATCTGTGTGTCATACATGTGTGTATAAGGATAACTTGTGTATAAGGATAAATTTGGAGTTGTTTGAAAAGTCATTATGGAAACAGTACACAATGTAAGAGTGAGAACATGTCAAAATTACGATGTGAGTGTGCAATACTTCAAAGCCAGAAGAAATCCATAAGAATAATACATTTGAATGCAGTGTTATGTAATTTCAAGCATGTCCAGAGAAAAAATGCAAGTGTGAACTCTAACAGGAAGAGTGTAATGTAATCTTACAAAAATACATGGCTACCAGTCCTTTGTACTCTTTTTCAAATTTTGTCCCCCTTCTTAGGGTCAGAATACTAACCTAGCCCTGCCATATGAATTCTTGTGAAATTTTTGAGTTCACAAACTCTTGAATGTCCAACCATCCACCCATCAGGACGGTCTCCTGCTGTTGGGTTTGAGCCGACCGCTGTGTGCTGGACCAATCACAGCACTGTATTGTGGTTTGGGCGGAAGTCAAAAGGACAAACCTACTTCAGCCTATTTCAACCCATTTACGGACTATTTTGCGTTTGAAAACATGCACATAGAAGTGCTTTGTGTATTTGAGGACAGGGGAGAAATCTGTGCTTTTCCCTCAACTGGATTTCTTGATTTCTCGGCTTGTTTTGCTTTTGCGACACTGCGACCAATCAGTTCAAATGTTTGTCATGACATCATGTATTTTCCCAGCGGCTTTTGGTGAGAGCCTGTCCAGACTGAAAATGTGTAGAACTAAATTCAGAGTGGTACACATATCAATCTGGCGTGAGACAAGTTATCAAAATAATACTGCTTTGTGCTGTCTGCATCCAATTATTAAGTGCTATAACCAACCTTATTAAAACTCTCTGTGGTAGTTGAATATGTATTTTTACAGCATTTGAAGCTCCCGTCGTCTCCACATGCTGTCTCTGGGCAGAAAATATTTGCAGACATCGACCTGAAGACAACTATTCTGAGAAACTCTTTTAAAAATATTTGGCACAGTGAAATGCTTTAGTATGTGATTGTACATAGTACATATTGTACGAAAAAAATCCTAAGCAGTGTATTTCCCAACAGAGATGCAGGGGGAGCTCTGTTGGTTAAATTACTTCTTCTGCAGTAAGACAGCAAAAATCAGGTACAGCACCTTTAAACATTTTCATCTTTAATATATTTAATTATTACTGGTGTTTTTCTTAAAACATGCATTGTTACTGAGAAATGTGCCATCTTTGTTGGCACCTGCTTATCACGTGTGATGTACTTCACTGTGGCCGTCAGTCAGTATCTGTATAGGAGGAGTGAACACAGTCCTTTGACCTGTGCCTGTATAAGCCATGATTGGATTGGTTTCTCCTCTGGTTCACTGGCCCATTGCCACAGCCAGGGGCGACACACACATGCAGCTAGTGACTCCAAACACTACTTTTTCCATTAGCTGACCGCTGTGCTCTTTAGCACTGTTAAAGAATGTATTAGCCGACCATAATGCCTGGGGTCCAACCATTACCCAGACTACATACAGTACTATATATATACAGCTCAAAAGCATTCAAGCAACACTTCAATAACACATCTGACCTCTAAGGCAGGAATTCTACATACTATTTAGAAAAGTGCTGAATAAAAGGGATACAATAGAAAGTGAAAAAATAAAGCAACCAGAAGAAAGGATTGGCGTTTCAATCACTGTTGACAGTTTATCTTTCCTTGGACAAGACACTTCATCCACCTGTTTATAAGCATGAAGATGGAGTGTGACTGGTCAGTGACCAATTTGAATTTGAAAATGTGAAATATTAAAGCCCTTTGTAATTAGCAAGTCCAAAGTCTACCGTCTGCGGTGGGTGGGTCCACTCATATGCTGAGTAAGACCAAGGGTTTCAAGGACAGAATTAAGCTCTTTAGAGTTTCTGTCCCAAACATTATCAACATGAACATTAAAATTACCTATAATGATCAAACCATCGAAGTCTGTGCATACGCCTGAAAGCATTTTTGTAAAACGATCCATAAAATCGTGGCAGTGCCGTGGAAGATATGAGTACACACAGACTTCTCCAGGTGTGTTATTGGGATCTTTGAGATTTAACTCTATGGAGCCCCTAAAGTCCCCTAAAAAAATAAAAAAAATAGCTTGTGCGCAGAAGATAATATCTTGAACTATCTTGTGGGCACAACATTGTTCCCATAAGATAATTATCTTGTGGGCACTCAGAAAGACACTGTATGTTAAACATGTTACTTTTGTTAAATAATAGTTAAAAGTAAATGTTTGTTGACAGCTAACGTCGCTAAATTGTGTGAGCGTTAGGCGCTAGTGGCTGAATATACTCAGTAAGTCAGTCATTAATGAATAACAAACATTGTTTTTTTTTGTTTCAAAACATGAGATTTTAGGTAAATTTAAGGTACTCGAGCATGTTTAAATGCTAATAACTATATGAAAAATGCATATTTTTCCTTTAAAAGATACATCTCACATTTCATCTTCAACAATTTTTGCATCTCGAACTGTAAACATTGTTCCCTTGGCTAAGTAAACTGTCTGCTTCATAATTTTCAGATGATGTCCTGTGTATCATCAAGACTTGGTGCTTGGTTCTGTTCAATGCAATAGCAACTGTCTTCTGGAATGATCCAAATGCTAAAACAATTCATTTTTTGTTTGAGTAATAATTGCTCCTTTTATTTTTATTTTTTGGCAATGAGCATCAGAACTGCTTTGCTGGACAAATAATAATTGTTCTATGATTCATCTGTCATTAGAAAAATATTAGTATGTGTGGGAAACAAATGTTGCCAAACATTTTTTGCTTTCTCCTTTTCCTTACACAACCACAGTGGCCATCTTTGCCCAGATATCTAGCATGTCCCTCTTGGACGTGGTCATTTTATACGCATTGCTTGGCCTTCTTGTGCGGGAGCTATTTTAAGGAATTTGCATTTTGAGAATTATTCACCTTATTCTGCCCACTTTTGTCGTTTTTTGCCACAGATACGCAGTTTTGTTGTAAACGCACTTCTGTTTGACGAGAACTCCGTTAAAGCTAATGATGAAAAAGAGAAAAGTCTTGCCGCTAAAATGTTACATAAAGTAGGTTGATTTGTGTAAAATGTTTAATGAACACGAGCAACAACAAGTCAACAACGCACCGATTTCCTGGGCAGTCTGAACGGCTTTTTAGTCCATGTAGAACTTATTTTCTGTTGAGCTCGTCTGCTCCATGTAAACTAATACAACGAAAACAAGACGGCGGCGCGTACGGCAACTTCCAGAATAAGGCGAATACTCAAAGTGTTATGTCCTGCATGGCCCTCCCTCCTTCCTGCTCCTCCCTTTCCTGCTCCCCTCCCTTTCCTTCTCCCGGTGTGTGTGCTTGGGTGGAGTCTGCACCTCTCACCTGTAGCTGATCTGCAATCAAGCAGCCTTCTTATTCTCAGCTTTCCTGCAAGTCTCTGCCAGATTGTTATCATCATTCACACAGTGAACTTCTTGTTCTTGTTCTTGTTCTTGAGAATTTTCCACTTACCTGTTTTTCACCTCCAGTTGTGGTTCTCGTTCTGCACCAGCCAGCTTCAACATCCAGCCCTGCACCAGCCCTGCTCCACTTCATCTGCCTCCAGCCCTCCAGTACCAGCTAATAAAATATTTTACAAAGTTCCACATTAATTAGACCAAAGGTGCGAAATTGGGGTATAAAATTTAGAGCGTTTAGAGAGTTTTTGGAAAATAAATAAATTAATAATAATACTAATAAGAACAACAATATATAATCTTAAAAAAATAAATAATTATGGCTATGCAATGATAATAATAAGTGTTGTTTTTTGAGCAATTCAGTGAAATACTCTTTTATGGTAGAGCCTTATCATTGTACAGAAAGAAGCTATACGAGTTTTCAAGGTCTATTGTGTCAATCCATACACAATATTTCATGCTTGTAATGGTGGAAATGTCCTTACTCCAGCAGATCGGTGTCCAGCCTGGAAAGGATTTATTTCTAATAACATGAGCACCATTTTTATTGTGGCATGTTTGCCGTTAAAAAATTACCAGCAATATTTCTAACCAGCACATAAAACCAACACATAAAAAATAAAGCTTGAGTGCTTTATGCTTCATTCCCACACCTGATTTCAACTCAGTAAGTGAAATCAGGAAGTGCTTCTCTGTGTTTTCAAAGTCCATCGCTAGACTAATTTGAATAAATGCATTTGGATTATTTTCAACATTACCATCCCACGCAAAATAGAGCAATTGCAACTACTGCAATAGTATCAATTCTTAACGTGTCTCTTTACGATATCTAGTCCTTATACCACATATTTCTAATGCATACACCAAACATGAACACCATTATTCATTATACGTACCTTAAATGTCCTGTACGTTGTCTGTTCCACCTGCTGTCTGTGGTACATCCCCTTCTTGGCTCCTCGGGCTTTGGCTGCTCCAGGCTGAGGTAAGTGCCAGCTTACATCATGTCCGCCTCAGTGCATCCATCATCCCAGCTGTGTCCATAGATCTGCAGACCCCCCCACACATGTCCAACCATAGAGAGGAGGTCCACCGCAAGGACAAGGACGATTTCATTTCAAGAAAATACTGTACATTTTGTTTTTATGTATAATGTGACTAAGCGTGCATATTTTTCTCTAGTGAACCTGTATACAAATACTCAAGGCTTTTAAGCAGTTTTAGTGTAATAATATCTGCGGAGAGATTCTATGTAGCTCTGATTTTACGTCTATGCCCTTTTTGCATGGCTTTTCTTTTTCCTAGGGACATCTTGATATTACCCTTCGGCATCTGTGTTTTTTTGTGTGCATTGAGAAAGGATAAGCAAGTAATACGTTTTTTTCTTATACAATAATAACTTGTTTTTATGGAATTTACTAGAGAAATGGCAGACTAATCATTTCGGTGGTTCAGTGCTACTAGTTTAGGTTTGCCCTGTGCTGTAGTGTCAAACCTGGTTCCTGACAACATTATGATGATTGGTGAATGACATCGATGTGATATTTCTCACACACCCAGTGTCTCTCTCTCCTAACAGGAAAGGGTTACTTTCGTTTCACTACTTTGTTTTTTTTTTGTTTGTTTTACTTTTTTTGTACAAAGAAAAACTTTGATTGAAAAACTGGGTGGTGTTTGTGGCAAAATAATTATTTATTATTTAATTAATTACTTACCTAGTTCAAATCTGGACCTAAAATAGACTGACTGAGCATTTTCAGGACTTAAAAGACATCAAAAACACACCTGCAGTTGCATTCAGCTACATTCACGCTATTTTGAGGAATGTTCATTAGAAAATCCTCACCCTCCATTTGCTGTTATAAGTCCTTAAATCATCGCCAGACTCGTTCTGTGCATTTCTGCCGTCTGAACACGATCACTGCTATTGCTTGGCTCGTGCCAAGAGCTAAAAGAGCTAACATAAGTAAATGTAAGCGCTATGGGCCATCTACAGCTGAAGGCAAATTTAAGGTACTCAAGAGCATGTTTAAAGGATAATAACAATATGAGAAAGGCATGATATTTTTCCTTTAAATTACCTTAGGAACTCTGTGTTAGCTGAAATCCTAAAAGAAAACTCTCAGACAAGAAATATAGACAACAACCATAATTATCAGTACTAACCCCAGGTTTGACTCTCTTTATAAAATGAATTAATTCCAAACAGGTTTATAAATAACTACAAGACAAATAGATTCATTCCTGGTCTTCTGATGAAGGGGTGAAACAGAGCATTGTCAGCTTTCGAGAAGGAAGGAGAAGACCACAGAAAAAAGTTACAGCTACAACATTTTATAGTGAAAACCTTTATGTGTACAGAGCTGTTTGTTTTTGGAACCATATAGAATTGTTTTGAAAATGCAAAGGAGAGCTGCTATTTATGACCTCAATTACTGTGAATGAGCTGCTTCAGTTCATCATTTCGCCAAGACTTCTTTTCATTGGACACTAAGAGGCAGATGGTTCAAGGTTTTAGCCCACAAGCTTGCTAACCATTCTGCCTCAATGACCTCTTTTATAATACAAAAAATAACTCCAGTATTTTTTGGGATATTTTCAGCACAACCCTTAATTTATGCCTCTGATCATGTAAGTAAAGGTTAATCCTATCTCACATATTTCAACAAGCACAAACTGAAAAACGGAAAAATCTTAACCAACCTTGACAGTGCATCTTCAGCTCAGTGTTCAATGTGATAGACATATGTTGGGATTTTACTCGTTCAGCTGTTAATCTCACAGGAACATATAATTGCAATGAGCCTCAATAGACCAGGAAGTACAAAGTCACCAAGGTCACTCCCGTCATCACTTTTAGTTTGTTTATAAGTGAATCTAACTGCCTCGTCAAAAGAAAAGGCCACCAGAGGCCTGCACTACGAAGCCGGATTAGTGAGTTTAGCGAGGTAACTTCGGGGTTAAACCTGGTGTGACGGTACTACAAATCTGGTTGAATCACTTCCTACCAGAGTAAATCTCTATGGCAACAGGCCACAAACTCCTAACCTGCTCCGGACAGGTTAAGTTCCTAGCAGCTCAAATAGCACAGGCAGCTAACCAATCAGATCTCACCATCGATATGACGTCACCCTTCCTCAAGAATCCTGTTGATATGGGCGCACGCATTGTACAAAGTGTGCTCCGCAGAAAGAGTGTTTTCAGGGATCAACAAAACACACTGGATTTCCCTGATGACTATCTTTTTCAGAGGCACTGATTCTCTTGTGAAGGAATCGAGTACCTCTGTGGGCTACATTGCTAATGCCACTGAAAGAAGTCCAGCGCTAACATTTGAATTTGTTGAGGATATTTTTGGGTCTACAAATGATTAATATGGAGCTTGTTATTGCCTCATTATCCACCACTTTGCACAATATTCTCATACTCATACTCCCATAGGGTTACAACTGCAGTAAAGAAGGCAGGTTTGTTATTACTCATTAAGTGTTTGCACTTAATGCGTTGCAACCAGTGGGCGAGGCTACCGCGCTCAAATTGAGCCGCCGACTGTAGGCTGCCATGTTTGCAATCTGCTGCTGACCGCTAAGGGCTGGTTGCAGAAGTAGAATTATTCAATGCAAGTCAATGGGGAGTTAGATGTTTCAAAACCTACTTTAGAGCCTGGCTCAAAATACGGCTTTGGTCTCAAACGTTAGCTTACGGCTCTGTGACAACGCTGAGGGGGTGAATTTTTTTGAACCAGGCTGGTTTAGTCGCTGTGATTTTTTAAAGTTCTTGCATATCTAATGAAGAAGGCGGGCTTTACGCGCCGGAAATGTCAGGGCGCAGCCATACACCTACGAGTGGGCGGTAACTATAGAGGCAACGACGGCAGTACGTCAGCAAAAGGCCGCCCCAAAGTCACCCTCCCCCCGCCTCCCCACCGAGGGGGGAGTGGTGGGGGCTAACCCGTGGCCATTTTGAATTCTCCATGACTGAGCCGCATTAGCATGAATGGGGCGGAGCGGCAACCGTCTGTCCATTATTTTTATGTCTATGGTTGCAACTCATCAAACTTACATATTAAGTGAATCAACAATACTTTCCCAGCCCTCTTTTCTGATTTTAGCTGCAGTCACTGTATTTCCCTTCGTCAGACAGAATTGTACTTGTTACTTCCTCATATTTATTGAGGATGATGCTTGTTCCTCCTGTGAGAAGTACACCGCTCTGTTAGGAGATAACGACAGGCGGACCCAAAGAAGCAGACCAGAGATATGGATTAATACAGAATTATTTATTGAGAGTTGGCTGAGGAGGAGTAGGCTGGACCAGGAAGCACGGGTGAGGACCGGGACGGCAGGCGGGAGCAGGCTGGACCGAGGAGCACAGGTGAGTACCGGGATAGCAGGCAGGAGCAGGAAGGACCGAGGAGCACAGGTGAGAACCAGGATAGCAGGCAGGAGCAGGCTGGAGGAAAAAAGTCCTTGGTAAGCAAAAATCCACAGGAGACAAATAACGAGAGATACAAAAAAAGCCAAGGAGTTCACCACGGAAGTAGACTGAACGATCTGGCAGGGTGTGGATGAATGAGCCAAGCTTTTGTACTGCAGAGGGTGTATGCTTGATTGCAGATGGGATCCAGGTGTGCCAATCAGTCATGCCCAGGAAGCTCCAAACAAGGACACCACAGGAGGGGAGGAGGAAACACACACACACACACAGGAGGGAGGAGGCACTAAGCTCATGACACCGCTCTTCTCTTATTCATTGTTCTAATTGACCGGTGGGCGCCAACTCTACGCACAGTGTCATTCAGAACATTTTGGATTGACAGAATGAGATGTGAACCTGCTTAATAGTACGACTTATCCAGAGACACTCATGTCTCAGTTGGTCAGTCCAGATAAGGACTTATCCAGTTAAGTATCCAGATAAGTTCAGCCAGCTTTGTAGCACAGGCCTCTAGATTCAACTAAGCAAGCAGGTCCTCTCTAACCTGGCCCTGCCATATGAATTCTCGCGATATCTGTGAGTTCACAAACTCTTGAGAATCCATCTGGGCCATGTGCTGCTGTTAGGGCTGTGCCGGCGTTGTGTGCTGCACCAACAGAGCGCTGCATTGTGGTTTGGGCGGAAGTCAAATAGACAAACCTAAACATGGCAGCGCTGACGGACGTATCTGGGCCTATTTCAACACATTTTGCTTCTGAAAACGTGCACATAGAAATGCTTTGTGCATTTTAGGACGAGGAAGATGTCGGTGCTTTTCTCTCAAGTGGATTTATTGATTTCTCGGCTTGTTACAACCAATCAGTTTAAATGTTTGTCATGACGTTATGCATTTTCCCAAACAACATCAAACTAATTCAGACATACATATCAATCTGGCATGAGCCAGGTTAGGTCCTCTCCTCTTATTGGATAATTGCTGCATGAATGATTGTCTTTCAACTCATCACATTTCTTAAACCTAACGAGTGTTTAAATATAATGATGTAACTAACGGCATTATTTTGATCAGTAACAAGTAATCAAATTTACTTTCCTCTGCCATAACATAGTTAGTTATAGTCACTATAACGTACCCTGTTATTTTACTGTGAGTCGTCGCATCAGGGATTGATGACTGGTTAAAGTAACCAATCAGAAGCAGGGAGAGGTGGGTGTAGACATTTTCCTGACATTTCATTGGTTCTGCAGACACACACTCTGACCCTCAGTTTTTCCAAAACAAACGAGAAAATGTGTCGAAAGAAGTGGATTTTAAAGATACTATTGTTATTTTGCAACTCTGTGATGGAAGTAAAACAGTGTGAGTTTGGAGTGCCAGGGCAGTGTGGATTTAGCCGTGGGATTTCTGCAGTTATTTTAATATCTATTGGGCCGTGGTTTAGCTCTGGTTTTAAAAGTGCACATAGCTCTGTCATGTAGCATACATGTGTGTGTTATGTTATGCTATGTTATGCATGTGTTTGGTAAATGCGTTGTTTGTGTCTGTTGTGTAAAGGTTGTCCTGTCCTGCTTGTTGTGACTGTACCACGTGTGTCTGTTTTGGTGCTTTTGAGCTCCGTGAGATTAAACCGGAAAAACAAGGTCCTATGTCAATTTTTACTTGAACAGCAGCAGTTGGTTTATTTTTGTAGGATTTTGTTGTTAATTTAATAGTTACTTTACCTAGTGATTAGTTACTTTCAACACTCAGTTACGCAGTTCTTAAGGAACTTGCCCAACACTGAACCTAACTGATGCCGTGAGTGGCTTCCCATTTCTGTAAAAAACATATTAAAAGACAAATCCTGTGGTCATGGAAAAGATGTCTGAAAAGGGTCAAATCATTGGCATCAAACAGAGAAAACATATAAGGACATTGTAGATACTACTAAAATTGTCTTAAGCACTGTCCAATGCATTATTAAAAACAAGAAGGATAGTGGGGAACAATCGTCTTCGAAGAACAATCGAAGAACTGTTCTCATAGAGGCAGGTGAAGTGATGCACCATCATGCCTAGTGACTCCTGTACATGCCGGTGGGGGCAGTGTTATAATCTGTGGTGCTTCAATTGGTCAGGTCTAGGTTCAGCAACACTATGTGTCCAAAGAAGCATCATCAACATCCTGAACAACCAGTTTATTCCATCAAGGGATTTCTTCTTCTAAGATGCCAGAATTCATAGAATCATATTGTGAAAGTGGTTCAGGAGCATGACGCATCATTTTCACAATGGATTGACCACCACAGAGTCCAGATTTAAAACCCTTTTGAGAATCTTCAGGATGTGCTGGAGAAGGCTTTGGCAGTTGTCACATTCCCCATCATCAATACAAGATTTTGGTGAAAAATTAATGCAACACTGAGTGGAAATAAATGTTTTGACAGAAACTTATTGAAACAATGGCACAGTGAATGTGCGCTGGAATCAAAGCTAAAGGTGCTATAGTAAAATACTAGAGTGTGTGAACCTGAACAAAGTTAAGTCAATATACGTACATCCAATACCAAAACCTACAACAGACAACATAATGCATCCAGTATTGTAATATCCTATTTTATTTGTTTCTTTGTCATAAGTTTCTAATATGACAAAAATGTATCCTTTTTTTGACATAGTTAAATGTATTTGTACTCTATTTGACCATTTGTTCATATACATTTTGTTACCACTTATTTTTTAATGCAGTTATTGTATTGCTACTGTTTCCATGTAATCTCTGTATTCATACAAAGCACAAAGCAGAGCAAGTGGTGTCCGTGTTTGAACTGTAGAGAAGTAGACTTTGCCCGACTCTATCAATCTCTAATATGTCAGGAGGCCAGCGCTAATGAAGCAGGAACTTTGCTGCTATTAAAGGAATTAAAAAGGCAGAGTAATTTACATGAAAAACTCTCTCACACAACCACTCTCTCTCGAACACAAAACAAATATCAATTAGCCCTGGTAATACCACGCCGTTTCTCGTAGGCTCAACCTGTAACCTCAAGCGGGCACTGGCATTTTAGAGCACCGTTATGCACCAGCAAACTGTTTAATGCACTAAAAATGACACTGAAGAAAAGGGTAAGATTTAATAAGTAAAATTTCCTGTGTGAGGATGGCAATGAGAGGGATGGCAATGGGGGGTGTTATTGCTTTGGCTGGAATGTTCACCAGTATGGCATTAAATCTATCTAGAGACAAGCGGGTGACTACCAGGCCAAGTTACAGGTCACATCAGTGGAAAGGCGACCCAGCTCACAATAGGTGTTTTTCAAGGCATGTTTGAGCATTAAGTAAACCTGTGATTATATAAAGGAGACAAGTTGCATAGTGCATCTTTAAAGATCATATCATTGAATCAGTACGACAAATGGCATATCAAGCTATGATTATGGTTTGGTTTACGATGTATAGCCTTGGTCACAATGACCTGCACGAACAGGCAACGAACCTTATTTTTGCTAATTTCCAAGTCCTTCTTGAGACCGCCTTGTCAAAAATTTCTACAACTGCCTACG
Organism: Rhinogobius similis; assembly: GCA_019453435.1. NCBI lineage: Eukaryota > Metazoa > Chordata > Actinopteri > Gobiiformes > Gobiidae > Rhinogobius > Rhinogobius similis. The sequence goes on from CM033620.1 coordinate 36,787,950, forward strand.
AAGCCCCTCTTCCTATGAACGACGCACGGATGCCTCACAAACGCCCCAAAAGCAACGCACAGTGTTTATGCGTCAAAACTTGACTCCAGAAACCACATACGTCCTGCACTGGCCTTAAGTGTTCCTCAAGAGCACATTGAGTTATTAATGATCTCTCACGTCGCTCTTGAGTCAAATGAATACCACTGCATCACTCTTACAACGTGATGTTGCACGGTGCAGGTAGAAACATGCTGGATACAAGTGACAATAAAGTCCATTAAATGACCACGACATTTTATGGCGGATAAACACATATTTAGTGACCATAAATATCGAAATTGGTACTTAAATAATCATCCTGGGTTATTGTGAAATACATGCTTCTTGCTTTGATACGTTTGTTAAATATTTTCAGCTGCACAGTCAGGGAAGTGTTGGAACCAAAATCAGCTTTAATTTGATGCGCTAGGTAGACAAACGAATGGCCAATGATCGGCACCACCCCACGCTCCAGTGTAAACCCATTCAACGCTTGAAATATGTCTTGTCACCAACAAACAATAGACAGGCTGTTCACCAAGAAATCGGCTAATAACTTTTCCACAGAGTCCCCAGAGTTTACGTGCGCAGCAACAAACAGTGTCAGTTTGTGGTGAAGTCAAGTTGTACTCACAGCAGTGCATTCACCTCAGTCTGCCCAACATTGACACCAGCCACCTCCACGGAGGACATAAATCCAACAAAGGCGTGGAAAATGCATTAATTCCAAGGCGATAATAATCTACAAAAACTTTACTCACGTCTTAACAGCACTGGCATGGTTCCAGGTTGGTGTGTGATGTTGCCCTGCTCCTGTCTCCAAGTCCCCGTGCCAGTGGTGATGGCTCAATAATGGTCACCCCTGTTGGGGGACTTTCGTCTCCATAAACCTGTGTCTTTATAGTATTTGTAAGGACGACTTTGACAGCACCTAGAGCTACACACAGAGAGGACATACAGTTTATGGTTTTTTTTTTACTTTATAGGTCCACAATATTCAATTCCCATATATAAAAAAGGGTTTCAAAAAGGCTCTAAACAAGGACAGACACCTGGCACAGATGGTTCAGTCCAAGTGTTTGACACAAGACAAAGAAAAAATGACCCTAACATGTCTAAAACAGATGCCTATCTTGAAATGTACATGTTATTTAGTATTGATATTCTTGGATAGCCTTGGAGCTATCTGTGCTGTAACTTTGACATTGATTGAGTATTTTCATAAAATATAATGTGGACAAAACAGACATAAAAAAAATATACTGCTTTAATTCTGCAACGTTTTCTTTTTTTTATTGTAATTGCTTACTGCCCTACTACTACTACTACTACTACTACTACTACTACTACTACTACTGCCATTAAGGAAAAACCACAAAGTTTTAAGATTCATTAGTAAAAGTACTGAATCTGATTTTGACTTCATACTGTTACCATAACCATAACCAATGCCTACTGTCATCTACTACTGCTGTTCCAACAACTACAACAGCTATTCAGGGAAACAATTATAACATTTTAAAATCTCTCTTGAATAATAAGCCTAATTTAAAAAGAAATGTTCTGATCTTCCACTTAATTTTTTTCCATGCCATCTCTTCTCTTTCAAAAGCTTTTTTGTAGTTCTTCATTTTTGCTTCACTCGTGTGAGAGCTTCTTTGCTGCAGGAGATGAGACAGCATGTCTTTCTTCTCCTTTTTACCTTTAAAGACCTGCCATTTTTCTCAGATAGATTATTTTACAATTTGTTTATAGTAAACTGCAAGATCGATCTAATGCTTTAATAAAACAGATATTTTTGAACAAAACTCCTGTTAATGACCAGTAGCTCTGCATTTTCTATGTCCAGGTCCCATCTGTCAATTTATCTGCTCCTCAGTTCACTCCTCTGCCTGCGCCTCTGCCTGCCTATCCGCCAGCTCCAGCTCATATTCAATATACATAATCCCCTTATAATAAAACTGTGTTTAACTTAGCTGCTGTGTTCTGTTTGTGGGTCCAGTGAGAACTGTGACAGTGTGAATCTATTGAAATACAACTTCGAGTAAACCAACCACCGATGAAAACTGTTATAACATGCTGCTCCCACAACTATTGCCACTATTCTTTTGCAGCTAATACAGATCACACAGCTAATATTTGTGCAACTACTTCTACAACTACTAATAATACTTTCTTAATGCTGCAATTACAATAATCACTCAAACGTAAACGTTGTCACAGTTTTACTTAGGACCCAAAAGTAGCACAACGTGTAAGTAATTGAACAGTTTATTTCCCAAAAAACCAGGTAAGTGGGTTTGGGCTGGGGGTCCGGAGGTGCAGGTAGGTATTGGGCTTGGGGTGTCCAGGGCAGGCAGGTAGGAGCTGGCAGGCAGGTTCCACAAAAACAGGCAGTGAGACTGGTGTAGTAAAGATGACGACCTGGTGAGGAGTGGATGGAAAAGCAGGTAACAAGGTGGTAAGTGGATCCAGATGTGTCAGCTGCCAGATTCGGAAGGCCACGCCTGGGGAGGAGGAGAGACAGACAACATAGAAGGGAGGGGGAGACAACAAGGAGCACAGTTCAAGAGAGGATCCTGACAGATGTAGGTTGTATGTATGGAAGATTTTTCCGATATTTAAATAACACACATTCTGCTACAGTGACTTTATTGAGCTTTTAACTATGTTCTAACAATGTTCCATCATCAAAAACATAACTGGAGTAGCATTCAGTTGCATTCACACTGTTTTGAGGAATGTTTATGTAAAAAATACTCCTCTGAGCGTCAAACAGGCATCCTGCTGAACTTCCGAGATTTTCAGATGTATGTTCAGACTTTATATGTCACTTATCAGAGAACTTCCGCTGTGTTTAGTCCTTAAATCATCGCTAGACTCATTCTGAACATTTCTGCCATACAACACAATAACTACTACAGCAAATCCGCACAATGACGTCTTTTTCAGCGCTAAATTGTATATATCGCTCTGGTGCCAACTGCTGGCTGGATGCACTCAGTAAGTGTAATTTCATAGTGACTGATAACACAGGTCATAGAAGGAATAAGAAACTTTTTTATTTTTTTTTTTTTTTACATGAGATGGCACTCGAGAGCATGTTTAAAGGTTAACAGCAAAAATGAAAAATGCATAATATTTTTACTTTAAACATTTCACTCATCATTGTAGTCCTACATAAAAGACCAAGTGTCTTTTCTATTTTGTTTCCTACTCCCTTCCTAGCTTTCCTAGCTCCTTTCCTTGTCTCCTCTCAATCAAACACTTTTTGTGGTTCCTCACTTCCTCACTCTCCTGAGTGAACTTCTTCTTAACTGCAGCAGATGAGAGGAGCTGTACATGTGTCTAAAAAGCCCTTTCCCTGTGTGGATACTGGCACACCTTGTAATTGCTGTCAGGGAGGCCTCGACAGCTTTCTTAATTGCCCGAAGCTCGATTTGGGCCAGGGAGGTGATGGTTCAGAGGATTTAAAACATCCAAGAAGAGGAAAGATGACAAGAGGGAAGAGAAGGTGGCAAAGACAGATAAAGAATGAAGATAGGATTTTAAAAAATGAGTGAAGGATATGCGAAATCACAATTATTAAAGGTGCATTATGTAACTTTTCTGGTGGTTACATAATGCAAATCATTCTGTTTTATACTTTCATGGTATAGTGTATGGAGAAATGAGCATTTTGCTGAACAAGAAGAAAACATGTTAAACATGTTATGACTGTTTTCCTAATCATTACCATCTCAGATTTGTATTTGAGAGTGATTCATGCATGTTCGAGTTCAAAACAAAAATGCAAATTAACAAAGGTGAAATATTTGTTCATGGTATATTAAAAAGCGGTGTCCATATTCAAACACAAAAATATAGATCCTTCAAAATATTTAGTGCCTGGCCATTGCAGAACCTATGAAATCTTCTCTTCACTCGGCTGCCACTTTGCTCATACATGCATGGACACATAATGGTATAATGGGCCACAGATAGAGAGACTTGAAGTGGCCTGTAATTATTGACTTAGAGGAGTGCGGGGCTAAGATAATGCTTGAAGGTGGGAGGATTGAGCCAAGTGGAGCCATTATATTCTCACACACTGTACCGCGCAGTAATTGGACTAAGTGTAGTCGTTATCGCTCCATTCAACTATAAATAATCTAGTTTTATGAATATCTGCTGATGGCCTGTCTTGCTCTTGTACTTTCGACACCTACAGAAAGTCAAATGAAGAAAAAGATGGGACAGATTTTTGTTTTTGTGGTGCATATTTCTATTCTTAATGATATTTTCTACTATAACTTACCCACTCATAGAGCCAATACTCCTACACTCCTGTTTTCGTTCACTTGGGAGGTGGCTCCAAAAATGAAAAACTCAAAGTACAAATCTAGGTTATAGAAAATATTCTTCTGTAGACTGAGTTCTTGTGGGGGTACCTCCAGGTGAAGCGTCAGATGGTTCTTTGTTGTTGCGTCTCCTCTGTCTCACCTGTCAGAGTGAGTTGGCTGGAACAGATTTGTGCTTTCTTCTTATGTCAAACGTCTTTCCAATGCTAACAGACTGAGAGAAACTCAAAAGGCGAAATGGTAAATTGAAGATAAAAAAGTATATGCAACGATTGTGGGAGTGGAATGGAGCAGCATAGATTTAGCAAAAAAGCAACACACATGGTGGTTAGCGTTTTTTCTTACAGTAAGAAGGTCCAAGACTCGATTCCTGGTAAAGTGAGCCTTTCTGTATAAAGAACCAGAGCTGGGTAGCTTAGACAAAAACTCTGCTCAAATATTACCAGCCTACCAGTCCAGCCCTCTACGTTCCGCCGAAGATACGTCTCTGGTCATCCCCAGGTCCAGATACAAGGAGGTTGGTTATTGTTTCCTTTTTTGTTTTCGCTTCTCAAGCTCTGAAATTCTCTCCCACCTCATCCACGATCTGTCACTGAGCTGAGTCTCGTCATAGCCCAGCTAAAAATACATTTCAGACTAGCCTTTGACACCCACTGTTGTTTTTAATACTACTTTCTTCTGATACTCCAAAAGGTTCATTTGGTCTTTGATTACAGATTTTCTAATTTAATTTATCAGACTAGTGCTTGTTGTCATACGGTACCTTCACATGCTTCGACTGATGTGTGACAAACAAACACTAGAACCATCAACCTTTCCCTCTCCTCCTCTTCACCTCCACGGTCCAGTTTGCAATTACTCTAAAACCAAAAAAAAAAAAAAAGAGACAATAATTTAGTTTTGACTGCTTATTGGAACCATGATAGAACCTTTTCAGCTCCAGCAAATCAAATTTGGTAGGTAAATTAAGTGGTCACTCCAATTGTGTTTTATTTGTTTTGCTATCTTTTTCACCCAAATCAATTTATGCTTATCTGTACTTCCAAATGTTCATTCATCTCCAATCAGCACAACATGATGAGTTCATAGTTATTTTAACATATGTAGAAATATGAAATGTTCATTTTATTCATTTTATAAATCATACATTTCAATCCGCCAAACTTTATTTATGCCTACTTATTTACTTGAACTCTATTTCAATATTGAGCGTAGCACTATAATTTCTTAACTTAAATTAACTTCAGGCAAAAATATTCAAACCCCAGTGGTGTGGAGTGGAAATGTCTAAACTGAAATGCACAACAGTTCAGTGTCGTGCTATATGTATTTTGGTGCAGACCAAAATTCAGAATACTGAATTGGAATGAATAGCATTTTCTTCAAATGTCTCATATTTGTTAATTCATTCATTGATTATGTCAAAGGTGGAAAGGTGCAGAGCCTAGTGTGGGGGGCTTAGAGTAGACAATGATTGTGGTGTGAAGACAGAGAGGCTGAAGGTGGTTCTGCTGCTGCGGTGGAGATTGGCAGAACAGGGTTGAAGCACGCAATTTTATTTTATCGTACTTTATATTTTGTTTTGTATTTTGATTCACTGTTTTATGTACCACTCTAATTCCTAGTTTGTGGGAAAAAAACTACCCAAAAATCTACTCAATTAGAGCAATGTGAGTATTTGTAATATGTTACTTTCCTCCTCTATGGTTTTGAGCAATAGCTCACTCAGGGAGCAAAGCAATTACATCTTCATAAAATGTCATACATTCCCTCTCTTTTAATGGCTTGGTTTGAACTTTATCTAAATTACTCACTGAAGTACTTCCGAATACCCTCTTGATATGTGCATTGCAACATGTGTACCTACTAAAGTTTTAAGTAAAAGTGTAACTCACTGAGCGGAGCATTCGCGCAGCAGTTTGCACACAAACGAAAAGATTGCTGGTTCGATCCCTGTACAGCGCTCACGTCCATTTTGTACAAAATACCTCCAGCCTTCAGGCAGGTGAGACTATTTATGTGTTTTACATTATTACACATTCACATATTATGCAAAAATATGCAAAAATTCGATCAAGGTGGGTGGTACTCATTACATTACATTTACTTCATAATAAAATTGTTTTCAGACCCCAAACTTTTTTGTAATACATTTGACTGTGTAAACGTCTCTTACTCCTTTTCACACTGTGAGTAAATCTACAAGTGAGAAAAGCTTTATGTCGACAATATTGTTCTACTTTTATATAGTAGTTTTAACATTCATGTTTCTTGTACAGCTCCTTCAGTTATAATTAAGATTTAAAATGCAGTGAAAATTACAGATTTTGAGCATTATTTAATGTTTTATCCTTCCAATAACAATAACTCTAAATCTGATTTTACGTCTCTTACTGTCACTTTGAGTAATAGATTTCTCAAATACTTTTTACTCTTAGTGAGTCAGTTCTTGGATTTCTACTTTGTGCTTTACTATATCATAAGATTTTTCTGGACTAATGATACATTTATTTATGTGGTGCCTTTCTGGCCACTCAAGGTCACCTTTAAAACAATAAAAGATATAAGATCCACAGTAACATAAAACGTTAACATTTAGATTGAAATCATAGAAAGTAATGTCACTCGTGCTTCAGTACAATTTTAGCAATGCACCAACTGATTTCCCTAGATGTGTGCCCATTTGTGAAGCCTATTTTCTTCTGTAATGAATATTCATAAATCCATTTTCCACTGGGACCTAGTTCACGGTGCTGTATCGTGCGACACATGGAGGCGATCAAATGTCAGGTGAGATAGGTTTGTCCTCCTCTGTGCCAGCGTTCCCCTCGTTGTATGAAACAAAACTAATGAAAAGGTTGTTGCCGTGGAGACCGGGCAGTTCCGATATCCATCACCAGAGGGTCAGCGGTGACAATTGTGAAGTGTTAACACAGAATTCAATCAGCTCGCAGCCACAGGTCAGGCATAGATTATTCCATGATGTGTTTTTATGAACTCAAAGATCAGGAGGTTGTTACGTTTAGAGAGACGTGTTAGAGTTGTACTCCTGCAATTATACCTGCACTCCAAAAAGATTCACCCTATTTAAGTATATTATGGAATTGTTTTTTAAATTATCTGATTTTTGACAGATCATCTTAAAATCAATTACTTGCTTTGGATAAAAATGCATGTTTTAAAGGTCATGTA